>OW119927.1:33828695-36228695 GCA_933210815.1 Meta bourneti | reverse complement strand
AATTCTTAAATTTAATTCAAAATCCCAATACATTGAGTACTATTACCATTGTAGTACAAAACAGATTGTTTCATGAGTATTGTAGGGAAAACAATTTTTTCCAAAACATTATATTAAAAGAATTTAAATTATAATATTTATGTTTGAACTTTTTTTTCAAAAATACCAATAATTTATGAATATTTGACTGATGATATGAAAAGATTAAAAAAATTAATTAATCACAACTTACATTTTCTAAAGAAACGTGTCTATTTGACAAGAAAAGCACAAGCGAAAAACCCACTAATAAGAGTGTTATTTTGCTACTCTGTGTATCTGGCATAATCAATGTTTCATTCTTTAATTTTATATAAAATTCTGAGTTTCTGTATCTGAATTAAGACAGCAAAATGATGAGGCAGTATAATATTTATGTGTTCCAATGTTTTATGTTGTAAATAAATTATTTAGGAATTAGATTTTAACAAACTATTTACTTTGAGCAAACAATCTCTAAAGATATGGGTTCATTTCTAGGCGGTAGGTGTATATTTTGGCTTTTCATAAAAGTCATTGGTTCAGTACAAAATGATTCATAGCATTCTGTTTCATAGAAATTAATCAAGTGTACAAAATAAAACCTTTTAAAATAATTCTGTAACCATACATTGGAATACAGAATTTTTAAAAATTTGAGGTAAGTTTCAGTTACAAGGCAATGAAAATCAGTAAAACTTGCATTTGTTTTACAAGTTTCAAATTATATTATTGTACAGTATTGATAGCTGTACACAATAGTCAAGAAACAATACCTATCATTCTAAATAAGCAGTTTCCATTTAGATACAGGATCTCTGAAATGACGAAAAAAAGTGCCACAAAGAATCGATTTAAATTGTATGCCAGTTGGAGTAAAGTTAATTTTAAATAAAACTAGGATGATCTTGGAATATTATCATGGTTATAAAATATTCTAACTAGTAGAAATTTTGAAAAATTGAAAGTTTTTATCTTAAGTGACAGAAGATCAAAGTTGTTTACTTTGCGAGTTGAGCTACTCTTATACAACTTTGCTACTTCTATTATTTGTTGAATTTTGATTTTTTTTCTTAAAAACGCTGTAAAATTGATCTTCCATTTCTTGAAAAATCGTGTTAGATTAACCTTTGTTTTGTTTGAAGACATTTCATTTTAAATCAAGCTGTTAATTCACGTGAAATAGAATTTTCAAACGAAAAATGTATTACAAATGTACAAATAAAAAAATATTGATAGGAAAACTGAGTGCAATACTACGATGTAAGTTCATCCTTTTTACAGGAAATGAACTTAAAGAGCATTCACAATCACTTCCTAACTTATATAAAGTCGACTTCTGAAATAGTCACCTTATCCCTTTTATACCTTTATTTAAATCAACATTTAACCAATTGAACTTGGACTACACCAGGTAATCTGCTAGTACTTTATAAAACAATATTTTATAATTTTAGGTATATGCATTATAATAGTAGACAATTTTTAATATTAAAGGTGTAAAACAAATATTTGTAACTACAAATGGAGGAAACAACTTAGAAACAGTGCGAAAACATTTAAGAATAGGATTTTTACGATTTAAATTTATTTGTTGCCCCTATACGTTTAAACATGAGACATACAAATCAGTGTAGTTTCTATATAAAATTGATTTATGTTAAACATTAAAACAAGGTATAAGGATTTAATTAGCAGAGTGCACTTGCAAGAAGCATATTTGGAACTTTACATTACTGACAACTGTTGCCTTCAAAGTGTGCCTTATGTGCCAAAGTACATTGTATATCTACACACTGGTTTCGATGGTGTTCCCATTTCTAGAAACACGCTTGGAACTTTTTACAGAATACTCTTGAGTTCCTTTATCAGATTATGCTGCACATCAGCAGATATCAGAAAATCGTATTTTAGCAATCTTTAATTTTGAACTAGAACCAGAAACTCTCACTTTGAGTACACTATGGCTTGGTGCATTGTGATGGATGATCCACTTGTAAGACCACAATTGAGGTTTTTACCGCAGAACAGAATTTTGAAATATTTTCAGTACATCTAAATAGCCATTGTTGGTTGACCGAATCACACTCTGTTCACATTTGTGTCCATCATTTTTGTTTTTATCTTCCCCATCTTCTCACTTTTCTTTGAATCTCTTATGCTACTCAAAGACACTTGACTTTCTTAGAGCATCCACACTATATGTTTCTTTCAACAGCTCATGTTTCAATAGCAGTTTTGCAGGTTTTCATACAAAATTTGATGTTAGCTTCCTGCTCTCAATTTCTATTACTAATTTTTAGGTCAGTCTACATGCATATCTCAATTGTTTTTACAACAGCCAACTAACAAATGTCTGTATCAGCTTGAGATTTACACATGCATTAGTTAACATAAACATGATTATTCATGTGGTTACAATCAAATCACCACATGGGCAAAAATATGTGGCAACTCAGGGAATTAAATAGTTACACCTTTTATATATGAAACAAAAAAAAAACAGGGCAAATTTTTGAAAGATAGAAACAATTAAAATTGATCTTGTGGTTACTTTTTATTTCATTTGAATACCATTTTATGATACAATTCCATGACATGCATTTAGTGTAAAAGTAGACAAACATTTAAAAAGGAAAAAAAGTAACATTTAATTTAAAATTTCATAAATTTAATTTGTATAATTACATTAATTTTAGCTTTCCTGCTTTTTGGTTACACAACTCAACCTGTTTCAAAGTTTTAAATGCAAAATCTGGGATTTAAGTTAAACTTTAAGTTGAAAATATTTCTACAAATATTAAAGTAGCTGTGGTAGAAAAAGATGCGACTATAAATCTTTCTTGTCTTCTACACAAACACTAAAATCGAAATGAGTGTCCCTCATTTGAAAGGAGATATCTGGGATACAACTCAGAGGAAACCAAAATAAATTATCTTTCTCTAGAATTTTCATAATTTAAAGTATGCTAGATGAGTATTTTGCTTTTGTGAACAACTTCTATTATTTGCTTTTTATTTAAGCTTAGTTAATTTTCTTAAGGAGTTTCTTAAAATGAACTAGGAAATGAGGGTCGCCCAGCTTGTTTGTAACATATTGCACACAAATGTTAAACAGTGATGTATGATCCACTTATCATGCCACAATTTTGGTCTTTTCCCCTAAACAGATTCCTGTAATCTTTTCTGCACTTCTAAATATTCCTTCTCCGAAATAGTAAATTCTCCCCAGAAAGGGCATCTATTCAAGTGCATCCACCCTTTCTATTGGTAGGAAGAGTATGCGAAATTAACACAAAACACTTTTCACAATGATTGGATCACTATGTGTACAAAACTCAGCTTCTGTTGATAAACAGTTTCATCAGTGACAACACTAGAGTAACACAAAGAGAAATATTTGTTGGTCAGTTATCAGTCATCCCAACATGGGCGCCAACTCTTAAGGTCTGAACTGCTTTCTCCCCAATGAAAGGAAAATATTACCAATGAGTAACCAAATAAGTTGTTTAAACACACCAAGCATATCTAGGGATCCCCTTAGAGTTTTTATAGCTGAGGCCCAGAGACCCCCAAATGAGGTATAAAAATTACTGATAATATGAGTAACCAAATATGCAATGATTTCAACTCACAAATGTTACTTTATCAGAAGAGCTATAAAGTAGGGCTGGTTGGTTTGGGTTTTATGGTGCAAGGTCCAAAAACGGACAAGCCGTAAAGTAGGGACACAAATACCTTGGGTCCTAATATTTTAATGGTTGTGGCCCATCCATGGGGGAAAATATTACAAATGCACAGATAGTATTGGCAATGATCACTTTACTTTGGTCTCCAATAATTTCTCCAAGTTAGCATCCAAATCAATACTATTACATGAAGTGTCCCCAAAGTAGGGAAACCAATAATTTTCAGTTAAAAAGGGGATGGGATTCTTGAAATCTAACTGATTAAAAGCAATTTTTTAAACTTATTTGTATAAAATAACATGGATTCTGTCAAAAGTTACTCCTTTATTATTTAACTTTAATAAAGAAAACAATTTCTCATTAAAATCATGATTTTTTTAAAAAACAAAATAACTTAATTCGAAAAGGTATACTTTGCTCAGACGAGTTAAATATATAAAGATACATTATCATAAAAACTTGCCAACAATGCAACTAATTTGGGAATGTCTTTAGTTTGCTTTCTGGTTAATTTGAGAAGATTTTCTCAGCTAAGCATTATTTACTGGTTGGCAGTTGAATTTACGTCAGACTGGAGCAGCACAACAGGCTATTGGAAAGATTCAAGGACAACACCTTGTAATTTTGAACCATGGTCAGATGACGAGGTCAACACCTAGCTGTCACCCTACTCCTCAAACTTCCACACCATGCCAATGTGAGGACATTTGAGACCACAACAGACTAGATGTGCATCAGCCCTCACATATACAATGGTCTTTGGTTGAATCAAGTTTCCAACTCGCAGCCCCCTGGTTGCTAATATGCATATCATCAACTGGGCAACCACAGCCCATTATTTATTGACATCATATAAAAAATTGCAGTAATCCAACTAATACAAGCTCTTGCTGCTATGCTATGAATTTGCTGAATAAGAAATCATCCGACAAGGAGAAAATACTTACACCTGAGGAGGATCCATTGATTCAGACCGCTCTCTCTCTTCAGCAGGAGAAAAGAGATCAAACTGAATGGGAGTCTCAAGCAAAAGATTGTCCATTGGTGTAGCAGGTGGAGTAGATGGATGACTAGTCTTTGTTTCTCTAAAATTTTTGATATAAAAGAAATCTATAGTATAGTGTGTGTGCTTGGTAAATGTTAAATAAAATCCATGTTTTCCCATTAAATTCTATTAGGCAAATAACCTTTTTTAATAATGAACAAACTAGTCTACACTCTGCTACAAAACATGTTCACTCATTTATACTTAAGCAGAGTGCAGTATGACGTACATGGTGACATATCAATCTTTATTTTTAATTGCTCTTTTAGAAGTTAGTCAATCACTGTTGCATTTAAACCTCATTGCTTATGTTAGGATATACATTGTTTTAAGAATATTGCATTTTTATTATAATTAATAAGAAATAAAAAAAGCAAAGAAAACTGACAATAAAAAAGCTAATTTTAATATTTGTAGTTGTTCTAGGGAGTACTGTACTAAGAGATGAAATTTTCAAATTACTATTTTATTTTGAAATAAATTATAACACTTACCCTTCATTACTAGAAGCATTGCTAGACACTGACTGTGATTTTTCAACAGTATTTTGCTACAAAGAAACAATAGCAAAACAAAGAAGTTTTAGAGTGATGAATAATTTTTGTAATTTTGACAATTTGTTCGGTAAAATTTTTATTAATCTTTTATTTAAGATGTCTTCAACAAAAGCTTCAAACTAAAGCTTTATTCATAAGAACTATTCCACTAATATTAAATAAGATTATAAACTTGGATCAGGAACTTAATATTATATATACTTGACTCTAAGAATAAGAACATATTTTTCTTACTCTAGATGATTTATCCTTTGAACACTGTCTGATTAAAGGTCTGTTCATGACGATTTCCATAGCAATATTGTGAATAGAGGCTATCCACTCATCACGTTCTCTTCCATTTAAAGCTTGTAATACAACCGACCTTCAAATAGTAATTAATACATGCTATATAAATGTATGGGAACAAAAATTCTTTACTTTAATAGTCTATTTAATTTTCAATAGGTCATAAGGCAGCAAAAATTTAGATTAAATATATTTTTAATAAATCAAATTCTTAAAATACATTGCATTCCTCTAAGAATCCAGAAGGTTTTCAGCAGCATAAAACCAATGTTGAAGTTCAAAATGAACACAACAAATTGAAGTTATAACTGATACCTTACTAAAATTTGAAAAATTCCTGTTTCACAAGATGCATGAAATTCCCAAAGTCAACTTGCCCAGAGCAAATTTTTCTGGCAACTCATCAATTGATTCCAATACTGATTCATTAATTTTGAAAATCAAATAATGTGTAAAATCCCTTTCCCAAGTAGCTAAATGGGTTTGCCCACTGTGGTAGTAATATACGAGTTGTAGGCGGCACAGGTTCAATTCCTGTAACTTACACAGGGTGTATTTCTCTGTCTGTGAAACTTTCCTTATGTGTGTATGTCCATTACTTGACGTTGTGTCTTGTGTTTGGCACAGCTTGGCCAAACAGCCCTTGTGCTATAAAACCCAAAAGAAACCCTGTTCCCCAAAGTTGATTTGCCAAAGCAAATTTTTTGGCAACTCACCAACCAGATTCCAATATTGTTCTTTAATGGATTGCCACAATGTGATGCTAAATGCCGAATTGACATCCTTTAAAAATTTCCTACAGTATAAAGAAAAATCGAGATAGATAGACCTGGGAAAAATTGATTTTCTGGAAGAGTTAGCAGGAATGATATCGGCATATATAATTTCTGAATAAAAATTTTCAATCCTGAATTCTAGGAAATAAATTTATTTTTGGGGATTCGGGTTTTTCGTTTAGAGGTAATAAGAAAATTTTTAAATTTTCAAATATGTATTTCCATAAATTTTGAGCTTTAAAAATAATTTATTTCTTTAGTAAGCAAGAAAGCATGAATGTTTAATATTTTCTTACCAAACAACTTTGACTGCATTCTCAAAACTTCTTTGAGGAAAATTTCCTTTCCAAAAAAAGCACCAGGCAAGAAATACTGTTTTCAAGAAGTTAAGCATTGCAAGCTGAAAGACTAAATTATTTTGTACAGCATAACCTTGATTTTTAATTAAATGTTCAGCTCAGTCAAATTTTATTTTGATTAGTACACTAAATCACATATTGATTCCTTGTCATGGCTGCATGAATGGAAGATGCATATATCAAGCCTTTTATTCAAAATGACTCCAGTTAGTGGGGACAGAGTCCCTGAATTAAGATATCGAACCTTATCACCAGATTTATACAGAATTATGTCACTGCACTTCATTTTCTGCTTCTATTACACATGAATTTTTTATCATTCTGCTCTTCACAAGCGAACTCAGTATATTTTTGTACTAAACTGTCACAGCTTATATAATCAGTAGAAATTAACTAAAAGAAAAATTATTTTGATTTCTTAAAGGAAAGACAAATTTATTTAGAGAATTTGGTAAATTACTTGATTAGGCAATGAAATTATTTTATCGCAGAATCCTAGGGGTATAATTCCAAGAAAAATCCTGACATTAGAGGATTTAGCAATGAAAACAGATTAGGCAATTAGGCTTGATTAGGCAATGAAATTATTTTATCGCAGAATCCTAGGGGTATAATTCCAAGAAAAATCCTGACATTAGAGGATTTAGCAATGAAAACATGACCTTTCACCTACAGTATCTTAGAAAATATCTTTAGAAAAAATAGTTTGATGGATATCATCTTACCTTTTCCCATTAGACACTTGGAAGACATTACGCCGATCTTCATTTTCTAATGCATTTACACTGATATTTTTATCAAGTTCCATTATAACACTACCTGCAACCTATACAAATACATACAATGTTATAGAAAAAATTTGGTTAATGAAATAAAAACCACATTCAAAATTTGATCATGAATGTAAGAGTAGTTTGATAACATACCTCACCCTTTGAGATGCTCATTAATTTGCTTCCTAATGTGTATACAAAAACATGATCCCACTTTGTTACCATACCAGCGAATTTTCTAGAAAATTCACCATTTATACAATAACTGTATTTTTAATTGCTTATACAATAGCTGTACAAATTTCAATACATATAAAAACAACATTACTATTCAAGAATATTCCTAAAAAATTATAGATTACATTCGGAATTATTAATCTGGGGATGCATTATTTTACACTGTAACTTGCAATTTTCTTTGCAGGGCTCATAGTAATTTTTGGTCTACTAGTCCAACTGAAAGTTTCCTAAGATTCTTCCAACCAATAGGTATAGGTATTTAAAATATGGAATAGGGTGTAAATAATACTACTTTGTTAGGAAATTCCTAATGCTCAGAGGGTTGAAATATTGGAATTAGATTTGAGGTGAACGAGATTACTTATTCTCTATTTTATGTAATTTTTACAATCAAACTCCAAAAGTATCAAAAATGTAATACTACAATTCTTATTCATCAGCATAATTTTTAACAAACATAATATAAACATTAACATTAATAGCACAAACCATAAAAAAAGAATTAAGAGAGCAATCATATTTATAATTAAATTTGAAATTATGAAAATGACAAAGCATGTTAGTGATGAAAAGAAGGTTTTGGGGATAAAGTGAATTTAAAAATTGTAATTGAAATTCAATAGCAAGCAAAAATTTCTTTAAAATAAGAAATGCTTTCAAGTACATGAATCTTTAAAAAATATATATAAAGTAGAAAAGTTGCAGATAAATACATAAAGGACAAATAGGATTATATTTTCAAAGAGAAAATGTGTATTAGAAGATAAAATGCTCAAAGTTAATAAAATTTTTAACGAAGCAAGTACTGCAGTAATTTTTAGAAAGTCTATTTTTAAAATTTAAGTAATTTTTAAGTTGCAGATAAACACATAAAGAACAAATAGGATTATATTTCAAAGAGAAAATGTGTCTTTTTAAAATTTTAACTTTTTAAAAGTTGTGATTGAAAAATTAATCCCTTTTAAAAACAGTACACAGTACTAAGATTATAAACTTATTAATGAATTATACCAATGCTAATTAATTACTAATGTACTGATCTCATTATTTATACCTAAATTCAAAGGGACTTAAAATTGAAGTTTGTTGTCAACTGATTGAGCACTGGATTGAGCATTGATTATTAATATAAATTTCATCCCAACAGAGCAAAAAATCAGAGGAGTAATAGTTAAATAGGATAAAATAAGAGACCACTTAATGAATAACTATTCTATTTCAGGCACTATACAATTATTTTCAAATATTTTAATTTCTACTTACGTTTTGTGAAATAAGTAACCACTTTTCTGGGATAGCCGTGTATTTGGAGGAATATAAGGCATGTCAACTGGAGGCTCAGCATAATACAAATGTTGACTTTGTTGTTCAATTGTGTCAATTAATTCAACAGTCTTTTGTGTTTCATTACCAAGCTCTGTTTGTACTCTAAGAAAAAAACATTTTACTGTTAACAAGCATTTTTATCAAAAATATATAAATACTAAGATTTAAAAAATAAACCAACTATATTAACAAATTTAACTAAAGAAAATGTTAAAGTGATTAATGCCTTTAGTCTTAGGAAGAAAAAATAAATACAATTCTCATATCATGTTTTATTCATTCTATAAATTACTCAAGAAAAGCTAATGTAGAGAACACAAGACATAAGTTTTGCATCGTTGCAGAGCTTTTCTCTATTATTCACCCTTAATGCATTGGAATGACATTCCAGCCTTTGATTTTTGTCATATTTCTTTTATTAATATTTTAAGATAATTATTTTTGGAAGTTCAGTTTTGAATTTTAAGTTTTGTATTAAATTGTAAATGGCTACAGAAGACAAATGATATAAATGTATTTATAGGTTTAGTGACATTATAAATGATAAAAAAGAGTATGATTTTATTCAAAAGGAATAGTTCTCAAACAAAAAAATTTCTTATACCAGCAGACTTAGCTGAAACCAATATTTGTTTTGCTAGATATTTACATTTAAAATTATTCATCCTGATAATACTTTGTTTCTTTATGCACTTTCTAACCAACTATAATTTAAAATTAGTTTCGGACCTGGAAAATATTGAAATCTTGCATTTTGTAAGGGGTCAGAAAATTAAAATTTAAGTATTATTGTAATAATGCTAACTAATACTATAATTGAAATAACTAGTCGCTTTTTCTGGGTAACATGAATTGTGATAAGCGATTTAACAATTTCAAATTTGCTTAGGTTTTGTGTTCCTCCATTAACCATAAAATTAACAATGTTTGCATCAGATCAAAATAAAAAATCTTTCCACTTGAAAATTTTAAAACTTTTAAGCCAATCACAATATAGAATTAAGAATAGTAAACCCTCTAAAAACAATGTTTAACACATACCCTTGAACACTAGACCCTATATTTGTTAGAAAAGTTTCCAATTGTGATGTGTTCAGCGTTTCCTGCCCAACAGAGAATGTAGACCGCAAAGCATGAAGATATCCCATGATTGGTTCCAGAAGAGCTATTTTACGTTTATATTGCAGAGCATTCATACTAGCATAATAATGCAAAGCTGTCTGCAAAAGATAACATTTTATGTAAACAATATTAATCACTTATTTCATAAGACATGAAATTTTTCAAAATATCAAATTTTTACTATGCTGAAAAATCTAAAAATTATAGGAAATTCTAGCAATCCAATTTAATATTAAATAAATATATCAGAAAGCAACATAGTTACTTTCAATTTATGCATATCTTCAGTAGCCTTTATAATTTAATAGATAAGGAAAGCATAGAAACAATATAAACATTTCATAATTTGTAATAAATTTTAATGCTCTTGGAAAATTATTGCTTCTTTAAATATTGCATAGATTATATTGTGAGCTAACAAGTGAAACACATAAAGTTAAAAAACATAATTATGAGAAAAGGGGAAATTTGTACTCCCTATGCTTTACTTCACTAAGTGCATTCATTACCCAAGAAATCCAATTTTCAAGCAAAAATAATGACTGTGGACTTCATTAGTCTACAGATCACCACATTCCGATCTAGATGGCTGAAAAACATATTTGATCACTTTGACTTGGTGTGTCACTTGTAAGCTAACGATATACAGGGTCGAGTCGCATTATTATGACCACCTGTTAATATCCAGAATAACCGCCTTTTGCAGTACGGACAGCAGCTAGATTGCATGGGAGTGAGTCAATAAGATGCGGAAAGTTGCTACAGATATCTGGAGCCATGCAGACTGCAGTACGTCTGACAGCAGCAGCAGGGTGCTTGGTGGAGTGTCCATACTACAAACATGGTGATCGAGATGATCCCAAAGATGCTCGATTGGGTTCAGATCTGGTGAATTTGGGAGCCAGTGGAGCACTTCATCGTGCTCCTCCAACCAATTGTGGACAATTCTGGACGTATGGAATGTGGCATTGTCCTGCTGAAAGATCCCATCCTTCTGAGGAAAAACAGTCAGTATGTATGGGTGTACATGATCGGCAACAATAGATACATAACCCAATCCGTTGAGTGTACCTTCCACAGGTACGAAAGAATCCAGGCAATGCCATGAAAACATTCCCCACACCATAACACTGCCACAACCATCTTGTGTCCTTTCAGCAATGGTTGCAGGGTGTTTGTTCTCAGACGTTTCTCGTCGGATACATGAATGTCTATCCGTTCGATAGAACAGAAAACGTGACTCGTCTGAAAAGGCAACCCTTTGCAATCAGTAGCAGTCCAATTCTGGTATTGCTACGCAAATTGAAGCCATTTTAGCTGATGCAACTTCGTCAGCATGGGTGCAGTGACCATCCATCTGCTTCGGAGCCCCATACGTAACAGGGTTCGTTGTACTGTCATCTTAGACATACGTCTGGAAGTCCCCTGGTTCATTTGACATGTTAGTTGCTCAACTGTAGCATGTCGGTCAGTCCTCACACGCCGTCGTAACCAACGTTCACCTCTCACATCAATGGCACATGGTACACCAGTTTCGACGCCGTTTATTTTCAATGGTGCCGTTACTCCAGTCACGGTGCACTTTCACCACAGCAGTACGTGAACAATTCACAAACGGCGCAGTTTCCTAAATACTGCCACCCTTGGCGCGAAAGCTAATGACCATCCCCTTTTGCAAGTCAGATAAATCGCGCGTTTTACCCATCACAGCAAAGAAGGATATGTTCCAAGATAGCATATGTTTCCAACTTTTATACCGGCTAGCGCCACGTGCCGCATTTCATTGGCTGTGCGCTGTTGATGTCTGAGGTAGGGGTGGTCATAATGTGACTCGACTATGTATTATTACTTTTATCTAGTTAGATACAATTGATCTAGTATTCTACACATTTTTACTTAGATATGCAGGAATACCTGATGATATTTTTTGGTAGCCATATACACCTCTTCATTTACATCTTGTCTAACCTTTTCAGTGTCACGTCTTTTAGAGCATTTGCAAAATTTAGTAACAGTCTGTTCCATTTCTGAAAATTTTAGCAAATGTGTTATTTTTATATTCAATTTTATGAAAATATAAAGTATTCCAATACTTTATATACTTGAGCAAGGAAGTAACCAAAATGGATTAAATTAAAATTGTGTAAAAAATTGTAATCTATATTAAATTGCAGTAATAGATAAAATGGTATATTTCAAATGATAAAAAACTATTATGCAGAAGTTGTAACATACCACTGGAAGCAGAGGAAAACATTTCCATCATTGTAAATATATCTGAAAAGAAAAAACAGAAATTCATTGATTCTGGCATATATACCGTTCTGGTGTTCATATATTCTGGCATATATCTTCCTGCTGAAAGTGAACTAGGAGTCACTGTCCTGTATGGGACAATCACACAGAATTTTAGACATGAAAATGGCTGTGAATTTGTTATCATTCTTTATTACCTAAAAGACTTTTTTGAATTTAAACTACCTTCCCTTCAAGAAAGCCTATCCCACATTTTTGGGTGTCTGTTTTTCAAATTTATCTATAAAAAGGAGATAATATCAAGCCATCACACATGGAACATCTCAATATGACCAGAAATCTAGGTATGCTTCTTCAAGTTAGAAGCAGTTTACTGGGTATTATTTTGCTCAAATTGAATTTTTTCTGAATAAAAGCTTAATAAAACCATAAAATTAAAAAAAGTATAAAAGCGTATTTTACCTGTCACATGTAGAACAAAATTGCATCATAGAAGGGACAAAAATGTTATTGTATGGTACTTGTTAAAATTGTATCATTAAAGAGGTGCATATTTTTTTGATTAAATTCAACATAAGTTAAAAATTTACTTTAAATAACATTATTTAGAAAAAGTATATAAATTCTTCTCTTCCTTAAACTTCTTTAGTATAAATCAAACTACTGTATTAAGATCACTTGTTTTTGAAGACATCACTACAGTTGGTAATTTCGGGTGAAAAGAGTTTTGTGTTACTTTTATAG
Source organism: Meta bourneti (assembly GCA_933210815.1). Taxonomy (NCBI): domain Eukaryota; kingdom Metazoa; phylum Arthropoda; class Arachnida; order Araneae; family Tetragnathidae; genus Meta; species Meta bourneti. The sequence goes on along the minus strand of OW119927.1, from coordinate 36,215,502 downwards.
TTCAACAAAATCTCCAGTCCAAGGATTGGAGCCATTTAAACGGTCTACAATGTATTATTAAGTCAATTAAATTTCCATACTTTTAAATTTGCTTTTATTTTATATTTAATTATTATTTAATTTATCTCCCTTCAAATTGAACACTATTTCGTGATATTAGATGTTTTAAACTAGCTCAACATTTTCTCAGATTCATCTTCAATAAATTTTTAGATCTTTTCAATACCAAAAAAAAATGAAAGCCTTTTATATGATCAATTTTTGAGTATGTCCAATGTATTTTCCCAAGAAAATGTGGCTGAAAGTGAGAATATTTTCACTTGACCTCACAACACTCTGCACTTCATTTTAACATTAGCAACAATGACAAAATTTGTTATATAAATATTTTTAGATTTATTATCTTTAAGTTCTTTTCCCAGTGTCCACTTTGAATTTACAAGTTTGGTCATTCCTGGCAAACTCAAATAATTCCCCAATACTAACCAACCTACCCTTTAAAAAATTTTTGAAATTCAATCTCTATTTTTTATAGTTTACATGCTAAAGTTGATATTGTAAAGTTCAGCACATTGTATTTTTTCTGAACTGCTCTTCCAAAATGATGAATACAAGATGTTAAAATTTATTAGAGAAAGATTTATCGAGTTTTTTTAGGCCTTTTAGTGTCATGCAAAATAACTTCATGTATTTGGTATTTTAATTGGTCAGCTTGTGCATCATGGACAGAATATTCTTTGGTTTTAAACTGCAGAATTTTGAAAACCCTAATCTCTCAGATTTGAATTTTGAAATTTTAAACAGAAAGAACTTAACCTTTAGACTACGGGCGATACAACAGTCATACTGTATTCGGATAGCGGAATAAAAGCACCGTAGTGTAAAGGTTAAGAATGATATTTATGGCACATTAAATTCAAACAATAGGTCTTTTACTTGAAAAGTGGTAGATTTGTTTTTCTGTTGAATGGAAGATTATTTATTTTGAAGTAAAAATATTATCCATATAAAAGCAACTATTCAAAACCTTCACATGATAGATATGTTAAAATGATATCAAACCAGAGGTTTTGCAAATAAGATTTAAAGAAACTTGTTCAAATATGGGAGTTTATGTTTGAAAGCAATTTTTAGAGAATAGATTATTTGTTGTGTCTTTTGTGTAGATAGTGCCTATACATACTTAACCCAGGAGTGGTCAAGTGGAGTATGTCCTATGCCAGGGGTCTCCAAACTACAGCCCACGAGCACCACCAATCAGGTCCGCGGTAGCGGGACGGATATGGTGGTGCTGTCCGCGGGCTGGACATGCCCGGTATCCGGCCCGCCATAGTTTATTTTGATTACATTGTAAAATTTACAATGTAAGTAAATCATACAAAATAATAATTAGTTGTTTTTATTTAACGACCAATTAAGAAACACAATAACTGACATACATAATTGAACATTTTAACTGTAATTAAAGATACGAGATTTATCCTAAAAACTTACAATAAGTGACATACATAGGTAATTCACATAATGAAATTAAACATTATAATTATGATTAATGAGATTTATGTAACTGTAACTTTCCACTGACAATTGTTTGCAGTTGTGGATCAAGTTTACTAGTGGAAATTATCAGCAGCGACTTCAAATGCTCATCAGTTAATTTGGATCTGTAAATATTTTTTGTATATTTCATTTTGGAGAATGTTTTTTCACAGATAAGTAGTGCCGAAAGAGGAAAAAAAGCCACGAGCAAATTTATGCAGCTGATCAAACTGTGTGAGTGGAAGACTTATAAAATTCCAGCAATGATGACTTTAAATATTTTTCTTTAAAGATATCGCTACACTGCAAATCAATCATTTCCATTTGAAATTCCGGGGCAAGGGTTTCTATATCGGCGTTAAAAGGATTTCGAAAAATTTTGATATCATTTGCAATTGCATCAAAATTTGAAAAACGAGACTCAAAATTTATTTTTAAAGCACCCAAAGCTTCAATTGCAAAATCTACCGGAAATGGAGTCTCAGTTTGCTGACTGAATGTTTGGCAAGTATTAAAATGCGTGAAACATTTTTTATTCAATTGAGATTGAAACAAAATAATTTTTTGTCGAAAGGACTTAATATGAGTGTATAAATCAGGCAGAAGCTGTTTTTCTCCTTGTAATTTTAAATTAAGGTCATTCATATATTTAGTTAAATCTGTATAAAATGATAACTTCCATAACCACTCATTGTTTTGTAACTCAGCAGAGGACGATTCCTTTCATTCTAGAAAATTTTGATTATTGCTCGGAGCTCAAAAAATCGCGTTAGAACAGTTCTGCAGCTAAGCCAGCATACTGCAGTATAATATGGTAAGTCATTTTCTCCAATAAATTCGCGGAATTGACGATGATTGAGCGCATGTGATCTGATATAATTAACAGCTGATATGACTGGCTTTAAAACTTCTGACATATCCAAGCATTATCCGCACAAAGACTGTTGATGAATGATGCAATGTACGATTAATGGTTTTGAATCACCGTCATTTTCTACGGCCTTTGATACAAGAGCAATGACACCTTTATTTTTTCCACACATGTTTTTGTCACCATCAGTAATGATACACTTCAAGTTTTTCCATTTAAGATTGTTTTTCTGAACAGCATTTTCAACTCCTTTAAAAATACCTTCTCCAGTGGTCGTGCCGTGAATACTATGAATGTCAAGAAGCTCTTCATACACTTCATAATTTTTATCTATCCCTCGAATAAAAAGTAACACCTGAGCAGTATCTGAAACATCTGTTGACTCATCCAGGGCCAAAGAGAACCACTCTAAATGTCGATTTTTGTGAGACAATTGAGTTAATATATTTTCTGCAATATCATCTACTCTTCGAGCCACAGTGTTTGCTGACAAACTGATGTTTTTATATAAATTAGCATTTTCTGTACACATTGCTTCTGCTGCTGCAATCATGCAATCCTAAATTAATTCTCCGTCAGTAAATGGTTCTCATGTTTCGCTATTGTATGAGCCACGCGGAAACTAGCACGAGTAGCTGCTTCTTGTTCAGCATTTACTTTCTCAAACAACAATTGCTGAGATTTCAACCCACGTTTCAAAGATTCATATTTTTCTAACCGTAGGCTTCCTGTAAATTTGGAGTAATTCTGAGAATGTTTAGTCTCATAATGACATTCTATATTGTATTCTTTGAGGACTGATTATTTCATTGAAAATCATACACATTGCCTTATTACTTGACTCAATCATGAAATATCGATATCCCCATTGCTCTTTAAATGTTCTGCACTCACTATCTATCTTTCATTTCTTTTCCATATTTATACAAATCCACACAAAAGGGACATAACTTCAAATCAAAATAATGCCAATTAATACTATTAAGAGCAGGGGTTCTGAGTAAACAAAATGCACTGGATTTATCTTTAAGACACTTTTAATTAAATTAAACACTGTATTTTCACTAAGAAACTAGTCACACTATATTTCGCTTTTCACATCACATTTGTCGCTCCGAATTCAAATTTTAGAACTGTTCAACTCTCGGTTGTCTCCTGTATTTGTACCACGCGTCCTCGGTGCGTAGAACATATTCGAAAACTCTCAAATCTTCCAGACAAGCGATCACGCAGCAGAACTTTTCCAGAACATGCTCTAGCTCTGCTACTCGCTACAAGATGGCGTTGTATACTCCGACTAACCAAGCATAATTGACGTTTTTGTGTAATTCCGCCGCTCCCCACAAGATGGTGCTGTACTACTGTAGCTTTGCCACCAACCTGCACTTAACTTCTCTACTCTCCACAAGATGTCACTACTATACATTTAGCATGATCGTAAGTACTCGTAACAATACGTAACGCGCAGCACTTGCATCGGCTATCTCCACCATAATGAAATGTCCTTGACACTTGCCCGTAAGTACCAACCGAAATTGCGAACGGAGTGGAGCCCACCCCTGCACCATAGATATCTCACTCGCCGGCTAGTCCCGAAACGAAAATTTGCACGTAATTCAAAACTACAGTATGTTGGTATGAGCTAGCTAAGACTTGGCCCTAGGGACTTAGTGTAGGAGTCAGTGTGGCCCTTAGGCTAAAAAGTTTGGAGACCCCTGTCCTATGCCAATCTTAAAATAGTGCGAAATTAAGAGTTTTTACCTTGAGAATGGGATTTCATTAGTAGCTCACTTTTATGCTCTTGTACATGAAACACCAGTTTCAGCCCCCTTGGTCATTTAGAATGGAAATTCTCATGGATTTCTAACAAAGGGTAGGAAACCCTGAGCATACTTGGACTCAAAAAGATCAAAATTCCAAGAATTTAACCAGTTGTGCCTGGGTGTCAATACTAGTAGCTGACATTCATGTCATTTAACTTGAAAAATCCACACCCAATGGTCATTCAGAATGGGAGTTTGCATGAATTTGTAATAGGAATAGGAGATAATACCCTGCATGCCTTTTTGTACTTTTTATTTTTAAATAACTAATACTTATAAATTCCATTAGACAAACAATTAGGTACCTAATTCAGTATTTTTAGTACAAATGGAGCCTGGGATAGGAGATACCCCAAGTCATAAGGTATAATTTGATCTAAGGTATGCATTCCATTGGGTCAAATGTGGGAAAATCAGATAAGTTTGGATCAGCATTGAAAATGATAAGATAGATTCCCACTTAAATTTTCAAAGTCAAAAGAAAAATGGAAATTTATTAAAATGAGAAAGTTTAAGAACATTATATTCATAACATATTAACAATAAAAGAAAATATATTTTACCAATAATTAAGAGTAAACATGTTTTTAATGCTGTACCTGACAAATCAGCCTCTATAAAGCGATTTAAGGGGTATAACATCCCATCTCCAAGCTGAGTAGCACACACTTGTTGCAATGAACTAACCTACAAAAGAAGTTCAAAATGTCAATGAAGTAAATTAAGTACTAGAAATTGATAGTGCTTAAAAGGGAAATTTCAAAAATTTTTCAAGTTTTATTTTTCATAAATATTTGTAATGAAGAAAATCGTAAAAATCACTGCTGGTTGTTTTGGGTTTAATGGCATAAGGTCCAACACTGAACAAACTGTGTAAAATGCAATTCAAATAAATTTCAAAAGCACATTAAAATATAAAATAGACAGCCAAACCAACATTAAAAGATGGATTAAAATACACAAGCACACAACATAAAACACAAATCAAAATATAAGTACAGGAAATAAATAAGATTGTCATCATAAAAGGAAAAGGAGTTAAAATACAATGATGTAATAGATGAAATAATGTAGTTTAAGAGACATTGAAAGATCTGGGATGAAAGATAAAATGTTAAAAAAAAGTAGGGACACCATTGGAAAAGCAAGGTTAAATGATTAATAAAGATAAAAAAAATCCTGATAAGTCAAGATAATTTGATTAAGATGTAGTATCCTCATCTCAACTGATTATGAAAACTTAACTTTTTAATGTAATAAAAGGATGATGCATTATAAATACAGTAAAAAGCCTACGTAATGTAAAAAGCGATGAATGTAGAGGGTGCAACAACAAAGATAAAACAGGTGATGTGTTTAAAAATCGATAGTACAAATGTTTAAAATGGGAACACATTAAAATATGATGTATAGTGAGAGGTTGTTGGTAATGCTGTAAAAATATAAGAAAAATGAAAAACAAACCTCATCTAAGGTGACAGCAAATTCTCTAAGAGTGGTTTTAAGCACACTGTCTGGGTCAGTATCCAGAGGAAAGGGCTGTAAAAATTACTTAGTGTTAGGAGAAATATAATTTGAATAGAAAGGCAGTAAATTCCAGAAAACAAATCGTACTTGGTTTTCATAAGCTCTTAAATGTTGTGAAAGACTTCTGGTGGCGGCTGCAAGGTCTTTCTGAAATTCATAATGCATAAAATAAAGAAATTAAGTAATAACAAAGTCTTCAAAATATCAAATCACTATTTTTTAAAGTAATGCTTTTATTTCCAGTGGTTCTCAAAATATAACATAGTAGGAAAGTATATATTGGATGTTTTCTAAATGTCAAAAAAGTGACTGCTAGTTTTGAAAATAAGGCAACTCAGTCTCTCTATGGCTATATTAAGGAATGGAAACTTTGTGAATGATTTAGAGCAGCCTCAAATGATTCGATTACTCCACAGAAAGGTAACAGTGAAGCATCATATAATAACTTCAAATTTGTAGAAATATTTCAAAGAAATAGTTGCTTTGCAAGTTTTAAATTTTGCTACATAACTGAAAAATATACAGAAAAGAAAATTTTATTTGTCTTTAGAATAATTTCTTTTCCTATAGAAAAATTTAAAAATGGTAATGGAACAATTTTTCAAAAATATTTCAAATTTTATACTTGATAAATTTAAAATAAACACACAATGAGAAATTTTCATATCATAAGAGCAGGATGCTGTAAAAACCTGCTTAAAATTGTTTGTATGGTAATGCTAATGTCAAGCAAACTATCAGGCATCAGATATTAGTAGCAGAAAGTCAGCAGTCAATGCCATCTAAATATTTTCCCTCGGTTGCCAAAACATACTATTGTTTGTAAATTCAAATTCATTTTGTTTTTGTGGATGTATATAAATGCAGTTTAATGTCTAGGGTTTGGGCATTGAGATGCATCTATTTAAAAGAGTATAAGTTGTTAGAAAGAATTTGTGCCAAAAAAGCAAAAAATTCAGAAAAGTTAGGGACTGATCTAATGACTTTATCCCAAAACCCCATCATCAAAATGAAATTTACAGGTGAAAAGTATAACTAATTAATTTTAAATCCTGAAATAGGAAAAATTTGAATAAAACTTGAATTTCAATTTTACTGAGGACATACAACAAAAACACAAGGACACACAAAATTAAACATCAGTACAGATATCTCCATGTGGTGACAAGCCCAAAATACTTATTATTTTATATATTTTTAATTGTTTGTAAGTAATTTTTATATTTTTTCTTTACTGCACTTGCATTTTCTACAAATTTTCTTTTCATATTTCACAAAGTCAATTGAAAATCTATTTTCATTTTCCACTATTCAAAGAATTATAAATGTGGCATACAAACATATCTATATTAATTTAGAAAAAGGTATAGCACATACTTGAGCACTTAAAACTTTCTCACAGTGGGATCTTAATTGTATAATATAATCCTGAAGTAGTCCAGCATCTTGTTCAAAGAGTGAAACCATAGAGCGGGTCTAAAATGAAACATTATCAGTTGAATTACAAAAACAAACTACTCTAAACTCTTACAAAATCCATGCCAATTTGGACTTAGTAGATGGATTTTCTCAAAATGTTGGACATGTTTTAATAATTGTATTAATATACAAATATTTAATATTTTAATCAAGCTTAATTTTTTGGAAAAATAACTTGCAGAGATAAACTACAACAAAGACATATCCATTTAAATAAAGTGAGATATTAATTATTCAGTAGGTAAAGGAGTGAAATTATATGTATTTTCATTCTTACCTGAGGATTATCCTCCAAGGCATCCTCTAAATGTATTTTTTCTAAACCAGGCATTTTCCAAGATATATTTGTCAGAATAAAAATTCAGCAATTCACTTACACAATAGTGAAATGCTTACAGAAAGTTGTCTAGAACAAAATATGACATTGATTATTCTATTTTCTAACCAAATAGATGCATGCAGAAGTGACTACAGATGAATGAGTAGTAGTACACTGTTAAAAGTTATTAGCTTATGTCAAAAGTTGGTTAATAGGTACTGTAAATCACAATTTTGATAAAAGCCATTAGCTAAAAAGTAAAACTATCCAAATTACTTTTAATATAAAGTAAAATAGATATTGTATTAAATACAAGTTTATTTGCCATACATTCTAAGAATACAGAGCACTCAGGTATATTTCTTTACTTTTGATATGCTTTAAAAAAGAAAGAAATACGAGTCATTCCATATCAAGCTGCACAACTAAGGGGCACTTTCAACCTAACCCCCACTGCTTTTTTAATACTTGGCTAATTTGTTGCCCAGATACATTTGAAAAATTCTAGAAAAGTTTAGCTTCATACTTACCATAGCTGTTTACATTAACTCACCCATATCTCTGAATCTAATAGATCGATCAGACTATATTAAGGCTTATTTTGTAGACAGACAAAATAAGCCTTACAGAGTTTCTAATGCTGCATAACATGACCTTCTAAGTGATGTTTTTAGTATCAGTGATTTGATTTGACTTTTGACCTGGTATTACAAAAAAGTGTATTTTTTCCCTAAAACTATATATGTTAAAAATTCATTATTTATCTTTTCTTTCTGAAAGCTAGGTGGGACACAAGTTCATAACAAAAAATATTCAATATAGAATATAATCAGTACTTGTAAACACCCAATCGTTTGACCTAATTGTCTGATCGGGCTCGTATAAAGTTTAGTCTGAAGATAAAAGTATAACATTTCTAATGATATATTACACAATACTTTGAGACCTTTTGGATTTTAAGGACATTCAATTTGCCCCTATAGACCTTGAATTATGAGAAAAAGGGTAATTCTTTTTTTCTAAAAAAATATGTTCAAGTCTGCTTTCTCAAAGTTTCAAATTGGGACATGCATTGGCTCATAGAAAAAATATTTGAAGTAAATGGAATCATGTAAACAAAGCCATAAACACATGTATTTTTAACCTGATTGTCCAATCACGATGAAATTGAACTTATTTGTAGATAAATGCATAACCTTTTAACGATATATTACACGATGTATTTATGTTTGATTTTGAAACAATACATGAAATATTAAAAATACCAATAATTACTACCTGAAAAAATATAATATACGCTTTTTCTTCAAAATTTAGGGTATAAGATCGAATTGCATGACCCAGAAGGAGCTATGGAGACTTAGGCCCCTCCCAGAACATAAAAAAGCAAAATATCTATATTGGATTCATTGTTTTACACTATAAAAATTGTGATATTATAACATTGGTTTAGAAAAATAGAACAAACACTTTTTATAAAAATTCAGGGTGAAAGGTCAAACTGAATGGCCCTAAATTTAAAGTCACTCACATGGTTATGAAATAAATCAATCATTAGAAAGGTTATGTATTTATCTACAAAATAAGACCAATTTCATCTCGGTTGGACAATTAGGTCAAGATACTGGTGTTTTACATACTTTTCAGAAGAAAAAAATACTTTTTGTTTTTCCAAGTCAAAGGGTCGAATTGAGTGACCTTAAAATCAAAAGTCAAAGTATTGTGTAATATATCAGAAAGGTTATACTTTTGCCTGCAAAATAAGTTCTATACAAGCCAATAAGACAATTAGGAGCTTGCAGTACTGATTATATCATTTTAATTACTTTGAATATCTTTTTATTATGAACCCAGGTGTGTCCCACCTTGAGCTTTTAGAAAGGATATATAAGTAATGTACCTTTAATATATATCTTTTCAGAAAAAATAAAATATACTTTTGTAATACAAGGTCAAAAGTCAAATCAAATCACCATGAAATTAGAAAAGTCCCTCAGGTCATGTTATACAGCATTAGAAGGATTGTACATTTATCTACAAAATAAATCCTAATTTAGTCTGATTAAACAATTAGATTCAGATATGAGCAAGTTAGTAATAATAGAAACATGAAAAAGGGTCCAAAATTTTAAAGTTAAAATTTATATAAATACAAAAGTATTGCAAGTAGAAAGCTAAAAATTTCTTAATTGTGACTGACAACAAATTAGCCAAGTTTAAAAAAATCAGAGGTCAGGTCATGGACTGTGTAGTTTGAAGTGGAAGAACACATATATTACCCCTGAATCTTAATCAGAACTTAAAAGAATTATTGTTTTCTGAGCTGGACTACCTTTTCAGGTGAAAGTTTCATTATGTTTGTAAAAGCTTGTGTATATTGGGCCTCAGTGGTATTGCCCCAGTATACCATGAGGTACAGGGTTGATTCTTGTAGTCTACCCTTAGTACATTCTCTTCTGCACCAGTGAAAGCCATCCTTGTACATGTTCACTATTTGATGACAATATATCAGTGATACAGCATCCACAGAAGACCAGCTATCCGGCATCCCTAAACTAGTAAAATTATAAAACCTGAAGTAAAATCAACAATTTTTTTTAATGTAACTCTGATGGAGACATCAGTTTTTATTTCAAGTCCTTGCTTTTCACCCCAAGAAGCCAGGGATTGCCGATGCCCTGGCTTTGGCATTTTTTCAGCTCTAAATGATGGCTTGGATTGGTTAACGGTGTCTGTAGTGTGCAATAGGCACCTCTTTGGAACACTCTTCTCCCCTACCCCTCCATATTTAGCTAGCATCCAATCCCGATGATATGTACTGTAAGTCCTTGCATATGGTCTATTATTCTCTCCTTATTTTCTTGCCTCTGTTAAAGACTGCCATCAAGCTCCAAAGCAGTGTTCGATCATCCAAAGTTGCCAAGATAGGGTGCAATTGTGCTCCTTTTTAGGCTCTTTTTTTAAACATAATTAAGGATTCCAAATGATTTGTATTGCAGTCTTTGTGGAAAAGAAAAATAGAGAATGTTGACTTGTAGTTACCTAAAGCTAAGCACAAAATTTTATTTGCTTTATATCGCATCTCAACATCCAGTTTTCGAAGTTACAGTATGCTATTGCAATATATATGGGTCCTTGAGCATAATATTTCCAGCATTTTAATATTCAATGGTGTCAAAATAGATTGACCAAGATGAAATTATATTATTAATAAGCTACAATTAAGAGACAAAATTGAAGTTGACAAAATAAATTGAATTTTTGGATCTCTACTTTTCAGATTTGACATTGGAATCAGTCAATTTTGAAGAATTGGCAAATTATAATAAAAAATTCAGTAGCAAGGCTACATATTTGCAAATTTTTCTAATTGACATTTAAATTAAACCCATTATCTGCATTAACATTTTTTACAGTAGTTTTACTTTTGATTCATGAACACCTCAAAATAGTTAATTTTACTGATTTTATTTCTTTAGATTAATGTAATTTTAGACAAAATATTGCATTTCATCATAACACTTATATTAGTGCTTCTGAAAGCTAGATATGGATGATTTAAGCAGAAGAAAACAAAAATTGAGTAAATACTTTCAAAGTCAATGGTACTTTCCAAGAACCTTAACAAATGCTATTATTTTACTTCCTGAGGCAGATGAAATGAGCCTATACCAAAAATGGCAACCAACAAAAATATATAAAACTACTTCGGGACATTTTTCAGCGATGATACTGTCTGTCTACCATGAGAATTGTTGCCACCACTGTTTGTGCTAGTTTGCTGCAAAAGGAATGTACCTTATCCCATAGGAGATGCTTAAAGAAACACATTCAATGCCAAATTGGAAATGGGTTTTTTTGCTTCACAAGGGCCATATTTGACCAAGCTGCACAAAACAACGTTCAGTAAATGGACATCCACACACAAACGAAATAATTTTGTGATTTATGTGTTGCTGAGAACTGTTCAGTTGTTCAGTAAACTACCTTTTCATAGTCAACATTCATCAAAACCAAAATCGATTTAAGACATCCACCAATCATCCCAATTCAAAATGAACAAGTTGTTTCCATGGTGACCAACACCACTGATTAAATGGCAAGAGCAGTTTGTGTGGCAGTCAGTAGTACATAGGTCTGAAAATGTATGTTTATAAAATGATCAAACACCAAGTTCTTCTAAAACCTGATGATTATCCACACAAGTGATCCCTGTAAGTCTATACAACACTCCAATATTAAGGATTATTCAGCAATTACCACAAAAAAATCCCAAAATAATCCATATTGTAAACCAGCAAATAGTTTGAAATTCAATATGGGTATCAACATGGAACAGAATGTTCCAAGTCGAAAGCTTTCAGTAAAAAAGGCATCGTTAGCTAATCTATCGAATGCTTTTGATATCTGGAAAATGCAGTAGTAGAATAGTGGTTGAAGTCACGAAACGTGAAGTTTATTTAGGAAGATCATATACAAATATTTGGACATCTTTTAAAAACGTAATCGGATTACATAATTACATCGTAAGTTTAAAAAATAATAGGGATTTGAATTGTTTACAAAAATGTAAAGAATACTTAAGGGAAATGAAGGATAAATGTCGGAAACAAGATTTAAGTTGGTTATTGAAACACAGTAAACTTCTATTCTACTAGACCATCTACATCTAATCTTGCTAGTGAGAAAAAAAGACAAATATACTCAAACGATGAATCAAAGTTTACAATTTGAAAGTCTTATACAAGCACTGATTAAAGAAATTACCAGAAATATTAAAAATTAGCAGTTATATCATAATCTATCTGTCATTCCAAAATTTGCAGACACACCGATCATTATTATGATGCCAATTTAAGAAAAGAAATTCAATAAACGAAACTGATGTTACAATTGGATTTTTCGTAAAGCTAAATAAATATAGAAGCAGAAGGCGCTAGTGTTTTAATGTGTGTATGTACTTCCGGCTTTATTCTAAAAGAGACGTAAGTTGGCTTGTTACTCGAATGTAATATCAAAACTCGCTTGTTTAATTGGGTCTTAGTTGAATTATGAGAAGCATTTTCTGTAAGTTAAATATAAGTGGTGGTAATGTTTCGGAGGCGATACGTACGGTGTTTTTTGTACGCATTTTGAGAGTGAAGTCAGTTGGCTTAATCAATCGGAGGGTTGTGAGTTCGAAACTCGGTCCAGTCACAGATCGACGTGTACACGGAGGCTGGAGCAAGTTAAATCTTTCGTAGCCTCAAATGTTCTCACGTTGGCGTGATGTAGATGTTTGGAGAGGGGGTGCCAAATCAGGTCTTGTCTTCGTCACTTGACCGTGGTTCAAAATTATGAGGCGTTGTCCTTGATCTTTCCCTTAGGGATTGAACCCGGACCGTCGCCAATTTCCCGTTGTGTTGCTCCAGTGCGATGTTAATTAATTACCTATAAAGTAGCAACAACAATGTTTCCATTTACCATGCATGGTAGGTAGGTAATTGAATTGATGTCGCGCTGGAGCAACATAACGGGCTATTGGCGACGGTCCGGGATCAATCCCGAAGTGAAACATCAGAGGACAACACCTCGATGTTTTGAGCCCCAGTCAGATGACGACTATAAAGGAAGAAGCTAACACCTAAGCTGGTATCCCACTCTCTAAACTAGACCAACGTGGGGATATTTGAGGTCACGACATATTTAACAAGCACCGGCTCCCATGTACATGACTGTCTTTGGGTGGACTTAGTTTCGAACTAGCAACACTCCGGGTGCTTTTCCGTTGCTCTTCCAACTGGGCTGCCCTAAATGTAAGGATCCTTGGTAACAGATACTATATGCGAGAGGGATTTTCAGTGCAAGGAAGCCAGACGATCTGGGGGGGGGTATTTCAATTAATGTCACACTGGGGCAACACAACGGGCTATTGGTGACGGTCCGGGATCAATTCCAAAGGGAAAGATCCGAGGACACCACGTAATTTTGAACCACGGTCAGATGACGAGGCAACACCTGAGCTGGCACCCCACTCTCCAAACTTCCACACCACGCCAACGTGAGGACATTTGAGGCCACGACAGATTTAACGTGCACCAGCCCCCTTTGTACAAGACGGTGTTTGGCTGGATTCGAACTCGCAACCCTTCGGTTGCAAGTCCGTTACTCTTCCAACCGGGCCACCGCGGCCCAGACGATCTGGGAAGAATTTACTTCTTCTGTTTGAGTGCTCTCATTTGATACATATGGGGATACCTTAAAATGTTGTTTATCGCCATTTTGGCTAAGTTTTGCGTTCACTAAAATTGGTGTTGACCAATCAACTATCATATATTAATTCGGAATTTATTGTTTGGTAGGTAGGTATTTAAATTGGCGTCGCACTAGGAGCAACACAACGGACAATTGGTGACGGTCCGTTGTGTTGCTCCTAGTGCGACGCCAATTCAGTTGAATCAACCCCCGAACGGAAAGACCCGAGGATAACATCACGCAATTTTGAACCACTGTCAGATGTTGAGGTCAAGACCCGAGCTGGCACCCCACTCTTCAAACTTTCACACCATGCCAACGTGATTTATTGTTTGTAATTTTTGTTAGCATAATGCTGAAATAGTAGTCGAAAAACAAATCAATTGACAAAGCAAATTTGTTCTTACCTAGAAGTATTTTCTTTGTCTTTCAGTGGTTTGCTTAAGTTTTCACCAAAAAACTCTCATAATGAAACGTTTTAACACAAATCTCGAGGTAAATTTTCTTCAAAATAATGGATGGAAATATATTATTCATATTATTTTTATTGTTACAATTTTTTTTTCATCCGGCCAATTTGAACCTGTTAGAAATGCTTTAATTACCATGGCACTACAAGGGCTGTAAGGAACCACTTGGTGGCCACACATTCACTCGAGACGGACCCTAGATCAAACCAGAAACCTTTCGATCTAGGGCAGCAACCTGATCACCAGCCCTATAGGTTGACTAAATATATTACCTAATCTGGGTCACTCTACATGAATGATCGAATGCTGCCTCAAAACTAGAGGCAGTTTTTTCAAAGGTGGTGAACCGATGAGAGAATGATAGACCATGCGCAAGGACCAACTGCGTATATGGTCTCGATTGGATGCTAGCCTCAATCGGAGGCATAGGGAAAGGAGGAAAGGTCAGTACCATTGCTCATGACAAACAGCGTTGACCAGTCACTGTAAGAAACCATTAGAAGCTGAAATGATCGAGCGTCCGTATTCACTGGTTAGTTTCTGACGGTGAAAATCAAAGTCGTCGATAGTAATAAAATAGAAACTGACTCAGATTTACTTTAAAAAATCGTCGTTTGCAAGTTTTACCGCTTTTCACACTTTTGTCACAGAATTTTGTTTTCATTTGTTATTATTAATAGCATTTTTGCAGAGGATACTGGGCTTAAATGGACTCTACATATGACAATCTTATTCTTTTTTTGCGTAAAAAAGTTACTGGTCCTAAACCAAACGATAAAATGTAATGACCAATAATCTCAGCAAGCAATGCTAATAAAACACTTTTAGGATAAACATTGGTTGAATTTTAAGTTTGAATAAGTACTATGTCCAGTAAAAATGTTAAGCAATTTTAATTTAAATAAATTTTCATGTTGGTCCTAAACTATTGTATTTCAATCCAACAATTTAGCAAACAGATAGTGTGAATAATTTATCAATTTATTTACTTGGTGCGTTCAAATACAATAAGACCGAATAACAAAAAATATGAGCTAGCAATACAAAGAAACAATGTGTAGAATGATATTGGTTGATTTAACCTAAAAAATTATAGCCGCCAATTATCTTGGTAAACGCGTGCAATTAATTGGAAAATATGTGAATGGTCTGTAATTATTTCAACAAATTAAGAGGTCAATTAATTCAGAAAACAGAGAAGGCCAATAAATTTTCATTTTAGTGTGTTGGTACGTTCAAAACTCATTGAGAACAAGATTACCAATAATCTCAGGAAGCAATGCAAATGCGTAGATCCTTTTTACTTCGTTTATTGGTTGATTTTTATGCCTGAATGATTATAATGACAAAAACATATTTAATTTATTATAAATTTTATTATTATTATCCATCATTCCAATCAATGATTAAAAAAATTATTGGTGCATTCAAAATCCAATAAGACAAAATGACTATAAATCTAAGCAAGCAAGGCGAAGAAAACACTGTGTAAGAGAATTATTGATTGATCTTTACATCTAAAAGGTATAACCGCCAATAATCTTGGCAAACGTGAGTAATTTATTTCAAATTTTGATTAGCTCAATAATTATTCCGATCAGATTAGTGATCAACAAATTCAGACACATGAAATGCAGATATAGAAGCAACCATTTTACATGTTTGGCGCTAAAATTTAATTAATTAATAATGAAATAATGCATGTATTTGTACTTTTAGAATAAATCAGATTAAAAGAAGCGCATAACTTCACAAAAAAACGACGGTGTTTCGCGCGTATTCGAATAACCTATATTAAGTTCGCATAGTTTCCAACTATCTATCAACTGCAAAAACATCAAATAAATTATTCAAAATGCTACCATTTTAAAATTTAATCACTATTTTCAACCTACCTCTTTGGCAAAACAAATGGGGATTTCAATTTAAGTTACTACGTTGTATTTGCATTTCTCAATATACTGATTGCTTCGTTCAGGTTGTGTTAGTACATTTAATACATTCTGTTTTCTGAAAAATGCCTATCCTCATCACGCCTTGTAAACACTAGTATTCAAATTTGGTCAAATGAGGTTAAATTTCTTCCCAGATCGCGGAGAGATATTGTTTTATTCTACGTTACCTGGGGGAATAGCTTAGTCTTTATATCATTTACACACAGAAGAAAATGCATTATAAACTTTCTTAACATATTAAGATACCGAGATGATTATTCAACCTAAACATAAAAAGTCAAATGCAATTTTAAAAATTTATTTATTTGGATTGAAAACTGTACAAATCTATGATACGAAAGGTCAAATACATTTTATATCATGAGCTATATCGATAAACATTTAGTATGGATGCATCTCAGGAGGAGGGGGTGGGAGGAAATGATGATGTTCTTCTTTCAGTCTGAAAATACACAAAATAAAAGTTATTTTAGAAGGATTAAATAGCCCATACAAACTCATAAAATAGATTTACAATTCATATCTGTAGAATTAATTGTACGTTAAAGAATGAGTTTATTTAAAAGTTTTTGGGGACTACAGAAATCACATAAGTTCTAAATGCAGCGAATTAAACATAAAACGAGACGAAAATATGAATTTTTGAATTTGAAACCGTATTTCCCCTAAAATCAAACATTTTCTACATTTAATTTTACCGCTTTAGATTAAATCAATAAGTTTTTTGATGAGGGATCGCGAAAAATCTAGTTTATCGGGCGATATATATATATATTATTTACCATTGTATATTCTCATTGATGTGATTTACACATTATTTTATCTTTCGGTATTGTTCAAAACTAAAATAATTTTAACAGCGAAATTGAAAGATCGAGTAAAGTAAAACATTGCACAAGTAATAAGCAAAATCTGAACAATACCTCAGTTACAAAATAGTAAAACCGAGCAGGTTACCTTCTCGGGTGTAATTCTTCACTTATTGTAATTCTCGATGTAATAAAATTATATTTGGTAATATGCATACAGGAATGTCTTTTCCTTATTGATAACATTCACGTTGAAAAAAAAAATCTTGATATAATTCTGAAACAGATTGACGTGGCAAAATAAACTTGAAAAATACCAGATTAAATTTTCTCATGCTTTGGGGATGTCGTCGGGATCAGTGTGTTTACCCACTGATCTAGCAACGTACGAGCTGTAAGCGGCGCTGGTTCGATTCTTCTTTGGGAGTCTCTTTCGTGCCAGTGAAACGTTCCTTGTGTGAGAATGTCCATTTACTTGATGTCGTTTAAAGCAGCTTGGTCAAATATGACCTTGAGCTACAAAACCAACAAATTTCGGAAAAAGCGCTCTCAATTTTAATTAATTTTAGAGTAAAATTACTATTAAGCACGGACCAGCAATTGAGAAGTAAAATAAAAATGGAATTACATTTTACATATTAAATAAAATCAATGATATAATCATCTTCTCAAAAGACATCTATTTTTTCATTGATAAATTTGGAACAGGACCAATTCGAGCAAATAACTGTTCTCTCAATATTATAACAATTTATTTCTTGGTGAGATTTATGAAATAAGAAACATTAAAAATATATTTTTTCATCTTTTTATAAGCTTTCTTTTGTGAGAATTTTTTTTGTTCTTGAGCCCATGGAAATTTCTTCAAGAAACGGAAGCAGTATATCGTCATTTTACTATCAAAACCACGTAAGTCCAATTATTTTAGTTTATGAAGGTTTAACATTATTTGGTTACAAATTTGCTTACATTTACTTCAAAAGATCCTATGTCTACATCAGTCCTAAAGCCGCCCTAGGCAGTTTTAAACCTCATATTTCATAACTGGTCTACTGCTTGGTATCTAGTTTTTCATCGTTCCCGAAAATTTTGGATATCAAGATATACGAGGTTTTAATAGTAAAACGACGATATACAGATTAAAAATATTGAAATTCACAGCAGCATCTCATATTTATTCTTTTTACATTTTAATGATATGAAATAATAAGAGAAATATTATTCGAAATATTTCCGCGATTAAATCCAGTGTTACGTGTTTAATCTTTAAATGTTACTCGGGACAAATTTTTAATTTGGGTTATACGTCAATCTTTCTTTTGTATTTTTCGAAGTATACGATATTTCTGAGTACTTATAGGAATTAAATTGCTTTTTGTCATTGGGGAGAAAAACAAAAGGGGACATCTCAGAGGCTTTCTCACAGTGGGGTCAAGAAGAGGGCTTGCTCATAGAATGACAGGAGAAAAAAACTTCATTATCTTGAAAAATAAAATAAAACTACGTCATTCCCGAGAGTCAGCCCTACTCACAATGAACGAGTCTATAGATTTCTATAGCGACCGCCATCATCTAGACTTGGGATCGGGAGGGTTCTCGTGGTAGACAGATAGCATGTAGCCATCAAATTTTATGTTGTTGATTTGTGCAGTGAGTTGGGGTGACCAGGAGCGCTAATGTCTAAAGGGATGGCATTTCAGAAATATTTATTAAAAAATTGCTTTTATTGGAAAAAGAGTTTAAAAAAATTAAAGCACGACTTTGCCCTCGTCACTGAAGTATTTTCCCATGATATGTGTGTGGTGAATGTGCTTTTTAGCACTCCATTGTTAGAAACAGCCCTTAAAAAGTCAATCCTTCCTTTTGTGTTTTCCCTGCACCGGTAGTGATAGTCAGAAAGTAGAGAAGAGGCAGCATTAAAATTATCTTGTCACAAACGTTTTGAAGAGCACATAACAAGACAGGGTCGCCTTTTCTTACTTCGTCCTGGAGAACCATTAGAGAGTTAATGGGCCTCCAAAGCTCGTCCTTTTGTATGTTTTATGTAGTCAATAATTAATTGCAACAAAAAATAAATATTGGGAACATTAATGCATTAACAAATTAATATAGTTAATTAGTATATCGTCAGCTAACAAATAAAACACACTGAGTCAATATTTTCAAGATATGAGTTTGTTTAACTTTTATAGATCAGAATATGGTAATCTTTAGACTTATGAAGTGTGTCCACTTTATTATTCTGATTATTATTAGTAATTTGCATGAAGGTTAGATTCGTCTTGAGAAACATACCTAATGAGACAAGCTTAGTGCAGTGTTCCCAATGTTTCAGGGATTCCGTGGAAAACTAGCCAAAATAAAGAACTTCCAGAAAGCAATTTTTTCCTCCACTACTTCCTCCGATTCCTTTATGTTTTAAAATCTTAATTTTATAATCTAAAACAATTAGTAGGATATTCCAGTATTCATTGATTTGAAATCGATTTGAAGTTGTGAGAATGACTTAATATTGAAACTATCAGACATTAAACCAAACATTGCTGAATTAATTGCTAAAAAGCAGCTCTGTGTATCACATTAAGGTAAAATCATATATTTTAATGCATTAACATTATAATTTTTCAAGTTAAGTGCCACCTTTTGATTTCAATTAATTTTTCAATCAGTTAAGAGTTTGCATATTTACTGTTTATTTTATTTCAGAAAAAAGTTTTTCTCTGTTTCAGAACCTTACCATCATTAATCCTTACGTGAAATTCTAATTTTTTTCAATCTGTTTGTCATAGATTTAAATATTTTACACCCAATATTAAAGAGAAAAATAAGGATCGGCATGGTCTTATGCAGGTCATCCCATTTAATTTTATGATTTCAAGAGGTCCGCGAAAATTTTCAAGGTGTTCTTGGATCAGAAAGTTTGGGAGCCACTGGCACAGAGAACAGGATTTCCCCTTCATTTTTTCGCAGATCTATGTTTCTTGAGTTGGTGTGTTTCGCACTGGTGAGCCGACGATATGTTATCTAATTATCTTCACTTTAAATTTTGTTTCGTTCAGAGCTCCACCGCTGAATGTGTGTCATCTATGTATGTGTCCCTTGTTCATTAAATGGGAATAAAACTTCTGTATTTAAAGTCTTAAAGATATGAAATATTTCTCATTGTGTATACTTACGGTAAGAACAAAGGCAGTGGCAGAATGATGAGTTTCTTTCCTTGCAGTAGTTTGGAAACCAGAAGTGCTTTGATGAGTTTCTTTTTCAGTATGCATTCAACGTCATCCACAACTGTTGCACTTAAAAACAGTGCGGAGAAGAGAAGTATTGCGACAAGTGTAGAACTTTTCATTTTCTAAATAAAAATATTAAAATAAAGTAAAATTTTAAGTAATTTATAGTATTTTTTAAATTAAAACACAGAATCAAATTAAGATTTATCGCAACCACGAGCTATTGTTGGAAAAACAAAAATAAGTAATTTTTTAAAATATAACCTCGGCGTGAGAAACATTTAGAAATTCTTCAAATTTTAACCAGTTCTCTAATGTTGAATTATAAATTAATCGATGCCTGGGAACTACTGGGAACAAGGAAAAGCGTTTGTAAATTGAAAAAGGAGTAGTATGAGACATATATTCCCTGGTATATTTATTGATATACTGTCTGTTCTTATCCTTCCATAGAGGATGGTTGAAGAAATGTACTCAAGTTTGTCACATTGGCGCCCTTAATGACTATTTGGAAATCTATTTAGGATTTTCTTATCGTCGAGAAGATCCATAATAGTTAACCTAGCTCTTTTTCCACTTAACAAAATAAATTACATCATCCCCTTGAGTCACCCCTATTCAAATGAACAAGCCTTGTTTCTATAGCAACCGTCACCACCAACACTTGGTGTCGGAAACAGTTCTCGTGGTAGACAGACAGTACTTCGACTGACAGAATAGAAAAACAGAGGTTAGAATCTTTAAAATTTAAATATATTTGGTGGAAAATTCCGTTTTATAAAAAAAAAAATCAAAGAGTAAATGCGTAGTTATAGTAACAAGGAAGAATCTTGATTTTTAGTCTATTTTTTTGTGATTTTTCAAGTGGTTATTAATTTTCATTGTAAAATTTATTTAGGAAATTTCAAATTAGTATTATTTTCGATTCCCATTAAAATGTTACGGGTAAAAAAACCATTAGGTCATGGGCCGTGCTTTTATAACATGAATTTGTTTTTGAATAAATTCATTTAAAATTGAAAAGTCAGTGTGTACACATACCATTAACTAAAATTTTATATATTTATAAGAATGCTAATTTGTGCAGCTTAATTTTGCGCAAAAGTAAGTATATTTAAATATTCGAGATGACACAAACTAAAACTAAAAGCATTTTTCTTCATTTTCGTAATTTTTATAACTTAATTCACGTCTCTAATTTCTATGTAGTACGCAACAACTAAAACTACAAATAGTTTATAAAGGCTGAAACTGATTATGTAATACGACTCATAGGGGCGAAAATATGTAATGTTAACTCATATTAATCATGAATAAAAGTGTTTTAATAGTGGAATGGGGGGGGGGGGCAAAAATTATACAGAAACCTGTGAATAAAGGAAACTTGTTTTTAATTTTTTCTCACTTTTGTGGCGCTCCCCCGCATATTTATTCATTTAAAATAATATTTCTTCGCATCCGTGTTTGAAACTCCGTTCTGTTTATCAATTAGTTTAAATAGTCTTTATTCAAAGTATATACAATTTTAGGTAAGTTGGTAATTAACGTCGCACTGGAGCAACACAACGGGCTATTGGCGGCGGTCCGGGATCAATCCCTATGGGAAAGATCCAAGAACCATGTCTCGTTATTTTGAACCACTGTCAGATGACCGAGAACAACACCTGAGCTGGCACCCCACTCTCCAAATTTCCACACCACGACAACGTGAGGACATTTGAGGCCACGACAGATTTAACATGCATCAGCCCCCATGTATACGACGGTCTTTGGCTGGACTTCGTTTCGAACTCGCAACCCTCCGGATGCTAAACCGTCACTCTTCCACCTGGGCTACCGCGGCCCATACAATTTTAGGAATAAGCTTTAAGTACTTATTGTAAAATTAAAAATTATTATGGATGAAATAAATTTATTAATTAACATTTAATAGGTGAAATAAACTAGTCTAATAAAACTTAAAACTCAAACATTAGTTTATAGTTACGAAATTTAAAATGTTTACATTTCTAGGAAATTCAAATTATTTAAGAAAAAATTTGTTACAAAGATGTTGAATTAATATATAATTTAATTTAATTTAGACATATTTGTTTATTTCGCTTAGGTATATCTGGTTTTATTACATAATAGTTCCTAGACAAATCTTAATGCTGACAAAAAACTAATTCAAAATCCTAAAGATGATTAACAAGCTTCAGGAACTGTTAGAGAATTAAAAGAGAAAACTTACTCTATTTGAAAAGCTTTCGAAGAAATCCACTAATCTATTGCTGTGGAATCTTACAGGAGATATGTTTCTCTACGAATGGAACATCAGTATTTATACTCGATTTCACTCGCTTCAGCTCAACAGAATTTCTCTGTAACTAATTACATAATTAATTCTATTTCCCACTCATATAAGGAAGATTTTGATTTAATTAAATCTTACTTTCCTTTAGAACGATCTCATTCACCGACCCCTACTGGTCTGATGAAACTAAGGAGAGGAAAATGGGTAGCCCTTTGCATATTTACCCTAAAACATAACACGATGGGTGGTTAGATATTTTGTTAGAATGTGGTACCGATATATAGATGTAGGTTGACTACGCAGTGTGACGATGGATCCGTCGTATCAGGGTAATTGGGTTTTCGATTCCGAAAAAGTACCGGCAGTAACTGGGCGGGGAAGAATTGTAACTGTTGAGACATTTTAGTACATATCTTCTCTTTTTTACTGACCAAAAAAGTTATTTACGAGGGTTATTTTGAAAGAGAAATGGATTTTTTGTGCACATTTGAGTAATTACAAGTACGGAAAAATGCATATTTGCTTATTTTTCTCACTCATGGCATGAAATCAGTCTGTAACATATCTTCCGATTTGCCTTTAAATTGTTTATTTATTACTTTATATACCAAAATTTGAATACAAGAGCCTTGAGGATCAGTGGCGGATAGGTTCTCCAGGAAATCAAGAAATTCCCTAGAACTTGAGGTTTCTGGGAGACTGTAGGAGGGTTTTAATAGAAAAAAGAATGCGACATTAGTCAAAGATAGTTTATTTCATTCAGTAATTTAACTACTTTTCCAATTAGATAGGTAGTAAACTGTTATATACCAAAAATAAAATTAATCTTCATATCATTATACGACTGCAGCATTGTTTTCTGTTGTATTTATAAGCAAGGTTTATCGGAGTTGAGTTAAGCTGTCAAACGATGCGAAGTCTAAAGGCGCAAGTCCAAAAAAGCAGGGTAGCTATATGAAAAATCCCTATCGCATTAGTAATACTAAAAAATGGGTGTAGATATGCCACACCTTCTTTCAAAAGTATAGACAAGTGTTTCTCAACCGCGGAACCCCGCTGCCCGGTTCCGGGCCCTGACATCAATGGTATCGGAAAGTGAGAGGTTTTCTTGGAATTTGTCCTTTTAGTTTCTAATTTTTGTTTACTATTTTAATAGTTGAAATATTCTAAGAATATTTGTGAATGTCACAAGAGTTCAGACCCCAAACGCCTAAATATCTGCAGCAAACTTATTAATCAGCAAGGTAGTGCAAAGAAAATTTTTCCACTGAAAATTAAGATCAAGGCAGTCTGAATCCGGTTCTCAAATCTAGTATTACTGAGTACTATTTGCTCGCAAGTTGCGAGTTCGCAAACCCAAGTGCCATGATTTTTTTTAAAACTGTTTTTTCTTCCGATTTAAATTTACAAATCAGAGAGAGTAATTGGCCTTGCAATACCCTCTTTGTGATTATGCCATAATTAATATTTTTTTCAGTTTAATGAATAAACTTGAAAAAAATTGGAAGTGTATTTACAAGAATATTTGTTGTGACTGGGCCCTCGTCTTATAAAGATTTACCGGCAGCGGTCTCACATTGGTTGAAAACTATTAGTCTAGATTCACGAAAAATGGTCCGTTTTATCAAATTTAAAATTACTATGTATAAATTGCAAATTAAAGGCTAACATTTTTCAGTTTCCGTACAAGTGACTAAGAAACAAAATAGCTAAGTTTAAAAAATTGGAGAGGATTGGATTGAAAACGCCACTTCGTTGTGCCGATTTGGCATGATACAAAATTAAGAATTGTTCAATAACCTCAGTATTGTTTATTGAATTTTGCCATTCCGGAAATAGGTGGCGATTATGTGTCATGCTAGCAGTCAATTTTTTGTGATTTCAAGGAGAAAGTATTGTGATTTGCAACGTTTAGGTTATCGGTTTTACTTTATTTCATGGTTAAAAGCGTAAACTAAACATTACTTTACAACAGGGGTGACCAACCCCTTGAAACAAATATAAATTTTTGGTGATCCGAATGGGATACATCAATTAAAATCAGCACAAGTTAATTTAATGATGTTGGCCTGAGAAATTGTCTGAGTATATTGTCAATATGCCACACCATATACCATAAGCATACTAATACTCTTTATGATTATTCCATACTTATGTTAGTTTAATGTATGAACTTTATAAAGAATGGATCTCTCTTTATTATTTTTTCTATCTTTATTTTTCTTTGGAGGCGCAGCTTTTTTTTTTGTGTGTGTGTGTGTGTGTGTGTGTGTGTCCAATACCTTTCGCCATAAAACCCAAATCAATCAACCATCTTTTTTGGTATCATTGGTAATAGACCATGACAATTTCTTAAAAATAATTATCATTTAATAAATCTATCTAGTCTCTTAAAATCTAAATTGGAACAATTTTGTAATGACTTTGGCTTCTATTTGGGATCATATATTTGTTTAAAACAAACAAATCTTTTTCACAAGGTAACTATCGAATATATTATTTTCTTGCATTAATGTAGCTCAAATCATCGCAAAATTTATAAGTCAACAAATTGTTTAAAATTAAATGTTTTACTTTGAACAATTAAGTCTTCATTTTCTCGGACCGATCATTCAAGCCAGTCCGTCAGTGTTGAGGATTTACTACTCAAATAAAGCTGAATCAGATATTTTATAAAATTCGTTTTAGAAATCCTTAAGTAAAATAAAATCCATAAGAAAATTTAGAGAAGATACATATAGATATTCAGAAGTAAATTTTGGTATTCTACGATAAAATATTCCCAATACATAAACGAATATCAAGCGTTTCTTTAATGGAAAAGGAGTAAAAAATTAATTTTAATAAGTCATCAAGGTTAACTTTATTTCTTAAGTTGTTTAAACGCATAATTTTAGTAAAAGAAAATTATCTAATAACTTAAAAGTAAACATTCTGTTTTTATATTTTTGTACCATCCACCCTTTACTTTTTTAAAACTATAACAAAGTATATTTTCGACTTGAATATTCTTCAATCGTAATACATTTCTTCGCGTATAACATTAATTTGCAATCCACAATCATTAGATTTTGACGAGTATTACCAAATTTAAACTAATTGGAATCTATGCGAGTTAAATACCTCTCGCAATATTCGTCATTATGTCTGGATTTCGTAATGACCGTTGCAGGCACATTCGAAGTTGCATGTTTAAATTTAAATTTTCACGACTAATTGAACACAAAAGAGAGTAAATATATTTAATAGCAAAAACACGAGAAACAAAGCTGACTTATAGAATACATACTGAAATATTTCAATACAATGTAAAAATGTACATAATTTATCACATAACTATGTACTTTACATATAAGCATTTTGTAAATATATGAAATCTATAAAATTTAAAGTTTTCGATACAAAGTAAAATTCTATTAAGAACTACGTCTTTCTTATTTCTTTGACTCTTTCTTAGCTTTTTTATTTAAGCTTTGTACTTTCTCTTTTGATGAAGCTGCTTTCTCTGACTTTCTCTTTTTCGCATATTCTTTTTCCTCTTTTTTTGTACAATTTTCAACCAAAAGGTTTTTCTTAATTTTGAAATTGATAAGACCGTTACTTGATCCCACTTGAATTTTGTCTTGCTTTTGGATATTATCTGCAATGTTTTCCTGTATACCTTTATCAATAACCTTATCAGATTGAGTAGATTTCGGCGTATGTTTAGACTTATTTGGAGTACTCTTCACCGAAATCAAGTGTCTTTGTTTTGATAGGAAAACTGGAGCAAGTGGTTTGGGTTTAGTAACTGATTGTGATTCTGTCGAATCCAGTTTGCCAGTTTTTGATACAACTGGATAAAAATGCGGAGCATATTTCACTTGTGAATTTCCTGTGACGACTTTTGAATATGAAGAATCGATAACTTTTTTATCTTGTTGCGATGAAATTCGTATGAGACTAGACTGGGAGTGAATGGAAATACTTTTGTATGTTTTCTCGGTTTGATTCTCAGTCACCCTGATACTCGGCTGAGAATATATTTTGCTTTGTATTCCATTCATAGCGATTCGATTGTAGTTAATATTCGTGTTGCTTGTCATATTCTCTCCATAGAGAGATGCAGTTTCCTCATTAATATTCGGCTTGCTACTACTACTCGTAAAACCAGCTTGTACTTTTCTGTAGGGTACATTGGATTTCATGACATATGTAGTTCCAGCTCTGGGTTTCATATCCTAAATTGAATAAAAATACAATAATTATTAAAAAAAGATATCCTAGAAATAAAATCTAATTTTATTAAAGCACCTTGTAAATTAATTGTTTACTCTTTTGAAGTTGTGTTTATGCAATATAGAGAATAAACCAGTGAAAGTTGACAGCACAATTCAAAATTTTGGTTGATTAAACTTGTTTTCTAATATTCATCTGAGATTCTGAAACATTTTCTTTGTTTAGAAAATTGAACCATTTATGGTGTTTTGTTGTTATTTTTGTGAATAGGTTTAGTTTCAGTTAACTACAATATGATGTCTGACTTGTCTTCAAAGTGACAGTAACGTATTTTATTTTCAGCTGATTTGGAGTAATCGCAATACTCACAGGGATGTTTTGCTCTACATTCGTACCTGGTTGTAACTATTTTCCCTTATCACATCTTTTGCTTCCATTATGTCACAATTTGATAAAAGTAACTACATATTAATCATCTAGATAAACGTTAGTTTCTATTAACCAAATCAGTAAAAAAAGAAATCAAGATCCTCTAATATCAACTGAATAAAAGCAGAGATAAATGGACATTCCATGACATTATAAGCTTGAGATGCTCATACTTAATATTTTGTCTCAGTGGTAAGCAATTTAATAATCTCTACTTTTGTCGAAGGCTTGACCTTTCACGGTACACGCAAAGATGAATATGAATTGATACAAAAATGTTACATGAAGGTCAATAAAAAGAATATTCACCTCTGTGATACTAAATGCAGGAAATAATTCAAGTGAAGTGAACGAGGCTCTTCCTTCCATGATTTTACACTTCTCTCCACAGATATTTCCAACCTTTTTACAGAAATCTTTGATGAAAGAAGAGAGGATTGGACGAGGATCCATCCGCGGAACCAATAACTTTCCATACGGCTTAACACAAAATTGTGGATATCTTACTTGTTAAGGAACCAGTTTAGACAGTTTTAATTAGCAATTTATTTGATACTTAAACTTTGCTTAGTGTCACCATGACGTCACATGATCCAATAGAAAATAGAAGGATTTACATCATGACATCACGTGATCCAATACTAAATAAGGATTTACGTGACTGTGCCTACAAGAAATTGAAAGGGGTCAAACAAATACAATAATTGACAATGGGACTTGCTGGCGTTGGTTGGAACACTGACTATGAAGCTGGGTTTTATTGAGGACGGAGCCGGCAAGAGGAACGAATTGGAATTTCTCGGGGGAACGGGGAGATCTTTCGAAGGCCGGGAATGCATGCCCTCAATGTGCTCATCGAGATGAACCAAAAAGTTAAAGCAGCACCTCCCGAGACCTGTAGCATTGTTCCTGGAACATCACAGCCGGAATCTACTTCATCCGGGTGCTGAAATGCCCGGAACTAAAATCGATGAGTACTATGTCCTAAAACTTGCTATCAATTCGACCCCT
Source organism: Meta bourneti (assembly GCA_933210815.1). Classification (NCBI taxonomy): domain Eukaryota; kingdom Metazoa; phylum Arthropoda; class Arachnida; order Araneae; family Tetragnathidae; genus Meta; species Meta bourneti. Next base: position 36,187,292 of record OW119927.1, on the reverse strand, counting down.
CACAACACATATCCACCTCTATGACTTTCCTACTGTATAACAATGATATGTTATATGAACTGATGTTGGACTGAATGCTTGAATGATTACTGTTTAGCGTTCTATTGAACCTAAATTGTTACACAAGACATCTTCCTTAATGTTATCGAGAAATTTAATGTGTACATAAATTTGCAATGAGTAAATAAAAATTCACCTTTAACTCTTCACAGCGCCTGTACGCCTCTGACAGCGCTTCAGATACAATTAGTTTGCTTTGAATTTATTTCAGACTTATTTGTATTCTATGCCTCTCCTCAATAAGAATTTTATTCAAATACTCTAGTGTTAATATAAGAGAGTAAAAAGCTAAAAATAAATTCATCTGATATCTAACTCTAGAACATACACTTCTAGTATTGAACAGCAAGCTGTAAATACAAATCTAATGATTGTATTTTGATTCTCATAACTGAATTTTTAAGAATTCAGTTCTTTGAAAGCTTGGAATTCACAAATACGTTTTTTAAATACTGGCCTTGACCAGTTGGTTGCATTAAAACCGTTCACTCAACTAACCAGCGGAAATACCAACGAAAAATAACCGAATTTCTCAAGAGGCAGTAATTGATATTGATACCAAAGCAATTATTGCTACATAATAAAAAAAATATCTTTTTTGTCCATTTAACATACTATACTGATTAATGATTGCAAGAAAATTGAATTCTGAGTGTAAACGTACCGAATACATATCATACGCAGTATGTGTCCACCGAACTCAAAATGAATACACACAAATTAAGAACTTGTGAATTCGTGACCTAGTTAAACAGTCATAAATAGGTATAATTTATAAATAAAAAGACTGGTTTGACTTTTTTCAAGGAGACAAGTGTACTATCTTTTTCATAATATTTAGGGCTTTAATTTGTCCTTAATGTTACTGTTAGTTTAGATGGTAAATTAAATAAAAGGATACGCATATAACGGCGAACACTTAAAATTAAACTTTACATTGAAGTACCAAATGTATTGTTCTGATACATTCGGTAAGACATAACCATACTGAAAGGAAAATAAAAAGAAATTTTAAACAACTTTTAAAATGCATATAAAAATAGGAACTATTATTTGAAAGTTAAATATTATTTTTATTAAAAATTTGGTTTCTAATCAGTTATGAAAATTAAGCTAAGGGGTGTGTGAAAATAAATTCCTGCTTCAAAACCTATTTCACATAGACAACAATACAGTATACACAGCACATAGCTGTAAGAGAGCTTCACATAGACCAATGTCGAAATAGATATCGTTCGACTCAGAAATAGTAATTTTAATATCCCTGAAGTTAAGGTGAGCTGATTATGAGGTTGTGCAAATAAACTATTCATTTGTCAAAATCCATAATTATGATTTAAAGCGCTTAACAAACGGCTTGTAAATAGTTGCTTTCAATAAAAGCTAAAAATAAAGTCTGTTGTCATTGAAAAATGAAACTGAAGTTTTAATATTTTGTGTTTTCATTAAGTAGTAGAAAATATTTAATTTCGTCTATTATATCAATTCGCTTAAAATATCTCGAGCATCTTTTAATCTAAATGAAATTAAAATTTACAATGCGCCTACACTAAATTATATCATCTGACTGCAATAAAATATATTTGCAATGACTGTTATGCAATATATATTTTTTATCGACCACCATTGAAAGCTCGTTCATTTCTTTTGACATAGGACTACCGTCTAACTCCGTTGATGATATGGGGTGACTTACATCTCACTGCCTGGGACAAAAATAGCTCTTATTGAAATCGTTATATGGTTAAAAATACATGTCGAACAGTAATCGTGTTAGCATATTCGTAAACAGCATGAAGCTCAATTCTCACTGTGTAATAAATACATCGTGCGGACAACGCTTCCAATCCCTCTAGACGAGGGAAATGATGCAATATTTCTGAGTGTGCCACCACGTTTGACTCGGTCTATCTATCGGCAACAGTGAGCGCAAAACGACTATGAATCCCATCATTTTAAAGCTCTTGAGAACTATTCAAATATGCAAAGAACATTAGGCTGTGGCTTCAAATTAATATTAAAAAAATTGTTTTCTTACGAACGGTGATCACTTTTATAACAAATTAAACAAACACTTTGAAGCAATACTCTATGTCTCATTTCAACTCTCCGAACTGCAAGTCGTAGTCTACGCTCCAAACTGACGACTCAATCAAAACAGTATGTTTTTATATGATAAATGGTTACCATATCGTTCCAATGTTTCTGCACTTCATTGTAGTTCTTGAAGACGTTTGTATTATCTAGACTTCTTGAAACGGATACAACGGTTCCCTTTTTAAGACTGAAATATTCGAAATAATTACGAGATCAGATTACATTAATGTAAACAAAGCAGAGTTTTCAATGTATAAAAATTGCAATGGTAGATAGAAATCTATAAAAATAAAAGTATTCGTTCCAGAGGAATTTGTTAATGAAAAATAAACAAATGAAGGGTTCGTATTTATAACTCACAATGAACATAATTGTTTTAGATTTTTTAAAAAGATAAAATAAAACAAAAAATCTTCACATAAGCGAACTGGTTTATTTTAATTTTATTCTCTCAACAAAATATGCCAAACCAGTAAATAAAAAGTAACTAGCCAACCTTCTTGTATTTATAGGACAAATAAAATTTTTATTGGTAAATATCATCAATATCTCCTACGAGTAATCATTGTAGCCCCTTTTATCATCAAATTTTGTTTCGGTTTCAATATTGAAACTATCACTGCATTCTCTTGCATAAAAATAATAATAGATAATTCTCATGCATAAAAATAATAAGAAAGTTGCAGAATAACTTTCAAACATATTTTGTTTCGAGATGCTTCTTATTTTAAATGCAGACGATTTTATAATTCTAAAGAAGGGCGTTTAACACTTGACCTTAAATTTAACTTTATTTTCCAACTTAACTTTAAAGAGTCTGAAAATTTCGTTATTTTATATCGAAGGAAAATTCCGAAAAGCTATCTTTAATGTAATATTAAATTTTCGCTTTCAAAATACAAATGTTTTTATTTTCAGAATGATTTTTTACTGAATCTGTATTTTGTGCCTCTTGAATAGCAAAGTGAATGCCTGAAAAATATTTCCTTGCATCTTTTTTTCTTGTAACTTGAGAGTAAGATACGCACGCACCTTATTACATACAATATAAAGAATGAAATAAGAAAACAGAAAATTAAATTAATATTAAATAATAAAATTTAATTTTATATAGGTTAAAATTAATTACAATATGGACATAAATTAAAATCAATTTTTCGTACTACCTTGGTAAAACATAACAGCTTTCAAGAGATACAAATTTAGAGTGTGTAAGTTTTTCGGGTTGTATATAATCCTCCATCTGAAAAATATATTGTTTGGACTGTGAATTCAAACCTTCATATAAATGAAAATATCGAACAATGATTATATTAAAATATGAAGTTCGTAGAAATGAAAAATAGTATAAATTTACTGTACTGTAAAAATAAATGTTGGTTCAAAAAAGGTGGTGACACCTGGGGCGACCTGAGAAGCGTGACCCTGGTCGGGGTTCTTCCTCCCGATCTGTGTGGTGCTTTCCGAGCGCCACTCAGATCGCGACGGAAAGTCGGTCAGTTAGATGAGTCGGTGTTCTTTCTTGTCGGGAAGAAAAAGCAAACCTGGGTTACTCTTCCCAAGTTTTTCCGCCTGTCACCCACCTAAGATAGGTCGGTGGTTGAATTTACGTCGCACTGGAGCAGCACAACTGGTTATTGAAGACGATCCGGGATCAGTCTCGAAGGAAAGGATACGATCATCCACCTAAGAAAACAATAGGTTGGCGAGGTGGCGCGATTTGTAAATCACGGATGAGTCGTAGATAGACCGTCAAGCGCGATTTGGTGAGTAGCGCTTCCCTTGTGACAGGAGCAGTAGAAACCCACCAGGTCACGCGACTGGATCGCACTGCTCGGGTCTCAGTGTGTCACCCACTTAAGTTGGAGGTAGTCACGAAACATTTTATAAGAGCCAGAAACTAACCTAAATTAGCGTACAGCGGACTGTAGTCTAAGCGGTCGTTTTGAAATATCTATGACAAATTTTTGTACATAAATTATTGGATTTTATACCTTTTCAGATATTTGGACTTCGAAAAAGTCAATTGAATTCAGTTCAACTTTGTCAGGTTTTACGTACCGCCACCATTAGTTTATACTAAAAATAACTTGTTCTAGCATTGTTCTGATATGCTTTCTTAGATTCACATCCCTGCTCATTGCGGTAAGGAAAAGAATTTGTATGGGGTGCATATTAAAATTATATTAATTTAAGTTATACCCACTTTCATTGCAGAGAGTTTAATACACATCGGTTCCAGACAAAGACTGATCTCTCCAGAAGACACAAGAAGATCCATTTCTGTAATGAGAATCCCGTTACCTATGCACATATATGAATAAAATCCTAAAAGCAACACATTATATTTCTGTTTTTAAAATGCGGGTAACATTTTCTTATTTCAAGATTTCTGGCAAATTATTTTTGTGATTTCTCATCTTTAATTTCAATGATCTTATTTCTAAGAAAATGTATACAAGTCCATATAAAAACAAATCCATTCAAAATTCTGAAGGTTCCAAAGTCAGAAGAGCAGACAAAAATCTGATTTATATATAATTCGAACCAAAACTTGCAAACTGTTTTTGAATCAGTACCCATATATCAGGTTAATGAGCAATTTTTTATAGGTCTGATAACTATTGAAACTATTATTAATGGAATGCTTGTTATATATATGGAACACATTGATTAAATTTTTACATATTTCTTATAATTTCAAAGCTTTTATTGATGTTCTGTTTGTTTAATGATCCTCATTTATCAATTTAAAAAATGAATAGAATATTAAATCGGAAGTGTCGAAATACAATGAAGGACCATTTGGAACACAATATTTAAACCATATATAGCATCGCTTTTTAAGTTAATACACAATTTAAGGAATTCATCAAATTTTTCAAATAACATATTTTTTGATTGAAAATGAATAATTTGTAACTAACTTTAAGTTAAAAACTATTTTGGAATGGTTTTACAAATTCCAAAAAATGTATTTTAGGATTGTTATAATTTTTGGAAGAAAAAGTGTACATTTTTTGCAGTAATTGTTTAATTTTTACTTACTGACTGCATTTAAAGGTGAAACTGATGTTAAGAAATCTGGACCTAAATTTAAAAAAAACTTTCGTTATTTGATATTTGTTTACATGAATTAATACTTAGGATAATGTTTTCAGTATCACTTGCCTCCTACGAGAATATTTTGAAGAATATTCCAAGAAGGGGCCAGCTTTGCTGTGCTTGTATACTGAAAACAGTCCTGCAGAGTGGATGCAGATGTCTTCTCTACACGTATAACTTTCAGTCCCTTCTTTTTCAAATTTTCTACAAATTCTTGATTCTTGAGTTTTGTTTTCTAATGAAAATCAAGTTCTATTTTCTATATTTTTCATTTTAAGTAGTAGTATTTTGTGGAGTACACTTGATACATAAATTATTTTTTGCTATACATAATTGATTTATTATTTGGTAACACCATTTAAAAAGGTGAATCATGGAAATGCATGTTTTAAAAGGTTGTAAAGTGAAATAAATAAGCTATACTGAAGATAAATATGACCAAATATTCCCTTTGATATTCTTATGTAAAATGATTAATAAAAAAAATGAAAACGATGTGTTCGGTACTGGAATGTTATTTTAAAATTCAGTTTCTTTTTAGGCGAAGAGTCGTGCTTCATCGTGGTTCCGCGTGAGAATGACAAATTACCACAATTTAATCGATTTTCAACGCGGTTTAATAGAACTCCTGAGATGGGTCATAGCATTTCGGAGGCAGAGAAGTTAGATTTTCACGAATTACCATTCCAAGGGTGTACCGTGGCTACAAGAATTCTGGCGAAACCTGTAACTTACGACAGCAGTGTGACCGTAAAAAGACTGGGTGAACGTGACCAGCGTTCGCTAGCAATTCCCACCTAAGTCACCAGATCTCAACGTTATCGAACACATCTAAGATGCCATGCAATGCACTGTGGAACACAGAAATTCTACAACTCGGAATACAACAGAATTTTGGATTCCTCTGCAGGAAGTATGGTGTTCAATGCTTACAGAATAGTTCCACAAGCTCGTGAAATTCATGCCAGGACGTATTTCTACAGTTCTACGCTCCCATGGGAGGCCTACCAAGTATAAGTCAGGTGTACCATTTTTCTGGCGCTTTATTGTAATGTAGAATAGAATCTATATTAATAAAAGATAATGCGTGTGTCTGTCCTGGACGGAGTCTACGTTTTCATGGCTATAATATTTCAGCCAATTTCAATTCTCCGAGTTCGGGCGCAAAATACCGATTAGTTATTCAATTAAAAAACATTCATGTCCCATAGAGAATGTTTTGTGCAATATGAAGTTCTGTTATTTTTCAAAATATATTTTAGAATATAGAAAATGGCACGTAATATCAAACATGTTCATGTTGAGGGAAGTCCAGGTCTTCCATGTTACGTGTACATGCAACGACAAAAAAGTTACACCTGTTTCAAGAAAAAATAAATTTAATAGAAAACTAATATTGAATATTCACAAAAAAACGTAGTTTATAATAAATCACGCAAATAGATTACTTACAATTAAGTAATTGGCTTCTTAAATGAGTCTTTAAAATATTTTCAGCACATCGAAATATAAAAGTACCGTCTAATACAGAAGCAATTTATTGAAATTTTGATAGATTTCGACACTTAGATATATTGCTAACTAGTTCAAAAATAATTTTAAAGAAATCTACTCATCTTTTGTGGATAGATTTTTGGGGTGTAATTTTTGTTTAATCTTCATACTTACTGGAACAACAACTATTATGTGACACAAACCGTTGTTCACAGGAGTCGCCAATATGTCTGTTTCACCAAAAATTAATTCTCTGAAATATTTGTGAAAAATAAATACGGTTTACAAGGCAAAAAATACATCATGAACAAGTCACAATAATTCATTTTAGAAAGTTTGAAATCCTGTAAATTAAAATATCTAGGACTATTTAATTTTACAAATATCCTATATGCAAGCAACGTGTTTTTCCTGAGAGAAATTGTATTTGAGGTAGTCTAAAACAAATTTAATAGAATTTTGTTTTGTTTGGAAGCTTAATTAAAAAATTTAAGGTTGTTAAGCAATTAACTATTGCATTTGAAACAAATATACGTATTTTAGTCCATTTAACCCAATCAGGGCAATTTTATAGAAATTATGAAGTTTTAACATTTTTAAACTATGTAAGATCTTTCAAAAATAACTTACGATGCTAAGTTTAAATAATCAAGCCCATAGCTCCTTAGAGAATTAAGATTAATAATTAAACACAGTTCTAACAAGTATTACCATATTTTATGCTTCAATAGCATTTTAAAGTAGAAGAGTACTTCTGTATCTGCTTACTTCAATTTTTAAAAATAAATGTTTTATTTATTTAAATTATTTTAAGTATGCTAGACTGTTGCTATTTAACTTAAGAAACAAAATTTTTGAGTACTTAAAATTTTTAATTGAACTATGAATCATTTCCCCTCTATTCTGGTTTAATATAAAGTTAAATACCGATAGAAATTTTTAAGCGATGCTTTTTTTATATTATATTTGCTCATCAACTAATAATCATAAAAAATATTAAATATTTGTCATTCATTTGAGATTGAATACCTTTTACCAATTAAATTAAAATAGACATATTTATAAATTAATTTTCTGCATAAAATATTGTTGTACCGTATTTTATATTTTCAGGTTTGAGTGCAAAATGTTTTTAAATGATTGATATTTCTTGTGATACACTATTAGAAATTCTTGCTTCTAAGTGCAAAATACAAATGTAAAGGCATAAGAGCTATATTTTAACACATACCTGCTCTTCATAATTTTGAGATGGAATTCGCTTTGTTGTGCCCTTTTATCAATGAAACACACATTTATACGCAAAGTTAATAAATTATTTAATTCAGGAAGCTTTAAAAAGAATAAAAATGTTTTAGAACTTTCAGATAGAGGCATTTTCGTAATAAAATATAAAATAATTTTCATCTACTTTCACATTAGAAGTATTTTGAGAATCAAGAATTTGTAGAAAATTGCAAACGAGAAATTGAGAAACACAAGTTTTCATTCAGACGATTATTTTATTCATTTTTAGTACTTTATAAAATCCCGTAAGGTCAATTAAATCAACCCAAATTAACCAATCTTTTTATCTGTCGGAGTACTTTACCGTTTTTTGTGAATCATTTCGACTTAGAAACAAATTAATAGTATTGTTATAACTTTAACTTTTGTAATTTATTGAATAAAATAGTTAAATACGATGCTATTGTTCATCTGGTCAATAAATTCTTGTTGCAATAGTTAATAACAAAAATTCGTTTACACGTGCAATTTGAATCAAAGGTGATTTTCAAAACTAAATTTAAATATTTATTTTTACAAACGTGCGTATTGTAGCATTTAAAATTTGAGAAAAAGGCACAAGCAAAGGCTACTTAAGAGTGACTTTGAGAGAATAGACACATTTAAATGTAAACTCACATTTGAAAAACAGTATTATTTTGTTGTAAGTGAAACAATGAAATGACGAGAGGGTACACATTTTTTCAATCAAATTTCGTTAAAATTGATTGAAACAGGAAACATACTTTGGACATTAATTCATTTTATAATTTTTCTGTGGGTGTTCGGTTATAATTACACAATGAATATACCATGCATCTCTCGTTCTACGAGGTGTCCTGGGTTCTGTCCCGCGCACTGAAATACTTTCGTATACATGACAAGTATGCGCACGTAAAATCTGTCAGCCAGAAATTCTCACGACTGGTAGCTGAGCGGCATTTGCGAATAATTATTTTGTGCGTACAACTATTTTGGGATGTGTTTTTAAATTAACTATACATTTCTCAAGTTATGTTAAGGATTATTGTTATTCCAAGGGCAAATTATACATTTTAAATCCTTTTGTATTGTTAATTATACATTTTTCATTCAACATTTTAGGGGTGTAGTTGAATTAACGTCACACTGTAGCTACACAACGGGCTACTGGCAACGGTTTGGGACCAATCTAGAAGGGAAAGATCCGATGACACCTTGTAATTTTGAATCACGGTCAGATGACGAGTTAACACCTGAGCTGGTACCCCACTCTAAAAATTTCCACACTACCCTAAAGTGAGGATATTTGAGGCCCGACAGATTTAACATACACCAGTCCCTACATACACGACGGTTTGATTGGATCCAGTTTCGAACTGGCAACCGTCCGATTGCAAATCCGCTACTCTACCAATATCGGGCTACCGCTGCCCTCAACATTTCAGGATACACCAATAATTTCTACTTCATAACTCTTTTTAAATCAAAAATACATTTTATTTTATCCTAAATTAATAAAAACAAAATAAGTTTCATGTTTTCATACTTATTTTTAATTACATCACTTGTTCACATTGGAAAAGGATTCGGAATGTTTTTGATACGCATTCTGAACCTTAAAAAAGGCATTCTTCCTCAAAGCAAAACGCTATATTTAACCAGCATTGCTACTAAAATTTCAGGCGCGATGTAGGTTTCCTACCTAAATATGCATTTACCGATCTTAGCTAGTATGCAGGGCCGCTAGTGAGTGGTGTACTGGGCATGCACTTGCATATAATCACGAATAAAATAGGGTCAGCAAACTTAAAATTTAAACATTCAGAAATGAGAAATAAATGTGACAGTCTGATGAACGTCTAAGAAATAAAAAGTTATTGACTAAACTATTGCGAGTGTTTCGAAGATACCTATGAATCTATATGATCAATCGTTAAGTTTCGTTTTAATTATCAATAAGGACGATTTATTTGGAACAGTAAATTTTAAGTTAGCTTGTTGAGGTTTGCACGTGGGTGTCCAATTTCTTAGGAACTGTCCTTTCATCATCGAGTCAATCATACATCGGTTTATTTTCTTTTTACAAGTGCAGCTTGAGCTTTCATATGTGCAAACAATAACACAAAATATATTACAATTTAATAATGTTCAGTAGAATTTATACTACTAAAAGACAATGCATGTGTGTGTCTGAAGTCAATAGAAGAAACAACTGAACAATCTTGAAATGTATATGGGCATAGTATTTCAGCCAAACTCAATTCTCCATGTTTGAGTGTGAAATACTGATGAGTTAATTTTTAATTGAAAACTAAACTCCCATTCCTCATAGAAATTGTTTTTGATAATATGAAAATTCAGTGTTTTCAAAACATATTCCAGAATGTTGAAAATGTACGCAATACGGAATCTTCCATATTGCAAGCAGTTGAGGTGTTCCACATTGCGTACATACGTGATACAACAGAAAATTTACTAGTTTTCAGAAAAAGTAAATTTTACAGAAAACTGCTATTGAACATTGCGAAACAAATGTATTTTATGAAAAGCACGCAATAAAAAGATTTTTGAATTTATAGTTCTAAATAAATGAAAAAATAAATGGATGAACGTTTTTTAAATGAGCTTTAAAAATACTTTAATCCCTCAAAGTACAAGAGCTTCCACTTTAAAAAAGGATACTAGACACAAAACAGAATATGTGAGCCTTCTTTTATCACAGAAGCATTAAAAAATTCCGATAGGTTATTACCTTTTGAGATATCGCGGTATTTCATATTAAATACACTTACCCTATGTTTAGATGTGTTTTTATAGTATTATCATGAAGTTTTTATTCATAACATACAGTTATATATTAATCACTTAAAATCATATAATATATTTCAGCTAAAACTGAAATCCTGTAAAAATATGTGCAATGAGTTCCAAAGTAAGCCAACTCACAAGTGTTAAAGCAATTGTATAATTGTATGAAGATACATTCTTCAATTTAAGGAAATTTTAATACATTAATATTTTGTTTTCAGCACCTTTTAGAGCAACTGTGACAAAGGTAAAAAAAGTGGTAAAAAGGCAGTTTCCTTATTATTTAGCCTTTGTTCAATGATAAACAAAATAAACAGTACATTGACTAATTCTATACTTAGACCTTAGATGGAACTTTAAAGTTCCATCTAAGGTCTAAGTATAGAATTAGTCAATGTGCTGTTTATTTTGTATTGTTTATTAACAATACAATATAGAAGTATAGAAGTAATACAATATAGAAGTATAGAATTAGTCAATGTACTGTTTATTATTGTATTGTTAATTAACAATACAATAAGGAATAATCACAAAATATTAATGGTTAAGTACATTGAATTAAAAAATATTAGGGTTGTTTTCACAATATTTTTTTCTGAGCATTTATCATTTATTTGTATCCATCTTTTCATCAGATTTTTCATATAAATCTATTTTCATACAACTTTGCCATAACAGACAAATGGATGAAAAAGAATTGCGGAGATGATCACCTTTGGTTGACTGTCAGGAATCAATAACGCTTATGTTTAAACATAGTTAATATTGTAATTCTTTCAGTTCCTGGACAATATTTTGAATACCTGAATTGAAAGGATAAACTACGAACTTTGAATGTGAAGAGGTAAAAAAAGTCAAAATAACTACACAAACACACATTACAAAACTATATAACTTCTTTATTGAAAGGGGTTTTATAATTTTGAATAAAACAAGAGGAAAAATTTATATCACAGATCCATATCACTTGTAAAACATTGTGAAATTTAGTGTCTTTCCACTAGTTTTGAACCAATAACATATTGTCTTTCTACTGTCCTTCAGATCTAGTTACATTTCCTGAAAATAAACATGATAAAAAGATATACTAAAAAATATAAATACAGATTTCTGTATACAGGAATTAGATACTATGCTCTCTGTATAATTCCAAGCACTTAAACATTTTACACAAGCTTCTCTTTGAACCCTGTAAAAAATATAGGGCATATAGTAATGAATTTTCAATTTTTCTTGGGTGTGCAGAAGTCACCTAAAATGTCCAAAGGAATAACAATGAGTACTTTTGTGTATATGAGGTATGCCAGGCAAGTATCAAGCCATATAATGTGAAACACGATACATTGTACTCAGAACTTTTTGTGACTAACTTCCTTTAAAGCAGGCACCTTTGGACCTTACACACTTCTCTCAGAATAGCTTTTACTTTTTTACACTCTGCAGTCCATTATTGGAATTTTCATCAACTCCCTTGTGTTTTCTTGACTTGCATTTACAGTATGAAATCTTTTACCTTTCAGAGATGGTTTTAACTTTGGGAAAAACCAGAAGTCAAAGGGCACCAAATCTGGTCTGAAGGGGGTCTGGGCCACCTGGGTGATTCGATAGTTTGCCAAAAAAACTCTGCTTGAGAAGTGATGAATAGGTGGTCATTTTGTTGTAATGAACCTACCAATCACTAGTTGTTCACATCTGCGGCTATTTTCTTTGTATTGCATCTCTCAGCCAGCGAAGAACATTGTGGTACTACTCCTTATTAATTATTTAACCTGTAGGAGAGTAATGATGGACACCTTCACAATACAAAAAACAGTCAACATGGCCTTGATGTAGCTTTGACTTTATCATGTCTTTTTCAGGTGGGAAGAACTAAGCATCTTCCATCAGGAAGATTTCTTAATCATCTGAATAGTTTCTGTGGATGAATTTCCAAGTTTAGTGAAAACTTTCATGCAAATTTGTCGCTCTACTTGCTCAGTCATCATATTGAATATGGCGGTCTCACAGAACATACACTCACTTAAAGGCATCTAGCACCCAATGGATTAGTCCAATGGGTTCTTGACTTTTCCTATATAGCACCAATGTCCCCTCTCCATGATTGCCAAGTTACATCAATGCAGAAAAACCATTCTTGTTATATAAGCAATGACTGAATATTTTTGAGCCAGACCTGGTATGGTTGGAATTCAAAACACAAGTTCAGTTAAATATTGATTGTCATGCTTTTGGTGGAATTATATGATACAATTTGTATTCGGAATTAAGACCGACGAAGCAGTGCGAAAAAAATTATTTTTACTTATTTTATATTGAATGCATTGTGTCAAACCTTTCTTTAAAATCCTTTCAATTTTATATGCATAAGATTGCAATAGACAACATGAAAAATATGCATATTAAAGCGTTTAAAAATCTAAAATCATGGATATAGAAATTTATTTCAGAATCAGAAAAGTTTCATTGATTAATGTCATTTTATTAAGAATTAAACTTTGTTTCCTCTCATGTTTTATATTTTTAAAAATGTTTGAATTTAAACTTCAATGCTTTCTGTTGGCTCACATGCTATTATTGGCAAGTCAAAACATGCACAGGAATTTATTTACAAATATATATGATACATTCTAATATAAACTTACTTGCATTCATCAAAATCCAGGGATGTTTTAATATATCATCTAAACTCATTCTTTCATCAGGATTTTTTTTCAGTAACTGTAAAGAATAAAAAAATATTTATAACAGCAACTCATATTATATACGGCATTTAAAATATAAAAACAACTAAATACTTTTAAATAAGTCTAAACAATAAAAATTCTTCATGAGTTTACAATTTTCCAATTCTTCATGGACTATCTTCTAAAAGAAAATGACTCAAAAACAAATAAAATAAATTTGAACTCTGCCATTTATAACCAGTAATAGATATTTCAACAGTGTCACCCTTTATTCAAAAATATATCTCTTAATGAATAAAAAACTAGTCGTCAATACGAAATAAAAAATATATTAAAAGGATGGGGCAGCAAAAAGGTGACAATGATAAATAACAAGCAGCTACCTATACTTCTTTCTAAAATGCACATGCTCAAAAGTATAAAAGTTATAACTAATTCAATGTCAAAAATGCTGCTTCTCAGCAAATTTTTTTACATTACTTTTATTGTGTGAACAAAGTTCAAGTAAAGTATGAACTAACATAAATAAAATTAGTTGCTTACGAAGCAAGCCAAACTTAAAATACAGGAACCTTGAGATAGGATTTAACTTCATGATAAAAACTAAACTAGTATAATTTAGTGAGTTAAATCATTGCTTTTTCAACTTTCTAACTGTAATACGTCCCAACTATTTTTGTGGCACCCCTATTTCATATCGGATTTTACATATAGATTAGCTATTAAAAAACAATTTGTATCATGTAAAGTACATATTTTGAATACAATGAATAAATATAGGAATATAATTTTCAATAAAATATTTCATATCAACCAATCAGTCCAGGGTGCTGGTCTCTGGATAGAAAGGTTCTTGGTTCGATTACAATGTAAGGCATGGATGTCTGTCTAGTATTAATTGTGGCCTCTATAAATGAGTTGTGCCTAGAATGCATGGTATGTATGAGAGGTGTAAAGTGAACCCACCCCATGTGGTGTACCAAGATAATTCAAAATGGTTCATAAATCCATCCTTGTAGTGCCACAACGAGTAATATTAAATTGGTGAGGTATTAAAAAAGATCTTTCGCAACATAAAAATAAACTTATTAAATGATGTTATGATTAATTTAACAAAATATAAATTATTTATTCTGTGCAGTGTAGATGAAGCTTCTCTACTTTTATAAAACATAATAAACAGCAAAACAATCCAGTACCATAATCAGTAGCACTGTAGATGAGTCAATGTGTTGTCCTAGTGAGCTGAGGTACCTTTATTGAAAACGATCGAATTAAATAATTGCTAATACAGTTGAGCCTTGATTATGATATAATTAATATGTACAATGAATAATGTTCAATTGGCTGGGCATTACAAGAAAAATATTTCACAATATAAAAATAAAATATTAAATTACAATAAAGTTGTATATCTGTGATTAATTTAACAATAGCAATTATTTTTTATGCAGAATAAATGTAGGTTCTCTACTTTCAGAATAAACATAAAAACACAGCAGAACAGTTCAGATCCATAATCTGTGGCACTGTTGATGAGTTAATGTGCTGTCCTAGTGAGCTGCAGTACCATTATTGAAAACCACCGAGTCAAATAGTTGCTAATACAGAGCTTTGATTATGTGAGGCAATGTGGACTGAAGCCACCCTTGGATAACCAGAAACTCTGATAATACAGAGTAACACAAAACAGCCTATACAAAATACAGAAAAAATTTACTGTACTACATGTTACTGCTACTGGAATTCATAAAACTAGGTTTAAGAATAATCTATACTGAGATTTGTGCCATAGTATTATTGAGATAATTTTACAATAAATCTGGATGTGAGTCATCCTTAATTGGAAAAGTTCTTAACTGTTTGGCAGCATCTTCTTGCCTCTTTGCAAAGTGCACATTCATGCTTAAAGTTTTATTTAAAACTTAGTAATTATAAATTCTACTAGGATAACATGGACAGTCAGTTAATCTGAGCTTGGACAATCAAGGCTCTACATCTGAAAATACTGTCTGATAAATTATGAATTATTTAATAAACAAACTATAAAATTACTTTTTGTGTTATGCACATCTCTACATAAAACCACAAGCTCTCTATGATAAAAGTGAATATACAATAAGAGTTAGGAAATTAATTAACAAAGGAAATTTTACCCTATTTATAAAATTTCTTGCCTGAATGGACACATGATCAGGAAAACTAAAGTCAACCAAGCGAATACGCTTATGTGTTTCGCTATTATCATCAGATTCAAAAGGTGCATTTCCAACTAAGAATTCATAGCATAAAACACCCAAACACCATAAATCTACAGCTAAGCCATATTCTTTTTTATCCAGAATTTCTGGAGGCAGGTAATCCAGTGTTCCGCACACTGTCTTCCGTTTTAGTGAAGGTGCATGAACAGACCAGCCGAAGTCAGCAATCTTTATTTCATTGTTCAAGGACAACAGCAAATTTTCTGGTTTAATATCACGGTGAATAACTTTCATACTGTGACAATATTTAAAAGCATTTGCCAGCTGAGCCATGTACTGCAAGGCAAAAGAAAGCAATGTAAGCAATGATATGAATAACAATTATAACAAAATGATATAGTCCGGCTCCTGTGAGTTGGCTGTCAAGTCGCATGGTTTTGAACAAGCCTATTCTTTAAATTTGGTTATAGGTTGAAATGTAAACAATGTACTTCCACAACTGACACCTTCACTACAGATTCTAGTTCTAAGTTTATCGTTGTTTGGGTGCTGAAAGCAAAAGCAGTGATAACAAATTGATGGAGGAAAATATCCATCATTCATGCTTTTGCATATTGCAGTCTTTTCCTAACCAGCTTTCATACCTTTTCAAAAATTGAATGACTGGCCTCATTGGAGTCACACTATACATCAATGAAAATAAAGCATTTTAGCACTAATTATAGAAAATTCAACCTTGTTTGAGTATGGTTGGGGCGTGACAGTGAAAATATATTTACAAAGGTTAATTAAGCTCTGAAATCTTTTTCATCACAATTAACTTTTAAGAAATTCAAAGAATTCATACACGTTTTAGAAAAGAAAATTCCAACAGTCTCCCAGGAATACTTATAGTTTTCCAGAAGGTATTGCATATCAACTGAAATCACATTCATTGTAACAAACAAATACAGCAAAATACTGTCTATTACAGGATCCTACTTTGTAGTAAAAAACCATGCTGTATTAATACATTTTTAGCACTGAAATTTTACATTCAAATTCTAAATATCTTTTGTCATATCTTCAGGAAGAGTAATGACATCAGAGCACAGGTGTAAACTAAACACGAAATGAAAGAATAAGAGAAAAATGGTTTTACTATATATAATCACAAGTTCTTCCTCTTGTCCCTAATTGCAACACTACAAACCCAACAATCATCCTTCCTACTCCTGGGCAAAGTAGTGCTTTTTGTAAATGACATATTGATCACATTAATTATTTACAGGATGGGTAAGAAAATTTCAAGTTTCCTTAAAACTTATTGATCTTAAAAAATTTCAGGGCATTGTCTTGGAGGAACATTTCAAACTAGCTTTCTTTCATGTTTTAATTTTTCCAAAATCGGTTTTAAATCTATTTGGAAATTTAAATAAATAATTTTCTAGTATAATAAATAATTATAACTGAAAAAATTCCTGAAATATACTCCTGAAATTCAAAAATTTTCAGGAGTATATTTTGATCTTCCAGGGTCATAAGTAAATTCAGATACCCAGAAACTTAAAAAAAATTCATTTCCAGGTGTTTACAAAGATTCTCAAGAGTACAAAATTTGTAGGCAGTCTTAGAAACAAGGTCATAACACAGAAAAGTCACTGTTAAAAAAAGCTCAAAATATATCCCGAAATGTCTAACTTACAGATGCAGTTTTCACTTCATCAAAGTGGCCAAATATTTGCAAGCTTCTATATATTTCTCCTTTTGCAGCATACTCAAGAACCAAATAAATTTTTGTTTCATCATAAAAGTAAGTATACATACGCAATATGTTTTTATGCCTGAAATAAAATCAAAATTCTTATTCTAATATATGTTTTGATAGGATCTTTTAATGTGTCAGTGAAAATATTGCAAATTAAAAGCAATTGATTTTAATAAGCAAGTTTGATTTATGATCAGTCAAATTACACACAATAAAGTTTTAAAGGAAATTCAATCAAAATAGAAGATACAGTATAAGATGATATATCTTGCATACCTTTTCTTTTCGCTGTTTGAATTAAATGGAAGATAAATTTTCTTTCACAAATTAAACCTTTTTACAAGAACATATTTTTCATATAAGTGATAGCGATAAACTACTTTACATGAGACTCAATGCATTGTCTCCAGAATATAAATTATTTAAATTTGTATTCTTAAGAGTTGTTTTCAATATTACATACCGAATGATAAAACAAGGATTTTTTTCTAACAAAACAAATGTTTCCAAGTTTTCAAGAGGCATTTTGATGTCCTTAGCATGTTAAAATTAATTAATTATTTTCAAATACTAAAGAATAAAATTTATGGTCTCGATACTTTTACTAAGGAATGAAAATACTACAGGTTTTTTACAGCCTGCACTGTAAAAATTTGCTCACCAAATTTTCTGATGCCCTAAAAAATGATTTACTGTTCACCATTTTATCATGATTAAGATTTAGTTTTGTTCTAAAATTGACATACTTAAAATTTAATACAAAACAAAATTGTCTTATTTGAGAATTAATAAAACAAAAAGGAGTTGGAGAGAGTAGGTACAATGCCATACTTCAAGTTCTTAAAATCCTAAGAGAATTCCTTAAGGTTTCAAATACAAGAAAAAATTTATGCAACTTTGAATAATTCTGTTTTTGCAATTTGTGCAGCAAATTATAGAATCGGATATCAAACATGCATTACAGACCGCAAATGTGTTTGGATCTCTATTTCTCTTCTTATTTGACTCTCAAGATTGTATTTCAAAATTTGAGCCTTTGAAAGCACCTAAAATACAATACACATCATAAATGTTTGAATCCATAACATGGAAATCGGATGATTCTGATTAATTTGATATAAGTGATGAAACAAATCAGTATATACAATGTGAAAGTTGAAACACCAAACTGTGTGACTAAAACAAAAATATTGAATTCAAAGTAGACAGTTACTGCTCAATATGAAAATAATTTACATACATCTGTAGGCAATAATCATTAATTGTGTGCAACTTCCAGTTTTGCAGTTCATTTTTTATTCTTAATGTCCAGACCAGAGGTCCCCATATCAGTCCACAGAATAGATACATCCAGACTGTTTGTTACGACTAAGTAATTAAAAAAATAATTGCATATGGTCAAAAAAGCAATGCTGTAGGTCATATTTCCTTCATAAAAATGGGATATTGGGGTGATAAAAACAAGACAGTGTTATGTAATGTTCTGCATTCATGAAAAAGAGAAAATATTTTTTTTACTTAAACATATTGAGCTTACCATTATTCTTTGGTGACAACCAATGCAAAAAATTTAGGTACAGGTAAAAGGGATTGTACTTTACCAATCGTACCATGAATAAATCTTCAATAAAATAACTCAACTAAATAAATCTTCCACAGCAAAAAATTATACAACTTCTCGCACTGAATGACACTATTTTGTCTTACAACTATCATAGTCACTGTCTCAACATTTAATCTAGATTTCTCCTGACTGTATACTATTCATAACAGAAAATATTCTTTTCATACGCTGAACTTTCTAGAAGACAAAAAATAAACTCTTCAATATTATAACAATCTTAAAAATCTGAATGGTTTTTGCTCAATTCAGAAAAATCTGCACCCATCAGAACGATGAATGCTTTCTTTATGTGACTTCATGATTATACAAGTTACTCGTATCTATGGGGGAGATATGGATACATGATCATTGGTTATGAATAATAATTTATGATTGACAAATATTAAAATATATTTATAGTTTTTATTGAACATGGTACAAAATTGATATTTATATTAAAATGACAGGACCTACAGGAAGTACATAAAAAAAACCAAAGGTAGTATGCTATTCAAAGAGGTACATATAGTCAGCCTATGTTCATAAGATCTGTTGAGATAATCCATGAAAGGAAATGGCTGGGGCAACAAGCTTGAGAAAAGAAGATTGCTTGAGTCCATAAAGGAATGACATATTTTCATTGGAAACAAAATATAAAAATGATAATTACTGTTCAATTGTCTTAAATATACAGTCTTTTGCATTTAATTCATATATCCAGTAAAAGTAAGTCTCGACTACTAGTCACATGAAAGCAGTCAACTTTTGATACTTATGCTTCCGAAGGAAAAAGATATTTGTTCAGCAAAAATTCAAGATATATCTTTAGTTAATAACTTAAAATAAGATGTGTTACAAATTTTTAAAAACAAATAGCATACCATGAATACATATACAGTGGACTCCCTCTTAACCTGCCACTTCGGGACCGGACCCAGACCGGATAATTCTTTGGCAGGTTAAACCATCGTTCCCTTAATAGCATTAAAATACACCCCTGAAATCGTTTTTATTAGAATAAAACTAAGTATATAGCCTACTTTATTGTAATATGATATATATAATTAAGAAAACTTAACCTGGAAGAACTTCCTTTGTTGGAAAAACTAAACACGTTACTGTAGGCTACTGTATTTACAGTACATAATTGGTCAGTGGCGGCCGGTTAAGAGGGAGTCCACTGTATTATAATTTTATAAGCTACAATTTTAAATACATATCTGTAAAGATATGTATTCTTTTTTCATCTACCCCTCACATCACTCTTAATATCCTAATGTAGCTAGAATTGAAATATTGAGTCTACTACATCAGAAAGTTAAGTTTAATTACAAAATAAAAATAACTCAAATAATAACCTTACTTTCATTGCTACAATAAATTTGGTTGATTTTTCTCTAGCCAAATAAACTCTGCCAAATTTTCCTCTGCCTATTGGGCGACCAATATCAAAATCTTTCATTGCAAAGGTCTTCCTGAAAGAAATTAGCATACCTTATAATGCCAGTATAAGTGAATGATAAAGGGAATAAATATTTCTCAATAAACCAAAATACGAAAGCTAAAAATGTAAAATTCCTGTAGAATCTTGTACCATCATACTGACCACTTTAAATTTTTGCCCATCTATTACTCCATAAGTAGGCTCAGCATAATGGTGAATTTAAATCATCTATATTATTTCTATAGTATAGATCCCTTCTACGCCTCTTATATGCGACGAATCTTAACAAGTGAGATATCAAAAGAATTTCCTGGAGCATTGACGAATCCGTTCTATTTCTCCAAGGTGTGCAGAGGGGGGCTAAAAGCAATTCGAAATCCCACAGGAATAACATGGAGTGTAAAACGACTGTGGTACACAACTCAGTTTGTTTTACCAGCATTGATGGAAAACAACTTTTCCCAATAAAATTGTTTTACCAGTATTACTCGGAAAACAATTTTTTTTATCTATATTATTTCTATAGTATAGATCCCTTTTATGTCTCTTACATGCGACAAATTATTTATTGAACTGGTTTTCCATAATATCAATAATTTATGAATATGTGATTTGATGATATAAGGATATTAAACGACGTATGTTAAGATTAGAAACAAAATTGAAAATATACAACTTAACAATTTTTGTGAATTCTAGAGAGTTAAGATAACCTTATTAGGCCTTTTGGCCTAATAAGGTTATCTTAATTATGTGCTTTACACAAATTACGTGCTTTACACAGAATTAAATGCTTTACACAAATGGTTGGAACAATGCTAACAGTGATCTCAAGGAGGAAATGCTGTAAATAGTGATAGAATAAACTTTTTTGATATTTTGGATATAAAAAAATTCGCTTACATCTTTCACCCTTACAACGGATTGGGGGGTTTGGAATTGTTCATGCAAGAATTCTCGCACGGGCATGCAATATAAGTATTAATGACCTCAAAGAGTATCAAATAATAGAAAATATAAAAGCATTTTTTACTGAACAATGGCTAAGAGAATGGTTGACCTGGCCTGTATTATAGGAAATAACATAGAATAAATAGGGTACGAAATTATGCATTTCTGGATTTACAAGGTCTAACATATCAAGTGGATGCAAGAAACCCTATTGTAATTAAATTTGAGAAAATAAGTTTCAACTGAATGCAATTTAAAGAATTAAATATCTTGTCATATTACTCTTTCTATAATACATTTAACTTAATAACATTCTTTTGTTATATATGAATATATTTGGATTTTCTGGAACAAGGTTCAAAATTAGGACACACTGCGCCAAACACAAGATAAAATAAAAACAATAGAACTGAATAGGAATAAAAAGGCTACAAATGTGTATGATACTAATTCTATTAAATTCAAGAATTCACATAAAATTTTAAAAATAAGTAGTCAAAATAATTAAAATTCAAAAGTGCATGGAAATTAAAATATATTGATCAGCATAGGAAATGATAAAAATTTGTTCCTTTTAATGCCGATGTTAAGATGTTCATGGGAATAGAATTTACATTAGAGAACATTATAGAATTTAAAACTGCATAAAAAATTTAAAGCTTCAATGAGCATTTTCCCCAATTAAATCCTGCAAAGTTAAAGTAGTATAGTTGAGAAAGTGTCAATGATGACTAAAAACTGGACTATCGATTAAAATATGCTGAATGGTAATAGAAACAACACATGCTCCACACAGGGGCACTCTCCTAAAAGATGTCAGTGAGTAAAATGGTGTGCCCGATATGCAAGTTAAAACCACATCAGAATGTCTAATGGGTATGGAAGGCCATAATAAACTCTCCTGTTGAATGCCATGGAGTTTATTGATAATTTCCATGCTCTAATCTGTGCCATTCGTTCCATACTATGTCTCTGACAGCTTGTCAGAGATCATTGCATGAAACATAGACTTGAAAAGATCATGGCATTTTTTACTGCTCGTTGCTGGAAATTCCAATGTCTCCAGGTATCCAATTGCACATGAAGCACTTGGGACAAAACAAAGAACCTTTCTAATATTTTCAAAACATTTAATAATTATCTATTATTTCAGATTTGCTTCATTAGAAACACATTTCCTTTTCATTAGATCACTAGATTAACAGAATAAAATATTCCAAATACACTTAAAATTAATAGTGAAAAAAGGTGTACCTATAACACAACAAAGGAAAGAATTTGTCAAACTAGATTAGGAAATATTTATAATAAAAAATGTGTAGCTCAATTTGAAAGGCAAGCAAAATGATAATTATTACAAAACTTAGCATTAAAAATATTTTTGAATACATTCAAATTGTAGACCAGTTCAGTAAACATAATGAACAAGCTATGCATACATTGTCTTAGGTGAAGAAACATGTCTATTTTTTCTTTCATCCATCTCCTAAAAAAGAAATATCTATTATAAATTTTAAAATGTTTTACTTTAAAAATTAGAATTCTACAAAAAGTGCAGAAGGAAAACTGGCTTTGAGGCTTTATTTCATTTGAGATGTAAAGTGAAAAATTTACTGTTAGTTTTTACAAAAGTAAAAAAAATTTGTCAATTATGAAATTTATTTCTACCTTCTTAAGAGGTAGGGCAGGAGAATAGGAACAAGTGATAGTGAAAATCTAGAATAAGGTATCACTGATACAAATTGAAACCCAAACAGCAATTTTGGCAATGCTATTGGGGGCACTCTAACTTTTATAGAAAAATCCAGATCAGAGTACTGACCCAAATGACCATAAATAACTCAAATTAGTTACTAAGAGAAAACATAATTCCAATACATTTTCGATGAAAATTTGTTTAGTTTTATTCTTAAGATAAATAAGGTTCCATAATTTGTAACAAGCAATTCCTCACAAATGAATAAAACATTACAACTGAATCGAATGTCCAAAAATTTGGAGTTAATTTCTTGCAATGAAAATATCACCACTTAAGATAATATATAAGATACAATTAGAATATTTTGTTATTAAACTTAAAAATGAATCGCAGAAAATTTTGCATGAACACAGAAAGCTAATCTTATACCTAAAATCGCACAAATGATGTCGAAGTAGGTTTTTTAACAGAAAAACAAGTTTGTTTCTTTTTACAGTGACGTAACTTGCGAAACGCACCCCACATTTTATTTATAAAATTTGTCATTTGAATTCTGTTTCCATGGCAACGAACTGTGTGAAGTTTTGTTTTCAACATATGGCAACTATGAGAGATGCTAAAGTTGAATGCTAGTGATGCTAGTGTTTCGTGGTAAAATTTGCTTGCTTACGTATTCCTTATTGGGTAAGCTCGAAAAATTCAGAGTACTTTGTGCAATATATAATATTTTGGATAATAGATGGCGCCACGTGTCGTGCCAGCTCAGGTGTGACCTCGTAATCTGACCGTGGTTCAAAATTACGCGGTGTTGTCCTTGGCTCTTTCCCTTCAGGAGATGATCCCAGGCCGTCGCTAATAGCCCGCTGTGTTGCTCCAGTACGATGTTAATGAAATTCCTACCTTAAGCAAACTTTGAACTTTGTGTTATATTTTTGAACACACCGAATTTTCATTTCGCTTACTTTTATCATAAATCTGGCAACCTTGAAAATAACAACAAAAATTTGAACTTCAATTTTAAAACGTAGATGAAAAATCTTGGCTCTTTCATGACTAAATAAACAAACGGGACACAGTCGAATATAAGTGCCTGAATAATCTGTTTTAATGCGCAATTAATTGTTGACAGTACTCCCAATCAGTGTAGGAAATCGACGTGTTGACGTCCAGTTGAAATCTAGAAATGGAACAAATTGGATGTAAGACCATAGTTTCTTGTTTTGAATTTTATAAACTGACAACGTGCTTCAAGAAAATGTGTTGAAAAAAATTCAGGTTTAATTCATGAAAACATTTCAATCAAGTTTTTATTTCAAAATGTAGAGTTGAAAGCGTTTGTGTCGGAGGAAAAGGGCTTTCAATTTTTTAGTCTAGCGAAAATCATTTTGCTATTCTTCCAATTGTGCTTTTTATTAACGTTTTTAAAATCAAATTTTTTTAAACAAGAATAATGGAATTCAAATTTCAATGCTGTATGTCTTAAAAAATGCAATTGTTAGATTTTATATGAGCAATCTAATTTTGAATACTTCTAATGGCTTTAAAGTAGTGTGTTTTGAAACATTTTGAAATTTGTTTTGTGTAAAATTTCTATTTGTTGATTTTCTAAAGAATGTTTTCAAAATTAAAATTGTTCATTAAAACTTAATTTCTGGAAAAGTTTGGGAGATGCATTATTCATTACTGCAAGAAGTAAATTGGAATTCATGATTGCAAACATGAAAATAAAATAATGCATTCATCCTTTATGCCATTCTACCAATTGAGTCATGAACCATTTCGTGTGATACAATCTTAAAATCTTATGTACTATATATAGTTACTCTTACTGTTAGTATTTGCTATGAATGTAGTATTAATTGAGCCAAGAAAACAACCACTCTAAACATAGTGTGAAATTTCATTTAATGTTTTACTCTTATAAACATGTAATACTTTTTTAATGGAATAACATTTGTATTGACTGTAAGAGTAGGTTAGTACTTTAACTAATCCGAAATGATAAAATTATTTGAAGATCGATTACTTTCGAGCTTTTATGGGTTAGCTTGTCACATAAAGCACCCCCTGTAAGTTAAACGTTTAGTTGCGAAAAGCTTCTTCAGAAACAAATTCTAAAAGTAAATCTTTTGTGTATTTGAAGATAGAGGTTATTGCAAGGTAAATATATGAGATGCTATATTAATATAAAATATCAGTAAAACTCAAGAACATGGTACTGGCCCATCACCAAACAGCTGTTTGGATAAGCCTATGATGGATAACCATATTCCAAAATCATCACTGATTGGTGATGGAAACTCACTTATTGTCATGGTACCATGTTCTTTAGGCAAACTAAAAGTTGTTTTCCTGATCTTACATTTATGAGTTGGAGGCAGCACAGGTTTGATTCCACTTTCGGTATATTTCTCTCTTCTGTATTAGTAAAGCTTTCATTGTTTATGTTTGTCCATTTACTTGATGTTCAGTGCAGCTTGGCCAAATATGGCCCTTGTGCCATAAAACCCAACCAACCTGACCCCTTCATGAGTCAGTCAGAGTCTAAGATCCACAAGTGTCTGTTTTGTCTATTATAACTTTTCAGCCTGACAACTGAAGGGTTAATCATTTATAACAATTTAGACATACTTTCTCGTCTCCTAAGAGAAATGTTGAGTAGTGTGTACTATGTAGGATTATGATACCCAAAGCTTAATTCTTATATAAGAAAAATTCGTTTTAAACTTTTGAGTTGTTCCCAAGGTTCCAAATTAGTGATCTTTAGTCATGTTTTGCACGTTGACACATTTGCATTTTTGACATATTAGTGCAAATTCCAACTGATTGATCATTAATTCTGCCAATATATGCTATTGCTTTTGAATACGAATATCTCAAAGTCCAGGACCCATTCATTATACTGTGTTTTATACACATTCCCTACAATATAATAAATTTAAAATTGCACTCTAGTGGAACATTTTGGCAACTGAGGCAATCCATAGTGGTTCTGCAAGTTGCCAAAGTTCAACTGGCATAGCCGTGGCACATTCGTTCATTGATTACACATGTGAGAAGGGCAACAGATCTGGTGAACCATGAAAGTTAAACCTGGTGGACATTAAGGAATTATACATTGAATGCCACATGTGGTCACAATTATCCTAGTGAAAACTGTCCACAGGCAAGCCCTGATTTTAAGGAAGGACAACAGTCTCCAAAAAAGAGATGTAGTGATGGCTGTTGAGTTTACTGGCAATGCATACTAAGCAGGAGTAGAATCCAATGATGCCCCATACCATACATCAAGTGTCTTATTGGTATGGCGATGCATGATGCAAGAGTTATGCAATCTCACTGCTGTGCTGTCAAACTTGGATGCTACCATCTTGGTGCTATAGACAGAATCACGATACGTCTGAAAAGGTGATGGCGTTCTACACACCATTGCAGCCACAGATGCTGTGGTGTAGAGTCAAAGTAGTTGCATCAATGGACACCTTGAACAAATTCCTTGCTTCTGCATACGACATTGAATTATATGTGCTGACATGGTTGTTATGCAAAATATCCTAATTTGGTGGTGTAAAGAGACTGCTGCAATAGTTCATGTTGTCAATTTGTCCCTTCTGCACTCACTGATTTCATATTTGCATCACTGGGCTTGATTTCTTAGAAGGATTATCTGCAGTCTCGATACGCACAATTCTTCCTCTGTCAAAAGAAAAGTGCTTGTCTGGCTGCTGTCTTTTTCAACAAGGCTTTATTATGCTTACACAGGAACAGTGAGAAAAGACAATTCCAATGCTTAAAACTGGTTCCCTGTTCTCCTTTTTATACTGCTTTATACTATTTACAGGGGCGTTACTGGCATACATGTTTTGTATATATGCTGCAGTGCATATAATTTGCATATGCTTCTACATCATGCGAATTTCAAGGATGCTCATGGTGTTGCATTTTCGATGGCTGCAGTGTATTATGTTGCTTATATTTGTAAAGTATGAGGATTACTCATAAAAATAATAAACCCTGAGATACACTTTCTGATCTAGGACTCACTTTTTATTGATATGAGTTGACTTTATTATTCTTTCGAGATATCCTGATGTTTATCTTGTTCAAACAACCTTGTTTGTGGGATCAACTTTTGCATGTATAATAAATCTACTCATTTCTTGACAAGTTTCATTGTTTATTTGCTGGGATGTATCTTGTTTGTGAATTCTGTATAAAATAATTTTAATATTTATTTAGATGAAGGTGTGGATGTCAGCTCTGAAGCTGATGTACAGGAATATTTTATTGTACCTCGACCACAAGAATTGATATATTCACAGTTACAATCATCAGGTGGTTCTAAAGCAAAAGTTTCTAAAGAAAAAGGTATTATTTTCATCTAGAATGAGCAAACAATAAAGTGTTGTAAACCAATCGGTTCCTTAGATATGTATTATAATAGCATTAAAAGTACTATTTTTATAATTTGAATGAACTTGTATTGAAATTAGAAATTGGACAAAATACTGTTCAACAAATAGTTTGAAATTTTAAGTTTACTACTTTCAAAGCCAGATTGCCTTTTGCATTTAGACTGCTAAAGTGTTTCAGTAGAGTAGCATGCTTTTCTGTGTAGATTTAGCAACATTATGCAGCACTGTAGTTCAAATCAAACATGTTTAACCCTCTGAATCTGGGACCAGTTGATAGTTGGGTACAGTTATGTCCTGAGATTTGTTTACATGTGTGTCTGAAGTGGACTCGTCCGTTTTCCCCGGCTTCACAGGGGTCTCAAAGCCTCAATGCTATATTGTCCGAATGAGTGTCAACAGGAGCCTTTCACCTCAGGCGGGTGGGTAAATGTGCATGGAGGTAGAAAGACCCCTCCCCCATACATTTTGAAGCAGGGGTTATGTTGCGTATTTTCACAATTCTTTTGGAACAAAAAGAGCCTGTTCAAAAGTGATAAATTGAAATGAGAATAATGTGGTCTGTTATAAGTTTGTTAATCAACATGCATGTACCTTATCAGCATTTGAATCTTTGAAACCTAAAAGAATACCGATTGCTGGAAGTAAGCCTGTAATGGTTTCCCACAAAGATTGGGAATCTTTAATAGTTTCTCTCGCTGTGACTTTCTATGGAAAGCAGGACACTTGGAAATTTCACATGAAAATACTATGTGAGTGTCACATGTCTACTATAATCGTCACAATAGTCAATACATTCCTTCTTGTTAACTTATGACATCTGGGTGTGCAGGAAATAACATGTTATCCTTTCCTTTATGATAGTTGTAGAATGACTTTAAACATACTGCACAGCAATCTGACTTAATAGGACATGAATGGTTCTCAGGCTGACCTCTGCAGGAGGTTTTCTTTGTTGTCAGAACACTGAAGGAATGGTTGTAGCACTTTTTCTTGTGTTTGAAACATTTTTATTATTATTTCAATCTTCCTGCTTCCAATCTGTTTAATTAGACTTTGTGTTGTAAAAAATGACTGTAGAGTGACAATTCAAATCAACCTGCCTTTCAGTATTATATATAATGTTAACCAGCCAGTAATTGATCAGTTACTGCTCATTTTTCAAGAAAAAATTTTCCTTGAGCTAATTTGCAATTATTCTTTCAAGATTTTTTGTACTTGATATTCTGTAAAGATTGTGACAGTAAAATTAGCTTTAGCACAATTTTTAAGTTTTGATAATTTTTTTTCATTTTTATTTCAAAGTTCAGAATTGTGATTGAACCAGTAATTGGCCACCACACAACCAGTAATTGACCACTGTTTACTTTTCAAAGAAAATTCAAATGGGAACATTTATGTAAATATTTTAGCGATCACCAGTATATTCGTATGAAATATAGTTAGGCTAAGCATGTTTTACGTGATATTTTAAGTAAAACAATTAAAGAACAAACTATTGAATATTAAACAAGTAAGCATGATAGTGGTTGGTACTAATATTAAACGAGTAAACTATTTAAAATGTGTAACAAACCAATATTAAGCACATATATAAATGTTGCTACAATGTTAAAGAATTCTTTGGTATTAATTATAACAGAAACTTAAGTCAGTCACTAAATTCCACCAGTTTCTCCAAAACACAACACAAGCAAAATTGACATTTTCATTGACACCAGACTAACAAATACATTTCAGGGCTGTCGTGGCCCAGTGGGTTTGCCCACTGAGCTAACAACCTGTTAGTTGTAGGCAATGTAGGTTTGATTACTTCCAGGGTGTGTTGCTTTCTTCTGTGTCAGTAAAACTTTCTTTGTGTGTGTATGTTCATTACTTGATGTCGACTGTCTTGTGTTTGGTGCAGCATGGCCAAATATGGCCCTTGTGCCATAAAACCCAACTAAAATGTCAAAATGTTGGAGACTGGTGTGCATATTGACCTCACTCGATAAGAAAATTCAGATGGTTATTTAAGACATCTTTCTCATCTATTATTGAACGCTAAAACTGATTTTTAAAGTGAATTGAAACCTTTGCAACAACTATTAGAAGAACCAAGGACTTTTCTTACAAGTACAATTTTTGATAGATTTCAAAATAAGGATTGATGGGAGTTCTATTTAGTTTATTTAGTTAAAATAACAAAATATTTGAAAACAAAGTATTAAGAGTTTTTCTCATGGTATTGATCCTATTGAATTTTGTAGGTAAAGCGAATATACTTTTCTCACAAAGAATGCAAGACAAAAGTTATGAACAATTAAGGAGAAAAATTAGGTTACATTTGCTGAAGACTGAGTTACATGCTAATGGAAATTCAGAATATAGCTTCCTACAAGAAATAATTTCGGGGAGTTTTTAAAATACTGGCAGGTTTCCAGAAATGCTTTCTAGTACACATGTATTTTCTAGAAATTTAAATTATAAATGTTTTTCTTACAATTTTTTCTATCCTTCTCACTGATGGAAAAACAAACAAATGCAGAATAGCACTGCCTAATAAATGTTTCTAGAATTGGGTTTTACTTACACACTTTGAATGACTTCTCCAAATACAAATAGCAGTGCATCTCTGTGAGGGCCATTAGAGCTATCCCTGGGCAAGAGCAGTGCATCACTGTCAAGTGTGAATGGAAGACCTTTGACCTTTTACTGCTAGCCTAAGGAACCAAGAAGAGACCCCTCGTGTAACTACCTGCACACCTACAATGGCGGAAAAACTACCTCAATCCACCTGAGCAGAACTTCGCTGATGGAGGCACTTTTGGGCACTTCAGGATTCAGAAGTTTAAACCAAGCTGCAAAATTGATGATTAAATCCCAAAGCTGTTGAATTTAGCTTGTTTATATCCATTCTTTGCCATTCTGCAGTATACAAATAATGCAGATTTCTATTCCATGTATGTTAGTGAAATATATATAAATCCTAAAAATGAAAGAAACAGTCAGTCCTGTAAAAGATTCATTTTTATCAAGTTAAATCAACAGCTGTTATTTATTGCCAAAATTTTATTTGCAGTAATCAACGAATGTTTCAAATAGCAAATTTGCATAAGAGTAGCTTCAATTCTTAAAGTAAACCTCGACCTTTTATTACTTTTGACGAAAACATTAAACTTTTCAAAACTCCTAGTTAGAATATTTTATAACTGATAGTATTCCAAGATTGGCAAAGTTTTATTTGTAATTCACTTTATACCAACTGGTAAGCAGTTTTAAATAGATTCTTTTTGACACTTTTTTTGTCAATTCAGAGATTTGGTTTCTAAATGGAAACCACATACCTATTTAGAATAATAGATGTTGTTTCTTGACTATTGAGTACAGCTTTTAATACAATCCTCTAATAATAGAATTTGAAACTTGGAAAACAAATGTAAGTTTCACTGATTTTATTTTTAATTCTCTTATAATGGAAACCTTCATCAAAATTAAAAAAAATCTGTGAATTACAGCATATGGTTAGCCAGTCCTATTTTTAAGTTAGATATCTTATTTTAAAAGGATTTTATTTTAATGTTACCCTCTTTTTAAGGTAAGACATTACTGTCTTATTTTTAGATGTTTCGTTTTGTGCACTTGATGTTTTTATGAAACAGAATTCTGCAAATCATTTTGTATTAAACCAATGACTTCTGGAAAGTTGGTCGAAATATACACAAACTGCCAAGAAATAAACCCAAGTCCTTAGCGATATTTTGCACAAAATAAATAATTTACTGAAATCTAACTTCTAAATAAGTTATTTACAACAGATAGATACAGCAGTGGCAACTTAACAAACAGAAATAAAATTAAAATCATTGAAGAAGTGTACATTTTTAAAAAATGAAAGATGTAGCAAATGTGTCAGATTTTGAATGAATCTGCTAGGAAAAAAACAATTAGAGATTAATTATACTTAAAAGATTCATAATACTTAGATTTTAGTCTATTGCACACCTAGGACAAATAGAACAGGGGTTAATATGTAGCGCATGGGTTTTAAAGAATAAGTGTATACCAAATTTTGGTGTGGATTGGTCTAACGATGTAAATTTGTATAGAGAACAGACAAGTGCCAACTCTGCTTTATATATATATATAAATTTGAACTTAGGGATATAAAAAGTGGGCAGTTATTTATAATTAGGACTTAAAATTTTTATATTTGTTTTAAATTTTATGATATAAAGTTACTTTAATATTGTATATATTTTGACCTTTGCATCTTATTAACAGGTATCATATTTAATATTCTTTTGTACTGTAACAGTAAATAAATTCGAATGCTCAAATCATTGGTTCATTCTCAACTAAAAAGTTATTTATTATTTTTTTAGAAAAACTTACATTTTAAATTATTACTTTGGATTTTGTTTTTCTTATGACTGAATATAGTTATGACAGATTTTTCAATGTATCAATTTTTTCTGTTTAGCAGTAAAAGAATCTTCAATTAAGAAACCTCATAGGAAATCAAAAGAGAAGGTATCATTGAAAGACAAATATATAAAGTTGAAAGAAGGGAAAAAATGTGAGCATTAATTTCTGAAAATTGTTGAATAATTTAAACTACTAAAACTTCGATTCTTTATATTTCTGTGACTGAAAAAACATTCCTTGGCCTTGCACCATAGAAACCAACCAACCATATTCTATATTGTTTTAATATTTTTATAAAGTAATTTAAGCACACTTTAAAAATGATCTTTTATTATTTTATGAAACAGTGCTTAAAAATTGGAATGTTAAAGATGGTTGCATAATATGTCTACACTTTGGTTTTATTTGTATCATTGTAACATTTCAAGGAATTTAACCAACAGGATTTTCAAATGTTACCCTAAAAATCACTGACACGTTAAATATACAAATGTATTTTTAAAAATTCATGTTTTATTAATCATTGAAATTTTAAACAGTTTCTGTAATAATGAAATTGTTCATTACTTGGTGTTTTACTATTGATGTATTATCACTCCTATTGTGTTTTTGCTGTCAATAATAACTTTAAGTTAAAATTTTAAAATTGATTATGTTACTGTATTTATACATTTTTTTGTGTTCTGAATATAATTCAAAAATAAAAACATAACATTAAGTAAAATTTAATGACAAAATTGATGCCAATGCCCTGGAATGCTGAGAAATTAAAGTGTAGATTAAAGTGTATATCTTAAAGTATAAATTCGTTTTGTCTAATTATTAAAAGAGCTTTAGAAACAAAACAACACCTAATTAATGAATCAGGTTTAAAATATGTTTGAAACTAGAATTTTTGGTATTGCTAACATAAATTTGGTTAGTGTAGTTAAGACATTTTTGAGTTTTGCAGTGCAAAATAGCAGATGTGGATAATTTATTACTTTAGGTATCATTAAACTCTTGATGGAGAATTGTTGAATTTAAAATAAATTGATATTGGACTTTTCAGCATCTATAAGTAAATATTCAGAAAATATATTTAATTGCTTAGATAAACTTTCATAAATGAATCATTTATAGTTTTTTGCTAACCATGTATGCTTTTCAAATAAATATAAAATTGCCTTTTTTTCAAATAAGCTATTCTCAAAGGAAAATCTGCATTGGGTATAGCCATGTCATCGAAAGAATCTAAACGTACTGTTGGTTCTCAAGAATTAGAAAAAAAATTTGACTCTTATCTTCAAGGAGCTAAAACGAATTTAAAGAAGTATCAGTACAATCATCCTGAGCCTTCATCCAAATTAACTCCAGATAATTCTGAGAAATTAAGTTATCGATCTACATCACCAGCTACTGATGATCATTCTAGCCAGGGTGAGTTTTTGTACTACTTTTGGAGTATTGTAATTTTATACCAGATAAAGTTGCTGCTTTTCAAATAACTCAACTATACATTTATTTTCTATTGATTTTTAATCTGTTGAGAAGTTTCTTATGTAGTAATTCCATTCTATTTGCTTTAATTCTGCAATCCTAAGCCTCAATACCTAGTAAGTATATCTCTGCGGTTATTAAGTGCCAGTTTTAAGGCATTTACTTTTTAATTATTTACAGATGTCGTATAGGTCATTTTTTGGTGCTGTTTTATTTGGTTTTTTTTTCCGGATTTTTGCGGTTTCTGATAACCCCCTCACTTAGCAGGGATGAAAAAAAATCATGATTAAAAAAAAATTAAAAAACATAGGATTTATTTGATTTAAACCACACTTTTTTTTATTTAAATTGGATTTATAATATTAATGCTTTTTATTTATCCTTTTATTAATGATTTTAATTCTTTGCTCATACAAGTTTAAATTTGTGGACATGTGACACACAAATTACAGTGTAGTTTCTAGATAGTTTTGATTTATTTAAACAATATTTCTTATGTAAAATATTAATGTATTAAGAAATATAGCTGGGTAAATTTTTGAAAGATTAAAACGCAACATAGGAATTAGCGAAGTAAATCACATGATAGAGTAAATAGAACAGTGCCCCAAATGCCAAGCATGAGCAATGTTTTTTCATCTGATTTTCAAGAGGTTTAGATTACTTTGAGTTTAACTCACAACCAGTGACTTGAGTTTTTTGGACCCAGAAAAATTAGGTTGCTGATCCCACTGACACC
The DNA here is from genome assembly GCA_933210815.1 of Meta bourneti. Taxonomy (NCBI): domain Eukaryota; kingdom Metazoa; phylum Arthropoda; class Arachnida; order Araneae; family Tetragnathidae; genus Meta; species Meta bourneti. The sequence continues at coordinate 36,153,114 of OW119927.1, read as the reverse complement.
ATATGAATTTTTTCAATCATACAAATTTCAAAACTTTTTTGCATTATATATTTATCATATATGAATAAAATGTTTTAAATTACTTCAATTATTTTGATATAAAATAATTAATTGGCTCAAGATTTGTTTTTGAGAAAAAAATCATCACCAATTGAAAATAAAATAAAACTTGCATCTTGAAAAATCTACTCATTAATTTTTAGCTTACAAAAATAACTTATTGGTGAAAAAATTGTTATTTTTTGTAAGTTAACAGTAAAAAAATTAGATGACATGAAAATACATAAATTTGAAATCAAACATCTATTTTTCAAATTCTTTGAGTATTGAGAAGTATTTCGTAGGTATATTCGAAGCACACAAAAAGGATTTATATATAAAACAAAAAAATGAAGTTTTTCTCTATGAAAAGCATAGAACAAGTGTAATAGAATCCCCCAGAACGTGCCAATTCAGTGAAATTTTGAGCTTGCAATAAAAAATTTATCAATTCCAATAGCTTCCTGCTTCAACCCATAATCTTTTCTCAACATACTCATTTATCAGATGAATGAATAATTTTTACATTCCATAAATATTGAATATTTATTCTAGCAGTGTAAAGGATTCCTTAGGGATCAATGCATAAGATTTCCCAAAAAATTGAAATAAAAATTAACCAAAATATATTACACAAAACAAAATGAAACTTAAAATTGCCAATTAGAAGGATTTATGTGCAAAATTGGAATGCTTTTGTAGTACTGCAGGAAATCTTTTCATTGTCTTTATATTTTTATGAACATACTACAATACTAAATAAATAACTAAAAAATCTTAAAAAAGAAAGCAAGTTACCACAATTTTAATAATTTAGTGAATATATTTCAAGCATCTTCACTCATCACATGGTGAATGGTTTAAAATTGACCATGTGCGATTATAGTCACACGGAATATTTAAAACAAACCCAACACTGATGAGCAGGTTTGTGAGTGACACCTATTGGTCAATGGCTGAAGATGGAAATACTTGTTTGGTAATTATGATCCCAATCAGCAAATACTGTTATACAAATATGCGCAAACGACTTCAGCTTTGCCTCCAAGAAAGGGGCGGACATTTTGAACATTTATTATAAATGTGAGTTCAAATTTTTTTCCTACGTTATGTTAAAAGTGCTTTTCACCATTAGCATAAAAATAATTGTTTTAAAATTTGTTGTTTTTGTATAATAAATTCACAAATCATCAGTACGGGAACTTTTAGGACACTATTTCCCGAATGTTCCACTGACTTCCATTCTGACAACCCTACAGGCAGCATCATAGCTCGCAGAATTCAATGCGTTCCATTAAATCGCCCGACGTGCTAAGGAACCAGATTGTACTGTTTTTTGCATTTTGATTTCTTTTAATTTTTTCATTTTTAGTCATGCCTTCTGTACTGAGTGTAATTTAAAAGTTTCAGGATAACATTGGGAGCACTTTTAATTTAAAATTTTCGAATAAAAGACAGACTTTTGGTCGTCCTGGCGTTCTAATCGGCTCTTTGTTGTTCATTTGGCCCATGATAAAAAGGTTTCTTAATTACATTTTTTATTAATTCGTTTTTTATTAATTAATCCAATTTAATATTTAATCAAGTCGAATGTGCAATAAAAGACAATTTTAAATTCCAAAAATTCATCTGCGCAAATAAGCATCCCCAAAAAGTAATCCTCTCAAAAGATGCCAAAATACAACTTCCGTATTTTGCTCGATTTGGAACTGAACCCTAAAATTGTTAAAAAAGCTTTTCAATTCCAAAAATTCTTTTGTGCAAAAGATGCAAATGTACCGACCCCTAAAATGGAAACACTGTGTTTCCATTTTAGGGGTCGGCTCCAAATTGAACAAAATACGGAGGTCATCATTGTGATTGGCAAAACCCTTTAATACTGATTTGCATGTTATAGGCAATCAATGCCTTTTTTTACTTTTAATTAAGTTACTATCTTCCACAATCTTCTGACAGTTTCAGTGTGACTAGCGGCTTATCACGTTAAGTTAAGTTTGCTTAATTAAATGCATTAGTTAATTCTTTAAAATTGGTTCCGTTAATGTTTAGATAAACTCAGAAAAAAGATGAGGGAGCTTGCCACCAGTGCACAAGAAAGATATGATATTCTTAATGAAAGAGACTCTTATCTACGATTACGTAAGTATAACGTCAATATGTGTTGTAAACCTCTTTATTACTTGGTATTTTGTAAAATAATTTTGTTTGTTTTCAAGAAAAGATTGTTGTATTTTGGAATATTTTTTATTACAGTATTCTGGCTTTGTATAAGATATAAACAGTGATAAAATCAATCATAAAAGTTAGAAATACTATAGATTCTCATTTTGACAAACTGATTTTAGGAATTTTCTCCAAGTTTGCTACAAATATCATAGAACGAGTTTTAATTCCCTTTTAATGACCTTTACACTTTTACAAATCTTTTCTTAGTTCCTTGAGGTTTATAAAAAACGAATATTGACTATGACTTAAAAAAATATCAGCTTTTTACCTGCCTTAAATTTTTTTCTGACGATATACTATACCAGCCAATTAGTCTAGTTGTCAGGGTCTGGATTAAGATAAGGTTTGAATCGGGAGTTATGGCATGGGTGTGTGGCTTCTCTATAAATGGTTTGTGCCTAGTATGTGTGGATGGATGTGAGGTGTAAAGTGAACCCTTATTCTGTAGTGCACCAGGGTAAGGCTGTGGTTCACAAATCTGCCTTTATAGTGCCATAATGAGATTAAGTTCAATTGGCTGAACATTAGCAAAAAATCTATAAAAGTATTACACTAATGCACAGAAATGAACAGTATTTGTGTATTGGCTAATGGCGACAAACTGATATAAACCATATAAAATTGACTGCTACTAATTTTTACTAAGTGCTAAACATTGTAAGAACTTTGAAAGAAAGAGTGAATATTTTAATGAATATTGATAACAAAAAATTCAAATCTTTGGGTTTACTATGGGGTACTATTGAGATTCTTTATTGGGTTCAAAATTAAGAGAATTTTCACATTTGGTCGATTATCTCCAGAACTACTGGACATATTTTAATAAAATTAGTTATGTACATAAGTTGAAATAATACAAAAAATAACAATACAACAGTTATGGAACACACGGATTATCGTGCAATTTAGGAGTCCCTGTGACAATTGGTCCCACTCCTCCAACAACGCTATTTTCAGATCCTGGATGGTTCTGGGAGGGGAAGACGAGTTGCAATTGCCCTCCCAAGAGCATCCCAGATATGCTCTATATGGTTTACTTCTGGAGATCTGGCTGGCCAATCCATCCAGTGAATAACCTCACTTTCCAGATATTTGTGGATCAGTTGAGTTCTATGTGGACGAGCGTTGTCGTCTATAAAAATGAAATCAGGGCCAACTGCACCCCTGTAAAGGCGAACATAGGGTTCCAAGATCTCATCCCTATACCTCATGGCAGTCACAGAACCTCTGTCAAAGACATGGAGGTTTGTGCGCCCATTCAACATGATGCATGCCAAGACCATCAAACCTCCGCTGCCATAGTGGTCTCTTTCTTGGATGTTGGAGGACAGGTAGCTGGTTCTCTCCAGATGAATGTATGTATAGAATCAACGGTTAGGCTGAACTGGGACTCATCAGTGAATAGAACAGTCCCCCCTAATCCCTGATCTAAAGTCTATGTTCTCTGCACCATGCTGAACGAGCTCTCCTGTACACAGAAGTGAGTGGGACTCTAGCAGCAGTTCTTCTTGCAAACAGACCTCTCTCATGCAGCCTTCTGGAAACAGTAACCCCTGAAACTTGGCGTCCTCTGGTCGCATGAGGGTCACGAGAGAGCTGAGAAGCTGTTGCAACTCTTGTTACGCCTCGCTGTAATGGACAAATATCGATCTTCATTAACCGTGGTGGCTCTTAGACGACCTTGCCCAGGTTTTCTCTACAAATCTGATATCCTTAAACTGTTTCCATAGGTTGGACACGATGCTGGGTGTTACATTCAAATCTCTAGCAATCTGCATTTGAGACTGCTCTGCTTCCAGTGTCTCGATGATTCGCCACCTCATTCCATCATCCAAATGTTGGTGGTTACTCATTTTAACAGTTTGCTTTTGAATTTCACCAAATGTTGCCAAAAAACAACACAAAATTCACTGAGGGGTGCGAGCAAACGAAGCGTAGAAATTGTCATGTGCGCTTAGAAAACCTGTTCCAATAAATGCATCCCCCCACACGTGTACGCTTACGTATTCGACGCTAAAGATTTGCATCTTTGTTTGGAAGCATTAGTTTTACCTCTCATTCAGTACTTTTTGAGAAATTCGACCAAATATGCAAATTCTCTTAATTTTGAACACCAGTATATATATAAATAGACCAGGTCTCAGAAGTCACCAAAAATTCAAGAAATGAAGACAAGTTTGTGAATGTTGTAATACCACAAAATCAATGTTGATGTTCGTGGTCCTCTCTGTTTCTTCACCTTAACAATTAATTAAGAAATGTCATTTTTTAAACAGCCAAATTAGTCATTACAAGAATTTAAAGTATAGTAAAATAGAACAATTTATTGTTTTGATTTATGCATATGTAGGTGCTGTAACTATATAAATTTACATTTCTACATTTCTCACAAGCACATATAAATTGCAAAATTTCCAAAATTGACATATTGGCAGGATGTAATAATATAGATTTCTTGATAGATTTGAATTTTTGTTAAGGCTAAACAACTTTGGCGATAATCAACAATTAACTATACAGAATTCAAATTTATCTCAATATGTTTTGACTCCTGAAGCTTACACAGCTTGTTGTCTAATTGTAATTAAATTGGAGAATGAAAGTGTCTGAAATATGTTTTTTATGATTTCTTAATTTATATAATTTTGTTGGTTTATTTATGCAGAAGATGCAAAAAGAGTCGAACCTAAAAGAAAAATTAAGGGAACCTGCCCTGACATGTGTCCTGAAAAAGAACGATACAGCCGTGTTGCTAAAAATTGTTTATCTGTTTTTGAGATGAAAATGGGTCTGGATCCTATGGTAAATATTTCATATGAGCTTTTCTCTAACTTTTATGTAGATATAAGTTAAACTAAAATTATTCACTTGATAAAGAATTGTTTATGCGAATGGTTCTTAAATGTGATAGTTTTAAGAAAATCTTTAATTTCATTATTTTAATACGATTGTACACCACAAGAAAGTTTTTGTTGCAAAATTCAAATTTTTAAAAATAGAACAATTTGTTTTCAATAGCAATACATTTTTCCCCTGAAAATAAAAATCAATTTTATTATTAATTTTGCTTACTTAGATAATAATCTAAACTAAATACCCCCCAATTTTCTATTTGAATAGATCATTTAAACTTGTTTTCTGTGATCACTTCTATCCATAACCAACTGTGTAAACTAGTTTGTTTCATACTTAATTTATGTCAAGTAATTAATTATTTAGATTCCAATGGCAATTTATTTTTGGCCAAGTTTTAGTGAAAGTACTGACATACATTGCCAATTGTAAGGTGTTAAACTGTTGACCTCATACATGCTTTGTGAAAGTTTTGGAGAATTGATTGCTTTTGTGCACAATCAAATCATGGAATTTTATTTGCATATCATACCAGCAATTTAGTAATCGGAAATTTGATTTAGTGTTATGACCTCATTTTGTTTGGTAATTTTGCATAAGTATGAATGATTTTTGACTTTTCCGTGTGTTGTATGTAATATTTTTATTTTCAAATCTTTAATGTCATGATGAAAAAAATTTTAAGATTTGACTGAATCCTAAAAATGTATGAAAAGTATCCATGATAATGTAATTAGTTTTTCATAAGGCTGCTATGCTGGGTGTGAAAAAAATCGGATTCATTTGATGGGAATCATTATTTCATTTAAATTGGATTTTTACGATTTTAATTAAATCATTGTCCCTATGTTCAAACATGTGAGAAATGAGATATGCAATTCACAGTGTAGACTGTATAGCATTGAGTTATGCTAAATATTGATATATATGAATGTTCAGAAAATATAGCAGAACAAATGTTTGAAAAATTAATACAATTGAAAATTTTCTTTTTACATTTATTCTTTCATTTGAATTCTACTATGAAACAAAAATCTATCATACTTAATAGAAGATAAAATTAAAATTTAAAATTTCTGAATTGAATGAATTTTTATAAATCTTAATTAAAATTTTTAAAATTTTCTGGCCTTTTCAATTCCCAAGTTTTACATGTAAAATTCGAAGTTAAATTAAATTGCTAAGTTGAAAATATTCTTTCTTAAAATGCAGAAGTAGCAGAGGCAGTAAGATAACTTTATGAATGGCTCTTCCAAAGTCTTTGAAGAAAAAAAAACATTTTTAACATAGCCCAATTCCTTTAAAATTTTCTGGTAAGACCCACAATCCAAAACATAAGGGGGAAATATTACAAAAACAAATATGAATAACCAAATATGCAGAGTTATTCAAAATCTCTTATTAGGTCGCTTATCAGAAGGGGCACACAAAATTCTACTAGAGACTTGGAACTCTGTGTCCTAATATTTTTATGATTGGGCAACCCTCCAATATGAGGAAAATTTATAAATATACTGGTAATATTAGTAATGATTTATGTAAACAAATTAAAGAGTTTTGACTAATGTAAAAAGCAAGTGGTGTTTTACTTAGGCCCTCCATTTATGTTCTCAAAGCTGATGCCCTTGCATCCCAATCAATTGCTCTAGTGTCCTCAAAGTAAAGAAGCCTGTTATTTTCAATATAAAAAATGTCATTCATTCTTCAGGTCAAATTGAATGGAAGCAAATTTTTAAACTTTTTACATAAAGTAACATATGTGTCCCAGATTATTTCATTTTCAATATTATTATTAAACTTTAACTTTGAAACTTAAAAGAAATTTTAAGTTTAATTTTCATTATGTTTTTTTAAAAATACAAATTTATTGATTTAAATCAAGTTGGTTTAAATCGGCACACCCTGAGGTTATGCAGTATACTTTTGATGCTTTATACTGGTATTTTAATCTTATATTTTGTACTACATTTTGATTCTATGGTAGAATCCTACAGTGTGGTATATTTCTGCATTTCTTGTGTATAGTTGATTGAATTGATGTGATTACATCCAATTTCAATCCTTGTTATATTTGCAGAGTAATTCTAAAGATGTAGATCATTGCTTTATGGTAAAAGAATATAGCCGTTCTTCTGCTGACCAGCAGGAGCCTCTTCCAAATGAGTTGAGACCTGTTTCTGTTTTAAAGTTTACTATGGATTATCTGATTTGCAACATCGTAAACCGCCAAGACGATCACATATCTGTTGCTGATTGGTATGATTTCATCTGGAATAGAACTCGTTCAATAAGAAAGGTAACTAACCTACTAGACAATTGCAATTTTAAAGATTTTGGGATATGTAGATAATTTAATAATTTAATTCTAAGGAATTAAAATACAAATCTATCTTACATTTAGTTTATTTTATGTAAGAAATATTCATTAGTTTTATATAAAGCATCTAAAAATACCATTAACTGTATGTAAACTTATACAGCATGCTTAACTATATGAACATATACAGATTGCACTATGAATAAAAGAACAAACAGAAAAATTAAAATGGAATACTGAATGAATCTAACCAAAAGTGCTTTTCCAGCTTGAATACGCTATTAATCCAATAATAAGCATTACATTATGGTTAATCTGCAAAGGTTTGATGGAAAGAAACGCGAATCAAAATCTCAAAAGATTGAAAACAGTTATGTGAAGAAAAGTTAAATTTTAGATGGGCTTTATGAAATGATTTTGGCTGATATTCTATTGTCTAATCTGTATATATTTATTTCACTAACATGTGACACAGAAATTGACGAAAATTTGTTTATTATCAAAGGCAACAATGCATATAAACTATATTTCATTTGAGCTATAGAGCTGCATAATATTGCTAGAGCTTTACTGAAGAGTGTACCGCTCTAATGAAATTCTTCAACAGGATTTCAGAAAGCAATGCAATCTTTAAGATATGAATAGCTTTAGCATAAAAAATGCAGAATTGCCTTTGAACAAGGGAATGAGATGAAATTGAAGTAGATGCCTAGAATACGAGTGTGGTAACAAGACAGATGGGCTTTTTGCCATGCATGTTATTAAAAATAAGAATTAACAATAGTAAAAGTTAACAAAATGCTGTTACACATTTTTAGATAATTTTATTTCATTGGGAAGTATGAAATTCATTTACATGAATATTGATGCAATATTCATTAGAAATGCATTGAAATAACATAAAAAGTGAGTAACAGCACTATTATTAATAGATATATGCAATTAAAAAAAATTTAGAGCACATGCTATGTGCAGGTCTGCTAGTATTTGTATTATTGTGTACATATTTTTAATATTATTCTAGGACATCACACAGCAGCAACTGGGAGACATGCAGTGTGTGGATATATTAGAAAAATGTGCTCGTTTTCATATTGTGTGTGCTGAACTCTTGTCCGAAGAAGACACAGCCACATTTGATCCCAAAATCAACAACGAAAATTTGACTAAATGCCTCCAGACTCTAAAGCACATGTATTATGATTTGCAAACTAGAGGAATTCAGTGTCCTAATGAGGCAGAATTTCGTGCATATGATATACTGCTAAGTCTTACTGAAGGTGAAACATTACGGTAAGTATTGATTTTTATATTGAATAGGTGAATTGTTTAAACATTCATATTCTTGAGTCTGTTGATAAATAAATGTTTTTTTTGCTAATTTATCAAAGGATTAAAATGAACATGTAGCATTTTGCAAATTTGACTTGTATTGAAAATCCATTTATTACAAGTGCGAAAAACCCTCATTATCTTGTGTCTCATTAAATCGCTCATTTTTACTGGTCCTGTTATGGATTTTAAGTTTGAACAGCAGAGGAAAACTCAATCTGTTTTTTTAGAGTCGGAAGCTTATAGGTATCTGTTTTGACCAAATAGCTTTTTCGCATGGTCCCTTGTCCCATAATATGAATTTCCATTATATGAAATTTTGTTGGAGCATCTGCAGACGTCGTCAAGTTAGAGGGGTTGAGGTTCTTCATTGGCCACACACCTAAATGAAGGTAAAAAAATTGTAAATGATCTACTGTATATGCAGAAATATTCCATTTTATAGTTTACATGATTTTAGCAGTGCTTTCATAGGTGACTTTTTGCTACTATTTTTCAACCTTGGTGACTGGGTACCTTTAAGCAAAATTGTCTTAAAAGCTCCTATTTTCTTCAACATTTTAGTGACTTTGGAAAATTCACCAAAGGTCATCGAAAATTGAGTCTTAAACTTGTAGCATATGGAAAAATGTTTTTCGTTTCTTTTTCTCTTGGAAGAAAATTTTCTGGGGCTTTGAAGTTTTAGCATAAGCTGTGGCATCATGGAATAAATACACCAGAATCATTGTTACTTTGTTGTCATGAAAATCTTATTAAAGAAAACACTAGTTTTTTAATTTTAAAATTTAAATTTCTTGGCAAGATGTTCAACATCTGTTTCATAGCTGATTTTGTGTTTTAGACAGTTCATTTTGTATCTGAGCAATTAAAATTGTTACTAAAATAGAGTTTGAGATATTTTGATGCTATTTTTAAAAATTGATGCTACTATTTCACAAGTGCTTTTGCTGTGGCAGGCCTGTTTTAAACAAAAAACATACTATATTGCAGTGATTTTCAACTTTTATGATCTCAAGGCACTCATAAAATAATTACTAAAATTCTGCAGAACACAAATATAATTTGCTAATCCGACAAAAAAATAGTACAGTTTTGATTAATTTACAAAAATAATAATTTCTATCCTTTTCTTTCATGGCACACATAAACTAATTACTAAAATTCTGTGGCACACCAAAATATTTTGTTTTGCCGATCTGACAGAAAAATGTTATTTTGATTGATTTATAAAAAATAGTAATTATCTATCCTTTTTTGCTCCATAGTATCTTTTAAAAAATATTTTTGAAACTATGATCCTTTGTAAATAAAAAATAATACTAAAAATTATTTATACTGGTATTACTTGAAATTATTTGTGTACACATTTGTTAATATTCAAAACTAAACTGTTGAAATGCAATAAATCTTAAACAATTTAGACCGTTTCATCAGCAATGCATTCTAGTAATATTCTTGTGATGCACTACTTGAAAATCACTGCTATAATGTATGATGAATGCTTTTTCCCCGAATAAGTAACTTTTTCTCAGTTCTCATTATATTGATTCTCAGTGTACCACTCTTTCTTGTCTCCCTAGAAGCGTGATACATTGAGGGTTTACTGTAGCTGATTCTTACATCCAGTTCTCTGATTTCCTATAATAGACTAGATTATATTTTAATTGTATTAATTTAAAATTACTTTTTCAAATGCTAAGCAATTTTAGTTTGTCAAAGTAAATAGGTTTTAATATTTTTGACCTAATCAGAGGCAAAATGTAATGAAAAATACCATATTTCTTGAAACTACATTTTGATGTTTCTATTTTGTAGTCTTGTAAAAGATATACGGTTAGAGGTTTTCAAATCTTCTCATGTGCAGTCAGCCTTTCAAGCAGCTTTAGCTTTCCAAAGTGACAGCTATGCAAAGTTCTTTAATCTCATGGAAAAAGCAACCTACCTAAGTAGCTGCATTATGCATAGGTATATGCATGAAGCTCGTGTACGTGCATTACAACTTATAATACGCTCATACACTGTACAGAATAAACCAACCATGGTATATATAGTTTTCAAAGTTTTGCATTAACACATGAATATTTGATTTTACAGTTTGTAATATTTGTATTGTTCCTTATCATTTGTATAGCTCTATTATCAGTATTTAAATGTGTTTTCCTTTCAACACTTAAATTTTATATTTTTGTAACATAATTAATATTATTCTAAGAAAATAATACAATAAAAATTTGAACTAGTTTACTCAGGATTTGTAATAGGGTGAACTAGCCAGTTAGTGCTATTTTTTCATGAACAAATTTTCCTACAGCTAATTTCTAATTACACTTTCAAGATTTTTTTGCTTAGTATCTTGTGAAAATGGTGATTAAAATGAGCTATAGTATAATTATTAATATTTTACAGTTTTTTAGAACTTTATTTAAAGTTCAGGATGGTGATTGTACCAGTAATTGACCACTATCTATCCAGTAATTAAGCAATATTTAATTTTCAAATAAAATTCAAATTGAAACATTTGTACAAATATTTTAGTGATCACTATCATGTTTGCATGGAATATAGCTAGTCTAAACATGGTTTACATATATTTTAAGTAAAACTTGGTAAAAGAACAAATTACCGAACATAAACATGATGATAATGGTTAGTACTAATATTAAACAAGTGAACTAGTTGAAATATATAACAAACTAATATTAAATAAGTAAATAAATGTTTCAATAATATTAAAGAACTCTTTGGTATCAATTATAACAGAAAACTAAAGTCAGTTACTGCAAATTCCATTCAATCCCTTCAAACCACAGTACAAACAAAATTGACATCTTTATTGTCAAAACTCCAAAGCATATATTTTTGGAATGCATTTTATAAATGTTTTACTGCATATATTGAATGCGTTTCATGTATGTTTATCACATTTACAACATGTGCTTTTATGCCATATTTTTTTGTCAAATATCTTCACATTTTTCAAATTTATAACTCACTATTGAAGCTTTTGGAAGTAATTCCTCATCTTTCCGTATCAGTTAAATTATTTTCTCATTTGCTTTGAGTTATCCTGCCTTGATCCTTTTTTATTCTTAACTTTTTCTCATTTTATCTTTTCGCTCACAATATAACTCTTTTTGATGCAACTGCATGGGACAATGTCTTCCATTTTGAACCTTTCTTTTGAGATAGACTCACTAGGGTATATATAGTACATAATCTAGAATGCAGGACTAACAGAAGGTTTAGTGTAAATTGGGTACTATTTCTTACTAAAAATTTCATTGCTTCTGCATTTATCCCCAATGCTTGATCTTATCTTCCAGTAATTGACCACCTGATCAAATACTGGATAGAGGCTTATTTTGTATCTTAATTTACTTCAAGCAATTCCCAAACATGTAGTCGTAAGAAAATATCTAACTTAAAATTAAAATTTGCCAAAAAATCCAGTAATTGACCAACTTGGTCGATTATTGGAACACATGCAGCTTTGTTCTACCAGTGTATGACCACAAAATTATGACAAAATTAATTTATATAATTAAAGAGATAATTTTTGCCTTTATGCCAAATTGTTTAAAATAAGAAATAGAATTGAGATGAATTAAGATTGAGACATCACTCCTTAGAACAATTCCACTGTACTGTGATTTCATAGTCCAATGATTTGGCACATGACTTTTGTATTTATTTTTTTATCAATAAAGGAAAACCAAATTAATGAACTTCAGATTGGTTACTATTTTTTCCAGTAGTGCATAGGTTATAAGAATGTAAATATATTTTATTGTGGAATAAACTAGTTTGCTTGTTTTAATACGAAATATGAGGAAATGGTCAATTATGGTTTGTCAGGGACTGGCTGGTTCACCCTAGATCACTTTTGAAAGTAAAATTACGCTGGAAATTAAATGCATTTGCAATTGCAGTTCAATATGAGTTGCAATTACATATTTTCAAACTTATAAATGGGTTAAATAGAAATGGTAAAACCTTTTCACCTTAAATCATGCAACATAAGTACTTTACTTCTGAAATACATTTTTCTATTGATTTGGTCATAAAAATATTGGTGTATAGAAATTTCCTTTTTACCCAATATTTCACAATTTTATTGAAGTTGAAAAGATTTTTTGGGGTACATAAATTCTTTAAATATACTTAAAATTGATTTCTAAGAAATACTGTAATTACTTTCAGTGATGGATAAAACAACTTTAATCAGCATATATTACTATATTTGCTATTTCTTTTTATTTTTTGTAGTACCCTCTGTCGCGTTTGGTGAGAAACCTCAAATTCGAAGATAGTATAGATGCAGCACAATTTTGTAGTTGCCATGGTTTGACTGTAGATGAAACAGAGGTCACATTACTAAAGCAAGGTTTCCATAAGCCTTCATCTAATTATCCTGTTGAGAGGTCTTCACTTTTAGTAGGAAAGAAGCTTGAAACTGGTCTTGGTGTGGTGAGTGTCTCTCTTGATGTGATTTTTGTTTTCTGTTTTTGGGCATCTTCAATTTAATATAATTGTTTTCTATAAAAAGCTTTTCTGAAATGCTATTAATAATATTGATTTAAAATGTTCAATATCATTGTCTTAACAAATTAAGATGTAATTAAAAAATTGATTCATACAAAAGACAGATAAAATTTTAATTGTGTAAGTATTTGCATCTTTTTGGCATCTATAGTAGCCCAAAATGTGTCCTATGCAGAGAGATAGCTGAAATGGACTGGCCACCTGTAGGATTGTTCGGCATTAACAGGAAAGTCGTCCATGCAAGCTATTGGAAGGTTTAAGAACTTTTGAAGCAACTGGAATCTTGTTGATATTTTTTCTACCCTATTCTATGTGCTGCCTTAAAGTGTTGCATAGTGACACATGGGATGAATAGATGTATTTGTCTAAATGCCTTAAGTTTCACTCGTCCAGCAATGCGGTCTTCAGGGCATTTATATCTCTAGGAGGAGGATGTCTCTGTGCAACTGCTTTTCCAAGGTAGTCCCATAAGTTCTCTATCGGGTTCAGATAAGGAGATTTTGCTGGCCACGGTATTCGCTCAATGGCTTCACTTTCAAGGAATTCATCAATGAGGTTTGCTCGATGTGGACGAGCATTATCGTCCTTATAAATAAAAAGTCAGATCCATATGCACCTCTGAAAAGTCTTACATAAGGTTCGAAGACCTCATCCCGAATTCTCTGGCCAATCACAGATCCTCTGTTGAAAACGTGTAGGGGCTTACATCCATCGATCATTATTCCTCCCCATACCGTAAAGAGAACATGGGTCCATTGATGTTCACTCCAGTTCTGATGTTCTTTGCACCAATTAAAGCGATCCCTCTTTTGTTGTGAAGACAATGGAACACATACCCTTGACTTTCTGACATAAAGGCCTTTGTCATTAAGCCTTCTGTACTAACTAACTAACACCAACACACATTCCTGTGCCTAGTGTCGTGAGAAGCCTTCTGTACACAGTTTGCCGTGATACAACAGTTCCAGTAGCGGCTGCAACCTCTGAACTTAACTGCCAAGCAGTAGACTTCCCTGTTACGATGGGCAGTTATTGCCAGATATCGATCTTGAGAAGCAGTTGTTATTCGTTTACGACCTTGTCCAGGCCTCCTTGCAACAGTTCCAGAGTTCTGAAATTGTTTCCATAGCATAGAGACTGTCTGTCTTGAAATATTCGCACATCTCGCTGGTTCCATGATTGTCTGTCCTGCTTCTAAACGGCCGATAATTCGCCACTTCACAGATTCTTCCAAATGATACTTCGGAGCCATAACAAACCGTTTTGAGTCCTTACACACTGAAATCAAACGCTGTATTGCAGAAATTCACTCAGATATTCACTTTGCTCAAAGCGCTTGATTCACCGTCGGATGACGTAACGTATGATTGGCTTATTGGAAACCTCTGATGAGTGTATATTTGAACTACAGCATAGGGCTACCCGGTTTAATTTTAACGTAATCCATCTTATTTTAAAGTGAATTTTTTCTAAACTTTACCGATCATTTTAAAATAAGAAGTTACACACCTTACTTAAAAAGGTTTTGTTTTGCTTTTATTTATTTTTATGAAACAGCATTCTACAGACCATTACGTATTCAACTGAAGACTTAAAGAAAGTTGGTCGAAATATACATATACTGCCAAGAAATTACCTATGTCTACTGATATTTTGCAGAAAATGAAAATAATCATTTAAATTTAACTCCTCAATAATATATCTTCAATATGTAGAATACTGGAACATATAATTACGAAAAAACAAATTCTCAATCATTGAAAAATGCAGAATTCTGAAAAAAAGAAAGATATGATCTGTCTTCTGGAAAAAATATTTTCTAGGAATTTCTGCAGGAAGAAATTTTTTAAATGATGCTCATATATTGAAATTAGTGGTTGCTAGATTGCCTTAAAAACTCCCTTGGCCCTAATTCTGAAGAAAAACCTGCAAAAGTGCCTCTAAGACACTCAAGAAAAAGTTAAATTCCTCAGCTTTACATATATTTGGTGCCATTTTATGTAAAATATTGCTAAATTCGAATTGTTGCCTAGCAGATACCAGTAGTTGAGAACAGGGTTATTTTTTATTTTGAATTGCTTTCATAAATCTTAATTTGAGGCTTTAAGTTTTTTATATTTTAAGAATTATTTTTTGGTATTTTTAATTTTCGACAGTTGTACATTGGTTTTAATGTACTAAAAATTCTCAGGATTTTTTTTCTTGGAGGTTGACTGGTATGATTTGCACATAAAAATAGCTTTAGTATCATTCTTGTTTAATTATGTATGCGACAGATAATTAACTTAAAATTATATATATTCATTATCATTATAAAGCATTTTTTGCCATGTTTCAAAGCCTCGATTTGACTACAAAAATTCCAAGGGATCCTCATTGTTTTGGAATTTTGTTTATAGTTATTTGTATTTTTTTATGTTTTAGATTGTGAATAATGGTCCTTTACCCGAAAATCCTCTTTTCTACTATCAGCCAGTTAACAGCTTTGATGAAAAGGGGGTATTAATGGACCCAACCTATGCCATTGATGAAGAAAGTAAGTGAGCCATGACCAGGTTTTGCATTCGTTTTCCTTCAAAATTTGTTGGTGTAAAATACGTAAATTGGTTAGAATGTAAAAATTTTAATATTACAACCACAGATGCTCTTTCAAGCATTAGATTCCATTTAGTGCTATTTCTATGTTTTTTTGACATAAAACATAGAAACAGCCACTGAATGAGAAAGGTCAGAAGACCTTAAATTAGATAAAGCTGAGCAAGTAAAATGGTGCTTGATAGTCATATTTGCACTATTACACAGGGGACAAATGAGTATTAAAAAGTCCTATGCGGATGTGTCTAGATAATCAGCCAGTAAGGACTAGCATGCAACCCTGATGACTAGGAAGATCGTGTTGCACATATTTGTGAAGAGGCAGTAAGGCAGATCCATTTTTGTTAGGAAGAAATCAATTTATACAGAAGTTTCTAAGATTAATTTTTTGACACTGAAGAGGAATCTCAGGATTTGGTTGAGCCATAAGAGAAACACTTTTGGCTAGTTTGGTTAGCTTGCTCATTGCCATAAATGTCACAATGACTGGAAATTCATAGGATAATTTTTTGCTCCCATGGTTTGTGGAGCTTTTGTACTCAAATTCAAGAAGGGAAGGATGTAACTGATAGGCAGAAAGAGTTTGAATTGCAGTCTGAATCAGTAAACAGAGACAATTTTCTCTCATGCCTTGTTTCAACTTTTTAAGTGCTAAATTTATTGCATAAATTTCACCATCATAGTTATCCGATCATATTGGAAAAATTTAGAATAGACTCCGGTTCCAGCCCTTCTAGTTTTCATAGCAGAACCATCAGTATTTATATGTAGCCTTTGAATAAAAATATACCCTTTTTGTTAGAATGTAAAGATAAATGAGTATATGAACAATTTTGATTCTCATTGATTTATTGAAAATTAGAAAGTTACTGCTTGTAAATTGAGTGCCACAGTACTGCAAATTTTGTTAGTAATTTGCTGTGGTTTTATCATTTTGATATAAATACCCATATGAAATGGTGGCCTTATAAATAGGATCAACTGTTTGATATAGGTGTTATATCTGAAATTTCAGATAAATCACTGATCATCTTTATCCTTTGTACAATTGAGCTTACGCACAAAAGGAAAGTTCATTTGTCAGATCTTTCTATCTTGCAGATATGATTTAATTAAACTACCTTATCAATATAAAGCCAACCTACCTGTTTTACTGGTTATAGCGTTTGCTGCCCAGTAGGTTCCGTGATCGAACCCTGATTTGTAAGCGCATGTACACTGCTGGCCACCCAAATTGCAACACCAAGAAAGACAAGAGATATCACAACAAAATTTATTTTGTAGATAACATGTTGACCAAGTATCAAATGATTAAATTTATAGACTTCTGTGAAGTGTGGTTCCTGCCAAAATCAGTAGCCAGAGTAGCCGCCATTGTTGGAGATCACCGCTGCCACACGCCTCGGCATTGATTCAAAGAGACTTTGGATGTGTTCTTGGGGGTACAGCAGACCAAGCAGCTTCCACACGTTGCCAAAGTTGATCTGGTGTGGCAGCTGGGGATGTATTCTGGGTCAATCGTTGAGCAACCATGGACCACATGTTTTCTATCGGCGAAAGATCCGGAGAGCGAGCTGGCCAGGGAAGCAATTCAATCTGGCGATTGACGAAGAACCCTTGGACAATGCGTGCCACGTGTGGTCGCGCATTATCCTGTTGAAATATGGCTGTGGGCAAGCCCTGAAGGTAAGGAAGGACAACTGGCTCCAACACCTCGGAGATGTAGCGCTGGCTGTTTAAAGTACCGGCAATGCGTACTAGAGGAGTGCGAGAGTGATATCCAATACCGCCCCATACCATAATACCTGGTGCAGGACCAGTGTGGCGGTGCATAACGCAGCTGTTCAGCATCCTCTCTCCACGGTGTCTCCAGACTCGAATCCGACCATCGTGGTGTTGCAGACAGAAGCGTGACTCGTCAGTAAAGACAATTTCATTCCATTCTGCCGTCCACATCCTTCTTTCATCGCACCATTGGCGGCGGAAACGTCTGTGGTTCTGCGTCAAGGGTAGACGAAGCAATGGACGTCTTGCGGACAGACCACTCTGCTGTAAACGGCGTCGAATGGTACGCGCAGACACTGGATGATGCGGTACAGACTGAATGTGCTGTGCTATGGTTCGTGATGTGGCTGAGCGATCCGTCACTGCCATACGCACAATATGCCTGTCATCACGTGAAGTGGTGCACTGAGGTGGATGCGATCGAACACGTCGGTCCGTCGTACCCTCCTGCATCCAACGATCACATATCCGCATTACAGTTGTTTGGTTTCGTCCAACACGACTACCGATTTCCCTGAAAGATAATCCACAATCTCGGTAGGCCACTATCCTTCCTCTGTCGAACTCGGATACTTGATCAAAAGATGATCGCTGTTTTCTACGAGGCATAATTGATCGTTTTTTTGAAAAAATCACAAGAAAAACACAATTGCCGTACTTGAAATCGTCGAAATCTCCAAGCCTTAAATAGCGCTTTGAAGTGGCGCCACAGGCGCGCGTGATGTGCGTCTGCGCTGAAATTCTAATCATTTTCATATCTCACCTCCGCTAATGCATGTTGTAAATTTCATATTATTTGCATGCTTCCTTCAGGGTGTTGCATTTACGGTGGCCAGCAGTGTATATTAGTGATTGTCTCTATTAAGAGTAAATGCTGCTGGCTCACTGGGTGATCCCTCACAAATCGTAGTCACTTTGTTCCTCATTGTGCAGAAGTCAGTGATCAGGCATTAAAAATACAGAAAAACAACACCTTCTGTATTTGGATTTACTTTAGCAGTTGAAGCTAAATATTGAATTCTAGATATTTCATATGTTTGGATGTGTATATCAGTTAAAAACCTAATAAGTATCAATTAGAGTTTTATACTAAAGTTTTTAATTAAACTTGTATGTAAATAAATTGACCTGAATATTAAAAATGGCTGACATGTCGTAGAAGATCCTGATAATTATACTCGATCTCACTAATATATTCAAGAACAATCACAAATTTTTTTGATATATTCTATACTATTCTTTGTTTATTTTAATTTTTGAGGGTATCTGAATTTTGCTCTAATTATGATGTGCAATTTTAATTGCAGATATGAGTCAGGAGGAACAAAACAATGCTGAAGTCAGCATTGCAGGTGACTCTTCAAGCCTCTCAACAATTAGTCCTCCCAAAGAACACGAATTCTCTCTTCAACCATCTGCAATTAAAAGTGTTTCGAAGAAATTGGAGATTTTCAAAGATAAAATTATAGAAACTTCATTTCAGCCAGCAATGAATACCCTCCAAAGTACATCATATCCACCAAGTATATTAAAAAGTGAAGTTACATTTAAGAAGAAAAGTCCTTTTGCATTTAGTGGTCACACTGAAAATTTTGTTACCCAAAGTAATAACACAGCTTTGTCAAATATACCTAGTACATCAAAGTTCTTTTCTAAAGATTCTCCACCAGTGGATAAGCACAATACAAGTATACAAAAGTCTCCTTTTCCTGAAATGGTGCAGACTGAAGACCAATCTTCAATGCAAGCAGCATCTGATTCAAAAACACCATCTTTAAATTTTGCTCTAAAATCTTTTAAGTGGCCTGATGCAATTTTAGAAGTCAATAAAGACAAATCTGTTTTCCATTTACCTTCTTTACCAGTTGCTGTGCCTGAAACATCCGAGGGAAATGATTTAGATGTAAGATTGTTTTTGATGTTTTGAATTAAATTTATTTAAGTTTCTAACGATAAATATATGAAAAAATGCTGTTTGAGCAAAGGAAGCTGATCAAAATTGAAGGAATATAGATTAGTTTGCATTCTTATTCTAATTAATATATTGTTTACTTATTTTCAATGAAAGTGTGGCTTCAATTTTACTTAACATAGTTGTGACACAGATAGCTCTGTTTGGTTTTGATTTGTAGATAGATATATTGTTGCTATGGTCATTAATTTGCATCTTCTAATCTTAATTTCTTTTGAATGTAGAATGAATGTTTTACGGCTTTTTGTTGATTAGTGTAAATTGCTGAAAAGGATACACATATTTTATGATTTAGATGCTTAAATTCTTATATTTTCTGTTATGAAATATTCTGTTAATAAATACATTAAAAATATGCAGGAAGTTAAAAAAAGCATCTATACTGACCTGCTTATCAATCATCTTATTGACTTTTAAGATATTCACTATTAAAGAATTAAAAATCTTAGCATATTCCCATTTTTATGAAATGCAGGCTTAAAAATCAATTTCCTATTTGTCTTATTCCTATCTTTGCATTTACATGACAGTTTGTATTTCAGATCCTATCTGTTCAAAATGTTGAAAACATTTCCTTTAGAAAATCTGACATTAAAGAAAATATATTTGAAAGTGATGATTTACCTGAATCGGAAGCAATTGCCTTTGAAAGGTAATATTAGATTTATGTATTTGAGTTTTTTAAAATTTTCATTATAGGTTAATATTTTTCAACTGAATCTTAAATATTTGAAAAGTATTGCATAAAGTCCTTTGCATAACAAGAGGTAGGACTCATCTTTTAATAATAAAAATAATTATGCAAATTGACTGCACTGAATTATTTTAATGAAATGCATTTATATTTCTTTTAAGATTATTACAAAATTTTGTATTTTATGCTAATGTTTTAAAAATATAGGATAAATCCTGATATAAATCTAATGAATGATGGCTATGCTGATGATTCTTTAATGCTAGAAGAGAAAGAAAATACAATGAATGCATATGACAGAGAAGATGAAGACACCCTAAGAAAAATCAGGTATACAATTCATTCAATTTCTAGGTCATACTTTAGCATTCTCCAGGATGCCTTTATCAAGTAATCATCAAGCTATTGAATTATTATTCAATTGTTATTTTGATTTTACTGCATTAATACTAGCTTTTTATTCACATTTTAGGCTTTTAATAATTAGTATGGGTACATAATTGGTATGTATTTGACATCGATACATGAGGAAGGCACAAACTTCTCTGTTCAAAAAAATTCTTTGTTCTCAAGTGTAGTCAGAAAGTTATTGTAAAATTCTCTGACTACTGTACTGGTTCTAAAAATTTAAATGTATTGATATTTATTGTAACTATATAACTTAATAGAAATAATATAAATGAAACAAATGACAAAAATTACATAATTGCTTATAAGCTTTGTAGAGTCAAATTTCAATACAATTTCCTAGTATCATAAAAATTATTATGCTTGGGATATATATATTCAGAGGTTTGGTTTAAAAAAGTCTAATAGTATAATGTTATGGCATGTGTGCATTGTTTTTGGAAATTGATTATGATTTGGAGCAAGGTAGATTACACAAGTAGTACAATATTTTGTCTTCCATTCGTCTAACACAATATCTGTTAAGGCTCTAAGGCTCTAAGGCTCAATTGTATATCTAAGGCTCAATTGTATATTAATTATGTTTAAACATGATCATTACTAAAATATTACTAAAATTTAGTGCATCATCACTGAAAATCAATCATCTTTTATCCTGAAATTGTCAATCTAAGGTTAGCATCTGCAATACCTTTTTCATCCATTTGTCTGCCATAACATCTGTTAATGCTCAATTAAATATTAATTTTGCGTTATAGTATTATTTAAATATTAAAGATGTAAATCATATGACTGAAATTCTATGTAAGGTTGGCATCTCTTTTATATGAACAAAGTCATGGGCCAAATGATTAAAAGATGTTGGTTTATTGAGACAAAATAACGTTAAGAAGAGTTAAAAAAGAGCAAACAGTGGACCCATAGGGGTAAGACATCTGATCTGGTTGAAGGTTAAATGTCAGTAGAGGAAAAAGTATGTGAAATGAGAGCAAGCACATAGAGGAAAGGTACTGAATCATCAAATATAGGGTTCTTTTCCACCTTCACTGAGAGGAATGCAATGACATTGAATTGCTGATAAATCTGTGCCTGGGAATTGGATCAAGATATGAATATTGAATATAAATTGATTGTGTTTAAGAAAAGTATTTTGGTTTTTCGCTACATGTATGTGATGTATGAATGGAAACACATTCATACATGACATATGTATGTAGCTAATGGTTAGTACAACACTTATTTGCAATGAAGTCTTTTGAACTTAAAACTTACTGCATAAATGAAACATCAAGAAAAATATGTTCTCATCTGTTTCTTTTCTTGAATTTTGTGTTTTGAATACAAAACCTTTCTACCTCTACTTTCATTTACATGTTTTAATCTTTTGTACCTAATTATTCCACTTTCTATTTGTTTGAAATTCATTAGTTGCATTATTTCAAAACCTAGTTTTCTCATATAAATAATCCAATTAAATTTCCCTTTTCTTAATTGCTTCCCTTTTCTTAATAAGATAAATGTACTGATTTTTGTGATAAAAATCACCAAGTCATAAAAATTGTAATCATGAGATTTTTTCGTAACCATTCTTATTTTTTCAGGGATGAAAAGATATCTGAGCTTGTTTTAAATATAGCAGATGATGTCTATTCTCAGTGCATAGAAAAATTAGCTATTGCAATATCTAAAGAAACAGTTACTGAAGAGTGGAATAAAAAAACTGAACATGATGACTATATTGAAAAAATGAGAGCTTACTTGGGTAGAAAAGTTCTTTACAAGTATGAAACATCCTTTTTCAATGAGTTTCAGCTTAAGTATAGGAAACAAGAAAACTATTGGTATTATAAACTGTTTCATTTTTAGGTGGAGATTGTTTTGTGAGCGGAAAAGACAACGGAATACCTATATGCATTTTGAACCTCTCTCTCCATGGATACCAATGTTGATAAATACTGAATATGTTACTTCTGGTGCATCTAGCCCTTTCACTGTTTACAAAAAACATTGCTCTCTTTCTCGTCTAGCAGGTTGTCTATTCATTGTGTGGTTTTATTTTTGTTATTTTATTTTAATGCTTTAGGTGAACTTTAAATAAATCCTCCAACCTCTTTCTTGACTTCTGAGCCAGTTACACACATGTCAACTCTTCCTGATTTTCTGAAAGTCTTCCTGAAAACCAGTTTTGTCCAGATCTTCCAGACGGGAAAACATTTTCAGGATTTTTCTTTTCAATGTTAGAAATTTTCATGACGCCAAATTCATTCTTTGATGCCATATCATGGCAATCTTGGAGGAACAATATTGCTAACCTGTCAACCCTTCCAAAAGTCTGAACAGAAATAATATCCAGAATTTTCTTTTTGGAATATATTTTGAAGGTGTTGCCAATTTCGGAGTTTTGGCCCAATGAACGTAAAACATCAAAATCAGTGGATGCTAGATTGTCATAGAAATTTGACTAATTTTCAAGAAAACCTACAAATATACCTATAAAACCCCAAGAAAAAGTTTCATTGCTTGTTTTTGCATATTTTTAGGACCATTTTATGTTACTTTTTCTTTTTAAAATGCTTTCATAAAGCTCAATTTTGTGCAATTGTTGCTAGTTTAGCACTTTTTAATTATTTTTTATTAAAAAAATACTTTTAGGCATTTTTCGTTTTTGACAATTGCACATTGTTTTTTATGTAAAAATCATCGGAAGTTTTTTCTTGGAGGTTTGGCATGTATGCATTTACCATACTGAATCAAATATTAAAGTAGGAATAGGAAGACTTTTTAACTATGATTACATAAGAGTAAAAATGTCTTTGTCTTTAAATTCAATTCCAGTCTAAAACCGTAACTAGTTGCAGTTCATGTGATAAAGAAACATCAGAGGAACTATTTTGTCCACTTATTAATTGAAGGGTATAAAGTTAGTGTTAATGTTACCAATTGAGATTAGAGATGAGAGATCATAAGAGATAAAAAATTATCTATTTCAATATTCAAATGTGAATTTTCTTTTGTTAGTAAATGAATCTTGTGTATTTTATATTGCAATTTGTGACAGTGTATACTTCCAATAGAATTTAACTACGTAGAATTTATAATTAGCCCTCTGATTAAAAAAGTTGTAGATATAAAAAAGTTACTTTTATAGGTAAATAGAAATATAATGTTAGGGTGGGCCATGAAAAATATATTAGTTCATACTATAGAAAGTTAAGAAACAACTGGGGTTTTCTCTACTGATAATTTTTTCTCAAGAAAACGTAAATCAATATCTATATTTCACTAATGTTCGTGGCACAAAAATCAGCAGTATTTGTATATTGGAAACCAACAGATATAAACAGAAAATGATCAACTGCACAATGTGATTAATTTGCTAATTTTGCCACAAAGTTTAAAAATGCTAATTTGAGCCAGGAGCCCCATAATATTGCTAGAACTGGGCATGAAAGCTCTTATCGCTCATGTAAAATTTTTCATCAGTTAGATGACAGAAGGTAATGCAAAATCTGGAAGATAGAAATTAGCGCAGCAAAGAAAATTTGAGCAAACTTGAAAATGGGTTTGGAGGTAAAAATATGAATGAAGCAAATGTCAGGGCACTTGACTTTACGTCATTCGCCATAGAGGTAAAAAATATATTGCCTTTAAACAAGTAAATGAGATTTAAGATGCAATTGAAGTAGACAGTTCAGAAGCTAATTGTGGTAGCATGACAGATGTGTGAGGAATGTAATAAAAACCACATTCACTTCCTTGGAAATAATAATTAACACCAGTTAGCACGAACTGCTGCTTTATATTTTTGATTAATTGTATTACATTTGGATTTTTAATTTTGTTGCATATCACTGCTTATCTTTTGTAAATGGATTTAAATAAAGTATGAAATTTGAGTAACGACACTGCCATTAGTAGATATTAGCAATTAAGAAACTTTTACACAGATACTATGCATGGGTCTGCTAGTTAGTTCAGTTGAAATTTCAGGTTAAATATACTTTTCTTGTATAATTTTGATAATTTTTTTATTGTTATTTAGAAACGAAGATAAAGGAAAGAGTGATGAAACCTGGTTGGGAACCCTTGGTTGCTGAAGATTTTAGTCCAATGTATAAACAGCAGAGTTTGTCATCTGCATATCTCAAAGGGACTGGAATCAATCAATTCTTTAAAATTGGTATCATATTTCTAACATTCATGGATGGAAGTATTGATCTCTTCAGAGAGTGGATATGCAAAAAATTTAAGCTATCTGAAGTGACAGATGTCAATACAAAAAGTGCAAGTTTAAGTATATCTATTTGAAAGTTGCAACTAATGATTTTGAATATTTGTGTTTGTCATTTAGTAGAGTTATTGATTGTTAGAGTTTGAATTTCAAGTATTATTGATTGGTTTTGAATTCCAATAATGTAACTTGTTATATCATGTCTGAATATATTGATAATTTGCGTACATGTTTTACTTGTCTCTAAACAAATTTTTGCTATGCGAAAGCAGAAGACATTTCGCACTATAGTCTGTTTCTTTAGAATTTGCAGCTAAAGATCAGTTGTTTCAAACTCTTAACCTTTTCCTGTGGTTTCTGCTTCCACTCTATAAAAGGGGCCTCCATGGCTCAGTGGGTTTGCCCACTGCTCTAGCAGCTTGAAAACTGTAGGTGGGGCAGGTCCAATTCCTATAACTACCCAGGGTGTATTTTTTCTTCTGTGTTAGTAAAACTTCCTTTGTGTGTATGTTCATTTACTTGTAGGAGAAAACATTGCTTGGTGCAGTTTGGCCAAATCTGACCTTATGCCATAAAATCAAACAACTTCACTAAAATAAACCTTAACCTGGCATTTACTCTATCTTTAAGAGTTGAAGATAGAAACTTGGATTAGGGCGATGTAAAACATTTAATGCAGAGTGGAATCTGACCTTGTGCAAACGCCTGGTCATTTTCACGTGGAGCATTTAAAAATCCTTTATCTAACATGTATTAGAATGCTCCATATGAATGGGCCCTTATGACTATGAATTAAGATAGGGATTTATAAATACACATGTACTCATGTAAATTAAGTATTTATGCAGCCAACAATGTCAAGTTTGATAGATTGAGGTTCATTCTTGAACTCAAAGTGAGGTAGCAAAATTGTAAGTAATCCCCATTCAAAGTGTCTCTTAAGATCCTCGTCATTTTCTCTTTGCTTGGGGATAAAATTGTGAAGTGTATAAAATGCAAATAAAGGTTACCTTTTGAGAGTCAGCAGCAAAGCGTTCAAGTTTTCCTGTATTTCTAAATTAGGTAGATTCTCATTGTTTCAAATGCTATTACATAGTATACACTGAAGAGCCAAAACATTATGACCACCTACTCAATAACGCGTTGCACCTCCTTTGGCCTGCGAAACAGCTGCAACTCGCCTGGGCATAGATGCCACAAGTTCTTGGTACATGACTGGAGACAGGTTGTACCAAATGTCTAAGCAGCGGTCACGCAAAGTCGAGATATTCTGACATGGTGGTGTTTGAGCTCTGAGCTGCTGCTCCATGACTTCCCAAATGTGCTCTATCGGATTAATATCCGGCAAGTTAGGTGGCCAGAACATTAAGTGGAATTCATCAGTATGCTCCTCGAACCACTACAACACAATCCGAGCCTTGTGACATGGGGCGTTATCCTGCTGGAAGATTCCATTTCCAGTTGGGAAGACGGACACCATGTAAGGGTGCAACTGATCCGCAATGATGTTCAGATAGTTCGCAGCGTTCATGGTCTGTTCTACCACAACTACTTGTCCCAGAGTCGCCCATGAGAACGTCTCCCAAAGCATAATACCGCCTGTGTATGACCTGCTGTACAAGAGGGGAGCAACTGTTCGCCTGGCAGACGTAGTACCCTGACACGACCATCGACGTGATGAATGAGAAATCGGGATTCATCTGACCAGGCAACTCTCTTCCACTCATCCATGGTCCAGTCTCGATGTTCCCGAGCCCACTGTAGGCGTAGTTGATGATGACGCTTGGTCAACAGAGGCACACGAGTGGGACGTCTGCTGCACAGTCCCATATCCAACAGTGTCCGCTGAACTGTGTGTTCCGAAACACTTGCGCTTGGACCTGCATTGTATTGGGCTGTCAGCTGAGCCACTGTCTCGCGCCGATTTTGCTTTACCAAGTGGGACAGTCTCCGACGTCCTTTTTCTTTTATGACGCGTGGACGACCAACACCATTGGCGTCTACTGCTGGTGTCACCGTCATTTATCCACTTTGCATGAATACTAACAACGGCAGATCGTGAACACCCTACCAGTTGTGCAGTTTCGGTGAAACTCGTTCCGAGTCTTTGGGCCATTACGATCTGCCCTCTATCAAATTCGCTTAGATCAACAGCCTTTCCCATCACTCGCAAAAGTACGTGCAAGAATGATTACTTACCTTCTCCAGCAGCAGTTAAATACCATTCTTCCTTAATCACGTGCCCTCCACGTCATCCAGACGAGTTCATTGAAAAATGTGGGGATGGTCATAATGTTTTGGCTCGTCAGTGTATGTCATGAGTATTCTCAATTAATCTTGAAATCGGTCTTTAAATTGTTTTTTCAAAAACTTAATATGAACAAAATTCTCTCGTTGATTAGTAATAACAATATTTATTACTTATTATGAAGTGAATGATTTTTAGAATAATTTCAACATATTTGATAGCTTAATGTATTATGTTTTAGGTTTCAGCACCTTTTAATAAATGTATATATCTTTTCATATAGGTAGAGTATCTGAGCTTTTTGTCATTGAAAGGAGGAAAAACAGTAATTTGCTTTTCAGCTGTTACACTTGAATCTTTCCAGAATCCAAGTTTGGGTAATTTCATGAATGGAATTTCTGCTATGATTTTATGCTGTCCTGCTAGTTTCCCAGATTCGAAGGTAAAAGTTATCACCCTGTCTATACTTCTGATTTCTGTATTTTTAGCATGCCTTGAAATGATTGTGATACCGCATACTACTGAAATGTATGTAGGCAAAGATTTGTCATTATAAACTAGACTTTAATTCTACTAGAAACCAAAATTATATGTTTATATAAATATATTACAATTGTTAATTTTAATGTTCTGAGTCCACACACACACAAAGGGTTAAACTGCACAGAAGAGTAGCATATAAAATATTTATATTATTATACTATGAATTGTATGAAAGTGATTGAGGGGACTTCCCAGTAATTATACTTGAAAAGTTATCCAAAATCTTGTCCTACTATTATGAATATTAAAAATTTGAAATGAAGTGAACCCTTTGTTATTAATGGGGTTCCTACCACTGTCAAAAAGAGTCTTCCACATGGATAACCTGTTGGCTGAAAATGTTTATATGTATATAGCTTCGGCGAGTAGGCAGAAGACTGGGGAAAATCTCTCTCTATTTCTAGATAAGTAATAAGTTCCCCAGAGGTAAAGATTGCCATACACCAAAACATGCATGACAATCAACTTGAATAATTTTCCTCTCACCAATCCTCTTCCTCATCATTGTTATTGCTTTTGTCATCTAACTCAGAAGGAAACTGTTCTAAAGACTCCAATTATGGAAACATTGTTTATGTTTTACTGTATTACTTAATTTAGAAAATAGATTTATTCAAAACCATGTGTCACACACACAAATGCCAACTTGCCTGAACCAGGATATATGTAGCTTTCCCTAAAATATTTTAAAATTTTACAACCGTTTACGCTGGCTATATTTTAAAGCTTTTAAGACAATGAAAACCATTCCTTGATATTAATCAAATTTACACATGCTTTTGGTATATTTGACATAATACAAAGAAAGCGTTTATTTTTAATACTAAATTTACTGACCTGTAAATACCTATTTTTACTGAAACAGGTTAAATGACCCATTTTCCATTTGGATACAGGTAACAGTAGTATTAGTGCTTGAAATAATAAACAAAATTATCTTTAAGTAATAATTTAATAATAATAAGCACACAAAATATCAAAAATTTAATAATCAAAAGTAAGATATTTTGACTTTTTATTCAGTAGTTTCACTTGTTTTTAGTATTCGATTATAAAATCTCGAGATTCGTCTGTTGCATTTTTTACAGATACAAGGTTGTTCTGCTAAACACTTTCCACAAACATTGTTCAGAGAGCTGATTATTGTGGCTTTATCATTGCAGTATCTTATTTGGCACTTTTACGCACATTAGCAACTTTGCTTAATCTTGGTTTTAGAGTCGACAATGTTGTAAAAACACAAAATATTAAATCAGTCAAATGACCCATGTTAAAAATAAGTGTACTTTATACGTATGTCGGTGAAGAGAAATTACTACTAAGTCAATATGATAACCATTTCAGGAAAAGTTGCTGAATCAATCGAGGAAAAGTGATAAAACTTTTTAAAAACAATTTTGTCAAAATTTTAAAATGGGCCATTTGACTGGCTTGGTAAATTTAGGGTTATTTATATTTTTATGTATCTTTCTAAAATCGTTTCTGAATATTCCTGTATTATGTATTTTTAGGCTTTCAGATCTATCTTGGATCAGTTGACCAGAGTATTCAAGCACACGAATCTACTATCCCCATTTCCATTATTTGCTCTCTTGTTTCCATCTAGACAAAAATTGAATGTAGTGAATCAGTTAGCTTCTTTTTTGAATGAGCAACTGTATTCTGGTTGTACTTTCAGCGCTGTGAAAATGAGTCAACTTTCTGAGCTTTCCAATAGTGAAAACAATTCAAAGGAAGTAAGTTAATTTTTCATGAATGAAATGTAGGTGAATGTGGCAATCGTTCTCCATTTTTTAAAATTTCTTTTTTAAAATGAGCATGTCTCTTTTATGATATATTTTGTTCTTTAATGTTCATTTATTAGATATTTATGTTTTCAATTGCTTTATGCCCAGTTCATAGTTTCTCCAATTTTTGGCTCGATGCCCCCTCTTCAAAGATAATTATTTTTGGCACCACTCTGGAAAACTCTCTCAACTTATAATAAATCACAAACCTAGCTGCGCCTAGGATTTTTGAATTTCCATAAAATGTTTATGTAGTGTTTTGTAATTTTGGAATTTTAAAAAGTTTGAAAATAACCAACTTAGAACTGAAAATATAAAGCTATTAATTTAAATGGAAACAAAAAATAAATTGTACAGAAACATGCTAGATATCTGGGAAACTGGCCTAGATGTATGGTTTCTTTAATGTCACACAATCCTGTTCTTTTCTTTTAAAATTAAAATTAGCTCATTTAAATAGAAGAATTATTTAACATTGGAACTGTTTCAATGTCTGATTTTAAACAGGTTGTATCTGCTGTAAAATGGTTGATTGCAAATCAAGAGTCTGTTCCTGAGCTGTTGCACTGTGGTTTCCAAAGCTTTATAGAAGATTCATTTATATCTGCATTTAATTCTGTATTCTGGAAACTTTCCCTACCAGAGTTCAAGCATCTGTATGAGGTAAATCTATTAATGCTGTTATGGCACTAAGAGTTTTAAAAAACTTAATGGTTGTGTTTTCTCATGTAAAAATTAGTCTTTAAATCTAAGATGAATGGCTCATTCAGATGAATCGTTTTCAATTTTTTAGAAGAATAGTGAATCTTTAAAAATAAGACTTATTACTTCAGTATGGATTATGTATTTTGCATTTTGATTTGTTTTTTTAGTGAATATTGTAGAGTGTTGAACTTCGGTATAAAATGTTATATTTAAACACGAGCCTCACAAATAGCTGTAAAATTGTAGTGGTGGGCGATGCAGTAACTATATAATGTATCTCTTACAATATTTCTTAGTTACTTTGTTTTCTCTCATGTAGAAAAAAATTACAATCTTATAATATTCTGTATTTTAGTCATTTCAAGTAACTAGACATTATTTCAAGAAGTGAACTGAAAAAACTGACTTACACATTCTCTACACTTAGTTATGTGTTATGAGATTTGTGAAATTATATGTTTGAATATTCTATGTGTATATTTCACCAACATATCTGGCACAGAAACTGAAGTTATTTGTCTATTGTTGAATGGCAACAATGGATATGAACAGCTTAAAATTGCCTGATATGGAATTCATTCATCAATTCTGTCGCTTAGTTTAAATATGCTTGATTTGAGCTGCATAATATTGCTAAAACTACATGAAAGAGCTCGCTACTTGTTTGACATTCTTCAGCAGCAGTCTGATTACGGAAAGCGAAGAGCTATTGTTGAATGGCAACAATGGATATGAACAGCTTAAAATTGCCTGATATGGAATTCATTCATTAATTCTGTCGCTTAGTTTAAATATGCTTGATTTGAGCTGCATAATATTGCTAAAACTACATGAAAGAGCTCGCTACTTGTTTGACATTCTTCAGCAGCAGTCTGATTACGGAAAGCGAAGAGAAATCTGGAAGATAGCAATCAGTGCGGAAAATAATATCCAAGAGAAAATAGGTTTTGAGTAAAAAGAAGTGTTCTTTGAACAAGGGAATTCAAGGTGTTCAGAATCTAATGGGGTAACATGGCTGAGGTGTGCTCTTTGCCATGCATTTTATTGAAAGTAAGAATTAACACAGATGCTATGCATGGGCCTGCTATTTTAATTTAATTTGTGTTAGTTTATTATTTAACCCTAAACTCAAGTTAACTTAAGTTTCTATGTCAAGTTTTATATATCGATTGAAACTTTTGAAGGAGAGCATTCACCTTTGATGCAAAGAATTCACCTTTAAAGCAATAAACAGTCAGATATGCATTGTTTTAATGTTAAAATTTTCATGTTCCATGCTGCACATGTTTATCTGAGTGAATTTTTATTACAAAATTTAAAAATCTTATTTTATGTTAATCATTATGAAATTTTAAACGTTTCTAGATGCCTCAGCATACTATCAATTTTTATAACAAAATGCTGAAATATAGAGCCAATCTTTTCTGTACTCCGTTCTTGATGAAAGCGGTTGAATGTTGGCCACCTCAAGAACTTCTGATTCTCCAACCTGGTAAGGCTGAATTTTGTTCATTTTCTTTTAATTCTGTAGGAAATACTATCTGCCCACCACAAAAACTGTTCTTGCCACCAAGTCTGGCCTGTCTGTTTCTTAATCCATACTCTTGAAAATGTTAGACCAGGTCCATAAAATCTTGTTGCTTGAGCAGGAGAGAAGCTTCCTCCTCTTGGTCTTCCACCAATTAATCCAAGGAGGCACTGATGCAGTCATGAACATCTGTGTTTGGGTCATCTGCGCTCAAAAAGCATATTCTTGGTGAGCCCACTTCTGAGTCTAAAGCATTTTGCGGTAGTCTGGGACCTTCAAACTGAAAGAAAAGTTCAGCAAGTTTAGCTGGATACCAATAAAGAGCACAGGAATCCAAGGGTTTTAGATTTCACCAAGGACTGGATGTCTGATGCAGTGAGTGCTATGTCTGAGAAAACTCAGTTCACTGCCCAGTTTCGTTTCCAAACACTCCAACATGTGAAGGAATCCATTGCAACATTATTGATTTTGAAGTCACCATCTTAGAAAGAAAAATGACTGTCTCTGCTTATCTTGTCTATTATATTTGACCAGTTCTTCAGGTGTTGTATGGAGCTCTTGCTGATGGAGGCCTTTCTGTTGCCATAGAAATTATATCTCATCCCATTACCTGTAGGAATGATTGAAGTAATGTGTTCAAGTTTTTCACATTGCCACTGATAATGATTAATGCGAAATGTGTTTATTATGATTTTTAGTTGTTGCAAAGATCAATAAGTTGCCCCTTTCTGTCATCAACATTTGCCCGAAACAAAATAGAATGAAGACATCCACCAAGTCACCCCACTCAAAATGAAGAAGCCCCATTCCTATAGTGACCATCTGCATCCAGACGTGGTGGTAGCAGTTCTTGTGGCAGACAGTACTTGAACTACGAGGGTAATCCGTAAAATAACCTCCGTTTGGTGATCAATGATATACACTCGTAGTTACAGAAATTCTATTATATACATTTGAAAACTACAGCTGTACTTTACTTTTTGACATAATCGCCATTCAAATTGAGGCACTTGTCATAATGTTTAACAAATTTTGAAATATCTTAAAAAATATACCTCCTGGGAATGAAGCCACTCTGTAACAGCATCGCGAAGTGCATTGTCATTGTCGAAGCGTTGCGTCGCAAGCTGCTGCTTCATGTGCTTGAAAAGGTGGTAATCACTCGGTGCTAAATCTGGGCTATAGGGGATGATCGAAAACATCCCAACGGAACTGCTGCAAAAGTTCTTCGGTGTGTCTAGCGGTGTGCGGTCGTGCATTATCGTGAACCAACACGATACCGGAAGTCAAGCATGCCCCGATGCTTGTTCTAGCTCGTTTGAGTTTATAATGTTTTACAGTAGGCTTCTGAATTGATGGTTGAACCACACTCCATGAACTCCGCGTAATACTCCTTTGACATCCCAGAACACTGTTGCCATAAGCTTTCTGGCAGAAAATGTTTATCAAGCTTTTTTGGGTTTTGGTGAGTGCATATGACACCACTCCGTTGATTGCTTTTTGCTTTTGGGGTTCACGTACACCACCCAGGTCTCATCGCCGGTCACAATTCTGTGAAGAACTTGTTCTCCTTCCTCGGAATAACGCTAGAGAAAATCCAAAGCAGAACCCATTCTGTGTGTTTTGCGCTCCTCAGTAAGGAGTTTCGGTATCCAACATGCACAGTACTTGTGGTATCCCAACTTTTCTGTCACAACCTCATGCAACACAGTCCAAGAAATTTGGGGAAAGTGTAAAGAAAGTTCAGATATTGTGTGAACTGATGCTCTTGACGGATCTTTCTGTTACTTTTCTGCATGAGTTCATCGCTGACTACAGATGGGCACCCACTTCTTGCCTCATCGTGCATGTCAGTTCGTCCATCTTTAAACATGCGACACCATTGACTTACGACACCTTCATTCATCACGTTTGGTCTGTAAACATTACACAGTTCGCGATGATTCGCAGCTGGTGAAAGATTTTCTACAAACAGAAATTGTATTACTGCACGCACTTCACATTTGGCGGGATTTTGTATCGCAGCGTTCATTTTCAACTGATGTAGCGGATGAGTAAACTAACACAATCTTCTACTTCCACTCCTCAATACCTATTGAACACCTGATTGCAGTGCCTCAAGAATGATGTTGCTATCTTCGCCAAATTCTTGTTCATGCACAAACGGAGGTTTTTTCCAGATTACCCTCGTATATCAGAAACTGAATGCATCATAAATTTGTCAGAATTATCTAGTGTTGGAAATTTGGTGAATGATTTTAGATTCGATTGCATATTTATGAGTGAGTTATAATATTCTTATTGCATATATAATCTATATAATTAAATATATTCATGTTCTTTTATTTGGATCAACAATATATATATTTTTAATTTTCAATAGCGGGTTACAATAGAACAAATAGCCAAAAACAGATGCACATGCAGACAATAACTATAACACAAAACAATAAGACAATGATACAGAATACAAAGAACACATTACAAGGCTATAAGAGATCAACAAGATTATACTATAGAAAATTGTATTATATTTTAATAGCACAAGTGTATATATTTCCTTTACTTTTCAATGAAGTTACTTATACTTTGAGTGTTACTATTTTGTTTTCATAATGTACTTATAATTTTTCTACACCCTGAAAGGATCTTTCAAAGTTTTAAACAGAATTTCCTTTTCAGATTACAGTTTTATCAACACTGTATTCCTAAAAGAATTGGGAAATTTCATTGCAAATTTGTGCTTACCGGATTTTGATGGTGATCCGCATGGGTTACAAGACATGTGGAATTATGTAAAAGAAATCACTCGTACAGAAGATGCTGATAGTGAGATGCTCTTCATCAGGTATGTAATTATGATTTGAAAAAAGAATTGGGAAATAATGTAAATATATTAGTTTGTGAGCAGCATTCAAAATTTTAAGAAAAATAAATTTTGTTAGATGACTAATTTCGTGCAATAAACCCCTCGATATTGGACTTGTGGGATAAGAAAAGATGTATTGAGGGACCCGAGAAATTTATAGGAATTAAAATACACAAATTATATGCAAACTAATTTTTTTGGATCCTCCCGGCTCCCATGCTGACCTTCTATTTCTTCCGTATATTTCGTTAACAACCAAAATAGCGAAATATAAGTTATGTACTAGTCCCTCCAAATGCATTCCAATATAAACTGCCATTATTATTGACAGTTTGGACTTATCCATAAATATCGAAGAATATGTAGTGGAATATCTTTCATTATTGTAGACTGGAAGTACAGAACAAAGTTGGTTCAATACTTTCAGTGATTTAAGAAGCAAATTGATGTGCAAAACCTTAATAAGATCTTATACTTTGTTTTAAGCATGCTCAGCTCAAATGCCGATATGGGAAATTTTTTCACTGATGAACAATAAATGGACAGATCAGTGGAATCAAAGCAGCTTAGAATTAATTGAGACAGATAATGGTAGCAATTAATTGAGTATAGTTATAGAGCTTTTAAAATTTCACAAGGTAAAATAATGCCTAATTTTGCAGCATCTGTGGACAAATGCATATAGGTTAGGACTAAGAAGCATGTTTTTATTCTATATTGCGACTTGTATATTGTATACAATGTAAACTAATTATTTTGTTTAATATCCATTCTATGAGCATTCCCTGGGGCGATGCTGTGTCGCTAAAATGTGCAAAATCTCACTTAAATTCATGGCCAAAAGTTAGTCTTCCTATTTCAGAGTCCAATAATAAATCTCTGCCTCATCACTTGTAATGTTAGTGGATATGCCTCTGGGATTTCACATGGTGAGGAGAACTAAGAAAAGGTTAAGGTAATACTTGAAGCAAGTGATTGTCATTTCAAAGAAAGACTAGTCTGAGAATTCCTCTGCTTTCACAAACTGAAAATTCATCAGATGTCAAAAAAAGACTAGTCTAGCCAAATGCACGATATATTAAGGAGTTACTTTGTACACAATTGCAGGACTCAATTTATTCAACATCAGTTATTGCAAATTCCGTTATAAGATTTATTGCTACAAGTTTGGTCAGTTGCTTTCTGTGATACAAATTACTTTTACAAATATTTAAAAATTTGTTTTTATTATTGATGAGAGAGAATTGAAGAGTTGAACAAGTTAAAATAAGTTTTATTTTTGACTATTTATTCAATCCATTGAATATGTGTTTGTGACACCAAGACTTCTAATTTTTTCGCTTACAAATTTGCTCCTTATTAGCAATGTCCCAGCCTAACATAAATGGTAGTAACCTTCATAATATTTTATGTTTGAACTGCTAAATGTGTATTGTAGACATGTTTTAAGCTATTTAAATATACACTACTGGCCATTAAAATTGCTACACCAGGAAGGCGGCACGCCATACATATGAAATTTGCATGACTGATAGAACATGCTGTGATATGCAAATGATTAGATTTTCATCGCATTCATATAAAGCAGGCGGCGGTAGCGACACCTACAATGCTATAAAAGAAGAGATTTGACAGCAGGTTTCTCATACTGGAATTGTATATGAACGTTGTTCTCGGTTAAGAAAGTTCTTGTAATGCCTCATGTAAGAAGGAGAAATGCCTACCAGCATGTATCTGACTTTGATCGAGGAAGGATTGTAGCCTACCGGGATAGCAGTTTATCGTACCGCAGTATTGCTGCCCATGTTGGTTGAGATCCCATGACTGTCAGCAAAATATGGAATCAATGGGTTCAGGACAGTCATACGGAACGTCGTGCAGGATCTCAGTGGCCCCCATCACTAACAGCCGAGAAGACAGACATGTTATCCGCATGGCCACAAGGGATCGTACAGTCACGTCACGAGCCCTGAGTCGAGAAATGGAGTCATTTTCAAGACAAGTGTCTGCTCGAACAGTTCAACGACGTTTGCAGCAGCTCGGCAACCATGGCTTCGGCTACCCTTGACGCTGCATCACAGACAGGAGCACCTCCAATGGTGTGATCAACAACGAACCTGGACGCGGGAATGGCTTCGCATCATCTTTTCAGACAAATCCAGGTTCTGTATACAGCATCATGATGGCCGCACCCGTGTTTGGCGGCATCGTGGAGAACGCTCATTGCCAGCTTGCATTCGACATCGTCATATTGGCCCATCACCTGGAGTGATGGTATAGGGTGCCATTGGATACACGTCTCAATCACCTCTAGTTTGAATTGCCGGCACTTTAAACAGCAGCTGTTACATTTCTGATGTATTAAGGCCCGTGGCTCTGCCCTATCTTTGAGGCCTCCGTAACGCTAGGTTTCAGCAGGACAATGCACGACCGCATGTTGCCTGTACTGTCCTGACCTTCCTTGATACAGAACATGTTCGACTGTTGCCCTGGCCAGCACGTTCTCCTGATCTTTCGTCAATTGAAAACGTGTGGTCAATGGTTGCCGAGCGACTGGCACGTCACCACTCGCCTTTCACTACAGTCGATGAACTGTGGCATAGTGTTGAAGCTGCATGGACTGCAGTACCCGTACATGCCATATAATCTTTGTTTGACTCCATGCCCAGGCGGATAAGTGCTGTTATTGCTGCCAGAGGTGACTGCTCTGGGTACTGATTTCTCAGGATCTATACCTCCAAATGTCCTGCAAATTTAATCATTTGTTCTTCCCACTATAATGTATGTGTCCAATAAATATCATTCTGTTATTTGCATTCCTTCCTGGTGTAGCAATTTTAATGGCCAGTAGTGTAGTATTAAATTAGATAAGGATGCTTATCTTATGCTAATATATTATTCAAAGATTTAGTAGAAAATATTTTCCCAAAATAAATTAATATTTCCAATTTAACTTTGCTTTTTAATGTTATCTTTAAAGTATAAATATTTGTATCGATGAGCAATAAAACCAATGCCTCGTGTTTGAATGTTTTTTATAGTGTTGCAAGTGTGCTGCAAAATTCATCAAATATGATAGATTGGCCCAGCATTATTAGCAAGTGTGCATTTTACCTTATTCGCTATCACAATTCCAAAATAATGGTAAGCTTGCTTTTACTTTGTATGCATGGATACATTATGATTTATCTAAAATCCCGAGTTTTGGGAGTGCAGATATTGTAATGTGGCACTCCTCAGTTAACAGTTTCAATCTTATGACCAGATCGTTAAACGAATTGGTTGAAAAGCGAGGAGCTTAATTGTTTTTATTTTGAATTACGGAAAGATCTAAATGTAACTCCAACTTGGTAACTTTGTTTTAATTTGCATATCTTACATATTACACACAAAAAATGCAATCAGCAAAAATTTCAAAAAAATTGAAGTTCATTCACAAAAAGACATTTAGATTGATATTTAAGTCATTGAATCCTTCAAATTGTGGTAGTGGTTTGAGGTCATCAGTGTTATTATCATTGGAGTTATCAGTAGGGTTATCAAGAGCTGTAGAGAGCCAGGGTAAAGGAGATGACCAGCAGAACGTGTAAGGCCCTTCTAAAATGTAATCAGATGTCAGAATGTTTTAATCTAATATGCATCTTTCCTGATAAGGTTTGGTTTTATGACACAAGGAGCCATGTTTGACCATGCTGCACCAAACACAAGATGGATAATTCAAAGTAACGGACATACACACACAGAAAAGTTTTACTGATAATGGAGAGAAATTCAACCAGGAATTTGACGTTATGATATGCTTTTTCTGTAAAGCTAAATGTAAGTAACACTATTTTTTCTAATGAGAATATTCTGGCATCTGATTTGTCCAACACTGACTGAGTTTTCCTGTGTTCATGGTCTGACTTGCAGATCTTTCAAACCAGATGGAAATTCTCCATAATAAATTCTCTATAATTGATAACTGTATATATGGTCGATGTGTGTAAAAATGTCCTAAAGGGGATTCCCGAGAAATTCAATTTCATCAACTTAAACCAGAAGGGAAAGCTGGTCCCAGCTGAACAATATTACATGCAAGATATTGAAATTAATGATTGTATCAGCACCATCTCTTGTTAATACATCAAATCTTACATTTCTGACTATCATTTGAATGTAGCGATTCATGTTGTAATCTTTAGCTAATTAAGAATTGCCTGTTTTCTTTTAACATTAGAGCTATCTAGAAGATGATGTGTACTATATGAAAGAAGACTTAGATGCAATCGATTTCAAAGTATTTTGGCAGACAGTTCTGTTATCTTCAAGTGAACAAAATTTAAATAGTAAGATTCATTAAAAAAACTAACAAATCCTTTGCAACGTTTCTGTACTATAGAAATTGATGTATTATTTCGCTTTTTCGAATAGGTAAAAAGAGAAAAACATCTGACTTACAAAGGGAATCTGTGGAGAAAAAAAGAAAAGATTTTGATTCAGTGTCAGAAGAATTGCATCATTCTCTTGAGATTGAAGCTTGTGATCTTCTACATGTTCCAGATATTGTTGGTATGAATATACTTAACTTTATATTTCTTTTGTTTGGTCTTGTAAAATGTAGTTTAAAGTATCCTGTGTAATGAGAGAACAGAATTCTTAAAAATAAAATCAGTAACTTCCGCAAACTTGCTAACCACAAATTGAATGTTTAGTTTCTTTATGGCTGATGATATGTTTAAACATGCAGTGACTCCTTAATATTTGCATTTCATATAATGATTTCTGTCATTGTATGGGGCAATGCATGGAATGAATGGCATGATGACTGAAATGAGCAAAGCAATAACAACCTCCATAATATCCTTTTGTCTCACTTCTACTGCCATTAACATCTTGACAATTAGGTTCTTTTAACGCATCTTCACATTGGCCATTCATGGGTTATGCATAGATTTTTATTGATCAAGGAAACTGCTCCTTCATTCCAACATTGCTAAGAACCTCTCTATAAACCATATTTTAACTTCTAT
This sequence comes from Meta bourneti, assembly GCA_933210815.1. Taxonomy (NCBI): domain Eukaryota; kingdom Metazoa; phylum Arthropoda; class Arachnida; order Araneae; family Tetragnathidae; genus Meta; species Meta bourneti. Next base: position 36,113,428 of record OW119927.1, on the reverse strand, counting down.
CACACGTCTTAAATGTTTTTAGCGACACTTTTTTAATATTTCACCAATTTTATTAGATTGGGCCACCCTCATCATTTTACCATTTTACATTTCACTGGATTTTTACCTCATCTGCAATTCATCACCTTTTAAATTACAGTTCATGAAGTTTCTTAATTAACAAATATGGGGGTACTCCAATTTAGGTATTTTCTTTTGAAATGTTAAGTTTCGTAATTTGTTCTTTCAAGGGTAACTTATGTCTTTTATGCCATCTAATCTTTTTCAAACATACTTTGTCTTTTAAAAACTACATCACTTTATCTATTTTAAATAATTTACGTCACTACATTTTAATTCTGAATATTACTTTTATGTGGATATGTTAAACATATTTACTTTTTTATAGTGTGGTTTAAAGTTTCTCTTGTTTTCAAGCTATTTTATATCTTATCACCCTTTTAATGTTGGTCTGGTTGCCTTTTTGATATTTTTTAAAACATAATTTGATTGAATTTTTTTGCCTTGTTTTGATATATGTGTGTAGCTTATCCATTTTGGGGTCTTATGCCATAAAGCCTAACCAACCTTAATTTTTATAGTTTTGAATAGATTACATTAATTTGAACATTATTTAAATTGGATGTGGCAGTTTTCTTTTAGCTTGGTAGATAACGATTCTTTTACCTGCACAATGCCATACCCTTTCTTTGTTAGTAATAATTCTAATTATAACAGCAACAATAACAGTTTATCTTGTACTACTTCTCTTATCCCTGCTGTCAAGTTGATATTTAGTCTTCATATACACAAATTAATGAGTTAAGTTAATGATTAATGATAGCTCTATATGGGTTTCATTCTTTCCTTTATTAAGAAAATTCGATATAATTATTTTTTCTTGTTGACCTAAAATAAATTTATTTTTCAGGTCATTTTAAGACGATTGACCCAAACAATCAAACTTGTATGTAATTATTGACTGAATTAGGGCAATTGTGTTGCGATCACTATTTAAGTCCAACTATGAAATTTATATAAGAAATTATCATATATTGTAATAATATATGGAATGTATAAATTAAGGCAATGATATCTGATATAAAAAAATATTACTCTTCCTAATTTCTAAAGGGGCCATCGTGGCTCAGTGGGTCCACTGCACTAGCAATCTTCGAGTTGTAGGCTGTACAGGTTCGATTCCTCTCTGGGTGTATTTCTCTCTTCTGTGTCAGTAAAACTTTCATTGTGTGTCTGTCTGGCGCAGCATGGCCAAATATGGCCCTTGTGCCATAAAACCCTCAAACCAACCTAATTTCTAAATTTTTACTGATGTGTTTAATTTACATACAATTTTTAAGTTTTGTTTTGAGAAAAGTACATTTGACCAAAAGGTTAAAGGTTAATATTTAAGTATTACTTGATTTTAATACCAGCATTATTTAAGAATTCTATATTCTAATTTTAAGTTACATTTTTGTGATTCCAGATACAACTAGCAATCGTGTCAAAGACATGCTAACTTCTCTTCAAGCTGCCTTAAACAAACAAACAGAAGAGGAAGATAGATTTATTCACAAGCTTAATGAATCTATAGCTGGCGAAAGCCTGTTTGATGGTAAGTAACTTGTAGCAGATTTTAATTCAACACGTGAATGCTTTTAATTTTGCATAATGATAGTTATTATAGACTTTTCATGTCTTAGTTTCAAATAGCCTAATGCATTTTAATACTTATCTGTACCCTGACTGATTGAATTTTATTCTGTTTGGCTTTGAAGCATGAGGAATTTCTTTTGTCAACAAAAACTAATTTATCTCAAAAATTGTTTATTACCACAGATATTAAAATCGACTCTAATCCTTTCAGCACATGGAGGCTGTCTCAGTGGGTTTATCCAATGCATTAGTAACCTGTAAGTTGCAGGTGACGCAGGTTCGATTCCTCTCGGGGTTATTTCTCTCTTCTGTCTCAGTAAAACTCTCATTGTATGTGTTTGTCCATTACTTGGTATTGTCTGTCTTGTATTAGGTACAGCTTGGCCAAATATGGCCTTTGCACCATAAAATTTTATGCAACCAACCATTCAGCACATGGGTTGGAAATCATGGTTGGCATCATAATTGGATTGGTAATGAGACTATTCTACTCTTTTAACCATCTAAGGGGCTCACATATACATAAATTCCACTTTGCAACCTGCAGTCTTTCCTACATGACGTTACTAATTTTGACCTTCTTGACCAATAGAATCTTTGGAGATTCTTTAAACCAATCTATGGCTATTTATAGTCATTACATGTATGATAAGTTGAAAGCAACCTTACACTACTCAGAAATCTCGCAATGTTCAGAGAAGACTAAGTACCTCAATCCATGTTATATCCCCTTTCTCCTCAAAACTTATGTAGCAAAAATGATTACAGAGCAACAAACCAATCTTTCTGTAAAAGCTTGTCAAGAAAAGGGTTCTGATGTCTTGATAATCATCGAAGATTAAGTGATTGGCAAGAACAGCTTCTGAGTTTCATTGTATTTTGAGTTTCTAAAACTGCTTAAAGATCTATATTGAACCACTAACAACAAATCTGTGTATTTGTCTTTTGTTACATGTGCCTTGACTTCCATTATCTCCTGAAACTACATTTTTTAAACTGAACTCTAAATTAACATTTTACTGTCAATTTGTGCTATTATCATGTATGTGGGTTAAGACTTGCTGAAGGAATTTCTCATTTTGTAAAATAGACCTTATTTGTATTTAACTCATTTTCATGTTCTTAACCCATCTGAACACTTATTACAGAAAATAACCCTCTTGAAGAAAGATTAGTTACTCAAGAATTGACAATTCCTCATATTCAATGTGAAATATCTAAGAATACAAGCAGTGAATTTTCTAGCCCTGGTGTTTGTCCTAAACTTCAGCATTCAGTGCAGCTTGCAGAAGCTTCATCAGGTACATAAATAAGAATTTTAAAAATTCAAATGTTATATACTTTATCTATACATGGATCTTAAGTATAATCTGTAATTAGATAATTGTTTTAGCTCTCTTTTGTTATATATTTATAGTTTGTATAGTTTATTGTTATTTATATTAAAGTATTAATATTTTAATTGTTAAAGTGTAATCAGACGTAAAGAATGTAAATCAACTTTGTTCATTGTTTTTATTGCAAAGTTTTCAAATAGTGCAAGAATTGCAGTTTTGCAAGATACTTTTTGTATTTTGTTTGAATAACTCTAAATGTTTTTATAGAAGTGTAGCATGATCCTGCCAAATAATGGTTTTCTTTGTTTCGTTTTAGGTTAAAAATTACATGTAGCATAGTTTCAATAAAAACCTTTGATTAACTATAATATAAAATGTTTTGGGAAATATTAAAGTGGCATGAATATTTTTAGTTGCATTATGCAATCTTATGAATTAAACATTGTTATCTATCCTAGTTATGATTCCTTTGAAAAACATTGATTTTAAAAGAAAGTTAGTAAGAAAAGGTTAAGTTATGAAAGGAAAGTATTAAGGCTAGATTTGAAAGCATTCCATGTATTTACCATCTTTTGTAACAAATTTTAGTATTTACTAAAACCTGTCATTAAGCCTAGTTATATTTTCAAAATACCCCTTTTCTTAGTTGCCATTAGTCTTGATTTTTAGCATTCAAAACATTCAATACCAATTCCATAAACTTGACATTTAGAAAAGTAACATTTGCTGATATCTGCAAAAGTGAAAATGCTGACCCTTTTTCTTAACCTAGCAATTTCAGTCTATGAGAAGCATTAGAAAACCTATAAAGAATGAAATGTTGGCATTTTCATTATTTCTGAAACAGTTAAGTTTATTGAAGATATTCCTGTATGTAAAATATAAAACATAAAATGTTTTAAATCAGTAATTGAAAATGCAATATATTTTTAGGTTCTAGTTTGTGGAGGAAACTTATTGGCAAAGATTTACCTTCTGGGGTTTCTTCACCGTCTAGTATTTCAGAAAAACTTGCTGAACTTCGATATAATATTCAAAGAAATAATATATTAGAAGATAATCTTAGTTTGCTTTTGGACTTATGATGTTCTGTTTGGCTTGGATCTTTAATTTTTGTTTGATCTGTGTGTTTATTGGAGCTTAATTCTAATAATTATTTATAATTTTATGTCAATTCCAAAAGTTATTTCTCAATTTTGTGTCATCCAATTCCACTGTCAATTGGTACACAAATTTTATAATAATTACTTCAATCATTGATGTATAGAATTTATCCAGTAATGAAACTTATCCTACCAAATGATACCGTTTAAAAATCTGTTATTTAGTTATAATTTTCACTGCAAAATCTATTTTTTTAAAATAAGGGTATAAATTATTTAGCTATCAATGAGCATTTATGTATAAATTGTAGTTTAAACCATTATTGCATCCTTCATTGTAAATAGCATAAGTCTTTTGTGTGCCTTTAAATTGGTATTTTATTTAAATAAAAAAATTCTTTGCATATTTCTTAGTGTGTCATTTTTGAGTTCAAATGACAACATGGTTAAATGACATTTCTTTTTCTACTGCAAAATTATTATCGTCATTTTAAACACAGGTACCAGACGTGCTTATTAGATGCAAATATTGCCATTTTATTTGTCAAATTGTTTCCCACAAGAATGTAAATAAATGTAATTAAGATTAAGATAACTAGTCATCTCTTCATAACAATCATTGCACATTTTTTATTTATTTTAAAAATAAATCAATTTTTTATTAATGTTAAAATGGATGTATAAAGAATTGCTTTATTGCGTTTCTTTAAAATAGATGTGTAAAATTAAGATTAAAAAATGATATAAATAAATAATTTTACAGTTAAATAAATTCAATGTATGTTTCAGTTGACAGTATCCAATGTTTTTTTCTTTATCTTATAATTTTGCACCTAAATTTTACTAATTTTTAAGCAAAATGAAATTGAAGCATAATTGAGATGTGCATCAAGTTACTGATAAAATTAAGTTTCATCTTAGAATATTTTAAAATTTAAGGAATTCAATTGATAAAAAATTATTGCTGTCATCAATTGGATGTAATCTTGATTATAAAATGTTTGTTTTATCTATTCGATCGAATATCCCTTGTTATCGAACTTCTATCCCCTAATAATCTAAGAAACTAAAGCTTAGAAAAGCTAAAGCTAAGAGCTTATGAATGCTATTCCAACAAAGCCAGCCTGGTAGTCTTTTGATTACCATTCTGGTTCTTGGTTTAACAGGCTCAATTCGAATCCTGGTTTAGGCATATATGTTCATAGTGGTTTAGAATCTACTTTAAACTGCTGGTCCTGCTCTGATTCATGTAGTGTGGTTACATTAGACCAGGTTTAATTATCCTGGTCTAATGTAATTTAATAGGTGTATTCGTTTCGTTCTCTTGGTCTAGTTCATATAGTATTCGTTCATGGTGGTTCAGGATCTAGAGCAGCAAACCAAACTCCAATCTAATTCATCCATGTGTTGCAAAAAAGGACCATAGATGGACAAACCAATCGTGCTCTCAGGCTCAAATGCATGGCAGTGCAAAGTACATGCATTTTACTTTTTTAATTACTGATAAATAGAATGTTTGGAATGGAACATCTTTTTAAGCTTAAAATTTTAATCTTCATTTACGAAAAATGTAATCTGTTAAAATTTCCATTTTCTAGAGTGATACTTATCTATAAAATTATGATCTTGGAAATCTTGACTTTAGAAAGCAATCATCCTCTCTTTTTCAAGCTTCAATTCACTTGAGATGGATGACAAAGCATTTTTCTTTACTTGCTTTTCCCATGCGATAGCATCTTAATTTTGGTTTATTCCTTTAAATTACCTTTAATGAATGAGTATTATTTTTGTCCTCCAACTTATAGGTCTGGCATGGACATCTAAAAGGCAACTTTTATTTTCAACCTTGGTGTTTAGAGATATCTTTTATGCAAAATCATCTCAAAAACTCCTATTTTGAAAGTTTCGGTGGCTGTTAGAAAATTTTTGACTTCGAAAATTCACCATATATTTGAAAATAATCCTAGTATTTTTAAGGGGACTTTATGTTACTCAAGCTACTATTTCACGAGTGCTTTGGCTGTGGCAGTGTTGTAATTATTAATATCCAATATTATAAGGGTCATTAATGAAACAAAAATGGTTTTCAAGGTAATTAAATTGTAATTTGTTTCTGTTTTTGCCTACTCTAAACTGATGACTCATATCACTAAATTAACACATTACAAAACAAGAAAAGTGGAGAAATGTAGATTTCCAAAAGGGAAAACTTAAGCTTTCTTTGATTTTGGGGCCACTGTAGGCCGGTGGAAGAGTAACGTATTAGCAACGGGAGGGTTGCGAGTTCGAAATTCGATCCAACCAGACAGTCATGTACGTGGGAGCTGATGTACATTAAATCTGTCGTGGCCTCATGTCCTTACACTGGTGTGGTGTGGAAGTTCGGGTGATGACCTCCCTTGTTGCACTAAGTGCACTAGAGTGATTTCCTGTAGCTTTGTGCTATGAGGTATTTTGTTCAATGTTCATCTTTTAATCTAATCTTTAACCTTTAAATAGACGTTTTTTGTTTTATTATATTAAGCTTTTTATAGTCATAATCTTGGCTTAACACTTGCTGCCGCGGTAGCAAGAAATCTTAAACTAAGACTAAATTGTAGGAACATAGAATAATTTTATCACCCGTAAATTATAAAATTTCATGATATGGTTGGCTAGTACTTGGCTAACTGGATTGACAAAAAACTTCTAGTAGCATCGACTGGGCTGCGTTAGCCCTGTTGGAAGAGTAACGGATTAGCAACCGGAGGGTTGCGAGTTCGAATCCAACCAAAGATACTCGTGTACAAAGGGGGCTCAAATGTCCCGTTGGCGTGGTGTGGAAGTTTGGAGAGTTGGGTGGCAGCTCAGGGGTTGATCTCGTCATCTCACCGTGGTTCAAAATTACGTGGTATTGTCCTCGATCTTTCCCTTCGGGTTTGATCCAGGACTGTCGCCAATAGCTCGTTGTGTTGCTCCAGTGCGACGTTTATTAAAAATACCTACCAAGTAGCATCGAGGTGAAATTTCATTAGTAGGGCCATGTCTAGTAGCAGCTGTACGGATTTAAAAATTCCTTGTTTCATTTTTCTACCTAAAAGCATTGTCCGCCGACCCTATTTCATTGATATATGTACATATACACATATACTATATACATATACACATATACTATATATATATATATATATATATATATATAGTATATGATACTAAATGAAACAAAGAAGACTAGTTTCCTCTCATAAAATGATAAGTTGCAAACTCAAGACTTAGTGAAATGGTCGAAAACATACGTTTTAAAAGCCCATTCACGTCAGCAGAATGGAATTTTCAAAATATAATTAAACGTCTTACGTTCACTTTCAACGAGGGTCTCCTGATAAGATCGACTTCCTAATGAAATAGACAGTATGCGGACGGAGTCCCTGTCGTAGGATCTCAGAAGGGTATGTTACTTGGGCTTTCGAATCGTCTTGGGTCGATTGGATATCGAAGTGTTTTTAATCATCCTGGATAATCACTTTAACCAATCAACAATTTGTCCCACATTAGGATTCATGCTTTTTCCCACAGCCACATGACATGTCTTCAAACCGAGCGACCGAAAGATATTGCATTAAGCTGCGCGCACATGCTCCTATTTCATTAAAATATCGATGGCGGATAGCCAACAACCCAAACAACCATTTTAGTTTCTTCATCCGGCAACACAGCTCCTATAGATCGAAAATCCGGACAGCCGCTACTAGAAGTTTGGTTGATCCCGTAACCGTGCTGGAACTGAACATTTTAAACCATAATTCGAGATATGAATAGCTAAGTGATAATGGTAGGTATATATCTTAATTAACGTGGCACTGGAGCAACACAACGGGCTATTAGCGACGGTCTGAGTTCAATCCCGAAAGGAAATATCCTAAGACAACGCCTCGTAATTTTGAACCACGGTTAGATGAAAAGAACAACACCTGAGCTGGCACCCCACTCTCCAAACTTCCACACCACGTCAACGGGAGGACATTTGAAGCCACGACAAATTTAACGGGCACCAGCCCCGTGTACACGACGGTGTTTGACTGGACCGAGTTTCGAACTACCAACCCTCCGGTTTGCAATCCGTTGCTCTTCCAACTGGGCTACCGCTGTCCTTAAGTGGTTATGTCTTTGAAATCAAGCGTTATAAAAACGTTCAAGACTGAAGGGAATACAATCTTTCATTCACTCTGGAGATTTGTTATTTTATTGCTATTGAAGAACGGATTAATACTGCGCATTTAAATTTTTTAACAAACAGGAAGAATTATAAAACTAAAGAACCAGAAGAAACGTTGAACTTATTTATAGATATATATTTATTCAGACTTACAACGAGCACCATAATTGGTTTGATTTTTCTTAACACTCAATATGAACAACGATTATACATAAAAAGAACGTAGCTGTAGTAATACAAAGAGTGCACAGTTTCGCAGCAAACCCATCAGGTTTTCTTACTAGAGCCCCGGAATTTAGTAAGGAAACCCGTCCGTGATGCTGACAGCCTGAACTTAGAAACACACGAATAGAAATATCAATATTGACAACACTGGCTTGAATTCAGAACGTTAGTTTCGTTTTGATTTTTTCAGATGACCTAAAAACAATTCTATGAATACACTCAAAGTACATCCATTTCCACAGTCTAATAGTTTCTGTATTTTGTTATAGAAGTCCATTACACTTTTGTAGCAGCAATATAATTGATATATTCGTTCATAAATACGATAATTAACATATTTAAGTAGATTTGCTCATTCAATCTTCCAACAATTGTCGGAATCGCTTATATTTTTTTAAATGAACTGCTCTCTGACTGGAGTGGAATAAATTAACATTTATTATAAAATGTTCTGTATTATGGATAAGTAAATGTTCTCTTTTCGTTTTTATCTTTATCTTAGAGTTTTGAGTCGCAATTAAAAGTGTAAAACTAGTAGGTCGGCTTCCGTAGTCTTAGATCGGCTATGCACTGGAGCAGCATGCGACAAAACATACGATATGCGCATGCATATTCCATTTCCATGCAGAAAACATGCCGGTACGCATGCGTGTTTGCCAATTTAGTATCGCAAGAGTGATGTTGGACCAATGTGTGACTTGCTTTTTAGTTGACTGATATTCAGTTTCAGTTTTTCTTTGACGTACATCGAGTTCATTTGTGCAAGTTGTAGTTCGATCTCATAAAAACGATAAATAGGATGAAAAACGAAAATAGATTTTTTATTTCGAATTTAAACGCCTCAAAAGCTCCGAATAGTTCCCTACTTCGCAGTGGTTCTTTTCGATTTTAAACACTACTTTATAGAATAGTCTCATTGGTCGAGGTGCGCGGTCCATTGACGAGCGAGTATCTGGAAGACCCCTCCCGCGCGCTGGGTATACGTCCCTGGAGGAAGAGGTCTTTGAAGGTTTCCCTAAACTGGCGACTCATGCCGCAGTAGATGGCAAAGTTGACCGGATAGCTCAGCATGATCAGGAAATTGATGAAGAGGATGGTGGTGTTGAGGTCGTCGTAGTCGGCGATGCGCAGGTCCAGAGCATTCTGCATGACGTGCAGGAGTGTGGTCACTGCCATGGGGATCTCCACGATCAGGAAGACGGTCACCACCACGATGAGCATGAGGGTGGTGCAGTTGCTGTCCCGCAGCTTTTTACACTCGCTCTTCCTGTTCTCCTTGAACAACTTCTCCCGCTTCAACTGTGCCTTCCGCAGGGCAGAGAACAGCAGGACATTGAAGATCACCAGCGCCAGGCAGGGGCCCACGTGTACAAACAGTATTCGGAACCCGTAGTAGGCCGTGTAGTAGATGTTCTCCGTGATGGTGTCGCTCACCCAGGCCGCGGTCATGAAGATACAACCCTCGTGAAGGCCACCTCTCCAGCGGAACCTCACAGCCTCGAAGACCCTGTCGAAGAAACGCGTCGACTGGTGCACCAGCGCGAAGAGGTATATCCATCCCATGGCGTTCCACACTTTGGGGACTGTGCAACAGGTGCGGGCTGTGGTAGGATGGCACACGTAAATGTACCTCTGCACCGCCAGCAAGAGGGTGAGCCATATAGAAGCAGTGTGGAAGAAGGCCGGGATGGCCTCGATCATACTGTGGTAGGCGTAGCAAGCCGCTGGTGGGAATAGGATCTTGGAGTGGTTGTTCAAGGTATACATGTAAAAGTACCATGGTGCTGGGAACAAGAGTGTAAGGAGATCCGATATGGCCATGGCGAGGAGGACGAGATTGGTCGGCGTGCGCATGTGCCTCTGGGCGAGAACTACTACTATCAAAGTGTTGGCGGTGATCGTGATGAACAGCAGGAACGGCATCAGATACCCGAACAAGGGCATGGCGTACTTGAGGGGGACGTCTCTGGTGACGTTCATGAGGACCGGAATCTCATCTGCGGTCGGAATCCAATCGTCGTATTCACTGAAGTTGCCGGTGTAGTTGAGACCCGTGTAGTCATCGTCGGGAAAGGTGGTTGTCAGATCTATTAAGTCCATCACGGTAGATAGGGTATCCATTGTTGGGTTGAAGGTTGGTTTATCAAATAGTGTTCTATGAATTTGCTTCTGCAAAACTGATGGGGAAATCGAATGTGAAGATGTTTCTTGAAGTTTATAGGAAGCCTTATGTGACCAGATTAGTTAGTTGATATTCAGATTTTGCAATTGCTCAACCTAGAAACAGAAATGGAAGTGATGAATATATGTAAACTAAAATGCATAATTACAAGTAAAGACGATACACTTTTTAAGAAAAGTTCACAGTGAAAATCAATTGGTACTAGGTGCTTTAAATTTGTGATTGTTTAAATGAATACTCATATTACTCAACTTAAGCACACAATTTGATTTTTCTGTGTGAATTTTTGCCTAACATACTATAAATACAAAAACATTTATTTAATGATTATTCAATTTTCGATTGATTAGTGTGTCCAACTTTGACCAGTGTGACTCCAAACAAATCACGATAATTTGTTCGAATATGCTGAGATTTGTCTTTGCTCTGTCTTATGTTGAGAAAGTCACTTTCAATCAGTATTTTAATGTAGTGTGATTTATGATACACTCAACTTCAACGGCGATTCCTAATTGTAATCTCAATTTCAACTGTTCAATGATATGCTTGTATGCGATCCACTGTTAATAAACTACAATTAAAGATAGAATTTTACTGGAAAAACTATTTCATTTTGGAATAAAATGATGAGAAAACGAAGTTTACGCATCATTTTATAAGCTTTAGAAAAGTTTCATACACAAATACTCAACTACAAAGTTATAAATGTTTTCTGGCGAAATTTCTGCAAAGGATAATTTGAAAACTTTTAATATATTCTGAGCATTAACAAATAAAATTTTTAAACTATCACAAGAATTAACACCCCAAGCTCTTTTATAAACAATCCATGAGTCTGTTAATCGATAAAATGTTTTATACGGTCCAGCAAACTAATTTGTATGAAAATGTATAGAACGTTTTATGTATAAAAAGAATAGTATCTAACTTCAGAGGGCCGTAAGACGAAAAAATGTATGAAATGATATTTTAAAGCAAACGATAGTTCATTGTCAGGGGATCATTTTTTCACCCTGTAAGCCAAGAGAAAAATTTCTTTTGTTACAGCACTTTAAAAGCTAAAAACTTGGGTGTCAAGCTAAGAATTGACGGAGATAATGGAGTTAGGAGACAATAACTTAAGAGTTTTTTCAAAAATTAAGCTGATTCATGAAAATGAGTCTTTTATGGATGAGACGAGAAAAATTAGTTTAAGTATTTTTAGAAAAGCAATAAGATAATAGCAGTTAGAGAGTGTGGAAACCGGATTATACCATAATCAGAGATGTTATTTTCTTGTCAAAATATTACTATTCTTTTGTTTAACATGCGTCTGTTAAATTCGAAAGATTAAAGGATTGTATGGTATTGTTGAAAATAGAAACATAAAAAAGGAATTAAAAGTACATGATGGTCTTGCGCCGAGAAATGCAATTGAAACTTCTATTGCTAAGTCTTGAAAATTAGTTTTAGAATTTGTGAAATAAAAAGGCTGTTTATACAAACACATTCTTTAAACAGAAGTATTTATTTTGTAATTAATGGAAAACATCGATTGTATTTATCGAATTAAATCCATTAGCCGTTAATTAAGATGCCAACAAAAAAACTAAACAATATTAGAACAAAACAAAAAACTCATCAAGCATTGTTTCAAATTTCGAGAAAAGTCGGTTTTGAGTTTAGACAAGATTTAAACCGGTATTCAAGTATTTTAAACGAAATACCCAATCTCAGAGGGTAACATGAATTATTATCTCAATTTTAATCTGAGTATTGGAAACGTAGCTGGGGTCAATCGATTTAGGTATGTTGATAATCGATACATGGATCGTTGAGAAACCTAAGTCTTGTAATTTATTTGAGTGAAATCAATTGACATTTGAGGAAGACAAGTTGCACCCAACTGTACAGCTTTAAAAGAGGTGAAGCGAATGATCTTATATACATATAAAAAGATAAGACCGAACAAAAATATACTATAGCTTATACTCGTAAGGTGATCTTTTTACAGTCCAAAAAATCGAGACTAAACGTTGGTTGGTTGGTTTCCTTGAGACTTTTAGCTGCAGAATCAGGCTTTTGTCTCCAATCAAATCTAAACGTAGAAAATATAGAAATTTGTGTCTCAACAATATTATTTTAATTTATTTGTCTAGTTCTAAGTTCCATTCTGAGAATTATTTTAAAATGTTTTAATAAGACGTAAAAATATTTCAGTTTTAAGTTAGTGAAAGATGGTAACAATAAATATGTAGATTTCAATATATCATGTTCGGTGCGGGATTGATCTCGGTCCGTCGCCAATAGCTCGTTGTGTTTCTCCAGTGCGACGCTAATTCAACTACCTACCTGCCTTCAATATATCATGGGCAAAAGTATATACATATATTTAGAAGACTATAAGCAAATAGACTTGACTGATCATTTCCCAAAACTCTGCCATTTTCCTTGGTCATTCACAATAGCCCGTTGTGTTGCTCCAGTGTGACGTTAATTAAAAATATCTACCTACCTTTGGTCATTCAAACTTTCTTCGGTCTTTGGAGGGCGATTGGATGTTTGGTACATGAACTGATATATCTGTAATTTTCTTGTCTTTCCTATGTAAGTAAGTAGGTAATTACCAGTTCGATGTTAATTAAATACCTATCTTTTATGATTTCCTATTCACCGCGTTTGACCAGTCGGAACTGGAGTTCATTTTCCATTATGGTAGGTAGGTAGTTAATTAATGTCGCACTGAAACAACATACGGGCTATCGGCGACTATCCGGGAAAAGTTCCGAGGCAATACTTTGTAATTTTGAACCACGGTCAGATGACGAGGTCAATCCCTGAGTTGGCACCCCACTCTCCAACTTTCCAGACCACACCAACTCGATGACATTTCGAGCTACGACAGTTCTAACATGCACCAGCCCCCACGTACACGACGGTCTTTTGTTGAATCGAGTTTCAAACTCGTTGCTAATCCGCTACTCCTCCAACAGGGCTATTGCGGCCCTCGTCTTTTCTATGAAGAGAAGCAAACATTGAATCGAATGCCACGAATTCGAGTAGGACTGTATCCAATTAAATTATTTATTTATATTTTATACATAAACTAAGTAGAGGCCTTAGCTTTAAAAGTAAAACGGGGCGCTTTCACGCTTCTGTAAATAAAATAGCACAAAGCTAAAAGTCGAAGAATAAAACTAGTAGAAATCTATCTCAAAAATAAGTGTTCTTAAGATAGCATTGCCACAACTGGCGTTTAAGTAATAAAAATGAAGTGAGTCAAAAATATAGGGAAGGGGGGGAGGGGAATTTCAATTAACGTCACACTGGAGCAACACAATGGGCTATTGGTGACGGTCCGGGATCAATCCCAAAGGGAAAGATCCGAGGACAACACCACGTAATTTTGAACCACGGTCAGATGACGAGGCAACACCTGTCAAAAATATAAACTGATATCATTATTTTACAGCGCTGATAGGAAAGTTTTGAAATAAAACGTTGATTTCAAGACGCTAAGATCCCGCATTAGTTAATTTCTTCAATATGACATTTATGAGAACAGAACATCTGAAACATGGGAATCCGATCTCCGAGATGTAGTTACCTCATCTATGGGTAACCATTATTATTATAGTAAAATCTGTACACGAGTTTAGTGTAGCAGTAAAGTTTCTGTCTGTGTGTCATTCTGAATTAGAATTAGAACTGTAGAGAAAAGTAGCTGCGCCAGGTAATTGACAAAATTATTTAAACACTAATGATTGAGACCTTTCACTAAAACTCACATCACTACTGATCAATACACAGCTGCCTTTTTGTTTCTTTGTTACACAAATTTCATTCATTACTGTTACACCCTTTATTCATTAACCATAAGTTGTTTCTTTATAGGTGGAGGACAAAAGGGTCCCCTCATAGGAGGAGGGTAGTCGATGGTACCATGGTACCGGAATACCTTGAAAATGTGAAAAGTTTTTGCACTGTAATGTAACCTGTTTTCTAGGTTGACAAGTAAAACTCTTTCAATTGTATTAATAATAAAGTGTACTGATTGGTTGGGTTTAATGGCGCAAGGTCCAAATGGGTCCCCTCATAGGAGAAGGGTGGTCGACGGTACCATGGCACCCGAATACCTTGAAAATGTGAAAAGTTTTTGCACTGTAATGTAACCTGTTTTCTAGGTTGACAAGTAAAACTCTTTCAATTGTATTAATAATAAAGTGTACTGATTGGTTGGGTTTAATGGCGCAAGGTCCAAATGGGTCCCCTCATAGGAGAAGGGTGGTCGACGGTACCATGGCACCCGAATACCTTAAAAATGTGAAAAGTTTTTGCACTGTAATGTAACCTGTTTTCTAGGTTGACAAGTAAAACTCTTTCAATTGTATTAATAATAAAGTGTACTGATTGGTTGGGTTTAATGGCGCAAGGTCCAAATGGGTCCCCTCATAGGAGAAGGGTGGTCGACGGTACCATGGTACCGGAATACCTTGAAAATGTGAAAAGTTTTTGCACTGTAATGTAACCTGTTTTCTACGTTGACAAGTAAAACTCTTTCAATTGTATTAATAATAAAGTGTACTGATTGGTTGGGTTTAATGGCGCAAGGTCCAAATGGGTCCCCTCATAGGAGAAGGGTGGTCGACGGTACCATGGCACCCGAATACCTTGAAAATGTGAAAAGTTTTTGCACTGTAATGTAACCTGTTTTCTAGGTTGACAAGTAAAACTCTTTCAATTGTATTAATAATAAAGTGTACTGATTGGTTGGGTTTTATGGCGCAAGGTCCAAATGGGTCCCCTCATAGGAGAAGGGTGGTCGACGGTACCATGGCACCCGAATACCTTGAAAATGTGAAAAGTTTTTGCACTGTAATGTAACCTGTTTTCTAGGTTGACAAGTAAAACTCTTTCAATTGTATTAATAATAAAGTGTACTGATTGGTTGGGTTTAATGGCGCAAGGTCCAAATGGGTCCCCTCATAGGAGAAGGGTGGTCGACGGAACCATGGCACCCGAATACCTTGAAAATGTGAAAAGTTTTGCACTATAATGTAACCTGTTTTCTAGGTTGACAAGTAAAACTCTTTCAATTGTATTAATAATAAAGTGTACTGATTGGTTGGGTTTAATGGCGCAAGGTCCAAATGGGTCCCCTCATAGGAGAAGGGTGGTCGACGGTACCATGGCACCCGAATACCTTGAAAATGTGAAAAGTTTTTGCACTGTAATGTAACCTGTTTTCTAGGTTGACAAGTAAAACTCTTTCAATTGTATTAATAATAAAGTGTACTGATTGGTTGGGTTTAATGGCGCAAGGTCCAAATGGGTCCCCTCATAGGAGAAGGGTGGTCGACGGTACCATGGCACCCGAATACCTTGAAAATGTGAAAAGTTTTTGCACTGTAATGTAACCTGTTTTCTAGGTTGACAAGTAAAACTCTTTCAATTGTATTAATAATAAAGTGTACTGATTGGTTGGGTTTAATGGCGCAAGGTCCAAATGGGTCCCCTCATAGGAGAAGGGTGGTCGACGGTACCATGGCACCCGAATACCTTGAAAATGTGAAAAGTTTTTGCACTGTAATGTAACCTGTTTTCTAGGTTGACAAGTAAAACTCTTTCAATTGTATTAATAATAAAGTGTACTGATTGGTTGGGTTTAATGGCGCAAGGTCCAAATGGGTCCCCTCATAGGAGAAGGGTGGTCGACGGTACCATGGCACCCGAATACCTTGAAAATGTGAAAAGTTTTTGCACTGTAATGTAACCTGTTTTCTAGGTTGACAAGTAAAACTCTTTAAATTGTATTAATAATAAAGTGTACTGATTGGTTGGGTTTAATGGTGCAAGGTCCAAATGGGTCCCCTCATAGGAGAAGGGTGGTCGACGGTACCATGGCACCCGAATACCTTGAAAATGTGAAAAGTTTTTGCACTGTAATGTAACCTGTTTTCTAGGTTGACAAGTAAAACTCTTTCAATTGTATTAATAATAAAGTGTACTGATTGGTTGGGTTTAATGGCGCAAGGTCCAAATGGGTCCCCTCATAGGAGAAGGGTGGTCGACGGTACCATGGCACCCGAATACCTTGAAAATGTGAAAAGTTTTTGCACTGTAATGTAACCTGTTTTCTAGGTTGACAAGTAAAACTCTTTCAATTGTATTAATAATAAAGTGTACTGATTGGTTGGGTTTAATGGCGCAAGGTCCAAATGGGTCCCCTCATAGGAGAAGGGTGGTCGACGGTACCATGGCACCCGAATACCTTGAAAATGTGAAAAGTTTTTGCACTGTAATGTAACCTGTTTTCTAGGTTGACAAGTAAAACTCTTTCAATTGTATTAATAATAAAGTGTACTGATTGGTTGGGTTTAATGGCGCAAGGTCCAAATGGGTCCCCTCATAGGAGAAGGGTGGTCGACGGTACCATGGCACCCGAATACCTTGAAAATGTGAAAAGTTTTTGCACTGTAATGTAACCTGTTTTCTAGGTTGACAAGTAAAACTCTTTCAATTGTATTAATAATAATGTTGGAATCGGTCTCAAACCTCCAATTATAGTGCCGTGTGGGGCACATAAATTTGAAGAATGTAAATCTTTGAATGTATAAAAGTGAAGAAAGATTGGGGATCATGAGCTGATCAGACTTCTTGTTATTCTTAAAATGTATGTTTTTAAACCATAAGACTTGGCTACGTAATAAAAATTTATTTTTAATATATAAAACTCTGTCTTCAATCGATAAAACCCAACAATTGGTTATGGGCCTCAGACCTTAAGCTGAACCTGAATTCTGCCACTACCGGTATCCAGTATGATGGGTATTCAAGAAATGTCCATGTTTTCCTTCCCGAAGTTATCGGATTTCAACTATGCCACGTGGAAGACGGACATGAAGGTATTGCTAATGGACCGGAACTGCTGGGAATTTATCACTAAAACGGAACCTCTATTATTGGAAGATGCTCCAGAACAAGAAAAAAGAGACTATCGTTATAGGAAGCAGAGGACATACACAACTATCTACCAGGGCATAGACAGAAAATATCAAGTCTTAATTTCATCTACTGAGGACGGTAAGGAAGCCTGGGATATATTAAAGACCAACTTTGAACCAGCATCTAGAGCACGATTGGCAGGCCTTGTGGACGAGTTCTTTTCAATCCGCTACCAGTCGGAGGACGAATCCATTGGACTCTTCTGCAAACGAGTGCATGAGAAGCTGTTACAGATAAAAGAATGTGGATTCGAAATCCCAGACCTTTTAGTTTGCTTTCAACTAATAAGACATTTGCCTCACGAATACGATAATCTGGTACAACTGCTATACAGGATGGATGACAACGAGTTCATGCTAGACAATTTGTCTAAACATTTAATAACAGAATCCAGCCGGATCGACCTGAAGCGGAAGACGAAGACACAAAATTAAGTATCGTGGCCGATGCTTATGCTACAAGAAACAAGTCATCTAGATACAAGGAGACACGGGCGTCTACTCCTGATCACAGCAGATGCGTACTGGACCCTGAATTAATTCCTTCAAGCCCAAGAAAGTCGACAGTTTGTCGTATGGGGCCGCGACCATTCTGCAACTACTGCAAAAAGTCGGGACATTACGAATCGAAGTGCTTCAAGAAATGCAATCGGCAGAAACCTGGTGGTGAATTATTTTATATGGAGGACAATCCAAAAACTGATCTTCAACGTGCCTATGCAGTTTCAAATTTTCCAAATGAAAGACCGAGGGAATTTCTCATTGATTCTGCTGCAACTGCTCACTTCTGTAAAGAACGTGATATGTTTACGACATTCAGAAAACTACCACCACAGAAGATCCTAGTCGGAGACAAGGACAGCACCTCGGAAGTATTAGGTATGGGTGATATTCAATTTACAGTTTTAGATAGAAACAGAAATTATGATATAACTTTAAAAGATGTGTTATACTCGCCTAATATGAGAAGAAATTTAATTAGTGGTGCTCGTATTGACCTTGTGGGAAACCAAATTAAATGGGGAAATAACAAAATGATTATTTATAATAGTTATAATAAATATTTGTTTACTGTTCCCAGAATTGGAAAATTGTATATCTTAAAAGGTTATCCCAAGATTAAAAATTATACATATGTAACTGGTTTAGATCTAGAAAAAGCCCACCGTAGGTTTTGTCATGTTAACATGCCCTTAATTGAAAATATGAGTAAAATTAATTGTGTAAAAGGAATTGAAAAACTTAATTGTAAGAATATAGATAAAAATTGTAAGATTTGTGCTATTGCTAAATCCACTAGAATATCCTTAAAAAGAAACTATATGTACGAAAGGAAAACTAAAAATGTTTTGGAAAGGATCCATATGGATTTGTGGGGTCCTGCTCCAGTTAACTCTCTAGGTGGAAACAAATACTTTTTATCTATTATTGATGATTTTTCACGTAAAGTAACTGTTTATATTATTCGAAATAAGAATGAAGTTTTTGATTACTTTAAAAAATACTTGGTTAAAGCTGAAAGACAGCTAAATGTTAAGTTAAAATGTGTCCGAACTGACAATGGTTTAGAATTTTGTCACAAAGAATTTAAAAAGTTTTTAAATGATATAGGAATAAAAATCGAAAGAACTTCAACTTATACCCCTAAACAAAACGGCATTGCAGAAAGGTTCAATAGAACAGCCATGGATTGTGTCAGAGCTATGCTTCAAGACAGTGGTTTACAACCACAATTTTGGTCAGAAGCACTTTTAGCATTTATTCACACTAAAAATAGATGCGAACACAAATTAACTGAGGGTATATCTCCTAACGAAATATGGACTGGTTTCAAACCATCAGTAAAACATTTTAGAATTTTTGGCTCTTTGGCATATGTTCATATTCCTAAAATACAGAGAAATAAATAACAACCCAGAGCTAAACTTGGTATTTTGACAGGATATGGTTTGAAAACTAAAGGTTACAGAATATATGTACCAAACGAGAAGAGAATAGTTGAAACAGTCCATGTTCATATCGACGAAAGTAAGAAAGCTGTTGATGTACTATTTGGTAAAAACTTTGAGTACGTTTCTTTCGATCTTAATTCTAATATTCCTATTTATCAATCAAATGAAAATATAAAAGTAAAATCGGAAAGTGAAACTCAAGTTTTAGATTCTAAAGATTTAGTTAAAACTGAGGACTTAAAAAGTCTTAACATTTCAAATTGGCGAAGAATCGAAAAACCTAGAAATAAAAGCAATAGGATAGATGTATATTATTATTCTCCTGAAAATTTGAGAATGAGATCTTTAAATGATATTAAAAAGTACTGTACTAAAAACAAGATTAGGTTTGATCCTGTAAATTTCAATTTTAAGCCAGAAACTGAACATCCTAATGTGGATATTTCTAATGTGCCATCTACTTCTAGTGATGAATCTAATTTTTTAGACCAACAGATGTACGACATGTATGATCAGTGTTACAATGTCGAAATCCCCAAAATTTATGAAGAAACGCAAGCAAGTAAGGATAAAATTAAATGGAATACTGCCATGAATGAAGAAATTCAGATAATGAAGGATAGGCAAGTATGGAAATTAGTGGACACACCCCCAAATACAACCATAATTGGAAGTAAGTGGGTGTACAGCATAAAAATGGACGAAAACAATATACCTAAAAGGTATAAAGCTCGTCTTGTTGCTCAAGGTTTTAAGCAAAAACCCGGCATTGATTTTAAAGATATTTTTTCACCAGTTGTGAATTTTTCTATTGTTAGATTATTGTTTGTACTATTGATTTCTGTGTTGGGTTGGTATCACTGTCAAGTTGACGTGAAAAGTGCATATTTATATGGACACCTTAAGGATACTATATACATGAAACAGCCAAAAGGATTTGTGCTGAAAGGATCCGAAAACAAAGTATGTCTATTGGAAAAGGCTATATATGGTCTGCATCAAAGTGGTAGAGAATGGAATTTGGAATTAGACGGTATTTTAACTAAATTAGGATTTTCTCAGTTAAATTGGTGTAATTGTGTCTACAAATTTAAAGATGTAATTTTAATTGTTTATGTAGATGATATGGTTTTGTTTTCAAAAAGGGAACATTTGATAAATGAAGTAATCGAATTATTGGACAAAAAATTGGATCTTACAGTCCTAGGTAAAACTAAATATTTGTTAGGCGTAAACTTTCAAGAAATTGAAAATTCGATTTATTTACATCAAATTACCTACATTGAAAAATTAATGTCAAAATTCAAAGATCTTCCTAAAAGTTTTGTGAATTTACCTTTTAAAATTGGTTGTAACTTACCTGACAAGGTTAAAGAGGAAGAAATAATTGAAAATGATTTAATGAGGAAATTTCCCTATCGTTCCTTAATAGGATGTTTATCGTTTTTGTCAGATAGATCCAGACCAGATATTGCATTTGCCGTTAATATAATGTCTCAGTTTTGTAATGGTTATACTTACAAACACTGGTCTTACGTTGTTGATATTATGAACTATGTTTTTCTTACAAAGGATTTTAAAATTAATCTTTCCAATGTAAAAAGTTCAAATTTGATTGCTTTTTCTGATGCAAATTGGGGATGTGGTCTCACAAACAGACATTCAAGCAGTGGCTATTTAATTTATTTGGGTAACATCCCAATATCATGGAAATCTTCTAAACAAAAGTGCATAGCTCTTAGCTCAATGGAATCTGAATTTATTGCACTAACCGATTGCACTAAAGAAGTTATTTGGTTTAGTAGAATTATAAATGAATTAAGTTTGTGTGATTACATAAGACCCCAAGTATATTGTGATAATCAATCTGCTATCAATTTTTCAAAAAATAGTCAGGAAAATCAGAAAACTAAACATATTGATATCAAGTACAAATTTATTCGTAAATTAATAAAAGATGAACTATTTAACGTAAATTATATTTCATCGGAAAATAATTTGGCTGACTTTTTAACAAAGCCTTTATTGTTAAATAAATTTAAAAATATTATTAGAAAAATATTTTGTTAGATTTATATATATATATATATATATATATATATATATATATTGAATTGTAATACATCTGCTGAGGTTTTACAACCGATGGGGCCGCATGTTGGAATCGGTCTCAAACCTCCAATTATAGTGCCGTGTGGGGCACATAAATTTGAAGAATGTAAATCTTTGAATGTATAAAAGTGAAGAAAGATTGGGGATCATGATCTGATCAGACTTCTTGTTTTCTAAAATGTATGTTTTAAACTATAAGACTTGGTTACGTAATAAAATTTATTTTTAATGTATAAAACTCTGTCTTCAATCGATAAAACCCAACAGTAATGTAACCTGTTTTCTAGGTTGACAAGTAAAACTCTTTCAATTGTATTAATAATAAAGTGTACTGATTGGTTGGGTTTAATGGCGCAAGGTCCAAATGGTTCCCCTCATAGGAGAAGGGTGGTCGACGGTACCATGGCACCCGAATACCTTGAAAATGTGAAAAGTTTTTGCACTGTAATGTAACCTGTTTTCTAGGTTGACAAGTAAAACTCTTTCAATTGTATTAATAATAAAGTGTACTGATTGGTTGGGTTTAATGGCGCAAGGTCCAAATGGGTCCCCTCATAGGAGAAGGGTGGTCGACGGTACCATGGCACCCGAATACCTTGAAAATGTGAAAAGTTTTTGCACTGTAATGTAACCTGTTTTCTAGGTTGACAAGTAAAACTCTTTCAATTGTATTAATAATAAAGTGTACTGATTGGTTGGGTTTAATGGCGCAAGGTCCAAATGGGTCCCCTCATAGGAGAAGGGTGGTCGACGGTACCATGGCACCCGAATACCTTGAAAATGTGAAAAGTTTTTGCACTGTAATGTAACCTGTTTTCTAGGTTGACAAGTAAAACTCTTTCAATTGTATTAATAATAAAGTGTACTGATTGGTTGGGTTTAATGGCTCAAGGTCAAAAACGGACAAGAAGCTCCAAACGCAAGATAAAATAATAAAATCATTAGATAGATAAAGTAATAGTAAAATTATTAAAATCAGAAACGAAATTGCTAAGATTATAAGCGATGTGTGGGAATTGAACTTATTAATGGAATAACATCCAGCAATTGATTATTCAAGTAACAAAAACTGCCATGAAAAGTGTACTGGTGAATAAGAGAAAAGTTATACATTTGAGCAATTACTTTTGTAGTGTACTTGAGATATTTTTTTTGTTTCATGAGGGGTATATCTTGTAACCGAATACTGAGACCCGTTGTGTAACTTGGTACTGGGGCTCGCTTGCATTTTGGTACGGGGAAGTAACTTGGTATTGGGACCCTTTGTGTAACTTGGTAATGGTGCCTAGAAAGCAGATGTTGGGGCGTGGAGAGGGAAGATAGCTTATGAATAGCCCATTTTTCACAAAGTGAATTATAAGATATGAAAGGCATTAACTTGGATTTGTGATAAAAATGTTTTTTAGCTATGCTGGAGTTTCTCTTTCGCCCCTTCAGAAATTTCAGTGACTGAAATGTGTTTGGGGAACGTTCCACTATTAATTTATTTTATCCGCCATGGATTGGAACCATTTCCAATCTAATTCTATCTGCTCTTTGATGTCAGCTACAAGACAGAATTTCCTCCCCATTGAAGTATTTTAAATTTCCTTAACGTAAACGAATTTGTTTTGGATTCACCAAATCCCGAATTCCCAGATTCGATTAATTTTCCTTCCAAAATCCTCACGTCCTGCCATGACATTTCTATCTCTCGGTTTCGATTCAATTAAAATATTATCTCTTGAGATTTCTCAGAGTTAATAGAAGGGAACGTCATATCAATCGGGAACATCTGCGTGGTATTTGTTGCTGGCGATCTTCCCCTGATCGGTGGCTTTTCTCTCCATGCTTTCACGTCTCGGTGGAATTCTTAAAATTATCTTTGATATTGGAAGCGCAAAGAATTGCTTTATGATAATTTTTTTTGTCAAGCTAAATGTAGGTGGTGGTAATGTCTCTGGGTGATATGTGTTTCCTGTACGTTTCCTGATAGTGATGTCATCTGGCTTGTTTTTCGAATGCGATTTCGGCAATTCACTATCAAAAATTCCAAAGAATGAATTCTGTATTGATATATGATAGTTGATTGATCAACACTAATTAGGTTAAATTACAAACATCGGCAAAGTAGCGATAAACTACATATTAAGGTAACGATATCATGAGAGAACATTTGGATGGCGGAAGTAAAATATTTACTTTCCGTCTGGTTGTTTTGTTTACCCTAAAAATCTTTCTTACAGATGAAGTGGTATATAATTTTTATTATTTAATAAGCTCAGTTTTTTTTTACTCTTAGGGAATTTACTTATTTTATTAGACAAAAGTGGTAGATATCAGGGAACTAAAAAAGTTCATGTAGTTTAAAGCAACAAATCAATTTTTGAAATTCCTGTTAAACATTTGCGAAATTTCTTGAAGGGCTCGGTGGAAAAACAGGTCAGTTTCAATTTTGTATATTTTACAGTATCAAAAGGATTTTCAAAAATAAAATATTCAAAATGTGTCGAAAATTATTTAAGACTATAATTGTTTAACACTGTTTGGGTCAAAAATAGTTTACTCATAATATTTTTATGAAAAGTTGTTAGAGATGTCTGTTTTTTGCCTTAAAATACAAACAAAATATAACAGTTTAAAATTCATTTTTTTATCAAAAGCTAAGCAAAAATATTAAATTACATTTAATGCAATTCAACTTCAACATGATCTTCAGTAGGTAATTCTAGTCCAACAGCATTGGTTGCAGTATTTTGTATGAAGATTTTTAGTAATAATATTTAAGCTAGCGATGAAACTTTTTCTAGTATTTCTGCTTCATAGATACCGAATAAATATTATGAAACGTTTCGGTTAGGTTTTTGCACCAGTGACTCAGACAATTCCATCTGTAATGTGACGCTTTTTGAGCATCGCAGCAGTCTGTTTTCTACACAAACGACCAGAACTTCAAAACGATTAAATCCATTGAAAAAATAATTTTTGGCAAAAATTGGAGGTGATTGAATTTTACCCGGACTCTTTCAAGTGCCAAATTTTAAACTATTTATGAATACAATTAAGTAAAACTTCATAAATATATAAATAACTCCATAGAAAGCAGCATATATGTTCTGTCTGTATAACACGAGAACTTTTTCAAACACCAAGTCTGGGTGGTGGCGATCGCTATAGGAACAGGATTCGTTCGTTTTGAGAAGGGGTGGTTCTAGGGATGATTCAATTTAATTTCGTTATAGGCAAATTTTGGTGGCGAAAAGAGGTAAGTTTATTACTACAGATCTCGGTGACATGAAGAAATCTTAGACAGATTTATTTCCAATTTGGTATCAAGTGCACCAATGTGACAAACTTGAAAACATTTCTTCAAGCATCCCATAGGAAAATAGTGTATAAGGTCCGTTTCTACGGCAACAGGACAAAGGCAGACTTCGTGTCTGAAGTACTTCTCGTGATAGACAGACAGTACATTGTACAAGATCGTAAGATCAGAGTTGCCTGTTTGTCGTCTTAAGATTATTACCTCATTATTATTTAAAGTTACTCTCGGATTCTTTGCATCTATCTCATTCAATCCAATGAAACATGAGAAACGCAATTCAAAGCCGAAGTATCAATCCCTCTTCTGAAATGGATTTTATTAAGAACCGACAATACATAGAAAAGTGAAAATGGGGAGAGATATAAGACTGAGAAATTTCGAACGAGATCGGTTGTAGATATTTGCTGATGGATCCTAGCGAGGGGACGAATTTTCATATTTATATTTACTCTACAGATAAATCGGTACTCTATATACTTCTAAAATCTTCCTTGCGCTGTATTTCTAGTCTTCGAATCGTCTTTTCCATCTTTTTTATATTTGTTTTTGAAATATCAATCGGCTGTATTTTTTCAGGTTTCCATCGCATATTCTCATTCACATCCGTCGACTATATTTTTCTCTTTTCCGACAGACAATGTATTCGGGTTATTGATAGGATGCAGGTAGGAAACTTCCCTTTTGCAAACGCCACAGTGTGTGTGTGTGAGCAAATAGTAAAAATTTTAATCTCGAGTAATACTTGTCGACATTTCAAAGGAAATCATTCTTCGGATCGTGTTCTGCACCAAACTGAGATTGGTGCAAGTTTTGAAACTTTCGTTTCATCAATGTTTACTCAAATGTAAGTTTCAGTTTTTCATTTTCTGTCGTTTCAATAGGGAAACGCTTTCTGCACTGGTATTAAAAATATATCAATATTGTAAGTATTAACATTTATCTTCGGAAACTGATGGCAGAATATTCCAATTCGTTCTACTTATAAGCAGTTCAAGATATACAAAGATTAGTGACATGAGATAAGATACGAAAGAAACACGATTTCTGTAACTCGTCTTTGGATCTGTATCGTTTCTTATCTCATATCACACACACCTGCACACACACACTGATGATCAAAATTCTTTAATGCATTCTTTAATGATTATTCTTTAATGATTTCTGGATTATCAGTCGGAGGGTTGTGAGTTCGAATCCAACCAAAGACCGTCGTGTACAAAGGGGGCTGGTGCACATTAAATCTATCGTGGCCTCAAATGCCCTCATGTTGGCGTGGCGTGGAAGTTTGGAGAGTAGGGTGCCAGCACAGATGTGACCTCGTCATCTGACCATGGTTCAAAATTACTTGCTGTCCTCGGATCTTTCCCTTCTGGCTTGATCCCGGACCGTCGCCAATAGCCCACTGTGTTGTTCCAGTGCGATGTTAATTAAAATACCTACCTTTAACGATTTACTATTCACCGCGTTTGACTAGTCGGAATTGGAGTTCATTTTCCATCCATGGTAGAGGGCCGCGGTGGCCCGGTTGGAAGAGTAACGGACTTGCAACCGAAGGGTTGCGAGTTCGAATCCAGCCAAACACCGTCGTGTACAAAGGGGGCTGGTGCACGTGAAATCTGTCGTGGCCTCAAATGTCCTCACGTTGGCGTGGTGTGGAAGTTTGGAGAGTGGGGTGCCAGCTCAGGTGTCGCCTCGTCATCTGACCGTGGTTCAAAATTACGTGGTGTTGTCCTCGGATCTTTCCCTTTAGGATTGATCCCGGACCGTCACCAATAGCCCGTTGTGTTGCTCCAGTGTGACGTTAATTGAAATACCCCCCATCCATGGTAGGTAAGTAGTTAATAAAAGTCGCACTGGAACAACTCAACGGGCTATTGGCGACGGTCCGAGATCATTCTTGAAGGGAAAGGTCCAAGGACAACGCCTCGTAATTTTGAACCACTGTCAGATGACGAAGTTAACACCTGAGCTGGCACCCCACTCTCCAAACTTTCACAGCAAACCAACGTGAGGACATTTGAGGCCCCGACAGATTCAACATGCATCGGTGTACATGATAATCTCGATCTTTGATCGGTCTGATGATCGGTCTTTGGCTGGACAGAGCTGGTATTGGTCAGAGTATTTATTATGAAGCCCTAGTTCAATGGGGGTGGAGATGGCAAGAGAGGGGATTGTAATTTCTTGTGAAAAGGGAAGAGTTCTTTATACGGCTGGAGCGTATAGACCTGTGATGAACGTGCTTCTCCAAGAACCCCTAAAGGGTGACTGAGAATTGTCCCCGGTACAATGCAGACGGGACCAACGACACTCCAGCCCAAAAGTCTGAGACCTCAAACAGGTGAACACCACTCTACTAATAACTTTGCCATGAATTTACATTTGACTCCTCACAACAGTCTAACGAACTAAAAGACAAAAAATTAAATCAGTGTGACATCTGAAGTCTAAGCGAGTAAACGAGGTTTATCCCCCTGAATTGTAAATATATAATGAATTATTTATGCAATTATGTACCAGAATTATAATAACATTGCCTTGAATAAGTATAAAAGGTTAAATTGAGATATTAACTTAAACCGTTTAATTTTAAGGTTAGACACACATAAAATGCAGTAAAAAATAAAATAAAACTATGTCCCAATATTATACGCAATCAGACCGTAGTTTAAAATTACGCGGTGTTGTCCACGGATAGTTCCCTTCGGGCTGGATCTTTGAACGCCACCAATAGCACGTTGCGTTGAACCCAGTGTGACTTAAATTCAACTACCTACCCAGTTTATTTTAGCAAAAATTCTTAATAAGCTGATGATTATTATTTTAGTTTGGAGAGTGGGGTGCCAGCTCAGGTGTTGCCTCGTCATCTGACCGTGGTTCAAAATTACGTGGTGTTGTCCTCGGATCTTTCCCTCTGGGATTGATCCCGGACCGTCACCAATAGCCCGTTGTGTTGCTCCAGTGTGACGTTAATTGAAAATACCAATACCAATACCTATTATTTTAGATATTTTGGGCTTACATAATACACTCAAGTGTATTATAGTCCTGAAGCTTCCAATAATTTTGTGCGATCATTTCTTCTAAAATTCCTCTTTGGGATTGATCCCGGACCGTCACCAATAGCCCGTTGTGTTGCTCCAGTGTGACGTTAATTGAAATATTCCCCTCTTCTAAAATTCCATCACAAACGCTGACGGTTATTAATTTTTATATTTGGGCTTCCCTAATGTGCACGTGTTTAATAATTCTGAACCTTCCAATCATTTTGTACGACCATTTCTTTTAACTTTAGATTCAAAAGCCCTTTTCAAATCGAAATCCCTCATACAATCCATCAACTATCCTTCAAATTTGTGCGCATTCAGCCCCATTATTCTCCTTTTAAAATCCATTTCCCCGAACACGAACCAACATAATCCGTAAGAAAGGGCATGAATTTCTAACACGATTTATTCCAAAAATAAAACGAGCAATCTCACACCCCTTTGCCAATCTTCCTTCTCACACCTTCCTCTTAATGTCTCTCCTTATCGATCGCCGGATCTCTATTGTGAGCCCCGTCCCCTTACCTTTATCTTAAACGTTTTAGTTATCTCAGATCAAAAGAAGTCCACTTTTCTCAAATACCTCACCTATCTCCTCCTTCCATCTACTCAACTCTCTGCCTTTTCCCGACGGATTTTCCCGAATGGGACGCCGGCTCGGAATTCCGAAGGATTCCGAACGGATTAGAGCGCAATCGTGTTAAATTTAATGGCCTGCCGTTCCTTAAAGAGTTGCGAGGGTAGTTGACACAAACTGCCATTCGCCTACGTCTTTTCTTTCGAATCGTTAAAATCGATGTCGCTCCCAACCAGGGTCCTTGCTTGTTAATGCCCTGTTCGCAGGTGCCTGGTGCAGGAGAGATACTCCGTCCTGGTTGTCTCCCGTGAACATCTCGATTGTCTCTTAATTTACGGGAACGAGGGGGCGTTAGCAGAATCCTTCGGCAACGCTGTCCCGAATTTTCGAGTACCTTTAAAGTCCAGAGAATGGCTGGGCTTTCCAATGTTAAGGGCCGCTACTAAGGACTTTATGTCCTGCTTGGGAGGATGGATTTTTTCACTTAAAGTTTCGTCGATCTAAATGATCCGATTGAGTGTAACAGGTGGTGTCCCGCGGTGCTTTCAATGATTTGCATAAGTCGCTGCAGCTCTGATGGTACTTTGAATAGGGAGCTGTTTCCAAGTTGAATTTACACCCAGAGAGAATTGGTTGCAGAAGTTGATATCTTTATTCCTTTGCTAGCTGTCCAATTCAAACTAGATGCATCGTACTTTTGTTTTATGTTCTTGAAATGGTGCGGCAAGAACCTTTCACACAGAGAACTGTCCTTTCATCTGTCCCTCTGAGAAACAAGGCGGTAGATACGATTTTTCTCTAGTTACCATGACCTATTACGAATGCCTCTTAGCTATGTTGGAAACAGTATCAGCGAAAAACAAGTTTTCTGGTAAATGTGCATTTCTTATAAACGATTCAAGCTAAATAAATACAGAGATCTCAAAGTAAATTTTTAAGCAGCCGTGACTTAGTGGGTTTGTCCATTGCGCTAGAAACCTGCGATTTGTAGGTGGCGAAGGTTCTATTCCATCCAAGGTTTATTTCTCTTATGTGTCAGCAAAACTTTTCTTGTATGTACGGGGTCTGTCCAAAAAGAAACCGAACTTTGAAATTAGAGCTCTAACGCGTCAACCTAGTAACACCGCTGAGATGACGTTGTGTAGCTCTAACCTTGAGCTGGTACATGCTCTTTTCTTGAGAACACCACGTCATTTTGTCACTGTTTTATGAGTGGTAGAGGGAACCAGTATTTTGTGTGTTCGGCGTTTATTTATATTGTGAAAATGAAAGATCTTGAAGAGCAACGAGTTTGTGTGGAGTTTTGCGTAAAATTGGCAAAAACCTTTACTGAAACATTTCAGATGTTGCAACAAGTTTATGGAAAGGATTGTTTTAACCGGTCCTAATGTTATGAATGATAACGGCGTTTCAAATCGGGCAGAACATCCACCAAAGACGATCCGAAAACTGGGCGTCCTTCCACGTCAACGGGTGATCTTCACGTCGAGGAAGTGCGTGGTTTGATTCGTACAAATCGTCGTTTAATTGTCCGTGAGATTGCTG
This sequence comes from Meta bourneti, assembly GCA_933210815.1. Taxonomy (NCBI): domain Eukaryota; kingdom Metazoa; phylum Arthropoda; class Arachnida; order Araneae; family Tetragnathidae; genus Meta; species Meta bourneti. The sequence continues at coordinate 36,083,228 of OW119927.1, read as the reverse complement.
ATCTAGGCCCATCAGCAAAAGCACACAATTTTGACTGAAAATCTGCAGATGCATCGCATTGCAGCAAAATCTGTGCCTCGTCTCTTAACTGATGAGCAAAAGAATGAATCGTGTCGCAGCTAGTCAGGAGTTGTTAGATCGTTCAAATGCGTATTAAAACTTTCTAAAACATGTCATAACAGGTGATGAAACACGGGTTTGCGGATATGCCATTGAAACAAAAAGGCAATCGTAGTAGTGGGTAGGAACATCGTCACCAAGACCAAAAAAGCACATCAGAGTCGATCGAAGGTGATCTTGATCGCCTCTTTTGAGCAAGGAATCGTTTATCATGAGTTCGTTAAACGAGGTCAAACAATCAACGCACACTTTTACTTGGATGTTATGAGTCGTTTAAGAGTAGCAGTGCGACGGAAGAGGCCGGAAGTTTGGAGAAACAAGACCTGGATGCTTCATCATGATAACGTACCAGCACACTCGTCAATCCTTATCCGTGAATTTTTGGCCAAAAAAGAGGTGACTGTTAACCAGCAGCCTCCATACTCTCCAGATTTGGCCCCTGCGAAGTTTTTTGTTACCAAAGTTGAAATCCACATTGAAAGGTCGACGATTTGAAACAATAAAAGAGATAGAAGAAATTCGCTGCGAGAGACTTACGTGCGATCCCACAAAGGGATTTCCAGGAGGCATCCCAGAAATTGGGACCCAGACACGTTGGGAGCGGTGTATAAATAGAGGAGAGTATTTTGAAGGAGAAAAGTCTGATTAATAGGTACTCTTATCAATTATTGATTTATTTTAAAAGTTCGGTTCTTTTTGGAGACAGACCTCGTATATGTTCATTATTTGACGTTGCTGTTTTGTGTTGGTCGCAGCGTGATCATAAATGGATTCTGCGTCACAGAAACCAATCAACCTCAAATTAAATTTAACTCATATTATAAAAATTAAATAAAGCGATACAAATTACAAATATTTGGTGTATACTCCAAAGCTTTCACACACCAAGGAAATATTTTTTAAAATATCACTTACACATGAATGGTGAATTATACTACCGCAGGAGGGTTTATTGGAAAACATTTTTAATGCTTTTAACATACACATATATAAATTTGCATCATTGATAAATAAATCATGAGTAAATCCCTTTACCCATGTTCAGCGGTATAAATTATGCCCTACTTCTCAATCCCAGTGAGTGTCTGAAAGAAATTAGTCGCGACACCGGCATTGAATAAATTATTCAAATTTACTCATCTGAATAAATGAATGTAGAGATTTAAAAGAAATCTTTCCAGTTTATTGTTATTCCCTTGGGAGCCCCTCCGTTCCTCCTAGATACACAATAAAATATTTTTCTTTGCGAAACGCATACATCAGCAAGAGTGCAGAGAGCGTTATGAATTTATACACAGCTTCTTTTATTCTGTTTGCCATATATTTCATTTTGGGCGCTAAGCTCATTTTGCCACTAACACCGCTTTTACTGACATTTGCACGGGGGTTAGCTTTAATGACGAAGGTTGGAGAAGTTGGCGTTGGGAATATTGTTTTTCTTTCTCCGACGATGGAAAAGTTGGAACTTAATACACGGCCATTCGCAAATAAACCGCCGAGTACCGTATTAGAGATCACGTTACTGGGTGTGTTGATCTTTATATCCCAGTGACTCTACAACTTTTCTATCAGGGGTGGAAGAAATCGAGATGAAATACTTCCAAAGAGTTCAACATTTCGGTGACCTTTGCTTTCAGAACGTCGTTTCGGCTTTCATGATGTAATATCAGTTTTGCAGTAATAAAATTTCATGGGAACGATTAAACAGAACTTCTTGTGCATGATATTAACGAGAGTCAATAATTATCCGATACAGTTGTATTTGTGTTTCGGTTGGCAGCACTGCCGTTTTCAAATGCATTGCAAAGCGAGGTTTTTACCTTATCACCCAGCTTTGAAGCATAGAAGAAATATAAAAGTAGAGCATGAGCAATGTGTGTGTGGAATCCAACATTCATCATCTGATTGGTCCACTGAATGATAATATGATAATTATAGACTTTGGCGATTTCGCTTTTGTCGCCACTCTATAGAAATGCGGATTCACACACCTACCCTGCATAAGATGTTATATCGCCAAGCGAGGCGGTAAGATACCAAATTAAATTTTCACAGAGCAGTCACGTGACTACTAATTGACATGTTGATCTCACTTTTTGAAGCTCCTCTTAATAGCAAAGCTCAGTCTAGTTATGTTTCACGTCTATGGTTTGAAGTTGCTAGGTTGGTTGTTTTGGCGTTTTATGGCGCAAGGGGCATATTTGACCAAGCAGCGCCAAACACAAGATAATGTCAAATAAAACATCTTAAAAAGAGATAAGATGAAGGATTGGGGAACAGAATAGTAGGATGAAAGCAGGGAAAGATCGCTTGGATATTCCGGCAGCGCACTCCGTGTTTACTAAAGTGACAGTAAACTCCATGGGAAAAGAAAAGATCACTAGGGTATCTCGGGTCTGTGAAGCCGTACCCACCTAAAGGAGATATGCACCTGAGGGTTGAAGTTGCTAGGTCAGTTCCACTTGATATCATGAAGCTGAACATGGAACATCCGCTTACCATCGTTTGCACCAAAGAGCAGTTTTTAATTCAGAAGAGTAGCTGAGAGGGGTCGATAGGGGAGGGAGTCCGATCTCCAATGTATAAAGGGCAGCGTTCAAGAAATATTTATTTGAAAATTTTTTACTTTCTTGGAAAGAATATACAGGGTGACTTGTAAAGTCCCTTTAAGCTATTAAAATTTGAAACAGCGTCTCGTATAGTCAAGAAAGTAACGTGTACCTATAGTAAAGTGACCATGCTGAATTTATTGCGACAGCTTACAGCGCTTCTAGCGGCAAAATAAGAAAGTTAAAAAATAACTAGAAAATCAAAGGAGATCGGCCAAAAAGTTCAATTAAAAAAATGTGCGCAGTACCATAATAAAAGCACAGGAAAAAGTTTCATGGAGTTATCTGTAAAATTCGCGGAGATATTCGTGATTGAAATTTGAACTATTCCATGCCTTGAAAATGGGGTCGTCCAGAAATTCAAAACGTGTTCTCCGGTGTTATACAGTTTTTCTGAGTTAAGCAACAACGAATTTAAATTCAAACAAAGAAAGTAAAGAAAAGATCTGAAACTCACTCGGGAAAATAAAAAAAAAAAACTGACGACCGAAATCACAAATTTCGCGCAACAACTCTCGGTTAAAACCTCTCGGCTATACAGCCACGAACGCAGATGAACTATTTAATAATTTTATCCTAATAAACTTTGAGCAGATGCGAAAATGTCAGAAACAAATACGCGTTATTCAGTGTGACACATTGGAAAAGTAAAAGACAGATGAGCAAAAGCAAGAAATTTATTGCTAAACAAAAACATGGCGAGTGTGTTCTAAAAGGTCACCATCGGCCAAAATACATATTTATATTCAATTAAGCACGCCGGCATGCACATTTCTTATCTGCGGTGTGACAGTAGCGCAGCTATCGATGATACGCTGCCGCAGATCCAGCAAAATTGTCGACGGAGCTTCATACACCCGATCTTTGATGTAACCCCAGAGGAAGAGATCGAGAGGGGTAAGATCTGGAAAGGGGTAAGAAAAACTGTATAACACCGGAGAACACGTTTTTGAATTTCTGGACGACCCCTTTTTCAAAGCATGGAATAGTTCAAATTTCAATCACGAATATCTCCGCGAATTTTACAGATAACTCCATGAAACTTTTTCCCTATGCTTTTATTATGGTATTGTGCACATTGTTTTAATTGAACTTTTTGGCCGATCTTCTTTAGTTTTCGAGTTATGTTTTTTAACTTCCTTATTTCGCCGCTAGGAGCGCTGTAAGCTGTCTCAGTAAATTCAGCATGGTCACTTTACTATTGGTACACGTTACTTCCTTGACTATACGAGACGCTGTTTTAAATTTAAAGGGCTTAAAGGGACTTTACAGGTCACCCTGTATTATAATTTTAAGCAGAATTTTATCCTTGCCACAGAAGGATTTTTCAGTGCTTCTCGTATGAAGCGAATGCTTTCAATTACTCCATCTTGAACCCTCTAAGAAGTTTCGACAAAATATCTCGTCCATCAAGATCTGACAAATTTTACGAATGGAGAGGTATATCGTCAATCAAGATATTGCCGATTTTTTAATGATTTCGAAATCGATCCCGTCAGTTTTCTTCTAATGAACATATATGTTGACCATCAAGATCGGGTCAGTTTTAATAATGACGAGATACCTCGTCGAAACAACCACCAGGAGGGTTAATATTTCATGTACTTTTCGTATTCAATTCACTTTACAGTCTAATCGCAGGATTCTTAATCTTTCCTCATAGCACTTGATATAAAAACAGTAGAGGTGGTTTAGCATAAAAAAACATCTTTGAAATACGTTTTATGACATCCGGGTCGGTCATATCAGCCGTCTGCACCCCAGTACTAGGTTAGATGAAGAATCGCGGTACTAGGTTATGATGACAGATTAATTTTGAAATACCAATATGTATCCCAAGTACTCATTGTATATCTCGTACAAGTGTATCCTCTTTTCTCCATTCCTTTTCGCACTTATTGCATAGCTTTATTGTCACAAATGCACAATGAAGATCTGATTTTAAAACTTAGGAGAAATAACCTACACATTGCTGTACGAAAATTTCCTACATCTCCCGACCTTCTCGTAACAGTGACCATCACAGCTACTATGTTACGGCCCTGATATCACCTTGATTCTAGATTCGTCATTAAGATATTTTAACACCAATTTCTTGGTATCCGTTCATTTCCTTATGAAAGTACAACCAAGAAAACATGCGTCGATTTTTATTTAAAACATGTATTATTACCTAAGATTTATTAGCTTTTAAGTTTAAACTAATAAGGAAGGACTTAAGGAAACACAGATTTAATGAGGAAAATATAACCAGCGATTAATCTCAAGTCTGGCTATTAAAGAACTACGAGTGCCTCTACATTCATAATGAAAGGAAATTATAATAAATCTGACTAATAGACAATAGTAAAAATTAAGAAAGAAGAAAAACAAACATTGCAAAAAGTATAATGTATTAATGTTCAAGGCAAATAAACTTAAGCCAAAATTAAATTCAAATCACTGCAGCATCACGCATTCATACAAATACTTAAAAATTTTGTAAGTTAATTACGAAGCATTATAATAAAGAGGAACTGCAATAAGGATTCACGAGTTTTGCAAAAAATGAAAAATGAAAAGCTGTACTTATAATTTTATTGCTATGATTAATATTCTCATGTAATACAAAGCTATATTTTTAAAAGGAAGATTTATTTGAATCGATCGGTCTGCATAGTGAAGAAATCTAATAGATTTTTAAGGGAAAATATGCTATATGAAATAGTATGACTGATTTGTCTTTATGACGGAATCAGGTTATAAGAAGCAGGATGACTTTTTTAGGAGTTTTTATCTTGCGTTCTTGAATTTGTCTTTGGTGTGTGTTAATGTGATTTCTTTCAGAGGGGTAATACAATGGAAAATAAAACTCATTCTACAAAGCTAGTATATAAAGTTAAACTTTTGGTTTATACTGCACTTTAAAGTGTGAGTAAATGATATTAATCAGACATATACTGTATATATTTCAAAAGTTATGTAAAAATCACTAAATGCAATAATATCTTGAACGATTTCAGCTTTAAGTGAGTGTAAAAGTATTCATATAACAATAAAATTATTGAAAAAATGTCTATTTTTCAAAAAATGAGTTTATATTTTACAAAAAGGAATCAAAAATCTATTATAGGATATATTATGTCCCTCTACATAAACTTTGCATATTAAAATAAAGAAAAGATATGCATATAAATTAAATAAAACATAAACGTTTTATTTTCTCCTGTTATTCCCACAATTTTCCAATTCCATACTTTCTATGTTAATTTGAATACTTGGTTAAGTATATAAGCTATTTTTATTAGTTTAATTATCTATTTGATATCCAAACTCTGGTAAGTTAGTTCTTCGAAACAAATCACAACTAAAACAAATTTAAATTTAGTCGGGTGTACAGATACTTTTCGCGCGGACTTTTCGGAATTACTCGTAGTTCACGACTTCATTTTACTCAAAAAACTAATTTGTAAAAAGAGTTCTATTTTTCTTCTATACCGCGTAAAGAAATTTAGTCCAAATTAACATATCATCGGCTTAGAGCAGAAATTCATTAACTAACAAAACGAAGTTTTTACTGTACGACTGTTTAAAGACTAATTAGTTTTTAGCTAAAAAATACAAGATATAAGCATTTTGAAAGCGTTTTATATCTTTTAAATAGATTACAATACGACTATGTATTTCTCAATCATAAAAATAATTCATAATCATAAAAGTAAGCATTTATTATCATTAAGTTTCAGTTAATTAATTTCTGCTCTAAGCCGACAATATATTAAACATACTTGGAACTTAAAAATAAGCATTTCAAATACTTCATGCACTCACTGCATATTTAATTAAAAAACAAGAACATTCAAATACCAACTAAAATGTCTTACTACATATAGTGCAAGCATGTGTGTGGAGACAAAACTGACAGCGTGTATCGAAAGTGGATTTAAAGTTTAAACTTCAACATAGATGTAACATACAATGTCATAATTTGCAACCATGTTCGACATCTAGTTTGAGCACTGGTGAACAAATATTTTGCATTACGCGTCATTTATCATGTTGATTAATGTGAATAAGGCGTGATTTAAATTAAAAAGACTTCAGTCACGTAATGATTCTCACACAAATCTTTAACGACAGTTATTAACAGTTAAAATTAAAAAGAAAAATGGAAGTAAACGTGCAGCAATCGATCATAATCATGTCAAAATCCGTAGCAAAACTTGATCACGCAACAAATTCGAAATGTTGGTGCACGCCCATCCTTCTGCTGCAGAACAAAGTGAAAGAAATTCAACATGTTATCGTACAAATATGTCTACGTTAGCCTGCAATTAAAGTCGAAAGGTGGAGAACTGCAAACATTTCGAGTTTTACAATACTTAATGCTGGGTTTATTTTTATACGTTTTGATGAATGTTACACTTATCAAATGAAATATTTAATGACAATGAGAAATATTTAATTATAGGCATAAGAAAGGGAAAGAGAGCGAGATCAAGAGAGAGGAGTGGCAGGAAAGAGAGGAAGGGAAAGGGGAAGAAGGAGGGGAAGAAGGAGGGGAAGACGGAGGGGAAGAGGGAGGGGAAGAAGGAGGGGAAGACGGAGGGGAAGACGGAGGGGAAGACGGAGGGGAAGAGGGAAGGGAAGAGAGAGGAAGAGAGAGGGGAAGAGAGATGGATGGCAGGGGAGAGTGGAAGGGAGAGGAAAAAAGAGAGGAAGGGAGAGAGAGATGAGAGGAAGAGCGAGAAAGAGAGGGATGGGAGAGGAGAGAGGAATGAGAGAGAAGTGAGAGAGATAGGGATGGCTTGAAGAGGGTTGACAAGAGGGAAAGAGAGAGGGGAGGGAGAGCTTCGGAATACGCTTATTCAACATGTTGTTGGTCTAGCACAGTGGTTCCTACAGACCCCCAGGGGTCCGTGGAACCGCTGAGGGGGTCCGTGGCAAATTAAAATTAATTTGGGAGTGCATGGACGTCAGGGGGTCCGCGAAAGGTTTAATATAAAGTAAAATAATTGTGACCCATTTTCATTATTATGAGTTAAAAATAAATAGCAATAAATAAATTGGTAGCCATTTTTACGTCGTGAGTAAAATATAAGTATAGATAGATACATAAAGTACAAGTAATGTGCTGTGTTGAGCAACTCACCGGTTTCTCAAGGTTCGAATAAAAGAATTTGAATAAATAAATAGCCATAGTCATGAATACATAGTAAAAAATGCGTACCTATACAATATGAGTCGCTTAAAATTTTACCCTTATATCTTAAATTTATGCCCTTTTTTCCAGTATGAGTGAGCCGAAGAAAAAATGCAGATAATAGTGTTGAATATTTAAAATATGGCTTTATTCCGTTACCAGGAAATAGCACTCTACTTATGTGCCTTCTATGCAATAAAACTTTGTCAAACGAATCAATGAAACCTTCTAAGCTTAAGGAACATTTGACAAAAGTCCATAGCGACAAAAAAAGATAAAGATTTAACTTTTTTAAAACAGTCAAATAAAAATATTTGCAAACACCGTCATTGCAACAACTCTTTGAGACAACATTTAAGCGAGACGACGACGACTGCGTGCTTCTTATAACATTTCTTTACTGATTGCAAAGTCCGGAAAGCCGCACACCATTGGTGAAGAACTTAATCTACCCAGTTGTAAGTGAGGTAATACGCAAAATGCTTCATAAACCAGATTCCGATATTGTAAGAATTTCACTGAATAATAATACAGTACAAAGAAGGATTGACGAAATGGCTCAGGACGTAGAAAATAATTCTTTATGTGGGTATTTAAAAACATCAAATTCTCTATACAGCTTGACGAATCAACTTTGCCAGGAAACGAAGCTTTACTTTTAGCTTATGTGAGATTTGTAATAGAAGAAAAAATTTCCCAAGAATTGTTATTTGCCAAATGTTAGGAAACTGATACGAAAGGTGGTATTTGGTATTTTCAATTAACGTCACACTGGAGCAACACAACGGGCTATTGGTGACGGTCCGGGATCAATCCCAGAGGGAAAGATCCGAGGACAACACCACGTAATTTTGAACCACGGTCAGATGACGAGGCAACACCTGAGCTGGCACCCCACTCTCCAAACTTCCACACCACGCCAACGTGAGGACATTTGAGGCCACGACAGATTTAACGTGCACCAGCCCCCTTTGTACACGACGGTGTTTGGCTGGATTCGAACTCGCAACCCTTCGGTTGCTAGTCCGATACTCTTCCAACCGGGCCACCGCGGCCCTGATACGAAAGGTGAAACAATATTTAATGAACTAAAAAAATTTTTTCGATACAAAAGTTATACCCTTGAGTAATATCCTCTCCGTTGCTACTGATGGTGCTCCGGTAATGAAAGGATGATACCGAGGCTTTCTGGCATACTTAAAACAAGCTATACCAAATGTATTATCTGTACATTATGTCATTCATCGACAACATTTAGTCTCCGAAAATCTTAGTGAACGCTTGCATGGCTCACTAGTTAATAAAATCAAAAGGAATACCTTAAATGAGAGATTATTTGCTCAACCGTGTTTGGAAAATGATGAAGATTATAATCGTTTACTACTTAACACAGAAGTTCGTTGGTTATCTACAGGTACATGTTTGGATCGATTTTATGCGCTCTTTGATTCAATGTTGGAATTCTTGGAAAGCAAAGACAATGATTTGCGGCTCAATTTAATAAATTCAAAAATGACTTGACTTATATGACTGACTTATTTACCAAATTTAACGAAACCAATTTGAAATTACAAGGTGATCAATGCAACTTAATCAAAACTAGAAGTATAATATCTGCGTTTGTTGCAAAACTTTTTCTGTACAAACAAAACTTGGGGAGAGGAGAACGCTGTTTCCAAATCTTTCAAAATTGCAAAAACGAGGTAAAGAATTACTTGCTTATTGTCAACACTTAATGGCTTTTCATTCTGACCTCAGACAAAGATTTGAAGACATTCTTCACTTTGGCATCCCCGATTGGGTGTTGGACCCTTTTGCAAGTAGACCCACAAACAGATGAATCCATACTAATACAGAAGAAACTTATTGATTTATCCACAAATGAGGAGCTGAAACCAATGTTTGAACAAGGATACCACATTTTCTGGTTACAAAAACAGATGCCAATTTTATATCCTGCATTATGGACCACTGTACAGAAGATGTTGATTGCTTTCCTATTTAGTAGAACGTGGATTCAGTGCGGTTTAGAGCCTCATCACGAAAAAAGAAACCGACAGCAAATTAGTGCTCGTGGAGATTTACGAATGTTACTCAAACATCGAGCAGCACATAAATATCATCTCATCAGGTTCACCAATCTCATTGAAAAATAATGTTTGCGTATTTTAAAACAAAAGTTATAATTTTAACAAATAATACTTTAAGTATCAAAATGTTTTATTTATATTTATTTTTACGTCGCCATTCACCATGCAAGACATCAAAGTTAAATTTGCACAGCTGTGTAGATTTATTTTACTGGGGGTTCATGGTCAGGTTTTTGCTATGAGAAGGGGTCCGTGGGCATAATAAGTTTGGGAACCACTGGCCTAGCACATGCTAGACCAAGAGGAATTTCAAGTCCATGAAACCACTTGTCTTTAAGAAGTCCAAAACCATCAAAGGATTCTCAAAAAGGTCAATGGAGTCCAAATCGACACACGAAAGCATATGATCCGGGAAAGTCAATATTCAACATTAACCCTCTGAGCATCAAGATGTTTCTTAATAATGTGGTATTGTTTTCCCCCACATAATACATATTAATTAAACAGCCACATCAATTGGTTGAAAGAATTTTAGAAACGATTCTATCGGTTAAGAAGGTCAAAACAGGAAGTCATGCAGGGTCATGCAGTCATGAAGACTGCAGGTTGCACAACTGATAAATGCGTGTGCACCCCCAATAGTTTAAAATAGTTTTTTTGTCGATTTAGCTTTGAGAGTCGCAATTTTTGCGAGAAGTGTGCAATTACTTTTACTTTTTAATATATTTTATGACTAAATAACTGAGCTGTTGCCTGAAGTTTGGGAGGATTTTATGGCGCAAGGGGGCCATATTTGGTCAAGCTGCGCCAAACACAAGACAGACGATTTCAAATAATTGACATACACATACAAAGTAAGATTTGCTAATACAGAAGAAAGAAATACACCCTGAGTAAGTTGCAGGAATCATACCTGTGGCATCTGCAACTCACAAGAAGAGATTTTAGAGGATTGTATTACTGTTTTTGCTCTACAACATAATTCATAATTTCCAATGAGTGGCTTTTCGGTCAAGCTGATGTAGGTGGCTGTAATGTTTTTGTGGCGGAACATGCTTGTTATAAGTATTCCGGATATGATGTCACTTGGTTTTCTTCGAATATGATCTCAGCAAGTCGCCAATAGAAATTCCAAAGAATGAATTCCGAGTTGATGTATGACATAAATTGGGTCAACGCCGTTTATATTGAACGTAAAACGTCGCCAAAACGGAGATAAAGTACATTTTGAGGTAACCTCTATATGTATCGCGCGAGGGCCTTTGTGTAACTGGAAGTAAAATATACGTCTTCCGATTGGTTTGTTTGTTCACACTGAAAATCCTTATCATCTCATAATCTGGTTCCCGCGTGTTTTCAATCGTGTCTCGTGGTTTTGAACAAGTCTATTAGTTAAATTAGGAGACTGGTGATAACGTAAACAAAGGTTCTAAGGCTTCCATTGGTTCTAAGTTTTAGGCCGCAGCGATAAAGTATTGACGGAGGAAGACCATCCACGGCTATCGCCATTAATGCTTTTGCATATGTAGAACTTCTCCTAACGAGATTTAAAACCTATGAAAAATTTCCTGACCCTAGGTCGACTGCCTTCTCATCTGAGTCACACTATAGAGATTTTTTCCCCTTTGTGTGTTTTGCTTCAATCCATGTACTAACTAATTTCCATTGATCCAATTTACAAATGCGGCAAAAGAATTTTTACCTAAAAAATTTCCGCGATCTTTGAGATTTTCTCCTGTGTTCTTTATCCAGTGCTCACAGACTTTCAGACACAAAAACTTTTGTCTTTGGTCCAAATTGAGTTTTTCAGTTCTGACTTCACCTTCCATTCTTCCGAGAGAATATGTAAACTTTGTTTTTCAACTATTACCGGCATACACGTTATAGGAAATCTATGAATAATGTAAATGAATGAAATCTAGCTTCCGCAGAAAAACAAGCTTTTTCCATCAAGATGTTCACTGAGACAGAAAATATTGCCGCACAAATTAGAGTGCCTTTCCATTAATCATGTTTGTAATGATACTCTTAATCCTCATGTTGGTTCAATAATTCTTAAAACTTTAGGAGTATAATGATTTATCTAATCACCGAAGTATATAAACGTTATTGAATACAAAAATGACATGTTTTTTTCGAATATTGTCTCAAAATAGAAGATTAAAGAAGTACTTGAATTATCTTATTGGAGCTGTTTAGTTCCAGAAAAGACCATCCATTGACTTTTCTAAAAACAAAAGAAATAAGGAAAAATATACTCCGTCTTTTTTAAGAAAATTGTAAATCTAGCATGCAAATTTTCCAAGAAATGCTTCTTAAAGCGTTAAGTAGAAACGTTCCATGCAAAATGAAATTTACTGATTATCGTCTAATCGACAAATAGCACAAATGAGATAAATATGCACTGTCTTTCTTTAAGGAAATGTAAATCTAGTCTGTAAATTTTCCAAACAATTCTTCTTAAAGTATTAAATAAAAAAGTTCCATGCAAAATGAAATTTGCTCATTATCGTCTAATTGAAAAATAGCACAGAAGAGATAAATATGCGCTGTCTTTCTTTAAGGAAATTGTAAATCTAGCATGCAAATTTTCCAAGAAATGCTTCGTAAAGTGTTAAATAGAAATGTTCCATGCAAAATGAAATTTGCTGATTATCGTTCGACCAAAAAAAGCACCGGAAAGATAAAAATAGCCCCATGTTTTGGAAACGGAAAGACAAAGTAATGGAGAAATACCAAACCAGTGAAGATTAGAGATTAGAGGAGGATAAAATTTGATGTCCACAAAAAGGACTTAGCTATCTACTAAGCAGCCTAAACTATTACACATTGGAAATCTGGGTGAGCTTCACTACACCCAGATTTCCAACTTATAATAATTTATCTCAACACCAGAACTGTGATCGGAATAATAGAAATCAATACCCCAACCACAGTTTGACTAAGCACAGAATAATCATCGACTCTTGTATGTTTGTGCGCATCACGACCGAGAAATTCAAATGTGAAACACTAATGATATTAAACAATAGTGTATTACATTCACGTCTACCGAGAAAAGCTTTATTGTTACTTTCAATAACAGGGCTAAAAAGATTACAGTAATTTTAGATACAGCACATACTCTGATTTGCTTTCATAAATAACAAAAATATTTTCTATAAAATACTAAGAACATAAACACTTATAAATTTTAGGAGATATAGAAAACAACGTTGTAGATATAATGAGCTGAAATCAATATCAAGAATGTGTAACTAAAATTTGCATTGTCGATATTGATTACATTTCTGCTTGGTCTGCATGAAACTAAATCGTTTAAGCTAAATAGAAATTGCAAAACATTTTAGAATTATTGGAAGTGTCGAATTAATGGCTTATAAATCCTATTTTCTAATTTTTGAAGTTTTATTATTGTTATTAAGATTCTAATTGCAAAAAAGTAATTATATTTAAAAAATAGAAAATGCAATTCACCAAGCACTTATTAGAACAGGAAGGCAGATATTAGATAAATGATTTGGTGGTATTATTCTGTTCCAATATTTGCTGATGCCACTTGAAACAAAGAAAATATTAAACTCAATTTTAAACACAAGCATGTTTTTTCTTGTCCGATTTTCTGATTAAAAATATGAATAATTAAAACATTTAAAAAATTGTTTGTGATTTGAGTATAGTTGAATTATTATTGAATATTTGGGAGAAAGAAGATAGAGAGAGCAGTGCTTTGCTTAGATATGTGTTTTGAAAAATACATAAAAAACGAGTTATTCCCAAATAGTAGTTCATTTAATTTTAGTGAATAAAATTTTTAAGATAATTTGTAGAGCATTATCAGAGATTTTCAGTGTAAACCAACAAACCACAATCTGTTTAGATTTTATTTCTGTTGTAGAAATGCTCTCGCATGATACATATCGGAGTTACCTTAAACTGTTGTTTATAGCCATTTTGACAACGCTTGGTGTTTAATCTAATTCATGTTAACCAATCAATTTAGAATTTATTGGTTAGATCTGTATTCGAGAAATGCTGATATTGTATTCGATAAATATGACTAATAACACTTCACAATACACACGTATCACTGCAGAAACACTACCACCATCAACCACATAGCTTGACAGAAAATTCTTCTCATAAATAGAACACTTCATAATTTTCATCCCCAATTTCACAATCTCTTATTCCTCATTTCTTAGTCGAAAATTGAATTCTAAAAAGTCGTATTTCCGGTAATCTATTAGCTTAACAACTAATTTTGACTTTATCGTAATTACAAGTTAGTGCGATTCGAATTTGGGAGGATCGGTGAAGTTATTGATTAGGCAATCGAACAAAAATAAGTAGGACGATCACTATACATCTTTAAAATTAAATGCCAGTTTGGAATGTTGCAAGCAATTAACATACCGCCTCGACGTTAAACTTATCGAATTACACTAATGATGGCATAGCAATATGGAAACACAGAAAGCAGCCGTACAAATGCTAATGAAATAGAATTTCATTACTGGCTAAATATGTAATTCATTAATATGCAGTATACGGAATTTTAAATTCAAAATAAAAACCTGATTTCAGAACAAGGTATAATCTAAATGTTGAATTAAGAAATCCGGTGTAAATGATTACGATTTTTTTTCAGATTATGAATAATACGGACTATGCATATTTCTCTTAGCTCATATTCAATTTACTTTATTCATATTTATTCAGTTAGTTCATATTTAATTTAATTAAATGTTATTAGTTCATATTTAATTTAATTAAATACTATTTGTTCATATTTAATTTATTTCTTAAATGTCATAGATAAATTGATTATGAAAAATGTTATATGAGAGAATGCAAACAAACCTGACAGTCAGGGGATTTTACTTATGTTTAAATGATCTCGCATGATACATATCAGGGTTACCTAAAAATTTAGTTTATCACAGTTTGTGCAGCTTTTGGGTTTAATCTAATGGGTTTTGACCAAACAACTATCATTATTCAATCCTGAATTTATTTGGGATTTTTATTGGCGAAGTGCTGAAATCGTATTCCAAACACAAGCCAACTGAATCCACGTACAGGAAACCAAATACGTACAGGAAACGCGTATCGCAGCAGAAATAATACCTCCACCTATATTTAGCTTGACTGAAAATACCCCTTATATTTCAAAGTGAAGCTGCTTTAATTAATTTCCTGAGAAAGCAAATTTCCTTTTAAGAAAATCAAACAATGCAATATACATAGAATAAATCGTTAGGGGATCCTTCCAACTTCAAAATATTTAAAGAGATTAACATTTCGCCAAAAAAATCCCAAAGAATGAATTCCGATAGTTTATTGGTCACCGATTAGATTAAACGCCAAACGTCACCAAAACGGCGATAAAACTACATTTTAAGGTAATCTCAATATGTATTATGCGAGAGCACGTGGGCAGAAGAAGTAAAATCTTCGCAGACCGTCTGGTTTGTTTATTTACACTGAAAATGTCTCTTATAAAATCGTAATTGTGCGTGAATTAATAAACTAAAGTGAAGTATAAATGTAGAGTGAGAACACTCAGAATGACTAGAGCAGTTCGAAATAAACGGGGAATAAATGTGTTGCTTCATGATAAAAATGATTTTCTTTTTTATTGCGACATTGTAATTATAATAAAAAACCCGTGAAAGGATAGGATAAAACGACGTATATTTCGTTGAGGAGGAAATTATTTAATTCAATACAATTGCAGTCGAGTGAAATATTTTACGAATAAAACAGAAAGGAGCTTCCTATAATTTATTCAACAGTAGGTTCTACTGTTCATACAACATTCTATGATTAACTGTTCTCAAAATATGTGGAATGTCATGTTAACGGTCGTTGTTTGTTTCGTTATTTTGAATTGTAAAAATGGAAAATGTAATCCTTTTTTCAGAACTCCTTTTAATTCCATTTTGAATACAATTGCTACTACTTATTCTATCTAGATACATCTATTGTTGAATTTATGACGAACAGTATATAATTATTCAGAGGATAAAGTTAGGAACAAGAACTTATTAGAACTAAAATAATGAGAAAACTGAATCAGACAAACAATTATTACACACATATCGATTAGAAAAAATATATTAAGGAACGAGAAACGTAATTATACCAATTCTGTGAAAAGCATAATTTGGAGATTTCCTAAGTTTCTTAAAGAAGTTAAAATTACGTCTCTTGAAATGAAATATTTAGAATACTAAATTTTTCTTTAGATAAAGAAATATGTTTAATTTTTAAGATGTGATTACAAACTAGTAGCTTAGGAAACGTTAATTCAAAATAACCTTATATAAGTGATCGAATAGAAAAATACAATCAAATAAGTCATCTGCGCATTATCTAAAAATAAAAAAGCTATAATTATCACGTCTTTTAAAAGTCCTGTCTTTACCAGTTAAATTCTGCATTGATTTAACTATAAATATGAATGCATGAGGAGTGTTTTTGATGTGTAAAATTACATCCGAGTTTCTGAAAGCATTTTATTTTAATAAAAATAAATTCATACCCACTCCTCCTTTATAGCACGTGTAATACTTTTTCTTTTAATTTTCGTCCTCTCGATTAAATTTGCCGAAGTTGATGGATTTGAGTCTGTTGTGTAATGGGAGAAAAACTAAATCTTTGTAGTTGCTTTTCAAAGGTATTTGATATTTAACTCTAGAAAGCTACATAGTTTAGCCTTTTAATTTGGCGACTTTATTAAGGGTTATATCAATAATTCACTTACTCTGTTCTATATTTTAATCTAGGGAGGTTACTAAGCTCTGAAAAATTCTGTATTGTATCATGATTATTTTCAGAAAAAGCGGAAATTTCTAGATATGAAGTTCTTTAAAAAATAAGTTCCCTGAAAACATCTAGATATTTATTTTCCAGCTAGATATTAGGGAACTAATTAGGGTGAGGTGAAGCAAGTGCGTTCTCGGAGTAATGCGTCCTCTGAATGTAAAGCTTGTCTATGATTAAAGTAGGGACCGCCACCTGCTGGGGAAATGCCTGGAGGAGTCCTATGAATTAATTAACCCGCTAGAGCGCTTCGAATTTCGGCAGGGAAATTGTAGTCCAAAGATGGATATGATCGTGCCCCATTCACACTACTACCCCATTGCAAACCAGGAAACAGTCCATGGTATGCACTTGTCCCATCACATAGGGCAATGCGGCTTCACGAAGTAGCATTAGAGAGTAATTTTTAAATTATATCAGTGGTAAGTTGAAACAAAAATAAGAGTAAATACATATTATTATAATCCGGCTCCCGCAGAAGGCCTTGGGTCAGTTAATTTCTGAATGGTTGTAAAAGGTTGTCTCGGATAAGGGCTGCCATACACAGAATAATTAATTGCATTATTCTTGCAATTAAGTGCTAGCTGAACTTTTAGATTTAGAAGAATAAGTTTTTAAAAAAGGCTTAACCCAATGTATACTCTTAGAATTAAATTTGGTTTGATATATGAAGTAAACCCTTAAAGAAAGCAAATACAGTAAGTGGTGACTATTCTTGGTTGGTTGGTTTTTATGGTGCAAGGCCCATGCTGCTCCAAACACTAGACAGGCAATGTCGAGTAACATACACACATAAGGTAAGTTTCCCTGACACAGAGGAGAGAAATGTACTGAAGTGCAAAAAAAACTGATACAGATGAGCCCATGCAAAATACATAGCAACGAGTCGAACATGCACCGCCTACAACTCATAGGTTGCTAGAGCAGGGTACAAATGCACTGAGCCAAGGCGACACCGGCTATCCGCAGACGTGACAAATCAAGTTCTGTAGAAAATTTGAAGAAAAACATTTTGGTCTTATACATATTCCATCAGTGACACAGACTTTTCATAAACTAAAACATCTTAAAACGTCTCAAGAAATCAGAAAAACTAATTCCCGATTTTTCTAGAAACCCTTCATATTTTACTTTCTTTCAGTCAATTTTCATCACTTCCGCTGAAAGGCTGGGGACACTAAACTCTGCATACTTCACAACCGTCGATCATTTTGCTATCAAAAACGTTTCCCATAGTATATGTGTCAATCAGAATCCAAGTCAGAAAAGTTCTGCTTATGAGGAATTTCTGAAATTGTGAATGGAATCCATATCTTTCATAAAGATCTTTGAAAAGTTTCTCAGATATACAAAGACTGAGAAAAAGTCTAGATTCTTTTGGAGATATTTTCTCATTAGCCTCCTCCTCGTTTTATTTTAGTGTTGCGATGTCTTTTTTTAGTCTGAATTCTATAAAAATTTTTACCATTAAAAACTTCCCTGGAGCATGTTTAAATGCATTCTATGCGTTAAAAGAAAATATATTCTGTTCAACGAAATTTTGTTCCTTTGTGGTGGTTTAAATTATCCATGGCATTTATATCAGAAATATGCAATCATAGAATAGAAAAATACCATGTTTTAATATTTATGTTGCACAGTGATTTTTAATAAGTGTGCTGCAAGAATGGCACTGGTGTGGATTGTGAAATGGTTTAAATTGTGTAGAGTAGTTTATTTCAACGATTTAATTTTAACTTTGGACAAATGTGTGTTCACAAATAATTTCAAATAATACCTGTATAGGTAATTATTTTTTAACTTAACTTATTTTTTAAAGTATCATAATTAAATTTGGGGCCGTCGTGGCTCACTGGGTTTGCACACTGGTCTACAGCTTGTGAGTTGTAGGTTCGATTCCTCCCTGATTGTATTTCACTCTTCTGTATTAATAAAACTTTCTTTGCGTGTATATGTACATTACTTGACGTTGTCTATTTAGCGCAGCTTGACTAAATATGACCTTTGCGCCTTAAAGCCCGACCCATAAATAAATTGTTTCAAAAATATTTTTTAAAACAAACATAGGAGAAAAAAGGGGTTGTTAATAAGAATTATTTTTTGAAAATAAAAAAATATGGGTATAATTTTTGGTGAATTTCACTAATTGTCTTATTTGTGTTCCATGAGATGAAAAAGGTAGAAAACCTCTGATGTAGGAGAAATGAGTTTAAGAACTTTAAAATCAATGATTTTGTTACACACAGTTGAGTATTTGAGTATCATAGTAAGGGCATCAATTCTTTTTTCCAGATTCATTTTACATCCCTAACGAAATTTTTAGTTTTATTTTCAGCATAAGATCACACGTCAGTGTTCACTTTTCAAAAGAATATAGTGTTACGTTCTAATCAGTTAATTACATTTAGTTTACATTTCATATTTATTTTTATTGTCCAAGTATGTTTGATACATTACCGTCTGCTATCATATTCGCAAACATTTTAATTATTTTAATAATTATGGTTACGTAAGAACTGATTTAAAAGTTAATGTTTGGTAACTCATTCATAGTTCATTTGAATGCTGTTTATTCTTTTGTTTGACAATCGATTTGTTGAGTTCGTTTCCTTTCGTATATCATTTTTACTTACTTATTAATGTGTAAGCACGATGTTCCATCTTTATGTTGGATTAATAGCTCTCAATGATTTCACAAATACGACAGTTTTCAAAGTACTCTGATGGATTAACCTTTTCTTAACAAATCCAAATTTCTTCCTCATCTGATCATGGATCAAAGTTACGAGGTGTTATCCTCTGATTTTTCCCTTCAGCATTGATCCCGGACAGTCGCCAACAGCCCGTTGTGTTTCTCCAGTGTGACATAAATTCAACTATCTACCTACCTCAAATAATTTCTTTGTTGTTGGCACTTTACATTAGTGTTGAAATATCAATTTATAAAATAAACGTAGCTCACAGGGTGTAGTAGTAGGAGTTAGCAAAAAATTCACTGTTCTAACACACAAATTGAACTTCAAGATAGACTAGATTTCTATACTGTAATTCCTTAATCCTATTCGGAAGAAATTTCCACAAACTATTAATCTTTAACTTAGTATCAAAGTTACTATGCTAATATATTATCGAGTTCACACCCCACATTCAACTAATGGATTCGTGTTTCGAATGATTAAAAAAGTTATTCCAGACAGGAAATCAAGTTTGAGGCACCTAGGCCAATTTCCGCAGTATAATTGCCTTTTAATTGCGTTGACGCCTATAAAAAACGTCCATCAAGCCAAAAAGGAAGATATTGTGATTAAGAGAAAAAATTATGATATAATGCCGGCACAGCGGAGAAATTTTGGAACAGAACGATTTTGAATTCAAACGTAGCGTTGTTTATATAAAAAACCTTTTAGACACAATTTTCGGTTATTCGTATAATATGGGCCACCAACATTGTTTTTGTTGAAAGAAATTTACGACTTAACATTGGCAGTCAGTGTGAAATAAAATATTTGTTCGTAGCAGATGAAAACAAAAACATACAGGGCGTTTCAAACCTTCTTGTATCTACCATTAACCCCCTCCCTGTCTGGACGAGGTATCGCGTCATTAGCAAAACTGACCAGATCTTGATGGACGAGATATCTCGTCATCAGAAAAAAACTGATCAGATCTTGATATCGTAATAAAAAATCGACAATATCCTGATGACGAAATATCTCGTCATTATCAAAGCTTATGAGATCTTGACTGACGAGATACCTTGTCAAAACCACTTGGAGGGTTAAAGTTTGTACTGGAAGTTTTTGAAACGCCCTGTATAAAACGTACTTCTGAAGAAGAATATTTAAACTCTTGTGAAACCTATTAAAATTAAACATTTTAATTTTATATCTGTTTTAATACTTAATTCAAGAAAAGCAGAAAATATTAAAATTAATATTACTGCTCTACAAAAATGTCACCGATATTAATGTATTTTTTAACTTCTCTAGAAAACACCAACTCTTTTAATGCGTGTGCGATGCACCTATTAAGAACTTTAAGGAAAATGTCAAAAACTAAATAACTTTAAATACTTGATTTTAGGTCTACTGTTTTCAGAATTTCTGGCACGAATACCGCTTGATTTATACAACTGTTCACACGAGAAAGTTAAGTCGTACCATTAAAAATTACCATGTCGTTTGTCGTAACACTTCTACATGAACACATGTAGCGGAGCGTGAATACGAGGCTTGGGAAAATTGTCCCTTTTTAGGTTCTCTCCTCTTTAGACTAGCAAATGAATGAATTCAAAACTTAAGATTTAACTTTTCCATGTTAATAAGCGTATAGACACCGTAAGAGACGTTTCACGTATTCGCAAAGTCAGACTATTAGTTCCGTACAGTGATTTTAGAATTAAGTTCTAAAATCACTGTAGTTCTGGACTATTTGTTGTGTCTGTTTCTTAATCAAATAGGCTATAAAAATGAAAACGAAGTAAATTATTTACTAACAATTAGATCAAGTGTATAATTTCACAGGAATGTGTCTATGGTCTGAATTAACCGATTACTCACTGAAGACTAACCTACGAGTAATTTGAAATGAGAAGGATTTTCAGCTTAAACAAACAAACCTGAAGGAATGCGAAGATTTTACTTCCCCTCTCCAAATGCTCTCATATGATACATATAGGGGTTACCTTAAAAGGTAGTTTATCGCCATTTTGGCGACGTTTGGAGTTTAATCTAGTTAGCATTCAACTATCATAAATCGATTCGGAATTCATTCTTTGGAATTTTTATTGAAGAAGGGCTGAAAAAACAAATCAAGTGACGTCACGTTCGGAATACGCATAGAAAACACATTCCGCCACAGAAACACTTTCACCCCCTATATTTAGATTGACACAAACTGCCTCTCATACCTATTTCTGATTTGATTGAACCTACGATTTGTAAGCGACGCAGGTTCGATTTATCCCTGGGTGTATTTCTCTCTTCGGTGTTAGTAAAAACTTTCCTTGCGTGAGTATGACCATTACATGATTCAGTCTTGGGTTTGGCGCATCATGGCCAAATATGGCCCTTGCGCCATAAGACCCAACCAACCAAACAAACAACCAAACGATTTGATTGTAGGCCGTATGCATCTGCTAAATTGCCTATTTTGTTGGTCTTCAGCTTTTATTGGACGTTATCGGAATGAACTAACATGTAATCTTTGTAAATTTTACTTATTTTAAATTGGTTAGCTACAGGAATCTTAAATTTCGCCCTACTCAAGTCATCCGGTCTAGACTGCAGCCTACCCAGCCTCGATCCACGATCGGACTTCAGAAGTAACGACTCTGAACATGTCCGAGATGATTAATAGTTCAAAAAATGTATGAAAAATTGATAAAAAGGTAGATAATTGCTGATTTACGGTCATTTTATTGCTGCACGTGGGATAATTAGACCAGAACCTACGGTCTGTAGTGGATTCCGAACTACTAGGAACAGTCATACCAAGACCGGGATTCAAACCCAGACACTTTTGAACAAAGAGCCAGAGCGCTAACCAGTTGGATTCCAGGCTAGAAATAACTCTAATAGAATCATGGATTTCAGTAAACCGTTGATGAATGATGTGTGTGACTATGTATTTCTTTAGCTTTTAAAAAATAACCGCAAATATAAATACACAATTTAAAAATTGAATCAAACTGATACGTATCTAAACAGAAAGTTTGTTGTTTTTACTCTGCTGTTACAAAGCAAAAGTTCAAAAATGAATTCTTTCTTACAAAATCAATTGCCATCAAACTATCGAAACTGTCATTTTTATGCAAAGTAAACGAATCCTTTATTCAAGACAGAATAGGAGTCGAGAAATTTTTCAAGAAATATACTTGTACTAATCAGCAAAGTAAATCGTATTAGTTTTCAAAATAACAAGCTCGTAAAGCAAGTAGTATAATATACGAGAGGTGATTGATAAAATATTATATTACGTTGTTATGTAGTTTAATATATCCTGGATCTTGTGAATATAATATTTATTCCGATGCAATCTTAAAGATGTTCTTAACATCTTCTGTTGAATGAATGTTGAAAATTCTAGGATTTTACTATATGTTTATACTCGAGATTCACGCCATACTTTGAAATGACCAGAACAAATAATTTTACTGTTAGGTTGTTTGGCATGGCATTGTTGGTTTGATTTCTCGCCCTACAGTCATTTGCTGCCACACATGGTCGAACAATCTTTGCCAGCTTTTTAATTTGCTTCTATTTTAAGCTGGAAAGTAAACATCAATTTAAAATAAGTTCCAAAGAAAATGAATTCGACTGGAAAGCAAGACGTGACTGAAATATAATTTCTGTATAAAACTCGCAAGAACTCCGTTTCATTTCCGACTGTAAAAATAAGTAAATGTACACAAAAAAAACTGTTTTACACAGCATTGTTTCAAGGAATGAGAGAATATTTTCTTTTATCGAAAAAAAATTGTCCTTCGAAGAAGTTTTGAAAATTCTACTAAAAAAGTTTTAATTGTTTATCGCTCCAGATGCTTAATTTTGTTTTGGTTTCTACGTGCTTTTAAATTTCAACATTTTCAACACATTTCAACATATTTATCATTTTATGCCATTTGAAAGCAAAATCATCGGTTTCCTCGTTTTGAGTCTGTTGTTTCACGTGAGTGCCCATTCTAAGTCCAAATGGCTGGAAATATTTTCATAAAATTTTGTTTACTTTGAATACACTCTTAGTGCTTAGTGAATGAGCTACAAAGTGTCGGTCCGTTTTCCTGTTTTATGTATGTTTGTATTTTTGAACTAGTACCACAAAAAGGTAATAAATATCTATTCATACATATCTGCATGTTTTGTAAAATATATTATAGTTTGGTGAATAAACTATTTAACGTTACGTTTTCATTTTTACTCAAATTTCATTCCCAAATCCGCTGATTACTCTTGAATCAACCTTAACTTGACAGTGTTGAGATGTAAAGACAACAGATAAAACAATAGAATACAATGAAGAATAGTAGAAATATTCATGAACGTTTTTAATGCTCAATTTTGATAATCCATAATTCTTAAAATGTTTATAATTAATGTTGTTTTTGAAAAATACATTGTAAAAAGTGATGTAAATAGGAAGAAATTAAAAACACATTTTTACAAATTTGCTCGAATGCCTTTAGTTTTTTAGTTGGTTAGTTTTTATGGCGCATGATCCAAAACAGGACAAATTGCACTAATGAATTTGACCTGGACATGAAATTAGCTATGGCTGCATTTTGGCGAACCAACTCTTCTGGGAACCATGGAAAACTTTAGCATTATTGACTTCTGTCAGACTTGCATTTAATTTAGTGATAAACTAATTTATTGATTTAATTATTGAATGTACAATTTATTATTCAAATATTTATTTATTTTTGGATACACTGGAAAATATGTACAAATCATGCAAATGATTTCTTTGAAATGAGTTTGAAATTAATCTCTTATAATAATTTGGACACGCAACTGGAACTGTGTAATACGGTTAGTGAAAAATAGTCCCGTTAGGAAACTAAGTATCTCTGAATTGAAAATAATGAATTATAAATAAATTAATGAATATAATCTAAGAATTCAATTTGAAATCACACGTTAGTTGGAGTTCAACAAGATTTTAAATGGAAAACTGCTACAATATTTTGAAAGAATATTATTGTGAGAAAAATATTTAAATTCTTTAAAAGTTTTTTAAATAAAAAACCTTTTTGAAGTTTAAAAGTTGCTGTTGTAGAAACAGGAGTTTTTATTTTCATGAGTTGAAAGAAACTCTTCTTTTTTAGTAACTCATTTATTTGTAAAATTGAAAATTGTTTTATTTTTTTCAAAAAGCGTAAATCGACTTTTTTGTATTGAAGACGGTTAATTTTAATCCTATATTACTTTTATTTCATAAGTCATTATTTGAAAGTTTTAATCCAAAATGCATGTTTGTTTAACCTTGATGGTATCAAAGCAAATTAATTTGACATCAAATTTTGAACAGGAAAGAAAGACAACAGAGGGAACATAACATTTTACCTTGATTACAAATGCAAGTGAGTGTCAATTGGTGTTTTGTAATTTATGCAAATTACCACATTATCGCTTCTGCTTGTTGTCTTCTTTTGATGTTCACACACCTCTTCTTTACAACTACTTTTACGCAATCATTTTTAGAAGTAAAGGTATAATTTCAAAGTCCTCTTTGGTTTTCCTCTGCCGATCACTTTATTCGAAATTTGTTAACTGTATCCGTAACTGTGGAAACTCAATTCTTGTCATTTACATAATTCTCAATCACATACCTTAAAATCTCTACGTCTCATGTTTCATTCCGATTCGCTGAAAAGCTCTCTATGGGCTCGTATATAGGGGAAGTCACTTTATAACTATCCGGTATTTTGAGTTAGGACGATTTTCTATGAGTTCCTTACCTATACTTTATGAAAACATGAAACGTCATGGACATGAACGTGAACGTAAGAATTAATGTTTTAGCGTAAAAACTCAAGATGGAAGTTGAGATAAAAATTTGGATCTTGATGATTTAACCACAAGGAAAAGAATTCATCTGAATTGTTTGCATTTATGATTAAAAATTTTAAATTTTGGAATAAAAAAATAAAATGATTGCATTTCCACACACACACGCGCACCATCTTCGGCAAATGTAAATATTAAAAAATGAGGGATTGGGTCAACATGGCCGAGAGATGAGCAGTATGTTTCTTGGATTGGCATTCCCAGGAGGTTCTTTTCATAAATGTTCAATATTTCCTAAAATGTTTTGCTATGTGCTTGGAAATATAATTAGTTAATAGATGCTTAAAAATAAATTGAATAAATCTGTTGAAAGAATATATTTGATTTTACGAATACACTATTGAAAATTTTATCTTTAACCAGAGCCTTATTTTCTTAGAACTTGCTGTGGGGATCTATGACGCCTCTTGTGTTATTTTTTTATTAGAAGCATGATAACAAAAACTAGAGATTTATCATCTACTTCTGAAAATGAATTGAAAACTTTCAAGACTTCTCGGTAAATTAAGTTAGGCAATGCTGCAATTTTTCTAATTACAAAATTATTTTATATTAAGATTGATTACTTTTCGATATAATCTTCAATTTTTTAGTAATTACTGTATTCTGCAATAATTTATGGAAATTTTATGCTTGCATGCAGTTGGTAGGTTGGTTTGAGCTTTATATGGAAAATTCAATAATGGACAAGCGCTTGTATGTGGATTTTGATTGGTATTGGTAATTTAAAATTTATTAGCCGTATCAGTAGAGTTGCATACAATCGGTATACGAGAAAAAGTAAATATTTTTAAGAATGCTTTGAAATAATCAAAGTTATAAAATATTACTAAATTGTTATATTCGGCTTTAAGATGTTTTAAAAACGCGCAGATGCTTGGATTTGTCAAAATATGAATCCATTGGTCATATATTAAAAAATCATTCTCCCATTTTCAAAGTATTTTCAAGCCAAAGAAAGGAAATAAAACATTAAAAATCTTGTAAACTTTTTCTGCTTGCAAAAAATTGTAGTAGAAAAAGAACTGTACAGCGAAGGACAAAAACTACTAAAATATTTATATTTATTTAAAAGGCACCTCATGTTAAAAAAGATTAATGTAAAATATTCGGTTATTTTTAACCAATCTTAAACAAATGAAATCCTTTTCGTCAAAATATTCCTTAAATGCAGCTTTGATAAGAAAGAAGTTGAAAGAAGGTGGTAATTATGTATGGGAACTTTTGCCTGAAGATATAAGAATATTTTAAAACTATCAATTATATAGAAATCTAATTTGCTCACATATTACATAAATATTATTTACTTAAATATGAAATTTCTTCACATGAAATACATAATTTCTTCACGAATATACCTTTATACTATATTTTGTAAATCTGTACCTAGGTAGGGATCTCTTTAGCTCAGTGGGTTTGTCCATCGCGCTAGCAACGTGCGAATTGTAGGCGAAGCAGGTTCGATTTCTCCCTGTGTGTAGTTACTTTTTCTGTGTTAGCAAAGCTTTCCTTGTGGTGTATGTCTATTTAATTGACATTGTTTGGGCGGCTTGACCAAATATGACCCTTGCGCCATAAAACCCTACCAATCATCTGTATCTTGGTAGAAAAAGGGCCATTGTCCGAATTCGCGGATATTGAGTTACTTCCTCAAATCACTTCAAGGTCATGAAATTTATAATAGAAAAAGTTATGTTTTTGTTAGAAAATTAAGAAAGGATCAAAGCATTAGAAAGTATTTTTTGCACGTTGTATTAAAAATAAAAAAGAATGAAAATTACTAAATCAGATTTTATCAAAAATTCGCAAAATGAACATTGGACCTTTTCCCACCACGGTACAGAAATAAGAGAGTCATTCAGCTGTATTCATAATTCAATAAATGGCACGAACAATAGTCCAAAGATTCGGCCACATTAGTACAAAACGTAACTCGATCATATATTACCGAGCACAAACGACACAATTCGCTATTGTTAAAATTACGTTGTATGTAAAAGCTAATTAACTTTCAACTATACACTTTCCAACTCGGCATTCTGGTTAGCTTTAACCGATATTTGAGGGTGATTCCACCTGATACCTTGACACAAATCCAACAATCGCTTGTCATATCTTGTTAACATATTCAGTACTTGCTCGCAACAAATTCACTCGCTTCTCTTCAAGCGCTTATTGGATACAAAAATACGATTAGTGTACTCGGTGATGCTCCAAGAAGCCCCCTAAATTGTTAATTGACCCAGAAAGATAATGCTCCGGTAGTTTAATAGTTTTAGACATTTCCGGAATGTGACACGCCTGTAAAGCTATTTATCACAGTGGAAGTTGAAAATTCGCGACTCCGGACCTAGGTAGCTCTGGGAGAAGTGAGAGATAAAAGGGTTTGAGCGAGAAATTTTTAGAAAAAACTATTCGTCCGATCGTTACTCTGACTAGGACTGAGCTCCCCGTGACCCAATTGAAATAGTTTCAATTCTTTATGTGGTAATGGATAGAGGAATGTAAAGTGAAGTTATGTGGTCAATTAGGTTAAGGTTTAAAATAGGGGAAACAGAGCTTCAGAGGAGATGGAGACTGTTACTGTTTGGTTTCGCATCTTATTCTAGTGGAGGGATGTGCAACCTTTTCTAGTTAGCGTGCCAAAATTCCAAAATTTAATGATGCGAACCACCGTTACCAACACATCACTACTGCTTTTCATAACTATGGTATTTCATTATTACCTTTAATTGATTTGCTCAGAGATCACTTTAGAAGCTTAGAGATAATTTTATACGACCGCAGTACTTGCAGTAGCGGCATCAACCTTCTAAGGAAATAGGAAGAGCATGTGGTCGGAGTTGTTGTCGTAAGATCTCTGAAGAGTAAATCACGTGGGCTTACGAATCGACTGAGCCGATTGGCTATCGAGGCGCAGACTAGTGTTTTTGATCAAGGTGGATAATCACCTTAACCAATCAATAATTTAGGATTCGTACTTTTATCCCTACAACCACGTAACAAATCTTCAAACCGAGCGACAGGAAGAAATAACATAAAGCTGCAAGTACATGCTCCGTCTATTTCATCAGAAGGTCGATGAATAGCAGCAAATGACACTTAGAGACATAATATCACCGGAAATTTAATCCGAGCAGTAGGTTTTTCAGTGATGTCTAAAGTTAAATAAACATTAGTAAGATGTTGGTTTGTTTGGGTCTGGCGCAATGACCATATTTGACCAAGATGTGCCACACACAAGAGAAGGTCAAGCAATGGACAAACACACAGAAGGAAAATTTTATTGGCACAAAAGAGAGAAAAACGTAAGATAAGCTACAGAAATCTGTTTAATTGTTAGCTGACCCAGAAAGACAATGCTCCGGTAGTTTAATAGCTTTAGACATTTCCGTGACTCTGGACCTATGTAGCTCTGGGAGGAGTGAGAAATAAAAGAGCGTAACTGTGCTTGACAAAATCGCCAAATACTTGATGCAAAATCTTCTAACGTGCCAACCAAAATTTTGAGGAACTTACTACTTGGTATGTTTTAAGTTTTAGTAGCATTTTTCAGATAATCAAAAATCACATTAGAGCGATAAAATCAAAGAACATTATTTGAGGCATTTTCTTTTAAACTTAGTCATAAGTGACGGTAGTGTTTCTGCGGCGATACTTATTTCCTGTGCATAGTCTGAACGTGACGTCGGCTTATTTTTCGATTGTTGACTGGTCACCAACAATTAGATTAAACGACAAACATTCCCAAAACGGTGATAAATTATATTTTAAGATAACCCCAATATGTAGTTCTTGTTAAGTATTAATGTTAGTCCTTGAACAGTTTTACAGTAAAAACGATTTTTGTTAGTTGAGCAATTTTCTGCTCTATACCGATGATATCATTACTATATCTTTATCTTACGTTCAGAAAATTACTTGCACCAATACGGTGATTATGTATGTAAATAAATTATACCATTTTAATACACATTGCAGTTTCAGATTTATCTTGAACTTAACATGCTTTCTTTCCTTTAATATATTTTGGAATAAACATAAATTATAATCAACTCTTGATTAAGAAAACAAGTCTTGTTACTCACCATTTAAACTTGATATTTGTTCTTCGCTTGAACCAAAGGAACTGGCTGAGATGGAATCTGAAAGAAATAGACACCAAATTTAAACTCTCTTGTTGAGAAACATGGTTTTCGAATATAGTTGAACAATGTATGGTTGAACACACCAGTAAGAGAGAGGATTATTGTTGCTAACGTAAGGAAGGATACGGTGACACTCGATACGGATACTCGATCTATCATAGAGCTTATAGAGCATCGTGTTATCTGTCGATTTCTTACCATGCGTCCAGTATTCTGGACGTGTGATAAGAAATTAGTATATTTCTTACCACGCATCAAGGATAAGTATGGATTATGGTGATAGGAAAAAGGCACCAGAGAAGTTTGATTGCCGAAACCGGACAACTTTTGGAAGTGCTTCTACCTCAAACCCATAAAGCTTCATTATATGAATTAAAAAGATAGGGAAGAACACACATGAATGATAGTGAGTACAATAACAATCAGAAAATGGCACTTCCACATATTCGTATTAAGTTTTACTGTCCTAAAAGAAGCCCCTCTTTGCGCAAACTAGAAATAAAAGCAGCCCATATAAATTGGTGTGGAGAGTTTTCCAAACAGGCAACTGAGAAGTTGTTGTCTATAAACTTTTCGATAAAAGTTTAATGATTACCTGGTTATATTGGATGGAAAAGTGATCTCAACTTTGAGACCATTTCAATATCCAAGTAAAATACCTTTCAGAACGATTTTGATCTATATTTTATGGTGAAATATGTAAATAGGTACTTTTCCGTAGTTCATTTCGAATATATTTTCTACCGAGTAAGTTCTACGGTAACGTATTTAAAATTGTTAAAGGTGGGGAACGGTTGGAGACAAACGGTGCAATTCAACTTTAACCTGAAGAGGGAGCAGCCCGATCTCAATCAAATGGAGAAATATTGGCTCTAAGAGGAATATGTAGTTGCCTAAAAGAAAACTAACAACTTTTGTGGACTTAAGAACATCATTATTCATGTTGGGAGTCACAAACTATTCTATATATGATTGTCTTCTGAAATTAATATTATCTAAGCCTCGACCATAGATTACTCAAATCAGGCCAAGACATAGTTCAGCAAAATATTAGATCGCACTTGATCCATACTTCATTTTATTCAGCATTTAAGATGGTATACTACTTTATTTAAGGACATATGATTAAATTTCGACCATAAATATCGAGTTTAGCAAAATTATTGTGTGATGGTCACAGCTGCTCACATTGGTTTATTTTAAGTACGCTGTTAAAATAAGACTTTCCTTGATTTGAATATTTATGGAATATATTTTCTTTATACTTTTGTGTGCGATATAATAGTTCTTATTGCTCTATGAGAGAGTTTAAGTGTAAATCAACAAACCATTATAGAAGACGGGTATTTTACTTCCTGTTACACAAATTCTATCATAATACACACCAGGGTTCCCTTAAAATGTGTTTTATCGCCGTTTTGAAGACATTTGTCGTTTACCTAATTATCTAATTGGCATTGGTTAATTAACTATCAGATATTGATTCGGAATTCATTTTTTAGCATATTTATTGATGACATGGTTAAATCGTATTCGAAAAAGAAGCCAGGTGACGCCGCCTCCAAAATTGGTACAGGAACTATGTTCTTCCACAAAAACGCAACCTATATACAGATTGACAGGAAACGGCTCTTTACTTTAACATGACATATCATATAATGGGTTACATTATGAAATTCCTTGGTAATACAGGCGCAGCTGGACCGTTATTGGACCTTGCACTATAAAAGCCTAAACCAATCAGCCATCCTTGGTGCTGCACGTATTTTGAACATTACTGTACATAAACTGATATCACATGAATAATAAATCGCCCTCAACATACGCAGGAACTTAATAGTACAAAGGAAATGAAAGAAAACTAATACCAGTGGGAAAATATCCTGTTCCTTAATTTCTTTCGTGTTCTGAAAAGAACTCAAGTTTTCTGAAACCTCGTCTACTTCCGTGACATTTTATCTCGAATGCTATTATCCAACAAGAGAGTTTCCTCGCTTTGACGAGAAATCGCAGAATTTTCTTCACTTGATTTTTTTTCCTACCGGAAGAACTCCCGTAAATTTTCCCTCGAAATAATTTACCCAAAAGGTGAAAAATGCTCTTTATTTATTTCGTTAAACTTCATTTCTAGCAGCTGTTGGTTATCGATCAGAAAGCCTTGTCTGTTATTACTCAGGTGCATTCCTGAGTAAATGGCGACTCGGCACAAACTTTCCCCTTCATTCGTTCCAATCGTCTGCAAACTTTTTTCTTCTCTCAAACGATCGGCAGTAGTGTTTTTAATTCCATTTCAATTTCGCATGCAGAAAAGATTTAGCATGAGAATGTTAGTACACAATTCAAACGAGGACAGAGGATGGTTCATTCGAATGCTGACTTTTGATACTTTATAAATGAATAAGAATCTGAGTGGAAATACAAAAATAAAAGAATTCATAGAAAATAAATATAACGGTTTATATCAATGTTAAAAATATTTTTGAAGTCATAAATATTTCGCCCAATGTAATTTACATCGAATGAGAATAGCAAAATATTTTTTTACATCGTATCACAAATAATCTTTTAAGACAAAAGCTGCTAAAGTAACTGAACGAAATTAGTTAAAACATACTGAAAATATTTTAGAAACGCTGTTTAAAATTTCGTTTGAAGAGTTGCTCTTTTAAGACTTTTGGAAGAATTTTCTATGTTTGTTTTTATTTTTATGATGAACATTTTAAACTATATCTGGATTTTAAAGCTTTGAAAGGTTTAAATTAGTATTTTAAAGTGTATAACTTTCTTTTTTCAATGAAATATGAGAGATTTTCCGTGTAAACAAATCAACCAGATGGAAAATGAAGATTTTACTTTGGCTACCCAAATATTTTTCATGACATATATATAGGAGTTACCTTAAAATGTAGTTTATCGCCGTTTTGGTGATGTTTGGCACTTGATCTAATTGATGTTGAGTAATTAACTATCATATCGTCTGCTTAGAAGTGAAACACACTAAGTCATGAAACATAGTTCTGAGAAAAGCGAAGGGGAAGAGTTATACTCCCTTAGCTTTATTCACTAAGTGTATTTCTGAAGAACAATTCTAACCTTCATGCAAAGAGGGGTCGTGGTAGCCCGGTTGGTAGAATAAAGGATTAGCCACCGGAAGGTTGCGAGTTCGAATCCAGCCAAAGACCGTCGTGTACAAAGGGAGCTGGTGCAAGTTAAACCTGTCGTGGCTTCAAATGTCTTCACGTTTGGCGTGGTGTGGAAGTTTGGAGAGTGGGGTGCCAGCTCAGGTGTGACCTCGTCATCTGACAGTGGTTCAAAATTACGTGGTGTTGTCCTCGGATCTTTCCCTTCGGGTTTGATTCCGACCGTCGTCAATAGCCCGTTGTGTTGCTCCAGTGCGACGTTAATTAAAATACCTACCTACCTTCATGCAAAGAAAGAATAACTTATTGACTTCACCAATCTAGAGATCACCACTTTATGGTTTAGAAAAGCTAAAATCTCACATTTCGAAAATATTGACTTAGTATGCTTCACTTGTAAGCCAATTGGTAAGTAACATACCAATTCAGAATTTATTCTTTGGTGCTTAAATCATGTTCGAAAAACAGATAAACTGACACCACCTTCAGAATACATACAGGAAACATGTATTGCCGTAAAAACACTACCGCCACCTACATTTCGCTTGACAGAAAATGCCCTCCTACTGTTATATTTGAATTAAGTAGGATTAATCAGAATTCAGTGTCAGATTTCCATAGTTGAGTTGCAAAAAGGCATCTGCACTATGTTCTCTACTTCATATTATTCTGATTGTGTACGATGTCTTGCCTATTTCTGTATTCCTTGATAGCGATTTCCTCTCGAAATAAACAATGCTCATAAGCAGCTTCAAGATTCATTTTGTAATTAGAATGTTGCCATATCAATAAATGTATCACGTGGCAGGAAAGCAGCAAAATTAAAAGTATATTTAGACACAAATTAATGGTATTACTCTTGAGATATTAAGATGTTGCTTTCATTTGAAGATAAATCTTGGAGTAAAAACAATTAAGTTTAGTTTTGCTTAAACCGTGAGTTTGGATCGTAGGTCTTCGACTTTGAAGAGTTGAAATGAGCCAGTTGAGTATTATTTCAAAGTATTCATTTAATTTGTAATACAAGTGTTCACCGGTTCACAAGAAAACGCTTTTTAAAATGTACAGTTCAAAACACTGCGAAATCTTCGTATATTTGAATAGATTTGATCATGAGATTTAAAATGATGGCATGCATATTCGTATTGCGTTCACAATTGCCGAGACAGACTGAGTCAAACGCTGCGCCACAGACAGAAATATTGCATTCTCCCCTTAGTTCCCCACACTATTCACCTCGTTCTGGGGATATTCGCTTCGACTGACTGAAGTAACTTCAAAAGTGCATAAAAGCATAAAGAAACACTATCAGAAATCTTTCGACTTGCTTAAAGATTTGATCTGGAACACACCTTCTAATTTTTCCCCCATTATCTTTAATTATTTATGCCGATTCAGCCTGAGTTGTATCTTCAGCACATTTAGCTTAGCAAGATGGAAATCAAGTTGAACAGCTTACTGTTTTCTTCAGTAAGTGCTTAAGTAAATCAAAAGAGGATCATGTTGGTAAGTGGGAAAGAGGTAATTACTGTCGTTTTCGATCTAAAGTAATTTAAATCGCGCATTCGTTTGAAAGTGAGAAATCGAAATAATTTATGATCTTAATCCTTTCGGCAAAGCGCATTTCCAAGCTCTTGCTTCAGAGACGATTAATTACTGCTGCAATATTTCATGAGACCATTACTTTTGAGGTAAATACCATATGAGTATGAATGTTCTTATTAGACTCGCTGGATTGAAATTGTTCGTGAATACTTTTAAACATTTTGTACTTCATGTTTTGACACAATAGCATTTGAATTTTTCCACAATGAATGTTGAATTTGATTATACATGTCTGCAATTTTAGGTGCAGAAGTCCTTATTTTACGCAAATGATATTTGGATGATTTTTTTTGGAGCTTTGAGATTATCAATTATGAATTACAATCAATTATCACTCCTTAAGAGTATGAAATTAATTCAATTTACATAAGAAATATAAATATTTGCAAAACACTCATGCATTACAATTAAACTATTGAAAGAATCATTTGCTTGAAAGCTTCCACTAGATATCGCGCCGATAAACGCTGGTAAAGATTCTTACAAAGTTCCCACTTAAAAAGATTAAAATAATCTAAGAGCATTAAGTACGTCAAAATTATCAATCTTCAAGAGTATGAAGCTAATTCAAGTTACTTAATGAATAGAAATATTTCTAAAACACTAATACATCACAATGAAATTAATGAAAGAATCATTTGCTTAAAAGCGCCCACTAAATATCGCGTCGATAAACACTGGAAACTTACAAAGTTCTCACTTAAAAAGGGTTGTAAAACCCAACTACGAGCATTAAATACGCCTGTGAGTAATTAGATATAATAAAACACAACGCTATTAAGAGTTCTCCATAAAAATGCCTTGTTAGACAGAAATTCGTCTCCCTAATCCGATTGCCTTACAATTATCAATTCGATATATAAAAATCAATCCGAGAACATTCCCTGGCCTCCTTCCTCTACTTCTCGATTAGTTTTCAAGAGCCGTGGAATGGGAACGAGCCATCTGGGACTTAATATTCCGAAGAGAGAGAGAGAGAGGGAATTTTCTCTTTTGTGCTCTCGCTCTGATTACTGTTTGATGTGCCTGAAGACGCCTGCCTCTCCGTGACGGTTGGGCGTGCCTTTGGACGTCCAAGACAAGGGCCGAATTCCAGAGGCCGATTCATGTGAGACTGGTGTAGTGGCGAGACCGCCTTTCAGAAAAGGCGTCTGTTTTCGGAGTTGGCTGGTGTGTTCCGTTTTGTGTTGTGTTTTCGGTTTGGTTCGAATAGCTCTGTAAACATTTTTTTGCAAAATAAGGTTGCTTTTAGGACAGCATGACATACGAAATTGCAACGTATAATTGTCAACTAAGACTTATAAAATATGTATTCCATCCAATATTTTACTGTGCGGTTTCTTTTAGGATTGGTCTGTATCACTCTGTAGTCATTTGTTTTGCTACAGGAGGCTACTTTTAGGACTAAGTACGACTTACGCAATTGCAATGTGTATCCGTGTGTAATTGCCAACCAGACTTACAAAATGTGTATTCCATTCATTATTTTACTGTGCGGGTCCCTTTCTATCGCTTTTTTTTGGGGAGGGGTAGCTGAATTAACGACGCACTGGAGCAACTCAACGGGATATTGGCGACGGTCCGGGATCAATCCCGACCGTCGCCAAAGGGAAAGATCCGACTGTTTCTTTTTGGATTGGTATGTATCGCTCTGTAGTCATTTATTGCTGCAGGACACTACTTTTAGGACTAAATACGCATATCCAATTGTAATACATAATTTATAACAGACATATTTATGAGTACTTTCTAGAGAAGTTAGAGATTTGGGTTTATATACGGTTGTGTGAATAGTTTATAAAACTGCTATGTATGGGTTACACAACTCAGACTTATAATTTAATAAATACATGTTAGATCCAATCTTTTAAAAGTATCTAAACTTTTTTATTACTTTCCATAAGTTAATTAAAACAGATTGAGACCCATTTATGAGTTGTAAATGAAAGCTTTAAAATTCATGTAGTTGATGCATATGCGACTACTTGATAAACTGGATAGACAAAATGTTCCCTGCTAAACATTTGTAGACGGATACCAGAGAGCTATAAGCACTGTATTTTAGAAACTAATACCTTGATACCTACGAAATACTGATTTCTGTGTTCTATTTGGAACATTCTTTTAACGAACATCACTTTCTTGGTCATTTCTGTAAACGAGGGAAGATCACAAGACAACATCAAAAAGGAAAGTAAATTGAAAAGTGCAGCTGCTTCTCGATGTATATAAATGATTCTACAATTAAGCTTATTATCCTTCCCTTTAATTGTTACTAATATTTCATGTAATTATTTATATGAAAACATAAATGAAAATAAATCCATCTTAAGTAAATGTTAAGGATGTAAGAAAATGGGGTACTGAGCAACATTTTTCCTTTTAGGAAGCATATGTTATATATACCTATATTAACAAACATGAGGTAAAAGGCAGCCCACAATTAAGAATTTATGCAAGAATCTAAATAAAATAAGCCCAATCTTGTATGTGCTACAAGAATCCGCAAATACTAATCAGTTTTACATGTTCATTAAATTTGTTGTCCTTCTAAAAAAATGATTAAATCAATGTTTTCTGGTTCGAAATAAAAGTTGAATAGTGTAGGTAGTTGAATAAAGAAATCGAAACTGAAACTTCATGACAAAAAATAAGGGGTTTTGTTTGTCATTCTATGTCCATTTTCTGCTGCACGAGGATAAGAATTACAAGACCACATATCATTGAATGTTTTAAGCAGAGTTTAATTAATTTACGAATGTTAAATACACAGAGAAACTATTTTAAAGATATTTTTCGAAATGCTTGCTATGAAATCATTGAGATATAATTTTTTTGCATGTTATGAAAGCGGTATTGATAGTATTTTAACAGTTACTGATTTCTTATGCATAATATAATGTTTACAAATCATTTAATCGATATGAATAGAATTTAGTCATAGCCCATTTTGGAATATTTTCAACTGTATTCTCCGCTCAAATGAAATGAAACCTAAATATTTGTGTAGCTTTTAAAATGAGTGATTTTACTTGTATATATATCATAGAACGAAACTAAGAATTGCAAAGCTTGTTTACGTAAGATATTATATGACTTTTTTCGATTCTTTAAAAAACGCGAATTTAAATCACTATGAAAAGAAACTTGAATTCCTCTGTCTATTTTCGTTGGAGCTAAATTCTGTTTGGACTTTATGATTACTCGAAACAAATTTTTACGCAGAGTTGCCCCCGCTCCCGACGAAAAGTCAATTTTTGTAAATTTCAACTTAATGCCACTTTTAGAAACATTTTTTTCCAAATAAGCAAGATTGGTACCCATAAAATATTGCAGTAATAAACATATAAACGGTGGATCAGTTAAAGTGATAAGACATTCTCACACTAATGACTGCTTAATTTCATTCGCTGTATTTTGTAATTTGAGATTTTGGGAGCGTTGAAAAAATATAAATTTAAATTACTCGTTGAATCTCCAGCAGGTAAAATTTTTGCGGTGTTGTTTCTTCTTAACATTTCAGTTTAAGTGAGATAAACCGTTGGAAAGATCTGCTGAAGTCTGTAATGTTCAGGAAATAAAATAACGTTCTCAGAACGAAAATCCAAGTTTCTTTAGCTTAGCAGCATTTTTAATTTTATTATCCATCTTTGATAAATTATACCGGATCACCTGATTGGAACGTTACTCCGTTTATTTATCCTCTTTTCTATGTTTCACCATAATATTAGATAAGCAACTGCTGCTATTGGTTAAGGTTATGTTCGCTTCAGAAGGCGTTTATCTTTATTGACCCTGAGACATACTGAAATATATTATTTAACCTGTCGACTACCCTTCAGCGAGCCTGAAAGCCTTCAGCACAGCATCTGCGATGAAGGGTCTATTACTTGTGTCTATTGAGGATATTTAAGCACTTCCATCTCCTATATGTTAGTGCTGTATTTAGATAAAAGAATATTAGAAATCAATAACTTATGACTGTTGTTACCATTTTGTTTTTAATATGATAGTAAAACTTCTTTAAAACAATTTTTCATGATTAATGATTTTTAAATTATGATTTTTTTTCATAATAAATTATTTTTAAATTATGATTTTTTTTCATGATTAATCATTTTTAAATTATGAAAAATTGTTTCATAGTTGGATTAAAAATTCCGACATTAAAATGAGAAAATTGCTCTTTAAAAGCTTCGCAGTTGCACTTGAAGCCAATTGAATTGGGCTGCAGGCACTTTCCTCAGTACACTAAATACAATTCAGCTCAGGCCTCAACCGAGCACATCATCTCCTGTCTGGGCTGTTCCCCAGGCCAGATTATTCCCCATCCTGAGCTGGATCTTGAGGTTCTCAAGTATCATGGGATAATGGACTTGACGTAATCATTTTATTCATGCCAAGGGAGATAAAGTAACAACAAAATGAGAGTACAATTTGATATGCAGTTGTAAATCTTGTGAAAATGATAAATCTTGCACCAAACCAAAACTGTAGGTAAAATAAGCCTCAGAGGAAAACATTTAAATACATACAGTCAAGGGGGGGGACTGCCCACTTTTCAAAAAGAATACGAAAATGTTAGTTACGACAGTGACCACTAGGAGCCATTTGTTGTCTCTTGGAGTGAGGCATTTGAGGAGACTTGCATCTTGATATGTTGTCAGTCCTCACAGCTGATTTTTAGACGCACTTGATAATTATCAAGGGATTTTAAATATCTTCAAACTTTCATCTAACTTCACCAAACTTTCAAGCATATCGCCAGGTGAGATCAATTGCATATATCTATTAGTCAGGCACATAATTACATTACGTCTTGATACAGCAACGTCATGATGAAGTCCATCGTATTAACGCCGATTTCACGATGCCTTCTATAAATCAGCAAAGCAATTGACATAAAATGAATATTAGAGAAACTAAGTATAGAAAATGTATCGCAAATTTTCTTTAAGAGAATTCTAAAAATATTCTCTCCTGTGCAGTCAAAATAGCCCGTTGTTTTGCTCCAGTGTGACGTTTATTAAAATACCTACCATACCTACCGGTGCAGTCAAAGTATGCTCCAAGGTCTCTCTCTCACCAACGAAAATAAGGCACTTGTCGGAGTCAGTCAGGTGAAAACGATTCACTTAGGCTTGAGTTATAATGTGGCCTATTCTGGCTTTAGCAGAAAAAGTGGCAACTGCTTTAAAGATCTTTTTGAAGTAATGGAGGTCATTAGGCTCACTCTTGAATGGAAAAGATGGCAATTGATTCCTCCATAAAGTGCACAAAACTGATCGAGGTTTCCCTGCTGACCCTACCCAGACACCCAGAGAGAGTAGTTGCTGACAAAGGAACTGGGCCCTATTGTGGTTGATAATTTAGCTGACTACTGTGATGAAAAGGTGAAGGTCCCGATTTAAATAAATATCTAAATGGAAATCTAATCGCACCCCCATGGCAAACTAATTGGGATTTAACAACCACAGGGGAAGAAAACTAATTTTTACTCATTGTCAACACCTCTACTCATATTACAAAGAGATTTTTGATTTTTTTTGTCTCACTGACCACGGTGTGTTTATATCACTTATAAAGACTTCAAATAAAAATACATTATGCCCTTGCAGTATAATTGGTGACGTGGATCACTATTTATTTAAATGTAAATTCACATAACATCTTCATGTAACAGAATCTACAGGTAATTTAAAACACAGATGGCTGAATAATATTTTAATTAAATCTCTATCTATAGACTGATTAACTACATAACATTTTTCAAACATTTAACCGAAAACATCGTATAATTCAAACTTTTACATATATATATGCTCATTGCGTGCTTCATTATTATTCTTACGTTTTCCATTTGTCTGATTTCTATGCTCACTTTGTAAACTTTATAATCACTAGTCTCTTAGTCTAAGCAGTTAAGTTGTCCTATGGGATGCAGTATCTATGTAACATTAACTTTGTTCATTTCAAACATTTAGTGCATTGTTTACTTATGTATTTTTATTTCGTCTGCATGATGTAGACGGCTTTAGTAATTATGTCTGGTTTTTGGATTCTGATTATTTTTGTTACTTGTATTTGTTCAATATGAATCAATTGTATTTTCTTTGTTAGTTTGGTCTAAGAGCCCTGAGGACCTAATGGGGCCTGACAAAGGTCCTCCCGAACGCGTCTCGTGTAGCCCTACACCCTCTGGATAGGCTGTGCGATCAGGGTCTTGATAAAAAAAATGCATCTTTCTAAAGATCTAGATCGCAACGATTCTTACGGCTATGTTCCAGGTCCTTTTACCATACAAAGCATTGACACAAGAAGAAAAATAAAGGAAGCAGTGGTGAAGATGACTTTTAGTGCACGATTACACCAGCTCCTATACTTCAGATTCTGAAGATGATGACGTTCTCCCTCTTTGAGAATAGAACTTTGATGAACAGGAGTATAGGAGGGAGGATTAGAATGAACCTCCAGACATTCTTGATTTTGTGATCCTAAGATTTTTGGGGAAGAAATCTTTGAAACGTTAAAGGGCACAAGTAATTAAATGGATGTAATGATGGTGATATAGAGATTTCGCGCTTGAGAACAAATGATAAAAGAAAAACCGTTCAGGTTTCCAGATAGATCTGAGGAATTAAGTATCCCCAAATCTGATATAGACTACATACCTTCCCTGCTTGATTTGTCAACCTTTCACATTTTTTTCTCGTTTCTTGAGTTTAAATTAAAATCTGAGTTACTTTGAGTTTTTTATTTGCTATCCTTTGTGCATTTTATACCTAATATTATCAAAAAGTTCTTTGATTGATGTTTTTCTTCAAAATATATCAAAACTGGACAGGGCAAGAAAATTGAACAGGGAAAACCCGAAATGGGCAAATTCACTCTTATTTCCCAGGTTCATTGCACAGTTCGGTTATGATTTTTAAACTGGAGGAAATTTTAGCAAAAGAAATGTATATACTAAATCAACTCTACTAACACTAAGCCACATAATGCAAAAAAGGTTTTGGTAGGTATTGTAAAGACTTCAGACTAAGATAGATGGCGCTCTTGCGCATGCCCAGAAGGACTTTGAGAAAGGAAAGAGTTGAGAACGAGTGTGGCGAGAGACGTGTGGGTTGTGTTTTTTGGAGAGTGATCGAGACTGTGTGAGATGTTTCGTTTTTGATATATACTACCTTTATTATTTTGTGTTGTGTGTCGTGCCTGTACTGTGTCCTGTGAGTTCATTAAAATGGTTTGAACCAAAAAAAAGGAGTATTCCTTGTGATGATAATTTAAAATTTTGAGCAAGTCAGTACAGACTACGAAGAAATGGTGGCAGCCGTTTGGATACGATCCTGGTGTTACGGATATCTCCAGTGCAAATTATTGGGTGAGTACCAGATTTCATTAGCAACAGTGCCTTTTTAATTGTAATTTGTAAAGTTTTGCATGTT
This sequence comes from Meta bourneti, assembly GCA_933210815.1. Taxonomy (NCBI): domain Eukaryota; kingdom Metazoa; phylum Arthropoda; class Arachnida; order Araneae; family Tetragnathidae; genus Meta; species Meta bourneti. The sequence continues at coordinate 36,041,494 of OW119927.1, read as the reverse complement.
GAGTTTTGGTTCATTGAAGAATCGTTGTTTTGGTTTCATGCAGTTTTGTTTTGTCAGGCAGTTGTAATATGCAAAAGTGTTCTTATTTTAACTAGGCTGATATAGTTAAAATTTTGTTTGGTAAAATTGAGTGGTAATTTTGAAAAAGTGTTCTTATTTTAACTAGGTTGATATAGTTAAAATTTTGTCTGATTTTGAAAGGCAAATTTATTCTGTTGATTTGCAAAACTATTCTTATTTTAGCTAGACTGATATAGTTAAAATTTTGTTTGATTGTAAAAAAAAGAAAATTTAGGACACTCATGTGGTATACATAAAAAAAAGAAATTTCTGTTCTGAATGGTTAAAATTAGAACTATTCAAATGGTCAGTTTGAGTTTTGTTTTCTGAGAAAAGAGAACGATTTTAAAATTTTAAATTGAGATAGCCTAGTTTGTTTTGTGTTCTTATGTATGATGCTATCTGATGACAATTGAAGTGTTGTTAAAATTTGATTTGATTCTGTTGTATGATTCAAAATAGAATTAAAAATTTGGTGTAGAAGTATATAGTTTGAATTACAAGTATAATTCTTTTTGATGAGTGTTGTCAACAGCACCAAATGCCTAGAATTTTCAATATTTAGTGCGTCTTGGGTTATTTTGCTTTGGAAAATATTTTGTTATATTTCTGAATGAATCGGAAATTCATTTAAAAGAGTTTTGGAGTGTTTTGAAATTGTCATTTTCATTTGTTGCTCATTTAAATGACTAAGAAACCCCTTAGAATTGTTTATTTATTTTGCGGAATTTTGAATGTCTAACTTGTGTACTTAAGGAAATTTTTATTAGTAATTTGAAATTGCTTTGTGTAACTAATTTGGCAAATGTGAGACCATTTTGTGTTCAGAAAAAGAACTCGAAAAAAAAAAATAATCTGAAAGTGTGGATTTGAATTATTCACTTCCTGTGTTTGTTGACGAAAAAGAAAAGGAAAAGAATGATATTCTGTTTTATATTTTTGTGTGTGCATTTATGCTTCTGAGTGTGAATCAATTGTTCATAGAGAAAAGGGAATTCTTTTGAACTGAAAATACCTCTTCTTGATTAGACAGGAAAGTTGAGTTTATATTCTGAATTGTATTTTAATTGTAGTATTATTTTCAAAACAGCTGTTCTTTAGTTGAACTTTTCTTTAACTGTTTATTTTCTTCTCAATTTGAAAACATCTTTAAAAAAAGATATTGTTTTAATGAATGAAAATTTTAATTTGTTTATGTGTTCGAAAATTATTTCTATTGATTTTTGGTTGTTCGGTAAGAAAGTTGTAACGTAGAATTAGCGAATTTAATTCTTTGATAAAGTCTTGTGAATTCTGTTGGAATTTAATACCTTAATAGAGGTTTTTGATAGTGTTTCCCCTGGCCCTTAATCATGGCATTTCTTGCAATTGGTAGAAAGCAGGACTTAATTGCTGTTGCGGAAGAAATTGGTGAGAAGGTACCAACTTCGTGCAAGGTTGCGGATATTAAACAAATAATTTTAAAAAGCCCAAATTTCGATCGGGAGGAGGTAACGATAATCATGGAACGAGTCATAAAAGATAGACTGGAAGAGGAAGAATTAGCTAGACAAGAAAAAATTCGTGAGGAAGAATTAGCTAGACAAGAAAAAATTCGTGAGGAAGAATTAGCTAGACAAGAAAAAATTCGTGAGGAAGAATTAGCTAGACAAGAAAAAATTCGTGAGGAAGAATTAGCTAGGCGACTAGAAGAACGACAAGAGCGGGAAAGGGTCAGACAACATGAACTCGAAATTAAAAAACTAGAAATGGCTCAGAAGGAATTTCGCCGGTCTGAAGAGGAATCTGAAAATGGGGCGGATAGAAACAGAAAAATCCAACTTACCCAAATCACTCCCAAATTTGACGAAAAAGGGGATGAAATGGGATTGTATTTGATCAATTTCGAGAGGAAAGCAGAGATGGCTCGAGTGCCGAAGGAGGACTGGGTGGCTTATTTGCTGGCCGTTTTGCCAGCCGAGTTATCTAACATGCTTGCCCGAGAACCTCCTGAAGTGGCCAACAATTATGATGTTGTGAAAAATCTCATTCTGAAACGATACAAAATGAACGCTGAAAAATTGAAACAATGTTTCTACAGACATCAGAAAACAGCAGAGAAAACATGGAGAAATTATGCTCATGAACTGTACAGCTACTTCACTGAATGGCTTGCTGAATTGGAAATTGAAACCTTTCAGCAACTAAAAGATTTAATCGTTGCCGAGCAATTGAAGTATCGTGTACCAGATCAAATCAAGGAGCATTTTCTTGACAAATGGATGAAGTTGAAGACACCTTTTGAATTGGCAGAAGTGATCGAGGAGTACGAAACCATCAGGCAGAGTTTCAGGAAGAAGGAATTTCCAAAGAAGTATGGCTATCAAGGTTCAAAGGGACATTTTAGTGGAAGTAGACCCAAAGTACCATTCAAGGATGACAAGAACAAACATCCGGTCAAAACCGAACCCGCAAGCAACGAAAACCGTGAAAGAGAGTTTGAAAAGAGAAGACAGCTCCGATGCTATGAATGCGGTTCGTTATCACATCTGAGACCCCAATGCCCGAAGCTCAAGAGATCTGAAGTAGTAGCTGCCAATGAAGTCTTTGGAAGACACGTGCCTGAGTTGATGTCTCCTTATACTAGTGCTGGGACAGTAAATGGAGCCCAAATGTCTATCTTGAGAGATACTGGTGCCAGCATCGATCTTATTCCCAGCAAATTTATCAAACCACATATGTACACAGGTGAGCATGTGTGGCTCGCTTCTCCATTAGTAGACAGCCCGGTCTGCTTGCCCATTGCAGAAGTTGATTTGAACTGCGAATTGGGACATGTCCTTACTAAAGCTGCTGTAAGAGACAGTTTTCTGGATCAAGAGCATTACCTACTAAGTAACAAAACCGTTGCTCTGATCGAGAGTATGAAAAAAGATAAGGAGCTGGAGATCCAAGTTATTAATGCAGTTCAGACGAGAGCTCAGAAAAGTCTTTTGACAGCCGAAGTTGAAGAGTATCCAGTTGAGTCGAGTCCTGGAGAAGAGAATGACAGTACCGTGTTAACAGAGGAAGACGGAGAGGTATTGCCTATGGCGGAAGAAGCCTCACGGAATGATTTTGTCGAAGAGCAGCGCAAGAGTAAAGAGTTGAAACCACTTTTCCTAGAAGTTGAGGAGTTAGCAAAGGAAACCAAGTATGCAATCGTTAATCAAATGCTGTTCTATCTGAAAAGTGACAAGGATGGTACGCAGAGAAAACTGCTGATTGTTCCAGAGAAGTTTCGGGACCAATTAAAGAAACTTTCTCATGAAGGAACAGCGGCTCACTTAGGAGTGACCAAGACTAAAGATGCTCTTTTTAAAACTTTTTTTTGGCCGAATTGTTACAAAGATGTTGAAGAATTTGTCAGATCTTGTGACCAATGTCAGCGAGTCGGGAAACCTCGGGATAAGAAGAAGGCACCCATGAAGATCGTTCCTGTCATCTCGGAGATCTTCACAAAGATTAATGTGGATGCTTGTGGTCCTTTACCTACTACACCATCTGGAAACCGGTATCTCATCACTGCAATTTGCATGTCTTCCAAATATCCCGATGCAGTTCCTGTCCCAAATCTTAGTTCTTCAACCGTGGTCGATAGTTTCCTGCAAATCTTTAGTCGGATGGGTTTCCCGAGGGAGCTGCAAAGCGATCAAGGAACGTCGTTTACAAGTGCACTCACAACGGAGTTCCTGGAGAAATTTGGAGTTAAAGTAGTGCGAAGTTCCGTACATCATCCCCAGAGCAATCCTGTGGAGAGACTACATAGAACTTTGAAGAGAATTCTTCGAGTCCTGTGTCTGGAGTCAGGACCTGATTGGGAGAAAATCTTGCCTCATGCCCTGTTTGCTCTACGAGTTGTTACTCATGACAGTACTGGATATACTCCAGCTGAGCTGGTTCATGGACAGAATTTGAGGACTCCCATGACTCTACTGTACGAGAACTTGACGGAAAGCGAGGAAGAGAAGACTAGCGTAGTATCATATGTCTTCAAGCTACTAAACCGCATGAAAAGGTGTCAAGAATTAGCCGTCCAAAACATGGAGAACGCCAAAGACAAACAAAAACTATGGTATGATCGCAAGGCTGTGAAGCGTAAATTTTGTGAAGGCGACCTTGTGCTGGTTGTCGCTACATCTAGGCCTAACAAAATGGCAGTTCATTGGATCGGCCCAGGGAAAGTCGCTAAACAGCTTTCCGAAACCAACTACATTGTGCAGTTTCCAGAAAAAGACAAATCCCATGTGTACCATGTGAACATGCTCAAGCCATATTTCCAGAGACCCGAAAATGTGAATTTAATCTGTCTAAAAGAGATTAGGAACTGTGACAACGAGGAGGACATTCCAAGTCTCGAGCAGAAGCCTGAAGTCTCGGAAATGACACAAATTTGGCAAGACATAGAACAAAATGGTCGCTTGTCAGAAGATCAGAAGGAGCAGCTGAGAGAGTTGCTATCAAAATACTCTAGCTCATTCTCAAACCAGCCGGGGTGTACTGATCTTACTGAACATGACATTGAGCTTGAATCTGAGAGGCCCATCTGTGCCAAACCTTACAAGATGTCTCCACGCCAAACAGAAATTTTGAAGATGGAAGTGGAGAAGATGCTGTCGCTCAAAGTCATTGAGCCAGGAGAATCTGATTTTACTTCTCTTATTCTGGTAGAAGTACCAGGAAAGGATGCAAGACCGTGCATCGACTATCGAAGACTCAACAAGGTCACTAGAACCCAGTACTTTCCTCTGCCAAACATTGAGCAGCTTGTTGAAAAAGTGTCAGCTGCCAAGTATATCACCGTTCTAGATTTGACCCGAGGTTATTGGCAAATACCTCTGAGTAAACGAGCCCAAAGATATTCAGCTTTTGTAACCAGTTTTGGGACATTTCGACCGTTGAGATTGCCATTCGGTTTGAAAAATGCCCCTTATGACTTTAGTCGTTTGATGGCCGAACTGTTGAAAGACTGTGGAGAATTTGCATGCCCTTACTTGGATGATGTAGCCATCTATTCCCTAAGTTGGGAAGATCATTTACAACATTTGAAAACCGTCTTAGAAAAGATGAATGCAGCTCATCTGCACATCAAGCCTTCTAAGTGCCAGTTTGCTCGTGCGTACGTAAAGTATCTTGGGCACTTGGTTGGTCAGGGCCAGAGAACACCTGGAGAATTGAAGATCCAAACTGTAAAGGACTTTCCGACCCCTGCGACTAAGACGCAGATCCGATCTTTCTTAGGACTTGCGGGGTATTATCGAAAATACATTCCTGACTTTTCAGTCCTCTCAGCACCAATTACAGATCTGCTGAAAGGAAAAAATCGTCGTGCTGCTGTCATATGGACTGATGCTTGTCAAGAGGCGTTTGACAATTTAAAGAAACGGTTGTCGGAGAATCCGGTGTTGTACAGTCCAGATTTCTCGAGACAGTTTCTCGTCCAATGTGACGCGTCAAATCTTGGGATTGGCATCGTTTTGTCCCAAATTAATGACATTGGTGAGGAACATCCTGTCATGTACTTGAGTCGGAAGTTCTCAAATGCAGAACAAAAGTACAGTACCATCGAGAGAGAGTGCGCAGCTATCGTGTTCGCCATCCAAAAGCTGCGATGTTATTTGGATGGACACCAGAAGTTCATCATCCAGACGGACCATAATCCCCTTGTTTGGCTGGACAAAAATACGGGAACCAACCCTAGACTTTTACGTTGGGCTTTGATCCTGCAGCCATTCAATTATGAGGTTGTCCATAAGAGGGGGAAACAGCATCAAAATGCTGATTCATTAAGTCGCATCCCATAAACCTCATATCCTTTTATTTTATATTAGTAAGTTTATTGTTTATTTTGATATTTGTATTATGTGTGAAAATTTTAAATTTTTCTTATCATTAGTGTAAATTGTTTTCCTAAATTTTTAATAAGTATATAATTTTTTGTATAATATTTTTGAGTTCAAGGCACTGATTGCTATAATCTGGTACATGTGCAGTGTATTTTGTGTACTTGAACTCTTGAACTTTTCCAATGACTGCACCTATCTGGAGACTTTTTCAGGCAGTGGAGTCATCAAAACTTTTCCCTCATTCTTCGAGAAAAGTTTCCTCCTTGTGGGGAGGAGTTTATAAGTCTGTAAAGACTTCAGACTAAGATAGATGGCGCTCTTGCGCATGCCCAGAAGGACTTTGAGAAAGGAAAGAGTTGAGAACGAGTGTGGCGAGAGACGTGTGGGTTGTGTTTTTTGGAGAGTGATCGAGACTGTGTGAGATGTTTCGTTTTTGATATATACTACCTTTATTATTTTGTGTTGTGTGTCGTGCCTGTACTGTGTCCTGTGAGTTCATTAAAATGGTTTGAACCAAAAAAAAGGAGTATTCCTTGTGATGATAATTTAAAATTTTGAGCAAGTCAGTACAGTATGTATTTTTAATTAACGTCACACTGGAGCAACACAATGGGCTATTAAAAAGGTTCTGAAAAAATCAACTGTCCACTATTTTTAGGGTTAAAGAAGTTGAAAAGTAGGCAAAGAAACCCCAGTTGACGGTACTATTCTATATTGTTGATTACAACCCATATTCTAATCAATTAACCATTTTTAATGGAATCGAATATACATTTTTGTTTTCCATTTCAAATTTCCTAATGAAATAAAATTGATCAAAAATAGAAAAAATAGCATTCAGCGTACTTTTCGTCACGTTTAATTCATCTTTTTATGCACACTGGTTTAAATAAATTAAGAAACGAAGCAAAAATATAGATAACTTCATGAAAAATATGCTATTACCTTCTAACTTGAAGAAGTAATGAATATGATGCCGCTCACACTCATTGTATGCCAATTTGTTCGGCAATTTGTGATATACAGCTGGTAGCAGAATGTCACAGGTTGCCGAAGTTGCATGTTGGAAGGAAGTTGCATGTAGAACATTGCGCAAGAAGAAACCAATTTTCAATCAAACTCGAATCAACATCGAAGCCCTCAAGAGCTGAGCAATTGGAAGAGGAAGGAACCCAAGCATGTGAAGCGGACCACAGATAGAAAATCTAACTGACGAAGCAACGAAACTGCTGAGGAAGCTCTACTTGATTTGTCAGAAGCATCAAAAGTTCGGGAGAAGCTGGGTCGAAAAGAGAGTATACTTAGAAAGCAGAACACGTAACATCGCAGACGGAAAAGAACAAAGTTGACAGAAATTAATCATGAGCATTATCCCTCAAAGAATGCTCAATGCCCGCAGGTTGGTTGGGTTTTGTGACACAAAGGTTTTAGCCAAGTTATGGCAAAAAATGTCAAGTAAATAGACATGCACAAAAGCGCTGCTTTACTGACAGAGAAGAGGAATACACATAGGAAAGAATCGAACCTGCGTCACCTACAACTCGCAGATGCCAATCATATAGGACACATAAAAGCAAAGTGAGTAATGGTAACCTTTTCATATGCCCAGGATCCCAAACTGGTACAAACGTGACCCTTAGACTATTTTTGTATGCCGGAAGGAAATGTATATTCATAATCTGATTGGTCCACGGGATGGGAGAAAACGACTATCCATTGATTCATCATCTGATTAGTCCGCAAGACAGAAGATTTTGGCGATTTCACTATTTTTGTGGTCACCCTGTTGAAAACCGCATTCACACATCTACTGTGATAAGTTGTCTCTATCATATTCTGCGATAATACCGCCAAACGAGGCGATAAAATGCCGATTCGGTCAACCAAGTAATTTTTCCCACAGAGCAGTCACGTGACTACTAGTCGATATGTTAGTCACATTTTTTGAAGCTCCTTTCAATAGCAGTCTACTTATGTTTCATGTCTATGCTGTCATAGCCCGAATGAATGACTCCTTTTCCATACTCTCTCAGACCACCACGTTTTACACTTGATATGCGTCATTAATTTGAATACCTCATTACAAGCTACTTAAAACATTAATAGATCCTTTAGAAGAGTACTTATAATTTTAAACCTTTTTCATGCTGAACATTTTTCTAAAAAATTGAAATGAACGAGGATATAAATATTTTAAAAATAATTATCTGCAAATATTTCCTCGTTAGGGCTTTACTGATTGCGTTAAACTAGGCGTGAAAATTTCAGCAAACATTTAAGAAATATCTTTCAGGAAGTTGGGAATCGTATAATAAAAGCTGGTGCAAAAAACTGGTTTTATAATGTGAGCGCTTACGCAGAAAATGCTACCAGAAAGGCAAGTGCAGTGTTACGTAACCAAATAACGAGCTAAAATGCTTTTAGAAAATTACTGTGTTGACCTTTTTTAGAGTTAGAAGAAAGTATTATACTAAAATCTTTTCAACAATGGAAAAGAAAGCTTAACATACTTCGCAACTTAATTTTCCGTTTAGATAGACAGATTTTCTTTCAAATTTCAGGTAATCAAATTTTATAATGGCTTTAAGAGTGTTTTTCCCTTTAGAAAATTAAAGCGCCATTGTTAAAACGTCTTTCTTCCATGGTTGTTTAGTTATTTATTTTGTTTCCCATATTCAGTTATAGCTCGGTGTGACAATCTGCGTTTTCAGTATCTGTAAAATGAAGTTTAGCATGAACAATGTTCGTTGATTGCATAGATATTCTGACACTTCAGATTAAGTATTTTTTACTCAAAATATGTGAAAAATGCATTTTTAAAATGAGTGTGGGTTCTATCTCTATTCTTATTACATTTTTCTATTAGCCAAGAATATTTAATTTTTTATCAGAAGAATAGGTTAAAATTTTAACGTTCAGTTTAATTTAAATATTAAATTATTTTGTTGCTAATACTGAAGGCGGAAAAAAATGAGGTATATATGCGCGTAGTGTATGCAGTATGTCTGTAAATGAAAGGTTGGTTTGCTGATTGGGGTTTTTATGGCATAAGGGCCATATTTGGCCAAGACAGGCAATGCTAAGTTAATGAAAGGAAAGAGTAGGAAGAATATTGTTAACTCAGTACATCATTAACGATATTTGCATAAGGTATGCAAGATTTTGGTAAATACAATTGTCATATAGGCTTACAAGCATCGTGAAGAGTTAAAGGTAAATTTTCATTTATTAATTGCAAAATTATATACACATTATTAAACTTCTCAAAAACATTAAGGTAATGGTAATTGGTAATGATAACTAACGTTGCACTGGAGCAACACAACGGGCTAATGGCGACGATCCAGGATCAATCCCCAAGGGGACAACACCATGTAATTTTGAATATAGGTCAGATGACGAGGTCAACATCTGAGCTAGCACCCTACGCTCCAAACTTCCACACCACGCCAACGTGAGGACATTTTATGCTAAGACAGATTTAACATTCACCAGCCCAGCGTATAAACGGTGGTCTTTGGTTGGACCGAGTATCGAACTCGCAACCCTCCGATTGCTAATCGGTTACACAACATTAAGGAAACTCTTTTGTACAATAATTTATATTCAATGGAACTCTAAACGGTGGTCACTGAAGCCTTCTGTCCAACAACAATCTATATTATATGGTATTAATTGCATAGGAGTGTCATGGGTGATGTGGGTGGTCAAAGGTAAGTGGATGGCTAGTTTTGGAGAGTGGTACTCACTGACTTTGGTCTCTGGCATTTGGGCGCTGGTGTGTAGAAGATTCCGCCTGTGATGTTCCAAGGACGACGCTACAGGTATTGGGAAGTACTGCTTTAACTTATTGGTTCATCTATGAGCAGTGCATCACAGGTAATGCACTTCCGGAGTTGTTCACAAGATCTACCCCTGTTCCCCCGAGAAATCTCTTGCTACTCCATCCTCAATAAAACCCAGTTCCATAATCAATGCTAGCAAGTCCACTCATCCCATAGTCAATTACAGTGGTTATCTGACCTCTCCCAATTTCTTGTAAGCACAGCGGTGTAAGTCCCTTTATTATGTATTAGATCACGTGATGTTATGATGCGTCCCCTTATTTCCTATTAATCACATGACATCATCTTGACAATTGGTTATACAACATAATTAACGGTATGTGTATAATCAACCTAAGGTTTCTACAAATGCAATAATTTTTCAAAATGTTTTAGAGGAATATCGGTATCAAAGTATAGTATAGTACTGTATCCAATAAAAATAACAGCGCTATAAGGTTTTAATTTACAGTCATTAACATTTATTTCACAATGTTGTTTGTCTAAATAATGTGAAAGTTGATGAGTAAGATAATTCTTTACAGATAGATACTTTTCATTTGATATATTTGCGCGTTGGAAATAGTTTCGGTTTGGTTTCTCATGTGTAGGTCACTCTACGGTCAGTTTTTACTACACGAGGAGATAGACAGGAACACCTACGACTTAAATAAGTTGACGGTGGATTTTATTGCAATTTTAAGTTCAATAAGCCCCATCACCCCAATACACCCCAGCTTGTCTCTCATGCGTTGTCTAGAGGAAGACGAATAACATTTGTGGTTATTGTCGACCTTAAGAGAACCTACATTCAAATTTCCGTCTTGCATGAAGTGAAATATAATTTGTTTGAAACTATAAACTCAGTTTTGGAAGGAGAAGGAGGACAGTTATTTTTGTAAATATTTAAAAAATACATTAGAATCAAACAATGAACCATCAGCGGAGTTGATTTCGATGCCTCATCAAGTTGATGGTGTTAAAAGAGCGAAACCGGCAGGAACGAGTGTTGAAGAAGGCATTTTTGCCACTTCTCCAACTCTCTGATATGCTTAAGAACAATTGAATTAACTTTTATTTCCCTTAAAAGATAGAAACTTCTACACCTGGACTTTGCATATGAGAGATTTTTCTGCCAAGCCAAACATGGATGGTGGTAGTGTTTCTGTGATCGAACGTGTTTCCTGTACGTATTCCAAACGTGGAATCACTTTTCTTGTTTTTCGTGTACGATTTCAGCACTTCGCCAATAAAAATTAGAAAGAACGAATTACGAATTTATGTGACAATTGATTGGTCAACGCCATATTACGCCAAAGTGACGATTAACTGCAGGGTTAAGATAACTCTGATATGTATCATGCGAAAGAATTTGGGTGGCATTAGTAAAATCTTCGCCTTCCGTCTGGGTTTGTTTGTACAGACTGAAAATCCTTCTCATAAACACACTTGATGCAAAGCAAACTTCAAAATTCTCGATGTAGCGGATATAGGCATAAAGCACAAGTACAGATTGAAAAGCATACCTAGAAACAAATTATAAGTCAAGGACAGACAGTTACGATGAAGTAAAAAAATACTGTACGGCACTGACATATTGCGTTTTCACACTGTAATAATAGGCGGCACAAATCTGGACAAAAGTTAACTAGTTAATTATAAAAGTAATTTGGAAATGTGCCATCCATCTGACCTATGTAAGCGGAATGCGACATTTTAAACCCTTTTGGACAAATAAATTAACTGATCTCAAGCGTTTAAAGGCTGAGCCATGGAACAGGGATGAAAAATTTTAGTATTTGATAGACGAGACCTTATGAAATAGCAAATTGTATTTAAGAAGAGTATTTTGGAAGAAAAAAAACAGACTAGAAACTTTTGAGTAATTTAGTTAGATTTAAGTTTAGCACAAAGATGATCTTGGTTCTGGAACTCATTTTATGAATAGCTATTGGTTTAAATGAATCTTAACTTTCGAACTCACTTTCGACTAGTCAAACAAGTTGAAACTTGTTTGAAGTTAAGCAGGGAACACTGCACAGATAACTGGGTGGAATAACGAATCCTTCAAAGAATTAACTGATTAATTCTGAGCGTTCTGTAACCCGCAGTCTTTCCTGCATGACTTCCTGCAGTCATGCAAGATTCTATTAGTCAAGAAAGCAGAACTTGACCTTCGAATGGAATCTCTCCTAGAATTCTTTCAACCAATAGATATGGTTGGTTAGCCATCATGCATTCTGTGGGAAAAAAGTAATATTACTCTACTTGGAAATGTGACGCTATGAGGGTTAAAAGCTTAAAAATAAGATATTGGGATTAAGTAAAAAAATGACTGTAAAATGCTTATGCCATAACATGTACCAGAATATTAGCTATTAAATTAGTATTTTCTGTATTAATCTAGTACTAACGTTAAAATATATTAAAATGAGCAGCACCGCATTCAATCGATGCTTCAAAAATGTAATCAAGAATTAAACAATAAATTCATTTGCATTAAGAATCAAGAAGTTTCTTGAAATTAAACAAATTAATCTTAATTTTTTTTCTCAATTAATTTTTAAAAAATTTCAACTTTGAACTCAAATTAGCTCAATACAATCTATGAGAAAGTGGGTAGCAAAAAAATAGTCTTATTTTATCCTCGAAATAATAGTCTTGTATTACCCTCGAAATAATATGAGCTGACTCGCGTCTTGGCAGATGAAATGAAATTTTCTATCTCTTTTCGCTGAAAATATGACACTATTATTTTCCTAGAAATAAACGAGTGGATTGTCTGTCAGTACAATAACGAAAGCTAATAAAATGTTTGGCATTTATGACATTGATTTATGTTTACTTTCCAGACTGTCACACCAATCAAGAAATACTGTGATTTTCCCCACTTTTCAAAAATTTCTGTTCTACGGATGTTTGCCCTTAAGAGAACCAAAAATGTTCAAATAAAAAAAGATGAAAAACCTGTTTTTCAGTTCTACGCAAAATTAAATAGCCACACTCCTTTCCCTTAAGAAACATTCATCTATACAGGGTGAGTCTAAATTGTTTTTACAAAATAAGAGGGGCGATAGTACCCATCCAGACGAGCAATAATTACCATGGAACATAAGGTCGCATTCCACTCTGAGAGGCAGAAAAGAGTAAAATTAGAATTTCAATATGAACTTACAACAGTGTTGGGAAAGCGAATGAACGATACCAAAAGTTGCACAATCATTTATTGATCAGAGAAAAACTCACAGCAAGTGCTCAAAGTGGCGGCCACGCGTGTCGTTGCACAGTTCACACCGGCGAAGGAATGACTGGCGCACCCCCTCGAAGATTCCTGGTGTTGTGTTAATTTTGTCTGCGGCAACACCGATTCTCGCTACGAGATCTTCATCCGAGTCCACAGGCGTCTGGTACACTAAAGATTTCATGTGCCCCCAGAAGAAAAAGTCCAGTGGGTTGAGGTCCGGTGAGCGAGGAGGCCAAGCCACAGGTCCGCCACGTTCGATCCATCTTGCTTAGGAGATATGCTACGTAGGCAGGTACAAAACGATGTCAGAGGCGATGACTTGTTCATGCTCGACGCGTTTTGACTTTACTCTTTTCTGCCTCTCAGAATGGAAGGCGACCCTATGTTCCATGGTAATTATTGCTCGTCTGGATGGGTACTATCACCCCTCTTATTTTGTAAAAACAATTTAGACTCACCCTGTACATATAAAGCAGAGTTGGCACCTGTCTGTCTGTTCTCCATACAAATCTACACCGTTTGACCAATCTACACCAAATTTGGTACACTTATTCTTTGGAACCCTGCGGGTAACGTAGGCTACATATTAACCCCGTTCTATTTGTCTTGGGTGTGCAGAGGAGTGTAACGTCCCGTCATCCTGGACGGAGAACTTGCTAGGGGGCGCTCTATCAAGATGACCTTGGAGTTTTTTTTAGAATTTTAGAGCATGATGCAATCGCAGATGGGTGCGGTTGCTCTGAAAATCGCTCAGTATCATATTGTTTATGTATCCCGTTTGTAAATACGTAAACTGTAGCTTTTTATTATTGGAATGTAAATTTTTATGATAATATAAGATTATTTTCATAGAAAGTGGTTTTTTTTTTTAATCTTCGATATGGTACAGGGAGGCTAAAGACAATTCGAAATCCTCATCGGAATAACATTGCGTATTTATACGATCAATGTTAGACCAATTCGCACTAAATTTGTTACACTCCTCCTGTAGAATTCTGGGGGACGCATAGGCTATATATTAACCCCGTTCGATTTGTCCTGGGCCTGCGGGGGGCTATATATATATATATATATACATATATATATGTATATATATAATTATATACATATATATGTATACATATACATATATATATACATACATATATATATGTATGTATATATATATTTATATATATATGTATACATATATATATGTATATATATATATATATATATATATATATATATATACGCATACATATATATATATACATACATATATATATGAATACCATTTGGTCAAAAATAGTGGTTTTGAATCAGAGCAGTACTCTTTCCAAATGGCATTTTAAAAATTTTAATGGCTGAATTATAACCTTTCTTTTCGTAGCATTGAATACTAATCTAAATTACTTGAAATATACGTTTACGGCCTAAGGTAATGATTGAGAAATAATTAGTTAATATTATAAAACCTTGGTTCAAAAAGTCTCGTACTCTAAATCCAAAGTAGCTACTGATTTAAACTGCCTCAAAACAAAAAGTATAAAGTTCGTAATCTTACAAAAACTAAGTTTAAAAGTGGGCCAAATGTAAGTTCGTCTTCAATAAGTTTTGAAGTCTCTTTAGAGTTCTGGGAACAAAATAAATTGAGAAATACTCCTAGGAAAAGCATTGTAAAAGGAAAAAGTTTAAGTGTCTTTGTGGAACCCTTTTTTCAGTCCAAAACTTTTCGGATCGGGCACAGTTACTCTATTGGGATTGCGCTTCTTTACCAAGTCAAATGATAGTACCGCAATCCAGTCTATGAAGTATAGACTAATGCTTAGAAGTCTAAACTTTGATTATAAATTTTCGATAATAATTTTAAATCACATTTTCTATAATGTCATAGCTGGGAAAATGTATGTGAATACATAAAGTACCTTTGCTATATTTGACGTAAAGTGACCTAAAAATAGAAAACAATGAGGTTTCTATAAACCATTTTCACAAAAGAGAATTTTATTATTAAGTTCTTTACTTTTGTGGCTTTGCCCCACTACACTAGTAACCTGCGAGTTGTGGACGTCGCACTATACTATAAGTTCAATTCCTGAAACTTACTGGGTGTATTTCTTTCTACTATAATTACTCTACTATATTTATCTCTTCTGTGTTATTAAAATTTTCTTTGTGTATGCCCATTACCTGACATTGTATTGTGTTTGGGCCAGCTTGGCCAAATATGGCCCTTCCACCATAAAACCCAACCTATCATCTTTGCTGTTTTTAATCAAGCATCTTTGAGAAAGTAGATTCTAACTGATTGATTTAAATTATTAATTATCAAATGAACAGGGCTACAAATATTTTATGGATAGTAGATGCAAGCATGATAAACTACACTGGAGTGCGAAACTTAAGGCGGGTAGGCAGTTGAACTATGGTCGCATTGGAGTGACACAACGGGTTACTGGCGACTGTCCGGGATCAATCCCGAAGGGAAAGATCCGAGGACAACACCTCGTAATTTTGAACCACGGTCAGATGAGAGCAAAACTTAAGGAACAGTAAAGTTTTCAGCAGCTGTATTGCACTGAAGTGACCTGGATGTGGGAAAATGATATAAAAGGTACGTCGAAATTACCTATTGGATGAGTAAAAATATGGTACCATGACAGAAGGGTAGCTGAAAATTTAAATAAAGAGAGGAGGCAGCCTTTAGTTGAATGTTTGATTACCACCCACAGTAATGTAGGCTTTGCACCATAGATGTGAAATGTAAGTAGACTGAGCATTGCTATTGAGAGGAGCTTCCAAAATGTGACCTATTATATTTAATTGATACAAGTTTCACGAAATTAGATAATCGAATTATGAATTACTCAAATACAATGAGCAAAATCTAAAATCTTATGAAAATTAAATTTAAGGATACGACCTACATGTTGACTAGAAGTTACGTGATTGCTCTGGGAAAATTTAAAAATTTACTTGGTTCGCTGATTAGGCCTTTCATCGTCTCGTTTGGTTATATAACATCTTATGACAGGATAGATATGTCACTGCGAATTTCTTTAGAATGGCGACAAAAATGGTGATATCACCAAAGCCTACTATTTTGTCGCCCGGACCAATCGGATGATGAATCAATAGACGGCCGTCTTTTTCCGTCTAGTGGACCAATCAGATGATGAATGTTCGTTCCTTACCGACAGAAGAAAATAGTCTTGGATCACGTTACTAGTTTTGGTCACATGATCCTGGGCACAAGAAAGGTTACCATTGTTCACTCTGCTTTTATATTTCCTCTATGGCTCCACCAGTTAGAGCCTCTGACGTCACGATTCCAAAATAATCGACCTTATAATGAAATAGACATAGCATGTTCCCGCAACTTCATGTTGTTTCTTCCAGTTGCTCGATGTGAAGATCTGTCACGTGGTTGTGGGTGAAAACATGAATCCTAAATTATTGATTGGTTAAAGTAATTATCGACCTTGATCAAAAACACTAGTCTGCGATTCGACAGCCAATCGGATAAGTTGATTCGTAATTCTACGTGATTTACCCTTCAGAGATCTTACGACAGGACTCCGTCTACATGCTTCGTCTATTTCATTAGAAGATCGATGTCCAAGATGTGAATATGCATCAGAATTCTCTTGAATATCCTCAGTTATGAAAATCGTCACAGGCTGTTTTGTTTAACTTTGACCTTTAAAAATAGTGGAGTTCCTTAAGTTTTGCATGCCAGTGTACGATACTATTCGAGAAATTTGCGATCTTTTAAAATACCTACAAAATTCAAATTACAACTAAAACCAAATTTTCCAAACGTTACTCGATGAAGATATTAGAGAGGCTACATAATTTTCTAAAGTATCTTCCATTACATAAATTAATGCAAAGCCTCAAAATTCGATAGACATTGAATAATTATGCTAAGAACTCATTTCAACAATGTAGCCCAAGTACTTCAGCGCGAAGCAGATCGAGTTATTTTTTGGCTTTCATCTATTTCATCGCTTTTAAAGTAATGCATAATAATGAAAAGTGATTATCAATTCTATAAATGATACACTGAAGCAGAAAAATTGAGGGGTTTCGCAATTCTGAACCGAGGCAGAATTCATTTAACTTGAAATGCAATTAGAGAAATGTAACGACTTCATATTTCTTTTTCACAGGTGATTAACTTACTCATGTAATGCGTTTTTCGTCCCATTCGTCGAATAGATTAAATTTTATCTTAAAAACGATATTCTCGAAGGATATCTTTCGATGTATTAGCTTGTTAACCATTTTAAAATGCATGGCGTGTTTCGAAAATGAAGGGATTCCAAGTATAGCATGTTTCAAAAATAGTAATTTATAAGATTGCAATAATTCAAAATGAGAGAATTTATTAATAAAATATCATTTAAAACCTTTTTGAGGATAAGTGACGCAATTCATAAAAGTACATTTTACAGATGCGACAAAAGAATATTGAAAAATTCAAGCATGCCTTACTTCTGAATTCTGAGAACTGGTGCGTATATCTTTATTAAAATTATGTAGCATATTTAGAGTAAATTAAAACTTTTTGTTAATTGGAAAAAAAATGAAATCTAAATTTTGAAGTGTGACACTTTTATCGAAACGGAGCGGTTTAGCAACAGGCGTAGATTGCTAAAATGTACTTGATTTTTCAAATAGATTTTTCTGACGTGCTCCACCCGTACACGTGAAACATAAGTAGACAGCATTGCTATTGAGAGGCACTTCAAAAAGTGTGACCAATATGTCGACTAGTAGTCACGTGACTGTTCTGAAAAATTGACTTAGTTGGCGTATTTGGTGTCTCACCGCCTCGTTTAGCGATATAACATCTTACGACAGGGTAGGTGTGTAAATGCGCACTTTTATAAAGTGGCGACAAAAGTGATGAAATCCCCAAAGTACATTTCAAGCAATGAGAGCAACATATATTGAATGTTTCAAGAAGGGAATGAAACATTCTATACTGATTGGCTCGCGATTAAACTATTCTAAGGAACGCTTCACAAACATTCCCAAACATACCAGAACATAATCACCGAAGTTATTTCATCTAAAGGTGTAAGTTTCGAAGAAATGATTTAATAACATGTTTGAAGAATGAAGTATACTTTTTCGATATCGTCCATCAAAAATATTATTATATCTATGTACTCTTCATATGTCTAGAAGTTTTACAAGGTACTACATACAATATTTTTAATCGTTTTGGTTTTTTAATTTGTAGTTAAATCGTAAAATGATATTTGCATTTATATACTCATTAATGTGTTTCCCAGGACAATTTTAGAAGGCGTATATTAATCAATTAATCTCATCTTTTCACATTTAAAACTTATCAAGTTTAAACAAAATATTATGAGAAGTATTTTAAATAAATGGTATATTAAATAAAAAAGTAAATTTTACATTTCCTAAGCTAATACTTATAAAATATTGAGCTAGAATTTAAATTTATTCCACATATTACAAGTGAAATTTAATGATTATTATGAAAATTATGATAATTTAATTTATGGATGCTTTTTAAAGCACCATAATTCTTCACGTTTGATGAGTTTATTCTTTTTTCATTTCAGCTTGAGGAAAAACAGGTTGTTTTAATGAAAAGGAAACTTTTACTTGATCATCCTCTTCCTTAATAATTATAATAAAGCAATATTCAACGACCTGGTTATAACATACTCGTTGTCTACTTTTCCCCTTTCATACTTTAACTTTTAGTGAGAAATTGCTCGTGATAGCAGTTTTCATACGACACATAAGGCATGAAACGGATGAGCTAACAAAGAACAGAAATGACTGTAAATATCTCTTATATTTAAACAAACCATCTGCTGATGCAAACCTTTTCAAGACATAAAATATACTCATTATTTTGACATGGCAATTAATTTAGAGTCCTGAAAGGTAGAGGCTTTTCTACAAATCTTAATTTACTCTTCTTGATTTTGAGTAACGATAGTAATCCATTATACAGCGCAGCAAATTTGCTAATAAAATCTTGTTTGTAATATTTCGACGTGAGTGCATGGGTCTGGGTTCTACCGAATAGACGATATTTAGCCACAGTAATTGTCATAAAGAAAAAGATTTAACTGTTATTGAGGAGAGAGAAATGCATTGATATCTTATATACTCAGGAGAGGAACTCATAACTTCTCCCCTGTACGCTCTTAGCCTAACGACTTAGTATATATATATACACTATCTACCAATAAGTATTTGGACACCTGTGATAGAAAAGAAAAACAAAATTTATTCATATTCAATAGTTAGTAGAGCCTCCACGAGAGGCAATTACAGCCTCAACCCTCCGGGGAATGCTTTCCACAAGTCCTTGTATGACGGCTAGTGGTATTTTCTTCCATTCGGCTTGGAGAAGACGTGTAAGTTCCTTCACCGATTTTGGACGGTTGTTGCACCCCTTAATTCGGCGATCCAACATTCCAGAGGTTCTCGATAGGGTTCAGGTCTGGGCTCTGGGCAGGCCAGTCCATTCGGTTAACCCCATTGTCATCATACCAATCCATGGTGGACCTCGCAACATGACAGCTGGTGTTGTCGTCCTGGAAGTAATATGAGCCCAACCCGTAAAACTGCCACAACGTAGGAAGCACAATGTCGTCCAAAATAGTGCAGTAGGCGTCGGCGTTGAGCTTACCATGAATTGGGACCAAGGTCCCAGTCCATACCAGGAGAGACACCCCAGACCATAATTCCACCTTCGCCGAACTTTACTGTGGGCACAATGCATTTTGGCAGGAGGCGTTCTCCAGGCAGACGCCAGACCCAGACCCTGCCATCCGAACGGTAGAGGGTGAACCTTGATTCGTCACTCCAGAGAACCCGTTTCCACTGATCTACGGTCCACTTTCGACGTGCTTTGCACCACGTTAACCGAGCAGCGCGGTTGGACTTTGTGATCAAAGGCTTATGGGCGGCAGCACGACCATGAAAACCAAGCATATGTGCTTCCTTACGGATGGCATTCATCTAAACAACACTCCCGGATGCCTGTTGAAACTCCTGGAGTATGTGGGCCATCGGTTGGGTGCGGTTCTTCCGAATTTCTCTGGACAGCACCCGTCGGTTTCTATCTCCCTGTTTCGTGGGTCTGCCGACTCGGGGTACATTCCAACAATCACCGCCCACCTTCCACTTCTGAATCACATAGGCCACTATCGATTTTGGGTAATTCAGCTCTCTAGATATGTCCCTTAAGGATCAGCCATTTCTGTGATACCCGACGATTACACCTTTCTCGAAATCAGATAACTCTGCACTTCGTGGCATCTGGCATGCGACTAATGCAATGTTGTTTCCTACACGATATTTAACGGCGGAGGGCGTGACGTATATCAGGACCGCAGATATCGTCATTTGCATGGGTGTCCAAATACTTATTGGTAGATAGTATATATATATATATATATATATATATATATATATATAAGGATTTATTTACCTCTTCATTTAAAGAAGTTTCGATTTGATCTATTAAACTGTATAATATTGCTAAACCTGCATGGAAGATTTCGCCATTCTAATGAAATTCTTAAATTGTCTGATTACAGAAAGCAATGGGAATATTTATGATAGAAACAACGTTGGACAAGTAAATGGGATTCAATTAATGTTCTGAAACTAATTGCGATGACACGACTAAAGTGTGTGCTTTTTACCATATAGTTATTAGAAATATACATTAACACCAGCAAGAAGTATTAGATGTTTCGTTATATTTTTAATAAATTTTATTTCATTAGGAGGTACGAAATATGCATATACACACATTCCGTATAAATGGGTTAAAAAAGGTATCAAATGTGAATCTCATTGTGTTATCAATAGTCCTAAGCACTTCAGAAACTAGTGTCGATGTTATGCTCGGGTCTACTAATATTAACGAGTTTTAGGAAATGCCGAAAAATAGAGTTGGCTTGTCACTTTTCTTTTCGCATGAGCTCATATGTTAAGCACATCTGTTTTTGAAAAGTTTAAATCAATATTTTACTATTATTTTTCTCATTTCCGTATTTTTTTAACGGGAATGTCTTTAAAATCGGAACAGTTCTGGGGGGGGGCGGGCACTCATGAAAAGTACCCTACCGTAAAACATTTCCTTTACCTATATTTAGCTTGACAGAAAAAATGCGTCTCAGAATTCATTTGAAATATTATCGATAGAAAATTTCCATTTTCAATCGTGGTAGTGGTATGTAATGTTCCTTATATAAATTGTTGTTTCCTTATATATACTTCTTCAGGATTGATCCCGAACCGTCGCCAATAACCCGTTGTGTTGCTCCAGTGCGACGTTAATTCAACTACCCTCCTTTATATATTTGCACGAACATAAAAACAAAATTTCATTTAACCATATCGTAACTGAATAAAAATACGCTCGATTTTATGTTTAAGAATACTCTTCCTAGGGCATATATACATGATTCCGATGCCTTAGCAATCGCATTCAGCAGTAGGCAGGGAAAAATAATCTCTTTCACTTTGCATTTCAAAGTCGATTTCGCAGCTGAACACAACTGCCGGAAATAACTGCTACGGAAAATAACATAATCGTTTAGGAGTATGAGAAAAATGTATTTTCTAAGCCAGTTATTGATAATAGATGAAATTTGGATTTAAGTCAGTTTGGAAATAAGCCTTGCGATTCCATGAAGCCATTTTTCTTCGCTAGAATCGAAATGGAAAATTTTACGAAGCGGAACGCGAACACTGATTTTGTTTAGGTTAGACGATTATATTCGTGGGAGAAAAAGTGCAATTTTATTGAAGAAAATAGAGATCGCGTTATTATCATGCTTTGAAATCGCCCTTCTTACTATATAAATATCAGTTCATTTACCATTATCGTGAGTACCAAAAATAAAATCAGCTCATTTAGCATGTATGAACCAAAAATAAAATCGCATTAGTTCTCTAGATATGACTTCTAATTTAATTTGGGTTTCGAAAAATTGCAACTTACACTGCTTTTACTTATTACTGAAATAATTCGATCGGCATGTTCTTTTAAGTCGCATGTATAGTAAGCTTTATTGCTATTTAAGCTGAAAGTATAAATCTTTTTCGTACGAACTTATTTGGTAGTGATATTTCTGTCAACGCATGTTTCAAATACCTTCGTTTTCTTTTTGATCACTGCGGCGATTTTGTTCTTTTGCAGACGATTTATCGTAGTGTACATTTTCTTTAAATTAAATATTTCTATGCCGTTCATTCTATCCGCACAAATTAACCCTGGAGTCACTAAACTTTTAATGAGATGGATTTTTAATGTAAACGAACACAAGACAGAATGCGAAGATTTTGCTTCATCTACCCAAAAAATATACTATCAAAATATATGACTTAACCTTGAAATGTAGTTTATCACCGTTTTGGCAACGTTTGGGCGTTTAATCTGATTAACGTCGAGCATCAACTATCCATAAATCAATTCGGAATTCATTATTTGGAATTTTTATTGGTGAAGAGTTGAAATGGTATTCAAAATACAAATCAAGTAACGTCTCGTTTGGAATACATACAGGAACACGTACTGCCACCTACATTTCATTTGTTAGAAAATGCATATCATAGATGAATTATGTTCTTTGAAGTTGATCGTTTTCTAACATTTTGATGTATAATTGTCAATACTTCGTATAAAATGTATCATTTAATATTTTCCTTTAGGAAGCAATTATCTCGTTATGAGCCCACATAGGAATCTCATATGTCCTCGTATTTCAATATTTTCGTATTATCAGTATGAAATCAGTATGATGTATAACTTTATATATCACAATATAAAATTAGTTTTTTTAGTATTTTACCACTATAATAATTTTAATATTCTCAATTTTTAGCCATCGTTTGTAAAAAGAAACGACTAACTTCTTTATTAAAGAAAGCTGAAATTTTGCATGGTCATATAGTCTTTGAATCGATTTCTATCAAAATATAAAAATGTTGCTATTCATGATTTTCTCGAATATTTAATTTCATAATTAATACTGCGCATTAAAAATGAAGTTAAAATGGAACTTTGCGTAGGTTTTGTTTGGGTTCCTTAAGAGTAACAGTAAAAATTTCAGAATGGTAGGTAGATTATCTCAGAAGATATGAATTACTATCGGGGGGCTATTTTGGGTAGTTGCATTTACGTCGAACCGAAGCAACACAACGGGCTATTGGCGACGGTGTGGATGTATTAAAAGTCAGATGCAAATTTAACTTAACGTGCTCCAAATTTTACATATTCGTAATCCAGAAACGGTTGACCCAAATGATTGAAAACTTGTATCCGATGTTAAAGTTTGATAAAGATTAGAAATTTGGCATGAAATTGAGTGGAATTTTGAAGATGGTGCGCAGTTTTAATGAAGACGATCCTTAAGCTAATTTTATACTTATAAATTTATGGACGCTAATCCCCACTGAATGATAGCTTAGAATTTGCTCTACTGTGAACGAAGCGCGATTAAAGAGATGATTCAATTTTTCCTACAGTTGTACAATACAATTAAAGGTTGAATTAGAGTATGGTTAAAGCTATCTATACTTGGAGGATTGTATGTGGAAAATGATTGGTATTTAAAATACCCAATAGAAATACAAGCATGCAATGCTTAAATCAAACAATATTTTGTATAAGTGTGTGATACAATTAATGAATTCTTTCCTTTGAAATTCTGCATGATTAATGCGACTAAGCTTTAGGAGCGATTAAGGAAATTAAATATGATATATTTTAAACCAACTATTTGTACGTTGAATGTAAAATACTGCTTAACTTTTAAAGAATTCGTATAAAACAGACTAAGTGCAAATAATTTAGCAAATACTAATGTTTTTACAAGGAAAAAACTTATTTCCTTAGTGTGATGTTTCATTAAAGATTTTGGAGAAAAAAATCTAGAACTCTATTTTATTCGAAATTAACTTTAAGTTCGCAACTTAAAATGGATCGTACTTATTGCCCATTGTTTATTTCTTGGCTAAAAGCCCTTAAGCGAAGTAAAGTCTGTCTCCATAGAGTGAAAAGTTGAAAGGTGAATGATAACACATAAAAGCAACAACCAATACCAAAAGGAACGACTTGCATCATGGTGAATATAAGGAATTGGGAAGGGGTCAAGAAGCCAGTGATTGAATATGGGATGAGTGGACTTGCTGGAATTGGTCAGGGCAGTATATGTGTAGCTGGATTTATTGAGGGTGGAGCAACCGAGAAAGGACAAAAACTGGGAATATCTAGGGAAAGCAAGGGGATCTGAAAAATGATGAGTTTATGAGACCGGTAAAGAACGAGCTCCTCGACAAACCCACAAGTGAAACCTTATCCCAGGCACCGTACCATCGTCATCACAGAGTGCCCTGAATCAGCGACACCCCAGCACCAATGCCTCAAACCAGTCGGTGAGTACCACTCTCGACTTGAACTTCCCATCAACACATATTTGCCCACATCATACTTATCAATAACCATGATGCTGCCTCGACAACATGTTACACGAATTGTTCACGAACTTAGTGCTTTTATGATCAGCGTGGAACTCAATCAAATCAGATTTGTATACGGGCACCTTTTACTCGATATGATAATAATTTTACTTAACATATATCATCGGCTTAGTGCAGAAACTCATAAACTGATAAAAAAGAATAATTTTTATGCAACAGCCATTCAAAGACTATTAGATTTTAATTCGAAAACAAAAAGTAAGAAGCACTTTGATAGTGTAATATTTTTGTTCAAACACATTACAATATATCAAAGTATTTCTCATCATGAAGACAATAATTTAGTGCCAAAAAACGAAATTCCAGAAAATGTCAGTTAATGAGTTTCGTGAGGAGACAATATATGTATAATTTGCAAATGAGTGAATAAATTGATATTTAACTTTAACAATGTATTTTACGGATTTGTAACAGTCAGAGTACTAAAAAGACATACGACAAAGACAGAAAAGAAGGAATCATTAAAAAATCACTCGTATGTGTTCATTTCTTCATTCCAAACTGTGAAATCAACATCCGTAAGTAAACGAATGAACCCAGTTTTTATTATATCACGAACCTCGAAAATAGTTACTTTGCTTCAGTCCATTAAAATCAGAGATAGCGGTTCTCGATTTTCCTTCCAAAATTTCTTATTGAAAAGAATAAACCAGTGCTTAGACTATTACCGTTACTGTGTTGCTACGACTAGAGACTGGTTTCCATCCCCACCCCTTCCTTGTGATCATGTGATGGACAATGATTACAAGAGGGGGCGGTTTTGTACGATGATGATGATTGTTGTAATCATAGGGCTTTTGATGGCCGTGAGAAATGTTCTATTTTTATTTTGTATGCAGCCATTTCCCAAGAGGAGAAAAAATATTTTGTTGTCCTGGAAGGCTTTTCTCAGGACTTCTAAAATGTTCATTATAGTTTGTTGGTTTAATATCTCGGACTGAAAAAGAAGCTTTACCATTGAGAATTTTTTTCCTCTATTGTCATAAGCGAAAAAGGTTGGAGATTTATCAATACCAAGCACATAGGGTTTCTAACTTCACTTGGATGGGAGTCGTTACACGGAATAGTTCTCCAAAGTCGCTTTTAATCTGCGCGATTACTCGCTGATGTCAGATTTATGAGAAACAGATCTTGTACGTGCAGCCTTTTTCGAAAGAATATTAGTTTTGGTGTTCTTGAACATTTACGCAGTGTTTATGACTGGCAACGACGGAGGTTTTAAATTGTTTCTTGTTGTCAATCGTCTGGGGGCATAAGGAAAGTTGATTCCAATTCAATCATTCCTTCATAGACTAAATTTTGTCTGCCTGTTACTGTGTTATGTATTTTTGTGTAATGCAAAATTCTGTTTTGTATTATTAATATGCATTATGTACCTATTCCTTATTTTTATATTGTCGGCATAGAGCAAAAATTCATTAACTGGCATATTTTTGGTGAAACCAAATGCTTATTTTCTTGATGATGAGAAATAAATAGTCTAATCTGTTTAAAATATATGTAACACTATCAAAATACTTCTAATTCTTTTGTTACCTAAAAATAATATTAAATCTTTAAATAGCCGTACATTAAAACATTCTTTTTGCCAGTTAATAAATTTCTGCTGTAAGTCGATTATGTTTGGAAATGGAATAATTTATCCTCGTTCGACTTCCAGAAAATGTATTGCAGGTCTCGAACAAAATACAATGAGGAAGTTTATAAAAGCTTATGCACTCTTTGTTTTGTGTTTACAGATGGTTTTACATGATTGAATTCTTTTCGCACTAATCAGAGCATAATATTCCTAGCTAATAGGTTTTTGATATTTTCCCTTTCTAAAAACAAGACTCAACTATCGTTAAAATGTTAAATCTCTAGATTGTAATTCGTTTCAGAAATCACAACTGTGATATGAAACAGCTCAGAAATTTGTCAGATCTAGGTAACAAATCAAGGGTCGTGGCATTTAAGGCCAGGGCGTTGTTCTGCCATTGAGTTTGAGCCGGAAGCTCATTTCTTAGCATGACATTGAGTTAAATAATCACTACACGTACTTAAGCTGTTTCTCTAAATTCTTAAGTATTGTGCATTGAATAAATTCAAGACTAATCGAAGGAGTCGAATTTTGGCTGAATTCCAAAATGAACACAAGTATCACTTATTCGTTAGAATAAGAAGGGTTTCACAGTATCCACAGGAAAGCATAAACGAGCACAAGAAATCATTGTTGATAAAAACTGAAGTAAGAAAGATAAATAAAGTTATTTTAGTTTATTCTTTTTAATTTAATATAATTCATTGGGTATTATTACTCATACAAAACATTTTTTATCCTACGCCAGATCTCAGCTTTTTCGTCGTAAATCTTTGTCTGACACGTCCTAATAAAGTCTAAAAACAGAAATAATACATGTTACTCTATCAGCAGTATTATTCACTGCGACGCCAATAAGATCAGGGATGTAATGTCTGAAAAGCCACACAGATGACAAGTTGGAGCGTTTGACAAGCCAATTAGGTAGAGATGATTTTGTAAGTATTGGTGCCCAGTGAGAACACAAAAATAAGCGACTCCTATAGCTTTCGGAAGATCCTGTGGAAACTGAGACCTTAGCAATCTTTCTCTTTAGCTATACCTTTGTAAGTATCAAGTCAAGGATGTTTGATTTTTCATTCGATCACATAAATCATTGAGATCTAATACCTTTTTTAACAAGGTAATGTGAATATACTCACTATACTGCAAACTTAAAAAGACTAAAAGAACCATTTGGCATCATCAGAAATAAAATTTTGACTTTGTCAATTGCGTGATTTTGCAAATGTTCTGGATGTGAGGCAATCGATCTCGTGTGCAGTGTACTTAAGATATAGTGGTGATAGGACTGAAAAGAAAATACAAAAACTTCCTCCTCTATATAAGCACTATCAAAATAATTTTATCTGTAAGCCAGTATCAACAGTTTTATGTAGACTATCCTTTCAACCGGAAAATGTAACTTCGCGAATAGATGCAACGGATTTATTTTACAATCCAATCACATAATCCGGGAGAGTCCGCTTGTCCGAATTTCTTGTGTGACATTGATACACACTTGATAGTGTTTCGTTTTGAAAATCCTATTTCATGGATTCTATTCTAGCCTATCTTTCCCACCCAGCTTTATTGTCGTTTTAACAAGTGCGCTGAGCATGAAATATTCGATACATCACCAGAATAATCTGTAGTATTCAGGATTTGGTTAGCTTTAACCCTTTAAAATTATTCTCTGTGCTCTTCAATATAAAAATTCTTTAGGAACGTGTGCAAGGTCATGGGTCATTTTCAAAAGGCCTCGAACAATTTCATTTCATTTTGAGCCATGAGATCCTGGTGAGTAGGTTATCGAACGAATAATCTGTTCTTGGTT
This sequence comes from Meta bourneti, assembly GCA_933210815.1. Classification (NCBI taxonomy): domain Eukaryota; kingdom Metazoa; phylum Arthropoda; class Arachnida; order Araneae; family Tetragnathidae; genus Meta; species Meta bourneti. Next base: position 36,013,569 of record OW119927.1, on the reverse strand, counting down.
TCGATTGTAATCTACTTATAATACAAAATTCCTTTCGCATTGTTATCATACCATTAGTAAAATAATGGCCTACATCGTTGCGCTAGATTATGACTATGATTTTAGAGCTCAGTTCATTTAAAGATCAGGCACCATCAGAAATGGTCACATCAAAGCTATGAAATAGCGGCAGGAAATAAGATTTATCCTGACTGTCTGTTAGGGTGACACCATGGCTAGTCCTGGCCACGTATTGCAGTGTCTCGGTTCCATGGATGAACTTTCATGATGATTCGAGACTTTTTTGGGGTATTTTTTCCAGGACATCATAAAACAATCCAATTTTGACCCCGGAATAAAAAATTATAAGATAAAAATTTCATTTGCGCTGTGTTTTTCAAAAGTTTCATGGAGAAACCATTTTTTATATTAAATATACCGATTATTATTATATATACGATTTATTAGTTTTAAGTTGAAGTTTTACAGATATTTATATATGTACGAGATTTCCAAGCCTCTCTACAATTCCAGCCTACCCTCCCTTCAGTGATTTAATGAATTTTATTTAATTGGTTTACTTGATATGATTGGCCAAGAAAGTATGTCATTCAAAATTATCCACTCACTCTCGACAATAAATCCTCCTTGACATTCTCTTCCCCATGACCAACTCCTCAATTTCAACAAGTGACCAGGAATAGGATAAATGAAAAACATGAATACATAAAAATCGTCTTGTGCAAATTTCAACGCAGTTATTTGGTCTGAGGGTAAGTCTATCACAGACCACAAAAAAACCACAGAACTGCTAAATTTTTTTGTGGGCCATAAAAGGCAGTCTGTGGGTATCAGTTCTGAGGGACGAGTAAACCTGCCCTATGGACAGTATCTGGTCTATGGGGAGGGTAAACATGTCAAGAAGGCCGTATCTGGTCTGCGGGCTGTGTAAAGCTATCCGGAGGACCGTATCAGTCCTGGGGGACAAGTATACCTGTCCAAGGGACTGTATTTGGTCTGTGACACGGGCAAACCTGTTCGGAGGGCTGTATCTGGTTTGCGGGCCTGCGGTACAGATATTCGCGACAGCATATTTACCTTATAGTCCTTTATTTTATGCACCAGGTCCTTTATCTTAGATTTTATAGTGGATATTTCCTGATGATACCAACCAGGACAACAGCTATTTCTCAAATAGCTAACATCAAAGAAAAACGTTTCTATTGAATATTCCTACTTCCTAAAAGTGTTGTTTATGGAAACAATAAATAACATCCGCAGTGCGAAAGTAGGGAGATAACAGAAAATTTACTTAAATGTCTGAAGGTTTACTGTTTAATTAATATGATTGGTAACTAAGAAATGGGTCTTAGAACCTGATTTCTCCAGAGGTGTCTACTCAATTTATCACTGTAGTGCTATCGAAATGATTTACTTAGAACGAGATTAACAATTGGTATTAAACAAATAACATATCTCTCAATGTTTACCTATGTTATATTTGTTTAATCGATCTGATGTTTTGATGTGATTAATTCCAAAGATTTTACCAGAAATCTTGTATTGAAATATTTAAGATTATACAGCACAATTTCCGTCAGAAGTGTTAAGAGATACAAAACTGGTGATAATATATGTGTTAGTAATCTTTTTATTTCCAGCAAAGCTAATTTGTTTTGTAGAAAATATGTAAGTATGGGATGCAAACAATACATCGTCATCTATTGTTCCACTGAGAAAAAAGGGAAAGCCCCGATGTTTTGAAAAAAGTAAACAAAAACAAAATTTACCACACAATACATAACTTAGAATAATGCATGAACTGAGATTATCTTACGATGAAAAACTCTTGTTGCAAAAAATATTCTATGTTTTAAAGAGTAGAAAATGCTTTCAGTCAAACAATACCGCTTAAAAAAACACTGGATGAAAATAATGTTATTGAAGAGATTCATAATATAGCAAACCACAATTTTCTTATAAATTTAATATCCTTATTTGTTATGAAATCTAAATCTGCATTTATAACCATTGCACTGGGGATAGTTTCCGGTCAACAATAAAAAACTATTCAGTAACATGTTTACCAAATATGCGATAAAAGTTTATCCGTATTCTTGAACAAATAAATTTTATAATGCAATTTAAATTTATTCATTAATTTGCATACACTGCACACTTTATAAATTTCAAAATATAAAAATCTCATGTATACGGAAAGGAAAATGATACTATTACGTTACTGATGATTATATATTTTATTTATTATTATTATTATTTCTGATCTAGTAAAGCGTTTTCACTTTATTTATAGCTTTGTAAAAATACTATACAGGCGTTCTCTTTATTTTCAACGTATGGATAAAACTTACACAGCATTCGAATTAGTGAGCCTCAGATAGATGATCAGAGATGAAAGTATAGCAATATTATTCAATCTTAATATCTCAAATTCAGCATTGCTGGTTTCGGATGCTGATAATCTTTAAGGAGCAAGTGAAATCCCTTTTTTATTAAATTAAAAATTATTAATTAATTTATTTCCCTTACTCTACTCGTTTACGGTTACAGAATTAACATAGATTATATTTATTATTTAAAATTTGAGTTCATCCTTATTGGTAATTTGGTTGTGCCTGTTTCTTATAAACCCTATCCGTAAATGATAGATCCACTGAATATATTGCATTTTTAGCAAATGCCAAGGGATGATGAAGCTTTATATTTGTAGAATCTTAATGCAAATATTAAGTGATATAAGTAATATAATTAAATAACCATGCATATAAAATTTGGGAATATATTTAGTTATTCGTATTGTCAAACAGATTATAACAGAAGTACAAGTTGGGACATTGGTGGATTTCTCAAATAAATTTTGCTGAAAAAAGTGTTTTGAAACATAATATTATTGTGAGTAGTATAAGAGGGTACACGCATATTTATCTCATTGAGTAGGCTGGTACAATTTATTTTGTTATGCAACAAATTATAAAAATATTTAAACGAGAAGACAAAGTTCTCCTGCATACTAGAGAGGACATAGTATTGTATTTGGATCGCAAAACAGAATAAGAAAGTTTATTTTTCCAAAAACCCAGGTTAAAAAAAATATTGCTTTGAAATCCAATAAACTTTTTGTAATATTTTTCCATTGTCCCAAAATGATATATCTTCCACGAATAACTAAAAACTATTCACAGAAATACCAAAATTTTGCATTACGTGAAGCAGATCGTATGTGCTAGACTGATAGCCAGTATTGGCATCAAATTTCAATTTATTTTGCCCACCGAACGAAATAATCGAGTAGCTATTACTTATGGGGTAAGTAAACGTTTGAATGCATTGGAAAAATAAATGGATTATTTATATGAAAAAAGCAATCACTAGGATGCATTAGAAGAAAAACAAATTTCTAATTTTGAATTTTGAAATTATTTAAATTCCAGAGGGATGTGTGGTCAAAAGAATACAGGTATATGGCATAAATTCATTGAGTCACTGACTCACTTTTTGACGCATGACTCAATTCTATTTTGAATTGTGGTGAGGGCTTCAGATATTAGAAAATCAAAATCCACTCTTCGCTGACATAATATTGTAACCTCTTATGTACCAGAAACTGAAATCACATACATTTATAACCAAAGTGCATAAGAAAAAAATGTTAATGCAAATATGGGACGGACAATTAAAAAAAAGCTGTATGAAATGACGAAAAAAGTTTATTTTGATGGATTGGACCGTTTGAAATATTATTGACATTATTTTCGGAAGAATGATGTGACCTTCTCAGAATCAGCAAGCAGTTGATAGTGTTATTACCTTTAGAACCATCAAGAAAATGTTGGCCTTTCCAACTACACATATGACTGCTAAAAGTTTCATTTGGAACATGAGTAAGAATTTTGTCAGGACAATGCTCTTATACAAGGTGCTATCTTGTGAATCCCTTTTTATCTTACCTAGTTCCTGTGATGGACTGGCCTTGATGTAGATATGTAGGAAATATTTAGAGAATAAGGACATGATCAGAATACAAAGATAATCACATCTGTGCTTAAACAAGACATTCGAAATTGATGAGAAGAAATCTTTATAGACAATATAAGAAACTTTTAAACGTATGTCAACATGCGTGTTTGAAATAAACAAGTGGGATAATTTATTGGATACTAAAATACTTGTATATGTTTAATACTCTGTAATTGAAGGTGGAAGGAATTAACAAGGCTTCAAATTTCAGGAAATAAAATATTTAAAAAACTATGCCAGTGATTTGCATAACTATTAGTCTAATAAAGAAGAAAGTAAAAGTTGAAAGGGCATTTGTTGTATGATAACCTTCTTAGCTTATTCGAGGAAGATCATAAAATCTATTTTTAGAACATTGTCATAATTCTTTCATACAAGCAATTTATATTTATTTAGTTAAAACTTTTAAATAACGTTAGTCAGCATAAATATGACTTCCACATCAGAGATTGCCTGTAATACCCTTGATGACTAATTGTCCAATTTAATTGCATTACATCACCAAAAAGGCATAATTTCCCGTGGATATTTCCTTAAAAGAGTTCCAGATTAAATGTTGCCTGTAATACTCGATGACTAATTGTCCAACTTGATTGCATTACATCTCCAAAAAGGTATAATTTCCCCGTGGACGTTTCCGTAAAAGAGCGGGAAAATAATGAAATAAAAATTGGTTGGCCCAGATGGATTGACTAGAGAATACCCCAATTCATCACTGCCACATTCAATTTTAAACGATATGTGATGCTAAATCATTCATTCGGTTGAAAGTCATTTAAAAAAGCAACGCCTGCTTTAGCAAAGGTGCAAGATACAACGAAAGAGGAAACAAATCTTTCCCCAATTACACTGTCTTTTACCGTTGCCTTCCTTTGAAGTTTTGTCTCCAAGTTTCGCAAATGCGTGCCGAAAACACAAAAAGCCAACATCAAAACAGAGCCGTCTGCTTGAGAACGACACCAATCCATCAAATCCTCACTACGGCGCTTTCCCAGCCTATCATTATTTTATACAAAGTGTTATTTTCTCGCAAAATTTCAATATCGATCAGACATTTCTGACATAACGTTTCTTTTCCTTCTCGCAGAAAGTCTACAACACGAAAAATGGTGTAGGGGACGTTAGATGTAAAGCACCGAAAAATTTCAAGGCTACATCAAACAGGACATTCATCATTGGTGGGACTTTTGTTGTTTCGTTTCTTTCTTGTTTTCTGGACTGGATCAAGTCAGGGAACGCAGTAGAGGAATGTTTTCTTCCTGTCACCCCCCACGGGATTATCGATTTGAATTGCTTTATTATTTGCCCTGAATTGTGACGTCACCTCTTCTCTCAATATACACCCCCTTTTTCCGACCCGAGCCCTTCCGAAGAGAGGCCGGAAAGGACAGAAAGTTTTATACCTCGCTTTCCCAGTGAACAATGGTGCAGACTTCCACTTTTTACGTATTCTTTCCTTTCTCGAAGAAAGCGTACAAAGCGCATGGTAATTTCTTTGCAACGAAATTACTTGATAACTTTAGAATTCCTTAGGGTTTTCTTCTTGTAGATTTGGACTTTATAACTTTAAAAATTTTTGGATTATAACTTTGTATTTCATAACTTAACTAACATACTTTCAATTTTTATATGCATTTTTATACTTGATGAAAATGAACAAAACACGTTGTAATTTCTTTGCAACGAATTTGCTTGAAAACCTTAGAATTCCTAGAAATTTTCTTCCTGTAGATTTGGACTTTATAGCTTTTTAATGTTTCGATTATGTAAGCTTGGATTTTATAACTAACAGACTTCCACTTTTTGATGTATTCCTACCCTTTCGAAGAACGTGTACAAAAAGCATAATATCTTTGCAACGGAATTGCTTGAATACTGGAAATTTAGAATTCCTTTGATTTTCTATTAGTAGATTTCGGTTTTATAACTTTTTAATATTTTTGGATTATATAACTTCCACTTTTATATGTATTTTTCCCCTTTTCGAAGAAAGTTTTCAGAACAAGTGGTAATTTCTTTGCAACGAACTTGCTTGAAAACCAAAGAATTCCTTCAAATTTTCTTCCTGTAGATTTGGTTTTATAACTTCTTAATACTGAGGCTGATCGGACATTTTTGAAGGATTTTGATGAGCAGTAAAAAAATTGTATCGTCTAAATGGCGCTTTTAAATAAGCAATGGATGAAAGACTATGTTTCCGCTCTTTCCAAAGATAATTATGCTTTTTCAATTATTCAAAAACGCTGTAAAAGTCATGGTTTTTCGATATCTAAAGGTGTGATAAGTAATATTATTAATGAGAAAGGAAAAAACGTAAAAGTGGAAAAATACTTCCAAATACGTATCCAAAAAAGAAAAGAATTTCAGAGAATATTTGTAAGGTAAGATCTTTAATTTTAAAAGAGAATCCGCCAAGTCAAAGGACTATTGCAAAGTCATTAAAATGTTCAGTTTCAACTGTAATTAAAATAATTAACAGTGATTTGAATCTTAAAAAGGCCAAAAAATACAATGTTCATCGTCTATCTCCACGACATATTGCAGAACGCAGAACTCGCTGCAGAAGAAAGATGGAAAAATGTGACAATAGACGAGGTGTACATGTTTTTAAATGATTGCAATAAAAAAAGAACATTTTAATATCATAAAAGAGGAGAAAAATCTTTAAACGTGGTTCAAAGAATCTAAAGAAACTTTCTTGAAGGGATTTATGATTGTTGCCGGTTTTGCATATAATGGAAAATTAAAAGTAAAGAGATTGGAAAAAAATGTAAAAATCAACTCCCACATACCATCAAGACCATATTTTGTCCCCAATATTCGAAAAAGAAATACCATATCTTTACCCACAGTGCCAACAATCAGTAGAGCTGCATCAGGATAAAGTAAGCAGCCACACATTTAATTCCACTATTAAATTCTTGAAAAAAATGGAACAAGAAACTGGTATCAAGTTAATATCCTTTACTGATATTCCTGCTAAATCTCCAGATGTCTCATCCATGGACTTTAGTGCTTTTGGACTTTTAAAAAGAGTATTATCGAAACGTCGACCAAAAACCATTCAAGGACTTTGGAAAACTGGAACAAGAATGGGACAAAATAACTGTCGATACTACAAAAGTCATTATTATCATGGAAATTAAGGTGTAGAAAGATAGTTAACAATAAGGACTATCAAATAGAACATTTAAACACAAAAATTTCATGTAAAAAAATTGAGTTTCAGTCCATTAAAATTGTTCAAAAAATGTCCGAACAGCCTCTGTATTTTCGGATTATATAAGTTTGGATTTTATAACTTAGCTAACAGTCTTTCAGTTTTATGTATTCTTCCCCTTTCGAAGAAAGTATACAAAATTGATAATTTCTAATAGGTAATTTAATTAATAATTAGTACTCTTGGTAATTTCTTTGCAGCGAAATTACTTGGAAACCTTAGAATTCGTAGGATTTTCTTCTTGTAGATATGAATTTCATAACTTTTTAATATTTTTGGATTAGATAAGTTTGTATTTTATAACTCAACTCATAGAATTTCACTATTTTATGTATTCTTCCTTTTTTAGAAAGTGTACAAAACGTATGGTAATTTCTTTGCTGCAAAATTACTTGAAAACCTCAGAATTCCTAGCATTTTCTTCCTGTATCTTTTGACTTTATGACTTTTATTATTATCCATAAAAGAAAAAATACTGTTTAGAATGTATGCAGTCAATAGAAGGTGGATCAATCGACGTTTAAGTGGATAGGAAAATTAGAAAAGCAATTAAAATAAAAATTGAATTAAATTCATGGATACTAGTTTAGATTTACTAAAAACACCAGATAATCATTCAGATGTGAGTTTGGGTTTGAAAAAGTTAGGTTGAAAGTTTGTTTCATTTCACTCTAGCTGTCTTTATAACGATACTTTTATATGTCAAATATTATATTATAAGTACTGTTTGAAATTGATTGTATTCTGTTGCAAGTTTTGAAATTTAGAAAACAAGTTTTAATATACTCTTCTGGCCATCGAAAATGCAACATCATGAAGGAAGCATCCAATAGCCTCAAAATTTGCACGATAGAAGGATTTGTAAATGATCAGCACTACAGAGAGAGAGTATATGCAAATCATGTACGGCAGTAACGGCCCCAGTAAGAAAAGGGAGAACCGAGAGCCGGTTTTAAGTATTAAAATTGTGCTTTCTCGCTGTTCCCTCTTATAGGAAGCTACTTATGCCTCTTTGTCAAATACAGCAATCATACGAACAGGTTTCTGAGTGTTTACAGAAGAATTGTGATTTATCTAGACCGTGGATCATGCTTCCGAGAAATAAATAGGTCTCTTGTTGACAAATCACGACACAGTGATGAAATGGAATCGGATGGTTCAGAGAGACGAACTGACCGACGAGAACTATTGCAGTAGCCTCAACACACCACCGAACGAGAGGACTGTCATCTTGTGCGAATGGCTATTACGGATCGTACTGCAACATCAAGAACCCTAGCTTAAGAATTAAGGTGTGTTGCACAGCAACCTGTCAGCCGTACAATTCGAAGTTGTATGCAGCAGTGGGAAATTTTTCCAAGGTATCCCTTGCTGCGACTATCTTTGACTCAACACCACAACGTTTGCGGCTGCAATGGTGTGTAGAATGCTGCACATGGACAAACAATGGCATCATCTTATCAGACCAATCTCGATTCTGACTACAGCACCACGATGGTCGTACCCGAGTCTGGTGGCACCACGGCAACAGACTGCATGACTTTTGCATTGTGCATCGCCATACCGGTCCATCACCTGGCGTTATGGTATGGGGCGCCATTGCATTCCACTCCCTCACCCGTCTAGTACGCATTGCGGTACACTCACAAACATCACTATATGTCTGAAGTTTTGGAGCCTGTTGTCCTCCCTTATCTTCAGGGCTTGCCTATGGCAGTTGCAATGTACGAAAATTCCTCAATGTCCACCAGGTTTCACTTCTGTGACACGCCAGTTCACCAGATCTGAATCCTAACGAACGACTAGCACATCATAGACCATCAAAAGCCTCTTTCTTTCAATGCTGAGAGACGTACCATCAGTTATTGTCGCCCATTGCTGCTACACAAAATACTATCGAATGGAGCTTTATTTTCAATCATTTCACCCTTGTGCCTTATATTATTTGCATAATAAATATGGCTTTGATATCTTTTGTTCTCCATGGTGTTGCATTTTGGATGGCCAGAAGTATAGTTACCTATGTTATGATTTTGCAAACCACAATACTCTTTTAACAGTACTAATTACAGGGTTGTTTCTTGCATTCAAAAAGTGTTCGTAAAATTCTTTCAAGAAATTTGGCATTTAAAACTGATTCTTCAATAAAAAATACTAAATAAATAATAAAGCATTTCTGATAGATTTTTTAAACTGCAGGAAAACATTTTTTTTGAACCTCGGTGTTTAGTTTCAACGCATTTCGATATGTAGTAAAATACTTAGAGTGCTTAGAGATTTAGTTCAATCACAAAAACCTGTCCACATCGCGCAATTATGCACATTAACACGAAAAAAGAGATTCCAGAGTATTCCCCTTTCAACTTCGGTTAAAAAAGGACGAAACATCTTATTTTTTCCTTCAAAAGCCTTTCACACAATTTCTACATTTTTTGTTCCGCTACTTGAAGAAGTACCGGATTTTTTTCAGCGATAGAAGTTCCTGTGGAAGAAATTAAATTACCTTTTTTCAAGAATAAGGGTAGTTTTTTCGCATGATGGAAGTCATACTACAATCTTCAGTTTGTTTTTCGTTTAGATACTCCCGTATCTAAAAAATGATAGAAAAGTTCCATCACCTTAAATATCGCCATGTCTCTTTAAATACTGCCATGTTTCCTTAAAGTTTCATGAAATACGATGCAGGATTTTATGAGAAGTTACTACTCTGTTGGGATTATGTTTGTAAAAATAAATACTTGAGGTGCGTGGTGGGGGGAAGTTCATCTATGAGTGAAATTAATCTTCCTGGTGCTTGTCTCGACCTGGTATATTGTTATTACAAAACTGGTCAGATCTCGATGGACGAGATATCACGTCATTAGAAGAAAACTGACCATATCTTGATCTTATCATCATAAAATTAGGAATATCTTAATCTTGTTATCATCCTAAAATTGGAATATCTTGATCTTGTTATCATCCTAAAATTAGGAATATCTCGATCTTGTTATCATCCTAAAATTAGGAATATCTTGATCTTGTTATCATCATAAAATAATATTGATCTTGTTATCATAAAATTAGTAATATCTTGATAACGAGATACCTCATCATTATCAAAATTGGTCAGATCTCGATGGACGAGATATCACGTCATTAGAAGAAAACTGACCATATCTTGATCTTATTATCATCATAAAATTAGGAATATCTTCATCTTGTTATCATCATAAAATTATCTTGATCTTGTTATCATAAAATTAGTAATATCTTGATAACAAGATACCTCATCATTATCAAAATTGGACAGATCTTGATGGAAGCGATATCTCGTCGAGACCACTTGGAGGGTTAATGTATGCTGGAAATATAGGTTATATTTGGACCTTTTTGGTATACTTAGAATTAACCTTGCAGACCTTTCGCATATAGTTTATTTATGCATAAGGTCTAAACTACAATTTATTTATTGATAATATCTATTGATGGTAGTCATTACTCAAATTTCTTATTTTATTTAAATCCGATTATTTAATTACATATAGTTGGCGTCGCTTGGTCAAACCTGCCTCTTGCGCCACAAAAATCAATCAACCAACCAATTGCAATGAATATATGCATCGATACCCGCATTTCATACCTCTAAAAGAAAAAAATCAAAATTATAACAGAGCATTTCTTGTACTTCTTGGTCTGACTTATTCTTACTTCCAATAAAATGCATGGCAAAAATTGCACACCTCATTAATGTTTTCACATTTGCTCGCATTTTCTTTCTTACACTGATTTGGTTTCTATCTTCCAGATTTTTTATTCTAATCAGACTGTTAGATCATTTCATTAGAGCGGTGAGTTTTTTAGATAAAGTTTTATAACATATGTAATCGAACCTGGGTGCCGCCTACCACTCGCAGGTTGTTCAGCTTAAAATAATACCAATCTAAACTTCAAACAGTGGATAATAGTTTAATTTTGTCAGGATTAAATCAGAAATGCTGTGATGGATTATGACTTATTACTCTATCCCCACAGCCATATTGCTTTCACCACGAGCCACAAAGACAAAACCCATTATCGAATGGGACGTGAGATTAAATTCTTCAGTAGAGGTTTTGGCTCTCACGTAATGGCATCTCATTATCACTCTTGGCGAAAAAATTATAGATAAGTGGATGTTGAGAGTAGAAAACGAGATCCACTGTCATAAATGGTTAGATAAAAAATCCCTTGCCCATCAAGGGACTAACTTTTTCCTCATAACGGGAAGTCGTAAATTCATTTCTATCGATTTGCCACTCGGCTCAAATAACGTGATCCATAAATTAGATTTACTACCTGCCAAAGTGAGTGGGTGTTTATTTTGTTTCAAGGAATAGAAAAAATTCAAGCTAATAGTTTCTCGCTTGCACACTGCGTTAAAAAGATTCGTCGTTAATTTAGTGGTTCGAGTACTATTGATTTTTCATTAGATATGAAAATGCTAGATTTTGAAATTATGCAAATTTAATATTTGAAGGGATATTAAATCCATTGTTGATGGAATACATGAATGATAAAGAAGAAAAGACCTCAAGACACAGAGAAGAGACTTAGACGATTGTCACCATGACGTCACATCTTAACATGGTGTGATCTGTTAGGAAGTAGTCGAACTTCATAACGGCGAGTGATCCAATGCGAAATAGAACGACTTACGACACTGCTCCTACGAAAAATTAGGAAGGGTCAAACAATCATAATAATTGACTATGGGATGAAGGGATTTGCTGGCATTGGTCAGAACACTGGTTATGAAGCTGGTTTTTATTGAGGGTGGAGCTGGCAAGAGGGGAGAATTGGAATTTTTATGGGAATGGGGAGAGATCTTGTGAATGCCGGGAGTACACAATCCTTGATGCATGCTGTCATCTATGAACCAATAAATAAAAGCAGCATCTTCCAAAACCAGCAGCATCGTATCGGGAACATCACAGCTGTGATCAACTCTACTCCAGACCAAATACCAGAGAGTAGGTGAGTACCACTCTCCTAAAAACTTGCCATCAATTCACCTTAATTCCCTCAAAAGACATATTGGGTTGAGTTCTTCAGTGAACACTATTTAGGGTTCTATTGAACATAAATTATTGTACAGGAGATTTTCCACAATGTTATTGGGAATTTTAATAATGTGTATATAATTTTGAATAAATAAAAATCAACCTTGAACTCTTCACAACGCCTGTAAGCCTCTATGACACCATTGTTAAAGAGATACATGAATGACGGAAGAAAACTCCTCAAGACACAGAAGATATTTATACGATCGAAAAATATTAGACGAATATTGACGAGTGCATATTTTAATGTATTGGATTCGTTAATTTGAGTCATTTTGCCATATTTAATAAAGGCCAATCGAACAGATATTGTTTGGTGGGAGATAGCATATTTGCTTGAAACTTCTTCAAAATACAACCTGATCATGACTTTAAAACAACCCCCATTCATCGATTATAGAGGAAACACCCATTCATCGATTGTTCACTTCGTATTTGTTTTCGCCTGATGGGTATTCTCACAGTTGATCATTTTAACGATGAACAGACTTCAAAATATGAAATTGTTTTTTTATTTTTAGTTTTAAAATAAGCAGTCATTGTTAATCTTTCATGAATCATAATAAAGTGTATATTTTTTGAACCCACAGATGAAAGTAGTCGAAACTGGTGAAAGAATATAGTTTCTCCGACTCCAGATAAGAAGGCTGCGTATTCGAATCACAAACAGGCACCTACACGTCACCAATGCAGCGAGTTAGATGTGGGACCTGGTTTTAGCAATGAAAGTAAACGCATCTAAACAAAACATTTTTAATAAAACCATATAAAAATTAACAAATTCAACATTTAAATAACATAGTCAGAAGCAAAATCATACAGGCTGATTACAATATTCAGTGAATGTTCAACTATAGCAAGAAATGTAAAGAAAAAGTTCGAAATGACACAGTCCTTTTTAAGTTCGGGAATTTAAATAAAGATGCGTCTTCTTCACTCTTGGATTCCGCTGCAAAGCGTAACTCTTCACACCCAAAGATGAAATCAGTAGAAACTGGTGGAAGAATATAGTTCTCTCTTGGATTCGTTTATTCATTATTCTCTCCCATTTGTTAGGTAATTCGTTTATCCTTTCTCCCTTTTACGATACTTTATCACAGCAATATAAAATAAGCCACTATATGTTTTCTGGGATATCATTTCACCACATACCCTTTATTTAATCTCTGGTGAATACTTTAGTATTACATAGTTCGAGTCTAGCATATGGTGTAATATGCAGTGGATTGATTATTACTTCAATACAATACGATGCCATTAGAATACTCTAATGTAATTCCAAATTCTTCTAATAGCTGTTGTAACAAATACTGACAAATTCTGAAATCGAACATACTTCCCACATATACCAAAGTATAAAGCTTTTCTTACTTGAATAAAGTATTACTAATATACATAAACAGATACCTGTTAATAGCTAAAGGGATCTCTCGTCATGCCAAACATTTCAATGAAATTCCCGCCTGCTTATTGTGGTGCTTTATTCACAGACCAAGAACTTACATTGTTTAACAACCTTTCATCTACATTCGGAAAATATCTCAGTTTTATAGCTTTTACGATTTTATTAGAATATATTGAAAATATACCGCATTAGTTTTCCAAGAATACCTTCTGAATGTTAGTTTTCGAGAGAATTCTATAGTCTTTGTTCTACCCCACATTTTATAGTTAAAGAGCCACTGGTATTGGTTGAACCAAGAGATATTGGTTGAAAGAATCCAACTAAAGCTTTGATTGGTTAAGAAGGCGGCTAAATTTGTTAGTAGCCATGTCGAAAAAACTTCATGTTGCAATGTGGAATAAGTTCGCAAATTCCAGAGGATTACATGTTATGAAACGAAAATGTATAGTAAAACTATTATTGGTTTCCAAACTATAATGCCGGAAATGCTACCCTTCCCTATCACTTAGATACGTGCCGCCCGTTTGATATTTGCACTCCATATATGCTGGCAATGTGAAAAGAAAATGGTATGAAAGGAGTGCTCGTCGATCCTCACAGACCATTATCACCTGTTTCTGTGGCTTGTTCTGGTTTCCCACAATGTTTGGTACAAATGTGCAAACGTTTATTGATTCGACAAACGCTTGACGGGACGTTCACGATTGAATCTCACAACGACTCGTCCGCTGCCGTTAGCCGCTCCATATGCTATGCACACGTCAGTCATCCCAACATTCGTGAAATGATACACGCTACCCGTACAAGTTAGAGCCGCTTAAAATGACGATGGCCGAAAGTGGACAACTGCCACGCTATTGAAATTACAAAATGTCCTTGCGGACATGCATCTCTGTATGAATACAGTGTAACTTTATGTTTCGGGTCTCTCTTTAACCCTCCTGGTGGTTGTCTAGACGAGGTAACACGTCGTTAGCATTCATTAGATTCATTTGACCAGATCTTGATGGGCGAGATATCTCGTCATTAGAAGAAAACTTACCAGATTATTATCTAGTAACCATTAAAGAACCGACAATATCTTGATGACGAGATATCTCGTCATTAGTAAAATTGGTCAGATCTTGATGGACGAGATATCTCGTCGAAACCACTTGGAAGGTACAGAGGTATCTCCCTTGTAGAGTAGGTTTCGAAACACCTCGCATAAATCTTCATGATAATAAAAAGTGTGAACTAAAATTGAGCTTTCCAGTTATAAAAAGAAACGAAATACAACAGTAAAAGCACTACTAAAAGAGCATGATCATGCCAATTACACTACTGATAGTTTTAATTATTTCCAAAACCCACATCAACACTTTTTACCAAAACCTCACTAGGACCATTATCTCCCTCCTTCAAAAATTAACCCTCGAAATAACCTCAAATTATCTCCCACTTCACAAAAGACATACTTAAACAGAGACAAAAGTGGTTGTTTTAATATTCCGATAAAACTTTACAAACTTTAAGATGCTTTAACGTGAGGAGGGCCAAGAAAATGAAGTGCAGGGAGATTAGGCAGATTCGAGGGAATATGCAAGATTTCGGGGAATTGTTTGAGAGACGAAACTTAATTCTTTAATGCAGCGTACGTTTCTCATTGGGAAAATTAACCTAAGCTTCATTGAAGCAGGGAGCGTCTTATGGTTGGAATCTGCAAAGCTGCGGTTCTTTATCGGACCGCCTTTACTTAATCGAGAGTAAACGACCATGTTATCATTGTTGAGACTGGATCATACTCGGAACTGCTAACCACACTTAAGGAAGGGGTATGGACTGGGATGAGTTTGCTGGGAAAAACAAAATGTTTGATTAATTTTCTCGTTCGTGGTAGGGGCTGGGTTTCAGCGTAATGGCATGAGTTACATTGTATAAGCGTGGGTCTGTGGTGGTTAGAGATGTTTAATTGGAAAGTTTCATGGGAGAGAGATAGTTTGTATGTTCCAAATTTGGAATGTGGTTGCAATTATATTTGGTGTACAGTTTCTCAGTCTGATTAGAATATTTAAATGGATTTTTTTACTTTAGCTTTTGCTAAGTCTTTTGTTTGTATGTGTGTTTTAACAATAAAGAATACATTAACGAGCTTTCTATGATAAAAAAGTAATCTTCCACTGTAAATATATATATACATATATACACTGTATTGACAAAAGTCACAGGACACCCATTCCAAATAACGCACAGAGCCACAAAGCAAGGGCTGTTACACAGTGGTTTGATCGTTTTTAAACTGGTCAGCACAGAGCCCTGATCTGAATCCCATCCGGTACATATGGGATGAATTAGAGCCAGAATACGAAATTTAGAACCAAGGTCAAAGCAACAGTTAGCGGCGCATTATGTACTGAATGGAAGCACATACTTAACGCTGTGTCCAAAATGGAAGCATGTCTAGAAGAGCCTATGAGTGTATTGTCGTACACACAATTAATAACATATTTGTTATTAATTTCATAATTTTATTTCATTTTCTTAGGAGGTACGGAATGCACAAATGGATGCATATATTCAGTAAATGGATTTAAATGATATCAAATGTGATAAACGACACTGCCATCAATAGCTACAAAAAATTAAAGAAACTAGCGCGGATTCAATGCGTGGGTCTACTAATCTTTTATAATTTCTCTTAGATTAATTTTCATTTTCGTCTTGTTTTGTGAATTCATTACCGATTCTTTCGGTGGCAAAGCTTTTTCTATCTTGTTAGTTTAATAATAAATTATTTCCGTGTTTTCCAGGGCTTTTATTTTCACGTTTCGTTATCATGCAATGCTTCTCATTTTCTCTTTTTCTTGCGTCTGGTTTCGTGAATTCTCCATCAGTTTTACATGCGCATTTCCCTTCAGCTTCTTTTGTATTCCTCCTCATCATCTAAATATGTATACGTGCCTTTTTAGAATTGATTTTTTATGAATTTGTCTTTATATACATATATGCAGCTCAGATATTCTTTCAATTTTAGTGGCATACTTTCGGCAAAATTGCTTTATTCGATTTTAGGTATTTTCTCCTGATTGTTTTATTTTACCTCTTTTAGTTACACTTTCTCTTCTCTCAATCCAACCAAAGACCGTAATGTACAAAGGGGACTGGTGCACGTAAAACCTGGCTTGGCCTCAAATATCCTCACTTTGGCTTAGTGTAGAAGTTTGGATAGTGAGGTGCCAGCTCAGGTGTGACCTCGTCATCTGACAGTGGTTCAAAATTACGTGGTGTTGTCCTTGGATTCTTCCTTTCGGGATTGATCCCGGACCATCACCAATGGCCCGTTGTGTTGCTCCAGTGCAACGTTAATTAAAGTACCTACCGATATTTTTCTTTCATGGTTACAACGACTTGGCGACAAAACTTTGAAACTGGCGTCCTGTCGAAAATCTTCTTCCTGAAGAAAAATCCGAAAAATATTTTTCCGTCCTCTACTAGTTAAAAAGGGACTCAATTTTCGTTGACCTTCAGTAAATTTTCAAAAAGGTTGCTAAAAGCTTTGAAAAGTAGCCCAAAATTTGGAAATTAGTTGCTTTTGAGATGATTTTGATTATTAAGATACTCCTAGTCACGAAGGTTGAAAAATAGTAGCAAAAGTCGCTTTTTTGTCGTATGTAGCATACCTACATATCATTAACTCAATGATACGTTTATGGAATTACCAAATTTGGACACCAGTCAAATGACCGTCTCTGATGGGTCATGGAAATTATGGACTCTCAAATACGGGCTCTTTCTACCACATTTTCCCATTACGT
Source organism: Meta bourneti (assembly GCA_933210815.1). Classification (NCBI taxonomy): domain Eukaryota; kingdom Metazoa; phylum Arthropoda; class Arachnida; order Araneae; family Tetragnathidae; genus Meta; species Meta bourneti. Next base: position 35,996,052 of record OW119927.1, on the reverse strand, counting down.
TTGTACAGTTTTCCGGGTTATTTGTTCAATTTCATCGTAAAGGTTTTGCTTAAGTTGTGGAACCGTTGTTGAGTAGAGACTTGTTCTTTTAAGTAATTCCATAGAAAAAGAATGTCAAAAGGTGTAGTCAGAGGACGGAAGGGGACAATCGACTTAACAAGTTTTTATTCGTCCAAGAAATGCGTCCATTAGAATTCGCATAGTTGCACAAGCTGTATGACATGCTGCTCCACATTATTGAAACCACGTGTGCTATAAACCTTGTTGATCAATTTCAGGCAGAAAAATTTTCTAACGTCGCACAGTATCTTTCACAATTGGGAGTAAACGCATTTCCATTAGTATCCTCGAAAAAAATGACCCATTAATGCCCCAAATTGCCAATTGCCATTACTTGAATAAACAGTAAAAAGTAATTAGTTAAGAATGTTTTATTTAAGAGTTATTCCCCACAAAAAATGGTGCCCTTACTTACAAAGCATCCTGTACGATGGATCCATGTGAAACTCAGCAGGAATGAAATGACGGATAGCTTGTCAAAGGAGGGCATCTCAGAGTCATTGCAATCAAATACTTCCCTTACTTATTACAAAATGTTTGCAAAAATCGAACCTCAAAAAATATCTCTTGGAAATTCCTCCCACCCATAGTTGGTACCGGAGAAACATCTCGAATGCGCCTTCAAATTTGAAGGTGATAGATGTCAGCAGATTATCATGTGGAGACTGGGTAATAGATTTGAGATCAATTTAATTTAATCGCGGTTTAAAGGTTTACCCGTCCTATTGGAAATGCAATATGAAGCAGGCCTCTCCTGGTCACCTCCTTACTTGTCTGGAGTTGTCCACGGTGGATCTCTATTTCGATCCTATGAACGTTATGGACTTTGAAGGTGTATAAAGTTAAGGGCTTGGTCTAGTTCGTCTAGATTAAACGGGATGAGAAACAGCAACAGCATTTGTGATTTATCTTTTCCTGTATCACATTTGATTGTTTTATATGGGTTTTTATATATCTATTCTTACTTGAGGGGTATTCTTATCTCGTTGGCGCAACTCTTATTTCATCCCTACTTCTTATCTCAAGTTGATCTTTCTTCACAGCTACTCTAATGCATTTTCGTTTCATTTAGTTTTTCAAGACACTTAGTTTCACAATTTGTAATTTCTCTCTCTACTATAGTTTATTATATTTATTTTAGGTATATCTCTTTCTCCTTGACAGATTTTTCTCGTTTTATCATTTAATCTTTAGTTTAAACCTATTAATATTATCATGCTTTCTTCACAATTCGATTTTTGTTCTTTTCATTGAGATTGTAAGGTAATCTCATATTTAGTTGAACTGTATTACTCTTTCCTTTATTATTTTAGGTTCATTTACTTTCTTGCTCGCAATCTTTCTTCAAATGTATATTTCACTCTTGAATGTTCATTCTCTCTTTTGATAAAATGTTAGATTTTCTCCCCTGTTTCTGTACAACTATTTTTGTTAAGTATAGCTAATTTTCCAACATTCTCTCCCGACATATGTTTGAACTTTTCTGAGATTACCTTATTATTTTCTAGTTTGCACTTAGATATTTTCTATAGTTTAGAAAAAGGAAATTTAAAGTTTAAAATAAATTATTATTGAACACTTTTCTTTTATTTCTAAAGTCTTTGTTTATTCCCAGTGACCTCTTCCGTCTTCGGAAGTACAAAGGTCTAACTGACTACAATTAGAGAAGGAGCAACCAGTGAGTAAATCACCGTTAGTACAAAGACAATCACCGATATCAATGCACTCACAAACCGGGATTCAGTCCCGGAACCTACTGGGTGGCAGTCAAACGCTATGACCACTATTATAGTAAAGTGGCACAATACCAAAGAATACGGAGATTTATCTTCTCTATGCTTCAATTTTAATAATGTCGCTAAAATACATACACGATATGTGTTTTTATGCATTTTAGTTTCCCAGCACATAAATGTTTCAGCAATACATTTTAAAGGTATTTATTCAAAAAGTCTAAGACCTTTTAGAAATATTTTACTTCTGAGCGTTGCACACATCTAATACGTGTATATGAGAAAGATTTTCTGTGTTAACAAACTAGACAGTCTTCAAAGATTTTATTTCCCAAGTCCAAGCTCTCGCATGATACGCATCTGGATTACCTTAAAATGTAGTTTAACGCCGTTTTGGCAACATTTTGGGGGTAAATCTAATTGGCGTTGACCAATCAACCATCACTATATCAATTCGGAATTTATTATTTGGGATTTTTATTAGCGAAGCACTGAAATCCTAAATGAAGAACAAGCCAACCGACGTCACGTTCAGAATGCGAACAGGAAACACGTATCTCCACAGAAACACTGCCGCCACCTATAAAAAAAATTCTTCTTCGCTTGAAATTCTATTGGTCAAGAAGACTCTAACTGATAAGGAGCGATCAAGGAAAACTGCAGGTTGTACAGTGGAATAGTGAGTGCATGAACTTCAGAGGGTTAATGCATTGGAGTTCTATAAAAATCTGTCAGATGCGATTATTTGCTTAACAAGTTAATCAAAGCAGTTTACTTAACACCTTTGAAGCACCAATTTATAGGGAACTCTTATGTCATCTGGTATGTCATTGTATGTCTGGTATCTATGGTATGTCATCTCATGTCACATTAAGAACACGTATCGCCGCAGAAACACGACCTCCATCCATATTTAGCTTTACAGAAAATACTTTCACATTTATCTCACGTTGGCATGTTGTGGAAGTTTGGAGAATGACGTGCCAGCTCATATGTTTACCTCGTCATCTGACCGTGCTTCAAAATTATGAAGTGATCCTTGGATCTTTCCCTCGGGGATTGAACCCGGACTGTCGCCAATAGCCCGTTGTGTTGCTCCAATGCATTAATTAAACTACCTACCTATCACATTTATTGTTTGAAAGAATCCTAGGACTGATCCTATTGGTCAAGATACATCAAACTGATTAGGAGTCACGTAAGAGAAAGGCTGAAGGTTGCATAGTAGAATAATGAGCGCATGAACCTCAGAGGTTTAATGCAATGAAGCTCGATAAAAACTGTAAGACACGATTATTTGTTTAACATTACAATCAACGCAGTTTACTTAACCCTCCTGGTGGTTGTATCGGCGAGGTGTCTCTTCTCATTAGAAAAACGGACCAGATCTAGATGGACGAGATATCTCTTCATTATAAGAAAATATGGAGCAGATCTGGATCTCGTTATCGAAAAACTGCAATATCTGGAGATACCTCGTCATTAGCAAAATTGATCAGATCTTGATGAACGATATATCCCATCGTAACCACTTGGAGGGTTAGCACCATTGAGGCACAGGTCAAAAGCACCAATTTAAAGAAATGATATGTAACATCTTATGATATGCAATATCTCCTATTACCCACAAAAACCCGGTTCGAAATTAAATGGCTCAGCGATGAACTGCAAGCTGTCTCGGAACTCTATCTCCTTCGGAGTTGTTCAGAATCTGCAAGACCCTCATTATTAACCCCTGTGTAATCTCGATTTTTTTGAGTCCCATCTACCTCCTTCGGCATCATTAATCTCCTCGCGTGGTGAGAATTAAAAACTGCTCCCGAAATGCTCCAGTTTTCTTTCTCCGTCCCCGCTCCTTAGCATTCTCTTTGTCTTGGGGGTCCTTTCAAGGATTTATTTCAATGAGATGATCAGCGCCATTAATCAAACGCTTCCCGTACAAAGGAGCCTTGTTTTTGGCTCTTTCCTTCACGACACCCGTGTCCTTTCGTGAAAAGCGTCGACAGTGGCGGTCATTTCGCTCGGGATTTCTCTCATAAGCCAAGACCTCAAACTAATGACTGCGCGTACGGCTCACTCCGAAGGCGCTTCGATTAAGGGATTGGATTTCCTTCAGGCCGCCGGAAGAGAAAGTGTTTTGTTGCAAATTAAATGGCTGTCTTTAAAAAGTAAAGTATTGGCGGAACCTCCTTGGAGTAAACTTACGGCTTCTTTTTTTCCTATGTATGTTAAGGGGACGGAGTTTCAAAACAAACTTTGAAAGTTATTGTCCGATTGTTTTTAAATTTGCAGACTATTTGCTCATACGTGAAGTTAATCCAAAAATATTGAGCGATGTTGAAGTTATTACATAATATGTGTGGTCAAGCATTTTGATAAATTCGAAAAAAATTAATAGGTACCATGGGCATTAATTTTCCTCTTAATGTCAGTATAATTTTCATGATAGTTTAAATACATATAAAACAAATTACCTTCATTTTAAAGCTAAAACAATTGTACTAAAACACCTAAGGTTTGCAAGAAGGCATAGATGAAGCGACATTTTAAACCTAAGATTCAAAACGGAAGCATGATGAATTTCTCAATTATACCGCATATATCAATAAACAACAGATTGCATGGATTATCCATAAAAATTTCAAGGAAATCGAAAGAAACCAGATGTGTAGGAAACAGTTGGAAATCAGAAGAATGTCAAAAAATCTCACAAGGAGAAAAATGCGTTTTTGTAGTAGATTTGCTAAACTCACCTGCTGTTTGTTTTTGTTGCATGCGATTGCGTCAAAAATAATCGCAATTGAAAAATCCTTTTTGCTATCTACAGTTTGATATCGCATTTTTAAAACTAAAATTAAAAAACCTATTTTTTAAACTTATTTGCTTACACTTAACATTGATTTAATTTAAAAAATAATTCCAATAAATAAATATCCAATCCCGAAGGAAGGATACGATTATTTCATGGACACGCGCTTACCCCACATGATGGGGCAAGTGCATACCACGAACTATTTCCTTGTTTGCAATGTGATAGTAGTGTCCGCGGATAAGAGCACATCATTTCATTCCTGCCCTTTTTCGATCTGCGAAACTTTCCTGTCGAAATTCGAAGCTCCCTAGCGGCAAAATAAATCATAGGACTCCTTCAAGCACTTGTAGCAGGTGACAGCCTCTACTTTAATCACAGACATGTTTCGTATTAAGTGGATGCACTTACTCCGCAAACACAATTGCCCCACCTATCCCTGAAATTTATTTGGTATGGTGTGGAAGTTTGGAGAGTGGGGTGCCAGCACAAGTGCGACCTCGTCATCTAACCATGGTTCAAAATTACGTGGGGTTGTCCTCGGATCTTTCCCTTCGGATTTGATCCCGAATGGTCGCCAACTTTGTTACTATACGAGTTTTAATCCAAAAGAGTTATTATTTCCCCACTTCTGTGTGTAGTTATCATTAATGGATATATATCAGGGATTATTAAAATATTTATTGCTTTTGAACGTAATATTTACAGTGAAAACATTGTCAATAGATGTTTGAATTTCTGGAAATCTTGACTCATTTTGCGTGCATATTTTACCTATGCAAACAGTCCTAGGTCATTCAAACAGTTTTGAATCATTTCTCAAATGAATATGTGTAACCATGTGCAATGGGAAAAATACATTAATGAAGCTTCCTATAAAAAGCGAAATTAGTTAGGACATTAAGGACAGTGGTTACAATAAAATCTGTGTTTCACCATAGCAAAGAACTCAAATAAGGTTTATAACAGACGAATTCTGTGGTTGAAGGGTTTTAAAAAATATTGTTAGATGTTTTTTTCAAATCAAGTAAAGTTTTTTTTATCATATTCATTTTCTCACTCTCAAAAGAGCCATTTTATCAAGAGTACACTTTTGATTCAATGTTAAAGAGGCAGGGACTTGAGACAGTATAGCCCTACTTCTCTTTAGGAATCTGTCAAACACACTCGTTTTGAATAACGCATTCAAAATTTGCCCTAAATTGTTTCAAAACATTAATTTGTGGTGTAAAAAAGAAAGTAAAATCTGTGGTTTGTACAAAATTAAGTGAAAACTTACTTTACTACCCAGCTTTACACGACAGTTTTGTTGCTCCAAACAAAACAAATCACGTCAATGTTTCCTCAGCAGTTTTGTTGAGTAGTTGAACACTTTTTCGAGCTTTGTCCGCTACATGTTCATGTGTTCTTTCTTTTTCCGATTGCTCGACTCGTCACAGCTTTTGGAGCTTTGTTTTGATTCGAGTTTGATTAAAAATTGGTTTCTCTTGCATGATATTCTATATTAAATTTTACATCTGTGGTTCCTAAGGGAACGACGTAGCTAGCTGAAAATTTGAAAATGTTGCTTTGATCTAGATATTCCAGATAAAAGAAGCTGTGAATATTTCATGACTTTGCTTCCCCACCTTTTTTGCGTGTGTTATCTCTTTCGTTATTACTTGCATTTAGTTTTTGTTTGGGTTCTCTTATTTTATTTTTGGTTATGGTATATATATATATATATATATATATATAAAGAGAGAGAGACCATCACCACAACACCACAAGTCAAAAAGGAGAAACCAAATAAATTAATAAATGCACTAAATTGTTCACATTATCTACATAATACGGATCTGGCAATGTTTTGCTCTCCTGGCTTGCGCGGCAACTTTCGGTAAGGTATTACTTTGGCTGTTCTTTTGATTCCTAACCTTGGTAACAGGTATTATTTTTATGATTTTTTCTCTCTGGTAGTACTTTGAGTTTTCGGGGGGTAACTTATGTTGATCTCTTCGGCCTGGCCCTCACATAAGTGCAGAAAAACACAATTTTCACTACAGATCACCCCTTAGCGGTCCCCTTTTATCCCAGTCTGTCTTCCTATCTAAGTAGTCAATATCTTGCCTTTCACCTTTGAACTCAAGCCGTCTCGTTCATTTTGACCTCCCACGGACTCTCCTTCTTTCAAATCGCATATGTAAGATTACATTCCTCCTTCGTTAAACCACCGATTTCTACCAATGAACTTTCTTATTAGATCTCCTGGTCCACTAATATTTCTCTTAATCCTAATCCCTCAAGCGAGTTCATTGTAAACTATTCATTATTTCACGAGCCTCTTGGGCTAAGGAGCCCACAGAGCCGCGCGCGCGTTCCAAACTCCAAACCCTCAACAACCTCCACGCCTTATGATATAATTACTCGTCTATTGAATTAATAAAGAATTGTTATATAACTTTCTGCCTCTCCATTTGCGGAACCATCATTATTCTAAACAAATGAATCGTTCTCTCCGGTTGCCTTACACCACACTTTCCACTCTCGTCACGACTGCAGGCTTATGAGATCTGTTATTATGACAGGTTTTAAAGTCGACAGGACGTCAACTTGTAGTTTGAGAACCTCAGATTGCAGATGGAAGTTTTAAGAAATTGAACGGACTCTCATCACTACACCAATGATGTCTAATAGAGATGATTCTACTGCCAGCTACCTAGTTTCTAAAGAATTTTTGGAAAGAATACTTTAAAAAATAATAGCATTTGATTCCAAAGAAAATTTCAACGTTGAAGCATGGATCAAGTATTTTGAGTTAAAAAACCCAACTATGCAACCTCAAGAATCGAACTAATCTCACAATGTTTAAAAGGCGAAGCATTGAACTATTACTTAAATCATTGTATCGTCGAAACCGAATATGCTAATATATGTCAAGGACTTATCAACTATTTTTGAAGGACCTCTCTGGTATCTTTTGATACTTTCATCTCTACAACGTGCGACAAACCTGGAGACATTGATGCATACTTCAAAAAGAAATTTGACATTGGCCAACGATTCCACCTTTGACCAAATACTACTCCAGGGACTAACAAATGGTTTGCCTCGGAATATCAAGGAGTTCATCATCGCAAAGGAACCATCGACCATTACGGAATGGTTAAGAATTGCTCGTAATTTATGCAGTCAAATACCTAATGATGAAGCGAACAATCAACAACGAAATAGAATGGACCGAGTACCCGTTTCCGCAGTAGTTCCCCGTCCAGAATTTCAACCCCGGCAAAGATTTCCAATGCGGCCGAGATTTTGGATGCCTCCCGTGCACACAGAGCTCTTCAACTACCGTGACCGACGTTTACAGGACCGGAATCCCACTTGGAGAGCTTTCCCTTAGCGAAGGCCTCCTCCACTACCTCAGCTCGCGTATCAACCAGCTACTCAATATGAACAAACGCCTGATTTTGAATGACCATACCTCAAAGTGACTATTTTTGTGGTCACAAAACATTCATTGGATTGTTGGACACAGGCACGAGAGCAAATATCATTCTTGAACATTTACTCAGACATTTGAAATATGAGACAATAACAATGGAGATCCACATTAAATAAGCAGTTGGTGCTATTCGGGTAAGTGAAATTGTTTTGATCAATATTTCAATTGGTTGCATTACAAAAAAAACTGAATGTTTGGCCATCAACTCTGCCTTAAATTATGCATTGCTAAATTTAGAAACTGTGAATCAATTTAATTTGAAGATCAATTGCAAAAGCAGACAAATATTTCAATTTAATCATAATGTAACTTCAAATGCTCCTATAAGTTCTGTACAAGTATTCCATCATTTTTATAATCAAGGTTATTCACAATATTCTAAGAGTAATTAACACAATAAATTTAGAACATGTGAAAATACCACTAGTAAGTATATTTATGATGAACAATGTTCAAAAATTGAAAATATGAAATATGAGAATGTGTACTCTCATGATAAGAATGATAGTATTTAGGATTGTACTGATAGTAATAACATTAAGGACTTTACTATTCCTAGTGTTAACTCAAATAATGTTGATAACATTGATTATGGTATTGACTCTGATGGCGAATTAACTGCTCTAATTAACAAATACAAAAATGTTTTTGCCAACAATAAATATGATGCAGGCTCAATTAATTTAGAACCTCAGCGAGTTATTTTAAACTCGGAACTGCCAATTGCTTGTAGCCTATACAGAGACTCCCTAAAGATAATGCAGATATCAAAAAACAAATTGACGAACTTTTAATGGCAGACATTACCAAACCTTCTTACTGCCCTTATGCAGCTCCTTGTAACATTAGCTTACAAACAAAATGAAAACTCCAAAACTCGTTTATGCATCGATTATCGAAAATTAAATGAAATTACTAAAACAGATTGCGAACCCATTCCTCGTATAGATGCTGTGTTGGATCAATTGTCCCATGCAAAAATATTCTCAACACTAGATTTAGCCTCTGGATACTGGCACATCAAAATTGAGGATCAAGACACAGAAAAACTTGCATTTACCTCAAATTTTTGTTTGTACGAATGGAAACGATTACCTTTTGGATGGAAAAACGCCTCTGCAATATTTCAACGTGCCATAAGGCAAATTCTAAATAAGCATCAAATTGAATTGGTCCCCTAAATTATTTTGATGATATAATTGCATTTTCTCAAAATTATGAAGAACATCTGGAACATTTGAAAATCATCTTTGAGATATGTTAGAAAGAGAACGTGAAACTCAAGCTTTCAAAATGCAACTTTGCAAAAACTAAAATCAATTTCTTGGGATATGAAATTGAGAATAGTATTTATTTACAATTAATATCAAAGTCGAAATTATCAAAAAACTTCAACCACCCAGAAACACCAGAATTGCAAAGATTTCTTGGTAGTATTAATGTCTATAGCAAATTCATTTCAGATTATGCAAAAATTCGAGCCCCTTTGAACAACCTTCTTAAAAAAAGATGTAAGATATCAATGGTCGGAAGAATGTCAAGCCTCATTTAAGAAACTCAAAGATATTTTAATCTCTAAGCCCGTGTTAAGTTTATTTAACCCAAATTACCCCTGCCATTTATACACCGATGCCTCAGGAGAAGCGATTTCAGGAATATGAAAACAGGAACAGCCAGATGGTTCATTACATCCAGTTTCCTTTTACTCTAGAAAATTACGACCATACGAGAAAAATTACGCGATAACAGAACTCGAATGTTTGGCTATAATAGATTCCGTCGAAAAATTTTACTGCTATCTTCATGGAAATCACTTTACCATTTATACCTATCATACTGCCCTGGTTTGACTCAAAAATATTAAACACCCAACTGGTAGGCCTTTTTAGATTTTCATTAAAATTGTCTATGTATAATTTTACAATTAAACACAAAATGGACTTACTAATGTAGAAACTGACATATATATAGTCTCATTCATCTCATGCCCCCGAAACAAGATCAAATAAAATATGTAAATTTGGAGTTAGCCCGCTTACTTTATCAAGGGGAGCAAAGCCAGGAGTCACTTAAAAAGGGATGCTTTGAGTTTTTTCTGTACTTTTGTGAGGCCCGGCCGAAGAGATCAACACAAGTTACCCCCCAAAAACTACCAGAAAGAAAAATCTTTAAAAATATTACCTATTACCAAGGTGAAGAAGGAAAAATCAACAGAACAGCCAAAGGAATTACCTTACCGAATGTTGCCGCGCAAGTCAGGAGAGCAAAACACTGCCAGATCCGTCCTATCTAGAATAGCGTATTTAAAAAGAGCAAAGGGTGGCTTGGAGATAACATGAAAGATTTGTACAAGTGAAAGAGAGGGGAAAAAGGTAAATTTTGACAAGAAATTAAAATAGTGACATGAAATTAAGATTGTGACAGGGGTGAAATTGATTGAATAATAGAGAGCAAAAGTGAAAAACATAATTATGAAATTGAATAATGGCTCCATCTAGTTGTGAATATAAGAAGGAAAATAAAGATAAACTATTTTTAAACGAGGTTGAAAAAGGGATTATAGAAAAAAACTTTTTAAGAAAACTGTTGGGGAAGAGTTGTTATTTAAGAGGGTAGTTTTAAGAGTTTGGAGCTGATTATCAATAGTAGTTTGGTCTCTGCAAATGTGATGAATTCTATGGATTTGATTATAAATTAAGTTTCTGTAGATACTGAAAGAGATATTAGTCCCAGGGAACAAGCTTGTTATTGTTAAATTGAAAGTCATTTCTTTTGTCATAGATATCGGTTGTAGATTTAAAACTGACATCAATATAAATGTCAAGGAAGTTGGTAGATAAAGGTGAGCTATTTGTTTTTTTGAGGGTGGGATAAATATTTTTCCAAAATTCAGTGAACTCTGGTGAGTTAAAAGTTAATGAATAATCTATTTAGCGATAGGAGTTAACAAATTTAGATGTGTGCTATCTTTCATAAAAATGGAGGTAGATGTTGGCTAGAATGCTGGGAAAGTGCTACCTTGTGGTATTCCTTGTACTTGTTGGAATAGATGTTCATCATTAAAGATAAAAGTATTGAGGACACACAGATTGATAAGGCTATTCTAATATTGTTGAGAAATATTAAAAAAGTTAAATTCAGTGTAGGAGTTAAGAATATATATAAGGTTATGGAGCGGGATACTAGTGAAGAGGTCTTTAAAATCGAAGGAGTCAATTTGTGAGATATTGTTATTAGAAGAAAGAAAATTAAGAACTGGAGTGTTATTGTCAGATTCAACAGTTTTCTTTTAACGTGATAGCTTTAAGAGTGATTTCTAAAATTTAAAAAAGATTTTGCCTGGTTTATACATGTAATTTTGGTTAGTGCCACAAGTGATGAATCTAAAAGCTAAGGGGTTTTTGTGGAATTTAGGGGTGATGGTAATGTAGGGGAAGAATATATTGTAGTGAGTTCTTAAATTTTAGAGTTTTGTTGAAGACAATGATTTTGTAACAATAATATTATGAGTAGTATGTGTTTTTTGTAAGTGATGGAGTTTTAAAGTTCAGAATCTAGTAGGTCATAAGATAAAGTTTTTTGCAGAAATAATCTTGCAGAATCTTGATAAAGTAAGCGGGCTTACCCTAAACATTTACATATTTTATTTTATCTTGTTTCTCGGGGAAATCTATTCTTAGGGTAGCTTTACTTATTATTTCCCTTTATTTGTTCTCTGCGGCTTTCAGCGCTGTTCATCTAAAGGGTCAATATTATAATATTATTGTTGTTATTTTGCTTCACCCACCTTTTGTTCTCTCTCTCTCTCTATATATATATATATATGTATATATATATATATATATATATATATATATATATATATATATATATATATATATATATATATATATATATATATATATATATATATATATATATATATATATAGGGTGAGTCTAAACTGTTTTTACAAAATAAGAGGGGTGATAGTACCCATCCAGACGAGCAATAAACTACCATGGAACATAGGGTCGCATTCCTCTCTGAGAGGCAGAAAAGAGTAAAGTCGAAACGCGTCGAGCATGACGTCGTTTTGGTCCTGCCTACGTAGCATATCTCCTAAGCAAGATGGCCTGGTCGGTAGCGCACTGGCGTCCCGAAGTTCCGGTCGCTCATCGGACCTCAACCCACTGGACTTTTTCTTCTGGGGCACATGAAATCTTTAGCGTACCAGACGCCTGTGGACTTGGCTGAAGATCTCGTAGCGAGAATCGGTGTTGCCGCAGACAAAATTAACACAACACCAGGAATCTTCGAGAGGGTGCGCCAGTCATTCCTTCGCCGGTGTGAACTGTGCAACGACACGCGTGGCCGCCACTTTGAGCACTTGCTGTGAGTTTTCTCTGATCAATAAATGATTGTGCAACTTTGGTATCGTTCATTCGCTTTTTCAGCACTGTTGAAACTCTAATTTCATATATATATATATATATATATATATATATATATATATAGTAGAGAAAATTCAAAGATGGCGTTCTACAGCAACTAATGTCTTCTATAAACTCCAATGTATGAAAGTTGCATAAGAGCCATACTTCACATTAAATTGAGCACCGACATCATAATTTCCAATAGAACCTCCTATTTTGACACACGATTTCAAATCTCTATCAAAACTTAACTTCAGATACCAAATTTCATGTCATTAGGTCTTATGGTTTCGAAGTTAGGAGTACAAAAAGATTGGAGCTCATAATTTTAAATCAGTTTCACCGACTTTTATGGATATCTTCCTAAATAATATTTCTATAGCGTTGATATTTTGTACCATGGTACTGTTAAGCAACCCAAACAAAATCCACATAATATTTTATTTTAAAATGGTTTTTAGTATGTAATAATAATTATTAAATTAATGTTTGAAAAAATTGTGAATTGGAACCTTACTATATTTTGATAGGAATCGATTCAGGACTTCTAATATGACAATGCAATATTTCAAGTCATTCCAAGTGTTAAGTTTTGCGTTACATTAAATTTTCCTCATTTTTGCGATTTTAGGAGGCAACCAAAAGTTTAAAAAACGTCTGACAAACCTGAAGAATGTTTAAATTCTTGAAAAATGACTGGAAATTTTATTTATGTAATCCAAAATAGATTGGTTTTTACCAGTTAAGTGTCGTATAGATGAACTCTACTAATCAATGATCAATTGAATGACTCACTTCTGTTCACTGTTTGGGTGATCGGAATATCAATTCGATTGTAATGTGACTCATTATAGGTAGGCATTTTAGTTGCATACATGGAGAAGAACGCTAATTAAAAAAATTAATACTAAGAATACTAAAGACGATACAAAATTATACGGAACATCGATCTACACTTTCTACGATTCGAATTATTCTCAATTCCCAAAATTCTTCTTTTATCTCATTTGAATCATGGTTACCATTCACAATATTATCGTTTGAGCTCGTATAATAAATATAATAATTCTTGGATTGTTTGTACTTGCATAATAAATATAATAACATAATTCTCGTATCGTTTTCACTTGCATCATAAATGTAATAGTTCTCGGACTGTTTGCACGCACTGACAAATACGTTTGAAGTTGTGTTGAAATTTGAAATTCGGGTAGCTATAATTACAGTTAATCTCGATCTACTAGCGATTTTCAACGTGGAGATGATCCCTGAAATTGACAGCAACTTTAGCATTGAATATTTCCTGATATAAAGATAGTAAAGTCGTAAAATTTTATATTTAGATTAATTTAACGATGCGGAATCTGATTAAGTCATCAAAACAGGGCGTTTCCATTGGAAATTTTGTTGCATGTGCAAAGTTTTATATGAATACGACCCCTTATGCATTTTTTTTGCATTTGAATTTGTAGAGGTCGTTATTCCCTAGTAAATGATATCTTCGAATTTGCTCTGCTATGAATGGTGCTCGAAATAAAGGGGGTGGTTCGTTTTTTCCCGCGACTGTACATGAGTTTTATGTCAAAACTTGTGCCGTAGTCTTTGAAAACAAAACTTTCAGTGAATGACTTTCATCTTTTACGAACGTATTTCGTCCATAACATAAATTTGGTATTTTCTAGGGGAAGTGGGTCCCGTTATGTTTTACACACATCTAGACACTTGAATATCAAATGACAGAATATTTATATATTTTTGCAGCCTTAATATACCTAGATTTAACTATTTCAGAGTATCAAGTTAATATTAAAAACAGTCTCAAATGTTGAAGTTATAGAACTGAATTTTACTAATCATATTCAAGAATCAACAATGCCGCATTTTACACTGCTGGCCACCCAAATTGCAACACCAAGAAAGACAAGAGATATCACAACAAAATTTATTTTGTAGATAACATGTTGACCAAGTATCAAATGATTAAATTTATAGACTTCTGTGAAGTGTGGTTCCTGCCAAAATCAGTAGCCAGAGTAGCCGCCATTGGTGGAGATCACCGCTGCCACACGCCTCGGCATTGATTCAAAGAGACTTTGGATGTGTTCTTGGGGTACAGCAGACCAAGCAGCTTCCACACGTTGCCAAAGTTGATCTGGTGTGGCAGCTGGGGATGTATTCTGGGTCAATCGTTGAGCAACCATGGACCACATGTTTTCTATCGGCGAAAGATCCGGAGAGCGAGCTGGCCAGGGAAGCAATTCAATCTGGCGATTGACGAAGAACCCTTGGACAATGCGTGCCACGTGTGGTCGCGCATTATCCTGTTGAAATATGGCTGTGGGCAAGCCCTGAAGGTAAGGAAGTACAACTGTCTCCAACACCTCGGAGATGTAGCGCTGGCTGTTTAAAGTACCGGCAATGCGTACTAGAGGAGTGCGAGAGTGATATCCAATACCGCCCCATACCATAATACCCGGTGCAGGACCAGTGTGGCGGTGCATAACGCAGCTGTTCAGCATCCTCTCTCCACGATGTCTCCAGACTCGAATCCGACCATCGTGGTGTTGCAGACAGAAGCGTGACTCATCAGTAAAGACAATTTCATTCCATTCTGCCGTCCACATCCTTCTTTCATCGCACCATTGGCGGCGGAAACGTCTGTGGTTCTGCGTCAAGGGTAGACGAAGCAATGGACGTCTTGCGGACAGACCACTCTGCTGTAAACGGCGTCGAATGGTACGCGCAGACGCTGGATGATGCGGTACAGACTGAATGTGCTGTGCTATGGGTCGTGATGTGGCTGAGCGATCCGTCACTGCCATACGCACAATATGCCTGTCATCACGTGAAGTGGTGCACTGAGGTGGATGCGATCGAACACGTCGGTCCGTCGTACCCTCCTGCATCCAACGATCACATATCCGTATTACAGTTGTTTGGTTTCGTCCAACACGACTACCGATTTCCCTGAAAGATAATCCACAATCTCGGTAGGCTACTATCCTTCCTCTGTCGAACTCGGATACTTGATCAAAAGATGATCGCTGTTTTCTACGAGGCATAATTGATCGTTTTTTTGAAAAAAAACCACAAGAAAAACACAATTGCCGTACTTGAAATCGTCGAAATCTTCAAGCCTTAAATAGCGCTTTGAAGTGGCGCCACAGGCGCGCGTGATGTGCGTCTGCACTGAAATTCTAATCATTTGCATATCTCACCTCCGCTAATGCATGTTGTAAATTTCATATTATTTGCATGCTTCCTTCAGGGTGTTGCATTTACGGTGGCCAGCAGTGTATTTTCGGATTTATCACTATTTCACAATAATAAATGTACTTAACCCATTAAGGGCTGGAATTCCACCATGATATTTATTTGAAAAACATTGATTGTTCCCATCTTCTACAGTCTTTAAAAGGGTGCTGTATAAATATTATTATTATTATTTTTTATTTTTTAAAATATATTTTTAATTATTTTATTTTAATTTTTTAACGCTTTGCATCTATTTTTATATTATAGTTAGAATACATAATAAATAATCTGCTGAGTAAAAGAATAATGGCTTATTTACAATGGTCATGGTTTTAAAGCCATATAAATATGCGCCCCAAAAAGGGACGTTGGCCGTTAATGGGTTAAAAGGTCTAAATAGCCATCGTGTAGCAAAAAACGACTCTATAAAGACAAACTAAAAACAAAAAATACGTACTAAAACAGGGTTTTCTTAAAAAAGCCCGACTAGTTTCTTTTAGCACTACTGTATGTTATTTCAAAACAAATTCCATGAAAATTTAATAAAATAAACGTTAACTAAACAAACACCACAGAAAATTCAATAGTCTTCAACAGCAAAAAGAAAATATCAATATTTTTTTAAGTTAAGGGAAAAGTGTACTTTAATATCATTCAAAGGCAGTACTGATTATCCAATTGGGGCAAAAATATTTCCAAGAGCTGGTAATTGATTTCTGCGGATAATTTCCTCTTACAAATAAAAGTACACGAGAATCTACAGACCTATTGCATCTATTGTTTGTATTGCGGTAAATGGAAACACTATTTTCTTTGTGCTGCTAGGTTTGCAAATTTCATTTCTGGAATTTAGTATGAGTTAAAATTTTTTTTTTTGGATTCCGGGTAATTTATTAATCATGATTTCCGGGAAAGGAAACGCATTAATACCTTAACCCCCTGAGGGGTTAACAAGCATATATCCTTCCTGCAACCTGCAATCGTCCTTGTATGATTTCTAACGGTTTTTTGGTTTTCCTTGACCTATAGAATCCTTCCTAGGATTTTTTTAACCAATGAATGAGGTTATTTAGTCATTATGTATGCTGTGAGGAAAAACAATATTACACTTCTCGGAAATCTTGTGACATTCTAGGGTTAATTTCTAATACATATACAAACCTTTCGAACAATTATTATAAACTTACTGCGAATAACATTTTCTTGTATTGATTTGACCATTAAATTACCCCCCCCCCCTGGTGATTGTCTTGACGATGTACGTTAAAAAACGTGCAAAGTTTACCAGATCTTGATGGACGCAATATCTCGTTATTAGAAAAAACTGACCAGATCTTGATCACGTCATCATAAAAACCTAATCATCTTGATGACGAGATATCTCGTTGTTAGCAAATTTCGTCAGATCTTGGTGAACGTGCTATCTCGTCGAAACCACTGAGAGGGTTAACTGTAAAGGGCATATTAAAAATATTTGTATATAAGAGAATAAATACTCACTTTTTAAGTGAGCAGAAGAATGTGGTAACTCGTGTCAATAATAGCAAACGCTTCCAGTTGAAAAGACAATAAAGAACTTGGTAAACACTTTAGAAAATCAGTCCTTCGTCAATGTCTTTAAAAGAGTTGAATATTCAAATGATGTGCTTGACAAGTAAATGATGCCAAGAGCAAAGAAAACGATGTGTCTGAAAAATCATATTGCTATTTTCTATGCATATATACACAATTCTGAATAATTTGCTGGCCGTATTTCAGCCCGGCAGTTCAGATTTTCAGTTACGCGCCAATTACACTTTGAATGTTCTCCAGTTTGATTCATAACATTCTGCTATTCTTGGAACTCTACGTAAGTGCATTCGATCAAATTGGAGGACGCTTGAGAATTGATGATGGCACAAAATTTTCCAGACATACGGGATGAGTTTAGGGTAGGATGGCATTATCAACCTCTATACATAGTCAATTTTTATGGCTAGGGAATTGCGTTACGTAACCGAAACTAGAGAATCTCTTACGCTAACAAAAATCAATTTTCGAAGGAGGCATGCGTGTGTAGTTTGATGGTATACATGTCTATCTCTTCAAAATGTAAGTGTAGCGAAATTCTTTTTTGATGTATGAATATTATGTCTGTTTCTTTTTTATTTGGATAGCAGAAATACTCTCATGTCATGAAAGTTAATGTTCTACTTATATGGTATAATACTTTTATTTTTCACCGTAACGTCTTCCTAGTTGACTTGTTTGTACATTCTCGAAAATCTGGATGATGGATATTTCCCATTGCCCATATTTCATCTCTCTCTTTCATGTAATTTACTGCATCCATCCATTTTAACACTCTTAGAGGCGACCACGCATATATCCGTTCTGCAACCTGCAGTCTTCCCTGCATGACTTTTAACCAATTTTGACCTTGACTTTCGTAGGATACTTTCAACCAGCAGATGTTATTTAGTTATTAAATGTGATGTAGGGGGGGTAAAAGCTCGGAAACCCTCCAAATTGTTTCGATGAGATACCTCGTCTATCAAGATCTGACCAACTTTGCTAATGACGAGATATCTCGTCATTATTTTCCAATATGCCAATTATTTTCATGATGACGAGATAAGACCTGGTCAGTTTTCTTATAATGACGAGATACTTCGTCCATCAAGATCTGGTCAGTTTCGCTTAGTATGAGATACCTCGTCGAGACATTCACCAAAGGGTAAAGGTGAAGTATTTGTCTAATAAAAACAATATATTAAGCCCTCGTGTAGCCAAAAAGATGACTAGTGATACCAACTACTTAAAAAATAAAAATGATAATACTTTTGTCTGTTGTAACACTTTCGCATCTTTTTGACAGTATGTGCCAATTAATACTTTTGAAATTGTTTCCTTTGTGGGGATGCCTCAGTGTACTTAAAATACCATTAATACTATCATGCCACGAAAGTTAATGCTCTACCTCATAGTATAATGCGTTTATTTTATATCATACATCTCCTAGTTGAATTATTTGTGCATGTTCGAAAATCACGACACTGTATTAATAGTTCCAATTTCCTATATTTCTTCTCTTTTCCTCATATAAGTGGGCCGAGGTAGCACGGTTAGTAGAGTAGTGGATTATCAATTGGAGGGCTGCGAGTTCTAAGCTCGATCCAACCAAAGACTATCGTGTATTTGGGGGCTGGTGCACGTTATATCTGACGTAACCTCAAATATCCTCACGTTGGCGGTTTGTGGAAGGTTGGAGTGTGGAGTGCCAACTCGAGTGTTGACCTCGTCATCTCACTGTGGTATAAAATTTAGAGGTGTCTTCGAATCTCTCTTTACGTTTGATCCCGGACCGTCGTCAATATCCGTTGCTCCAGTGCGCCGTTAATTCAACTATCTACCTACGTACCCTCTCTCTCAATACATACATAGATTTCAACCTCCTTAGGGGCGTATACGTAGATATACCTCCTAGCAAATAAACTTTTACAAGCTCAACAAGAACAAACTCCACTAGGATGTTTAATATTTTATACAGTAATGTATAATTATAGCTTATTTAAATGACCCTTACAGTTCATCAACTTAGCAATTGAAATATATGAAAAAAGTAGTAAAAATAGAAAAAAGTGTTTTGGACAGATTCCGAGAAATTATTACTCTCAGTAGATTTGCGATACTCATAGCCATCTCAAGTAACAACTTGATACTGTTGCAATGAAAGAGTATCATTCCCTACTTAAGTAACCGCTAGCTGACTGGTTAAACTTTTCGGTTCAACAGACTCTGGGTTCGAATCGCAGTACTAGTGATTTGGTAGGTAGGTAAGTATTTATAATTAATGTCTCACTGGAGCAACAACATAACGGGCTATTGGCGACGGTCCAGGATCAAACCCGAAGGGAAAGATCCGACGACAATACCACTTAATTTTGAATCATGGTAAGATGACGACTAGTGGTTCGGAATTCCTTTAAGCTGTAGATTTTCTCTCGTGTAACTACAAATAAAACTGCAGGGAACAAAATTAAAAAACAACTCTCTCTTTGAATAGGGTTTAATCAATTGGAAATTCATCTAAATGCCTTTGACTTTTAAATTACATAGATTGAAAACGTGGAAATATCCGTATAATTATGCATTGGTTCAGAATATGTTCTTATTAACCATATTGTAATATTAAATCTAGTTAAATGAACACACTTGAATTATTTTAATAAAATAAGTGTACTGAATTAATGAAAGCATGTTAAATAATAAAATAAGGCTAATAAATAAATTTCAATACCTTCCCACACAAATTGATATACCCTTTGCAGTATTGCGTGGTAGAAATCTGAGTTGAATATTTAATTTTATCCCTCATGCTTACCTTGGAAAATTCTAGGAATTTCCCTAGGAGGATCGTTCTTTAAGAACTAACATTTTAATAGTTATACGCATAGCATGGACTATAAATATCAAAAGTATTTCTTATATATCTGAATATTGGCATACGGTTTACATAGCACAACTTCTCTGCTCGAATTGATTTCTAAATTCACTTATTCGAAGAGAAAGAGAAGAATTAAGCTGTAAAAACTGTGCTTAACGTACTGTCTGTCTTCTACGAGTGCTGCCACTGAGTGTGCTCTTGTTATTGAGTGTCACATTTAAGGTACCGTAAGCACATTTTACTACAGCATATTTGGCCAAGCTGCGCGAAACACAAGACAGTAAATGGACATACACACAAGAAAGGTTTTACTGACTGGTTAAACTTTTCGGTTCAACAGACTCTGGGTTTGAATCGCAGTACTAGTGGTTTGGTAGGTTGGTAAGTATTTATAATTAACGTCTCACTGGAGCAACAACATAACGGGCTATTGGCGACGGTCCAGGATCAAACCCGAAGGGAAAGATCCGAGGACAATACCACTTAATTTTGAACCTCGGTCAGATGACGACTAGTGGTTCGAAATTCCTTTAAGCGGTAGATTAGAATCGGTAGAACAGGGAAGCACACCCAGAGAGGAAACGAACATGACAGGAATCGTATCTGTGCAGATTACAATTTACCGGAAGTGGGAAAACCCACTGAGCCACTACGACAAAATAGAAATATACGTATTCTGAGTTTTACATATTGCTGAAAAAATCTAGTAAGTTATCAACAACATTCCAAAAACAAAATAAATCAAGACATCCATCAGAGTCATGCCTACTCAAAATGTACTGACCCTGTCCTTATAGCGACGGTCATCACCCAGACCTTGTGGCAGGAGCAATTCTTATGGAAGGCAGACGGTAACTGCACTGTTAAAATTGACCAGTACGAGATAGATGAATTCCAGCACACATATTAAAGAGCTGAGAAATCAGTATGGTTTCGATTTCTCTAAACATCCATATTTATCAAACGTTGACTCAGCAACGCTTCAGGCGGGTAAGAATATTCTCTCGCCATTTCAAATACACATATTCTCAGAACAAATTATAATTCTAAAGCAGAATTCTAATGGTAAGAAGTAAGAGAGACATGATCCGTGCTCCAATCATCATTGAGATATTCATAGTATAAATGAAGTAATTCTGTCAGATACAAGATTAGCTATATGGGTCATTGCGAGACCCTTAATACATGTCAAAGGATCATGGAGTGCAGGTACTTAATAAAAGACTTATGGAAACCTGCAAAAGGTCCTTGTCTTTCATCGGTTCCTGAATCATTGGGGTATTTCGGGTAACGAGGGGGCAGATAAATTGGAAAAGAGGGGTGCACAAGTACTCCAGACATCTCAGGCGGAGATGTCAGAGTACTTGTCAGATTAAACTAAAGATAAATCTTGGAAATAGTCAATACTTTTCCTTCCCGGTTATCCAAAAAAGATGTTCGTGACAGAATTCAGATTGTATAAACCATGATTGTCTTGCTTCCCATCTACAAAATCTTGGTAGTAGCCTCTTGTGCTCTCTTTGTACGGATGATGCATTAATGGATGCAGCACATTTATTAACCTGTGTAACTCTAAGAGAAGCAACTCTCAGTGGACGTTACTGGCAGGAACCAAAGACTTTTGGTAGGAAAAGGCTTTTTTTCTCTCTTTGGAAATCTTTTGAAAGAACCTTTCGGAACCCGACAATTTCCATAGCCTTTTGTGTTTTACGCTTGTATTTATATTTTAATCCTTGTTTATATTTGTGTGTACATTTCGTCAAAAGGATTTGCATATCGTTGGTTTAGAGCAAAAACTCAGTAACTGACAAAAAGAACTTTTTACTGTACAGCTGTGTCAAGACTAACTATTAGTTTTAGGTAAAAAAAATATGTATTACAATCATTTTGATAGTATTATATATCTTTTAAAATGATTACAATATGACTATGCATTTCTCAACTTAATGAAAATAAGCAGTTAGTGTGTACAAAGAAATGCCAGTTAAGGAGTTTCTGCTCTAAGCCGACGATATGTAATGGCCCGCTGCGTTGGAAATAAAAACATATATTCATGGATGTTCGTGTAGGAATGTCATTTATTATAATTGGGAGGAAGTTCAAGAATACTTAAATTAGTCGTCTTGTAGAAGCCCAAAAATTGGGGATTGCTGTTTGCCGATTCACTATTTTCACTTCCACTCCATGTAGGTTTGGTGATGACCGCGATTCACCATTCACTAATTTTTTGAGCCGATCATACAATACATGCCAGTCAAAGTTTTCATAAATGCTTAGAAACACAAAAAAATTGGATCGAACGTATCGCATTAAGACAGTGTACTAATAAAGATTTTGCTTCTCTTTTTAGTTTAGACTGAAGTTTTAATCCTCTAAGGGGATTTTTACACAAATAATTACACCTTGCAACCTGAAGTCTTCCCCTACATGACTGACTTCTAACCATTTTTGACCTTCTTGACCAATAGAATCTTTCCTAGAATTCTTTCAACCAATCGATGTATTTATTTTGCCATTTTGTGAATTGTTGGTTGAAAGCAATACTACACTACTCGTGAATCTCGTGACGATCAGAGGGCTTTAACGATGTCGGTTTCTGCATTCCTTTGTAAATATAACTATGGGGAAAACATTGTGAATTTGAGTTTGGGAACCAAGCTATGCATTTATGAAGTTGTTCAGTGCTTCTTTTATTGCAATTTTCGAAGGAACCATTTATTTAAAACCCATCAAACACACTTCACAAATTCATCAGTAAATTTAGTTTATGATTATGTAACAAATATCCTAAATTTGTTTCGACCCAAATTATTTAACTCTCTGTGGGACACACGTTGGCGTGGTGTGGATGTTTGGAGAGTGGAGTGCCAACTCAGGTGTGACCTCGTCATCTGACCGTGGTTCAAAATTACGTGTTGTTGTTCTCGGATCATTATTCCCTTCGGGTTTGATCCAGGACCGTCGCCAATAGCCTGTTGTGTTGCTCCAATGCGACGTCAATTAAAAATACCTACCTACCTCTTCGGAACACAAAATTGTTTAAAAGTATAGTAATCCTTTTAACCTACAACGAAACTCACTTGACTACACATAAATAGTCTCATCTATTGGCTTAAAGAATCGTAGGAAACATTCTATTGATCAGTCTAAAAACTGGTTAGAAGTCATGCTAAGAAAATTGAAAGTTGCATAGTAGAATAATGCATACGAGTTTAAATATAAAATCTGAGAAAGCTTAAAAATATCAAAAAATGTTTTCTTAGAGCATTTGTTGAAAACAAGAAATAAAGCGTAAATAAAGTGATTCATTCACGCAGACAACAATAACAAGATAAATAAAATCGCATCGAAAAATGTCGTAGGGTTACAAACTTCACAAAACATGCTTGTTTCATTTCTCAAACGTTATTATAAAATGATGTATTAATTAGTCAACCAACAAAACGTCTGACAATACCGGGCTTAGCAAAAGTCCAGAACATTCATTTTTGCTAGTTTTTCTACATCATAAATCTTCTTTCATATAATTAAAATGTAGGTACAATTAATTATAACTATGCTCGCTTCTTTTTTCATTAAAGAAAAAAATATCGTCTGCTTTTATAGGGTTTAATCTGTTTCGCGATCGAAAGTATTTCCTCGTCTTTCAAAAAAAGCTCTCCGATGTTTTTATTGGCTATTAGATTAAATGAACGCAAGGCAATATCAAATTCAAAGAAAAAGTCTTCCTTTAATAAATCTTTCAACTTTGAAGAAAATATTTAAGTTTATATGTATGAGATAGCGTAAAAGAGAACGAAATCTGCTATAGACAAGTCATTAAGAAGACTCTTTTATTGATTATTTTTAAGAAGCTTAGCTTTTATTTCTTTCTGTTCTAATATATTCTTAAATATTTTAAGAATAGTCTTTTTTCTGAGAGAAAATAAAAGGTTGACAACCTGAAAGGTATTTTACACGGAAAATAAAATTATGTGTGAAGGAACAGAAAGGTTTAAATACTATTTTTTTCTCATTTAGTTGAAGTTATAGTCATTAAACCTTAATCTAAATATAATTGCTAACGATGCAAAAATGTTAAATAAAGAATATATAAAAAGTGTTTGTGATCCTGTTTCTGACAAGATAAAGTCCTATCTGTCTATCATAATTCTTCAGATTTTTTAAATATCCAGACTACCCAACCTTCCTATAGGATGTAAGACTACTCAGAGGGCAATCGGGAGGACCTCTTTCAGGGTCCAAAAGGTCCACCAGATCTTGAAATTATAATAACGTTTTTACATAACACAAACGCACACATGCACGCACGTACCCACATACTCACACACGCACGATAAACAAGATCCATAAGTCAGCTAAATCGCAGAAGACCGTCTAACTCCTACAGACCGAACAAAATTAAATAAAATGATCATTACAATGAATAACGAAATGAATAGAAATTATTATTTTTCTTCATGTCAGCTTGCGGATAGTATGATCTTTCAAGCATTAATTGTCCAGAACGTGTCAATCTCTGCGTTACCCTGGGCACCATGGGAGGTGCTATTACATCGCATCCACTGCAAACTGTTTGTAGACATGCCTTCCTGGAGAACTTTGGAGAAATGACTTGGTGGAAAACTTTGGGGATGCCGGACCCCATTTACGTGTCGTTGTGAAGAAATCAAGAAACTTCAAGCAACCAACCCGACTTCGGCACATACGAGATTTGCTTTAGCCTACCAGTTTCTTACGAGAGACGCCTTTAGTCGCTCGGTGATTTGTGGGTCTTGAATAGAATTTAAATTGAACAGAAATGATCTATATCTTGCAGATCAACTTAACTGAGAGGCAACTAGTGAGCTTATAAGGCAATGAAAAATAACATTCGTATGTGTTACATTTACACATTCTTAGTAGCTTCTTTACTCATGGTACACGGCAGTTTGTTTGGATCAAATCTCATTAAATGCATTGTAGCCAAACAGTTTCAAAATGAATCCTCGATGATGACCCAACATGGTACAGCATGAAACGATCCTTTGCTCGTCATTAGTGTAAAAGTATCGGATAGTAAACTTTGTGAACAAAGACATCATCCCTGATCAAAACAAAGTTAATATTGATGTCGAGATTCCAATTTGTGGATACTCTCGGTCCATATTCTCCCGGTTTTAATTTCGCCAACATAGCATTGGAGGTATTAATATATGAGTTAACAATGAATACAATTGACATTTCAACTTTTTCGAAGTTAGTCAATTTGTTACATATGCTATTGCTCACTCTTGCAACGCCATAATTAAACATTGAACATGTAGGGTAACTCAGCATTTTCAAGAAGTAGTAGCGTAATTAGTTTGAACCCGATTCGTATCGATTGCAGGATAGTGAATTATGTCTGCAAGCAGTTGACGAAGCTTGCGTAGTGATATATGATGGGCTTTTCAAAAGATCACGCAACTTGAACAACGCATATGAATAGTTTGCAATTCACCATTAAGCAGCAGATAGTGAGTATTAAAAATTAATGAACAGTTAAGTTGATAAAGAAAAATAAAAAAGAATTCTGGCAGTGTAAATATTTTAAAAGAATCGATTTACCCGATCCCACTCATATACAAGTGGTCCCATAATAGAAAACAATATTTTCCTAACGATGTGTTTTGAATGTTATCGCACCATTAAAAATGTTAATAATTTAAATCCTCTTACACCGATTCAACCTTAAAAATTCATCAAGTAATGCAAAGAATCTTTCTATATTTCAGTGTTAAAAGTAAAGGAAAGAGCTCCTCATATACGTTTTCAGAGCCACCCCAGAATATTCGATTCTTCCTGTCAACCAATAGACATAAAATAATGTTAAATAAATGGTACTCAAAGTCCTCGACATGATATGAACAGTTGGAGACGAAGTTTGACAACAGCTTCCAGAAGTCACGACACAAACGCATAACAAGCTGGAGGAACACTTATTTTTGAGTTATGTGTACTTTTGTAAGATCGAGTTCTAGCGGAAAGACATTTTTTGCTGTGAAGGATATTCAGGAGTAAAAAATATTCTGTACGACACTTTGCTTTAAGCTCAGGAAAACTGTGGTTGAAATAAAACAATTGTTTAAAGAAAGGTTTTTAGAATAATCATATGGGAGAAAGTAGCCTTTTGACGTACAAAAACTTCAAGGATACGTCAAACACGGTGAGAGCCTTTGGCAGCACCGAAGAGTCATTAATTTTGGATGTACATAGAGGGTATTTAAATACTTCAAAAATCTTAAGGAGAATTACTTTACTTCAAAATGAAGTGTAAAGTGCTGCGTGGTTCAAAAGAAATTGGATTGATCCCGGACCGTCACCAATAGCCCGTTGTGTTGCTCCAGTGTGACGTTAATTGAAATACCCACCACCAAAAGAAACTGTCTTCATTTATAGTCCCATTACATAGATCAATCTTAACACAAGGACTTGTTTTTATTTAATTTTGACATTAGTTTTCTAAACTATATTTAGTTGGTCCAGTGTGACGTAAATTCAACTACCTATAACCTAACTTAAACTATATTTAGAAGTTTTAAATTTATTTAATTTCACTACAGCTAATTTTACGAGACTTTTTATAACTTTATATATTTAAATAAATAATTATTAATCTTTTCGATTTTATGGAGTGTTTGTCTCTGCTTAACGAATAATGGTCCTTGCACCATAAAACTCAACTAACATTCATATAGTTCTACAATTGTAAATACGTATCTTTACAATTTACTTTTTCTATGTTGTTCATAGATACATTTGTAACTCATATTTATGGTTTTTATACTATTGACTAAAATTTATTAATTTTAAACTCTTAGCCATTTATGCATTTTTATTGTGATTTAAATAAAACACATTTGTATTTCTCTTATCTTTAAGCAGTTTTGGATGCTTTTATTTGATTTTCCGTTTGCATCTGGCACAGCTTAGTCCTATTATGAACCTTGTGCCATAAATAAATTATGTGTTCTGGAAGTACATTGCTTAAAAGCATCTGCACATCGATAATTATTGGTTTCAGTTAAACATCTAAAACCCTTCTTTTGTTTGTTTCTCTTTTCGTGAAAAGAAGCAACGACTAAAAGGGCTATTTTCGCACAATTGAAGCATTACAGACATTGGCACTCAAGAATGTCTAAAAAGGTATGGTTATGGATGGCCAATTTACATTTCCAATCGTACTTACTTTTCAAAGTATGAGAGGCATTTTCTGTTAAGCTAAATATAGGTGGCGGTAGTCTTTCTGTGGCGATACGTGTTTCCGTCCGTGTTCTGAACGTGACGTCATGTGGCTTGGTTTTTGAATACGATTTCAGCACTTCGCCAATAAAATTCCCAAGAATGAAATTCGAATTGAAAAATGCTAATTGATTGGTCAACACCAATTAGATTAAACACGGCAAACGTCACCAAAACGGCGGTAAACTGAATTTAAGGTAACCCCGTTATGTATCATGAGGGAGCGTTTGGACAGCAAAGTAAAATCTTCGCAGAACGTCTGGTTTGCTTGTTTACTCTCATAGGAGAACTTTGTTTCGCTATGAAAGGATGTAATTTTTGTAACAGCCATCACAAAAGAGAAAAGTATTCAAATAAATGAGTAATCGAAAAAAAAACAACACAGAAACCAAATACAATTCTAAAATTCCTAGAGTAACTTTATGGCCGTCATGAGCATCTTTCTTCCTACAACTACCTTCGCGTTTGGTTTCGTCCACTGGAGTTTAGTCGCTCTTCGGCGGTCTATCAGTCCTTATAATTTGTTGTATCTGTTTTACTAATTAAATGTAACGAGAGGGACTTTCAATGCAAAGAAACAAAACAATCGGAAAGAGACAATTTTACTTCCGCTACCTAAATGCTCTCGCATGATACATATCGGGGGTACCTTAAAAGTAGTTTATCGCCATTTTGGCGACCGTTTGTAATTTTAATCTAATTGCTATTGACCAATCAACTATAATACATTAATTCGGAATTCTTTATTTGGAACTTTTATTTGCGAAGGGCTGAAATCGTATTAAAAAAGCAAGCCAAGTGGCGTTATTTCCGGCGATTTATGAAAAGAAAACTCGTTCTGTCACAGAAATACTACCTCCACCTACATTTAGGCTTGGAAAAGCCTCGCATTTATTTAACTAGACAAATAGAATAAATGTTTCTAATAAAATTAATCTTCAATAGATAATTTCGATAACAAAATACTTGAAGATTATTTCAAATCCAGCAACAAACGAAAGCATTCCCCCTCCCCGTAAGTGGCTCTCAAACAGAACCTCAAAAACAGCACCACTCCCTTCAGATTCAAACTTCTTTTAATGAAGTGACTTCAGTTAAAGTGCAAAAAGGCAATTACGTCTCCTGCGCTGACGTTTTTTCCTTATTGCCTTTAATGATTCTCTGCGCCAAGATTGAAACTTCTTAACAAGGCTTCTACGCAATCTAGCGCGTAAGCACACAAAAGCGTAGCCTCGCCACTTGTACGCAAAAATAAATTGTTTTCGTGAAAGAATTTCGAAAGCGTGTGTGCTGTAATTTCTCGGTCAATTAGTGCGCTTTTGCCGTTCTGCTCACTCTGCTACGCATAACATCTTCCATCTCGGAATTAGTAGTGTGATTAGTTTTTAGGCAGGACCTTCTAATGTAGTTCCGGAATTCTTCGCATATGTATTTAGAAGAGAATTTTCCAGATGAACTTGTTCAAAATGGAATTAAGATATAGTAACACGTAGAGTTTTTCCTACGTCATATATTGGGGGTTTCAAAATTTCCCGTACAAACTTAATCCACCTGGTGTTTGTCTTGACAAGGTATCTCGTCATCAGAGAAACTGACCAGATCTTGATGGACGAGTATGTCGCCATTAAAAGAAAACTGACCAAACCTTGATGGACTAGATTTGTCGTCATTAGAAGAAAACTGACCAGATCTTGATGGACGAGTTATTTCATCATTAGAAGAAAACTGACCAAACCTTGATGTTCAAGATATGTCACCATTAGAAGAAAACTGACTAGATCTTGATTGACGAGATATGTTGCCATTAAAAGAAAACTGATCAGATCTTGATGGACGAGAATGCCTCCAGTAGAAGAAAATTAACCAGACCTTGATCTTGTCATCATAAAAAAGTTGACAATATCTTGATGACGAGATATCTCATCATTAGCAAAACTGTTCAGACCTTGGTGGACGAGATATCTCGTCGAAACCACTTGAAGGGTTAAAGGGAGGTAGAGTACAAAAAATTGAAAGAATTCGAATTTCTTATCCGAAGAGCGTACTACCATATTTGTCGTAGTACAATTTTCCATGTGATGAAGATAAATAAAAAGTGAAAGAAGAAATTATTTAGTTTGAGTTAATTTTCTAAATCGATAATCGCACAAACGTGCATTTTTTTATTGAATGTGAACTAATTTAAAACACTTAACGCTAAAGTGAACTCATTACATGAAAGCTATCACTCATATCAAAAATAAAAAAAGTAAAATAGCGAAGACAATATCGAGTCTTTTCACACAAAAAGAATTTCCATTTAAAGAAAGTAATGTCATAAGGAAATAAAAATGTAATTTCAGGAGAAAAATAAAACTTTAGAAATGATAGATTTGTTTTCTAAATTAAAGTAAAAAAGGAATTTACACTGCAGCACGGAAAATATGGAAATTTGGCAATGTCGTATAGAAATCTGAAACTCACGGATACTGCTTTATCGCTAATGATCACTATTGAATGAATGCTAATGAGCACACCATATTTTAAAAGTGCATTTGAGCTTCATTAAAAGCGCAATTGAGCAAAGCAAAACGTGATTGCTTTGGTACATAACTGAAGCATATGTTGCGAAACGTGCAGTAATTGCATTAAAACAATATGACTTCCAAAGCGACGAATTCCGCAAACACCTTTGTGATTTAATAATACTGTGTTTGTTAAGGAAAATTTTGCTCATGTGAATTTTTAATTACTTAAATTATTAAATTTAAAAATGCAAGGACGCAAGACGGAATGGATTTATTGTGTATCGAGTAACAACTAAATACATATTTGTAGAGGCATCCATTGTCAATACAGTCAAGTGAAAAGAAAAGAATTTTCAGTTAAATATGTACTTTATGTAGCAACAATGTACGCTTAAAAGCGAAAACTTTTCAAAATGTTTCCTCACAAATTATCGAATTCTACTTTCTAATTGAATTTGGTTATTAATGACGATGATTCAATGGAAATATTCACAACTACTGTAAAATTTAATATTTTATCTACTATAAAAGCAATAAAGGTATGCATAATTTTCAGGCATATTTGAAATACATCTATTCGCTATCTGTTAATTAATGAAGTGTTTAATAATGAATAGGAACATTATGATAAATCTTAAACGTCAACCTAAATTTTTTCGAAGTGTATGGTACTAAAATATATCTAAGATTACTAAGTGAAAAGTAATCTTAGGGGCATTAATACATGGCGATTCAAATACTAAAAGCTTTGGAAATATGACCAATAAAGATGAAAACAAGATAATTGAAATGGTGTGTAGCTCTATTTTGGTGGATCGAAACTTCCATGCTAATCAAAGAAAATATAAGAGTACAACTTGAGTTCAAATATGTTATCTTTGAATAATGTTGCCTCCACTCACTTTTACAATTAAATTACTTCATTAGAAAACAAATGGATGTAGCATACTCAAAAATAACATTTAGTCTCGTGTTTTTCCTCTTTTACTTTTATCCTGATGATGGTGGGCGTTTAGCTCCACCAGAATGGCTATAGATAGTTTCTATCGCGTTGTTTTAATCTTCATTACTAAATTTTTGAAGTTTTTATTGTTTGACTACCACTCTGAATAAGGTTTTCATCTTTTTTAAAATCTAATTTATAGAAAGGATTCATTAAATATTCACGCGAAAAATGTTCGCACATTCACATTCTGTAATAGAAATGATGTAACTTAATAAAAATTCCTTCACAATATAGTTGAAAAATGTGATGTTTGTAATCGTAATAAGTATTTCGTTATACTGATTTGTTGATAAGTAATGAAATAAATAAAATAAAACAAAAGAAGAAAATACAACTTTAAATTAATAATCAGAACTTCTATAATTTGAAAAATAGAATGAAAAATCAAAAGCATCATAGACTGAACAATTCAAAATGTACTGCTACTTCAGAGAAATTGAAGTATTTACGTCTTAAGAAACATAATATTTTAAAATTACAAAATGGTATAAAAAGTCAGTATATTTTATATTAAATGGTATATTTACGTCTTAAGAAACAGAATATATTAAATTTACAAAATGGTATAAAAAGTTATGTTAAAGTAACTATTTAATCTTTTTTTCTTTTTAATATGTAAGGCATTTATTAAGGCATTTAATATGTAAGGCAGGAACATTAAAGTATAAAACATACAGAAGTATTGTACTGAAGTTTTGAACTGATATATAATTACATGAAAGTTTAAAAAGCATTTATAGTATTACAGAAAAAGAAATGAACACACCAAATCAAATTTTTCACGAATTTCTGTTAAAACCCATTCACGTAATTCTAAAATCTCATCACTAACACTTTTGAGCTATTAATTATTTTATACTTTGTTATTTCTGTTAAATAGCGAAGTATTTAATAGAAATAACGCAAAGTATCAGCAAAAGTATGAGAAGACGTTTGGGAGATGTAGAATAATCGAATTAATTTTTAAATAATTTGATAAACTAGATACTAATTTCGTAATTAAAAAATGGCAAACTGACACAAGAAAACAGGTTAGCTTTTGGTGCTTACGTATAACATAGGGTAAGGTTATGAGAAATTCATGAAGGTATTTGAAATCAGCCTCAACACCAGAGATCCACTAGTATATTTTCAGATGCTGAAAGAAACATTTTAAAACCATTTCTATAATTTATGTAAACGTTAAAACTGAAGCGCAGTAACATAAGAGGCAAAAGCAGTGTAGAAAAGTTATAAGAGCCCATGTCATTGCCATTATACATAAAAATGCAGAAATGAAACGAATAATGGCAGCAAAAATATTATGTAGGAGAACGTAAAGGTGACAAAGATTCCTTTATATTGTATCAATACTCTTATAAATAATGCATTTCTATCTTTTGAAATGTTCTCAAAAAGAACTGCCAGAAAAGTTTTAAGGACAGTTTAATATTCCCATTCTTCTTTCTTATTTTGAGATGGATGTAACATTATTCTGTTTGTTCAAGGTAAAGTTAGAAGGAAATACTCTATGTTGCAAAATATATACAGATCAATAGAAACTCAACGGCGTCAAGTCGTAAGAAATGAAAAAAATTGTTTGATTTGAACTTATTTGATTTATGTATCCTTATGGTCCACCAATACGTAATGGAGGAATAATCATGTAAAGACTGTTCAACTTAGCACCAGCGTTTAGTTGCATACTTTCTCGTTTTCTACAAGTGCAATCAGTTACAAAAATTTCGAAGTGTTTTTGGTATAAATTATTGCATAGTTACATCACTGCAATAAATCAAGATTAAATAAAACGACGTACTTGGCCTACCGTACAACAAAACTCAAATTTTGGTTAGAAGATAATTTTTAGGGAATATTTCCGATGCGAAGGACTTCAAGTAAATGTACCGTATGTTTGCGTCAGACTAGACGGTTATTGAACGGAATGCAGATTCTAGTGCTCTCTACATACTTAGGATCAAGTATTAAGTACGTTCTCTCATATAATGTTAACCTTAAATTTAAAAAGAGAAAAACAATGCGATTCTGAAAGATTAGATAAGAGAAACGCATTGTTTGCACAACAGATTAAAATGCATCCAAAGCAATGATGTTGTATTTTACTCAAATGATTATCGGACCCATAGATTTTTACTTTCTATTATTTTAAAATGTGTTAGCTTCATCTTTTCTAATAAAATAAATTTTAATTTCCCTGTTCAACATTCTTAAATTCTCCCATCTCAACACTCAAGATAGACTGACAAGTAAAACAATCAAATTAACTAAAGAAAAATTATAATTCATATAAGAATTCATTGCCTTTTTTATACTTTCAATAATTTAGGTATAAATAATTGTTTAACCCTCCAAGTGGTTTCGACGAGTTATCTCGTCCATAAAGATCTGACCAATTTTGCTAATGACGAGATACCTCGTTATCAAGATATTGCGGATTTTGATGGCGAAATCAAGATCTGGTGAGTTTTCTTCCAATGACGGTTACTTCATCAATACAACCACCAGGAGGTTAATTAGAACATAATATCTGCAGACAGTAAATACAGCTATAGGTAAGATGTCTCAGAGTATTTCATATTAGCTTACCATTACAGAATTGCTATTTGTGTTTTTCTTAAAACCCTTTTGAAACATTATAACTCCGCTTAAAAATAAGTTTATTTAGTTCAATAAATTTACCAACATGAAATATCACCGTTTTTTCATAAATTTCTGAAAAGACTATACAAGTCTGAAGAATATTATTTTACAGACATCCGTCTTTTAAGAAATTTTATGACTCGAGGAATTTAATTATTGCAATGGATTAATTTATTAAACTCACTGCACCTTTTGTGGTGGTTTAGTAAAATAAGACTAGATTTTCAGAATGCATCATGAAAAAGTTTGTTGCTTTTTCCCTAAGGAATTCGTCAGTTTTTTTTATTAGATTTGTAAAATCTTAAAAAGAGTTTCCTGAATAGTTAAAAATTAAAATAAAAACTGAACTATAATTACAAATGCGTAGGAAACTAAAATATTAAGTCATCGCGGTTAAAAAATAATTTCAACTAACTACTTCTAAAGTAATCTTGACTCACCTTCTTCTCTCTACTGTAGAAGAAAAGGAAAGTGGAAATAACGCTTAATTCTGAGCTTCACCAACAATCCTCAAATCTCAAAGTTCCACGTAGCTTTGCTTCACTCAGAGCACAAGCGATCCCTCAATCAGTAGACTTCAGCCAAAGCCTACGTTACTGCTCTTGATGCTCAACAGGTGGATATTTTGGCTTATAGTAACTACCTTTGGATGGAATGGTAGTTTTCAGAATGTTTATCTTTCAGCAATTGTAAGCAGGATGACGTTCGTTTTGGTTGAAAAGTTGCCTTTTTTGTAATTGTTCAGCAAGTAATTTTAATCGTTTGCACTTCTTGACGAGGCGGATATGGAGTATTTGAAATAGTTCAGTTCTTAATACAGACAGGCTTTTGATACTCTCAAAATGTTCATCAGTGCCAAATTATATTATTTGAGACCTCAATGGGGTAAAATAATACAGGTTATAGTTATTATTTACGCAGAAATTCTTAAGCAGCTGCGAGGGGAAATGTCTCAGAAAACGAGATGGTTCGTAAAGTAAGCAAGAATAATAAGTTTACTTTCAAAACGGCTAAAAACGATTCTGGAAAGTTTGCTTCCAAAGTCAGATATTCGACGTGGAATGCGATTATGGTTGCAGTTACTTCGGATTTTTCGGGAGTTCGCTCACGAGTTCGAACGAGACGGTTGCTTCGCGCGGAACTTTTTTGCAAAAGAAAATCGGACCAACTCCTACGGCTCCGCGCCACCGACTGAAATCGTCTGCCGCTCTCCCGTCAGCCCCCACCCCCAAAAGTGAGCGCAAGCGCAACAGATTCTCCACCCCTTTTCGGGCTACTCGGCTAAAGAGCATCTGCGTGAACTTTCTTTCGAATGTGATTGTCGGGCATGCATTTACTTTTGTATTTTCTTCGAAGATCTCCTTTGACTTTCATAGGATGCCCGCATGCGTAAAATACCATAAATATATTTGACGATATTTATTCAAAAACAAAAATTATAACTTATTTTTTAGCAGACGATGATTATTCATTAAAGTACAAATTTGATACATATATTGTAAGCGATTTTTATTAATGTTTTAATATATGTACTTATCTTTACTGATATTCTTCTGCTCTGTGGCAACAGAAAGGAGATGAAAAGGCGGTAGGTATGTAGTTAATTGACGTCGCACTGGAGCAACACAACGGACTATCGGCGACGGTCAGGGATCAATCTCTAAGGGAGAGATCCAAGGACAACGCCTCGCAATTTTGAACCATGGTCAGATGACGATGAAAAGAAAGAAGTAATACACGTTCCACAAAACTGTTGGTGCGAAAAGCTTCTTGGAATTTGTTAATGTAATATTAATGTTTAAAAAACTATTAACTTTTTTACGTTTTCCTGCTTTATTATTGCCAAAGAAATGTATGCACGCAAGAACCTTCAAGTAGCGAAACACGGAAAGTCTGAATATGAGTGACAGCGAAACTAACGACAATTCGAATGTGCAATTGCGGCCAGAACTACACAAAGTAAGTGAAGTTTCCTCCCTTTTAAATATGAGATATGTAGAGGTTGAATTTAAAAGCAGTGGAATTGTTGCAGAAGAAATGAAATTTAATTACTTAGAGGGGCCGTCGTGTCTCAGTGGTTATGTTCACTGTCCTAGGAACCTTCGAATTGGGGCGCAGGTTAGATTTCTGTCAGGTTCTATTCCGTACTTCTCTCTCTTCTGTGTCAGTAAAAAGCTTTCTTTATGTGTATGTTTATTCCTTGACGGCGATTTATAAGCGGATCCTTGAGATCAAGAACACAAATCGGAATTATATGTGTACTCAATCAATCAAACAATTACTTAGTTTCGCTGTTACAACCATGGATAATTGGATTTGCCCACTGCGCTAGCAAGATTTGATCAAAATCTGGTCAATTTTGCTAATGACGAGATACTTCATCGAGACAACCACCAGGAGGGTTAAAGAAAGCGAAAGTGTTCATATAAAACATCTAATTACCTGAAATTGAACCTGGGAATAATACTATGAAGCCTTGTCAGTTGATGCAGAAACTCAGATTGTTTGCTACTTCGGATGCATCTGAAAATTTAATCCAAACACCATGTCTTGAAAAATTGCTATACTCTACCAAAAATATGTTCATGGGGTAAAAAATATTTTCTTGAGGGTCTTATCCGACGGAGAAAATCCGATTGGAATCTTGAATGTTCAACTCTCCCCTCGGAGCTGCACCCATCTAGTCAGTCAAGAGAACCTCTCAACCTACTTTTTGAAAGGGAAGACTTGTGACAACATGGATCACTTTCTTATACTCCATCATGGTTAAACTTAAATAAAATATTTAAATTCCAAAAGAAATTCCTCGCACACAATAAATAAATATTAAATCCTAACATAGTTGTATGGAAACAAGTAATGCAAGCAATATTTATGACTAGCAGAATTACCCGACGTTACTCGGGTTGAATTGTTTAACTACCGCTTTCGTTAATAAAATTGTAATTCCTATTCAGCACTTGTAACAACTACCACACTCTAATAAAGGTACACAATTGTTAAATACACAATTTCACAAATGTAAACAAATGCCATATTTAACATTTTACATTTTTGTAGAATTTCAATTTTTAGGAAGACAGGAGTCTCTAGTGTGACAATGTTACCCAGAATGCATAGAATAGTTCAGAGTATGCATATAAATGTCTTGCATGTCATAGAAACAAAAGCGTTTCCCGAAATTAACATACAATGATTAAATTTTTTTAAAACTAATAAAACCATTACTTACCTTAATTACAATTATTGAATGAAAAACATCAAATTGAAAATACAGAAATACATCGTAAAATAGATTAAAAAAAAGCTTCGAACGAAAATTAATGAATTTATCTGTTTTTCACTACAGAATAGATTCTTGGAATATAACGGACACAAATTTAAAAAAGTACCAAGGTTGCCATATTAGCTATCAGTAATATTTCAAGTTTTGTTCTGTATATTTTATTTATAATGTTTTATTCTCTTTATCGTCTGTCCCAAATATTCAGAATTTTTTATATTTCGTAAAGAAAAAGTAAGGCTCAAAATAAATAAAGTATTAGAATTTAAATTTCGTAAAAATAGTTTTTGAAAAAATAATTGATTTTTCATGGTACTGGTAAAACAATCCAAGTAATTGCAATGCTCAATATACCTTCCAGCTACTCCAAAACTATGGTTGATTTAAGCATGGTTACTCAGTTGTTTTAACATGAAACTTGCCTAAATACATAAGCAAAGAAATTTTAAATACTGTATTCACTGAACTAAAATATGGTGTATCAAATATAGAACATTGCATTAAAATATGTTAAATAAATTTTATATGATACTTGTACAAGCACACAAACACAAAATCAAACATAGAAGAAGACGGACAGCAGACTAACGCATCCAAGTTCAGTCACTAAATGAATGCAGTATGCAAAGTTTCACAGAGTATGCAAAGTTTTATGAAAATATGTTCCACCATTTGGACGTAGTACGGGCACATATACAGACAGTTGGACAGACAGACACCAAACCCGCAAGAGGATTTTGCATCAAAGGGCCCAAAGCGGATAGAAAACTTGAAATGGGTCGAAAATATTCAATGTACAAACAAACACTCCATTCTAATTTATATAGATAAAAATTAAACGCAAGCGATAGTTATGCAGGAACAAGGAAAGCGGGCATGCGATAGTATGA
This sequence comes from Meta bourneti, assembly GCA_933210815.1. NCBI lineage: Eukaryota > Metazoa > Arthropoda > Arachnida > Araneae > Tetragnathidae > Meta > Meta bourneti. Next base: position 35,958,281 of record OW119927.1, on the reverse strand, counting down.
CGAAAGGAGAGGGATTTTCAGTTTTAAAAAAGATAGAAAGAAAGCGAAGAGTTTACTTCCGCTCTCGCATGATATTTATCAAAGTAACCTTAATATGCACATTATCACCGTTTCGACGATTCTTGGCGTTTAATTGGGGTTGATCTATCAACACTATAATACATAAATTAGGATTAATTTTTTGGAGTTTTTATTGACGAATTATTCATTTCAATTTTACATTTCCGTCTTTGTTATCTTTATCGTTCTGGTGGTTGGCTCGACGAGATATCTCGTTATTGACAAAACTGACCAGATCTTGATGGACGGGATACATCGTCCATGAAGATCTCGTCGTCTCTTGTCATTATAAGAAAAGTCATCAGATCTTAATCTCGTCATCACCTAAAAATCGCAAAATCTTGATGACGAGTTGTCTCGCCATTAGTAGTACTGATCAGATGATGGACGAGATATCTCGTCGAAATCCTTAAAGGGTTAAAATTTGGAATGACATAATCAGACAAAAGTTTCTTACTACGTAAAACATTTTAATTAAATGTACATTAGGGATTGGACGTAGGATTTAGATTAACAATGATGCAATATGCCCTTATGTCATTGTTCCAGTCGAATTCAACACCCCAACTACGGCTTACAGATTGTCGAGTTTCAATGAGTTAGTCAGTATTGTTTCAAAGTGTTTATACAGATAAACCACAATATTCTCAAAAGTGTCCACTGGTTCACAAAAAAACAATTACAAAATTTTTCAATTCAAGCCACAGCGAAATCTTTGTATGCATTAATAGATCTCGTCGAGGGATTCGAAATACCATGCACAGTCATGTTGCGCTTACGATTGCCCAGATAAACCGCGATACTGACAAAAGTGTTCAGATTCACAAAATAATTTTTAAAATCTTCAGTTCAAACCACTGCAAAATGATCTTAATGTATTTGAATAAATCTTGTCAAGATCTTTAAAACCCAAAATCAAGATCTTCAATCTAAGATACCACGCACAGTTGTGTTGCGGTCACGGTTGCAGAGATAGACTGAGTCAAACGAAGTGGCACACCCAAAAAATTGCATTTCCTCTCTCACAGGGTAAAGGAAGCGCCACACATATGATCTACGTTAATTGAACTCCATGTTGTTTACCAATATGCGAACACGATTACTGTACGGCACGTATTTTTTATCGATATAATGATTTAAATTGAGATCTATTTTTGTCACTGGCGGTCGGCTTTAAGTCGCCCTTCTACTATCCGCAGAGTTAGTCGTAGTCCTTCGTCAAAATAACAGTAATTTATTTTTGAAAACAGTCTTAAACCTCCTGGTGAGTCTTGACGAGGTTATCTCGTCGCTGGCAAAACTGAACAGAACTTGGTGAATGATATATCTCGTCATCAGAAAAATTGACCAGATTTTAATCTCATCATAAAAACCTCAATATCTTGATGACGAGATATCTTGTCATTAGAATAGATTGACCACATCTTTTTCTCGTCATCAAAAGTTAGCAATATCTTGATGACGAGATATCTCTGACCAATTTTGCTAATGACGATAGCAAAATTGGTCAGATCTTGATAGACGAGATAACTCGTCGAAACCATTTGGAGGATTAATGGATTAAAACTAAACATCTACTGCGTGGATAAGTTAGTTGCAAAAGAAAATTTTAATCTAATCGCCGTAAAGGCAACTATGAAAAGAAATTTTTATAATTTAGAAAATACATGCTTGGGAAATTTTGTGACGAAATAAGAAATGCCATCGAATATAAAAATGAGTGATTGATGACTTTTTTTATGCCTTTACACTTTAATCATTCTTAGACGTTGAAGAAACTTCAAGTTTGCAGAATTCTTTTTTAAATAAACCTTATTTTAGAATAACGAATATGAAGATCGCTATTAAAATAATGAAACGCATTATTTTTGCTTGAACATAGGATGTTATTCTACAATAGATATTATTAATTTGATATAAAAGAGCTTAAGGCCTGCTTTACTTAATCATTAACTCAACTCTAGAAGCCTATTAAGAATGTAAATAACATCTTTACTTCATATAATTTATATATGAAAAGAGCTTCGATATACTGAAAAATATGCGAATTGATACATACATAATGTAAATATAACATAATGGTATTTTAATAATTTGTTATTTTTGTAAAAGCTATATAATAGTAAATTTTTGTATTTGTTAATTCTAAGACAAGTTAAATGTAACAGAGCTGAATACAAAATGCTATACTAAGAATTTTCATACAATTGAAAACTTTTATTGAGAAAATCAGTTCATTAAATTATTAGTTAAATTCTTATATAATTCAATGAAGTAATTTTCATTATAAATTAACTTCTATTGAGCTAATGAATGAACTAATTTCGAATTCATTAATGTCTTTTATTGCATTGTTCGCATGCTTAAGATGCGAACAATGCAATTCAGGAGGGATTCAATTTCAAGCTTGACTTTGTCATGATAATGTTACCACAGAATATATTCAATGCATTTTAGGAACACCACCGTTTTGTATCTTTAAGGGTTTTGCAAATGGTAGATTCTGAATTCAGTATACTTGTTAGATTTTACCTGTGTCTTTCCTTTCAGTAAACTAATGTATACATATATAAGATCTCACTTGTCTCCATGTACTGAATTGCAACGTTAGTTCATATAAGGGATTGAATACTTTGCAAGAATATCATGCCCATACCAAAATCTAATTATTTCTTTAATTTGAATTGCTACACCCTAAACATAGATATTCACTAATGATTTGGACACTTACAAAGATATGGTGATACAAATTCAAGCAAACAAACATTAAATTAAATGTTGAGTTCAATTTACAACGTGTTACGATCTACAGCGAAATAGTGTCTACTAAAAATTGTCAATGCAGATTGAGTTCTTTGTCATCACATTCGATAACTGTTAATTAGGTTCTGGAAATGCTGTAAGCTGTTCAAATTAGGAACTGAACGTGCAGTGAATAACAGAGATTGGGGATAGCACTACTGTATATATTAAGTCATTGTATCCCACTGAAGAGATTAGAATGGTTGAAATGTTGAGCTGACTTTGAAGCTATTAGTAATGGATACATAATCATGAGCCTTACTAATCTTATTGTGCAATACTAAGCCTTTAGAATCTCTATATAGCAAGAGCTTAAGGATGGTACGAGTTGAGAGAAGATATAGAATATTTTCATCAATTCAAAGGAAATATTATATTAAATATTTTCACTACTGTTATAGTAATATTTGAGCGCAATAATAATCAGTTTCATGGATTAAATAAAAGCTTTCTTTTTTAGACTTATATTTTAAAGCGTAATTCAGTTTATTATTTTGACTGTATATTGCAGAAACATTATTTCGATTAGAAAAGGTGCTTAAATCATGAGATGTTGCTTGTCATACAAGGGGTTTTATATGTATAAAATTATCAATTTTCACTTTTAAATATACCGTTTACTGTAAACACTTTTGATAAGGAAAACGTTTTTCTGCTTCTAATTCGGTAAAATAAATGTCATCTTTTTAATTGAGCTATTTGTGAAATCAATTTGAATTTAAATTTTAACTAAACCACTTTTGTTGCCATTTTGGCGATCCTTTTTGTGGATTCTTTTTGGATCGAGAGGTGTTCATTTCGTTTAACATAAAAATGTTGTCATTCGCTCACTTTGGAGATACGTTTTAACACTTGGAGGATATATCCTAAAATATTGAGTTTTATATTTCAGTTACTAAGTAGACACAGACCACAAAATAGATAAATTTTACAACCCCATATAGTGATGAAACTTCTTGAAGTAGAATAATTGTCTTTCGACAACAATTCTGGAAAAAAGTATTTCAGCAGAGGCCGTATTAAAGGTTAAATTTTACACATGCACTACTCTTTGAAATATTAATAATCGGCATACAAGTGAAACACTGTCAAAAAACATAGTTTTGAGAAAACGAAGGGTGAAGAGTTGAATCAAATACCACATACAAAATCACAGAAAGAAATAAAATACCTTCATGCAAAGAGAAAATGACTTTGTGGACACTTCACTTGTGGACACACACATTTTACCAGTCTAAAGATTGCCACATTTTGGTCTGGAAAAACTGAAAAACTCATATCTTGAAAATATTGACAGTGTGTCAGCCCCACGAAGTGATATATTATAACCTATACATGATGATTCTGCCCTTTCTTCTAATCGAACGCATGATTCCACAGCAAAAAGTTAAAACATATTATCCCTGATATCCATTCTGATCACCCTATATATTCAGCAATAAAACACCAAAACAAATGAAAATTATTGTATTTTTAATTATTTGAAACCATTTCCAAATAAGGGTACTAGTTTAAAATTGTTTAAGTAGTTATTCATACTTAAATAATTTATATAATCATCCTAACTTCTTTGAAATTTTGTTGCTTGGAAATGAAGATAGAATGTTCTTTGATTAGTACCTTGGTAAGTTCCATCCAATTTTTAAACTATTTGTTCTATCGATTCATGAATTTATTAACAAATATTTTCTAAGAATACTATACATTTGGGACAAATTGAAATTTTAAATTTAGATGCTGATTTGAAATTATGTCTGATGGATGGAATACAATAAAGATAAATGAGGCATGTAGGAATGCTTTGTAGTACGATATTTTGAAAAATGAGGACTTGTAGCTGAACTTATAAAGACAATGCAACTTCTTTAATCTGCTAAAAGATACTTCGTGGTTGAGATTCATTGCACTGCTACTACTATATAACATTAATTTTTACAAGGATGACTACGGTTCGACACAATACTTCTCTATAATTTAGCAGTGGCTGAATTCGATTGATGCTACCATTAGCTAACAATCCATTGCGGCAAATCGTGAGAGTTGTATTATGTAGGCAGGTAGGAAGTTGAATCAACGTCGCACTGTAGCAACACAACGGGCTACTGGCGACAGTCCGGGATCAATCCTAAAGGGAAAGATCCGAGGACGTAATTTTTTGAATCACGGTCACACGAAGAAGTCAACACCTGCTCTGGCACTCCACTCTCCAAAGTTCCACACACTGCGAACGTGAGGACATTTGAGGCCACTACAGATTCGTGCAAAAGTCTCCACGTACACGTAGGTCCTGGGTTGGATCGAGATTCGAATTCCCGAGTTGTATTACGATCATGGGTGTACTTCCGTATGTATGGTGATTCAATGGACGATTACGACTATAATACTGTCCTGTGGAACCTTTAGCAGTCGAGTGTGAGGTGCCTTGTGACGAGAAGGCTGAATGGCAATGAAGTGAATCATTGATAGTAGAAGCAGCGTCTGATTTGTCACAGAGTTTCAGATAGTTGTTGGAAGTGTTTGGCGTCGCATTGGAAATTTAATTGTTCATCTTGGACCATCCATTGAAGAGGGTACCAATTGGGGCGAGTGTCATCTGACTTGTTCCCTTCCAAGTGTTTCGACGAGATATCTCGTTCATCTAGATCTAGTCAGCTGTACCAATGATGAGGTATCTCTAAGACAAAACTCTGCCCTATTACTCCAAGGGGAAATGAAACCCCAAGAAGGAAAAACAAACTTTCCCTCACCCAGAACTGGTGACAGTTTGGAACAGGTTTTTAGCACCTGAGGCTGGTCAGTACAGGGCAGTCTTCGACACAAAGATAAATCATCAAGAGAGTTAAAGTGCTCACCTTCATCACGTCTACTGGTTACCAATGAAACAAAAGTGGAAAGACAGAACTTCAGTCTACCAAAACGTACTTTGTGGTTGGGAATCGTTGTACCGCTATATATGCTACCAAATCGAAAATAAAGTTTTGCTGCGGCGGTTAATTTCTTCACGAGCTTATGAACTTCCATTAAAACTAAAAAATGTAACTCATCACACAAATAAACGAGAAAAAATTAGATATGAAACCACGCTTTAAATTGAAAAAGTACACCACATAATTTGAATTTACTGAACTTCCCTCTCTGCAATTCTTTGAAGCCTGAGAAAGCGCGTTTTATATTGAATTAATTCTTTGAAGCCAGACAGCGACTTTTAGGCTCTATCCACTAGAGAATGCATCGATAAAGGTTTTAGATTAGATGCTCTGTTGAATAATGCAAAACTGGGCCCCTAACGCTGCAATCTAAATAATTATCGCTCATTTGAATTTCGTAGGTGTTTTTTTCCTTCCAATTGAACAAAGAAAGCAGCTACTATGGGAATGCCATAATATACTTTGAAGTACATTAAGATGATATTGCTTGTTATGTTGAGACAGTTTAATGTTGAGACTGTCACAAATTTAAATATCATGTCTATTCGATTACTTTTAATCTCCGTGGAATGCCCATTTACAATAGAACATTCAGGATTCGATCGAGTTAACATTAATTATTTCATAGATTCACTCTGTTTCGTTAAAATTTTACTACAACCCTTTGTGTCTATTCAAATCCCTTTAACTAAAATTAAATTGAAAATGAGGGAAACAAGGTATTTTTGCTTTTTTGTTATTAAGATGGGTATCAGATTTTGATATACCTCATAATGCATTTCAATGTCAATGTAATCCATATAACACATTTTCGGGAAGAGTGACAAAATTTGATGATGAGCGAAAAAGGTAAAAAAATTTTAAGCACATATTACTTGTCAATTAAAATTTGTTATAAATTACTCTAGATCTTCATCTTTATTAAATATTTGTAGCATATTTCATGATTTGATTCCTACTGTTTGTTCGAGTTTAAGAAAGTTGTTTATTAAATGAAAATCTTTATTTTCAGTTGTGTCTTTTTGCGAGAGAAGGTGCGATAATTTAACATAATTTTAAGATTACTGTCTTTAGTAAATTTGTTCAACAGTCAAAACAGAATGAAGCAGGATATGTCACATTTTACATTTACATCTCATGTATCATGTGTTAAATATTTTTAAAACGAGGGTCGAAAGTGACAAAACTGAAAAATTGTATAATTATGAATGTAAAAATTACGTACACTGAAAAATTGTAAAATTATGTATGTACTGAATTATAAAATTATGTATTTAAAAATTTACCACTTTCATGTTTTTCGTTACATTTATCAAATTTCTTTAACCTTTATTTCTTAAGGGAGACATGACCTTCAAACCTTGTAATGTCTATTAAAACAAGTGAAGTTTAAAAGTTTTGTAAAAAAAATGATTTTTCCTGGATTCTTTTCAAATTTAGAGCTTTGATGATATCGATATAATATGAAAGAGGAAATCACTTTAAAGCTTCCTTCGATCATTGTGTTTATGCTAAACTTTTATGTTTATGAACAAAAATTCAATAACCAGTTTTGGTCAAGTGTGTTTCTATGGTTTTACGGTCCGCCAGATACCAAAACACTGATTACTTTACAAAAATGAAATTTCGCACACTTGTTATAGGTAGGTAGTTAATTAACGTCAAAGTCTATTGGAACAACACAACCAAGGGAATGTGTGTTGGTGTTAGTTAGTTAGTTAGGAACAACACAACGGGCTACTGGCGACGGTCCGGGATCAATCTTTAATGGAAAAATCAAGGACAGAGCCTCGTAATTTCGAACCAAGGTCAGATGACAAGATTAACGCCTGAGCTGGTATCCCACTCTCCGAACTTCCACACCACGCCGACGTGAGGACATTTAGGGCCACGACAGATTTAACGTGTACCAGCCTCCGTGTACACGACGGACTTTGGATGGACCGAGTTTCGGATTTGCAACCCTCCGGTTGGTAATCAGTTGCTCTTCCAACTGGGCTACCGCTGCCCCTACCTTTAAAATGAACTGTTCTCAAAATGCTAGCTCAGTCTAGTTTTTTTATGTATTTATTTTTGCAATAATATTCTAATATGTGCAACAATTTCAACATTTCTCAAGTCGCAATAATAATTCTATGATGATAATTATAATTATAATTAATTTTATAAATAATGGTGGTCCTATAATAACTGTGTAAGGTTTTCTTTTCTGTAAAAAATTCTTTTCAAATAACGAGCAATTCAAATAACGAGTAAAAATTTCTTTTCAAATAACGAGCAAAATTGGTTCTTATATTTTGTAAATAAAAATAAATGTTGAAACGATAGGAGCTTAAAATGATATTTTAACATAATATCCACAATTCCAAAGTTCTAAATTTGAAAAGAACCCCGCCGAAAAATAATATTTTTACAGAAATTCCAAACTTCTACCCGTTTTCACTGAAGTCAGAACGTTAAGGGTTTCTGAAAGAATGTTTATCTGAATCAGGTTAAATTAGTTTCACTCAGGAACCAAAGTCACTTAAAATAAAATGGAAAATTTTGTATAAAATCCCCGAATTTGTTTAACAGCTTATGCTACTTATCTTAAGACGGTTCTAATATTTTTATAATTTTAATATCAATAACACATACGCAAATACACGATAATACCTTATTTAAAGGACATTTCCACATCATGAACCAATTGTTAAATACACTTAAACCGAACACGCTACCCTAGTGTAAGAGCATTATAAATCTTTTTACAGAGAAACATATCACAAAGCTACACGGCAATAAAAATATCTTTCAACATTATTCATTTCAAATAAAAAGGGAAGGATTATATGAGGTTTAGTGACTGAAATTCGAGATTAATTCCTTAATGCCAGCATTATACATCCTTGCATTATGTAACTTCGTATAAGCTACAAAATAAAGCCTTAACAAAAGATGCTCTCTTCCGTGGGTAATGAACGGACCAAATTGAATTATAAAAAAGACGAATTAAAATGCTAATGGAAAGTCACGCGGAGTATGACCAGAAGGTAATTTGAATATGATTCTATTCTGGTTTTACGCGCTAATCTTCTTTTTCTGGTGTCATGTCTAGGGAAAATAAAAATAAAAACTGACCCCCTCCTGTTGATGCGCGTACTGGATATATAAAAAAAAGCTCCAACATGGGAAAATATCTGTAAAAAGGTTAATTAACTTTATCGGTGCGGTTTATCCCTTAAAAAGTAAATTAAAAAGCTTGTGTTTCCTTTTTTTAGCTTCCGATAAGTCAAGTGCTACTTTAAAAAAAGGTACCAGTTGAAATTTTAAAATGCTAGCTTGACATTTAGATTAGTTAGTTACTTTCCCACAAAACTATTTTTAAAACTATACATGTACATGTAAATTTATTAGAAAGTATGTATATGTAAACATTTATTAGAAAGTATGTATATGTAAACATTTATCTTGAATTAGGGAAATGGGAGAATTAAGATCTCTCCCTCTGATCTGGATTAAGATAAAATATCTGACTACTAGCAAACCTGCTCAAATATCTGACTACTAACATAAATTTGCGCTGAACTTTCTTAATTGCTTATGTATATTGATGGTATAGTGTCGTTACTCGCATTTTATACCTCATTTCAATCAATTTATAATGAATATAGCATCTGTATACACAGAAATGGATTTCATACCTCTAAGTGAAATAAAATTATTAAAAAATGTATAACAGCATTTCGTTTATTTTTATTGGTAGTTATTTTGTTCCAATAAAGTACATGGAAAAAAGCTCACCTCAATCATGTTACCACACTTAAATTCTGAACGACTACTTCAATTTCATCCCATTCATTTGTTCAAAGGCAATTCGACATTTTTTTACTCTTACTTATTTTCGCTCATATATTCTTTTCTACGCTGATTTCAATCGCCCAGATTTCTCATTGCTTTCTGTATTCAGACTCCTGAAGAACTTTTGAGTGGTAGACTCTTTCGTGTTGGTTTAGCAGCTTTAGGCATATTCATAGCTCAAAGGAAGCATATTTAAACTGAGCAGAAAATTGGCGAAATAATCCCGTTACTTTCGAATTATTATTATTTATATCCGTTGTTTTCATTCTAAAATAAACATATAACATCGTAACAACACACACGCATCCCCACACACATCCTATTGCTTGTGCATCAAATCTGACGAAAACAATTGCAGATGTTTTCACCCGGCATAAAATTTAACAATTATGATGAGTGATTTCAAATTCGTATTTAAAAAATAAATCGTTTTCATCAGGTATTACACTCACAACGAACAAAAGCAGAATCAACTAACAAATGCATCCTTAGAGGAAAGTTATGAAAGGTAAAAAGAAAACAGAAATAATTTATCACGTTCTTCCGAAATAATTTGATTACCCCCGATGTCTTAATAAATTTAATTTAGCTGACCGAAAAATTTGGAAAACTTATGTGTGATATAACAAGGAATAAAACGTTAATAATTTTTTCTTCATAGCTATACTAGCATTCGGTTTTCTAGTCCATTTATTGCAGTCCTAATTGTGCAATTGGTAAGTTTCTACACTTATTAAATTATATTCCATATAATTAAACTATTTTTTTAACAAAATATTAGTCAATGTTCTGATGCTGAGGTGCATTGCGAGCATATTTCAAGGAGTGAACCTATGTAGATTGTTTTAGCAATTCTCAGAGACTGACAAGCACGAATGAGCATGGAGTGGAGTTTCTAATATCGTAAATAAGAAATTACCCAAGTGTGTGGTTTAGTTAAGAGGAAACAAAAAATGTCAGCAATCTTATAATTTATAAGAAGCATAATTTTAATAAGAATAACTTTTGGCTATTGCAGTGTTACCTAAATGAGGTTCTGCAGATCCCTGAGGTTCTATTGGACGAAATTAAGGGCTTCACGAAAAATATAATAGTTAAAATCTAGTTGACAGTATGGCCTTCAGCGTAGAGTTTTTCTTTTGCCGGAAAAAGGCGATCGCCAACCTTCATTCTGGCAACCTACCAAGTGGGAAGAAGAGCAGGATTATCATAATCGGAAGTGTATCCCCCATCCAATCGCCAAACTAATGCAGAGTTCAAGGTCCCCCATAACATCAATTTGATCTTAACCTAAAAAATAAATAGCCCGTTGTGTTGCTTCAGTTTGACGTTAATTAACTACCTAAACAATTAGAAATATTTTAAACGTAATTTTTTTCTAAAATACTGTTATTTTATACCACGCCGTATCCGACTTCGATATCGGTGACGTGTAGTCATTTCGCCCAGTTCGCAAAGAGGACCAACATCCGGTCTTGCGACTCCAATACGACGTAAGTGTTTTTATAGGTCCGCTAGAAGTCGACTGAAAGAGCTCTGTGTAATGAACCTGGGATACGAGTTTTATTTCTCAATTGAACATTTCAGTTCTTTCCTGTAGACATGTCATTGTAGCATTGTAGATTGAAACTCTTTTAGTTCTTATAAACAAGGCATATGAACCTCTTGATGTCATGTAGAGGGAAAGGGGATTTAAGTTGGGGCAACTGTGCTCCCGCCTCAGCCAATTGGTCAGCCTGTTCATTGCCTTATATACCTCAGCGACTTTTCTATTACAAATACGTTTGTATTTGTAGGACGAGACGATATTTGGTTTAAATGTAATCCGTAATCTACACATCACACGGACAACTCACCTTCAACTTATTGCATTTAAAAATCAAGCCTAATATTGAACACTTTTCCAAACTATGCGGTGAAAGCACTCGCTAATGTGATGAAGTGCCAGCCAAATATTCAGAATAAAGGTTCTGATATAGAATTTAGTGACCAGAGTAACTGTCAATTTACTTGGTCTTAAAACGAATTGATGGAAGTATCTATGAGCTATTTATTAATATTTTTAAGGTGTATTATTATGTTGCGTAGAATACAAAAAGGTTGTTGCGGATTTTATTTTAAAAAGTGCACTTTCGTGACACTTCAATTGATCATGTTCGTTACGAGCGCACGTCAATGTTTCTTCTCAGCATGCATTATATTTGCGCGGTGAAGTATACTCGATATACGAAGTCTGATTTTTCAACTGATACTTTTTAGGTAGGTAATTGAATTTACGTAGCACTGAAGCAACACATCGAGGTATTGGCGGCGGTACGGCATCAGTTTCGAAGGGAAAGACCGAGGACATCTCGTAATTTTGAACCACCGTCAGATAACGAGTTCAACACCTGATCTGGTACCCAAATCTCCCAATTTCCACACTACGTCAACGTGAGGACATTTGAAGCTACAGCAGATTAAACGTGCAACAGCCTCACGCACATGACGGTCTTTGGTTGGATCGAGTTTCGAACCCTCTTTACCCTCCCGTTGCTTACTCAGGACTCTACTAACTGGGTTACCACGACTAAAGTGATATTTTGTGTATTGCATTTCGAATTGTAGGAGCAGGTACTGATTGAAAATTTAACAATATATATTTACACTTTAATAGAAAAATCATGACATTCATTTGACCTTAGATTTTAAAACGATCAGGAACTGATGAAACTAGACAGTTTATTTGATAATTTGCTGTAAAAGCATTTTTATTCTTTAGTAAGCCCTATGATAGAGTATGATTGCGAAGTCTGAAATCCATCTAATAAATATCCCAATTTTGTTATCTAAAACTTCAAAATAGATTTCTGAGGGGTGGGGGGTGGGGGTATTTCAATTAACGTCACACTGGAGCAACACAACGGGCTATTGGTGACGGTCCGGGATCAATCCCAAAGGGAAAGATCCGAGGACAGCACCACGTAATTTTGAACCACGGTCAGATGACGAAGATTTCTGAGGAATATAACTTAAAAATCTGAGTTTTTGTGAACATAGTCTTATTCTTTTTGCGATCCCAATACAATATTTCTCTAGAATAGGCAAGAACTGCCTCCGTGTTTAATTTCTTTTATAATTCGTTATATAGTAAAATACATTGCACCAGCCTTCTCGAGATACATGTTCATGTACTCTTTTAAAAAACTCACAATAAAATTATTTTTCAAGAAACTTTTTCAGCATAAATTATTTGAAAAATGAACCAATCGGCAGAATTTGTCAGACCGATTAATAATTTACCCCAACCCTTGATATTTTCTTTGACAATTTAATACATTTTAGGTTTTTTTTATAACTTTGATGTTGGCTAACTGAGTGTTTGATTTTTTCTCTGTGGTTATATTTTGAACACGATTTTCCTTTTATACTTCAGCTACGTTATACGTAATTTTTGTTTTGTGTTGTAATGAAGTAGTTTAAAAATATTGTATAAGTGTACTGTTTTTTCTTTTCTTTGTTGTATGTTCTGTACTTTTGATATTTTTCAGTCATGTAACTGGAGCAATCTGTATGAAACATGGATGAATAAATAAGTAAAAGAAAACTGGAATTTACATTTATTGGAAAACTAAAAATTTTTGATAGGAATTAATTTCTAACATAACTTTTCTATGTCTTAAGTATTGTAAAAAATAACTCACCTTTACTTTTTGTTATATATTTGAAAATTAATTTGAATTATGAAAATTTCTGCAGTTGTTTCTTTATGTATTCCATTCATTACAAGTGTGTGATGGTCAGATCGTGATGGACGAAATGTCTTGTCATTAGTAAAATTGGTCAGATCTTGATGGACCAAATGACTTTTCATTCGCAAAATTGGCCAGATCTTGATGGGCGTGGTATCTCGTCATTAGCAAAATTCGTTAGATCTTGATGGACAATATATCTCATCGAAACCACAGGTAGGGTTAATGAGATAGATAATCAAGTACCTTCATGTATATAATACATGAAAAAATTAATTTTGATAGAAACATTTTATACCAAGAGTAGTTATTTAAAATCCGAACAAATTTTCCAATTTTTGAAGATTGCAAACAGTTTACTCCAAGCCTGGACATTTTATGTTTTACATGTTTCATGCTATGGTATCTTTTCATGTGCGTTATGCTTGTTTGTTTTTCTGTTATTTATTATTACACTTTGTCTTTCTGATGTTGTTCTATTTCGCATTCTCATGTTATTAGATTTCCCTGTTTATCAGTATAGTAATTTATAGGAAATACTTAAAAATGTTCTCATTCGACAACAACCAAGGATTATTTATATTTATTCTTTTGTTTACTATGAACCACCCATGGCCCTATGATTGCTTTGTGTCGATTCGCATAACGTTGTTAAGAGAAATAGAAACAGCAATTTTGTTTCTCTGCTCGTATTAACAAATACGTTCACTTGGACATCCCTTATGATTGTATGAAGAAATTGAACAAATAGTGACGCATTTTTTCTTGATTATTCGTCAAATTACTTTCTTTCTTACATGACACTATAAAATACATGTGCTCAAATTATAATATATAGCCTACAATCTCGTTCTCACAGTTAAATATACGAAGTACTCTAAAGAGGTAATCAATTGAACCTATGTTCAACAAGTTTCAAATCGAATGCAATATAACCAATTTTATGCTTGTTCAACATAAATAGTGAAGAATGTATAAGGATTCGTTTGTTTCATTCAGACAATGCACGTACACTGAAGTATCAATCATTAATAAGTAATATCTATCGTTAAGAAAAGTTTCGCAACCAGCAATTTACTAGGCCTTGTAGCAAATACTAATAATATAAAATAAATAATAGCAAAACTTTTGGTACAGTTCTACGTTGCAGAACGTTATAATCTTCGTTTAAACGTAAATGATGTTGAGAATAATGGAGTTCCAATAATGGAACCATTTTTTAACAATGTAGGAAATGTCTATTCTGAACTGCACGGAATAAAATCAATTGAACAAAATGTCTCAGCTCTATTATCAAATATTGAAATGTTCTCTTCGACTATTCTGTTTTATCATTATAGCTTGAAACTTGCAGAACAGTACGAACATTTCCGGAAATGAACAAATATTTGGTTGAAAGTGAAACTGAAAGAAATGATTTAGCTTATGAATAAATAGATTATTTTTTTCAACTTTCCATTATTTTCAGTGATTAAAATTAACTCTTACGTTATGATAATTCAAAACATTATACTTTCGTGAGTCAAATAAGAGCATGTTTGTTTCATATTAATGTATTTTTAGTTACGGCCGGTATAGCTTTATCTCTCCAAGTGGTTTCGCCATGGATATCCATCGCGATCTGACCAATTTTGCTAATTATATGAGATATCTCTTCATCGAGATATTGCCGATTTTCTGATGACGACGAGATCATGATCTGGTCAATTTTTTCCAATGACGAGGTATCTCATTCATCAAGATCTGATCAATTATCTTCTAATGACTAGATACCTCGTCGAGACAATCATCAGGAGGGTTAAAATACATTCTTCGATACGCCAACTTCATGAGATTAGTAGTTCTGAGTTTTGCTAACGCTTTTTTAAAACTTCAAGTTCAAAACAATTTTTGCATGAGTCTTGTGAGCTTTTCTTCGACGAAGTCACTCATATGTCATTGCATATTTATAAGAAACGATTACAGCGAAATTTAACTGTTCTGCTTTAAATTTACGAGCGCACATGCTGTCCCACCCCATCAGAAAACTATTAAAATATGAATTCAAGCTGAAAACGCATCAAATTACCAATCAACTTATATCGTTGAATATAAACAAATATGCAAATCTGACTTTAAATGAATGCTGTATATTTTTTCTACATACACTATGATTAAATATTTGCAGAAAGGTATGTTCTTTTGAATTAAGAAATTCAATTCCATTTATTATATCCTCTTAAGTTTAATTCATGGAAAGGGATTAAATCTTGGAAATAAGAGTGGAATTAAATCGTGAAAATTCAGGAGATTATTTCGTCGAAATTTGAGAGAAAATTATTTTATATTATGTATGAAACGTAATGCCAAGTACTCCTACAAGTAAATGTATTTTTCCTAGACGTTAATTATTCGGGTAGGGCAAAGTACTACCCCAGTTCCTTTATACAATTTATTTCATTTACATTGACCTTGCCAATATTAGCAGTATTTGTAAGTACCAGACAGTTTCGTTTGCGCTACAGTTTCTTAGTTTCTGATACCTATTAATGGCAGCGACGTTACTCATCATACAGTTATAATGAACATAAGCATCAATAAGCATATTTTATACTACCAAATGTTGAAAAATTTCAATCAAAATACCGTTATATCAAAAGTATATAACGGTATTTTGTTTACCATATTTTACATGTACGCGCTTCTTAGTGTTTAATTTTATTCCAATCCTTTTTTCTAATAAATGCATTGAAAAAAGTTCACTCCCCAGTCATGTTACCACAATCAGCTTATGAACGTCCACTTTAATTGCATCTCATTCACTTGTTCAAAGGCGATTCGATTTTTTTTGACACCTAAACCTAATTTCGGGTTTGCTCAGATTTTCTTTTCTGCTTCTATCTTCCCGATTTCTCATTGTCTTATTGTCATCAAACTGCTGAAGAATTGTATTAGAGCGGGGAGAGCTCTTTCAAGCAGTTCTACCAATATTATGCAGCTCCTAGCTCAAATTAAGCAGCAAACTGCAGCAAAATTGGTAAATTCATCTCCTTGCGGCTGATTTTACGTTGTTTAGATCCGTTTGTTGCCATTCGATAAAATACAAATAACGACGATTTCTATGCCAGGTACGTTAGTGAAATATATAGACTAGCAGACTGCATATATAGACTGCAGACATAACATCTGCGTTTAAAATTTCTTGATTGCGTATGACAAAGTGTTGTTACTCACATTTCATATCTTTATTCAATCTATTTATACTGAATGCAGCATCTGTATTCCAATGGATTTCATACTTTCCTCTTTTGTCGTTCGCACTCATCTTCTTTGAGGAGATGCTCTTGCTGAGTAGGTTTCAGAGCTACAGGTAAAACTTCAACGCTATTTTTGTTTTTCCCCGAGCCAATAACATTGCAATTAAACAAAATCAGGTATCGCTATTCGAAATTTGTTAACTGTATCCGTAACTGTGAGAGCTCGATTCTTGTTATTTACATCGCAACTCTCGCTGGCATACCTTGAAACCTAATTCAAATCTCGTTCCATTCCGATTTGTTGAAAATTGTGGTAGCTAAGGGTTCGTATATTGGGAAAGTTACTTTATGACAACTCTGTATATATGTAGGTACTAGCAGAATTACCGGGCGTTGCTCGGGTTGGATAGGTTAAATGTTGATTGAAAAGTGATCAGATTAATCACCTCTTTCATAGAAAAATGCAGCATCCTTTAAGTGTACGGAAAATAAGATCTGGTCAGTTTTGCCAAGGATGAGATACGTCTTTGAGACAAAGCTGCTCTATTACTCCAAGGGGAATGGAGATCCAAACAGGAAAACAAATTGTCCCTTGCCCAGTACTGGTGAGTTAGAAATAGGTTTTTCTACCAAAGGCTGACTACTATAGGACAGTTTTCGATGCTTAGATAAACCACCAAGAAGATTAATATCAGGACATATCATGATATCTACGATATCACGACTTTCCAAAACAATCCTATTTAGCAATGCATTTCATTTCCCTTGGAAATAATAAACCGCATGCATTGATTGACGTCCCGCTCTGCTCAGTCCGCCGAAATTTAACGCTATTTATATCAACTACTGCTTTTGTTGTCAGTAACAGAAAATCATTTATTACGACGCAGTGTTTACAGTTGACACTTCCCGAATACAGACCAGAACCAAAAGATAGAAAGGAAAGCAAACAATGGAGTAAATGCTTACTTCTCCGCTCTCATTTATTTTAATCGCAACTTTCATCGTCATCGTCAAATTGTAATAAAGGATATGCAAATGCTTTGCTCTGGTGAAACTATTGGTGTCGCACGATAAGGTCGAAGATCTGCTGTTTGTGAAATGATGCTTATGGGAAGATGTATGACTCTTAATGAAGAACAGAAAGAGTTTTAATTCGAGGTCGTAATGACTCATTAGCTGGATAAATATACTGATTTTGTTTCGATTATTCTAATGTGCATAGCTCCTCTGCATACATTGCCTCAAGTTTCAAGTTATGTCTGAACTATCTGGCCCCAATTCCAAATGGAGTCCCGAAAGTTCAGATATAACTTGCGGCATTATATGCAGAGATTTGCTTTTGGCAAATCAAATCAACATCCTATTTGTAAGCATTGCTTCAAGTTGCAAATTATATCTAAACTTTCAATACTACATTTGCAAAACTTCGAGTACTATTCTCTTGTGTTAAATTAGAGCTACAGTTCCAACAACCCATACAATATACAATTTTATCATTTTAATACTTTTATTTGTGTGCTCTTATTCGTACCATAATGCTGAGGCAGTCAATAGGTCGGTATTTCCAATTTTGGTAATTCTTGGTTGACGTTTGTTACATACTGCTTGTGTAAGTATCTGAAATTTATCAACGCTAGTGAGCAACTCAAAAAATAATTGGTTGAGTGATCAGATTTTTATCTAGTGTTAAGTACCAAATAGTTATCCGCATCATCTAAAAGAAGTATAGTTTTAGTAAGAATATGCAAATAAAGCGATTAAATGGGGTATAAAATTGTATATTGTATATTACAAAACTAGATACGTTTAAAAGGTTGTTAGGCAAAGTAACCAACAAGAAATATGGGATATAGCTTATTTTTATACATAAAAATTAGCTTATAACAAAATACATATATTAACAGGTGTGGGCTTTTGACGATCACAAGTTTTTTAATTAATCTACTGTTACAATTTAATTTAAGGACATTTTGGTACAAGCTATTTCTCTTTATGAACAAAATAATTGAATTAAGTAATGGCAATCTTTAGAAATTAAAGGAGATTACATCTTGTTAGCAATTAATGAAATCAATATGAATGCTGTCTAGAGTGAATCAAAAGTTCAAGAAAACTTTCCAGAACTTTAGTGTCTAGATGTTGCGCGGGTGATCCGAGCATAATTTTTATTGGAGGGACTATGTTCACTTTTTGGATCATCAGAATATCAGTTTGATTGTATTAAATAATTGTAGCCAGACTTTTTCAGTTTGAATGCATGGTGACGAACGGTTATAAAAAAAATTAAACATTTATCAAGAAAACTAAAGACGATACAAAATTATAAAGAAAAACCATCCACACACTTTCTCACTCCGTCTCCCATTTTTCTAAATTCCAAATTCCTTCTTTTATCACATTCCAGTCATGGTTACAGTTAACAATATTATCGTTTGCTTTGCATAATAAATATATTATAATAATTCTCGGATCTTTGCACGCGCGCAATAAAAATTAAATTTTTGGATCGTTTGCACTCGCGCAATGAAAATTTAATTTTTAATCGCTTGCACGCGCTCACACCGAGTCTATACAAAATACAGTTAGAAAAATTGAACACAAATCTTATTCCACCATACATCCTAATCATAAGAATTTCAATCTCGTAAATTTTTTATGTAATGTTTTTTGAAAAAGGTTTTCATTCACTTTTCTATTTAGTATTTTATGATTTGGTGTGTTACTTATCTCTCTTGGGATAAATAATTACACCAAGTCTATTAGATCATGAGACTTGAGGCAATCAAGAACCAGCTCAGGATGGTAAATTAGGTGGCCTGAGAGACAGGCTAATACAGTAGATGATGTGCTCCAGCGAAATCTGAGCTGAATTACGTTTAGGGAAATTCTTGAAACCCTATTCGATCTTCATTGGCTTCAAGTGTTTATTGTAAAGCCTAGATAGCAGTTTGGTATTTCTGCTCCCCATTTTACCAAGGGAGGCACCTGACTGACGATAGGTTTACCAGTCATGAGTAGGAGTCTTGCAAATTTTGTTCATATTCATTTTCATTTTTGAAGCAATTTCTTCATAAGTTCATCATAAGATGGTAAAGCATTTGGAATTTATTATCGATCAAGTAGGAGATATATATATATAAATATATTCACATTTCTCAAATAAAGTATTTCCATATTCTGACCAATGGACCATACTGCACATTGGTGCATCAGTATAATAGTTAACAAGCGCAGATTTGAATTGTCATGGTGAAAAGGAAACGTAAGAAACCAAATTTTCAAATAAAAGTAAAACAAAAAGTAATAAAAGCATTCAATGAACACAGCTAATGAGGTTAAGAGACTAAAAACTTCCACCAACAGCCATGTAAGAAAACTAAAATTTTAAGTCATTAGTTGAGAAAAATATCGCAAAACTGCTTTCTCGGTCTGCGTTTTCCCCCGAAACAAATTTAAATCATTAATTATACTTTTAAATCCAACACGATTTAAAGGAAACCGTTATAACTTGGGAAAAAAAATTGCTTTTAAACAAAAATAATTCTTCGTTATTTTATGAATGAAAAACTTCCTTTCCTCAACCGAAAGAATTCTTTTGAATGCCTTATCTTTCAAAAAAAAAATGTTTGCGATTCACAGATAAAAGCGGAAATTGGTTTTCATCACAGTTTAACGAAACTGGCTTTGTAATTCCTCGCAGGTTAAGACATAAAAAATACGAAGCTTAATCATATCATGATATAAGAAGGAATAATAGAACAATTGGATATAAATAGCCAAGCATATAATAAAAAGAATCTTCGACGTTTTCCTCTATATTTCTAACTAGCAAGCTAGAAAATAAAGAGTAATAACTTGAAATTGGAAATAGATATAAATAAAAAAATATCCTATTCTATGATATCTAACCATTCTTTTTTCACCTTTTATTGATTCGATCATATCTTAACAGAGAAGTCTCTGAGAATATAACATGGTATGAGTTTTCAACACAGTTCAATGAAACAGACGTTTGTCATTTCTGACAGTTTAATTCAGAAAAAAGCACTATGCTTAATCCTATCATGATACACTACTGTTTGTGAAAATTGCTACACTATGAAGGAATCATCAGAAATAAATGAAATTTATTCCACGTATACTTATAGTGGTTTAAATAAACGATCAAATTTACAGAGCAATAAAACAAAAATAATATCGAAAATCAATATCTTGTGCAGCCACCACGCTTAAGAGGTCTTTGAGAATGTTAAATTATTAATCTGATAATTATGAAGTTTAAAAGTAATTCCTCTACAATATTGTAATAGTATTATCTGAAGTTCACTGATAAACCAATGTTCTAAATTCACTTCTCTGTCTACGCATTTTCATCAATAAGAAGTACAAACAAATTCTAATTAATAGCAGAGTTTTAGCTTAATTCGAGATAATTTTATATGTTCACAAAACATGACTTGAAGACTAAGATAATAGATTAGCATTGATAATTACTTAAAAGCAAGTAACACTTTCAGTTACTTTATTATATAAGGAACGCAATATGGAAATGTATTTCATTTTTAAAATCCAATTTTATTTTTTGAAAACTTGAAATTAGCATTAACGTTACTTTTGGCCTGAAACAAATTGAATAAGTAAACATCAAATGTAATTAGAACATCTTGGATTTTAAATACCTTTACCCTGATACCTTTTCTAAAATCACTAACATTAACTGAAATTTACAAACACGATGTTTAGTAAAACTCTAACATTACTTTTAGTGTGTAATCGCTTTAAACGAATAAATAATTTTGAACATTTGTTTTATGCACATGTTTAATAATATTTAGTCGCTTTATAAGAAAACAGATATTTTTTGAGTCTTTATCCTATTGTACATATTTAGTCAAAAGGCAAATATTAATTCTGCAACCCCTAAAGCTTCCTTTTTCATAAAAGTATTATGCTGGTGTTTTTAATTAGTACACTTGAAACTACCAAATAAACACCATACGCCAAATAAAAAGTTTAAGAACAAAAGATGCACTACCCAAGAGTTATCTTTTATTGCAACCTATCCACGACATAACACCAGCTATTAATTTTCGAGATGAAATTGGGTCACCCTGTCTGCTTGCCTTTAAACAAAAAAGAATTAAAAAGAACGAAAAGTTTAACCTTTTTTTGCGCGATAAAAATGAATCCAAACTCTAAATCTCCAAACGCTGACAGACCAATTCATTAACCCTTGTGATGGAAGCAAAATAGATGGTGAATAGCAATTTCATTGCCATAGTTATATTACTTTCTACACCAGTCTCATATTTCTATTATTTTCCTGTTTGTGCTTCGAAATATATGAGTCTTTGAATATGTAATGAAGGGTTCTCTTTCTCTTTTAAAAAAGTCGCAAGATAAAAAAAATATTTTTGCTTTTAACCTGGGACAAGAGAATTTATTTAGCGTACTCTTGAATTATCTTTCTAAATGCTTGATTTTGTATTCCTCTACAACCGTTTAGTTACCCCCAGTCTAAGTAACGATCCAAATGTTTATTTTCAGGTTTCAACGCTTTAGTTTCTGTTTTAGTTTCGTATGCGCTTATTATGCAAAATTAATCGGAATTCTTTAAAGGGGACAGGACCTTTAAATTCTCTAATTTCAGTGAAAACAAGTAGACGTTTCAAAGGTCTGTAAAAAATTTATTTTTTCTGTGGATTCTTTTTAAATTTGAATTTTGATAGTATAGATGCATTAAGAGGAAAACATTTTAAAGCTTCTATCGTTTAAACTTTTATGATCGAATAGAAAATAAAAGAAACAACTTCGCCCATTATTTTATATTTTTGCCGTACGCAAGATATCTCAGAAACTAATCTCTACAATAATGAAACTTCGCATACTTATTATTGCCTATAAAATAAACTTTTCTCAAAATCTTAACTAAAAACAAATACACTTTAGTATTTAAAATGTATTTTATTATTTTTCTAGCAACGTCTGAGTAGAAAAAAACCATTGAAAATTAAACGTGCCATTACGACCGCTCTCTTTCCTGCTTTACATTCATAGATTACCATATCTCATCGTACACACCAGATTATTCTGTAATGTGAATTTGGATGTTAGGGATCATTGGATTAAAATCCAATAAGTGCTTTGAATTATCCCATTTTATGCCTGCCTGTTATGTGTATTCCTCTGGGATCATTTCCGATTTGTGATCTCAATGCATTGTGATCTCAGAGTAAATTACGCATACTAATGAGCCGGAAGGAAAATTTATATTTGCATATACACAGCTGTGATTTGATGGAAATCAAAACTTGAATTCTAATAATCTCCTTAGCTGATATGAAGTGTACAAGCTTTTCCAATCAGAATATCACAGAGATTGACATTTATGAGACTCAACATCTCAACACCTGTGAAGTTTGAACGTGATTTCATAAACTCAACAGACGACTGAATATTATGAGAAGTAAGACATGATTGAATCTAAGAGTGACTCAGTTTCGATTGGAGTTTTAAGAGTTACATATACTAGTCGCGTTCCTGGCAATTTTATGTATTTGAATCTAACTTAATTTGAGTTCCCATTGCGAATTTCTTATTTGACTAGTCATAGAGCCTTATGAGAGATTCTTTTGTCAAGCTATATATAGGTGGCCATAGATTCTGAGACGGAATGTTTCTTGAAACGTATCCCGAAAGTGATATCACGGCATTTTTTTCGAATACAATTTCGGCACGTCGCCAGTAAAAATTCCATAGAATAAATCGCGAATTGATATATGGTAGTTGATTGGTCGAAACCAATTAGATTAAAAGTCAAATGTCGCCAAAATGGCCGTTAACTACATTTTATGTTATCCCCGATATGTATTATGCGAGAGCATTTGGGTAGGGTAAATTAAAACTTAGATTTTAGTCTGATATATTTGTTTCGACTGAAAATACCTCTCATGCATAAGATTTTCTTTTCTCAAGTGAATTTTCTGTGAAGTGCTATGCATTATGAGCTAACCTCCTTTGTACCTAATTTTAAATGTTAAATAATACATTTAAGATTTGAAGTCACGAGGAAAGGTGATTTGAATATGTTCAACTATTATTGAATGAAAATCAAAACTTTAGTTCAAAATATCTTGTGATAATAAACGGTTAAGGACATAATAACGTCAAGGATAGAAGTAGCGATACTCAAACTTCTGATCTAGAAAGAGAACGTTAAGTATTGTTGATAATGCTTAACATTTTTGTGTTTTTGAAAAATCTCTCTTACCCTCTGTGTCTCTATTTGTGTCGGTAAAACTTTCATTATTCTGTCTGTCGTATGTTTGCCGTAGCTTGACAAATATGGACCTTGCACCACAATAGCCAAGCAACGAACTTTTACAAAATCTCTTCGTAGATTTCGTTATTTTATGTTTAAATCTGAAATATTTCTTTGTATAAATACCTAATAAAAGAAAACAATGTGTTTCTTTTTACTACTTGGGTCATTCCATATGGGGGCACCTGACGGGTATTGCAACATAGTCATGGATTTTTTCAAATTTTTAACTTAGATATATCAGTGAAATCCATAGATCTCAATTATTTAAATATTTTGTTAAAAATTAACTGAGATATAGGAATTTAAAAATTGGTCAATTTTACAAAATGGCGGTCATCTTGGATTTGCCACACTGTCTATAAATGACCCTAATTCGAGAACCAATAGTTCAAATTTAGTAATGTTGGTACCAAATGGAAGCCAATTATTTCAGGAGTTCATATAAGCTACAAAAACAATGCCAATTTTATATTTTAGTGGATTGTTTTACATGTAAATTAAAAAAAGTTAAGTTACTTATAAAAACAGTCGACTTTAAAGGAAAAAATGAATGCATAGAAAAAATAAACCCTCTTATTTTTTCTGAAACTTTGTAGAAGTATTAACTAACATATGTACTTTAATCTGAAAAAGTTCAGAGATGTAAAATTTTTTATTTCTAAATAAAAGCTATTCTAATGATAGCATGTGTATTTCAAAACGGTGGTCATCTTATAGTGCAAAAAGGACCATAGCTTAAAAAACAATGGTCAAATTTGATTTTTTATGAAGTATTAATTCAATGCAGGCTGACATTAAAAAGTATCACTAGAACCTTAAATTACAGCCCTATGTAATTTTTAATTAATTTTATCATATGGTATCTGGAAAAGTATATTAAGCATCATTGAAGAAAAATTGTTTCTTTCTTTATTTAATTTTTTTAATGCTTTACAAAATGTAATGTTATTTATAATATTTAATTACCATATTTCTGTTAAAAAAATTTACATTTATGTTTAGGACCCACTTTGTTAGTAAAATGATATATATTTTCAATATTGCATATTTTCAATGACAATTTGCTAGAAAAACTCATTTCTTTATGTACTCATCCCTTTTTTTACAAAACTTCAACGCCATTATTTTAAAAAAAACCCAGGATGAATTGAGTCTCTGGATATTGCTATCATCATAGCAGATTTTTCTGAAAATTATACCTGCATGATACAAGAAGCTATTCAAAACATTAATTGGAAAACAAGCAGGCAACAATTAATCTTTTTCTAGCATATTTTAAGAATCTTGTTTGTGTGAAATCTGTTGAGAATTCAGACAATGCAAAATTAAATTAAAAAACTATTAATTTTTGTCATAAAAAGATCATGGCGTAAAAACCGATTGACACATTTTTTGCCTCTTGTCGTGGAAAAGGAGCTTCTGACGATATTGGTGGCACCATAAAGCTTATGGCCACCATAATGAAGCCTTAAGCGTCCACACAAAGATGCAATATTATGTTTTTGGTTATAAACTTTACAAGAGTTCATTAAAGGAATAAATGTTTTTGTAGCGAAATCAAAAATTGAAATTTCCAATAATCAATTAGCAGATAAGTACGCAATGGCAAATAACAATAACAGGAACAAGAATTCACAGTTTTACATCAATAAACAAAAGTCAGATATAGGTTTCCAGAGTTTTAGGTTTCCTCAACAACATTTGTTGCTACCATGGGATTGGAGGAAACCATCAAATTACCAACATTCCAAAATAAGCAATATGTGGGTATGGAATTAATTGGTGGATTGGAAAGATTTAGGATTGTTGTGAGGAATATGATTACAAAACTATGTAATGCTTCAACATGGACCAAGTGATCCTATATATGGCCGAGCCTTTAGACACATGTTAGATTCCTTATAAATACATAATAGAAACCTGTCCTCTCCCATGAAGAACAAATAATGTTGCTCCTGATGAAAATTGATTAATCGAACTATAGTTTCAAAATTATAAGACGATTTGAATCATACAATAATGATTTTAACTTAATCATCAATATTAAAGTGATGACCTTTATTATGCTCAATATTAAACTTTTAAAAATTTATCGTTTGTGATCAATATGTTGTCCACATAGTTCTTTGATCTTTAAAGAATATATATACGAGGGTTGTCCGTAAAATAAGGTTCCCAAGGCTCTGCAGCCGCTAGGAACGCTGTTACGCGGGATCCGGCTCCACTGGCGTGTACCTTGGTTCCCCCTCTCCCAGTCCCCACCCCGGCGAACTGTCTGCGACGCGCAGTCTTAGCTTGGCAGCCCTTAGAGATGGAGCTCCCACTCGCTTCTCCCACCAGGTGCGAATTACGCTCTGTGATTCGTTTTTTGTTTGCAAAAAACACTGCGCCGGTGGACATTCATTCCCAACTGTGTGAAGTCTACGGAGAAAAGTGTATGAGCGTACAACACGTGCGCAAATGGTGCAGAGAATTTAAAGACGGACGTACAGACGTCCATGATGAACAACGTTCCGGACGGCCATCGGTTTCGTACGAAACGATTGCGAAAGTGGAAGAAGCGATGCTGTAAGATCGAAGGGTTACGGTTCGGGAGCTCTGCGAGATGATCCCTGATGTCGGCAAGACCTGCATTGACAAAATTTTGACAGACCATTTAGCGTATGCCAAGGTTTGTGCAAGGTGGGTCCCAAGAATGCTCACGGAGGACCACAAACGACAACGCGTTGAAGCGGCCCGCGAATTTCTTCAGGCCTACGAAACCGATGGCGAGGAATTCTTGGACTCCATTGTCACTGGGGACGAGACCTGGGTCCACTACACGACACCGGAAACGAAAGAACAATCCCGTCAGTGGAAACATCCAGAGTCGCCGAAGCCGCGGAAGTTTAAACAAACACCGAGTGCCGGCAAAGTGATGGCCAGCGTGTTTTGGGACAGGAATGGGATATTGTTGTGCGAATTCATGCCTGCCGGGACAACAATCAATGCTGACCGCTACTGCGAGACGTTGAAGAACCTTCGCCGAGCGATTCAAAACAAGAGGAGAGGCATGCTCACGAAGGGAGTGCGTTTCCATCAGGACAACGCTCGTCCGCACACCGCCCGTGTAACCAGCGATCTCATCAACGAATTTGGATGGGATACTGTCACACACCCGCCCTACAGCCCGGATATAGCCCCAAGTGACTATCATCTCTTCCCTGAATTGAAAAAACACCTGGGTGGGAGGCATTTCGGAACCGGAGAGGAGCTGAAAGAAGAGGTTTTAAAGCTACCTTCGCGGCGCGGCGGGAGAGTTCTACGACTCAGGCATAAAGAAGATGGTACACCGCATGCAAAAATGCATCGATCTCAACGGCGATTATGTCGAAAAATAGGAAAAAGTCTAAGCTTTCCAAAAATGTATTATTCATTGCAAATAAACATGCTTTTCATTGTGAAAAATCATTGGGAACCTTATTTTACGGACAACCCTCGTATTTAAAACAATTTTCCAATGCCCAGAAATTGTAATTTTATTTTTGGATTTAAAGTACATGGTGATTACATTTTCTACAAAGTTTCTAAAAATATTAAAATATTTCAGTAATGTCAATTAATATATTTTGTATTATATTGAGCCTATATTTATTTATGTATAATGATGGGTATTAGTGCTACATATATTTGGGGCTATTATGATTATTTTTGTATTTCTAATTAAGTTAAGAAACTGAAAAGTATAAAAATTTCCCTGGTGTGGGTAATTTTTAAACTATGTATCCTAAGCATAATGTAAATATATTTAACAAAAATATAGTAATTTAATATTATAAAACATTTTTTATTATATAGAATTTTTAAAAAATAATTTAAATAAATAAAAAACAATTTTCCTTCAATGGAACTTAATATACTTTTTCAAAGACACCATGTGATGAAATAAATTAAAAATTACATAGGGCTGTAATTTAATGTTCTATTGATATTTTTACATTTAATGTGAGCATGCTTTGAATTAATACTTCATAAAAATCAAATTTGACCATTGTTTTTAAGTTATGGTCATTTTTGCACTGTAAAGATGATCACCGTTTTGAAATGCATATGCTATTATTAGAATAACTATTATTTAGAAATAAAAAATTTAGCATCTCTGAATTTTTTTTCAAATTAAAGTACATATGTTATTAATACTTCTACATAGTTTCAAAAAATATGAAGGCTCATTTTTTCTATAGCCCATTAAAGTCGACTGTTTGTAAAAGTGATTTTTCACTTTACATGAAAAACAATCCACTAAAATATAAAATTATCATTGTTTTTGTAGCTTATATAAACTCCTGAAATAAATGGCTTCCATTTGGTACCAACATTACTAAATTTGAACTATGTTCTTAAGTTATGGTTGCTTATAGACAGTATGGAAAATCAAAGATGGCAGTCATTTTGTAAAATTGACCAATTTTTAAATTCCTGTGTCTCAGTTAATTTGGAATAAAATATTTAAATATTACAGATCTATGGGTTTCACTGCCATGTCTATCTATGGTAAAAATTTGAAAAATCCCCATGACTATGGTGCAGCAGCTTTTTATAAAAATGGATGTTTTCACATGGAATGACCCATTTCTTAATGTCCTTTTCACTAAATCTAAAGTACATCTGAACAAAATCAACTTCTGATGAAAAGCGTAACCTTTACTACTAATAGCATACCTTTACTACTATTATTAGCATGTCCTTATTATTAGAATACATTTCACTATTTAAATGTTTTACCAATTCAAAGAAAACCGTGATTACATTAATTTATTCACGTTTAAATAACTCATGAGTAGAAATAAGAATTTTTTGATATAGAAAATAAAAACGTTTGCTCTACTAGTTTAATACTCAAGTCTAACAAATCCACATTACATATCCTTTTGTTATTTTTAAAGGATTGATTCACAAGAATTATGTATCATTTGAACACATTTCGCATTGCTATCCCAAGCGGAAAGGAAATATACAGACTTCTGAAAATGAATCCACACGGAGATCTTGTTAAAAGTATTTTGTACTTTTCATGAAATCTATACGTTTTGCTTTAAGTTTAATTGACTTAGCACATTGCAAAATAAGCAAGGAGAGGTAAAGACCTATTGTCATTCAATTAAACACCTTCGGAATCATTCTCCGCCTCACAGAGAATAACAAATTCCAGGTTTTACTCTCACCCACAGAAGGAAGTTTAGCGGGTTGGGAAGATAAAATAAGCCTCAATTTTCTTTCAGGAATTCCCAAAGTACACCCCGCCACGAAGAGGAACCTCTATTCAAAATTAGATTATACTGTTCGGAAAGTATGAGAGAAAAATGAAGTCCTAAGTGCACTTAGGCTAAAACTCAACATCGCAGAGCTGCAGTTACCTTCGCTTCTTTCCATCCAATATATTCTTCGAGGCTACCCACAATGCTTTTCTGCCCACCGATGCCACGGAGAAATTCCTAACTTTTTAAAAAACTTTTGCAGCGTGCGCTGGAGCTATAAGTTATCAGCCTGGTAGTCACTATATAAGATATAAGAACTATCTTTTGTATATTCGGGATTTTCAAAGAATATAGTTTGAGTCATCTTGCTAAAAGACTATTTTGTCTGCATTAACTTTTACTAAAATCAAAGTGTCAACTGTCACATGCAGAACTCCGAGGAAAAGGAAATATTTCGGTTATTAAACGAAACGGATTTCTCTTCGTAAAAGTTTTCCATTACAGTTGTCAATTTTAAATCCAACAGCAGCTGCTTGTATGAGTAGGCATTAATTAGATTTTACGGTGAAATATTTCGGTTGCATATTAATTTAACATTATTAATCTTATTATCTGAACGCATATGATATTAAGTTTTTTAAGGTTAATAGATAAATTATTTTTTTTCAGGTTGGTTTAGTTTTTCACCCTATAATAATCTTTTCTGCACGAGGGAAAACAAGACCAGGAGCTAAGATACAAAGTTAATTCCGAACCACTATGAACATCCATTCGGAATTCGAACCCAGAGTCTGTTAAACTGTGGGTCCGATCACGAAGCCCTCAGTTATCAGGCTTGCAAATTTTTTAAAAAGGAATAAAACTAATCTTTGAACTTATATAGATTAAGTGGGACATTTTAAAATAAGGTTTCAGAGATTTAAGCCCGTGAAGGACAAAAAGTCAAGCACATCGAACGAATTTAAAAGTAAAAACTTGTTTTATGCAGTGTAACTGCCCCAAGCAAAAATTTATAACAGAATAATCCATCTGCAAAGTGGGATTGTGACGTAAATTCAACTATTTATGTACTTACCATCGGTAAAGGAGAAATGTTAAATAATATAGCTGCATTCGCAAAATGTACAGAAATTAAATCCATCTATACACTAAGGTGAACTTTAAAAGTCAAGGTTGACACTATTCATCAAATATAAACCAATACTATTTTTGTGGATTATTATACTACCCAGACTTATTTTGTTTATATAAACTCAAACGATTTACCATCGAAACTTATTTATATTCCATTTCATTTTTATGATTGGAAAAATAATATCCGACTATTATAGGACGGTAAACTTTATATGAAATTACTGAAGAGGGAGGCAAACCCTTTTATCGCTCTAGTAAACTTTGTCATATCTAATAAATCCTTCCATTTATTTTTTGCTCAGCTTTCAAATAAAAAAACTAATACAAGAACTTAACAATAAAGGCTGTCAGATACGGTTGCAGCAAGATCCAAGACTATCAGTGAATCGCTGATAAAAGCCAGTGTGTTCTATATTTTAACGGACCTTTTGTCAGGACCTCTTAAAGAGTGTTCAGAACTCATCACTTTCTTTAATTGCCAAGGCAAAGTAATGACTATGATAAATGGATTTCGCTTCTGTTGAAAATACTCATGTGCCTATGAGTTGTCCATTGTTTGACTTGCACTCCCTATCGTTAAGAATGGGAGTGATTCTGACTTGACAAAATGTGAAAAGAAATTGTCAGTCTTCCGAAAAGGAATGCTTATTGAGAGGCTTTTTCTGTCCAGTTAAATGTAGGTGGCGGTAGTGTTTCCGAAGAGAACCACCTACCCCTTCTCAAACATGGTTCTCTGCGAATGTTTTGGCAATTCGCAGACTGAAGACGACATGCAAATGGCAAGATTTCAGAACACAGAAAAAATCATGACAAATGAGACGGTGCACTTGACGGAAATCCCAGAAAGTGACATTCATAAATGTTTCCAAATGTAAATGAACCACTGGAAGAAGGATGTCAACTCAAAAAGGCTCTGTTTCGAAGAGAACCTAGGTTTGAACTAAATATGTAAAGTGGATTTGTTTTCTGATTATAAGGTCGGATACTTTTTGATCAGACCTTGTAAATTGAATTTAGTAAGAAAAATTATGCCAATGAAAAATGTTTTCAAAAATAAATTTCACAATATGATTTGGAATTGTTTGATGTATTTTTCTAAGGAAAATCATTTCAAAGGCAATCATTGAGACTCAGATGTATGGAACAATTGTAGCTGTTGCACAAATTCTTATGAGTTTCTCATGATTCTAGAAAGAGATAATACTTGATATAAATCAAACGAAGGGAAAGAATACTATTACAGTTCAGTGTAAGAGTGAGAAAGAAAGAGAAGTGTGATTGGAATTGCTATTTCTAAAATAGACCCCATATTCCCATATTCTGGGTGGATACTCTGTAGCATATAAAATCTTTTAACTCTGAAGGGTTTACAACTCATATGGGTCATTCCATGTGAAACCACACAGAAAAGGATAATTTTCGACACGAGCCCCTTCGATTTTTTTTAAACTCGGTTAAATTGTTTACCAGCCATATATAAGAAATTCTGGAAATTTTAGCTTCCAACTTGCAATAATTTTTTATGTATATTAATTTTAAGTTATTGATTTTAGACTCACTAAATATCCTGTACCTCTGGACCTAATTGTCCGATCATACTAAATGAAAGCTTATTTTATAGAAAAATGTACAACCTTTCTAATGGCGCTTCATATGACCTTTTAAGTGACAGTTTCAATTTCAAGGTAATTAAATTTGACATTTAGCCTACAATTTCAAAAGTGTACTTTAATTTTTTTTGTTAAAAATATAGTATGTTAAAGGTACAATATCTTTGCTTTCGAAAATTTCATGGTGGGACACGCATGGGTTCATAGTTAAAAAATATTCGATGTAAGTAGAAGTATGCAATCAGTACCCACAAACACCTGTATCTTTTCACTTGTTTGTCCAATCATGATGGAAGAGAGCTTATTTTATAGAAAAAGTATAACCTTTCTGATGATATATTATATGATAGAGTTCAAAAGTTCAAAAGATACAGATGTTTATGGGTACTGATTGCATACTTCTATTTCGAATATTTTTTAACTATGAACCCATGCGTGTCCCACTATGAAACTTTCAAAAAGCAAAGTTAAATAGTGTACCTTTAACACATATTTTTAAAAAATACACGTTTTTTGTAATTGTAGATCAAAGGTCAAACTGAATGACCTTGAAATTGAAAGGTCAGTTAAAAGGTGATATGAACGCCATTAGAAAGGTTGTACATTTTTCTACCAAATATGCTTTCATTCAGTATGATTGGACAGAGGTATAGGATATTTAGTGAGTTTAAAATCATGAAAAATTACCAAATTTTCAAACTTAAAATTAATATACATAAAAAATTGTTGCAAGCTGGAATCTAAAAATTTCCAGAATTTCTGATATATGACTGGAAACAAATTGGCCGAGTTTAAAAAAATTGGAGGTGGTCGGGTTGTGGACTGTGCGGTTTGACATGGAATGACCCATATATCCCTTCTCTAACCTGCGGTCTTCCCTGCATGATATCTAAACTGTTTTGACCTTCATGATCAATAGAATTTTTCCTAGGATTCTTTTTCAACCGATAAATATGGTTATTTACTCATTATGTGTGTTAAGGGCAAAAAGCAATACTATACTACTTGGAGATAGTGTAGGTTCAGAGGGTTAAGTGGATTGAAATAGTGAATTTGGATGTAGATAAAAAGTATTTGATCAGATTGGGTTACGGATGTGATATATCCAGAACAGTGGCTAAAAGTTCTGTGTTTTTTCAGCCGGACCTAAACTACCGATCGTTATCTATATAAATAAAAATGGAGTGTTTGTTTGTACATTGAATATTTTCAACCCAATTCAAGTTTTCTATGATGCAAAATCCGTCTCTTGCGCGTTTGGTGTCTGTCTCTATGTATGTGCCAATACTACGTTCAAACCGTTGAATATATTTTCATGAAACTTTGCATACTGTGAGTACTTGCATTCACTTAGATACTGAACTTGGGAGCGTAAGTCCGTCTTACCGTTCTATGTTCGATTTTGTGTCTGTGTGTTTGTACAAGCATCACATAAGACTTGTTCAACATATTTTAGTTTAATGTTTCATATTTGATACACAACATTTTAATTTACTGAATACATTATTTTACATTCCTTTGCTTGCATATTTAGGCAAGTTAATGTTAAAACAACTGAGTAACTGTACTTGAATCAACCATAATTTGGTAGTTTTGGTGTAGCTGGAAGGTATATTGAGCATTGCAATTACTTAGATTATTTTACCAGTGCTGTGAAAAATCAATTATTTTTCCAAAGCTATTTTTACTGAATTGAAATTCTAATACTTTATTTATTTTGAGCCTTATTTTTGACGTGAATACGTCTTTAAAATCGGTATGGAGGTCATCGGCAGGAACTTGCGTGTCACGAAAAGGGTTGATATCTCAAAGCCCAATAATTCCAGGGGGAATCAGTCTATGGAGATAACTGACCTACCATCGTGTTGAGGAAGGTGGCCGCGTCGACCAGATCGACCACTAATCTCCTCCCCTCTGACCTTTGTACCGCGTGGGTGGAAATGAGTCACATTTCGGGCATACGCAGGCCAATTTAACCGCTGTAACTTCAGTTCTAATTGACGGGTGGTGGTGAGTGCGTCCTTAAATTGAACAGAACGTCGAGTTCTACAATTCCAATCGACTAGTTGAGAGCTTAAACTATTTGTTTGAAAATTATGTGCAGTGGAATGTGGCGATTTGTCGAAGATTTCACTATGAAGCCAAAATATCACACTAAATTTCAGTTGCGGCGTAGGAAACGTAAACAGGTTGAAAGAGCAGCTCAAGACGAACAAAATGATACCAAGAAGTCTATACCTATGACAAGTGCGGATAGATCTAGAGCTTACCGAAGACGCAAGAAGGAGCAAGCCGAGCAGATGGCGTACGCGGCGACGTCGCTGGACCATCTAACGATCTGCCACCACGCTTGGAAACACGGCCATCGACCTTACCTTTGCCAGGAACATCAGCATCAACACCATGCCGCTATCACAGCTTTAGCTATCACAGACCCATTATCCATAAGGTCGCCATAGAATACTAAGCATTACTACACTCTAAAACCACTGTTATGTATCCACCAAAACTGGCTAAATAAATAAATGCCAAACATATACCCGCAGTCTTTATTTCACCAACGACCCACTTACCAGGTTTTCCGCCCAAAAGTCTTCACGAAGCAAACATTACGGTACAGTGGGGACTGTGCCTACCCGCTGTTTTTCTTAACGAAATATGAAAAATTCTGAATATTTGGATAAAGAGAATAAAACATTATAAATAAAATATATAGAACAAGACCTTTTAAAATATTACTGGTAGCTAATATGGCAACCTTAGTACTTTTTAATCGTTTGCGTTTTTAAATTTTTGTCCGTTGTATTTCAAGAATCCATTTTGTAGTGAAAAAACAGATACAGTGGATAAAAAAAGTTTCCGTACGGAAATGAAAACGGCATATAACAACAAAAATTACTTAATTTTCACAAATAAAAAGTAATTAATTAAAACTTTGAGAAAAACATACAAAATGAAAGGCAAAAATGTTTTCGTACTCAATATGCAAATTGATTAGGACGTACAGTCTAGCTGTACCGCATTCAATTATTATAACTATCGAATGAAAAAAGCTTCTGTATAGTGTAAGTAATCATTTCAAACGAATTTTATATTTAAGTGGATCGCCTAAAATGGAAATTTCGAAAGCTATTCGCGTGTTGGTGATAAAGTTGAGAAATGACGGTTTATCAATGAAGAAAATATTAACGAAATCGCAACAAATCTAAATCCACGATAAAAATCATTGAAAGATATAATGAGGTAGAAACTGGAAAATAGGAACCGATCCGGAAGACGTCAGAAATTGACCATATACACGAGGAATATTCTACTAAAGGTTCGTGATATTCCACGAATTAGCACACCACAACTTGCATCCTTGTTGAAACTTATGACAAACTTGAAATATAACCTCAGACTAGGAAAAGTAATAACAAATTTGCTGTAATGGGCATATTGCACGCAAGAAGCCATTCATTAGTAAACTTAACAGAAGAAAGCATCTTGAGTTTGCAAAAAAGCATGTAAACCCTTAACTTTTGGGAATTTGTACTTTCAAGTATGAAATTTTTGTCTCTTTGGTTCAGATGGACGAGTTATGACATAGAAGAAAACAAAACATCAAATGCAAGTAAAAAACTTATGTAGCACGGGGTTTATAAAGCACGGGGGAGGAAATGTAAAGGTATGGGGTTGCATGAGTTCTTCTGGTGTGTATAATTAATTTGTTTTGTTGAAGGTAACATGGATAGCTATGTGTAACTAGACATTTGAATCAAAATTTTCTTGCTAGTGCTACGAAACTGTCTCATGGAAGACCAATTATCTTCTAACAGGACAACGATTCAAAACATACCTCAAAGTTCTGTAAGGAATGATACCTTTACCATGTGTCGCAGTAACTTCACACACCACCAGTCTCCTGATTTAAACTCCATGGAACACTTATGGGAAGAAATCGGTCGTGAACTGAAAATTTCTGATACCAGCAGCAAATATTACCTGGAAAGTGCCCTTCTGTACGTCTGGAACAAAATTACTCCACAAACAAAAAAACTTGTAGGAGTCATGTCTAAACTTCTGAGAGAGGTCATTAAAGCAAAAGCAGATTTAACTGACCATTAAATGATGAAACATGGTGGAGAAAATAATATTTAATGAAATATTTTTCACCGTACGGAAATCTTTTTTGCTTTATATTTGGTACATTTTTGTGCTATTGTGAATTATACATTAATTATATTAATATTTTTTGTTTAAATGCAATACATACTTTCTATGCAATTATGCTCATGCATTTTTCCATTTTTATTTCTTCAATATTTATATTCTGCAAATAATAAAGCCATTTATTTCAAATAGTAAGTGCGCACGGAAACTTTTTTACTCACTGCACATTCATTAGTTTTCGTTCGAAACTTTATGGGAATTGTTAGCTAAAGATCTTGATTAGGAACCTCCTCCTCGTTAGGAGGAGGTCAAAGACAATTTATTATTTTGCAACAATAAATTTTTTTGTTAACCGTCATGTTATATAAAATTGGTTATTTTTTTAAAAATCTGCTTTTGGATGTATTTCTGCATTTTCAATGTGATGTTTTTCGTTGAATCACAGCAATCAAGGTATATATACATTACTTATATATATATATATATATATATATATATATATATATCGTTTATATATATATATAAACAAAAGCGTTTCCTAAAATTATTATAAAAAATAATTAAAATGTTTTTAAAACTAATTAAACCATTACTTATATATATATATATATATATATATATATATATATATATATATATATATATATATATAACAAAAGCGTTTCCTAAAATTATTATATATATATATATATATATATATATATATATATATATATATATAATAATTTTAGGAAACGCTTTTGTTTTTAAATGAATTATGAGGCATTTATATGCATATTATGAACTATTATATGTATTATGGGTAGCATTGGCACACTCTAGAGACTTCCCTGTCTTACTAAAAATATAAATTTTACAAAAATGTAAAATGTTAAATATGACATTACCAGAAATTTACATTTGTGATATTGTGCATTTAACAATTGTGTACCTTTTTAGAGTGTGGTAGTTGTTACATGTGATGAATATGAATAACAATTTATATTAACGAAAGCGGAAGTTAGTTAACCATTTCAACCCGAGCAACACCGGGTAATTCTGCTAGTCTAAAATAAAATATGAAAATGCATTTGCTTTTAATAGGCTATAAAGCTTATAAATTCACTATCAATAAGTCTAGAATTATCTTGAAGAGCAATTTTAAGCATCAAATATTAAAACGCCACAAAATATGATTATTATTTGATGAGGGAACGTATAAAACAAATCAAATTTATATTCTCATGATTTTCTCTCTCTGAGGACCATGCACGCATTACTCCACCATGCAACCTGCAATTTTCCCTGCATGACTTCTAACCAGTTTTAGACTTCTGGACCAATGGAATCCTTTCTAGGATTCTTACAATCAATAGATTTGGCAGTTTAGTCACTATGCGTGTTGCAGGGTAAGAACAATAGTACACTTTCCCGTGACACTCAGAGGGATAAAAGCTTTGTTGGTATTGTTACAGAAAAAATGCAATCAGAAGTTTGTAGCAATTCAAAAAATTTTATTAGTAAGTTTTAAGCTAAAAAATATTTAAATATGTATTCCAAAATAAATCATAGAATTGATGAAAATTTTTAATAAGGGAACACTGTGTTTTCATCAAACGTCAAATCTTCTAAAACATTACTTAGGCAAAGTTATATGCTTGCTATATACGACATTTGTCTACTAAAATTTAAATTAGTTGTATGTTGTTGAAAAAGCTTTTTTAATCAAACTTTTCACAAATGGTTCATTAGTATTATGAACAATAAAATTGTGATTTATAGAATTAAAGGACAACGACAATGCTGAATAAAACAAAATTTATTACTATTTTTTTCATCTCAAAAGACAGCATAAACAAGAATACGAGTAAACCAGCCCGGAATCAACCAACCGTTCACCTTAAAAACATCAGAAAATGTTTAGTACTCTTTATAAAAGTACAAGTTACACTGTGTTGAATAAAGAATTCTCGATTCAGAAATATAAACATCTTTTTCTATCTAAACCCAAGGAATGAAAGGTTGGAGAACTTGTAAAAAGAAAGTTAGATTGCATTTCAGAATATTCATATTACTGTTGTGAGTAAAAGTTCAATATGCAGAGGACAAAAGCTAAGCTTTCGAAAATATTTAGAAAAATAATACATAAAACTACTCTAGAGAAATGCATAACAATATTCTTAGATTTTTGAGATAAAAGACGAATTTTGCATCATGTCTCAAAAGGATTGAAACGAAGAATTTCTTTAAAGCAGCGAACAAAAGTGGAAAGCTTTTTTCATAAGATCGTCAAATATTACCACTCATGAACACAAATTGTTTTTGTAAAA
Organism: Meta bourneti; assembly: GCA_933210815.1. Lineage (NCBI taxonomy): Eukaryota > Metazoa > Arthropoda > Arachnida > Araneae > Tetragnathidae > Meta > Meta bourneti. The sequence continues at coordinate 35,919,916 of OW119927.1, read as the reverse complement.
ACGTCAATATGTAATGTATGGAGAAGATAGTAGAGACAAAGAAAGACTCTTGATTCAATGAATGGATAAAAATTTCTGCCTACATTTTCATGTTCTCGTCAATGCGCTATACTAATCACCCTTCAAAATAATGGTAGCAAATTAGTGACTGGAAACAAGACCTCGTTATAACTAATGTGGATTACTGGAACACTGGATAATCCTTTGATAACATATTCACTAAGTGTATAGCTAATAGCAGCATATTGAAAATTAGATTAACCTATTCGACTCGACTTCCTATCGTTTCAACTCAATGACATAGAGAACAGGGTTTGACGATGGATTTTCACTTCACGTGAACGTCAAGTTGTTGCACAAAGCACACAAGAGAACGCGCGTGTATCGATCAACTAAACCAATTGAATTACAATGTTACATCCTGGTAAACTTGTAGGGTCGATCGATTAAGTAAGTTAAGTATGCCAGGAGTCACCGACTTCAGTCATGTCAAATCTACCACCTGATGTATTGTGAAGGTAAACGAGTTTGCCATAGTTGACGATTGAACACTTTTTAATTACAAGAATAGAGCCTTGTTGGATACAGGTTTGTAATATTACTATAAAATACCATTTGTTAGAATTCTTAAAGAATATTTTAAGATATATTACAAAAACTTACTAGCAAGTATATTAATCAACTGATTTGTATAAATTAGAATTAATAAATTGTTGAATATATATAGTCTATCTACTTTTGGTATTACTAAATTTTTGCTGGCTTTGCAAAATTAATTTCTTTTGCGATCAAAATTAACCAAAAGGCAAATTTATATTATACTAGCAGAATTCCCTGGCGTTTCTCGGGTTGAATTGGTTAAATGCTGATTGAACCATTCGCGATTAGACCATTCGCTTTTATTTCATAGAAAAATGCAAGCATCATTTCAGTGTACGAAAAATAAATTTTTAACATCGTTTCAACTTTTTCATAGCTTCTACAACTTACTTCGGACCCAAATATGTGCATGATATATCCATCCATATAATCCATTTCATATTCATTGCACTTCTGCTGTAAGACAAACTAAATACAAACGTTTTTTCTAAGGTGACTACTTCAAAAGTCGATTTAGAAATATCTTTGAACTACAACGTATGGCTATCCGTTTTAATTTAACGCAACCTATCTTTTTTTAAAAGGATTATATTTTAGCTTCACCGGTCATTTTAAAATAAAAAATTACACATCCTACTTAAAAAGGTTTTATTTTGTATATTTTAATTTTTATGAAACAGAATTCTACAAACCATTAAGTATTAAATCCAAGACTTAAGGAAAGTTGTTCGAAATATACACACAGCTAAGAAATTATCCATGTCTAGTGATATTTTGCAGAAAAAAAAATTCATTAAAATTTAACTCCTAAGTAATACATCTGCATACGTAAAAGACTGGAACACATAAATACAAACAGAAACGAAATTACGATCATTGAAAAATGCAGAATTCTGAAAAATGAAAGAATGAGCAATCGTGTCGAATTTCGACATCCTGAGTATATTCTGAAATAGAGAAATTTGAAAAAAAAACGTCTGAAAAATATTGATAAAGGCAATAATGATTTATTTACAAAAATAACACATATATTTATAAAACTTAGAAATGCTAAAATGTACCCTCAACATTTCTCGCTGTCTGAACTCAAATAAACCCCAAACAGAATTCTAAATCAAATTTATAAAATAAAACATTCTGGCGTTGCTAGATACCGAGTAGCAAAATTACGCTTTTACGATAACTGAGTTTTTCGTTTGGGCTTTTTGTGTTCCATTACAAAATGTAAGTTGTGTAAAATTAAATATTTTAAATATCCTTTTTTCATCAATCAAATATTCATAAATCATTTATTTTATGGAAAGAAATAAAAATTCAATTGAAACATAATTATAATTTTAAATTGTTTAAATATAATGTTTTGATAATTTTTTTTCGCGCAATACTGGTAAAACAATTTTATTGGAAAATTTGATTTTCAATCAATACTTGTAAAACAAACTGAGTAGCGTACAGCAATCGTTTTATGATCAGTGTTATTCCTATGGAAATTACGAATTGGTTTTAGCCTCCTCTGCTCACCTAGTTTAAAGAGAACGGTTAATACGTAACCTACGTTACCCGCAGGGTTCTAAAGATTATGTGTACCAAATTTGGAGTGGATTGGTCAAAAGGTGTAGATTTGTATAGAGGACAGACAGACAAACTGGCGCCTACTCTGCTTTATATAAGTATATCATAGATTATCTGACTTCAAAAATTTCTTCCCTTTTTTATTATTTACTGAATTACTCATAAAATACTTCTTAGCTACATCGCAATTTAATATTCCAGAATGCGTCTACACCATTTATAAAACCAAAATATTTATTAATTTAAAAGATAATAAAAATACAATAAATAAAGGGATAAAAGAATATTTAAAATTTGTCTAACCCTTCGAGTAATCTTAAAGAGATATCTCGCCATTCAAGATCTGACCAATTTTGCTGATGGCGAGTTACTTCGTCATCGAGATATTGCCAAGCTTTGGATGAGGACGAGATAAAAATCTGGTCAGTTTTCTTCTAATGACGAGATCTTAATAGACGAGGCATCTCGACCATCAAGATCTGGCCAGTTTTGCTAATGACTGTTTGTGGCCAGTTTTGCTAAGAAACCTCATCTAGACAACTGTTAGGAGACTGCTGTACGTTTGAATTTGACATATTTTTCTCTTAACCAACCAATTTCTAATTTTCTTCAATGCTTACATCGAAGAACAGATTCCTATTTATCTACAGATTCATTGAAAATTTAGTTTTACTGAAATATAAAAATTTCATGTGCTCAAAACATTTGTTCAAAGTTACATGTTAGTTGTATGCCTTTGAACGACCCCTCTTGTACCTACCACACTTGAACACACTACCGTTTCAATTTTTAGAGGATAATAAATAAATAATATCAGAAAAGGTACACGCAAATTCTTTTTTTGGAAATCATTAATGATTATTTTTAAAAGATAAAAAAGCAATCAAATTATAATAATTGGACAAAATGATGCTTCTAGATTTAACTTTTAGTATTGTATTTATTGATGCAAAAACTTCAAAAGTTAAGGGTTTTCCTTGATGTACCATATTTAAACAGAACCCCCTTAGGAAGCTTTAAAACTATATCGTAATTCATCACACCAAACACTTCCTCACTTGAATAATGGGCCATGGAAGCCCAATTGGTAGAGTCTCGGATTAGTAACCAGAGGGTCGCGAGTTCGCAACTCTATCCAGCTAAAGAATGTCGTGTATGTGGGGGCTGATGTACGTTAAATCTTGGCCTCAAATATCCTCACGTTAGCGTGGTGTGGAAGTTTAAAAAGTGGGGTACCAGCTCAGTTGTTTACCTCGGCATCTGACCGTGATTCAAAATTACGAGGTGTCCATCTTTCCCTTCGGGGATTAATCCCGGACACCGTTGTGTTGCTCTAGTGCTACGTAAATTCAATTACCTATCACAGGAATCAAGATATTATTTTGAGATTGCACAAAACTTTATAAAAACTTGGTTTTAAATTTAACAAGTTTTCTGTGCATTTTTATGAAATGCACCCAACTTTACATTACGAACTTTGCACGTTTCACGGAGCATGCTTTGTTTCTTAACTATTAATCGGTTTAATAGAAGTTGTTACAGCTATTAAAGCATCATATTATAGCAGCTGCATCAATAGGGTCTCTTTGCCAGTTTAACTCCTTGACATTTTTTCTAGAACCCAAATAAGAACAAATAAGTTAATAAACAAAAGAAAGTTTTTGACTTTTTAGTACAACAGTGCTCTATACTGCTGATTTCAAGAAACAGCTATGTCGTATGACTCTAGATAGTATTTAAAGCTACTAAACAGAAATGTGTTCGAAGGTACATTGTGTCAAATGTACAACTATTTCCTCTGCATGTGTGATCAATTTGTTCCAGAAATTTTTATAATTAGTAATAGATAATTCAAAGTAATCTCGTATTATCATATCTTGTATTCAAATAATTTAAACACGTACGGCCATATCAAACTTATTCTTATAATTAATTATCATTAAAATTAATTTGTGAGATTTGCTTATACAAAGAACCTAACCTACCTTCATTCTCTATAACTATATCTTTTTTGACTAAGTTTTTAGTTTTCCTAAATTAGTAATTGTTTTCTTAAGTGAAATTTTTATCAATTTAAAATGATTCATTGTAAGTCATGAAAGTGTACGTCTCGTTTTGAAGGCTTGAATAAATCTATAAAGAGTTAAAGAAAATTTAAGATTTGTGGAGATTCATAACCGATTTTAGGGGATGTTTATGCGCCCAAGAAGTAACTTTTAGGGTCGAAAGGGTAACCCATTTTCCATATAAAGTATAATAGTGGTGACTTGAGATTCATAACACGTGAAAGTTTGCAATTTTAAATAGAGGGTATAAAATGTACTGATAATTGACAAGGTTTACCTTTGGACATACTTTTTCTAATGCCTGGTCACTGACCTCTTAAGCATTGCTAACGGCAAACGTGTAGCCGTTTGGGAGGGAGCACCCAATAGGCAGCCGACGTTAATCCTAACAGACACAATAACCAACATCCGTACCCGGTCCCATTAGAGGGCAGACAAACACTAAGACCACTATGCCAGGTATACCCCGATCATCGAAATTTTTATTACTAAAAATAATTTGAAAGGACAAACTAAAATAAGTAAGTAGCGAAAATAATTAGTAAAAATTTAAAAATATGGTTTATGAAGATTAAAAACTATCCTAATGAAGGTGGACGTTTTGTTCCACCGAAATTGATCCCGTGACAATTTTTTCACTTGTTTTATATTTAACAGTCATATTTTAAATTTTTAACACCAGTCTGACTGAGGTTTCATCTTTAATCAAAATAAAGCTGAAAAAGAAACTCATTTTAAAGATAAGCTGGTTATAATTTAAGTAATTGACACATCATGTAAAATGATTTCATATTTTCTACAAATGCCTATCAGACAGGTATTTAAAGAAAAACAGCGAAAACATACAAATGCATGTATACGCACGCTGCTGTTCGCAACACTGTCACTAGCCATAAAAGCCGTTATAGTTAGTAACCTGTGGGATTACTCTTTTCCCAATTTCATAAACCAACATCTTGTAATCCACTTTCCATCCTGATCTCCTCAACTACTGTCCCCAGTGTTTATGTTACCTCGCCGATGTACTACCTGACCCCCTCCAGAAATAACGTATTCTCCTTATTCAAACAGCTGCAACAAGCTATTTTTCTCCAACCATCTCTGAGCAAACATTCCTCTCCCGCTAATGAGATTGCGTAGAACCACCGACACATCGAGAGACAGTTGGGGAGAAAAATATTTTCTTTCGGAAGACACGTGTTTAGCGTCACTCGCACGGGGCCTGCAGGCTATTTTGAGGGCCTCCCCCGTAGTTTGGATTATGCAGAACGGCCTTCCCACCGTAAAGTTCACAAATGATGACAGAAAGGCTTTATTTAGAGCGTGCAGTTGAGGATCTGAATAATAACGGCTTTGTGAACATTAGGTGGTTTTGAGATGAGTCACAAAGCATCCGTTCTTCTTCTCTCTATATATAGTTATCGCGCGCGCGCACGCACGCACGCACGCACGCACGCACGCACGCACGCACGCACGCACACACACACACACACGCACACACACACACACACACACACACACACACTAATAAAGGTACACAATTGTTAAATACCCAAAACCACAAATGTAAATAAATGTCATATTTCACATTTTACATTTTGGTAGAATTTAAATTTTTAGTTAGAAAGAAATGTCTAAAGTGTCAATGCTACCTAGAATGCATAGAAAAGTTCAGAGAATGCATATGAATGCCTTGTATGTCATTTAAAAACAAAAGCGTTTCCCAAAGTTATCACACAATGTGATTACAAATGTTTTAAAACCTAATTAAACCATTATTTTCCTTCGTTACAGTTATTGAATGAAAAACATCAAATTCAAAATCCAGAAATACATCTTAAAACAGATTTTAACAAAGCTTCGAACGAAAAGTAATGAATGTATTTGTTTTTTCTCTACAAAATAGATTCTTGGAATACGAGTTACCAATTGAAAAAAGCAAATTATTAAATAAATACCATGGTTGCCATATAGCTACCCGTCCTATTTTAAAAGGTTTTGTGCTGTATATTTTATTTATAATATTTTATTCTTTTTATCGTCTGTCCCAATATTCAGAATTTTTTATTATTTCGTAAAGAAAAAATAAGGCTCAAAATAAATAAAATATTAGAATTATATTCCGTAAAAATAGTTTTGGGAAAACTAATTGCTTTTTCAGTAGCACTGGTAAAACAATCCAAGTAATTGCAATGCTCAATATACATTCCAGCAACTCCAAATGTACCAAATTATGATTGATTTAAGTAGTTACTCAGATGTTTTAACATGAAACTTTCCTAAATATGTACACAAAAACATTTCAAACAATGTATTCACTAAATTAAATTATGGTGTATCAAATATAGAACATTGCATTAAAATATGCTGAACACATTTTATGTGATACTTGTACAAACACACAGACAAAAATCGAATATAGAAAGGGAAGACGGACAGACAGACTTACGAAACCAAGTTCAGTCACTAAATGAATGTAAGCACTCACAGTATTCAAAGTTTCATGAAAATATATTTAATCGTTTGGACGCTGTACGGACACACACATACAGAAGTGACCAGGAAATAATCACTTTCCTCTTTCGTAGAAAAAATTTATAGCCCATTGTGTTGCTCCAGTGTGACGTTAATTGAAATACCCAAATACCCAAATACCTTTCGTAGAAAAATCCAAATAATTTAAGTATGAGTAAAATAATTTGCTAACGCCTTTTCGACATTCTGTAATTTCTACAACCTACTTTGGATCCAAATTCTATGCATGCAAATCCATCCATGTAATACATTTCATATTTATCGCACCCCTGCTAAAGGTACAAATTGGCGAAAGGTGAGACACTGAGGTAACCTACAAAAAACGATTTTGAGGGAGGATTAGGAATTTCCTTTCCTAAGTTCTATTCCTGTAAAGTGCTCAACTCAATTCGTAAAAATGTCGAATCTACTGCGGATACTCTCTTACATAATTTACCTGCCAATGTTTTTTATTTGTAGCACTCTTTCCGAATTTCGCTACCATTAAGGGAAAGCTGACTAATTTGATAAGATATTTATCACTAAGTTTGTTTTAAAAGAATACGTTTTTCTTGAAAATTCCGTTTCGTGGCACGTGCAATAATAAAAGAACTTGTTTTAAAATTTAATATCTTCAGTAGTAATAAAGCAAAGGTAACCTATTACCATTTTTTAAAATGGTAAATCAATTTGACAGCTTTTATCTAAAGAAAATCATTGTTTAAAACAAACTTTCCCTACATAAGTAGCTTAAATGTAGCTTCAATTCGTAAAATAAGCCACCTTGGCCATCTGTCGTTATGGCATAGAATTTGTAATATTTCAAAAGTCCTAGTTTGAATATTTTTTAACATTAACGTTCTTTCAATAATGGCAAAAATCCACCTAAAATTTGCTTTATTCTAGCTTGTATGCCGCTTTAGGGCCGTTGTACACATCCGATTTTTTGGGTGCACGAATCCCACCGCCCGACCTCTTTCAGCGTTCCAGTAAGGCTGACTCCGTAGCCGACTCAAAGAAGAATTTCAGTTCGGAGTCAGAATGCTTGTGTTCTTGTTGAACGCTAGTTGGCATTTTTTTGGCTTAACACTTTCTCTGGCCTTACTCAACAGCTTAAACTTATCAGCCAAAACTTATCTGGGTTTTCTCGTATATCCGCAAAAGATGTATAAAATCTACCTCTTGTAAGTCTTAAATTAGTAAATGGATGTATCCAGTAGCTTCTATTTTCTTTCAAAATATATTTTTTGTAAACCACGTAAGCGAAACAAATACGTTTCCTTCGATAGACATCCATCGCAACTGGCGGCCAAATGAGTACAGGCGTCATTTCACGGTTGTGTGAATAATTGGCTACGGCGACGTAGTGGCAACGCAGCGGCGCCGTAAGTTTAAAAGTCGGATGGGTGCACCGGCCCTTGCGGTGGTGTTGCGTATGATGAAAAGGAATTACAATTTATTAAAATAATAAATATTTAAAACAGAAAATTAAAACAAAATAAAAGTTGGCGGGAAAAAGTTCAAAATATATAAATTCATTATTCTTTTTTATCTCTTGATCTCGCACAGTTGCCACAACCTGCAACTAAAAATTAGATAGAATTTAATAATACGAAATTAATTCGAAGCGAAAAAATATCACCGCGCCTGGCAAACGAACACGAGTTTCCATTTGTTGCAAAATATCGTCTGTCCCAAATATTCGGAAATCTATATAAATAAGAATGGAGTATTTAGTTGTACATTGAATATTTTCGACCCATTTCAAGTTTCTATTCGTTTTGGGCCCTTCTAATGCAAAATCCGTCTCTTGCGCGTTTGGTGTCCGTCTGTCCATCTGTCTGTATGTGTGTGCCCATGCTACGTCCAAACAGTTGAATATATTTTCATGAAACTTTGTATACTGTGAGTTCTTACATTCCTTTAGGGACTGAACTTGGCTGTGTAAGTCTGTCCGTCTTCCCGTTCTATGTTCGATTTTGTGTGTTTTTGTACAAGCATCACATAAGATTTGTTCAACATACTTTAGTTTAATGTTTTATATTTGATTCACCACATTTTATTTTAGTGAATACATTATTTGAAATTTCTTTGCTTACATATTTAGGCAAGTTTCACGTTAAAACATCTAAGTAACTATACTTATATCAACCATAATTTGGTAGTTTTGCAGTAGCTGGGAGGTATATTGAGCATTGAAATTACTTGGATTGTTTTACCAGTGCTGCTGAAATATCAATTATTTTCCAAAACTCTTTTTACGGAATTTAAATTCTAATAGTTTATTTATTTCGAGCAGTATTTTTTCTTTACGAAATATAAAAAAATTCTGAATATTTGGGACAGACGATAAAGAGAATAAAACTGTACAGAACAAAACGTTTTAAATAGGACTGGTAGCTAAAATAGAAACGTTGGCATTTTTTAATCGTTTGCTTTTTTAAATTTGTAACCGTCATATTCCAAGAATCTATTTTGTAGTGAAAAAACAAATACATTCATTACTTTCCGTTCGAAACTTTGTAAAAATCTGTTTTAAATGTATTTCTGGCTTTTGAATTTGATGTTTTACATTCAATAACTGTAATGAAGGTAAATAATGGTTTAATTAGTTTTAAAAATCATTTGTAATCATTGTGTGATAACTTTGGGAAGCGCTTTGGTTTTTAAATGACATACAAGGCATTTATATGCATACTCTGCACTATTCTATGCATTCTGGGTAGCATTGACACTCTAGAGACTTTCTTTCTAACTAAAAATTTAAATTCTATAAAAATGTAAAATATTACACATGACATTTATTTACATTTGTGAAATTGGGTATTTAACAATTGCGTACCTTTATTAGAGTGTGGTTATTGTTAACAGTTGGTATTGGGTATACAGAAATTACAATTTATTAACAAAAACGGAAATTAGTTAACTAATTCAACCAGAGTACTGCAGGGTTTTTCTGCTTGTAGTTTATATTTTGCAAAGAAAATAAATAAGGCTCAACATAGAAAGTACTTGATTTTAAATTCTGTGAAAATAATTAAAAATAATAATTTTTCAGCTATACTGGTAAAAATAATTTAAGTAATTGTAATGCTCAATATGCACTCCAGCTTCTCCAAAACTACCAAATTATGGTTGATTTAAGTAGAGTTACTCAGATGTTTTAACATGAAGCTTGCTTAAATACGTAAGCAAAGGAATTTAAAATATTGAATTCACTACACTAAAATATGGTTTATAAAATTTAGGACATTGCATTAAAGTGTTTTGAATAAATATTATGTGATACTTCTATAAACACACAGACACAAAATCGAACATAGAACCGAAAGACGGGCAGACAGACTTACGCAACCAAGTTCAGTCACTAAATGATTGTAAGAACTCACAGTATGCAAAGTTTCATGAAAATATATTCAACCGTTTGGACGTAGCACAGGCACACACATACGTATAGACGCTAAACGCGCAAGAGGCAGATTTTGCATCAGAAGGATTCAAAACGGATAGAAAACTTGAAATGGGTCGAAAATATTCAATGTACAAACACTCCATGCTTATTTATATAGATGTGTGTTGTGGTGTTGTGGGATAAAAGCAATATTACACTACTTCGTAAACTTGTGGCGCTCAGAGGATTAAATTCATTGACAAGTTGACATAAGCAATTAATTTAATGATAGTTTAACTGTACCTTCACAGAAAAGTCATAAATGTTGCTTGTCTCTATAGTGTCATGCTCGTAAAGAGAGAAGTGTCTCCAAGTAGGTTAACGATAGTTAAAGTTAACTGCTGCGTGTTTATGTGGTATCTGGTCATTTATAACGCTAGAAAGCTGTGATACATCTCTATTAATCAAATAACAGTTGATTGCGATCATAGTGTTGTCTAATGTTAATTAGATATTATTTACATTGCATTTAACCATCAACTGAAAATGACAGAATAGGGTAATATAATCCAGTACTCGCGAGTTGACATGTGAGTCAACGAGTCTATTTGCAAAATTAGATGGCAGGTTAAACGTTTTTTTTCCCATTCCCAGCTTGAATGGATCCTAACTTTTCAAGGCCCTAATTGACGGAAACATGGCAGACTCTGCGTTACCTCTGGGGCACCATGGGAGGTGTTGCCACCTTATACCAATCATGAAATGTGGAGGGACATGCCTTCAAAGACAACTTTGGGGAAGTTGGCCCGCATTTATGTGTCGTCTTGAAGAAACCAGGAAACTTCAAGAATTCAACCCTTCCATTTGGTACGAGACTGGTATTTAAACGTAACGGCATATGTGGTTAATCTTGCCCTCAGGGGCACATCTTTAGTTATATACGGGCATCACAGCCCCGAGATACCCGTGTGATCTGTTCTCCGTTCTATTTTACTCTCGCCTAATCTTCTGCTTTTCCTTCCCCCCCCCCTCGTTGCTGTCTTGTGTCTGGCTCAACTTGGCCAAATATGGCCCTAAAACCAACGGCATAAAACTAAAAACCAACCAATCACGCGGTCAATCATAAACAACGCGTTTTCACTGCAATACTATAATGACTCTTGAGTGGGACTGAGGATTTATAATAATGGGAATATTTGTTAACCCTCCAAGTGGTTTCGACGATATATCTCGTCCATCAGGATTTGACCCATTTTGCTAATGACGAGATATCGCGTCATCAAAATATTTCCGATTTTTTGATGATGGCGAGATAGAGAACCGGTCAATTTTGTTCTAATGATAGTGATCGTGTTTTATGACGAGATATCTCGTCCAACAAGATTTGGTCAGTTTTGACAATGACGAGATACCTAGTCGAGACAACCACCAATAAGGTTAATTTGTGTTGATATACTTTAATGCCATACCTTCGCCGTCCCTTACTTACTCACTATAATCTCTAACTAAGCCTTTCTGTAAGTGTCAACTATTTCTGACTAGGACATCGCATAAGAAATACTTGAAAGTCTAGAGTCTGGAAAGAAGCCAAGCAATATTCAACAGACAAACAAAGTAAATATTAAAAATCCGAAAAGACGCATTGAGATTCACGCTTCCCGAGAAAATAACACGAGGATATACGAAGTGCTTTTGTAGAAAATAAGAACCAACCAGGGACTAGTAGAGAAAGACCATATTGTGAATACATACATAACAGACCATTGCTGAGAATAACAATTTCGGCACTTGTATAAAATACGATACATACAAACCCGCATCTGTATTATAAATGGACTTGTGAAAGAGATGACATTTAGAGCTGAATTTCATGTACATGCAATGATGAGAAACCATATATAGCATTTAACTATTTGAAGTATTTAAGCAACTTATTACGCTTCTGTCAAATAAAACTTTTTGAGTGTTTATTTTTTATATGGTAGAATATAAAATTAAATTATGATAAAAATGAATCATTCTAAAACTATTAAAAATAGTATAAAAACAAGCTCTAATTAACAAAGCAAGAGTAGCTGAACACGTAATTGTAGTAAACTGTTAGATCTGAAAATATTTTATATGCGTAAGCCGTTCTAACATTTGAATAAGACGACTGACATAAGGAACTGAGTATTAATCGATGTAGCCCCGTTAAAGCAGGATTATTGAATTTTACAAATATTTATTCTGAAAAACATTTCATCCTTAAAAACAACTCAGTTTGTCTTTTATGCAAGATTGATTGCTCTTTCAGTAGAAATGTTAGATTTTTATCTCCTCTAAAACTTCAATACTATCTTTTTTATTCCTTCCCCCTCAAAAATGAACTGTTCTACACAGACTTACTTTTTATTCATACAGTTCTTAATTTCCTTCTTGGAAAGTCGCTAACCAGTATTTTTCAATTATTTTAAAATGGAGTCTACGCCTCATACGCAGTATGAAAAAAGTAACACAAGACGCTGCCATCATCAATCAGTTTCTCATCGTTCACTTTCTTGGGCCTGGAGGATTTGAAGATTTTATTCACTCTGGGTGGAACTGGAGACTCCATTTTCTTATCGTTTTTATTATTTTTATTTTAGACGATGACGAAAAAAAAACCGAAGGAAAAAAAGGGGATGAGGATTTTTAGTAAGCTGATTTTGTTCTGTGTGTGAGCTGTTTTGGGTTGTAGATTTCCCAGTTTCTGGAACGTGTTTCCCGCTTGTACCTTTTTGTCAAGACAGTTTTCGTATTTCCATTTATAACTCCGCGTTTTGGGTAAAAAATCTAAGCTGATGCAAATGTGAAAAAGTACAGCTGAGAATCGAACATCTTTTAGCATAATCAATAAGTAATTGTAAGTTGTCAGACATTTTAAAACTTAATACTAAATTTTACAATATAATTGATCTTGGAGATGATATACGTTTATCTACACCATTGTTTCCCAAAGTGGGCGCTACTGTCCCTCTGAAGGCCCTGTCCTCTGAATCTTGGGGGCAGTGCTGGTACCAAGGAAAATAGAGGAAGGTTTTGAGAATCAAGAGTGGGCAATACGATGCTAAAAATGTGTCGCTTAAAAATGTTTTAAGTAAATGGTCTAGAAACAAGATGACAGGTCGTAACAAGCGAGCGTTGCAAGTATGTACTTGCGCACACTTCGACTTATGCAGGGTTTACAAGTCCAGCAGCAGGAATCTGCACTATGTCAAGTTTACTGTACAATACTATTGAGTACGTATATAATACTATGAATAGGTGAGAAGACTTAAAGCACTATTAGGATAGTTTTCGAATTGTGTGTATCATTTTAGTGCACAGCTGCATAAATATTTTAGTGAAATTCAAAAATTTAGGCACAGCTACACTTGCAATTTATTATTAGTGCGACAGAGTTTTCCAGAAGGGGCACGAAAGAATTTGTCTTTTGAAAAGGGGACGTTTGACCCAAATAATTCTGTAAGCTTATGTATGTGTTTTACACTACTATAAAATTAAATCTTACCTAAACATACGAGGAGTGTTCAAATGAAAAGGTACGAAACGTCGTAAAAACCAAACCGGTTGAAATTTGAATATGCCGCTTTGGGATAACGTAGTGAGACATCTAAGGAAGCGAATGCACGAGTACCGGCGTGGTTGTGCGCATGCGCGGGCGCCCGCACATGACGCAGAAGAGAAGCATGCAGTTGTGTGTTCCGTCCAATTGACGCGGCAGTGCGTGTGAGGACTTCATGGCGTTCACATTGCAAAATTCGACGATTGAGGAGCAGCGAGGTATTATCAGATTTCTGATTGCGGAAGGTGTTAAACCGGTAGGTGAGACACTCCGTAGCCTACGTAAGTCCATCAAGAGCAAACGGCCTGGGCTGCTCACGGAGGGAGTGATTCTGTTCCACGATGACGCGCGTCCACACGTCTCCAGGGTCACACAAAGTGTACTAGCCAAGTTCAAGAGGGAGCAGCTTGAGCATCCGCCCTGCAGCCCGGACATATCGCCCTACAATTTCCATCTGTTTTGTCCGCTAAAAAACATCTCAAAGGGAAGCGCTTCAACTCGGACGACGAACTGAAGGACACAGTGGAGGACTGGCTCTTGTCACAGCCACAGGAATTCTGGGAACAGGGAATCCTTCGGCTCGTGAAACAGTAGGATAGTTGTGCTCAGTCCTCTGGTGATTACTTTTGAATAAAGACTTCAATTATACCCACAGTGTCGTTTCGTACCTTTTCATTTGAACACCCCTAGTAAAATACGAGCTTTGGAATAGAACAAGTGGTATAAGAGCTGCTCTTTAAAATGGAAAGGTAATACAAATGAAAGTTGCATCAACATGTTTACATATAACAATAGATTCTGTGATGGGTAGTGATTTAACTTTTCTTCACATTTCAAGTCAGGTAGAAACGGATGTTCCAGATTCCTTTTTGAGTTCTGCGATAAGAAACCTTTTTCGAGAATCTGAGATGATCTCGAGAGGGTAGTTCGAGTGCGACATTCTCGAAAGAATAGTGGATGAGCAGAATACAACTCTGTTTAAACTGTTTAGATGCGAGTAATTAGTGTGCTGTAAATTTTTGTCTAATTTGTTTGTATGTATTCATAACATATTCAGTTCCTTCTTTTACGTTGTAAGCAAAACCTCCTTTAGCTATTGTTACTATCCCATAACAAAACGCTTCTTTATTAAATTGTTTCTTATCAAAAATATAGTTTTTGAATCCGGTTAATTATTGGTAGCGGATAAATTAGGTAAAATTTAGAATTGGCACTGGTTGTACCGTAATATTCATATTAAGAATTTTGATTTAGTGATGCGCAAAATAACTTCGTGTATCCACCGAAAACTCGTAGATCCGTAAAATTGTTACCTGTTGACGTGGCAATGGTTTATAGACTGAAAAATGCCATATAGGAGATGACCTACCACTTATAGGAATTAAAGGTTTGTTAGACTGTTAGTGGAACTTCCATACAGTTATGAGTTGGGCTGTAAGTTAAGCCCAAAACATGCGGCCAATGAATTGCTAGCGGCAATAAATGATTCCGATACTTATTCTGCCTTAGGTGTTTATTTTACTTTTGTAACTCAACAGTTAATGCGAGCAAAGGACTTCAACATCCTGTTACTTTTGGGTTTGTTTCTTATTTATATTTTCTTTTAATTTATTGAAAAAGGGAAGATATAGTAGAACTTTGATAATCCGAGGTAAAATGGACCAATGGCACCTCAGATAACCAGAAAATCTCGGATAATACGGACATAGTAACACAAAACAGCCTATATTAAATACAAAAAAAAATTATTGTACTACCACTACTGCTATTGGAAGATTCATAAAGATAGGATTGAGAATAATTTATACTCAAATTTGTACCGCAGTATGCATTTATTGTGATAATTTTACAATAAATCTGAACGTAAGTACTTTTTAAACTCTCTTGAAAAAGTCCTTAAAAGCATATTGTTTGATAGCACTTCCTCGCCTCTTTTGACAAAGTACGCACACTCGTGCTTGAAGATTTATTTAAAAGTTAAAAAATCTCGGTATAAAATTTGGTTCGGATAACACGGTTACTCGGTTAATCTGAGATCATATAATCTATATTCTATTTTAATTATACTGTTATTAGTGCGTGTAAGTTCTGAATTCTTCTAGTATAGATAGCAGCTTCGCAAACGTGCCTGCAAAATAACTTATCGTTGAGCAAATATGTTCGTAAAGTGAGTTCTCCCTTCAGAGAACCCACCAAAGTATTAGACACTAATCGTATTTAATCGGCAGCATATAGACCACAGTCAATTAGACTCATGAAACGTTTCCATAAGCATCATGAGGGTGTAATTAAATGTCACGAGGACATCTAACGAACCACTGAGCTACTCTATCCCCTAGTTGAAATCGAGGGTGTGAAATTTGGAATGTAAAATAATATGAAGGAGGGTAAGAGATACTTAAAATCATATAGGAGTATTAGAGGTTTTGAATTACAATTGTCTCAACCATCTTAGTGGTTGTCTCGACGAGATATCTCGTTATTAGAAGAAAATTAATCAGTACTTGATCTTGTCATAAAAAAATTGACACTCTCTCGCTGACGAGATATCATTAGCACAATCGGTCAGATCATGATGGTCGAGATATATCGTTGAAACCACTTGGAGGGTCAACAGGTGGATGGTATGTGTATTTTTGCTGTAATCTTTAAACTCAAATTCAGTTTCATGTTAGAAATATTTTTTAGGCTAGCATGAATTTTAGAGCAACACTTCACATAGATAAAAACATTTTTTCATCGTACACGAGACCCCATCTCTTTCGTCTTAAGTGACAGCCCAATACTGTCTTGAAATAGAAATAGAATATTAAACTCTATCACCAGTACTATCCACTCCGACGTCAGTAAAATCAGGGCAACTATTGAGGTGGGTTCCCGTTATGTAAGAAAGGCCACACAGAGGACAAGTTGGAGAGTCTGATTATCCAATTCGGTAGAGATGATTTTGCAGTTAATGATGTCCACAGAGAAAACACGAAAACAAGCGACTCCTATAGCTCTTGGTAGATCCTGTGGCAGCTGAGACCTTAGCAAAGAATTCCAGTCTTTTTCTTTCGTTACATTTTTGTAAATATCAAGTCGGGAATGTTTGATTTTTGTAATTTTAATCCCTTTTACTGTATCGGAGGACATGATTGTGGTTAATCAGTATAATAATAAAAATGTGAAGAACATAATTTTTGTGATAAATAATTCAACTAATTTAAACTTTGATGCCCTATTGCTAACTTTATCCCAAACACCTTTCGCAATAGTTTCTAGACTACTTTTGTGCTTATTCAGAAAGTAAGCAAACTTTTTATTTCCATTGATAGAATATGAATTTTTAACCTGTACACATTTCTGCATGAAAGCTCATATTATTATTATGAAACTTATATTAACTCAATGCTTTGAACGTTTTATTTTAAGTGCTAAAATATTTATAAGAAACCTTAACATAATTAATATTAAGATATTTTGTTTGCTTGAAGCCTTACGTAAGGTACACTAAGGATTTAAGAATAGACAACAATGTGCTCTTTGAAGAGTGTTCTCAGAGAGTAAATATATTTATCACTAAATATGAAGGTAATGAATTCCGTAAACAGATTAAAATTAATTGCTTGAATAAATATAACTCCTCTGTAAAATTCTAAGAAATTTCGTGAGTCGAAACTTAAAAATAAATATTTGTTAAGTAAAAAAAAGTTCTCACATAGAAAAATATAAAATGTTTGCTTACTTTCATTTTCTTAAACGAGAATTTTTATCTTGAAATTATTGGCTGTGTATCCTTGAAAGTTTACACAAGATAACATTTTGATTTACAGGAGCATATTCTTTACCAAAAACTTACAAAATAAAACTTTTTGACACTGCACACAATTTTTCTAACTTAGCCATGTAAGTTATTAAGAATATGAAATTTGGTATTCGTCTTTGGTAATCGTGGTTGAATGCATCTGGGTTTCCAGAATGAAGGGTGCGTCATCCATGCAGTCGAGCAGGTTGGAGGAGTCGCTGTCCTAGGACCTGAAAAGTGTAGGTCACATGGTGGGGGGATCAACTTGGGCTGATTGGCATCTAAGCACAAACTTATGTTTTTCGTCACGCTCGTCAATTCGTCCTACAATAAGATTCATGCTTTTTCCAATACCCTGTAATCTTTATCCAGACATCCTTTAAACCGAACGACCGATCGGGAAAAACAGTTTAAAACTGCGCTCACATGCTCCATTCTATTTCATTAGAAGGTCGATGACCTGCGAATAGTCATGTCAAGTCGCCCAACGAAATATTGTCAAATTCACAGGGTATGTGGGAATACGACTCGAGCAAAGGAGTTCCCATCGGGGTTTTTCGGTGCTCTGTTCATCTTATCTTGGTAGCCTTTTTTGGTGACGAGATTAATATTCTGCGGTAGGCGGATCCGAGAGTGGTACTGATACTTGGTTATACTATCGTCTAATCATCATCGGAAAACCGATTGAATTTTTCATTTCCTGAAGTTACAACGTGACTAACAAGGCTCGATTCCTGTAACTTACCCCGAGTGCATTTCTTTTTTCTTGTGTCAATGAAACTTTAACTGTGTGTCCGTTACTTGCCGTTGTCTGTCTTGTACTTGGCTCAGTTTGGCCAAATATGACCCTTGTGCCGTAAAACCCAACGAAACAATCGAAATGAGTAAGTATTCATTGGTTTTATGGTGCAAGTGATCAAATATGGCTAAGCTGTCACAAGCAGTATTTTTCTCGACAAGTAAAAGGGCATGTATGCACCAGGACAGTTTTACTGACACAGAAGAGAACAATACACCTAAGGTAGTAACAGGAATCGATCATACGCCACCTACAGCTCGCAGATGCTAGTGCATAGGACAAATCCACTGAGCCTCGGCGGCTTGGTTATCCATTGGATTTGACAGGAACTAAATGACTAAACGACATGCAAAAAATGTTGGCTACACACTATCTCTGAATAGAAGTTAATTTTTTTAGATTCATTTGTGAACAACACTTAAAGGAACGAAAACGCTTTAATAGGCAAACAATAAATAGAAATCACGCCCAAATGCCAAAACCAAGAATCATAAAGGCCGAGGGTGTTCAACAATGTATTCATTTCTTCACATAAAAAACTTGGCTTGGGTTTGGGTACTTTTGGCAGTATTAGTTAGTAAACATAGTTTCACAGATTTACATATGCAATCCAAGCAGAGGTTATTTTATATTTAATCTAGTTGTTTTATGCAAATCTTGTCGCTTATAAACTAGAAAGTATGCACTGTACATTACCTATATTTTCTTCGAGTTTTTCCTTTTGCATTCAAAGCAAAGATAGCACATGTAATATTGTGAATTTGGAACTCTACGTAGGCATATTCCGACGTTAGGATCAAAGTATATTGTTAACATATTTATTTTAATTTTAATATTTAGTTTATATTACAATTTAATTTCATAGTGAAATTTCTATGTATTTGAACAATGTAAGCAACATCCATGCCGATATCGTTTATGATAAATATTTATTTAAAATATACATTGTTTGGTATTTGATGCCTTCATTCCCCTCATCTTTTTTCGATCGCTCCTAAAACCTTCTTTGGAAAGTATAACACCATTAGTCAAGTAAAATTATGCAAATAGAAGGAATGTTTCAAACAGTCCATAAAGTTTTGTATTATGTGATAAAATCAACATTCACCATTTTGTCAACAATCCAAACCCTGAATTGATTGTGGTAAAATAAACAATAGTGTTACGTGATCAGGTATTTTCCAGTTTGTTGTAAGAACGTTCTTAATTAATGAATAACAATTCGGTTCATTGAAACGAAACAACTCGATTATTTGATAATGATAAATGCCAATTATGTGCTAAAATAATTTATTTTGTGGAGTAATAAATTAAAATCGAAATGCACTGAATTATTGTTTAAGAAAATAAAGTAACGGTTTCTTGTAATGTAAAGCCAACTCCTTGAAGCCCGAAAACCTTGTCCCTTCCCAATAATTTTATGAGTCCATTCAAACTTGAGGGATAAATATTGGTATACGGGTAATTAAACAAAATAGTTTCAATGAAACTCAGTTGGTAGAATCTACATTAATTTCCCCAATTTAAAACCACAGTTTCGATTCATAGTGCTTATGCAGCAAGGAAAAAAGTCAGAATTTCGATCTCTTCTACACGCGTATAATATTAAATTGCAAAGAAAATTTAATATTAAAAGGTGAAAATAAATGTGAATTCATATTCCAATTTTCAAAATCAAGCAACTTTATGAATTATAATTTATACTATAAACTATAATTGTTATGACTAAAATATTTCCCTCTTATTTCAGCGTAATCCACTTTGTATTATGATTATCAAGTTACCCTTTCGTTTCATCTTTCTCACACTCTCTTTGAAACCCTCTCATTTAAGTATTACTGTCTCAGGGAAAATTGTAAATACTTTCCTAGGCTCTCTTCGTTTACATTTACATATAGTGCAGATATATTCTTCTCTGGCCGTGACCATCATCATGTAAGGACATTAAACCCGAGTTGCCTTTTGTAATGGGGCGTGAACCCATAGTTCAATTCACGACTACAAATTAATTTCTTTGATGAAATTATCTAGTTTAAATTTAGTCATGCTGTATTTAAGTACGATACATTTGGCTTGTTTGGGAAAAACAGTATTAGTCTAAAATTGTTCAAATTGATATAAGTAAACGAGGACATGTAAAAAAATTATATTTCATTTGGTCAAATTAGTTTTAGTCAACTATGAACAAAAGCAGAGATAAATGATGGTTGAAAAGTTTAAGTTGGATAATGGATCATATATGGATAATAAAAATATAATGATTAGTAAAAAAATGTATAATGGATAATAAAAAAATACAATCAATAATAAAAACTGTCTCCTGAAAATTTTGGTTTTTGACTTATATCGTTTTGTCCTAACATGCTAGGCTAGTGAATTTTATCTGCATTTAAGTGTAGTTTAAATCGAACAGACTAAGGTATCTACGACACCACGTAATGAATATATCAACCCTTAAGAAGATGCAAATCATAACAAAACTCAAATAATAACATAATGAATCACGTTATTAAGTGACTAAATCTCTTAGTAATTTAAATGATACTTACTCAAACTAAATAATGAAATTCAATTCCATAGTGTCTCTTGATTGACAACTTTTTAGTCAAGCAGGCCACCCTCGCAAAATAATATAGTTTTCAACAATTAAAGAATTCCCGTTTGAAAGGATGACACCGTTGGCACAACTACATCGCCCTTTGGTTAGTTTCCGAGAGCAAACACGACCGTTATTACAATTTGAAGGAGACACCCGAGACGTTCGGAAATCCACAACAGCCTCCACACTTCCAACAAACTCAATTTAAGTTTCATATTTCGTTTGTGTTCGAATCGGCAGCCTCAAATAAGCGGTGTTCGTGACAGAAGTTTCAATTTGTGACAAGCGCCCGAGTTCTTTTCAAACTTTGGAGGGAAGTAGTACTGACTGCTTTTTTTCTCAGAAGAAGAAATCTGTCTGTGCCGGAGACCGACCGTGCGACATCTTATCGTACGCGCATCAGCAAATTTGTAATGTGTGTTTGCTTGTCCGGAAAATATTCCATTTCGACCTTCGAGAAAAGGGCTGACGTCGCTGTGTGTGTAGCGTGGAATATTTCTCCCGGCGTGACCTGAGTTTTCGATGTCATTATGATTCACTGCTGCGCGAGATGGATATCGGCTAAACCAAACAGCGGTTAAAATTGCATGCAGGTGAAATATGTCTTTGTGTACGAAACTAAACGGATTTTAGATGGATGGATATTTAGTATTCAAGTAAAATTTCATTCTCTGACAGTGCAGTATTTCTAAATAGACTGCAACTTATAGAGACTTTTTAAGGGTGGCTGAAGCGTTAAGACCATAGGTGTGAAATATAAGTAGAATGAGAATAGCTATTGGTAGTAGGTAGGAAGTTAATTAACGTCGCACACTGGAACAACACAACGGGATACTGACAGGGATCGATCCTTAAGGGAAAAAATTGGAGGACTTTGAAACACGGTTAGATGACTAGGTCAACACATGAGCTGGCACTCTCCAAACTTTCACACCACGCCAACGTGAAGACACTTGAGGCCACGACAGATATAATGTGCATCCGCTCAAGAGTACACGACGGTCTTAGGTGGGACCTAGTTTCGAACTCACAAAAAGTGTGAACAACATGTCGACTAGTAGTCACTATTCTGTGAAAAATTGGACGATTCGGCATTTGACCTGACTCGGCAGACCCGCCACAGCATATGGTCTCTCCTGGTTCTAATTCCCTCACCAATTCGAAACGAAACCCCTCAGCCTTCGCAGGAATCCAACACACTACAAACACATAACTTTCATTACACCTTCCCATCAAAACGCTACCTGATCTACACAGACGAGTCCAAAACACAGAATAACCGCCTTTTGTGTGTTCCTCGACAGTAGAAAGATCTTTGAGTAGGCACGCTGACTACAACAACAGAACAATTCAGTTTTCTAAGCTGTGTTACTTTCCATCCATGCAGCTTCATCATGGGCATTTCGAAATTTCTCAGAAAACTCATGCATTTAATCGGGCAGTGTGTCCAGCGTGACCCTCTTGACCAACCTTCTTACGACTAACCCGATGACACAGAGGATACATTCCTTCGTTGAAGTGGCAACTACATCGATGTGCATATATGTCTCTTGGGTCAGAGGTCATTGAGGTGTTGAAGAAAACGAAGCAGCAGATCTTCTTGCTTAAAGTACGTTCATCCACCTACGTAATGCGTCCATCCATATAAACCCTCTCCATCTGAAGAGGTTCCTCAAAATAGCATCCATCAACAGCTTGCAAGAGAAATGGCTAAACTCTACCAAAGGTTGGAGAACATTCGTTTTTTTCCTCCAAGGTCTGTATGGAGCGCCTCATCTCCACTCCAGAGCTCATACACTATTACACTGGCCACCGCACGTTCCTGAAATATTTATTTCGAATAAATATTCATTGCATTGACTTCTGAATCTGTAGCATGGAAACAGACCTGTACTGAAGATGTTACCACCTGTCCCATAACAACTCATCTCCACATCAAGGAACCAGCAACATAGCACTATGACGCTTGACGTAAACACCTGGCAGTTCACCCCTTACTACAAAGAAAAATCATACAAATAGTGCGATTTGTGGCCACCAGAGAGTTTGTACTGAAGCAACCTGTTTAAATATAGTCATCGTTTATGTGCAAAATGTTCCTTAGGCCTAACCTCTTTTCACCAAAAAATAACGACACTTAAATTCAGTCTCTTGCCTTTAAAACCCTCACGGGAAAAGTTATTTAGAGTAGCACCTGCGTGTGCGTTTAATAACCCAAAATTTCTGCTTTGCATCACAAAAAAATTATTCCTCGTCCACATCTAGTTATCATACACGTTGTGGGAAATTTTTTTTACCGTAAGCCCTCGGATCGGTATCCCATGATGAAGTTGAGTTGAGTTACGTGGACCAAACAGATGGTGAATGTTCGTTTCTTTCCAGCTGACGAAAGTAGCCTAAGGGCCACGTTACTTCTAGCGTTGGTCACATGATCCTGGGAACATAAAAAGGTTGCCATTACTCATTCTATTATATTATTTTATCATAACATAAACATTTGTTTCAGAAATGCATAATTTTAGAAATTATTATTTTATAGCAGCTTGGTATGAGAGGCTATCCTATCAAGCTAAATATAAGTAGAGCGGTAGTGTTTCTAAAGCGATATCTAAGTCCTGTGCGCATTCTGAACGTGATGTGAGTTGGTGTGTTTTTCGAATACGATTTCAGGCCCTTCGCCAATAAACGTACATAGAATAAATATAAGCATAGTTGATTGGTCAACAACAATTAAACGATAAACGTTACCAAAAGTGGCAATAAAATACATTTTAAGGCAACCCCGATATGTATCATGCAAGATAATTTGGACAGCAGAAGTTAAATATTCACAGACAGTTTTGTTTACACTGAAAATTCCTTTATCAATGGGCGTTTGTTTGTCACCCAGTAGGTCTCGGGTTCGAATCCCGATGTATAAGAGCACTGATATTATAGATTCTTCCTGTTAGGGGAAAAAACAGCCTGTATATTATTTTATAGCTTCCTGACAAATAGTCATCAGTTCACCCTTGTAGTGGCTGTCCATACAGGTCATTAGTTGGTCATGAAAAAAATTAGAATATGCAATTATATAACATAGTGTTTTAAAAATGTTCCACACAATCAAATAACCATCCTGCAGAGCCAACCATTGGAGAGTTTACGGGTATTTAACCCACTAAGTGAGGTGGCGGAAACAGCTAAATCCCTATCAGGGTGAGGGGGGAGGCAAATGTTCTCAATGGGCAGACATTCCTTCAATCCAGACATTCCTTTGGAGAGAACCGATAGTTCCTGCCCGTGCAGATTTTCTTCAGAGTTCAAGAAGTGGAACAGCTGTCAGTCGGTATTGGGCCTCTTTGTTTTGTAGTATACTAGCAGAATTACCCGGCGTTTAGGGATGAATTGCTTAAACGTTGATTGAAAGTGGACCAAAGAATCATTTTCCCTATCATAGAAAAATACAAGTATAATAGCAAACAGAGAAAAAAAAGTGAGGGGGAAATAATTTTTGTAATTTTTGAAAATATAGTTGCGATAGCGTTTCTATGGAGATACGTGTTTCATGTGCGTACTCCAGACGTGACATCACTTTGCTTATTTTTCGAATAGGATTTCAGCACTTCGCCAAAACAATTTCAAAAAATAAATTTTTAATTGATATCTGATAGTTGATTGGTCAGCTCCAAACTCTGCTTTTCTAATAATGGCTTATAGCTGGGCCATTTTTGGGAATTTTGACTTGAAGTTTAGCACACATGGTCTTAAGACCCTAAAAATAAAATTACGTGAAAGATAGAAAATCAATTTTTATCGCCGAAAAATGAAAGTTCTCCATTAAATAAAATACTCGAAAATAAACTATACACTTAAAAACTTTTAGTCTAGCGATATTAAAATGTATTCATTGATCATTTTAATTTTAATATAGTTTTATTATCTGTATTAAAATTAAAATGATCAATGGATATATTTTGTTAATACTGTGACCCGTATTAATCTTCAGTCGTAAAGTTTTATGAATTGCTAGTGCAGTCTTGATTACTTCGCTCTTATCATTTTAGTAGAACCTTAATGGTTTTTAAAAATATTCACCTGACACATACTCACAGGATTTAAACCCCATTGTTCAAACAATGAATGGAAACCCTCGACTTCATATATATGCTAATTATCCCGCATGTATTGCGCTCACTTGCTCCTTAACAAACCTCACAAAACTGTCGTTTAGTTGCTTCGAATAACGAAACGACTTTTTTGTATCTGTGGACACTATTAGAGTTTTTATCTGCATTCGTTAATAAGTAAATTGTGTTGAGTGCCATGAAATTTTATTCTCTTGAGCTACTATTTCCCATTAGATTTTCAGTTTAAAATATCCTTCCTAGAAACCAACAACCACTTAAAAAACACGGCACACATTGAGAGGATATTTTTTACTTCGTTGCATTCATAAAACATTCTAAGTTTTTAAAAATTAATTATATGAATATTTTAAATTTAATTAAGTTTTGTTAAATTCAATTCATGTCCAATTCAATTTGAGTTTCACGAGATTTTCAAAGGTATGTCAAACCAAATCGTCAATAAATGATACATGCCAAGTCAATGACATGAGAAATGCAAAAAGATTTGTATGAGGATTTTCCCAATGAAGATGGTGATTGAAAACCCATTATTATTATACATAATGTGTTTAGTGTTTTAAAACGGGGAAGTTTCTTAATTAGGATTAAATATTCTATCGAGATTTCAATAATACATTTGTCTATGATCAGTCTGAATATAAAACAATAATATAGGATGAGAGTCGTAAAGAGAAATTCATATTCCATTAAACTTTATATAGTAGTAATTGCTTGAATTCAATTTCAAGAACTCTAGTTTTAACCCTATAAAGGGTACACACGCATGTATACAATCTGTAAACAATTAACTTTCTGAGCATCTCAGGATGTCCGAGTAGTGTAGTATTGCTTTTCTCCCACAACACATATAATGGCTAAATGACCACATCTATTGGTTGAAAGAATCCTAGGTAAGATTCTATTGGTCAAGAAAGTTAAAACTGGTTAGAAGTCACGCAAGGGGAAGACTGCAGATGGCAGATTGCATAGATGCTTGTGTACCACTCATAGGATTAAAACTAGAGTTTTTGAAATTAAATTCAAGAAATCACCACCATATAATGTTTAATGAAACATTAATTTTTTTTATGACGCTCATCATCCGACATTATTGGTTTATATTCAGATTGACCATAGACAAATGTATTATTGAATTCTTGACAGAATATTTAATCCTAATTAAGAAACTTCCCCGATTTTGAAACACTAAATACATCATATATAACAATATAAAACAGATAAGGTTTAATCTTAGTATCAAGTAGTGGTACTTATTTAACTTTAGAATAATGCATGAAAGATTTTTAAGATGTTTTTATATTTGGATTATGTCCATTGCATTTTGGACAGACTTTCTGCCATATATCTATAGCCGAGAGGTATATAACACTACATCCAATTGTTATTTTTAAGATTCTATAAATACAGGAGGTGAAAACTGGTTAGAAATTATGCAGGGAATACTCGAGATTGCAGAACGGATATGTGAGTTTGAACACTCAGAGGGTAAAAATAGAGTTTTTAAAATCATTTTCAAGAAATTACTACCACCTAGTTTTTATGAAGGATTAATTTCTTTCTGAGATCCTAATCATTCGGTATTACTCTTTTAAAGTCAGATTGCTTCATAGACAAATGTATTACTGAACTCTTGGCAGAATATTTAAGCCGAATTAAGAGACTTTCCCGATTTTAAAACATCAAACTGTACATAGCAGTACAAAATAGATAGCGTTTAATGTTGGAATTAAGTAGTGTTACTTATTTAGTTTTATGGAAGGATAATTATATGAAAGATGTTTAAAATTATTTTTATATTTGGATTACACACATAGCATTTGCGCTTATTTATAGAGAAACTTACTCTTAATGTGATGCAAGTTTTGAGATTTGATTAAGTATAAATATAAATATATTTATAAGGAATGTAATGAGAAAGATAAATTTCCTTTCTATAAAACAGTATATAAAATAAGAAGGATATTTGAAAAAGGTAAGTTCTGTATTGCTTTCGAGAAAGCGCTTGAGATTTTTAATATAGGAAGAAAAATATTTTGCAAAGGAAACTTCTACTGGTATCTGAGTAACTCTTATAAGAGCAATTTCCGTTACGATTTTTTTTGAAAATCAGAATTAAAAACCGCATATCTAGGCTACACTCAGCTTCATGTGATTTCCTAGTTGTTTTAGCAAACAGTAAAAAAGTAACTCAAAACATTCGTGATGTTTTAAAGTGAGTCACTTTTCTTTCGCTGTGAATTTATAAGTAAAAATTTCTATAAAGCTAATATACCATCAGAAATTAATCTGGATCAGAAGTGAAACTAAACATGCTTCATAAAAAATATGTGTTATTTAAAATATTATTTCAAATAAAAATAGCAAATTTCTTGGTATATCATCTTTTGGTTTTTATCGTTGATTTTTTCATAGGACTTTTGTTACAATATTCAATCTCACAACCTAAGGAATTTAATACGATTAAAATTTTTATTTGCGTACTTCGAAATCTTTTTTTCTTGGAATTGATTTTTTATTAGATTTTTATTTGAACTAGAAATATATTCGTATTTCAATTCTTTAAAATGTTAAAATGTCAAATGCAGTTGCAAAATCTTAAAAAGCTACTATCTAATGTAAAAAGGTATTAAATCTAAATTACAAAAATTGACTTTACTTTGGAAGAGATGACGGCAATGAACAATAAAATATTTCCAGCAATCAGAAGTTCCAAATAGAATTTAGTGCCAATCGAAATTAGACTTGGAAATTGCAGGTTTCTATCAACAAGGATTTAAATTTGCGTTTTTTAATTGGAAAAATTAATTTAACCCTCCGAGGAGTTTCAACGAGATATCTCGTCCAAGACTCGGTCCATTTTGCTAATGACGAGATACTTCGTCGAGACAAAACTGCTCTATTAATCCAAGAGGAAGTGAAGATCCGTTGGAAAAACAAATGTTCCTTGCCTATAACTGGTGCCAATTTGGAACAGGTTTAGCATCAGAAGCTGGCCACTATAGGGCAAATTTCGAAATGAAGATAAGCCACCAGGAGGGCTAATGCGCTTTGCAGAAAAGTTCTCTAAACAGTGTGGAATATTTTTGTCACATGCATTTCATTACTTGATGTTTGAAAAATGTAAATTTGTTCCTATTAAATTCAGGATCATGGTAGCTCGGTTGGAAGATTGGCGGACAAGCAACAGGATGATTATGAGTTTTGAACTCGATTCAACCAAAGACCATCTTGGGGCTGGTGTACGTTGAATCCGTCACGGTCTCAACTATCCTCACGTTGACGTGTTGCGGAAGTTTAGAGAATGGGATGTCAGTTAAGGTGTTGACTTCTTCATCTGACCCGTGGTTCAAAGTTACGTGTTGTTGTCCTCGGATCTTTAGCTTCGGGAGTGATCCCAGACAATCACCAATAGACTCTTGCGTTTCAAATCACAAATAAAGATTAGAATTAATGACGTACTTTTATAAAACTTCTGTCTATTTAGAGAAATGAAAGTAAAACTTCTGGGACACAAAACAAATATCTGTTTAGAGAAATTCCCTTTTACTAAAGGAGCACACAAAAATGCATAAAATGAGAATAAAGAGGATAACATAAATTTTTTATACATACTACCATTGTTTTATAATGATCAGGCATCACAATTCTGATGGAGACAAAATTTTAATGATCTTACAGAGATGTTATAACTTTTATTTTGCTTCAAAAATGATTGTCCTCACCCTAAAAGTTGAGCATGTACTAATAATTATATTTTCATTTCAGCTTCAGAAAGACTTTTACAATAAATTGGAATGTTATTATGCATAAACTAATAACATAGAACTAACAATATTAATAATGTTTATTAAAAAATAATATTCAAAACTGTTCATGAGTATTACTTGAAATTATTTTTGTACACACTTATCAAAATTTCAAAACTAAACCGTCGAAATGAAATAAATTGTACATAACTAAGCCGTTTCACCATTCATAAGGCACTCCGTTGCATTTCTTGCGATACATTTGTTGAAAATAATTGCTTTTGGTGGTAAAATTTAGTAAATTTATTGCATTATAATTCACGAATTCAATATTAAACATATCAATTGAAAATATTATTGAAGACGAATTATTCTTTTGACACTAGGAAATTAAAATAAATGGCAAAGACCTATTCCATGAGAATGAGTATACTTTCCTCAAGATTATATACTAGAAAACTTATTCTTTTAAGATTGAGATTTCAAACTACCAGCACTCAGAAATAAACAGTATGTTTTCCATTCTCTGCTCTCCGATTGTGAAACAAAAAGAAAACGAAGATACAAGTTGGAATCGAAATTTGATCCATTAAATTCGTATTTCTTTTGACCTCATGCTTTTTATTGAAAGATTGGGGCATCTTCGACAAGCCAATAACACCTTCTATCGCTTTTTATATTTAGTTGGCCTTATTCTGTGGAATCTAAAAGCCATTCCTATTTCTTAGACCGTTCGTTTATCGCGTGAATGACGTTTGAAAAGAAAATAAATTCATATACCAACTGACTTGTTACATTTTGTTTGAAAATTTATTTTCTAGGCTGTTTTATATCAAAGCAAAGGCAATAGAATTTAATTTTGTTTGAGAAGATTATTTTAGCTTAAATGACAGAAACGGTTTTTTTTATCTTTAGAAATTTATTATAAGGTGTTTGAATGCATTATTTATTTAAATTCAGGAGAATTCCACATTACCAATATTTTGGACCAATCACATTTTTTACAGAAACACAATTTTGTGTTTTCAAATTCAACAAAATCGTTACTGATTTGCAGAATTATTAAGAAAAAGAATTCTTAAATGCAGCGTATATTTTACAGATAAGTTACATTGCACCATATAAAATATCTTATTTCAATTCTGAAAAGTTCGAAGACTTAGAATATTCTGTAGTGCAGTTAAGAGCAACTATTGTATAAAAAAACGAAATAATAATACGCCAACCATGATTACTGCTTCAAAATAAACAATTGTCATTAAAAATTATTTTCAGCTTCTGTTGAAGATTTAGCTCGAGGTTTACACACATTGTTGTTTATACCTTATCTTTCAATAAGCTGCATTTCGCATTGACATTAGTATTACGATAACTCTACTATTTTTAGATATCTCTGGATCACGTTGACTGTTTTAAGTTGTTCTACTGCTTGTTAGTTCCATTGAAATCTTGTTCATGGTAAAACTGACCAACCCAATATCAGTCAGTCAGATAATGTTCAATAAAGTGAATATCATCTAACTGACGAGTCTCGCTATCTACTTAGCCGTTTCTGAACATTCTATTGTTTGTTAGGCTCATCACAATTGTGATCGTAGTGAAAATGAGCAACTCTCCAAAGAAACTAGAAGTATCACACCTGAGAACAATAGTTTGACATCCTATTTGGTATATGATGAGATGTGACAGGATATCGTTCGTCTCTCACTTAAACATTTTTTCTGCAACTCTATGTGCTGGATGTTTACCGATGAAAGTCACACTTTTACTGAGCTCTGTCTCGAGGTCGTGAAGTTAGGTACTTCTGAAAAGTCTAACAACTATATCTCGTCTCTATAGTTCTGAGTATTAACAGAGAAAACCCAAAATTTGAAATCTCTGTGCGTCCATTTAACATGATGATTGCCCAATGCCCATAACACGATATCACTACAACTACCAAACTGATCCGTTTACTTGATACTTGAATTTTTATAGCCTTTGGCATATGATCACGTGAATTTGAATTAGTCTATTCATTAAATCAGGAGGTAGGTGAAACGCTAACAACGCGAATTCATGTTTGAAGTCTTTAGCGAGTTCTGACTCCTTTTCATCGCTAGAAGCGATAGTTCTGATTACTAGCAACCGAAACAAATAAACACCAATTGCCATTGTTATATATGATTTTACGTATGGCAGCTCCTTCCTCTGACGAATTTACTACCCTCTACTCTGGCGAATTACAGGTGCATCGTTAATTTACTAAAATTTGGAAAGAAACATTAACACAAAATCTAATTATACAAAAAACTGTTTCTTTCATTCATAATATTATAGTTACAACATATTTGTTATCATTTTTTATTCATTCAGTTATTTACATCATGAAACGGACACATAATTTAGATTAACAATGATACAATATAACTCTTACGTCGCTATTCCAGTCGAATTTAACACAACTTCTCATGCAATCATTCTGAACAGCACGTCGTTGTTGTGTCGAAGAGCTAAGTTTTCACATCAAAATCTAAGTCGTAACTAATAATTACATCGTTCTTCTTCTAAATGAGAGTGAAAAATATGGCTCTTGCTCCATAAAACTCAGCCCAATCAACCAATCTTCCCACTACTGATGAGAAGCAGTTGAAATTTGAACAATGACACGATGCTCTGTAGCGGAGCTGAGTATTACTACAATTTTATCCTCGACACATTGGAAGGATGAATCATGTCAAAGACAAGTGACGCATTTATCTCAAACTACCCATATTTTGCCCTTGCGCCATTTTTCTTCCGCAACAGCGATATTTTGTATTCTATTAGTCCCACACTAAATTGCAGATGTGTTCTACCTAGTAAATAACTAAAAACAATTTAACGGGCTTAAAGAAATTAATTTACTAATGCAAACAAATTAAAAATTTCATGCCAGTGAATTACAGTGCATATTTATATAATGACAATTTTGTGTGAAGTAATTAAAGAGGGATTAACCATCTAATTCCTTACAAATTACCTTTAAATAGAAGTAAACATAGACAAGGTAATTACGAGAATGAAGTAGGTTTAATGAAGCATGATTATTTGTCTGCCTGGATCATTAAAAGAGAACACATTTAAAATATTCGAATATACGAGTAAAACCGTTTAATTTATCACCACACACACATGGCAAGACAAAACTTTTACACAAAGTAATCTATTCTGAAAAACATTATAAGGTTGAATAATTAATCTTTTAGACATTTGAAGTAAGATATTAAGAAATATGTTACGTGTACTTCTCTTGCATTTTAAAAGGAATTTGATGGAAAATATTAATTTTGGTTTAGATCAAGAATTATCAAGAAGATCAAGAAAACAGCGATGTCAGAGTAGATTAGAAGATTGGGAAGAAAGCGGATATTTTGTGTTGTGATTACAGTAATGTGTTGTTTACGAATCTTTAACAATCATGGAATTTATTGCATACTAGATCTTTAAGAATAAATTAATTTAATTTCAGTTGGTTAAATTAATACATGTGTTTTGAGTTGAAAATATATAATTTCTAAACATAAACCGTTAAATCGAAAAAATGCTTGATAAGGAAAAAATAACTTTTGATCTAAGTCAAAATTAATATTTTCCATCAAATTCTTTTTAACATGCAAGAGAAGTATACATAACATACTTCTTAATGTCTTAGTTCAAATGTCTAAATGATAACCTTGTAATGTTTTTCGGAATGGATTACTTTGTGGAAAAGTTTAGTCTTGCCATGAGTGTGTGGAAATAAATTAAACGGTTATACTCGTATATTCGAATATTTTAAATGTGTTCTCTTTTAATGATCCAGGCGGACAAGTAATCATGCTTCATTAAATCTACTTTATTCTCGTAATTACCTTTTCTACGGTTTACTTCTATTTAAAGGTAATTTGAAGGCATTAGATGTTTAATCCCTCTTTAATTGCTTCAGACAAAACTGTCATTATGTAAATATACCGTGTAATTCATTGACATGAAATTTTTAATCTGTCATCATTAGTAAATTAATTTCTCTAAGCATTTAAAATTGTTTTGAGTTTTTCTCAGGCAGAAAGCATCTGCGATTTAGTTTGGAATTAATAGAAGCATAAAATATAGCTGTTGCGGATGAAAATGGCGCATTTGCAAAATATGGGTATTTTGAGCTTAATGCGTCAATTGTCTTTGATGTGATTCGTCCTTCCAATAGAACAAGAACAGAACTGTAGTAACACTCAAATCTGCTAGAGACCATTGCATTATTATGTTCAATTTTCAATTAAATCAATTTAATTAAGGTATGATTCTATATTTGAGACTGAACTACTGGGAGTACATTCCAATCTCCGTTTAGAGCGAAATACTCAGTAGTCAATACTTAGAGGTACTTATGTAAAACTTAAGGGCAAATAGATGTATAAAATATGAAGTAAATGTAAATATGGTTGACTAGAAAATCGAACCATTTGGAATACGTGAAGAAAGTATCAATGTTCAATCGAATACCAATAGACCGACTAGTAATCTAGTGAATTTAGTTAAGGCACCATTCTGTGCTTTTAAAAACGGTTACTCACAAGAATAAGTAAAACGAACTGCTAACAGCGCATTTTCATCTCCGTTTACATGTCTGGTAGCGTAATAGTAGCTTCACGAAAATTAACAAAGCTAGTTTGAAGTGTACACAAATTTTAGCCGTTACTGCATAAAACATGAACTGTTGGCGACTTCTGACAAGAGAAGTGGATGAAAGTTTTAATCCTATGTCAGATCTCAGCCTTTTTGCAATACGTATCTGTCTGGCAGCCAAATATTGTCTAGAAACAAATAAAATGTGTAACTCTATTACCAGTATCATTCACTGAGGCGTCAGTAAGATTAGAGCAACTATTGAGGTGGGTTCCAGTTATGTCTGAAAAGCCACACAGAGGGCAAGTGGGAGAGTTTGACCAACCAATTTGGAACAGATTAGGTCTCCGGTCCAGTGAGAACACGAAATCCAGTCCAGTGAGAACACGAAAACCAGTCCAGTGAGAGCGACTCCTATAACTCTGGTAAATCCTGTGCAACTGAGACTTTAGCAAGGAGTTTCAGTCTTTCTCTTTAGCTATACTTTTGGAAGTTAAGTGGATAATGTTTGATTTTGCATTTATAATCCTTTTAACTGTGTAGTATTCATTGGGAGGAAATATTTGGGGAAATTCAGAACTGTTCTTAATTAAGCCATCAGTCAATTCATTGATATGAGCACCACAGTGATAAAGATAAAAGTAGATTTCTGACATCTAAATGCGTAAGTAGATCGATTATTTTAAGACTTCTCCTATTGCTTAGTTGAATAAGTGATGTAAAACATTACACTTCCTAACAAAATAACGACCAATAATTATTAAATATACACAAAAACATACACGAAAATTCCAAAAAAATAATGCTAGATGATTATAGTTTTAACTAGTAATAAAAATAGTTAAGATGTTTAACACATTTTTATATTAGAATAATAAATTGAGACGGAATAAAATTGTGTTAATCTTTACAGAAGCGTTAAATAAATACTGAAGAAAACTTTGATGGATATTATTTCATCACAACTTGAAATCAACATATTACATCACATTACATCACAACTATAAATACGTAAATTTACAAATGCGACTTTTAGAGTTCTCTTGGTAACAAAAACATATGAAAAGTAATTGGATTAATGCTTAATAAAATTGATGCATAAATTCTTAGTAAAATTAATGCATAATTGTTTTTGTTACAAGAACATAGTCACGACCCCCTAATAAATCAGTATATTCATATAATTAGTTAAGTAACAAAACCAGCAAAAAAATTTATTTAAATTCGCTAGTTAAACTTTTTAAAAATATAATCCTTTTCTGTATAATAATTTACGTATACTGCAAACCATTTAGTATAATCCACCTAAAGAAATATTTTATTTACCCTAATAATTAAGTTAGTTTTGAGTATATCCATTTGAATACAGTAAATTAATACTAGCATATTCAATGCTAGAATTAATTTAATAAGTAGAGAAACCTTAGACTTAAATAAAATGGAGAAAAGAACTTAAACACAAAGACCTCATTATAAATTCTTTAAAATTATAACTAGTTGACGGTGTAGTGTCAAAAGATTCAATCTAGGATAAGACTAAATTTTAAAGATATTATCCGCCCATTAATTCAGTAATTTAATTGAAAATCCCATAATTGATTATTCGCTTTAATTACTTCTGAATAATATTTAAAAAGGTATTTAATGGTATTAGAAATTCCTTTTCAGGTACTAAATAATGCATTCACTGATGCCTGTTCACAAAAAATCCACTTTCAAAATTTGTAAAGCTTAGTTAAATCAAGTATTCCAAGAGCTCTGACAGCTAATTTTTACGAAATAGATTGCCTTAAAACTAGCATAATCTATTTTAAGAAAAAGCTTAAAATTCAACTTCACAAAGTTCTGGATAGTAATTCAACAGTAGAGAATTTTCTTAGAAAGAGGCAACTGTGATATCCTCATTAACTGATCAGATTATGTCCTTAAAATAATATTCTACTTTAAGTGTAAGAGTATTCTCAGAAACTCACAAATCCCAATTGATATCAAAAGCTAATGCAATACCTTTTGACACGTAATGAGTAAAAAGAAAATTAATGGGAATAACAAAGCTAGACTAAGGTATACTTACGTTCGAGTATTAAATTGAGTAGATTTCTTCTAAATATAAAGTCCCTTATTTCGAAGACAATAAATTTGCTTCTTTGAAATCACTTCCTTAATATGAGTAATGCTCCTAGGAATAATTTCCTATAATCCTATATTCACGTGTCATCATCACTTTCTCTGAACTTACAAATGATCCACGGTCTTGTGATGTGTGTGTTCTGCATTAAAATAAGATTACTGAAAATTCTATGTTAAAATAAGATTGCTTTCCTGAAATGAGATTTTAGGCGTAAGATCATAAGCAAACTTTGTGTTTCAACACTGAACGAAAGGCGAGATATAATTAGATATAAGAGGCATATTTTATGAAGCTAAATATAGGTGGAAGTAGTGTTTCTCCGGCGATACGTTTTTCCTGTACGTATTCCAGACGTGACGTCACTTGACTTGTTTTTCGAACATGATTTCAGCACATCACCAACAAAAATTCCAAAGAATGAATTCCGAATTGATGTATGATAGTTGATTGGTCAACGCCAGTTAGATTAAAAGCCAAACGTCAACGAAACGACGATAAGCTACGTTTAAAGGTAACCCTGATAGGTATCATGCAAGAACATTTGGATAGCGGACGTAAAATTTTTGCATTCCGTCTGGTTTATTTGTTTACTCTGGAAATCCATTTCGTAGTGCTGAAAGCTTAAGTATAAACCCAAAGAATTACACAGAACTTCAGGGTGTAGGGATAAACGGATATAAGGAAGGTAGTTAATTACCGTAGCACTCGTAAAACACAACGGGCTATCGAAAGGGTACAAAACACGGAAAGAAATATTATGACTCAATAAAGTAGATTATTTTATACAAAAATCAAATTAATCAAATATGATTGATCAAGCGTTGGAACTTTTATTTTTGAATTGCAGCTTCTAGGTCTAAAATTGGTAGCTGTGACGTCAATGAAAAACGCATTATACAATATTAACAAAACATCTTATATTGATATCTAATATCTTATACTTTTAAAGACATATTATCATTAAACAGATCAAAGTTGATTCATATTATGAATGCAATTTACTATGGGACTTTTAAAATAAGGAATTAAAGTTCCATTTAAAGGTTTAAAAGCTAAATAATTTGTAAAATAAGTATAAACAGTTTTTATCATTTCGTCGGTATATTTAATTTTTAAGTTTTATTATGAAATTATAAATCACATGGACTCACTGCTGTTAAATTTTTAATCCATACATAGTCAAGTAAATATATTCAATTTAGCTTGCAGCTTAAAGATACATTTGTTTTTAGATGAACAGTTGCTTTTGAGGGTTATGATTTCTGAATACACTTGAGACCAATACTTCATTAAAAACCTTAAAAGCTGTATTTACATGTTAACTGAATATTTTAAACTTTTTCTTGAGTTAATTACATTTGTAAAGAGGTTTATAAAACTTTTAAAAGCAATTAAAATATGAGCACTTAAATTCAAATATAATCACACGAGATTCACAATATGAAATTAAAGATATAGTTTTGCTTTGTAATGTACAGTAATACTATAACATCTAATATTCGATTATCAACAACACGAGGCGAAATTGCCAATGAGATCTGAAAATGAATATGATTTGCTTTATTCTCTAGTATTAATTGGATGTTATAATGTTTACTCTCCAAAATAAAGCATTATAAACAATTGATCTAATTTCACTTTTTCCATGGGCGTCCTTTGAAACATTGTTTTCTTCCCCACTAAATTGAATTTCAGAATATAAATTTCCTACAAACTGTTAAAATCGAGTTGTATTTGTATCGTTTTAAATAAAAATGCATTTATTCCTACAATAGATCAAACTGGTATTCATACGAGTATTTTTCTAACACATAACAATCTTATTGATGTTTCGCTGAATATACCACGAAATATACGATAGGAGGTTTTATCGTTAGTTATGCTGTGACTTTCATATAAAATTATGTAGGATGTATCTGTATACTTTCTATAGAGTATCTTATTTCCTAGCGGAGCCATAGTTTGGAACTGAGGTACATTTCGTGTTCAACTGTGCATAAAAACAAATACTCTGTCATTCCTATAAATCTCCATTTCTTCGAATTGACTAGTGAACGTGCTTTGATTTCAGTGTGGATTTCTCGATAGTTTCTGCTGTATCGGAAACAGATACGGAAGTTCCGGTTCCTACTGCAGCTTAAAGGATTTCCAAAACATTCGTAATGTTGGTAAAAGGTGGTGGGGAGTTGGTAATGGTTGATGCTGTAAATAATGATATGCATTCGCGGTTTCTTTTTCGTCAGTGGCAAAATGTTTAGTGTTCTTCGAGAAATGTAGTGAGTGTGTGTTGTGCGGATATAATTCGCACGTCTCGCTGATATTTTGTTTTCTGTGAAAGACTATTAGGATAAGGAACATTATTTAATTCGTTCGGGAAACAGTGAGATTTTATGAGCGACAAATATTACACGGCTGAATGATTGTCAAAGATAATTCGTCATTTGATTTTTTCAAAATGTTATCTCAGAAATAATTAACAATTTGAAGGAAGAAAATTTAAAGATTTATTTGGGAAGAAAGAGGAATAGAAAATCATAACAGAAGAAATAGTGTAATGATAAATAAATAATAAACTATGTTGTATAGAATAATAAATATTGTTTAGTGTTTTATGGATTATTTTCAGGATGCTTTAAAGTTTTATGATTCAATTACCAAAAACACAAAATAAATTTTAATGAAAAAGTAGGCATGAAAAAATATCGTCTACCTATATATCTAATGGCGTTTTTGAACCTGGAACTTCTTTGTTTTCTTTCATTTATATATCGTTTGCACAGTTCCGCACGTGGCAATATCTCGAAAAAGAAACTCTACTTATAAACACTTTCCTTAAGGATAATTAATAGAAATGTTTGTTATAAAGTTTACAAATTATATGCTTTTTCTGCAACTGCCATAGAATTCCTTTATGGGTGTCAAAAACACGGTACTATTCTATTTCTCTATCTTTAAAGAACAGAGAACTAAGGTTGTAATTGGATAATGATCAGAATTCCAAGTCCTTATTTACCTATGAAAGTATGAAGCCGTTTGATCTGAAAATATTTAAATTATTATTCCAAATCAAATATTTTCTTGCTAAATTCATTATGAATTATTTTGATAAGACTACCAATGTCCCAGCAACACCGACCTTTCCGAAATTTCCAGATTTGTTTTCTGGATCTGAACACCATGGCTCGTAGACAAAGACTTAGATGACTTACAATCCTTTTTAAAATATAAACTCGAAAGTTGAATGGTTATTGAGGGGCCGCCTACCTAAATTTTGTGTTTGCGCAAGCATCACAAAATTTATTCAGCCTATTTAAATGTAATGTTCTATATTTCATAAACCGTATTTTCGTTTAGTGAATACAGTGTTTGAAATTTCTTTGCTTACATATTTAGGCAAGTTTCATGCTAAAACATCTGAATAACTACCTTAAATCAACCACAATTTGGTAGTTTTGGAGTAGCTGGGAGGTATATTAAGCATACAGTTACTTGGATTGTTTTACCAGTACTGATGAAAAATCAATTCTTTTCGCAAAAACTATTTTTACGGAATTTAAATTCTAATACTTTTGTATTTTGAGCCTTATTTATTTTCTTTGCGAAATATAAACTACTTATAAACTTCAAATGTACATACGAAATAAATAAATAAAATATTTCCAAATATTTGGGACACACGATATTTTGCATCGAAATGAAAACTGGTGTTCGTTTGCCACGTGCAGTGATATTTTCTGTTTTTCTCTTGGAATTAATTTTGTCTTATTTTTAGTTGTAAGTTGTGGAAAGTTGCGAGATCAAGAGATAAAAAAGAAACACGAATTTATATCCTTAAAACTTTTCCCCGCCAGATTTTACTTATTTTTTTTTCTGTTCTAAATATTTATTATTTTAATAAGTTGTAATTCCTTTTTATCACACGCAACACCACCACAAAATATTCGATTTAAAGCGGCATGTAAGTTAGAATAAAGCAAATTTTAAGTGTAATTTTGCCATAGTGAAAGAACTTTAATGTTAAAAATATTTGAAGTAGGACTTTTGAAATATTAAAAATTATTTGTCATAGTGACAGAAGGTGAAGATGGCTTATTTTATGAATTGAAGCTATGTTTAGCAACTTAAATAAGGAAATTTATTTTTAAACAATAATTTTCTTTAGTAGAAACGCTGTCAAAACCTTTTACCATTTTTAAAAAGAATAGTTATTGGTTACTTTTGTACTGAACACATTCAATTTTAAAACAAGTTCCTTTATTATTGTACGTTAAAAGAAAAATCGTATTTGCTTTTAAAACAAACTTAGTGATAAATATCTTATCAAATTAAATTGTCATGTTTCCCTTAATGATAGCGAAATTCGAAGAGTGCCACAAATAAAAATATATTGGTAGGTAAATTATGAATGCAAGAGCATTCGCGACGTAGATTCGTCATTTTTAGGAATCGAGTTGAGCAATTTTACAGGAAAAGAAGTTAAGTAGTTAAGAAAGGTAACTCCTAATCCACTCTCAAAATTGCTTTTTATAGTAGCTACCTTGGGGGGGGGGAGGGTGTCTGGCATCGTTCGTCTGTACTTTCAGCAGGGGTGTGATAGATATAAAATGTATTACATGGATGGATATGCATGTATAGGATGTGTATCCAAAGTAGGGTAAACAAGACAGTTATTGTCACCCTTAAGGCAATATTTATACTATAAATTCATGGAAAAAATAGTAAAAAATAGTTCAATAAAGTTGAAATTCATTGTAACTTTCCTGAATTATTCTACTTTAAACTGAATAAAGGGTTTCATACAAAAAAGTATCCCTGGAAGGTATTTTGCTAATTGAGAATAAATGTTGCAAAATTGGTTATTGACACCCTACGGATGAGTAATTGACACCACAGTTATTGACATCCCTTCATTCTTATTTGGCTTATTTTTTCAGTATAAATGGACTTATGCAAAGGAAACTATGGCTAGTCTATCTTACAAAACATGCTCATGCTCTTTTCTTAGCAAAAACAGAAAAAAACCTTCCTCTTAACTAGTACCTTGTTTGCATATTTCTTGATTACGATTATATTACCTTTCTTGATGTTTACAGTTTGAAAATGTTTTAACACAGCTGACTTCTATGATTCACAAGGAATTTTTCCAGCCCTTATTTGAAACTGAACATTGACATGAAAGCTTATTTTTTAAAATTAAAGATTAGGGTGTCAATAACTGTCTAGTTTATCCTAGGTTGTAGAAATTATAAAAATGTCGAAAAAGTGTTAAAAAATTATTTTATTCAAACTTAAATGATTTGGGATTTTTTTACGAAAGGGGGAAAATTATTATTTTCTGGTCACTTTCAATCTTTAATTAACCAAATCAACCCGAGTGAGGTTGGGTAATTTTGCTAGTATACTTTAAAATTGTCATTTATAAATTATTATTCATAAAGTATTGGTCATACTCACATACGGCGTCTGTTCTTAGGTAGCGTTAGTTTATTGGTAGCTTTGTTATTCAATGCTGTATGTTTAAATTTCATATTTTTAAAGTTTTAAGTCTTATTTTTAAAAGTTTTAAGTCTTGTTTTTTGAAGTTTTAAGTCTTATTTTTCAAAGTTTTAAGTCTTATTTTTAAAAGTTTTAAGTCTTGTTTTTTTTGAAGTTTTAAGTCTTATTTTTCAAAGTTTTAAGTCTTATTTATCAAAACTTTAATTGAATTCTTGCAATGTCAAATAGGCGGAACTGCCTTTTTAAGGACGATTTCAGGAGAGAATTTATCGTTCTACTTTTTCATGAATACAGAATATTAGATAACCCTCTTTCCGTTTTGCAATCACAATGTCCTGTTTTTGTCTCAAGGAAATACGGTTAGCCTATCCTTGTAGTGCCATAATTTGAAAAGGCCAGTGGTCGGGCATTAAAAAAAGTTAGTAAGGCTTTTAATATAATGTAGTTTTCGGGATAAAATATTTGTTTTACTTGTTACTACTTTGTTCCAGGGAATCTCATATAAATATCGCAATAAAACAGTAAACAATTCAAAATCCAAGAAATATAGCACTGATAAAAGTCATTCATAACCAGGGTGTTCCAAAAACAGAAGCCTTTTCTCAAAGTTAGTTTTTTCGTTTCAAGGATGAATTCTTTCTGACTCTGGGAACTTCAAAGCGCAAGTAATCATTATTCAAAAGGCTGAATAATAAACGACTTCTTACAGCCGAGCAGATCGAGAGTAGAAAAATTTGGTAATATATTATGACCGTGATTAATTTGTAGCATTGGAGGCGTTCGCTTCGGGACAAGAGGTTAATCTTTCTTTTCTGATGTGAAAGATCGCTTTCCATAATAAATTAATTGTTGCACTTCAATTGCTACTCTTCACTCAAGTACTTACTGAAGTTTTGACTTTGTTGAATACACTTTATATGGTTACCACTATTTGGTAGCAATAAATGTTTCAGTACTATTTGTACTTTAGAGTACTAAATTTACTGAACTTAATTGGTAAGCAAAGGGTAAACAGACACATGAATAACAATAAACATGAATTGGGTAATGGATTATGATTGCATTGAGCTTTAGAGACATATTATTTCTTCTAGTAAGATTAGCTTTACTATCTCTGAAGTTTTTGCTGCTTCAGACACATCAGGGTGCGCTTGTTTCCTCAGAAATTTCGTTTAGTTGGTGTACAGCGCTTTGAGCTTTGTCCGAATCAGGTGCTTGTGTTCTTCCTTCTTCCGATTGCTCGATTTGTGCTTTTCCGTTTGATTAAAAATTGGTCTATTTCTTGCGTAATGTTCAAAATATAGTGTTGCTTCTGTGGGTGTATGGAAACAACGTAGCAAACTGAAAAAATGGAGTTGACCTAGAAATTCCAGACGAAATAATCTGTGCAAGTTTCATGAGGCCAAAGCTCAGCTTTCGTGAATTCTTGTTGCGTCAGTCAAACAGATTTTCTGATTTATACATAAACTAGCAAAATTACCCGGCGTTGTCGGGTTGAACTGGTTAAATTTTGATTGAAAAGTGATTAGAACTAATTACTTCTATTTCATAGAAAAATGCAAACATCATTTAAGTGCACGGAAAATAATTTGTTAACATATTTTTAACTTTTTCCCTCTTGGTGGTTGTCTCGACGAGGTATCTTGTAATTCGCAAGACTGACATGAACTGGATGGTCGAGATATCTCATCCATTAAGATCTCGTTGTCTTTCGTCTTTAGAATTGACTAGATCTTGATCTCGTCATCATAAAAAGTCGCCGATATCTCGTCATTAGCAAAATCAGTCAGATCTTGATGGACGAGATATCTCGTCGAAACCACTAGGAGGGCTAATGCCATAATGCGTTAGGCTTAACGCGATCCCAGGAATAGTTGGTTAAATATTTGGAGGCAATATGTTCGCATGGGTATAGCTGGAGTTATAACAATACCGACACTACTGTAGGAGCAGCACACTGTTATTCCCGTGACGTTAATTGAATCCAGCAGGTTGAGGGGTAAATAGTAAATATTGACGGGATAGAGAAATGATATTTGACTAGAGAAACAGTTTGGATTGATAAAGGTGGAGGATTGTATGGTTGTTATATACGTATATGCCGAGTGCGAGGTTATCATCATATAAGAGAAGTTTGCAACATGGATAAATACGGAATAGTATACTGCAACATGCTTATTGAGTGTAAAGTTTCATATAGTGTGGGGTAAAATACATAAATCAACGTCAGATTTCCTTATCTATTTAGCACGAACGGCCACTCTAGAAACCTCATGTTCAGATTCGAGAGCTCATTTAATATTTTCAACCATGGAAAAGAAAACGCTATGCGCACAGTTCTCGATAAGTTGTTAATTCTCCTGGTGGTTGTCTCTACGAGGTATTTCGTCATTAACAAAACTTACCAGTGCCAGAAGTACCAGCCAATCAACCAATCGGATGCGCTATTTATATTATTGCAGAAAGAAATTTGAATCTTCGATGTGTTAATATTTAGGTTGGTTTGGATTTTATGGCACAAGGGTCATAAAAGGATAAGCAGGGCCAAAATTGAAGACAGAATATGACCAAATGAAAATAGTAGATAAAATATCCAAATATAGCCTAACCGACGGTAACAAGAAGATTTAAAACAAATAGAAGCAAGCATATATACGGCATGGGGTAAAACTATTTAAACATTTAATCAGATGGATAATCAAGGAAAACCCAGATAATATTTAGGAATGATTGATGTATCTTGCTGACAAATAAATAATTGATTCGTGGTAGACATTCTGTTTAAAGCCAATGAATGGAAATCAAGAAGAATATTCCTGAAAATATCCTCCAAAATTCAGAAGATTCAAGACATTTAGAAACTTTAAAAGACATCTTGAGATTAGCTATTTTGACTATAAAAAGTTGAACTCTCAAAAGTTTGAAGTGACTAAATTCAAGCGTGCTTCCTATACACATTCATTATGGCTCACAAATTTTGTTATTTAAAGACCACCGTGGCAGGAGAATACATTACAACTTGATCTGACGCCATGAATCTATAATTAATGAATTAAAATGGATTATTAATTAAACCACACACTTATCTCGGGATGCATGGAGCTTACCCCTCAGCTCTTCTCCTAAATTAAAAGTGTTAAGACCTTCAAGTTTGTTAATCACTTCAGTACAGCTCTTTGAGGTACATTAATATTTCATAAATATCACAGGAACGGAAGCCTTCAATTCCAACCTTCCGAATGTCCTTCACATCAACCCCCATAACTGTCCATCCCCACCAAACCACCCGGCAGTAATTCCACCAGGCTCGAAGCTTGACCTCTTTACTTAATGAATAACTACAAATGAGAGGCGCACCCTCTACAGCAGCCCCATACTTAAAACCCAACTCCCTTTTATCTCCTATGCAGGAGATAAAAGAGGAAAATTCCATTTCTCCTAAATGCCCGTGTTTATTTGTTCCCGAAGGGGCTGTAACCTATAAATATTGCATGTTAATCCTCTCCCCTCAGCCCCAAAAGCTGACCCGATACTAGCATTGCCTGTTGCTCGAACCACCATATGCCATTCCGCTGGAAACATTCCCTCCAAATTTAATCGACGTGTGGACCCTAATGGGTAGTTTGCGTGACAGCATTTGTACTGAACATCACCCCATCTTCATCTCCTCTCTCTCCAGAATGGGTGTTGCGGCATCACCTTTTATTCTTGCTTACCCCCTCCCAGACGGAAAGCCCCTTCCTACACCTACCCCATATCGTCCTTCATCTTT
The DNA here is from genome assembly GCA_933210815.1 of Meta bourneti. Lineage (NCBI taxonomy): Eukaryota > Metazoa > Arthropoda > Arachnida > Araneae > Tetragnathidae > Meta > Meta bourneti. The sequence goes on along the minus strand of OW119927.1, from coordinate 35,875,104 downwards.
GCACACATAAAACTACCTTTTACTGCGCTTGTCCTTCAGTTGACACAACAGGTCCCCTTTTAAAGGAAAATGGTAAACGGAAATAAGGAAATACTAGCCATTGCAGTTACCCTTAATGCTGTGGTAGCACGTAGTCTTCTTTTCCTTCAGCGTTCTCCTTTTAGATCTACCTCTAATTTTTTTTATGGATTTGCGTGCAACTACATTGGAACATTTACATAGGCAACGTTTATAAGCTGTGTTGGCAATGTGAATTGATGGAGCATTATAATAACTACATTGTGTGCGTTAGGTGTTTCCTTTCATTAGCTTGTCGTTTCTTCCTCCGTAGAAAAAAGGCCCGTCGTACGCCTACCCATATTGTCCTTCATCCCCATATACATAAACTACCTTTTACTTGTCCTTCAGTTAGTACAACAGGCTCCCTTTTAAAAGAAAATATAGACCAAATAAAGAAATTCTAGTCGCCTACGGCCATAGCAGCTCCCTTAATGCTGAGCATGAGCGTTTGGTCTTTTTCTTCATAGTTCTCCCTTTTATATCTATCTCTAATTTTTTGTGGGTCTGCGTACAAATACATTGTAACATTTGCATCGGTTACGTTTTTTAAGTTGTGTTGGTAATGGGAATTGCTGGAATACCATAATAACTTTATAGATACATCAGTTAGTATTACCTTTTACTATGTTTGTCCTTTCTTCCTACCCTCTTCCAATATGGGTATGTGTATAATCATACACATACTCATATTGTCTTTCATCCGCATACGCATAAAACCAAATTTTACAGGGTTTGTCATTCAGCTGGCACACCCTTTTAAAGAAAATGGTGGAAGGAAATATAGAAAGGCCATCTTCTCGCCATTGTTATTCTCAATGCTGAGACGTGGTCTTCTGTTTTTCTTCAGATGGCCTGGTTCTCCATTTTATTTGATTCTTACTTTTTTCACAGATTGCGTGCAAATGCATTGCAATATTTGCTTCGGCTTTGTTTTTTATGCCGTGTTGATAATATGAATGGTTGAATTACTGCTAAAAGTAACCACACTGGTGTATTAAGGAAAAGTGCCTAATTCCGTGATTAGAGGAGTGTTTTGGGGATTATGAGAGCAGGATGTTCCTCTTAGAAAACATCGATGGGGACAATTTTTAAAAACAATTCTTCGATGCTTAGGTTTATTTTTTAAGAGCACGGAATGTCCTGAACGAAAGAGATGGGGTTATTAACAATTTAAACTGATGTAAATAGAGTTTATAAAAACAAAGTTGAAAGCGAAATGCTAATTATGTTAGATTCGAAAAAATAAGGATTTGAAGGAAACAAGAAAAGAAAGATTATGGTATAAATGAGGAAAGCAATTTTAATTTGACAGGATTCCAATCGAAGTTTGTTTATTTGTTAGGAAGCTTTCGAATGTATTATGTAGTTTTTTAGATACTTTGATTGGTGTTTTTATTCTCTGAGATTTTTTTAAAATCTCAGAAATAAAAAGGTTGCTGAGAATTTACTAATTACTTTTGTATGTGCCTTTATTTTCGTAAAAAATATATAACATGAACGAGTTTTCTATAAAGTAATAAAACATCTGTTTACACATAAGATGGCAGTAAAAATCTAAAATGGTACATGCATATTTATTTCCTGGTGTAAACTATAAGTATATAACTACATTTACACATCCATAATTTATCTACAGTTGGTTTTTCACAACCTAAGCTGGTTCTTTAGAGAAATATGATACGTCAATAATAAAATGTTTCATGACCTTATCAATGAGACAGTAATTAAAACCAAGACTTAAAATTACCAAAACTAATTTTATTATTAAAATGTCAAGTTCAAAAATATATTTTTGTAATTTTGAAATTTTAATAAAAAATTAGAGAAAAATCTGCTTATTATCTCAAATGGTTTCAACAGAAAATGATGAGTGACGCCTTAAACATTTACAAAACTTCATTTTATAAAATAGTGTTCGACATTTTATTAAATAATAGAGTAAAGCACCAGAAAATATAATGTCCCCTAGAAATTTCGATACACTGGATTTGATGTTTATAGACTCACTAATTCAATTACTATTTTTCTTATTCATGAACTCGGATATTCTACTTAAGATTATTTTTGGTTCTGAACAACCGCAGGCGTATAACTACAGTGAAATGTCTGCAGAATCTTTTTGCCTATGAAGATTTTGCAGTTGTATGTTTTTACGTCCACCTCATTTGACTATTTTTAAGATATTTTTAATCTTTTGTATATATTGGAAACCTTTATGGTGTACAATATCATTTCATTTTTAATCGAGGCTTGATGTTATGAAAAATTATTGGAATAATATCAATCGAATTTTTGAAATGGATAACTTATATAATGAATAATGAATGCATTGTGCGTGAATCCTTCGTACGAGGTGTAAGCTATCAAATTCTACACGTATAAACACATCTAACTTATTATGCCCTTTTAAAAAGAATAAACACATCGCTACTCTCTTAAGAGCGGTTCCATCATTTCTCAAGTACTTGTATGAGGTCTGACGCGAAGATATAAGTTGATAGTCGTTATAAAAATAGGATAAAACAATTACTCTGTCTTTAACAATAAAGGACTAGCACAATCTGAGCACTAAAAGGATCAGGAGTGGGGAATTCGGGAAGAGGAACAACGCCTTTGAGAGAGCCACTGGCCAGAAATAGAATCCTCCAGCAGCTTCGAATCGAGCACCTGTCATCATCTATCAAAAGGCCCTTTCTTCCATGTCTAGTGGCCATAAAACGTGTGCCTGGAAATATGATAGATCCGATCGTCCAATCAATAGTGGCCACGTCTTCTAATTTGCTGCTTCTTCCCAGGAAGAGATGTTGCACAAGTCCTGACTGATCACCTATGTTTTACTTTTCAAGAAGTGTGTGTGTAACTCACGTCAAAGAAATGATTCGTGCCCTAGTATTGTCTGGAACTGTCATAGAGGAGTGCATGCGTTGTGATGGATTAAAGGTGAATTTTTACTATTCATTGCAAAATGATATGCACGCTATTATATTTATCAATAACATTCAGGTGGAATTTCTTGCTTTATAATTTATGTATTCAATAGAACTTTAAATAGTAATCACTGAAACGTTTATTCACAACGGTCTTGTGTTACATATAATTAATTTCACAGGAGTGTTATACAGGTGAACATGTGTTGTGAGGAGGTCAAAGGTGAATTGATGGCAAATATGTATGAGAGTGGTACTCATCGGCTATAAGGACGATGGTATTTGGTCATGGGAGGTGCTACTTTCACTTTTTGGTTCACCAATGAGCAACTACACATCACAAGTCTCCAACCGTCCAAAAGACGATCCCATTTGCACGAGAAATTCCAATTCTTCCTTTTGAACAGCTCCACCCCCAATGAAATCTACCTTCATAATCAACGCTCTGATCAAGCCCACTTATCCCGCAGTCAGTTATTCTGGTTGTTTGATCGCCTCCCACAACCTATGTCCAAAAATTCCAGAACTGTCGTAATAGTACGCAAAACAGTTGGGTCAGAAAATTTGCATATGTGCTCCCAGAAGTAGCAATCACTGTCCAATAAGTAAGCAACACCAAACCGCTGTTTGTCATTTCTCAGAAGCAGCACAGTGTCTTTACTAAAGTGATAACACTCGCTCGTGTCCCGTTGTCATGGAAGAGCAGAGCCAATATTGTTGTTTGTTTCAAACTATGTAAAGCAGCTACAGAAACGTACAACATGTTAAAAGAAGCGTATGGGGATGCAACAGCAACTCGCACCCAGGTTGCTGAGTGCACGTTACCGTGATGTCCAGGAATCCCTTCAAGATGATAACCGAAGTGGCCGTCCGTCGATAGCTCGCTCAGAAGGAAAAAAAATTAGGAAGTTCACAATCACTTATACCTGGATCGCCGAACTACCGTTAGAATGTTGGCTGCAGCAGTAAAAGTCAGAAAGTACACCTGTCATGACATTTTTTTAATGATCTTGGTGAAAAAAAGCTTAATGTCAAACTGGTATCCCCCTATTCTGATCAATGAGGAAGCTAATTCATCGATCTGTTTAAATTTGCTGCAAAACGCAAATCAGGATCCTGATTTCATCAAAAGAATTATTGCTTGGAACGAAACGTGATGCCTGCAGTGTGATCTGCAAACAAAGCAGCAAAGTGCTGAATGGAGAGGTACTTAGTCACCACCATCCAAGAAAACCTGCATGCATCTATCAAGGACAAAACGATGTTCCTTGCCTTTTTTGATTGGGAAGGCATTGTCCACAAAGAATCTGTATCTATGGGTGAAATAGTAAATCCTACGGATGAAGTATTCGTCACCGTCGTTCACAATTATGGGCATCTGAGAAGTTTTCTTCCTCTGGTAAAGCGAAATCACATACAGCTTTGTCGGTTCAACAGTTCCTGACACACTATCAGATAATTTTGTTGCCACATCCCTTATATTCACCGAATCTCGCCCTGTAATTACCTCCTATTCCCCAGGTTGAAACGAGCGCTAAAAGAGCAGCGTCGTGCAGACATTCGAGCTATCCAAGCAGTTGTAAACAAAGCAACTCGCAGACATAGTAGCAGCAAACGCATTCTAGAATTGTTTCTAGGACCTTCACTGCCACTGGAAGCTCTGTGTTTAGTCCCAAGACAGTTATTTTGAAGGAAACAAGCTATGATTGTGTTACTTTTCAAATTTATTCTCTCAGCAGTCTGGAACTTTTTGGACATGTATTTTCTTGTGGATACGGTAACGTCAGTTTGACAGAAGTCTCATATTATTTACAGACAGAGTTGTGACACACATGTGAATGATTCAGTCTAAATACTTGTCTCTATTTAGAAACGAGTACTCGTGGAAATAATTTTCCCGATGGCCGCTACTTTTTGACGTTTCTCCTTTAATTTGTTTTCTTTTGCTCCTGACAATTAAATATTTAGATAGATGATACCATGATTTTATTCTCGACTCCACACTTGTTTTTAAAGGGACAAAATAAGTTCTTAAAATAGGAGAATTTTGAGTGAATTTCAAAAAAAAAATAACTAGAAAGAATATCTATATGGAAATAAAATGGAAGATGAAAATATAAAAAGACATTCTGAAAAGTAGACTAATAGAAATCCCAATATTTATATTCATTTAAAAAAATTGGTCGGTTAAGAATTTTTGTTACGTAAGAATACATGATAAAATGTGAGTGAAGCAGGAGTTTAAAAATAGTGTCAATTAAAAAACCGTGGAGATATCTGTTTCAAAGTAGTCTTAATAAAAACTCACTTAAATGAATTCTATTTCTTCATGCATGTCATATTGCTTGTAATGCTGTTTGCTCATCCAATCCTATCTAAATTGTCATTTTGGCATAAATTGCATATATACTTCTTTATCAACCATATGTTCTTTTAAAAAATATTTTTCATTAACCTTTTTAGTCTAAATTACTTTTATATATATATATATATATATATATATATATATATATATATATATCCTTATAACAAAAGTGTTAATACACAAAATAATATATGTTACTAGCAAATGCCATAATAATGCAATTTACAGAATCATTCTATTGCTTAGGGGGAAAATTATAGAGTAAACTATTTAGGAAATGCGATCTAACATTACCGTTAATCAAATTAAACAAGCAAAGTTGATTCGTAAACACTTCTTCTAAGTTAAAAATTACGTATACATATTCGATTCAAATTTTTATAACAAATATAACAATAAAAATATCATATGTGGCTCCTCCTTGGGTGTATTTCTCTCTTCTGTGTCAGTAACCCTTTCATTGTGTGTGTCATTGTCTATTACTTGTCAGTAACCCTTTCATTGTCTATTACTTGATGTTGTATATCTTGTGTCATTCGCAACATGATCAAATATGGCCCTTGCGCCATGAAACCCCAAAACCAACCAACCATCATATGTGGCGTTAAATGGAAGTTAAAAATATAACAAAGCATTCGGAAAAGTAGAATCAAAAAAGAAGTTTGGAAAATCAATTCTATTTAAATCTTTATCGAAATCATTTATTAAACTGTATAGGCAGAAAATGAAAAATCATATTTTATTCAACAGCATTATCTAAACTTTTGTATGCTTGCATTGTGTTTTTATCCATGGATTTTGGATTCAGTAATTACGTTAACAAATGTAATAATAATTTCATAGTAAAGCAATTTGATTTACTTAAAATGATCTCATGGAATCATCGTAATGCACAGAATCATTCTTCTGGAGCATGCTATTTAATAAATGTAATTTAATATACCGTTAATCAAATTAAGCAGAGCGAAATTGATTTATAAATAATTGAAAACCCTTAACTCTGTTCTTCTTTATACCAATTAGAAAAAATTACTGACACAAACACTTATCACATAATTTTGGTATTCCATTAAGGGTGGCTTAAATTGCTACAAATTGAAAGTACATTTTACCATCAAGTTAATTGTAAATATATTGAAAATCATCCTTCCTCTTCAAGTTTATAATCTTTCTTTGTTAGTATTGGTACTTAATGTAAAAATTACAAATTCAATTTTATTTTTTCTCGTGTTTTAGTCACGTGATGCCCTGATCAGAGTGGAAGTCTCTCGCTTTATTGTTTACACTCTTTCATATTTGAATTTTTAAATGCAGTGAGTAATTTACTTAAAAGCTTTCATTTTTAACTTCGTTATATAAAGTATTAACTAGTTCATATCAGTTAGTTACGAAGGTTACTTTAATTGATATTTTGAAACGAATAAAAATGAACAAGGGGAGTTACAAAATAAAATGCAAATTAATGATGTAAATAAATTATGCTGTGATAAATAATGCAGTTTGCAAAATTTGATGTAAATAAAATTATGCTGGGATAAAAAGTTTTTCTTAGTCTTTATAATTAAAAGATAAATACATTAAACTGCATAATGATAAAATACAATAAAACAGGTTTCAGAGTTTATTTTTTTTCTTATCAATATAGTATTTATTATTTAGAAGAATGTATAACCCAAACATAGTAAAAAAATATATGAAAGATGTTTAATTATTATCTTAAATGATGCATTTCAAAATGATCGCTATAGAACTAAAAATTAGTGTGTGTGTTAACAAGTAGCTGTTAAATGAAAATAGAAATGTTTGTCTTGTTTATAGTGAGAATTGAACTGCAGCCTTCTATTTTAATGAATATTTTGTTAAGATATTATATTTTACTGAAACCATTAATTTGAAATTTGTTTCCAACTTTATTTATCGAAAACCTTGATATAAAGTGTTGTTTGGAATAATGTGATCATTGATTATTCAAAGCAAGATAAATCAATATTTCTTCCTTTAACAAATGTACGTTGAAATGTTTTGCTGGAATACATCTCTCTCGTGGGTATAATTCTTGAAAACTAATAATTGTTAAGTCATCAAACAAAATTATTATAATCGAAAGGCTTTCCTCAACACACATATTTACTCGTGAGTTGAATATTTTATAAAAAAGCATTTCATACAAATGTATTATTCTAATTCATAATGATGATTGCGAATTCTTTAAGGTAAAATTGCAATCTTATTATTATTGAAAATATTCCATGACCATATCCTTCTTTAAAGTATTATTCAGTTTTATATATCAGTCTTTCTTTATAAAACACCCAATATTTTGAACTTGTCTTGTAATCACTATTCTATAAGCATCCACATACTAATACACAATAATTAAATCGATCTGAGCATAAAAAAAATTGATCCATCCATGTAAAAATTCGATTTACCAGTTGCCCGGTAACGGAACCTCAACGAAGAACAGTTCTTTTTAAACAAGATTCCACGGAACAGTTCGCATAGGCCTGTAGTTGAAACATGGTTAAATCTTTCAACGCATCAGAAAAAAGCCGCGACGTAAGATATATCCCTGATAGACAACTCCGTCTCCCAGAACACGGCAGATCCTTTCTGTCTTTTAACGCTTTTGTCCTGAATTTTATGACCTCACGTCCTATCACTCCAGGAAGAGGGATCGAATGAATGGGGAGACACAGATAGATGATTATTGAATGGGAATATCCGGCTGAAACGGATATCACAAATACCATCGGCATATCTCACGGGTTCTGTCACTTTTATCGACATCGTTTTATTTTTCATCATTCACCCTGTCACGTGGTGGATGGGAGACAAAGGAGTTGTAATGCCGATTGAAACGCCACCCTTTAACACTGGGTTGTGTGGAAAGGTTTGTGACCTCAAAGTGTTGAATAGATTGCATTGATAGATTTTATTTTACGAAGTTCCTGAGTCTGGATACTACAGTGGGTGTTCAAATTATTAGAGTCAGTGCCAAAAGGTATTTCCTGAGTTTTGAGTGAAAATAAACCACAATTTTAAGGTTTGGGGGGTTTTATGGCGCAAGGGCCATATTTGGACAAGCTACGCCAAACAGATGGCAGACAACTTCAAGTAAAAGAAGCCTTGAAAGGGAAAAAGAGGAATTAGGGAATAGAATAATAGGATGTAAGTAGAAACTGGTAAAATCGCTTGGGTATTCCGGGAGCGCGACAACCATGTTTACTAAGACAGTAAACCTCATGGGAAAAGAAAAGATTACTAGAGCACCTCGGGTACGACATTGTTTTAGTTTTCATCATCCACCCTGCCACGTGTTGGATGGGAGACAGAGTATCTGTAATGCCAATGGAAACGCCACTTTTTAACACTGGGTTGTGTGAATAGGTTTGTGACCTCAAAGCGTTGAACAGATTTACCAAAATTACTGAATCTGGTTTGTACAATGGGTGAGAGAGAGATAGATAAAATTATTAGACCCAGAGAAAATGGTGTTTTCTGAGTTTTGGGTAAAAATAAAACCACAATTTTAAGGTTGGTTGGTTGTTTTGGGGTTTCATGGCGCAAGGGCTATATTTGGTCAAGCTGCGCCAAACACAAGGCAGGCAACTTCAAGTAAAAGATGTCGTGAAAGGGAAAACAGAGGGATTGGGGAATAGAATAATGGAATGAAAGCAGAAAAAGGTAAGATTGTTTGGGTATCTATGGAGTACGAGACTTGTGTTTAATAAAGGCAGTTAACTCCATGGGAAAAGGAAAGATCACTAGAGGACCTAGGGTCTATGAAGCCCGTACACACCAAAAGGAGATGTGCCCCTGAGAGCCTACAATTTTAAGGTTCTTACATCAGGCGGCCTAACATGTATAGTGGTCATAGCAATTATCTGCCACCCAGCAGGTCGCAGGTTCTAATATAGGTTTGAAAGCATAAGGATTTTGATGATTGTCTTTGTTAGGAATATCCGTGGCTAACCTCTGCGTAATCTTTTACGAGCGCCCCTTGTATTGCCAAAGACTGAAAGTTAGATGATTGGACATTAGAAAAAAAGTTTTTACATCAAATTTAATTTATTAAAATTAGACCCATAAAAATACACTTAGAAAGTCTAATAAAAATATTAATATTTCGTATCGCCTCCTTTTGCTGCAATTACTACTTTTATTCCTTTGGGCATGCTTTTTATACATCAGGCATAATTTAATTTCATTGAATTCAATCGTGTGTCACACATCAATCAGAAGCTCTATTCAGCGTTTGGTGGTGACAAGTCCAAAAGCAATTACAACTGTCGAATTACCACAACAAAGATAATTAAATAATTTGGCTGTCAGGCTGCGACTGCAAGCACTAACACAAGATGGCGGCTAAATGACAGGTTGTGAAACCAACAGTGGTTCCAAGTATTTATTTAAAATTTCTCAACATAAGCATGCCATTAAAAATAAAAATAATTCTATGTAAGCAGGCTTTCTTTTTAATAATAATTGGTTGAAAAGCAAAATTGTTGATTTTTAAAGAGGTCTTTTATAATATAACCACAGACTGTAAACATCTTCAAGCATTGAATAAAATGAGAATCGTTTCAATTTTACTTATTCGTAAGAATAGTATTGCTAATCACACGTGGGACGGAAAGGAAATATCTTTGATGTATATTATTTGTCTAAGGTCACATTAGTCTCCCTTTTTTACATAAACGGTTTAATTAATAGAAGGTGTACCAAAAGAAAGGTGTTTTAGTGAAAATTTAGGAATACATTTTAAGTTTTAAAAACTAATTAATGTATTAAAAATAAATTAATATTAATAATACATATATTATTTGTGTTAGGTGACAGTTTTGTCTCCCTTTTCCACCTAATTAATCATTATATAAGTAGTAAAATAGAAGTATTTTGGTGACATAAATTAGTTCAAAATTATAATTTTTTTGAATTAAAATTTTTAAACTAATTAATTTATTAAAATCAAGTAATTAAGTAATTACAACCATCGTAAATTTCCTGAAAACACTAGAAAATTCTTGAAAGCTTCTGAAAATTCCAGATAATACTAGAAATGTCTAGAATGTTCTTGAAAGTTTCAAAAGATCCAAATACATACAGTAAAATTGTAGAATACTCCGAAAATTTTATAAAACTTAATATTCCAGAATATACCACTATATTTGAAGGTAAAAATGAGATAAGCAATCGCATTCCGTAGAGTTCCTAAACAATCTCAATCTGCTGCAATTACCATCTCACAAACTAATTCTGAAACCTTAATTAGAAATCTTAATCCTAAAGAGGGATTAGTTAATGGAATTCGAATTATAGTGCAAGGATTAAATGAGTTCACAATCACTGGAAATTTATAAAATTCTGACGAAACAGTTGTTATTCCCAGAAAACCATTATGTCCATCTCATCCAACAAATCCTTTTAAAATTGCAGGAAATAATTTCCTATTAAAATTACGTTCTCTTTGACTATTAATAAGGTCCATGGCCAAACTTTGGTAAAGACTATTGTTCAACACTCGACAAATGTAAAAGTTTCAATAGGCAAAATGAAAACAAAAGCAATTGTGTCTAAAAAAAGATTGACTTCCAATAGTAAACAAAATATTCTCCAACATATGCGGCAGGTGCCCATGAAATAGCATTAGAAAATATATTTTAATTATATTAATGGTAGGTTTAACAAATAAAAGCGTAAACATATTAATATAAGGTCTGATTGAGTGTGGTAAGAATGTGAAACTTTTTAAATTACGGGACAGAGTAGTCATTGGTTTCATTTGAGTTCGAATACTTACCGCATCTCACCCTCATTAAATACCATCATTTTAAGTTATACTTGAATCCAAAGGGGAAATTATCAGCTATAGATATTTTGGTAAATAAATACCAAATGTAAAGGAAATTGATAATTTTTGATGAGGGAATATCTAGAAAAAACAATTGGTAAGGTTCCCTGTTAATATTTCAAACTGCCAATCAAAATGTACACTAGGAGAGATCGAAAAAACTCTTCAAAATTTCAAAATGTCTTTGATATTCTGAGACAGTAATATTTTGCTTACATATGCCATCATCTTTAGCAGCCTATTCTGCATTGAAGTTGGTGCTCATTATGCAGCATAGAGTATCTGTGAGTAACAAGGGGAATTTCCCTTTTGTCGTCCTTACACAGGTTTTTGCGCAAAAAAAGACATGCTCAAGCTACTTGCAAATGAAACAAAATGTAAAAATTGCAGATATGAGTATATTTCATTCAAATGCAATAATGTTGTTAAGATGTAACAGACTACTGTTACATCTTATAGAGGATAGTTGCCTAATTAAACAGGGGGCGTTGTGGAGCAAGACGGGGCAACAAGATGCTAAAAATTTTGTCTGCAATAAATGCCTCAAGAAACACTTATCCTCTTGACCATAAAGACATAATCACTACAGTGATGCATTGTCGCAAGAAATTGTTAGGAACAAAGAGTGAATGTTGTCTCTTTAACCCTCCAAGCGTTTCTACAAGATATCTAGTAGGGTATCTTTTCAATTTTGATAGGGAAGAGATACCTCCTCCATACAAAACTGCCATATTACTCCAAGGGAATGAAGATCCAATTAGGAAAAACAAATTATCTCTTGTCCAGAAGTGGTGATAGTTTGGAACAGATTTTTCACTAGAAGCTGGCCACAATAGGGCAGTTTTCGAAGCTAAGATAAATCACCCCAGTGGAGTTAATTTCTCTACTCGTTGCCTAATTACTCCTCCCCCTTTTGGGCTCCCCAAGATTTCTTCTGCGCCCAAAAGGGGGTGGAAGAGTTTGCAAACTATTTTGGCAAACAATAGTTCAGACCAAAATTTTTGAAAAATGCAACTTGGATGCATAATTTGAAATTATGTCTTAAGTTTTTAACCCCACTGAGATATAGAAGTGTATATAACAAAAATAATATTACAAATCCTATAACAAAAATAATAATATATCAAACAACAATTAATCTAAAAATGTGTCAGAAAATAGGAAACGAAGTGAGAATATTCTACTTTCTCATAGCTTATGTATTAATTATAGCTTTACAAGGTACCTTATTCTCTTGAAAAGACGCATTGACAAGAATAACACATGATTAAAAAGTTGATTTTATTATAAACACAGTTAAACACTCTCCTATATAGAGATTTCAAAAATAAATTTTAGTTTGAAGTGATAGAAAATGTTAAGTTTTTTCCAAAAGGGTTTTCATGACCCATTTTGAAACTCAAAATCTAAAATACGTTAGCTTCTCTAGTCTACGTTAGTTTCTCGCTACGCTACCTTTTTTAATCTAGTTTTATCTGTAGTGTATGCTATATCTCCTCTGCTGCAACGACATTGTTCATGCAAATTTTAAGAAGCATGCCCCGTGTGCTAAAGAACTTAAAAAAATTTATATGCACCCTGTTTTCACCCTGACTTCTTTTTCTTGTGTGAGAGCCATAAATACTAAATTTCAATTAGGTGTAACTTTTAGAAAATATCTAGAATTTTAGAACACAAGAAACCATATGTGGCAGAATTTTCTTAATCTTGGGACCAGAATTTCAAAGTACATAGTTTTGTTACGCAATACTTTTCTAATATCATACTCTAGAAAGGGTACACATATGTTGTGTACTCTCTAGAATACGAGCCGATATTTTGGAAAACCTTTTTATTCAAACAAAGCTTAGCCGAGTAACATTTTTTCGAAGCATTAGAGATAATTAAATAACAATTGACGATTTACAAATTAGAATTTTCTTATTGTTTAAAACTGTAAACTTTTTTGTGGTTTTAATTAGTAGCTAAACAGCAAGATTAGTTCCTTCAGAAAATAAAGAAATCAGATAAAGAAATGGAATTGTGGAAGAGTTTGGAAACGTTTGAAGCAAAATAACAAATCCTATAGTTGATAGTTGAATTAACGTCACACTGGAGCAACACAACGGGATATTGGCGATGGTCTGGCATCGATCCCGAAGGGAAAGATCCGAGGACAACATCTCGTAAATTTGAACCACGGTCAGATGACGAGGTGAACACCTGAGCTGGCACCCCACTCTTTAAACTTCCAAACCACACCAACGTGAGGATATTTGAGGTCTTGGTAGATTAACCAGCCCCCACATATACGGCGGTCTTTGGTTGGATCTAATTTTGAACTCTTTCAATCGGGATACTGCGGTCTTAGCAATTTTGGAAATTTTTCATTAAGTTTACGAAATACATGTAAATCTGAATTTTATACCCGATAAGTAGCACATCAATTTATAATCATTCATGCCACAGTTTCAGATGTAATGCCAGAAGACGCGCCCTCTGCTTGCGTGGACTTTTTAATCATTCTGTTGTTAGATTGGCTGCTTGGAGGAGAATCCTCACTTGCCTATACCCACAAAAATTTAAAAACAGCCTCTATCCTGTAAAACCCTAAAACAACCAATAAGATTTCATTGCGTCATAAAATATTCAAATCAATAGACAGCTAAGACGTTAACTGATATGACGAAGATTTTATTAGATTATTTTTTTCAACCTATGGAATTTTTCCTCATTCAGACTAAACCAGTTTCCCAAGTTGTTTTGGTTCAAAGCCTCCTTTTCAAAGACAATTTTCTGTGGCACTTCTGTAAAAGTACGTCAACTAATAATAAATTGTAAATATGCAGTTATGCTTATAATTTTTGAATTTCACCAAAATATTTTTCTCTATTTTTGTCAGCATCATCCTTCACCTTCCTAGTGATTTTGATAACATATATCGACCATCAAGATCTGAATAGCTTTGCGAATGACGAGATATCTCGTCATCAAGAATGCCCATGGAATTCCGAATGAAGATATTGCCGTAATTTGATGACGAAATTAAGATCAAATCAGTTTTTCTATTGACGAGATATCTCGTTCATTAAGATTTTTTAAATTTTTCTAATGATGAGATACCTCGTCCAGACAACCACCAGAAGGGTTAAACATCCACGGTAAAATATTTGCTGTTGGTTCCTCTTTTTAGACAAAAGACTTGTTATCAAACTAAATCCACGTTCAACTCGAGAGGATGATGGAAATGTTTTTACGACCTGTCGTCTTGTGTTGCGACATATCCGTATAATTCTTGCAACAATACATTCTCACTGTAGTGAATGTGTCCGTATGGTCAAAATGATAAGTGTTTGCCTATAACACTTTAAGGGACGATTTTTGGCATCTCCTTATTACCTACACTGCTCTTCAACGCCTTTATTTCTCCTGGGGATAGAATTACCTCAGGAATATGGTAAGCATTGAACTTCTGAACCTTGTCGGCACCAACATAATACCACGAATAACATCAAAAATTACTTTAATTAACATCTAGGACAGATGCATTTTCACGAGATAATAGACAGTTAAAGCTATAAGAAAGTGATGGTGAATTAACTCCGCTCAAAGTTTGGGAGTTAAATAAGTTGGTACATGCGCAGATGCGCTGTGCAAAAGTTTCATTTCGCACTTTGCCTTACAAAAAAGAGGTTTTGGGTTTTCGCAATTTGTCTGACGAAGGAGGTTACCACAAACTAACCGAACAAAAATATTTTTTGTTGCAGGTTGTTTACGATCCTTCCTAATGTACACATATTTTCAAGAACCTCAAATTTCTTATAGAATATGGAATTTACAGCTACTCGTAAAAACTACATGAACGTCTCTACTCAAATTTACTATGAAGTAACCGAACTATTGTGAAATTCATTTACCACACTTCCCATCCACGACTAGCGAAACCATCGGGTTTCATTCTCTTCAGTTAATAATCGGCCCATTCAAACTCCTCGTGAAACTCCTTTAGTTGAACATTTTCCGGATGTTGAGGTTTAAAATAAAATCTCACCGCATGGTTCAAGATGAATTATTGAAAATGATGAATTGATGAAAAAAGTGAGAATAATTGCATACGTTAAAAGTAAAAATATCGTTTTTAAATTAACCTTAAACGTCGAGAAAGTAATTCTTATAACTATATTTTGACATTTTTAGTTCCAGGATATGATCAAGTTTGAGCCTAGGATCTTCAATTCATATCTCATTGATATTACATTATTTATATTGATTGTAGAATTTGAAGAAAATTGCAGCTTAAATTTAGATCTTAAATCTTAGCCTTATACGTATAATGGACAAAACTAGTCGAGATATTATTCTACTATTGTTTCAATTGGCTCTCACGGGATCTATTTGCTGGTGCAGCGAATACCATCCCATGTTGGTTTATTCGGTAATGAGATAGCTGATTTTCTTCTAGAAAAGGAGGGTTGTGCAAACAGATAAGTTCAGAAAATAGTGTCCTTACTCTCCCGGAAATTTACTCCTTTCACAAGTCGATAAACCACAAAACATGATCTGTTACTCTCCCACATTCTAGGTATTCCGAAAAGTCTGACTGTCATTTATTTTAAAGTATCAAGATTGTTCTGTCAAGACTTAGGAGCTGGCACACAAGATATATGACTTTTTAAGCTGAGTTAAGAACTCTCCAACTTGTCCATGATCTGCAATCTCAGTAACTCCATCTCATACTTTTGAATGCATCAGTATCTCTGTCGAACTCCTGGATGAACAGGTGTTGGTCACTATGAGGCTTATAAAGCACGGCCTTTTTGCATGGTCTACAATTATACACTTAGACCAAGGGTAGTAGTAACAGAAACATTTTTAATATGTTGGAGGTATACTTTTTTCTTCCGACGCCAATACGCCAAGTGTGTATTTTTGTATGCGTATTTGATTTGGAATTATTTTGAATGTCACGAAAGGAAATTTGAAGCTGATTAAATACCACAATTCTAAGTCAACCATTAGTTCAAAGAAAAATACACTCAAACCTGTTTTTGTGCAGTGGATAGGGACCGCATAAAAGAAAACACATAAAAAAAATCGAACAAAACTTCACGAGTAGCTATAAAAAATATTTTTCGCAACACATTTAAAAAGTATTTTTTTTTATGCGGTGAATAGGGACCGCATAAAAAAAAGTCTCACGTGAAATAACTAGGAATTGCTAGTTACGAAATAACTAAAAATTGCTTTTTTAAACGAAATCAAGACACGAGGCTTGGCAGCTACTTGGAATCTCGCCAAACCTGAACTTTGTTTTAATGTTTTTTGTTAATGTTTAATTACTGTTTTAAGTACAAAACAAACTTTGAAGGACGTCAATTAAATAATGCGATTATATAATTCAATACATATGTAATGTAATTGGCTGACGCAATACTTATGTAATGTGATGAAATATCAAAAATCGAAAAACTAAATGACCGATCAAACCTACTAATTTTTTTATTGATAACTTCGTCAATTATGTTCTAATTTGATTGAAATTTCCATATACCGCACAAAAAAAAATCGCACAAACAAAATCGCGCAAAAAAAATCGCACAAAAAAAGACCGCACAAAAACAGGTTTGAGTATATATCAACGTGATACAATTTAGTGAAAATTCCGAATCTGAAGAATATCGAGAAATTCTTACGTAGCTTGAATGTTTGAGTTTAATGGAGGACTAAGGACAAACTGCGCCAAACACATATATTTTCACCAGAGAAAATCTTGAAAAGGCAATTCGTAAGGTTCTTTGTCAATCTCTGAACTATCGATAGCAAAATATACACATTAAATAAACCCAATTTATATCTGAGAAAAGTAAATAGCCACATCAAAAACCAAGTGTAAAATAAAGTAACAGCAAAATCTCCATCTAATTCACTCAGCACAATTTTACAATTCGTAAGGTTCTTTGCCAATCTTTGAACTATCGACAGCAAAATATATACATTAAATAAACCCAATTTATATCTGAGAAAAGTAAATAGCCACATCAAAAACCAAGTGTAAAATAAAGTAACAGCAAAATCTCCATCTAATTCACTCAGCACAATTTTACAATTCGTAAGGTTCTTTGCCAATCTTTGAACTATCGACAGCAAAATATATACATTAAATAAACCCAATTTATATCTGAGAAAAGTAAATAGCCACATCAAAAACCAAGTGTAAAATAAAGTAACAGCAAAATCTCCATCTAATTCACTCAGCACAATTTTACAATTCGTAAGGTTCTTTGCCAATCTTTGAACTATCGACAGCAAAATATATACATTAAATAAACCCAATTTATATCTGAGAAAAGTAAATAGCCACATCAAAAACCAAGTGTAAAATAAAGTAACAACAAAATCTCCACCTAATTCACTCAGCACAATTTTACACATTCACAATCGGGGTTGCATCGTATCGAACCCACTCCACAACACCCTCCACACTCCTGTTCCGTTCTCCTCAGTCAATAATTGGCCCACTCAATCCCTCATGAAACTCCCATTAGCCGAACATTTTACGACTGCGAAGGCTCGATTCGAAAGGTTTAAAATTAAATCTCGCCCGGGGAAGGTCAGGGCGGAGGAGGGTCTGAAATCGAAGACTTCGTTTGGTGGGGGAATCCAAATTGAGTGTGACGTGATCAAAGTGCTCCGAGTGTGAACGTGAGTAAGTGAATAAATATTCTATACTTAGTGAGGATTTAATTAAATATTCATGGGGCCGGCTTTTCAACATGAGGGACGG
Source organism: Meta bourneti (assembly GCA_933210815.1). Classification (NCBI taxonomy): domain Eukaryota; kingdom Metazoa; phylum Arthropoda; class Arachnida; order Araneae; family Tetragnathidae; genus Meta; species Meta bourneti. Next base: position 35,857,135 of record OW119927.1, on the reverse strand, counting down.
GTGAGGGTATATCGGTGGCTTGATGGGGAGGTGTTTCTCGTGTTACGAGTGTACGGAACACCCTGGTTTCGAATGGGTGAGAGGGACACTGGGGAGCTATTGGGTTTCCACTCTGGTAGCAGTTGGTGGGGCACACCGTCTGGTCTAGACTGTGACATGCGATAGAAGCTCGTTAATTAGACGAATGCCTATAATCTTAGTGAAGGCTGTAGATTTCGATTTATCTCTGCTGGGAATAACTAAGTTCCATTTTCATTGTGTGACATTCTTTTCACTGAGTGTATTCTATTTCATAGTGCATCGTTTATATTTGATGGTTGAGGATTTCAGTTGACGAGAATTGGTGTGTCTAGAAAAGCCGGTTTTCTGCCTGGAACATCGACATTTTAATGGGTTAAGTTTTCTATGGCACAAGGGTCGTATTTGGTCAAGCAAACAACGTCAAATAAATCGACATACTTAAGGAAAGTTTTACTGACACAGAAAAGCGAACCAGAACACACACAGCTAGGAATAGAATCTTCGCCACCTATAACTCATAGGCTGCAAGCGCAGTGGGGAAACCCACCGTGCCACGGCGACTTCCGAAATTGATGGAGCATCTACAGGGGGCATTGTATTATTTCGGCCGGTTGTTCTGTTTGTGGATCTCCGGTCACGTGGTATTGGATGAAAGCATGAATTCTGATATAGGAGTAATTGACGAGCGTCTTGAAAAATAATAGTTGGCGCTTCGATAGGCAATCGACCCAAACTCACGTGGCCTACATTTCTGAGATGTTACTACATCGACTCCGCCCATAAGTTCAATCTATTTAATTATAAGGTTGATGACTTCCAGCAAAGGACGTAATGCTCCATACTTGTCAACTTGTAACACTCTTGGACACGACAGCATCCACACTTATCCCGCACATACGTGCGGGACAACGTGAACACAAGAATATGCAACCTGAATGTGCTCCATCATCTACGAGACGTTGCTAGCGAAAGGAACCACAGCTCGTAAACAAAGGCTCTCTTCATAAACATTAACTTCTTAGAGCATGCTCGAACATGCAATTTCATGTTATTTCTGCCGATTGCTCAGGTTGAAGATTTCCGAGTGGAGCTCACGTGGCTTTCGAAGAAAGCATGAATCCTTATGTAGGACCAATTAACGATTGTGGGGAAAAACACTAGTTTGCACTTCGATAGTCAATCGGCCCAAGTCGAAGCCCAAAAGCCCACCTGACCAACACTTCTTTGAGATCTTACGACAGCAACTACGCACACAAGCTCCGTCTATTTCATTAGAAGGTCGATGTCGGAAGAATAGCCGACAAATTCTAGGTTTGAATGTTGAGTGCTCGCAAATTTTTTTAAATGAGAACATACCACTTTTTTTACGAAAGTGCACCTATCACCGACTCTTCTTAGCAGGTGTATGTTTCATTGTTTTAATGGTAATGGCCCCTTTGCCTCGTATCTCTTCAGATTTCATTTACACATCTTTGACCAATGCGCTTGTGAAGAAGGTAATCCAGACTACTACTCATTTGATCCCTCTCATCTAAATGTTCAAGTCTACTGTTTCTACAGAAAGATTCCTCAGGGAATGGAGCAAGAGCGTAACAAAATACAAAGGGACCCAACAGCTGCTTACTGCATTTTGGACGTTGAGGAAAAAAATCTGCTACGGTAGGATCTATATGTCCACTTCTTAGGAATGTCTGGATCCATTGAACCCATTTGTCAGATGACACGCACTGGTGGAGGTTCATCTGAATCTTCCACCACCCCACGGGTTTAAGCCACTAACCCTCCAAGGTTTGACTTCCCAGGCTGGTTATTGTATTGTATTACATCCCCTTGTGTGTTTTCATAAATGTTCTTATGGCTGCAATAATTGCTTACTGGAATCGATTGTCGTCGCTCTTTTTTTACGTTTCATCATCACAGCTATGTGCAGATCATTGAAAGGAGTTCCAAATTATTATGCATTACGAAACACGTCTTCTGATTATTATTATTTGGTTTAGAAATGCGTCTACAAATCAGAAATGAAGCAGTGCCGACACAAAAATCAATCTCTATATCTTAATAGACTGCCAGCTTCTTCTTCCCAACATAACATCACTGCTAAAAATCTTATCCAGATTCTTTGTCTATAGCAGATGGCTTTCTAAAATTCTGACAAAATGTTGAAATAAAAGCCATAACCTGAAATCCATCATTTTTATTTATGTCTACACATATTTGTAATATTTTAGACAAACTCAATCGTCTGGCAAGTATAAAAGCACTTTGATTATCCGATTATCTGAGGAAATGAGAACCGAGGCCACTTCATAAAACCAGAAACACGGATAATACGGACGTAATAACATAAAACATGTCCATAAAAATACAGAAACAATTTATTGCACTACATGTTAGTATTACTGCCACTGAAAGACTGATAAAGCAAGTATTGCAAGGATACGACAAGGGGCATTATGCGCGCCATTCAAAGTGCGCACACTTGCCATCGAAGCTTTATTTAAAGCTTTAAAAGAATTCGGTATCAAATTCGGCTCGGATAGAATGGGCACTCGGTTAACCCTCCTGGTGGTTGTCTCTACGAAGTATCCCGTCATTAGGAAAACTGATCAGATCTTGATAGACGAGATATCTCGTCATTAGAAGAAAACTAACCAGATCTTGATCTCGTCATCATAAAAAAAAATCGAGGATATCTTGATGACTTGAAATCTTGCCATTAGTGGAATTGTTCATATCTTGATGGACGAGTTATCTCGTCGAAACCACTTGGATGGTTAATGGGATTTCGGATAATCAAGGCTCTACTATGTTGCAATATTTGCATATTTTGCTTCATAACCACAAATTCCAGTAATAAAATCCCACATGCATTTTATATTTCCAATAGGAAAATTAGAATAAAACGCAAAAGTTGTTGCTACAAAACTAATTTTGTACTGGCAGATCTCTATTAATATCTACTTACAACACGGAAACGTCCCACGAAAAAGAAATCAATTCCAGACTGAGACAACACATTCTTTTGACACCCATCATTTAGTATCACTCCACATCTTCCATCGAACAGAACCCTAAATGCCAAGCCATCCGCAGATATCACCGCCAACTTTAATAATTGAGTATTCCACGATAATCGGGGATCCACAAACGCTTTGTCAACAAATCAGGATTCATCACGATCACTGAACCATGCCCCTTCGCAGACTCGCTCGACTGGAAGGACCAAGATTTATTAAAACCAGGCATCGCGGCGACCTTTTCCCATTTCCAATCAGCACATTCTCCTCCATCAGGACAAATATTCATTTTCCGTCCATCACGAATCCGTGACCCATCGACCAGGGGCAGCCCGTGTACTTTGTGTAGAGCTGTCAAAGCGCGCATAATGGCCGCGTGGTTTGCAGCACAAACTCGTCAATAGCGGTGTTTGTCTTCTGGAACAAATTTCCTGGATGAATGTCAGCGGTGAGGCGTTCCTTTGTTGGTTTGTTTAAGAAGATTCGGCAGTGGTCGTGCTGAGGGAACGTATTATTGGAAATTAAGTTTTGTGAGGGATGTTGGTTTTGGAGTTTTGAGATCAGGGAGGTGAAACTGGGGATGCGATTTCAGGTCTGGGGAAATACACAGTTGATAACAGAGTTGCGATTGAGTGTTTCTGCAAATACGTATGAGATGCCCTTTCTGTCAAGCTATCTATGTAATCCTTCTGCGATTTATGATATCTTGAACGTGACGTCAGTTGTTTTACAAATACGATTCCAGCACTGCGCCAATAAAGACAAAAGAATAAGTTCCGAAATGATATACTGGATGTTTACAATTAGATTGATTTCGTATTATGATATGAAAGCTGTATTTACTGATTTTACTCTGAAAATACGAAAACACTGAAATGCAAGGACGTGTGAGGGTAAAGTTTTTCAGAAACTTTTCTAAAGGAAAATATTGTTAAATGATGGAGGATTACCTCGTATTCAGGATTTTATACGAGATAGGTTGGTAGTTAGCTGAATTCACTTTGCACTCGTGCAACACAAAAGGCTGTTAACGTCTGTACGGGATCAATCCTGAAGGAAAAGATCCGAGGCCATCACCTCGTAATTTTGTACCAGGGTCAGATCGTCATCTTTGGGCTGATAGTCCTGAGATATGCAAAGGCTGAATTTAAAACCAGTGAAATTGCTGCATTTTATACGGATTATTGACAATTATACATCTAAAAATTCACATCTACTTTAGTATTATGAGTACACATACGCACGCGTTAAGTATCATTCCTTCAATACCATCGAACTTCTAAACTTCTAATGAAGCAGACGGAGTATGTGCACGCACCTTCACGGTTGCTTGGTTTTATATGTCACATAGTTGCGGTTAAAAGCATGAATCCTAAATTATTAATTGGTTAAAGTGATTATCCAGCGTGATTAAAAACACTAGTCTGCACTTCGATAGCTAATCGACCCAAGTCGATTCGTAAGTCCACGTGACTTACCCATATGAGACCTTACGATAGCGACTCAACCCACCTGCTCTGTCTGCATCATTGGATGGTCGATGTTCACAATATGACCAATGTCGACACCACCATGCTCACCAATGTCCATTAAGCGTTATCAGATTTTTCCGGTACTTTGTTAAAGTATATTGCATCTTTATTTAGTTGAACCCGGTGTAATCGACCCTCGTTGTGTAACAAAGAATATTGGCATTCCAAACCTGACCATAATTCTCGAGGCCAGGAACTAGAGTGGAACAGTTGTCGCTGACGTCACTATCGGGAGCTTACTCTGTTCTTATGATTTGGATAATCTAGGAGGCAAACATAACAAGTTAATGGAGAAGTTGAAACTCAAATTTTAAACTGATGAAAAAGCTCTTCGCTTATCTTGCGCCACGCAACAGCAAGCTAATGCTCACGTTTTGCCTTATAATTTTAACACTCACAAATTTGAAAAGTTTTTTGGGTGTTCGAAAGCTAACTCACATGGTAGGATGCAAGGTCTTCTCTATGTCTAATGAAAAGTGTATTTCTATCTTCTAAACGGGAACAATATCTTAAAGTTCTTTCAACAATCCAACAGTTACTCGTTACTTCAGTTTTTAATCAGTCAAATGTATTATATATTGTCCAAGATATTAGTTAAAAAGAGCTAATTAATTGTTAAGTATTCATCACATTTTATACCTCTAGGCCTTTAGGTCATCAACTAAGTATGCAAATTTAATTTTCTTTTCATAATTCATAGCTTCGACCGCTTATTAATAATTACCCAGTTACAGAGTTGATTGTTTTTCTTTTAATTAAAGCTTCTCAGTTACAATTAATGAAACGCTTAGTAAATGATTAATTATTTTTTCTGTACTGAATTTTTATGTTTTTAAGAATTGCTCAACATATGCATAGAGGAATGCAGTGTTTTAATTAGGCAAGCATTCGCAGTTGTGCGTTTATTCATTTTTTAAAACTAATTTTCCATCGCGTGAGCTGAAGAGTAACTCAATCTTTTTTATACACACGTTCATTAAGTTCATCCATCAAAAATTTTATTAATTCAGTGTGCTATTGTTTCAGTTTCTGCAAGTAAATGATATCACTGAGCATTTCGAAACAAAATGTTTTTATGATACACTGAATCAATTTAATTAATTTGTGTTACATGAATACAACTTACTATAGTCGAAGACGTATTTTCAACTTATGGCGTCAAATTATTTGATTGTGAATCATTTCAAATTTAGAATCTGTGATAAGTATTTTTTGTTGGGATATATTAGCTTTTTGAAATTAAACTTCTGTATAAATAAATGCTTATTTTGATGCTTATTTTATTAAAGGCATTTTGTAATCAGCATGACCCTGCACTCACAGACAGATCTCACTTTATTCTCTGCAAAATTTTTCATGGATACTCTGCGATATACCGATACTGGAGAGCGAGCAAACTTCTAGTGAGTTAAATCCAATTATAATTCCTTTCTCTTTTATGTAAGTTTGTAGTTCAGAACTCGTCTGTTGTATTGTAGTAGTTTTTGTTGTAGTGTATTTCTTCTGTTTGTATCTTCACCTGGCCATAGAAAAATAAATATTTTTTTATTAAAGAGTATTATTGTTAAAAAAATTTTAAAGATGGGGATGAGAGGTCAAATTGAGTAGACCACGACGGTATAAATATATCCATAGCGAAAATACTATTTTAACAGAGGGTTAATATCAATTTAATTGCAGTATGATCGTAGATGTGCAAGTTTTATCGTGTAGTCATTTTAATAGCTCATCAGCAAAACATTAGAAAATGTGGTGTAAATTATTTACAGTCTAAAAATCAAATTAAGGCCTATTAGTAGTGATTACAAATGCAATACTAAAATGTCCAAATGCTTAGTTTAATATTCTCCAAATAATAATTATGCTATAGAATATGTCATTTTTCAATATTCAGAGAACGTTTTTCATTTTCATTACTTTTAAAAATATTTAATGAGTAAAAAACACAGCTCTTTCGAAAAAGGACCAAATTTGTTTTACATTTTACTACATTCTCATAAAAATATTTAGATATGAATGAAATGCATATTTTATCTTTTATTGTTATTCTTTTGGCTCAATTAATAATAATATGTTTTCCTTATATTTTCTGAAGGTATCTAAATTTAATTGAATAGGAGGATCACCCCTGCTTGGTATCGCTTGGCAACCCTGAAGATTGTTAAGCAATCTTCATTATTTTTCTGCTCGAAACATGCGCACTTCACTCTTTCGCAATGTTTCCTAGCAATTGTTTAATTAACATTTAAAAAACATTTTTTTATTAAGTGTAGAAAAACTTATCTCCATTACACGCAGAATTTCAATACACTGACCCTATATCCAGAAAACAGTATGGTACGATCCTAAGAGAAACCTATAGAAATATGTCATTACGACATGTTATTCTTTGACATAATGCAGATAGTTTTTAATAACTTTAAATTTTTTCGATCAGCTAAATGAAATTTCTTAAAACATCAAGACAATTCTGTTATTTCAGAAGTACTTTCTAAATTAACTTCATTCTATTTTCACCTTTCACCATTTTACTACAAGAATTCATTTGCTAAAGACAATTCTGTTATTTAAAGTACTTATTAAATTAAGTTATTATGTTATTTAAAGAAGTACTCCTTATAATCTCGATCTTTACTATTCATAGTTTCCTCTAAGGATTAATATGCTAGTTGACTATGCGTTCGTTCCTTATGAATGATTTTCTTCACAGCACAACTGAAATTTATTTTAAAAATACGAAATTTGAGACTTCTCATCCTATTTGGTTTTGTTTCATATCCTCTGAAAAAGTAAATCGGCAGATTTTATTTATGAGCGGATTCTAGTGATGCTTGATCTAGTCGTTGCTATATAATAAACACAAGTAAGAAAGTAAGACCTCCTTTTGATGTCACATATAAGAGAAATATATAAATAGATACTCTCTCCACTCATTCATAAGAGTACAAAGGACAGTTGTGACGCAGTAGGTTTACGCAATGCGCTAGCAAACTGCGAGTTGTATGAGGAGTAGATTCGATTCCTTGTAACTCACTATGAGTACAATTATTTTTTCTGTGTCAGTAAAACTTTTGTGTGAATGTATATGTCCATTTACGTGACATGGTTTGCCTGGTATGTGGCTAAATAAGGCCCTTGCGCCATGAAACTCAACTGACTACAAAAGTATAATATTAAATTGAATGAATGAGGGTAATGAATAGTTTGATGATCAGTAATTGTTGTTTCTAAAATGGAGATTCGAAATTTGGTTTTAAACTATAAGGCAAATGGAATATTCCTCATTTTCAAGAGCAAGCAGTGATAATTTAATTTTATTCAGTTCATAACTCTCAGTAACTTATAGCATATTTAATACACTGACATTTCGTAGTATAAAAATAATTTTAAAAAGATTTGATTATTTATCTTATGTAGAAACATAAGTATTTTAGAGTCTTGAGCCATTAAATCTATCCAATGCATGCCACACACACTTAATGGCTAACTACAATTAATTTCACTGAACTTAACAGGCAATTAATGTACCTTTAAAGTTGAAGCTATAAATTAAGTTAGTTGGAGAGACTCCGAATATTCGCATACTAGAAAATTAGAAATTTGATTTATTAGAATCAGAACTTAATGTGACTGAAATCTGTGCACGTAAATCCTTAACTAATTACTGTCTGCTTGAAATTAATTACTAATTTTATACAGTAAAATTAATTACGTTAGTCATAAGTTGTCTTATTGGAATTAACTGAAAGGCATTGGCAAAATCTAGTGAAAAAATCTTATATTTACCTATCAATGAGAAGGAAATGTCTCTTACAGGTTGATCATATTTCCTTGAGACAAAACTGGGCCGTTGGGATGGCGAAAACTGGATGGGGTTTTGCGATGTTCTGTATTCATGGAAAAGTAAGACGATAAATTCTTTCAGGAGATCGTCATTAAAAATTACAGTTTCGCCTCTTTGACATTGCAAGGATAGATTTAGAAGATTAAAAATATGAAATTCAAGCTGCGGGCATTGAATTACAAAGCCGGTCAGCATACAGGCGAAACAAACAAAAGCGCTACAGCAGAACAGAAGCCGTGTCCGATACTATCAAGTGTTGCCAACTTGTATTTCTTATTTTCTCTAAATAAATCACCACATATATCGATACATAATATCGAATAATGCTACTTCATGGTTAAACAAATTACTGGTTTCCATGGAGAATATTGATAGGGCAGCTGTAAATCCCGATTGGAAGAGTAGCGGATAAGCGACAGGAGGGTTGCGAGTTCGAAACTCGATCTAACTAAAGACCGTTGAGTACGTGGGGCTGGTGTATATTAAAGCTGTCCTGGCCCTAAACGTCCTCACGTTGGTGTGGAATGGGAGCTCGGAGAGTGAGGTGCCAGCTCAGGTGTTGACCTCGTCTTCGGATCGTGATTCGAAATTGCGAGGTGTTGTCCTCGGACGTTTCCTTTCGGGGTTGATCCCAGAACGTGACCAATAGCCCATTGTTTTGCTCCATGCGACGTTAATTAACTACATCCCGTTTTGTTGCTCCAGTGCAACGTTAATGAACTACTTACGTAATGATATTTATATAATTTGATTATAGATTATGAATAATAATTTATGATTGACCAATAATAAAGTATTTTTATAGCTTTTATTATAAATGGGGCAATATCGACATTTTCATTAAAACGACGGATTGGCCGGTAAATATAATAAAGGCCCCTTTCAAAACGGTAAACAAATGGTCATCCTAGTCTCATACCAATGACGATTTATTGAAATAGATTCTGCTATTGTGATTACACCTTTATTCCTGATTCTATGCTGTATTTGAAACATCAACAAAGGGTACTACTAAGAGATGTTGTTGATATTGTTTTCCCACCTTTTGTATATTTGACGCCCTTTGTGTATTGTTAATATTCTTTTGACGCCTTTTGAATCTGTGGTCCATACAGGTAATGGAGCGCATTAGATGAATCCATTCACTTTTTGCAATTGTCTTTTCCTTTTGTGTGTATCCCCTTAGTCCAACTTCCATTGTGACCATTATATTGATCACAGATGCTGGCCATTACTATAATCCACTGAGCTGAAAACCATTTATATTTGAGTAACTTATAGAATTATACCAAACGAACCAATGGGTAAGGAAAGTAAGATGTCCAACTTTATAAAATAGTATATTGGTACTAGACAGGCATTTTAATTAATGTCGTACTGGAGCAACACAACGGGTTACTGGCGATGGGATAAATATGAATTTGGAATTATATGGAATATTTTAATGTAAGTGTTTGGAATTTATATTTGTATGCAAAGAAAAATTCCATGGAAAAACTACATTATTCCAAAAAGTTGTTTGGGATAATGTAATTTAACACTACCCTATTCTGAAATCTCGTGACGCTCAAACGGTTGATTCGAAAGATTTATGTAACGACATAAATATGGCTAATCCAGCTTCTACAGCTTTATCATATTTTATGTTTCGACTGAAGATAAAACCTATGCTTCTCTTATGAGTCACATGTCTGTATTCCATCGTACATCATGTCACACTGGCGCACAGCCATTAATTTTCAGATCCTTTTCATTTCATAAAATGCAGGACAGTCCCAGAATCATCAGCTACTCACGTACAAACCTCAACAAACCGTACTCAAAAACATTTGATGCTCCACTTAAATTACCTTTTATGCTTGGTATTTTAATTACAGATCATATTACTCAAAGGTTCGAATAGGAATTCACAACAACACAAAACAGATTTGAAATAATTGCCTTCCATAAATGCTGCTCTCCTACATATTTGTTGGTAATAATTCATTAATACTTTTGCTTATCACATTTTATGAATTCAAAGTTAACATGATCATTAACGCTGCTCTTATTTTCTAGACTTTTGTAAAGTTTGCAATCTCTATTTTTTCTTGTATGTATGTAATCACGCGCCCAGAGCATACTTACATATGAAACATAACAGATCTTTATAAATAAATAATGGGGCTGTCGTGGCTCAGTGGGTATGCTCACTGCGTTAGCAGTCTTCGAGTTGTAGGCGGCGCAGGTTCGATTCCTGTCAGGTGCATTCCTTCCTGAATATATTTCCCTCTTCTGTGTCAGTGGTGGAAATGGTTATTAATTAACGTCTTAACGTCGCACTAGAGCAACACGACTGGATATTGGCGACGGTCCGGGATCAATCCCGAATGGAAATATCCAAGGACAACGCCTCGTAACTCTGAACCACGGTCAGATGACGAGAACAACACCTGAGCTGGCACTCCACTCTCCAAACTTCCACACCACGCCAGTGCGAAGACATTTGAGGCCACGACAGACAAAGTGTACCAGCCCCCTTTGTACACAACGGTCTTTGATTGGATTCGAACTCGCAACCCTGCGGTTGCTAATCCGTTACTCTTCCAACCGGGTTACCGCAGCCCCTTCTGTGTCAGTAAAACTTTCATTGTGTGTGTCTATTACATGATATCGTATGTCTTTTGTCCGGCGCATCATGGTCAAATATGGCCCTTGCGCCATAAAACCCCAAAACCAACCAACCTTTATAAATATTCATAACATTTTTATAAATATTCATAACATTGACTTTTAACAGAAGTCTCTCATGAGGTCTACATAAAAGTGTACAGCCTACCAGATATAAAATTCTTCCCACTAACGGTCTGCCTTTTCAGGAAATAAATTGGGTTTTCTATATCAAACTGCCAAGTCAACGGAACAGCCTAATTCAGATCAGCCCACGAGAGATACTGCTGTCGCCGCCAAGGCACCACTCAGTAAAAACATTAACCAGCTGTAAGTGAAATGCCTGCTGTGGTAAAAGTATCGACGAAATTTTCTTTTTTGCTCAATCCAGCTGTTTTCGTGTAGCCTTTTACGCCCACTGTTTTTAACCCTTTTCTAATTGCATCCTCGACTTTCTCTCTCTCTTAGAAATAAGAACTGTCACCAGTAAAAGAAAACGAAATGCTGTTACATAATTTTGAATAATTTTATTTCGTTTAATGTATGAAATCCATTTATGTGAACGTGGATGCTATATTCGTTACAAATGGATTGAAATGAGGTTATCGCAACAAGCGTGGCGTAATCCATCAACTTACCCAACGGAGATAAGTGCGATTTTCTTGGCACCATTTTTTATATATTTTTATTTATCCACAATATGATTTGAGGAGGGTTAAAATCTATATTGCAAACGCATTAAATGCCAAGAGAGGTAGCCCTGTAGGTGCCAAAAATAATTATTTTGGCATTTTGTGGTTGTTGTGGGTTAGGTTACTCTTGCTCAGATAGCCTCAAATATGAGTAACGACGCTTTGTTATCAATAGATATAAGCAATTATGAAGGTTTATCGAGGTGCTATGCACGGACATGTATTGTATTGCACCTATGTTATATTTTATATGGTAATGATAAAGATAATTAGTTAACGTCGCACTGGAACAACACAACGGGCTATCGGAGACGGTCTGAGATCAATCTCTCGTAAATATTCCTATTTTTGGTGGGCCTCAGAAATTTACTGACATGAGATCAAAAAGGTTGAACATACCAGTTTTAAATATTCGTTCACATATTTTTAAAACTAGAATTACATTAGGTGATTAAGTGTATTGGTTATTTGAAGATTGCGATGCTTAGTTCAATACCCACATAGATTTGCTTGAGCATATGTGTAATGTAATCGAAAAGCAATATAAACGCATCCGCTTTTCAATTAGATTGTTTAGCAACGTCATAAATCACCCTAGACTCCACCGTAAGATGCTAGCGGGAAGGGATTCAAGATTCTCTCCGAATTAGTTCTTATTTAAACTCTAAGTAGAAATAAAGGAGGCGATCGAAACCCGGAATCGCTCCCAAGCGAGATCACACCCACCTTAACGCCGAGAACCTAAAAAGACTCGCAAATTTCTTATTTAACGTTCCGTGCTGAAAGTCGACAATTTGTCTTCGCTTTATCACCTGCTGTCGAGGGAAACTTTCAATGCGTGCTTTTTAAAAACACATGCTGGGAAATGGATTTCGGAAGAATGGAGTCTCATCATTACACAAGCAACATCTCCCCCGTTCTAAAAAGAGCTCGGGCCCTGATGAGATCAATTCGTCTTCGAGGCCTCACGCTGTGACGTCATTTCTCTGCCCTTAAGCCCAGGCTCGGCGTAGGGAAAATGGCTGGGAAAGGCACAGTTACCGTTAGAAGATAAATATAATTTCTTGTGGCTTTTGTGGGCTTCGCGCCTGTTTAAATTCCAGGCCCTTACGGAGACTTTTTTTTCTCTTTTTATTTATCCTATCAAATTCTTCGGGGAAAGTGACGGGGGTTTTTTGTGGAGTATATTGCTTTCTTAAGTCAGTGGAAGAATGTATTAATCTTTATTTAAAGAGATTTAGTGACGTTGAGTTTACTAAAGCATTAGTTTTGTTGGTCTGAGCTTTTTTTTCTCCATGAGGCTTAACTATTCACGAGATTCTTAATGTAAGTATTTACGATGAGGTATTTAATAGTGATTTTGTTAATGGCATATGTAATGATTATTATTTTTGTAATTATGCTATGATCATTACATTTGGATCTGAGCATTAAATTTCTATGAACTACTTATAGTACAGACGAGAACAGGAGGCTCACCCACTGGGTTCTCCTTCACAAGTAGGCGTCAGTTCGTCCCTTCTAGTGTCAAAGGCCAAAGATTTCAATGATATGGCCTTAGAAATAAAAGAGACAACCAGCAGAAGGATTAAATACACTAGTGATTCTCAACCTTTTTTTGTCGCGGCACACTTTTAACGATTTCAAAATTTGGCGCCACACAAAGAAAAAGATAAGTTTAAAAGTTGTTTACTTACCTATAATACACTGTTTAAAATAGTTTATGATAATAATTGTGAATGTAAAATAAAATAATATAATATGTACTACAAAAACAACAGTACGTTTATTAAGGGATTAATTACAAGGTAATAATAAGAATACTTTTAATGAGAAATTTGAGCTTGATGTTTTTTGATAATTTCTGTTAGTAAAAAGAGAAAATAAAACTATTCTCATACTTCTTTTTCACTTCCTTTATACATTATTTGATTGAGGGGTGGAGGTGGGGATACTGGGAACACTTGAAATTTCTTCACGTTGGGCGAATATTTCTCTTTATGAAAGGTCACAGTTATCGAAGATAAAAACAGTTAAAAATATGGCATTTAACTGTAAAAACAACAGTTTTCTTTTACAGTGTACTTTTCTTTAATTTAAACAAACTTTACTCGTAATAAAAAAAGCATTATAATTTTTACTATATACATTTCTAAAATTTGGCGGCACACTAAAGTGCCGCGGCACAGTGGTTGAGAATCACTGAAATACACAATGAAGTAAACTTAAAGGAGTGCAGAGAAGTCATGTCATGAGTATTGTATGAATAAAATATGCAAAGGACAAAATATTTCATTGAATTACTGCGTTTTACAGTGGAGAAATGTTCTTGAATACATACATATGAAAAAATATAGCAAATGAGGAGATCCTAAAAAAGCTTGATGATAATTTATCAAACAGTCGAGTTTAATGTTTTTTATTATTTCGCAAATCAAAGCAGGTGAAAATTGAAACGTAAAATTAACTCCGAATTAAATGAAAATTGGAATTATACAACAATTAGATTGAAAAATGAACACGTATTCGAACGTTACTAAATCCTAGCTGTTATTTACATTTTAAAATATAAAGAACGATTCTTTACTTTAATTTTTTTCTAATGTCCGATCACTGACATCTTCAACCTTGGCCTTTACAAGGGGCAAACTGACGGCTGCTTATGAAGAAGCACCTGGGTAAGTCACCACCCGGATCTACTGACTGGAAGATAAACGCTATGATCACTATACCAGTCTGGGGCTATGTAAAGAACAATTGTGTGCGATTTAAAATTTACACATGCATTTCCCGGAATATAAGAAAAATACTAAAATCAAAATACATCATACTAGAATAATTGAAACAGCAAATATAAATAAAACACCCATTTTCAATTTCCTTCAGATGTACTTATTCCGGAATGAAGTAATCTAACAAGAATGCTCACTTTACTATCATGAAATTCAGAAGATATAATAAAACATAAAGGAAAAGTAATGCACTTGGTGAGGACAATCTGAGATATCTCATCTAAGAATTTATAATTGATGAAATATCTCAAGTATAAATTTCCTTACAAAAAGAACTATCTTAAAATACAATATTATGCTAGAAAAGAAAATTACACCCTTAAATAAGTCAGAACTAGATATCTTGCCCCAAAACAGTTTAAATATAGCATAGCATGCCAGGAATAATACAAATAGCTTTTGGTTTTAAAACAATTTTACTTAAATGCTTCTTATAAAACTCACAAATATTGAATATTATAAATTCTCGGAAACCCCCTCCAAAATAGTCATTTCAACCAGCATATGTATGCTACTCAACATACCCAACAGTAAAAAGTTCGCCGAGAAATACGATTTAAGTTGCGCTTGTTCGAATTTATGCTCCGTTTTAAAATATACCTAAATTCGGGGTTATAATTCAGTTAATTGTATCCGATCAACCGAACAAACTATAAGCGGGAGCCCAGAAGTACCCATATTTTACACTCCCAAGCCCTCGAACATCTCTCTAAAAACACAAATTTAGTATACAAATCTGTCTAAGAAGTAAAAGGTTCACCGAAAAATACAATTTAAACTACGCTTCTCTCTCTACAAATTTATGCTCTGCTTTGAACTATACCTAAACTCGAGGTTATAATTAATTTATTTTACCCGATCTTCCATCGAGCTAACTATGTGTGGGCACCCACAAGTACCCATATTTTAGTCCCATGCCCTCGAACACAAAATTAGTGCTTCTAAATTGGTATACAAATCTCTAAAAAGTAAAAGGTTCGCCGAAAAATACGATTTAAACTGCGCTTCTACGAATTTATGTTCTACTTTGAAATATATTCCCAAACTCGAGGTTATAATTAATTTAATTTTACTCGATCTTCCATCCACCACAGCTCTCAAGAACCCATATTTTACAGTTCCAAGTCCTCGAACACAACAAATATTTAACGTCGCATATTCTCCGCCACTAAAGGAGCATCTTCAACGGAAAAGCCGAAAATGGCGGATAATTACTAGTACTTTAGCTCAAGCATTAATTCTCTTCCTCGGCGTCTGCTTTTTTTTCGTGAATTCTCTCTCGGACTCTTATCCCATTTCCTCGAAAAGACTGAAAAGCATTTAACCGACAATTAGAACTATTTAACCTTTCTTTCAGTTGGAGAAAAGTTGCAGGAAGCAATTTATACGCCCGCATGAAATTCCCGTTTCCCAGACGGCTTTTCAGAGTGGTTTTAGGAACTGTGCAAACACGAGGAAAGGTCTAAAAAAAGACTCGGATAATTATCGCCAGTGGGACACATGTTTTGAGAAAGCTATTTCCCCTTCAGATAAGCTAATTACCGTCACTTGTTTACATACACTTTCTTTTTAGAAACTTTACAGTCAACCTTTTCTAGCTGCTGCTGCCATATGCCTCGAACTTAAAAAGCGGAAGGCGAAAGATTTCCTCGATGCTCTAAATACACTTAAGCTTTTTTTCGTTTGCGCGAAATATTTGCGATGGGTGAAAAAGTGAAAATTTTAAGCTGCTTTCGCGACTAAATAGTATGCGAGATTTGTTTGTTCTGTTGGTGTCTTCTTTTCTATGTGCTCGTTACATTCAATTTTCTGCAAAGGCTTTTGAGAAAAAATGATTTTAATTGTGGCCGATGGTTTGGAATTAAATTTAACAGTTCACAAATAGACTGCGATCATTGAAGTGTATCGGATATTTGATCGTTATTGAATATAAAAAGAAAAATATCGATGTAACCATGAATACGGCCGTTGCCATTTTTAAATATGTATTAATGTGAATAACAGACAAGATGGAAAAGGAAGCTCAGTCAGCATAATCAAAAGAATGAATTTTCAAAGCATAAATGCCATAAAAATATTTGAAGGGCCGTATCTGACAAAAGGACTGTGCAAGTCTTTTCAGAGGGCATATATCTAGACCGGAGGGCCATTAAATCTGTTCAGATGGCCGTATCTGGTCTGCTGGCGTAGGGTAAACAAACATATTCGCAACAACTGATACATCATACGCACACGGTTCTTTGTCTTTCCGCATACTTTTTGTGGATGCCACTTGACCCCAACCAGAACCACAACCATTTTTCTAAGGCTAAAAATGTATTTACTACTCAATTTCAAGAATAAAAACTAAGCTATCTTACTCCTCTTTAAAATTTATGAAATTAGAAGATAAAGTTTGAGTCGCTAGTATTAGTATTTGATATCGCTATAAAAATAAGTTTCATATTGCTTCTGATTTAAATTTAAAATCCATTACGCAAAGCGTCATGAAAGCTAACACTAAAACTCCATCATCTAACTTCAATACCTTCTTCATTTTGCACATTTACAGCTAAAATTAAAAAAAAAGTATAAACAATAAACTATTTAAAATAATGCTTGTCAAGCAAAGACATTTAAACTGAAACTGCATCATACAACTATCTACTCCAGAAATGTTTCTAGTAAACGGGATAAAATTCGCAAAAGAAAATCAAAACAACCATTTTTTCCATCCACGCTTGACGCCAGCCATAAAAATCGATTTCCCGTTCTTTCTCTGTTATGTTAATTACAGTGTTCAGCCACGGTATTTAATGACGTACATTTTAATTCATTATGGCCTTTTTTACTTTTAATCGTGTAACTTTTATTACAAATAAAATACTATGAAACGAAGAAAAGCTGATTTCGTCAAAAAAGGAAATACTCTAACGGTTCAAAGAAGAAATGTTTGATAGCCGAGATTTCCAATCTTCTCCGATTAGCACAGACACCGACTAACTGGATTGACTATAAAATTCAAGTAGCGGCTATCCGAACTTGAATTTCTTTTTCAACTTGAATTTCACTATTTTGCCACAAAACGCTAAATGTCGACCCTATTTTGCTATTGCCAATCAGAGAAAAGGTGAACGTGAAAACATTTATATCATACAAATACGATGTACAATTATTTTTGCAATCTCCAAATTTTAAAAATATTATTTTAAAATTAAATGACTTTATAATGTTAGTTATATAAAAAGATGATTTTAAAATGAAACAAAGCGAACTCCTCTGAATCGAAAAAGTAATGAATAATCTTAATTCAAAAATTTAAATTTCACAAAAAAGCAGCATGAATTCTAATTCGAACTAAAATTAGAACAAAAAATGTTATGATATGGAATTGTAAAATTACATATTAATTGTTAGTTTTATTGTAAGTACTATTGCTTGCGAATTTTGCCTTACTCGATTTTTTACACTAGTCTTATTAAAACGTTTCGTAATTATATTTATGGTACTTCTTTTAGGGAAAGATGATCGAAATAAAAAGGTTTAAAAAGGCATTTTTGTGTCAACAGAATGGAAATTTTCAACTAAACATAATTCATCGTCCTGAACGTCTACTTGTTTTTGTAGAGTCGAGTATTAGCAACCAAAGGGTTGCGAGATTGAAACTCGATCCAACTAAAGACCGTCGTCTGTATGGGGATGGTGCACGTTAAACTGTAGTGGCTTCAAATGCCCTCACTTTGGTGTGGTGTGGAAGTTTGGAGAGTTGGGTGCCAGAATAGGTGTTAACCTCGTCATCTGAATGTGATTCAAAAGTATAAGGTGTTGTCCTCGAATCTTTCCCTTCGGGATTGATCTAGATTGTAGGCAGTAGCCCGTTGTGTTGCTCCAAGCTCAACTTCCTATCTATAGTTCGTTTCCGAAAGAGACAGCAAAGTGGATGAATTTGCAAATGGCAGCCCTTTCCTCTGGCGAGTTTACCACCTTTCAACTAATGGACTTACTCAAGGCCATTTGTTTTCCCACCATTTACCGGACATGCACCGTTTATGTCATTAATGCAATGAAAACTTCTCTTGTTTTAATTATTACTGCTAAAATCTAGTGATGCATGAATTATCTTTCCATTAAATATGGAAATACATTTGCCAAAAATCTGACCATCAGGCTCTGAGTTTGAATGCCGGTCCAGGCGTCAATGTTCGCAATGGTTCGGAATCAACTTTGAACCGTAGGCCTCGACAATTAACTCGCGTGTTGCAAAAAATGGCAGCAGAGAAACGTATCAAGTATCAAATGATAGGAAAACTTGAGTGGGAAGCGAAATTGAAACGGTCTAAAGAACTGAAATTATGACAATGTTATAGATCCACAGAGAGTTTATCATGTAAGGGCAACATTTTCTTTGGGAATAATTTTTAAATAAAACATTTTAATTAATTTTTGTACAGTTAACTCAATTACGGACGTGTTATGGAATATGATATCGGCCAAATAACTATCAAGCTGTAAGAAAAGTTTTTGTCGACCATGTGATTTGTTCAATTTCTTCGTGCATTTCGGCATCAATAGACACGCAAACAAAAAAAGCCCTTATTGGAATTAGAAACTCCAAGATTATTTCATGAACGACTTCTCCAGCCTCTTAGAGCAACTGTTTTGTGTGCAATTTGGAGTGCAGACATCATTGGATCACATTTTTTCAAGATTCCCTGCAATTACTGTCAACTGCGAACAATATTGTGCAAATATCATGTGTGAGCGATATTGCAAAATTTCTCTCTGTCTGAAATTGATCGACTGTAGATTTTCAGCACATGCGGTTTCAACAAAATGAAATAGAATGTCATACGAATTCTAAAGAACTCAGTTCCTGACTGAATAAAATCTGGTGATGTCTATTGGCCTCTCGTTCCCTGATTTAACCGCGTTGGATATTTATTTCTATGAAGCTAAAAGAACAAGTCTACTTTAATAATGCGACAACTATTTAACAGCGCAAGCAAAACATTCCGGAATAAACTGAATATCTTCCCCCGTAGATATGCTCAAACATAATGAAACATGTGGTCCGAAGAGCCCATATGTTTACAGCGTGGCCAGAGGCTGTCATTTGATCGAAGTTATATTCTATAAATTGTCATTAAAGGAGTAAACAATTTGAAGAAAAAATTATATAAAAGTTATACCAAAACAATATGGAGGGGCCATGGTGGCTCGGTTGGAAGAGTAAAGGATTTGAAACCGGAAGGTTGCGAGTTCAAAACTCGATCCTACCAAAGACCGCCGTGTACGTGGGGACTGGCCACGTTAAATCTGTCATGACCTCAAATATTCTTACGTTGGCTCGGTGTGGAAGTTTGTAGAGTGGGATATATCAACTCAGATGTCGACCTCGTTATCTGTCCGCAGTTCAAAATTACGAGTTTTCCAGGATCTTTCTCTACGGGATTGATTCCGGACTGTCACCAGTAGCCCATGTTGCTCCAGTGTGACGTTAATTCAACTACCTATCTACCAAGACAAAATGGTGCTCTTACGTAAAGAACAGTCTCTGTATTTGACTACAATGTTTACCCACAATCTAAGGTTGATAAACTTCCTGTTATGAGCTACTGAGACAAAGTTTTAACGAAAATAATATACCAATTCTCATGCAACAAAAAATATTATTCCATGAATTTTATTTTCTGTCGCCTGTGGTTTAGGAGTCTTGTCTGAACAAAAAGCTGTCATCAGATAGGATACATGATAGAATTATACTGAATAGGAAGTGAAGCATAAAGTTAAAGGCGGGGCAGTGTTGAAAGCTGGCTACTTGATATCACTTTTAATCAGTTTCCTAATTACACTCCCGGTAGTTTGAGGTCAAACTCAATGATCAGATGCATTAGTAATTAGACTGAATACAGAGTTGCCAAGAATATTAATTTTAATTCCGTTTCACTTGTATTTTTCCGTTGCCCTGAAGTTGATATTCACATTTAATTTTCAGAATGAATGTAAGTTGGCAATTTTCAGAATGAATGATTTATTGGCTACTTTAAAACATGATTTGATCCTCTTACTGTTTTTCTAAGTTCATAATTTCCCTTTTCAATTGAAAAATAAATTTATTTCCTATATTCCTTCGTCCTAGAATGAGTATCATTACTAAAAATATTTCAACCGAATGCTAATTGCATGTAGGAGTATTGGTAATATACGCACATAATTCTGTGCACCTATTGTTCACAAATACAACTCCATCTTAGAAGGTTTGCCAATACCATACCTATAAAAAGTGTGATGATTTTTAGTAGAAGTGTCAGTAACTGTACATTATTCTGTACCTCGAATGTTCAAATGGAAACTACGTCTTAGAATAAATATCATCGCTATGACTTAGAAAATATGCTAATCGTTGAAGTGTCAGTAACTACGTACGATTACATCGAATGTTCACAAATGAAACTCCCTCTTGGAATTAATATCATCACAACTGTTTTAAAAAAATGCTTATTGTTGTAGAAGTACCAATAACTATACATAATTCTGTGCATTAAATACTAACAAATATCTAACAATATTCTATCTTAGAATAAGACCTTTTGCCATAAAATCCAAAAACAGTTCAATCCATCTTAGAATGAATATCATCGCCATAACTATTTTAAAAGGATTCTAATTGTTGGTAGAAGTACTAGTAACTAAGCATACTCCTGTGGTTAGAATGTTCATTAATGAAAATCAATCTTGGAATAAAGATAATCGCCAAACTGTTTTAAAAGCATGTTAATATTTGTAAAAGTACCTTTAACTATACATGATTCCGTGCATTGAATGCTCACCAATCGAACTCCATCTTAGAATAAAACCTTGCGCCATAAAATCCAAAATCATTTCAATCCAACTTAAAATAAACATCATCGCCATAACTATTTAAAAGTAAATTGTCGTAGAAGTACCAGTCTATGACCCTGTGCCATCGAATGTTCACAAATAAAATACCATAATAAACAAACAATTGCTGCTTCAGACAGCCTTTATGCTGAAAATACAGAACATTTATTTCTTTGGGATGACGCTTAAAAATTTGTTTTAGCTCAGCCTAGCTTTTTTCTTACGAGGCACAACTTTCATCAGTTTAATTTATCATAGTTGATGTTGGTTGTAACGACTCTCAACGGGGATAGTGAAACGGTCGTTATAATGGATGGTCGTAATATCGATTAATCATAAAGTTGGAAAGAGAACATTGGGGACTTATGTGGGTGGTCGTTAAGAAATGTTATACAGCATAAAAACGGGCAGGTGATCTTAAAAAATACCCCAGTTCTGTTTAAACTTAAAGAGAAAGTGTTCATTGAAGTGAGAATAAAAGTATCTTCTGTATAAATGTCTGTAGATCCCTGAAACGTAGAAAACAAGAAACACACATGCTTCTTCGACTCCACATTTTAAAATCTAGATAAGGGTACACGTGAAAGTAATAATGGTTTGCTATATATTTCTTTTCTAAACAAATGTACTTAATGTCTAATGTGTAATAAAATGTAGTGTAAAAATTGGTAGGCTTTGTCGAGAACACAAACCGTAGTTTTGACGTGAATACTCGGTCCTGATGTTGGATTGTGGAATTGATGAAGCAGACATAAGAAGTTCGAACGATTTTTCACTGTTAATATTCAACAATTTATTTACATTTTGAACGATTAAAGTGCAGATTGATGTTAATATTGAAAGATAATTTATTGATCAAAGGTTTGTGATTCGGTAGCTTCGCAGAATTTAAACTTACTGTGAACCCCTCCTCGCGCTCATTGCACCTGAGCACTCGGTCTGAGAGTCATGTCAGGAACGAAAATCCTTTCTCTACTCGACGCTATATTCATCTTCTAGACGTTTCTTCTAGTTCAGAAATCATAAGACAAAACAGTTGTAACGCTTGGCTTTTAGTGCATGCCCCAGTACTGTTCCAATTTTAAAAATGTGTCAAATTGCTGTAAAGTTATATTGACAGTTGAGTTACGCACAAATCGAACAAAAAATACTTTTGAATTTCTTAACACAGATAGACTGTTGCATGATTTAGTCATGCGCGACAAAGGTTTAAGATGGCATAACGGTATCTGCACTATAATGAGAAAAGAGATTTATTCAAATCCGCAGCAAATTAAATTCAGTTTCTTCAAAATTTTCCTGCCGAACAAATCATTTTTAATTATACTACTATTACATAACTCGTGACCATGAAATTTAAAATATTCTTGTGAAGTTCTGTCTGTCCACCTCGAGAACTGCTTCCAACACTAAATCAGGGTGGTAGCCGTCACTATAGAAACTAGGCTCTCTCATTTTGAGTAGGGGTGACTCGTTGATTACGTAGTTTTATTTTGTTTTTAGGAAATGGTGGCGAAAAAAGGTAGTTTGATAGTATAGATCTTGGCAACTAATGTATGTCGTAACAAATGTATTTCCAATTTTCCGCGAGTGTGCCAATGTGACCAAACAGGGTACATTTCTTTAAGCATCCCATATGGAAAATGGAATGAGGTTCATTTCTACCATAATGGACAGGCTTAGAATTTTTGTTGGAGCTGTCGTAGTAGTAGACAGACAGTATGTAACATGCACTTGTTTCCAAGACTTCTATATGGGGGCCGCGGTGGCCCGGTTGGAAGAGTAACGGACTAGCAACCGAAGGGTTGCGAGTTCGAATCCAGCCAAACACCGTCGTGTACAAAGGGGGCTGGTGCACATTAAATCTGTCGTGGCCTCAAATGTCCTCACGTTGGCGTGGTGTGGAAGTTTGGAGAGTGGGGTGCCAGCTCAGGTGTTGCCTCGTCATCTGACCATGGTTCAAAATTACGTGGTGCTGTTCTCGGATCTTTCCCTTAGGGATTGATCCCGGACCGTCACCAATAGCCCGTTGTGTTGCTCTAGTGTGACGTTAATTGAGATACCCCCAAGACTTCTATATTAAGTAACGAGATTGAATGAATAGAGTAACGAATCACATGTATAAAGTGAAAGATCCCTAGAAATTGATTCCTTATGAAACAGCGACTACACAAATTTAAAACGTATAATTATATGAGAAATTTCCATGCGAGATAAATAAAAGTGATGAAATTCCATGATAAATCATCCATCATTTAATTTGGGGGTCTTTGTAGCCCGGTTGGAAGGGTAGAGGATTAGCAACCGGAGGGTTGCGAGTTCGAAACTCGATCCAACCCGATCCGATCGTCGTATATGTGGTGGCTGGTTCACGTCAGTTCAGGTGTAGATTATTATTACCAAAATTACAAGATGTCCTCGTATCTTTCCCTTCTGGATTGATCGCCAATAGCCCAGTGAGACGTTAATCCTACTATCTATGATGTAAAAACAGCTCTGCAGTAATATTTACAAAACAATTGGGTACCAATTACTTACCATCATTTAATTTAGCATTCACAAAAATCAATCTCCAAAATGCTGCATACTTCATACTCCTGAATAATTATTTTGATCAACTCAAAGAAACTTCCCACAGAATAATTAGAACCTTCGAGGACACTAACGCATCCTGTTACCTCCTGACAGTTCGCATACCGCAAAACATCGATGATGTATCGATGCAGCATGCGCCGATAAGCGTCCAGGATGTCCCAAGAGGAAATGCATCTCCTAGTAGATGTACGTCGTATGCTTCAGGTCTTCCAGGAATGTATTTAAGTATTCATGTAAGCAGGAGAGCTAAAGTACAATCCATCGTTATGCTTCTCCGGACCTGTCACTTGTCATTTATTGAAAGTCAGGTAGGAAGCTACCTGTTCTGAAAGAGGGATTTTAATTTTAAAGAAAGCTTTTTGGGGTCTTTTTTAGGGAAGCCGACCACGTAGACATCGTGCGGTTTGGGTTTTCGCAACAGAATTTCATTTCATCGACAGCCTATTATTTGGGATGTTTCACCCAAGGGAAGTAGAGTCTTAAAAGGCTGGTGCTTTGAAGTCATGTTTAAATTCATGTCGAGGGGTCCGGGGTGGTTTAATATTTAAAATTTGCTTATGGAGGATCGAGGAAATGTGTTGGTTTGAGCGAGAATGTCATTTTGTAACCTTTCAGAAGTGAAGTGCTATGTCTATGAGAGGGATATTGGGGAAGTTATGTTTACTAAAGTGTAATGGCGAAAGTGTGTAGTTCAAGGGAATTTTATACATCGAGTTAAGATATGATATGTATAAAATTTCTTTAGATTTATGTAATGTATGCTATGGAAATATTGTTATAGCAACTATATAGGATTTCGAGCAATGTCAAACTCGCACCTTCGATTTCTCAGTAAAACCAATTCTCTACTTAGACACTCGGGACAACTGAGAATAGAAAATTGTACAACCGGTACATAAACAGGTACTGCCATGATAAGGGATGCATCATGGTAGCCAGTACAACTACCTTATCAGCAAAAACATCAGCAGCAAAATGAGACGTCTATGTAAGAGGAACATGATACATCTTCAATGGACCCTCACTTGTTGGTTTTGAAAGAAACGGAACTGCCGACCACTTGGCTGAAAAGGGAAGTCTAGGTGCTTTACCCACCTTACGGCAGACTAACCTATGAAGAACACACTTTTAAAATTAAAGCGAGTACGAACATAATTTGGTAGACACCTCCAACTCCTGACTGGTACACCTGGAGTCAGTCCAATACCTCCCTGGCAAAAATGGCAGCAGAAAAAAGGACTGCTCTCTTGCATCAGTCGCATGGCACTTGAAATCAATGAAGATCGAATTGTGTGCAAGCATTTTCCTTTGTGCTATAAATGCAATGCAGTTCAGGTTTGTTCGAGCTCATCATTTCCTGTATCAGATGCCGCTCAGGCCAGTTTATTCATCATCCTGAGCTGGTTCTTGAGGCCCTCACGTTTCACAAGATAATATAATTAGTATAATTCATTTATGCCATGTGAGATAAGTAACCAACAACACAATCAGTACTTTACGGGTCTTCAAAACTATGTACCCATATTTAAATTCATTCGTACTTTTGTGATGGATTTGTTTCTGTTATTTCAATATTCCACGAGATTCCTTTGTTTGAACGTTCCAGTGTTATCCATTCGGATCTTTCCCTTGGGGATTGATCCCGGACCGTCGCCAATAGCCTGTTGTGTTGCTCCAGTGTGATGTTAATAAATTACCGTTACCATTACAAGTGTTATTCATATCCAGGTCCTATGAAAAATTATAGGTGAAAGCCTGATTAGTCCTTAACCTCCCAAGTGTTTTCGACGAGATGGCTCGTCCAAGATCTGGTCGATTTTTCTAACGACGAGATGTAGTCATTCGAGAAAGATCCTCTCAGAGGAATCTATGTAGGAAAATTGAAGTCCCTTGCCCAGAACAGGTTAAAGTTTGGAATAGATTTTTGCATGAGAGGCAAGCCACTACAGAGCAGTTTTCGACGCAAAGATAAACCACCAGGAGGTTTAAGCTTAGTACACCAAACTATACTTCATTGAACTTTCAGGTATTTACATTCAGTCTACTTGAAACGTTGTTTTAAAGTTTGTTCAATCCTTCACGGAAGTAATACCACAAAAGACAAACTCCAAGTCATGACAACATTCATCCAATTACTGGCGAGGCACCGTTCCCCAAGATACGCTTTTACAATCAAAGGTTAAGAAAACAGACCGACATTAATTCCCCGGAAAACTTCAATTAAAACAAAGATAAGCACTCTAACAAAAGCAAAAGGCCTCTTGTTCCAGTTCCACTCGTGTTAATCTCCAGTCCAAGAAGAATCGCACTCGCGAATCTGAATACGGTGTCAGCACCCACGCCTCCATAATTGGATCGAGTCAAAATCATGGTTATTTAATGTCCCGGGCCTTAATAAATGTTAATTATTTAAGGTTTATTTTGCTCAAAAGTAAAACGAAGCCGGTGAATGGAAAACTTGGAGAATCAGCACAAAAAGAACACGGTCCTCCCACTAAAGAAGAAGCGATGGAGGACGACGTGATTTCTATGTTAATGCGATTAATTTAAAGCACACGGAATGCTTAAAACCTTCCGAGGTGGCCTCCATTCTGCAGCCCAGTCGGTCTCTTTTAAACAGAAGCGAAAGCAATGAGTTTTTGGTGTTCTTCGCTCATCGGAATTGCAGATGAGGTGGGGCAGAGAGATGATTGCATCTCGCACGAAGAATGCGTAATTTAAAGGAATTCTCTCATATCGATGAACGGAAGAGGTATAATTGTAATCGAAAGCTGCGACAATGGATTCCCGTTCGGATAGCTTTTATTCCGTGTGAATGTGTTTAGCGGATAGTTCTGTGTTTTGAAGCGCGGTGATTCTTCCCGGTCTGATAATGGAAGTTGCGGGATGACTTTGGGGAAAGGCTTAGGTCAGACACAAAACAAAACAATGTGAGAATTTCAATGTACGATGTAATTGCTTTCTATGAGAGGGCTTTGTGTAAATGTATTGCTTGTTTTTCTAGCTCCATAATTTAAAAACTTGGTACGGGGTGATTGATTGCTTCCTTTTCAAAACTTGAAGTGTCTATGGCGGGATTTTGTTTCAAACCTGCTATCATGAGGGCTGCGGTAGAAAGTTGGAAGAGCAACGGATTAACAAACGGAGGGTTGCGAGTTTGAAACACTGTCCAACCAAAGATCGTCGTGTAGACGGGGGCTGGTGCACGTTAAATCTCTCGTGGCTAGAAATGTCCTAACGTTTGCGTGGTGTAGAAGTTTGGAGAGTGGAGTGCCAGCTCAGATGTTGTTCTCGTCATCTGACCGTGGTTCAGAGTTACGAGGCGTTGTCTTTGGATCTTTCCATTCGGGATTGATCCCGGACCGTCGCCAATAAGCAGTCGCGTTGCTCTAGTGCGACGTTAATTAACTACCTATCTTTGCCACCAGGACGTCAAGTGATCCATTACAAAATACAAGTTACGTCAATGTGTCTATAAAATATTGGAAGGAAACAAACAACCACAATAACTGACTAGGTGATGAGTGCTGCTGGTGCACGTGCATTACAGGTCAAGCAATCCTGTCCTCTACAAGATCCCGTTTCCCCGATAAATTCCAGGTCTTTACTTTTGATGGTTGCACCCTCAATAAGGGGCCGAAGTGGCTCAGTGAGATTGTCCACTGTGAGTTGTAGACAGCTCAGGTTCGAGTCTCATCTTATGTCAATTATTGTTGCAGTTTCAAGCCTCCAACTTCTTAAAAGCAAAGTGACGTAAATTCTTCTATTTTGTATTGGATCACGTTACGTCATAACATGCCATTTTATTTTGTGATGGATCACGGACGTCATGACAGGTTCTATTTTCTATTACATCAAGTGTCGTCATGCTGACAGTCGTACTATGAGCAATTTTCTCAGCTTTGGACCAATAGAGCATCTCTTATTTGCAGTTGAAACTAGACGCCATTTCCGTTCTTGTTTGATTTTTAAAAATCATCAATATTCTGTTATCAGTTTCGAAAAGAATATAAGCATCATGTAGCTTCAAACAGTGTTCTATCAACGTCCAACGTGCTTTCTTGAATATTTTCTCATCTAGCCTAATTGGTGTTTTAATGTATTCCTTATGGATAACCCAATTATTATATTTCTCTTAATTTTACTAAGAACTTTTTCTTTGTAAGTGGTGCACCTGTTTGTTTACTTTTGAAAATATAAAGGATGTGTTGAGGCAAATGCGTTCACTGAATGTAAACTGTGGTGTGTTATTAAAGTAAGGGCAGTCATCAGCTGGAAACTTGAAGGAAACCTGTACATTAGTTTCATAGATAGAATGTATCGAATTTTGGCAGGTATGTAGCACAGACCAAAGAAGGGCATGAACGAAATGATATGCTCTTGCCCCACCCACATTGCATAAAATTAAAGTCTATGATATACACTTGCTCAATCATGTGGAGCAAGTACGACTCAATGAAATAGTATCAGAACATATTTTTTTAATTATGTAAATGGGGTACATTTAAATAAATAAGAGTGAAAACATATTTAAAAGAATATGGGAGAGCGTGGTAAAAGTATGAACACTAAAATTACTGGGACGGAGTAATAACTGGTTCAAATGAAATTTGAAGATTTCCCCCACATCACCCTATATTATTATGTGACATATTGATTTATAGTGCAGTTAGCACTGAGATGGAAAAGAATGAGGAACAATAAGCAATGTTTTTTCCGTCAAACAAATGGACATACACGTAATTAAAGTTTTTACTGACACAAAATTTAGAAATACTCCAGGTTATTTAGAGTAATCGAACCTGCGTAGGCGCTAGCACAGTACAAAACCCACTTAGCCACGGCGCCCCCTCCTTGTGGTAAATTCGGTTTTAAAAATAGGTGCTTTTGTTAAATTAATTTTAACTGTTGAATATTGTTAAATGAACAAACCTAACATAACTCAATTGCTGATACAAATCATAAACAAGTTTTCTTGTAAATATAATTAAATGATGCTCATATACAAATAAAAAATGATTGAAACCGACACAAGAAAATAATTCTTTGTTTTTAGAATGGTATATTCTTGTGCTGTAGGATGTTTGAGTTACTCAAATCATACCAAGCTTTCCTGTAAATTAGTTTAGTCTCATAATTTCTTCCTCATTTTGGCATTTGAATGCAAGAAAGTCTACAGTTAGGAAGCAAATCAGTCAATAATTGGAATGTTGTTATTTATTTGGAATCTCAAGAACATCTTAATTAATTCTTATTTTCAAGGTAGGGTACCATTTTGTAATAATTGTATTTTGTTCTGTGAGCAAAGTGAGGAATAGCTTTCATGGGGGAGTCATCGTAGATCGATAACCAAAACATTAAAAAATATTTACATCAACTCTTAAAACTAATAACTTACGACACAACATTCAAATCATGTAGTTAATAACATTGAATTACATTTTGTCATAAGTGAAAGTATGAAGTTACATTTTGTAGAACTTTTTTTTCAAAATGTGGTTTCTTGTCCTTAGTTATTCAACTTGTTCTATAATTTTTTATTTTAGTAGATACTAGCAGAAATACACGAGGTTCCTCTTCTTGAATTGGATAAACGTTGATTGAAAGTGATCAGAAAAATAACTTTTCTCTATCATAGAAAAATGCAAATATCACAAAAAAATACTCACAGAAAACAAATAAGTTAACCAAAAATAATTTTTAAGGTCAATTTTGAATTTTTTAAGCTCAATTTTGTAATTTTTTAAGCTCAATTTTGTAATTTTTATAGCTCAACAGTTTAATTTTTACGAAATATGTATGCTTACTTTATTCATCCATATAATCTATTTCACATACATCCATTATAGCGTAAGACAACTCTACAAAAGGTGATAGTGAGATGACTTACAGAAGTCAATTTTAAATTTTGGAGTGATTGTGAATGCTCTTTAAGTTCATTTTCTGTAAAACTGAAAAACGTGAAGCGCATTATTGCAGCCAGTTTTCATATCAATATTTTTTGACTTGTAACACTCTTCCATCTATACGAGATGGTCCAGAATTTCGCCATCATTAGGAAAGGATGACAAACTATATTGATATGTATTATGATTAATTTCTTTTCAAGCAAATATGTTTTTTGCTTCCAAATTCTATTCCGAATGCGAAATAACTTCTTGTTTTAAAATTAAATGTCTTCAGTACAGACGAAATAAAGTTAATTGATTACAATTAAAAAAACCCGAAAGTCAATTTTAAGAGGTTTAATGAAAGAAAAGCAATGTTTTCACCGAATGTTTGAAATAGTAAATTTGCATAGGAATAACTTCAACTCCGTAAAGTAAACACGCCCATCTTCTGTAACTTAAGAAACAAACTTCCAACTTTTAAAAGTTCTAGTCATTATAATGTCCACAGTAGCCCGGTTGGAGGAGTATCGGATTAGCAGCCGGAGGGTTACGAGTTCCAAATTCGATCCAAAGACCGTATTGTGCATGGGGCCTAGTGTATGTTAAATACGTTATGGTCTCAAATGTTCTCTCCTTGGGGTGGTGTGGAAATTTGGTGGGGTGCCAGCTCAGGTGGTGTTGACCTCGTCATCTGACATGATTCAAAATTACGAGATGTCCTCGATCTTTCCCTTCGGGATCGATCCCAGACCATCTCCAACAGCCCGTTGTGTTGCTCCAGTGCGACGTTGATTTAACTACCCTCTATCTACCTATTTTTAATATTTTATAACCCTTACATTATTCCAAGATCAGCAGTTTCATTTAAAATTTGCTTTGCTCCAACTGGCGTGCAGTTTTAAATCGATTCTTTGTGACGATTTTTTGTCAATTTACCTACTCCGGTACTTACGACCGATTTAGAATGATTAATGTTGTTTCTTGATTATTGAGTATAGCTTTCAATACAATCCAATAATACAATTTGAAATTTAAAAAGGAAATGTTAAGTTTTACTAATTTTAATTGTCTTGTAATGGAAACCTACGCCAAATTAAATAAAAATTTGAATTACAAGG
Source organism: Meta bourneti (assembly GCA_933210815.1). Taxonomy (NCBI): domain Eukaryota; kingdom Metazoa; phylum Arthropoda; class Arachnida; order Araneae; family Tetragnathidae; genus Meta; species Meta bourneti. Next base: position 35,826,120 of record OW119927.1, on the reverse strand, counting down.
TACCTCTTATTTTAACGTTAAGTGTCTAATTACTTTAACTGTTAAAATAGCTTTACTTAACATTGCCGTCTTTTTAAAGACATTACCGTCTGGTTTTAAAAGGCTTTGTTTTGTACACTTGATTTATTTGAATGAAACAGTGTTCTATAAACCATTATGTATTGAATCAATGACTTTTATGGAAAGTTGGTCGAAATATTCGCATACCATCGAGAAATAAACCCATGTCTTGTTACTTGCAGGGTTCTAAAGAATAAGTGTACGAAATTTGGTGTGGATTAGTCAAATTCGATAAAATTAGAAAATGTAACACCAGTTTTGGTCTTGCCAGATACCAGGTAGCAAAATAGCACTCTTATTATCAATGGGTTTTTTGCTTGCGCTTTTCGCATTGAATAGACTCATTTAATTACAAAATGTAACTTACTTAAAATCAAATGCGTTTTAACCATTTCATATCATTGGTCAAATATTTAAAAATTATTGAAGGAATTTTGGAAGGAAAGAAAAATAAGTTCAAATATAAGTATTGGAATTTAAATTATTTAAATATAATTTTGGAAAAGATTGTTTTTCCCAGCAATACTGTTAAAACAATCTATGTTTCGTACCGCAATAGTAATAATACTCAATGTTATTCCTAAGGGAATTTTGAATTGTTTCCAACCCTTCTGCATTCCTAACTTAAATATAATGTTGGTTAATATAAAGCCTATGTTATCCAAAGGGCTCTTAAGAATAAGTGTACCAAATTTGGTGTTGATTGGTCAAACGGTGTAGATTTATTTTGGGGGAAGACACGCAGACGCCAACTCTGCTTTATATACGTAGATCATTAGATCGTAAGTAGTATGATGCACTTCACTGCGTAGTTACTATCTATGCTAAAAAGAAACATTGCCGTATATGTTGATAACAGATCTGATTTAACCCTTCGGTAAGTGCTTTCGAAATGTGACACGAGTAGACACACTGCATCTCTAAGTTAACAGTCACTTTTTATCTCCAAGACACTACTAAATGAAGAATTAAATAACAAACAAAATGAGAGGATTTTAGTAGAAACATCACACAACATAGACACACGTCACATTTGGTATGGACCTGCCGAAGAGCTAAATCTGATTCGATTGTTATCAGCATATATCGTTTTTTAGCGTAAGTAGTAATTTACGCTATAACATATCATACCACTTACAATTTAATGCTGATGTTTAGTGTTTGTACGCTTGAATTGCTCTTAAACTAATTTCTTATAGTTTAATAATTAAATCATCATCTACGCATTAAATACTTAGATAAATTTTAGATTGAGCGAAAGATGTTTGATTGGAACGAAAAGAAACAGAACTAGCAACCTGCTAGTTGTTGGCGACTCAAATTTGACTCCTATAGCTTACTTTGTGTCAGTACAATTTCCATTGTGTGTATGTCCATTACTTCTCTTTGTCAAATATGGCCCTTACGCCATAATACCCCAAAAACCTAGATAGCAAACATCTCCTGAAGATAGGCACATAAATAAAGTTTAAATCGTTGTTGCTATTCATTCCTCTTGGTCTTGATCCTGCATATATAAATATAGCTTATCTATAGATTCTCTTCGTAACATTTTAAACATACATGAACACTTGAACTTTTGAGGTTATTTCCATACTTACATCTTTAATGATATCCTACTTCTCAGGATTAAATTTTCTATATTCCCACCATCTTAAATAAATTTTTCATTTGTTAATTTGCAAGTAATTGTTACTCTAAAAATACTGTCTCAGTTTATGCATTTTAATTCTGTATGCAGTTGTGTTCACCATGCCTTCAAAACATTTCGTTTGAAAAACACCACTGCTTTTGGAAACTTTAATAAGTTTTTAATGAACTACGACATATCTTACAGCGAATGCTTGCAAATTAATAGTTTCAAATTGAGAGTTTTGTTTGTCCTGTACATCACTTAATCCAAATTCAAAGTGCAACACATTCTGATTTATTCTAAAACAGTTTTCTATCTTTCCATTCTAAGAAACTAAAGCCCTTCTACCGAATTGCCGACAATGGAACGCTATTTGAATCCAATTTTGAATTTACGTATTGTAAAGTTTTCGCATTATGTAGAAGTAATGAATATATTTACATTTTTGCCTCTAGCTTAACAAACTGAAGCTTCTGAAGAAAATAGTTTTAGCTCACACACTGTATGTGCAAATTTTTGGCATATTTATTCACTTTCCAATGTTAGGAAACACTAGGCATACTAGAATAGTTTTCTGATGCAAAATATCATTTCATTGAATATGAAGGAAACTGTTTTTGAATAACATCGAAATATTTGTTAGAAGCGTGAAATTGTGCTATATCTTTTAGCAAAGATAAGTATGCATTTTCAAACAATTTTCGGATAATAAAGAAGAAATACTATTACTCAAGTATTTCACGCCATAGTTTCTGAGAGCTTCTCTTGTTTGTGAAATAAGTCAGTCGAAACTGAATATCCCTATCAAGCCTTATTTATAAGTAGAGAAATCTGATACCTTCGGTATCGTGTATCATACTTTTTGAACAGTTTAAAAAGGTAAAGCAAACTGTACAACAAATTTTTAATTGATCACATTCCATTGAGTTGCATTTAGAAACAGATTATTTTGTTCCCCTGAACATTTTTTTTAATTAGAAAAACCCTCAGAAACCTAAGACTGAATATAATTATGTTTTGTTAAAAACAACTTTTGAGCTCCAATATTTTAAGTCAGAATCCTTTTTGAGCGTGCGCGGAAGATGTTTGTCTCCTGTTTGTGGAATAGGTCCATCAGAACTGATATCACAATCAAGTTATGTTTATAAGTCACAGAGAAATCTGATACGTCGTGTACAAAGGGGCTGGTGCACGTTAAATCTTTCGTGGCCTCAAATGTCCTCACGTTGGCGTGGTGTGTATGTTTGGGGAGTGGGGTACCAGCTCAGGTGTTGCCTCGTCATCTCACCGTGGTTCACAATTACGTGGTGTTTACCACGGATCTTCTTTCCCATGGGGACTGATTCTGGACAGTCACCAATACCCCGTTGTGTTGCTCCAGTGCGACGTTAATTACCTACCTACCTACCATCTGATACTATCGGCATCGTGTTCCATACTTTTTAAAGAGCATGTTAAAAGCAGTGTAACAAGCTTAAAAGAAATTTTTTATTCTTTTATTATTCTGCTCTTAGAAACAGATTAATTTTGCAACACTGACTGAACAGTTTTTAAACAGAATAAAACGTAAACAATGTTAGTTAAATTAATTCTAAGATTAAACAGAAGTGTCATCTTCTCAAAAGCAACTTTTCAACTTAATTTTGAAATTTCCAATGGTATTTTTTCATAAAAAAGTACGTGTCTTAGAAATGCAATGATTTTCATAAAAAGATGTTTCAAGACTGAGGACTTGCAATCCTACAAACCACAGAAATTAATTTCCCTCAAATCATCCACAGATGTTACATGTCCAAGACATCTTTCTGAAGGAAAAGAACTTTATTGCATTTTCGTTGTAGAAGTATTGAAGATGATTTCAGTCCAACAAAACTTATATAATTATTAATATATGATTGCTGCGTTTGATATGCCACAAGTTTGAACAATGAAAATCATACCATGTCTTTCAAATGCAGGCATAACTTGCATCTTAATGCATGCGTTTTCAGAAAGAATCTCTCAAGCTTGAACTTCCTTGGAAAATTTCTCTAGTCGACTCATCCCGACACCTTTTGATAAAAATAACAATGGTAAAAATTCCTAAGTGATACTTTAGAGTTAATTATTACACGAGTGCAGATGTTGCTAATCTAGCTCACTCAGAAAGGAAAAAACACGCCAGACGGCGAAATTCTACGATTTCTCTGATCATTAAGTTCAGCTGTATCCTCAATTCTATTGGGGCCGTCGTGGCACAGTGGATTTGTTAACTGCGTTAGCAACCTGCCAGTTGTGGCGCAGGTTTGATTCCTCCTTTAGGGTATTTCTCTCTTATATGTTAGAAAAACTTTCCACGTGTACGTCCATCACTCGACGTCGCCTGTCATGTGTTTGGAGTAGTTTGGTCAAATGTGGGCCTTTGCGCCATAAAAGCTCAACCAACCAACCTCAATCGTATGAAGCGATTAAATTATTGAATGTGAGAAACTTACCACAACTACAAAAACTAACGCACAATATATACCTATCTATACATATAAAGCAGAGTTGGCGTCAGTCTGTATGTTCTCTATACAAATCTACACCGTTTGACCAATCCACACCAAATTTGGTACACTTATACTCTGGAACCCTGCGAGTAACGCAAACTACATATTAAACCCGTTCTCTTTAACCTAGGTGTGCAGAGGGGGCTAAAACAATTCGAAATCGCCATAGGAAAACATTGAGCATAAAACGATTGCGGTACGCAATTCAGTTTGTTTTACCAGTATTGATCGAAAATCAAATTTCCTAATAAAATTGTTTTACCAGTATTGCTCGAAAAACAATTATTTCCGAAACGTTATATATAAACAATTTAGAATTCTAATTATGTTTGAACTGATTTTTTATTTCTTTCAACAATATAAATAATTTATGAATACTTGATTGATGAAAAATGGATACTTAAAATACTTTTTTTACACAACACGAAAACCTAAACGGACAATTCATTTATGTAAATAAGAATGGAGTGTTTGTACATTGAATATTTTCGACCTATTTCAAGTTTTCTATCCGTTTTGGACCCTTCTGATGCAAAATTCATCTCTTGCGTGTTTGGTGTCTGTCCTCCTGTCTGTATGTGTGTGCCCATGCTATGTCCAAACAGTTGAATATATTTTCATGAAACTTTGAGTTCTTACATTCATTTAGTAACTGAACTTGGTTGCGTAAGTCTGTCTGTCCGTCTTGTTCTGTTTGATTTTGTGTCTGTGTGTTTGTACAAGTATCACATAAGATTTGATCCTCATATTTTAATTTAGTGTTTTTTATTTGTGCACCACATTTTAATTTAGTGAATACATTATTTAAAATTTCTTTGCTTATATATTTAGACAAGTTTTAAGTTAAAACATCTGAATAACTATACTTAAACTAACCATAATTTGGTTGTTTTGAAGTAGTTGGGAGGTGTATTGAGCATTGCAATTACTTGGATTGCTTTACCAGTGCTGCTGAAATATCAATTATTTTCGAAAACTATTTTACGGAATTTAAATTCTAATTGTTTATTTATTTCGAGCCTTATTTTTCTTTACGAAATATAAAAAAATTCTGAATATTTTTGACAGACGATAAAGAGAATAAAACTATATAGAAAGAAACGTTTTAAAATAGGACGGGTAGCTAAAATGACAACCTTTGTATTTGTTTAATCGTTTGCTTTTTAAAATTTGTGTCCGTTATATTCCAAGAATCTATTTTGTAATGAAAAAACATACATTCTTTATTTTTCGTTCAAAGTTTTTAAAATCCGTTTTAAGATATATTTCTGAATTTTGAATTTTATGTTTTTCGTTCAATAACGGTAAGGACGATAAATAATGGTTTAATTAGTTTTAAAAACGTTTTTAATCATTGCATGATAATTTTAGGAAAAGCTTTTGTTTCTAAATGACATACGAGGCATTTATATGTATACTCTGACTATTCTATGCATTCTAGGTAACATTGGCACTCTAGAGACTTTTCTATCTTACTAAAAATTTAAATTCCTCAAAAATGTAAAATGTTAAATATGACATTTATTTACATTTGTGAAATTGGGTATTTAACAATTGTGTACCTTTATTAGATTTACATGTGATGAATAGGAATTCCAATTTATTAACGAAAACGGAAATTAGTTAACCAATTCAACCCGAGTAACGCCGGGTTATTCTGCTAGTTGATCATAGAAGCGTAAATTTGCTACTCGGTATCTGGCAACGCAAGAATTAATGTTTTGTTTTGTAAATTTGGTTTAGAATTCTGTGTTTGCATATTTGAGTTAAAACAGAACAGCGAAATGTTGCGGTCATATTTAAGTATTTCTAAGAGAATTATTACCAATATGTGTTTTTTGTAAACAAATTGTATGTTTCGACCAACTTTTCTTAATTCGGGTTGAGTACGTAATGGTTTGTAGAAATCTAGTATAAAAGTAAAATATACAAAACAAACCACACTTTTTAGACATAGATATTCATTACAAGACGATTAAAATCAATTAAATTTACATTTGTTTTTCATGTTTCATGGGTGTTATTGAAAGCTGTACTCCAGAGTCAACTATATCTATCATTCTAAATAGGTACTTGGTTTCTATTTAGAAACGAATCTGAATTTAAAAAAGTAATATAAGAATTCAATTTAAAACGGAATGTCGGTTGGAGTAAATTTCAACTAAGACTTTGCTGATCTTGAAATAATATCAGTTAGGAATTTTGAAAAATTGAAATTTTTCGTCTTAAGTGACAGAAGATAGAGGCTGCTTACTTTCCAAGTGTTCTTATACAACTTGTATACATTTGAAACATTTGTTGAAAGCAGTCATTTTCTTTTTTAAAGCGCTGCAAAATCGACCTTCTGTTTCTTGAAAAATTTTAATTCGATTGAGTTTGTTTTGTGTACAATGATGACATTTATTTTAAAAACAAGCTCCGTTCCACATGCCGCTGAATAGAATTTTCAAGAAAAAATGTATTTGTTTCCAAATAAATTAATCCCGAATACCGTAACAATTTAATTTGCCATCCTCGTATAATTATGATGAAATTTGAAAACATCGCATCATGGTGCAAGAGTGCCACAAGTAAAAAATATTGAGAAGGAAACTAAGAGCCATTTTTACTGAAAATGGACTTACGGGGAATTCGTAATCACTCCCAAACACAAAATTGGAATCTGTAGTAGTCCCCTTGGTGTAAACGTTTACAGTTAATCTTACAGCAGGAATGCGATGAATGTGAAATGGATTTTTGGATGCATGTATACATATTTGCGTTCGAAGTAAAATGCAGTAGCTGTTAAAAAGTTAAAACGATGTTAAAAAGTTATTTTCCGTATACTTAAATGATGCTTCAATTTTTCTATGAAAGAGAAGTGATTAGTCTGATCAATTTTCAATCAACACTTAACTAATTCAACCCGAGCAACGCCGAGTATTTCTGCTAGTAGAAGTACGTAAATTAGTAGTGTAACCAAACTCTATCACGAAGTACTTTTTCATAGTTAAATTGCACCGTCTTTCATACGTCTTGCTAAATTGGTGACTGGCGGATGTTATTGTGAACATTCGTACTTTCAAATACAGGCTAGATTTCACTTCTGACAAATTCCAGATGGCACACTTCGATGGATGGTTCAGGATAAGCAGTTGACCTACGAAGATGATGCATATCTCTTCCAATAACTGTCTGAAGCTCTGATAAAAGAATTTGCTTCTATTCTGATCGCGCCTTTATTCTTCGTTGCCTCTCAGGTTTCTCTCCACACTGTGCCTCACACTCGCCTCAAAAGACAAAGCATGACAGTACATTGTCCGAACCATTCCATACACGTAGTAAATTGTATGACTACGTAAATGGAAGTGATCCGTGATCTTAATACAGCTCTCACGCAATTGGAAATCAGTCAACTAGTGGTATAAACTATTGAATTCAGTCAATGAAAAATTCTAGTGGAGTGTGTACTGTGTGATGAATATATCCACCATTACAAAAGTTAATTTAGAATACAGTAAAACTGCATTAAAATTAAAATTAAAGTAATTCCTTATTGTAATAACTTATTACAAAAGTAACTTATAAAGCAGTGTAACCTATCTCCATATTGAAGTATTTAAAGTTGGTAGACCAACTTGCATTGTCTTTCAAACGTCTTGCTAAATATTAGAATATTATCCCTTAAAATGCATATGTACAGTCGCGGTAGAAACCCCGAACCACTCCCTTTATTTCGAGAACTATTCATAATAGAAATTCGAATATATCATTCAATAGAGAACAACGTCCTCTACAAATTCAAGTGCAAAAACAAATTGCATAAGGGGTCATCTTGATATAAAATTTTGCCCAAACAACAAAATTTCCAATGGAAACACCATGTTTTGGTGCCTTAATCAGATTCCGAATCGTTAAATTAATCTAAATATGGAATTTCATGACTTTACTATTTTTATATCCGGAGATAATCAATGTTAAAGTTGATGCCAATTTCAGGTATCTCCACATTGAAAATTACTACTGTGTACGTGGTTCACGTACCCGAGCTTCTCTAGTGATCGTTTCATTTCCCATAGGGCTTACTGTCTAGTAAACACGGGAGTCGTACTCCCGGAATACCCAAGTGATCTTCCGTTTCCATACCACTACTCTGTTCCCTAATTCTTCTTTTTGTCCTCTCACTACATTTTTTGCTTGAAGTTGTTTGTCGTGTTTGGTGCAGCTGTACTAAATCTGACCCTAGCGCCATAAATCCCCAACTAACCATTGAGTGTAAACCTAATATTCTCGATATTGAAACTATTGAAGGTTGATAAAGTACGATTTTGACGAACAATTGACAATCAATCAACTAGAGATAGTACTTTTTGAATTCGGCCACTTTAAATTCTGGAGGCGGAATATTGGGGTGAACAGTCACCACTACAAATGTTTTATGGGTAATTAAGCTAAATTGCTGTTTTATTACTTAAAAACAACATCATATTAGGCAACCACTAGCGAAACTGATTCAAAAGTTTATAAAAAGCATATCAATACACACTAGTATAATTAAACAACAAAGTCTCGAGAGAAGTTTTCCTATTTTTTCATGTTTGAAATTACTTTACAGAGCAAATAAATCTTTCTGTCCTGAGTATTTGAAGTTAAAGGTCTCTGGGAAGAAAGCGAAGCAAATAATGGTTCCAAAAGCTGGCTTTATTAAAAGTAGCTGTTCTCTAACAATCTCGTTTAACCCAATATACTTTGAAGTATGGATGTTTCCTTTTCTCCTATCGAAAAAAAGAGTCTCCAAAGAACATTTTTTAGAGAAAAAGGCAAATAACTGTGAAATGGAACTGAGAGACATAAAATAACTTCTCTGATCGTTTCAAAGAAAACTCTTTTGTAAAACTTGGTAAACACTAGAAAAATTTAATATTTCCTGTTCTGCAGCTGAATACGTCACAGCTATGGTTTATGGGACAAAAAACTAAATCATCACTTTTCGTCTTTGAGTTGTTGGTTTAATTAGTTTTACTTTATTTTATATGATACTTGATGGAAATTGAGTCTAAATTTGATTTTTGTTAAACAAAGAAATAAAAAAAGTTAGCTTTCTTCTAGAAAAGGATTTTTTTGTTTCTTTGCATAGTTTATCAGCAAAATGAAGTTTATTAACATAAAATATTGGAATACGTAGTTAAAAAATCATTTATATGAATTTTTTGGTTATTAAATCAAATTTGAGTAAAAACTTTATAAGAAATTTAGAAACATTAATTTGGTAGATCATAAACGTAAGCTGAGTAGCAAAAATGGAAATGTACGTATTTATAGAATTTTGCTGGAATTATGTGAGTTAGCATCGAAATTCAAAGCCTAAAACTTAATGATTAGCATTCTACAATAAAACATTTAGATCATGCATATGTTCTTAGTAAACTTTTTTATCTCTTAGTAAACTAACTCAGGTCTTAGTAAACTTACATAGTTCTTAGTATCACTTCTTGAAGGAATCGCAATTCTACAGTACAGGGCGAGCATTGGACAGTGTAATTTTGGATTACCTAGAGTGAGGACTGCATGAGTGATTCATTCAAAAGTTACCGAACTACGCTACAATTAATAGTGGACAACAACAATCGCTCAACAATTAATATCAAATTGCACTTTAATCGTCCAAACTGTAAATTAATTGTTGAATATTCCACAATAAATAATAGTTCACACTTCCTATGCCTGCTGCATTATTCCCACAATTGAACATCAAGCCAAAGTAATCAAGTCAAAACTACGGTTTGTGTCCTTGACATAACCTACCAATTTTAAAAATATTTGTTTGTGAATTTGTGTATTTTAGATATGAACAGAAGTGGGAAAACCAGAAAAGTGAATGAATTTTGTGCACTTTGACAACAGAAAAGAGTGATTTCTGAACGAGCACGAGACACGTCAAACTCAGATTGCTTTACCAGTGTTGGTAGAGAAACAATTTTTTCAAAAATTATTTTCACAGAACCTTCAGAACAGATTCTGAGTTTATTCATCTAAATTCTAATTTTTTTATTCTTGAATTAATATTCTCTTTCTTTCCAAAGTACGAATAATTTTCGAATACTTGAAAAATAATGCAAACAGAATTAAACACATTTATTTTTGAAAATTTGCTGGAAATAAATTTTAAAGATAAAATTTTATCACACAAATACAACTACTTTAAGTTTCCTTTTCTAGAAACGAATCTTTGTTTAATAAGAAGCTCAAGAGAAAATGTCACTGAAAATAAAATTTCAATTTGCTACTCAGTATTTGGCCACGTTATGCCAGAATCTAAGTTTTACTAATTCCATTTTCAATTCTGAGTTTATTCATCTGAGTTACGCTCATATTCGACCATTTCTATTACGTAGGTGTTATTTGTAAATAAATCATTGTTTTTAATGATATTATATTCTGCGTGTTTTGGGAATTATTCCCTTCTAAGGAGATTCAAAGTTGAAATCGGATACCTTTGCTCACATCTTTTGTTTTTCAGAATTCAACATTTTTTGAATGACAGAAATTTTAATTCTCATTCATATTAATTTCTGCTACTGTTGCGTTTAGATGTTTCATTATTTTATGTGGTAAATAAATTATATTTAGGAGTTGAATTTCGATCATTTATTTATTTTGTGCCCAATATAGGCTAAAGACGTGAGTTCATTTCTTGATGATCGATGTGTATTTCCACTAACTCCCTTCCTGGTTTAACATATATGGATGTAGAATTTTGTTTCTTAAAAAGAAATAAAATGCACGAAATAAAAACCTTTAGTATAAGGCTGATTGCAAATTATACGTTGTAATTCAGAGTTTTTAAATTTTGATATGGGTTTCTTTTACAATTAATATCTGTAAAATGTTAAACTCTCATGTTTAAAATTAAAGGGTTTTAATGAAATATGTACTCAGCAGTCAAGTAAATAAAAATATAATAATTCTGAATATATACGTGATTTCCATTCAGAAACCAAATCTCCGAAATGAAAAAAAGTGCCAAAATAATTCGATTTGAATCTGCATGTGAGTTGTGCTAAAGAAAATTCAAATACAACTTAGCCGGTTTCAAAAGATTATTGTTCAAAAATAACTAAACTAGGATTTTTTTTAATTAAAAGAGCGCCCTTACGACAAAAGGTTTATGTTGATAAATTTACGAGTAGACTCTATTCTCGTACAGCATAGTTATCTGCAAAACTTTAGTGAAACAGTGATTGTCTTACAAAAATAGCTGTTAACCGACTTATCAATTTCTCAAAAAATTATAAATGATTATCTTTATTTTGACTAGAAGAGGAATTTTCAGCGTAAAGAAACGAACTACCGGAAGACGAAGTTTTGCATAGGGTTGAACAGTACGGAATACTCACAAAAAGTACGTTTTATCACAAAAGCACTAACGCCCTCTACATTTAGCTTTACTGAAAAAGCTTCTCACTAGGAAAACACTTAGTTTTAAATCAGTTACGGGGGTGCCAGTGAATGGAATTTTCAAGAAATATATTTGCTTTAAAAGAAATTATTCATGAATATTGTATCAAATTAGTTTGTCATCCTTTTGTTAATGATGATAAAATTCGGAAATATTGCATCCCTGATAGATATCAGGGGTGCTCAGTTTTCTTATTATCAGGTAAGTAGGTATTTTAATTAACGTCACACTGGAGAAAAACAACCGGCTATTGGCGACGGTCAGGGATCAAAACCCGCAGGCAAAGATCCGAGGACAACACCACGTAATTTTGAACCACGGTCAAATGACGAGGTCACACCTGAGCCGGAACCCCACTCTCCAAACTTCCACACCATGCCAATGTGAGGATATTTGAGACCACGACAGATTTAACGTGCAGTAGCCTCCTTTGTATACGACGGTCTTTGGTTGTGTTCGTACTCGCAACCCTCCGGTTGCTAATCCTTTACTCTTCCAACCGGGCTACCGCGGCTCTTTTCGTATTATGAAAAATATTGATAAAAAAACTGAGTGCCATAGGTTCGTCATTTCAATCCGAACAACGACGGGTAATATTCTACTCTTAATAAAATGATTGCCGAGAAAACATAATGTTAAGTTACTATCCCAGTCGGAATTAAAAAAAATCGGTTTTAAAGTATTATTTAGAGAAAAGTGGTGAAATGTATGTGGAACTAACTACTTAAATTTGTAAAAACCTCCTGTATCACACACAATTTATTCAAGTCCATAAAAATGTTTATTTCTATCCAAGTGAAAGAGTCTCCTCTCATACCTGATAATTACGTTTTTATGAAATAATTTCAAAGAAAACTGAGTTTTTGTTACAACAGTTATCGACAAAATCACATTTCGAGTTTTTCAATTTTTTACAACTGATAGTCGCAAATTAAAACTAACACATTTGTTTATGCGTGAATTGATAGCTTGACTCGCAGAGAATCAAGTTCAGTTTACATTAAGCTAGTTTTTTATTTTTTAAACGCTAGGTTGTGGCAGCAGTCAGTTTGGATTCTAATTTATTTATTTTATTCTTTAGACGGCAGTTGTGTCAACATTTAAAAAATATCTTTAGAACTTTTTAGTTTTCGTCAGAATTTTTTCGACTAGCTTTTCGTCGATGTCTATGCGCAAATTAATTATACTGACGCAAGGAAGTATTAATTTAGATACGGTAGGTAGGTATTTTAATCAACGTCGCATTGGAGCAACACAACTGGCTATTGGCGACGGTCCGGGATCAAACCCGAAGGGAAAGATCCGATAATTTGGAGACACGACCTCTGCCAGTGTATATATATTGGCTGTAAATAAATAAGTTTGAATTATATAGTCCATTGATTTGTACCATCAAGAACAACGGACATGCTGATAAATTAAAATGCAAACCCGAAATTTGTTGTAAATAAATAACTTTTAGTTACATAATCCATTAACTTGTACCAATTACATCAACTTTCTGATGAAATAGACAGAGCTTGTGGGTGGAGTCTCTATCGTATGATCTCAGAAGGGTAAATCACGTTGGCTTGATAATCGACTTGGGCCTATTGAATGTCAAAGGGCAGACTCGTGCTTTTGATCGCCCTGAATAGTCACTTTAACCAATCAGTAATTTATCCCACTTTAGAATTCCTGCTTTTTACCACAACCACGTGACACATTTTCAAACAAAGCAACAGACATAAATAACGTATGTTGTGCGCACAAACTCCATCTATTTCCCTAGAAGGTTGATGACACGGACGTAATGATAAAATTACTTAAAATTTAAATTGAGCTTAAAGTTTCTTGAAGGCGCGGTGGTCTGGTTAGAAGAGTATAGGATTTGAAACCAACCGGAGGGTTACGATTTCGAAGCCCGGTCCAACCAAAGACCATCGTGCACGCGGGGGCTGATGCAAGTTAAATCTGTCGTAGCCTCAAATGTGCTCACGTTGGAATGGTGTGGGAGCTTGGAGAGGGGTGGGTGCTAGCTCAGATGTAATCTGACCGTGATTCAAAATTATAAGGTGTTGCCCTTGGATCTTTTCCTTCGGAACTGATCCCGGACCGTCACCAATAGTCCTTTGTGTTGCCTCAGTACGACGATAATTAACTAATTACAACTTAAATCTTTGCGAGCAAAGATATCAATGCACGTGCACAAACACTGTTTTAATTTAGCAGTCAGAGAAAATTTATTACGTGTGCAATTACTTAAAAGTAACGTTTCTGTACTTCAATTAAAACCCATTAAAACAACTTTTGTTTTCAACCCAAGTGAAAGAAAGTCCTTTTCTCCCAGTAATTGTCTCACCTTGCTTCCAACACGAAACCGCCCGTTCTCCCGTATTGGATTCCGTCATTCCACACGGACCAGAAACCGACCCATTGAAGGGTATAACTGTTGTCATTTCCAGAAAGCCAGATCGATGGCCTGATACAATTTACGGAATGCTGCGAATCGGACTCTTGTATGCCGGACTGCCGGATAATCGATTTGGCAACGCCAGATTAGAGCATTTCCATGAACTGTGACGACAACCTTGATTATCGGGAAGCCGCAAGGTACCATCTCTCACTTCTGATCATCGCCGAATGGGAATTCCCCTCCTTAAACGGCATCTCCGAGAGGGTATCTGGAAACTTTAATTTATCACGTTGTTTGAAGTGTGCTTTGTCACAAACAACTTCTAAGATTGATTGAACTAATGAAGCCATTGGAGGCGGAGGGATTCTGCAGGAAGCCGTGGGAATTATTTACTGAAGTTAACTAAATTCAAGGAAATCAATTTCCTGTTTCGGAAAACCTAGAAGGGTAGGTTTCTTTAACATAGAGTTTGTAATGGTTAACCTTCCACTGCATATTAAATCGGATTTGATACACCAATTACTTTTATTTTAATTCTCAAGGTGGGTAGGTAATTAACTTCGCACTGGAGCAACATAACAGGCTATTGGTGACCGATCAATCCCCAAGGTAAAGGTAGGAGGACAACAACAGGTAATTTTTAACCATGGTCAGATGACGAAGTAACACCTGAGCTGGCACCCCACTCTCCAAACTTCCACACCATGCCAACGTGAGGAAATTTGAGACCAGGATAGATTTAACGTGCACCAGCACCCGTGTACACGACGGACTTTGACAGGACTGAGTTTCGAACTCGCAACCCTCAGGTTGCTAATCCGTTGCTCTTCCAATTGGGTTACCGCTTCTCTTTAATATTCAAGAGAAGTTATTAATATTTGGTGAACTAAAATGAAGCCATTAAATACTGAGGGATTCCATAGGAAGCCGTGGGAATTATTTACCGAAGTCGAATAAAAGAAAACAAATTATTTTAATAGCCAAGAAAAGTTATGATGATTTATCGAGATAATGAAGCAATTGAATGTTGAGGTATCCCGTAAGAAACCGTGATATTATTTAATGAATTTAATTAAATTCAGGGGAAAATTGTTTTTCTGCTTCCAGAATCCTAGATAAATGAAATGATCACAATTGACTTTTTACTTCATGCTGAATCAAATTGTACATATATAATTTTTATTTAAATATCCAAGAGAAATTAAAATTCAGTGAGCTGTAATGTATCCATAATTGAATACTGAGGGGTACATATACTTGGGATTGGTGTACAATTACCTTTTATTTCAATATTCCAGAGAAATTTAACTTTGTATAAAGTTTTTTTTCATTTATTAGAGATTACATAAACTGGAACTGGAAACAAAAGGGATTTGCAACCGTGATTAATATTGTGCAAAACATTGTAGCTAAACTTTATGCTACAAAAAACTTTAGCATCTTGGTAGTAATAAATTAAAATTGAGTATCTCTTTAAACTGAACCCTAAATTTTACAATAAAACATTGGAAGGAATTTATGTTCGTATGCTCATCCGTTTACGAAAGTTCAATGATGTAGAATGATTTGCTGACCCTGGCGTCGCAACACTAGCCAAAATCAAAATTAATTTTAAATATTTACTTTTGCTTATTTCAATCTGTTACGGCTATTAAATGAGTACTTGCACCGAAAATATGACCAACACTCATTCTTGAAACACACGTCAAGATTATTTATGGCGCGGAACTATAACACATGATTGTGAGGTAATATCATGTGATATATGCATCGTCACTAGGGAGAGAATAAGGTCAAACGTTGGAGAGTATGTCACAATTGTGTTATGTGGAAATACGCCATAATGTACAATACAATAATTATTACAAGGCATTCAGTGTTTTAAGTGCAGTGGAAAATCCACGAGGATGGTTGGTTGGTTGTTTCATGGCTCAAGGGCCGCATTTGGCCAAGCTACGCAAAACACAAGACAACAGACGATGTTAAGTAAATGGAATTACACAAAGAAACGTTTTAATGACACCTAAAAGAAAAATACACCTAGGGTAACTTACAGGAATCGAACATATACCACATAAACCTCGTAGGTTCCTAGCACAACCTACAGCGACCCCATCATGAGGTTGACCTCTAATCCTAGTGCTGCCAATGATGTAGCTCTCTGCTCAATAAGCTTAACCCTCAAAGTGTTTCTACGAGATATCTAGTCTAAAATCTGGTAAGTTTTGCTAAAGACGAGGTGCATATCGTACATCGAGATCTTGTAAGTTTTGCTAATGGTGAACTAATAAATAATAATATTGGTAAATGACGAATTTGCTAACGCCTCGTCGAGACGAAACTGCTTTTATTACTCCAGGAGGAATGAAGATCCAAGACGGAAATACAAATTATCCCTTGTCCAGAACGGTGACAGTTTGAAAAAAGTTTTTGCAGCAGAGGCTGGTTACTACAGGGCAGTTTTTGAAGCGAAGATAAGCCACCAGGTAGGTTAAAAAATCGTGTGTGTTCTTCAGTAAACAAAAATGAATTATGCATTGTGGAAGAAGACAAATATATTAGCATATTTCGTTTTTCCAATGGAACAAATGCGTATCGATTATCAAAACTATGAATGCAATTTTCAATTTAATAAACCCAATTGCAAACAACTGTATTTTTCAAACTGAAATTTAATTGAGCTATAATCTCCAGCAAACAATTCAAACCCCTTATCTCTCATATACGTATAACTTCTCCACAGCCACCACGTTCACAAAGAACCAATATTTATCGGAAATAAATCATTTTAATGGGCACTGTATTCATAGGATCGGTTTTATCTCATCTTTTTTCCGTCGCCACTCATTCCCTTGCAGTGGTGATTGATTTTCTGTGAATCCTCCCTGAGTTCCCTTTCCTGCTTCTCCACCGATGCCATCCCATATGTCTAAAATTGATTTATATTTCGCCCAGCTTTATCGCTTCCTCTTGTGTTTCCGATACAATCCGATAACAAATAACTTCAGTGTGACTATTTATAACTCACAGATGTCCATTGAACTGCGAAAAGATGTAACACCATAGTTTTATTGCGGAGGGAGAAGTTTGTTGAAATTGTAAGACTTACAGTCAATTCCTTGCCGATAATCTATAGATTTTTATTTATTTAATCTTCCTGGTGGTTGTCTCTGCGAGGCATCTCGTCTTTAACAAGACTGATCAGATCTTGATGGACGAGATATCTCGTCATTAGAAGAAAACTGGCCAGATCTTGATCTCGTCATCATAATAAAATCGGCATATCTTGATGACGAAATATCTTGTCATATAAGCAAAATTTGTCAGATCATTATATACATGATATCACTTCGAAATTGCTTGGAGGGTTAATTGTGGTCTACAGAAAAATGTCCAATTACAAAGAACAAAAATTTATGATTAAAAAAATGCGAAAAAAAGCACATACAAATCCTGTTAGAAAAGGGATAAGACAACACACTTCACTGAAGTGGATTACTTATTGGATTGAAATCCTTAAAAATATATCAACCTCTGAGAAAGAATTATACAATGTTAGAAATCTGTGTAACAAAAATTATTTTTAAAGGCTGTACAAAAAATAATTTACAGTTTCTGGTGATAAAACTGGGGACGTCAAAACTAGGACAAGACACTAAAAACGGCGAATGAACTTTGTTTTGTATGAGGCTTAAAAAATTTGTTAAAGCAATCCTTTCAAAAGCTTCAAAGTAAGGAAACTGAAATGATTTCACAATTCAAAATAAGTACACCTGAATATTCATAATTCTTAAAATTAATATATCTCAAAAATTAATTCTGTATACTTTCAATATCCATGATGTGGCAGTAATAAGGACTCCAAATTACAGATCCATATTTAATACGGATCTAAGCTAAACATTCAATAATAAAATGATCTTGTTAGCATTACAAAATTCATATGTTCAGAAATATAAATCTGTCAAATTGTGAATTTTATACCCATACCTATTTTTAAAAAATGTGATAATTACTTTTGTAGTAATATGTTCTGATACATTTGAAATCATTTATGAAAGACTAGTGTAATTTTTAAAGTTCATACGATTTCAATTTTAATAATTTACAAGATGGGAACTTTAAGTAGTTTTTATACTATATGGGCAATTCCATGTGACTCATGTTACAATCGGACGTCAATTTTCATTATTAAATTTATTATAAATAAATAAGGGATGAAGATTACTAAACAAAAATTCTAAAGCATCTATGTCATAATTTAGAACTTATATCAGCATTGTTCCAATAAGACCCAAAAGAGAACGAGGGGTGAAACACTTACACAAAAATTTATTTAAAACACTAAAGAAACATAGAAATTAGAGCAAAATATTAGTTGCTCGAAGAATACAACTTAGCACTTTCATGGCCGACTCGCAACTGAGCATTAATGGCGGGAACATTAATCGGAAAAATTAATTCGGATGCTTCGCTAAGAGTAGTAGGTCATGTTAAACCTAAGAAAAATGAAATTACTGTTTTAATTAATGAAATAAAATGACATTTTTATGTGACTCACGTTACATACTTTCGTGACCCACGTTACATACTTTTGTGACTCACGTTACATTTGTGAATTTTGAGAACTGAATGCTTAATAATAACGTTTTGGAAATTTTTAATCGGTGCTAAAAGTAACTTTCTTATATATATATATTTGAGAATAATTGCTTATTAATGAAAGAAATTACAATTTTAAAAAATTAAATAATGTCCTCTAAACATACTTTTCTGCAGTGAAAATGCGAAGTAAATTATCATTTTGATTCAAAATTGTGTTTAGATCTGAATTTTGCTATTTCTTTTTGTATCAAAATCATTAATCACTACTTTTTAGCAGCTTCTACGAATTCGCGCACATTATTTACTAAACATTTCCTTTTTTTTCACTTGGTCGAAAGCATGTCGTTTAACACTGCCTCAAATTCCGTCTACTGGATCCTTACCATGTAATGTTGCAAAATAGTTCCACGTATTGGATACTTTGTACCTTTGTTCCAATGTGTTAAGAGAGGATGCTATGTGTGTTTTTAAACTGCCCCCATATGGACTGTCAGACCAAATTTCAACATTTGCACACAAGTTGAAATACTTTGTAATAAAAACGATATATTCAATAATGACCTCTTTGAATGATCTCAAAAATCTGATGCTATTACTACAGGATGGATGGAACCCAAATAATAAATAACGGCTGTAAACAAGTTAACTTGTTTCTGTTTCCAATGTGCACCTTGGGTCTCATCCTGAAAGGTACAAGTGTAGTTTTCAGAAAAGTTTACTTGCATCACTCATTGATATACCTTAGCTTGGTGGCGCTTAAATAAAATACCTAAGAAATTGCGGAATGAGACCCGAAATAAGTCGATACAAATCCAAATATGACCCAGAACCTTCTATCTTTTGACTATTGTTCTCTGCATCTCGTTTTCAAAATACCACGTAAGGCCAAATTCTTTTGTTCCAGGCAATAGATGAAATTTTTTAAAACCTTGTGCATCTTTGCAAATGCCACATTGGCTTAGCCAACTATTTCTGGAAGGACTGAACAATATTTTTTCTGAGAATGAATGGAAGTAAGCGGGAACACTTTAAATATATGTGTAATGTATTTACAGCACCTATATGAAATTCTCATGGTATATACATAAGCATTAATGTAAGGAATCTTATTTCTCAGATCTCATTCAAAAGAACATGCTTTGGGCGTAATTCAAAAATCTTGCTCTTACCAAGTTCTGATGGATTTTCCAGTTTGAACATTTCAAACACTTCCTTCAGTGACCACATAGGATGATGAGCTTGTTTTTTTTTATTTTAAGGCCATTTTCCCAAATCGTAACGACGTCTGTACGTCCAGGAGCCATTCGGCTAATATAATCTCGTTCATAAAATGATATAATTTTGTCTATTTTATCTCTACTCAAAGCTGATTACTTCGAATGATTACTAGTAGAATCAAAACATGCATTTAAAGTCACATTACAAATGCTGCTAAATAATTTACTCGCCACAACTTCATTACGATGTTGTGTGCTAGGAAAACCTCGCTTTGCTTGGGTCATAGCTTTGCCAAAAGTGTTCGCATTTTTGTACGATTGAGGTGCTTTTTCTTTGAATTCTCTTTGTTCCTTTAAACGCGATACTTTTTAACTCTATTATAACCTTTTTCCCTTCTGCATCAGTATTTAATAGTAAGACGATGCTTTTCTTTATATTCGTCACAATTTCTTTCTTATTTTAGTTTTACTCTAAGTTTTCTTCTTTCTTGGACTCTCTATAGCTGCAGTAGGTGCCACAATATAATTTTTATATTATATAAAGAAAAAGAACGTTTTAATTAAATCTATCACAAAATCGGTTGCACTTCGAATTTTAATAGAAACATTAAAGCCAATTATTTGTGTACAACATTTAACTTAATGTTTGACTCTCATTACAAAATTAAATGTGTTCTGTCTGTTAAGAAAAAAACATGAATTAAAATAAAATTTGTCATTTACTTTTACTCTTCAGACTAAATAAGGGGAAAAGTGAAAATTTTAATTTTAAGTTTTCGTGACTCACGTTACATTTAGAAAGTACTTTTTCGAAAATTATTCCAAAGTATAGTAATTAAGAAATTAGACATAATTTCCTGTACTGAAATCGCTCTTTCTATTATGCATGAAAATTAAACAAAAATAGACAATAATAGAAAAATTTGTCTGCAAAAGACAGTCAAGTTCACTGTAAAAAAATCTTCACATCTATGGTTTTAGAACAGCTGACCATATACTGATAAAATAAATGCGTAAGGTGTTGCCAAATTCAATTTTAAAAACTTTAAACTATTTAGAAAAGAACTAAAGAAAATACGAGTTAATTTTCTAAATTTTTTTCCACTTGCATGTCCCTTGTTTCGTGGAATTGCCCATATGTTTTTAATAGCTTAACATAATGAAAAATTCTTTCCTACTATTTTTATGCAAGAACTTTGATGGTCTTCTCTTAAAATGAAAAGTAAAGAAACATAAGTATCATGCAGATAGCTTCTATCTGTAAGGGGTCATAAAGTTTACAACTTTCTAAATAAAAATTTAAAATAAAATATTTATAAAACTCTCACTGTCGCAGATCATCGAAAAAAATTATATGGGCACGTTTAGTTTTAGGTAGGTAGTTGAATTAACGTCTCTCTGGAGCAACGCAACCGTTCAGTCTTAGGATTGTGCAAAATTTAGTAATTTCAAATTGAACTTCCATGAATTCTCGATACTGAAAGGGCCAGTTAAACAATATGTTTTAAACCCACTTGTAAGTCTTATTTTCTTGTGTCTATTCTGTTAACCTTTTTAAATTATATTATCTGCTTATCCTATATTGTAACCCTCATTCAACCTCATGATAACTGTTTTCTAAGTAGGTTATTTTTATACATTTGTAATCGTTTGAAAGATTAGTCCAATTTTCAAAATTATTTTTGAAATTCACATTATTAAGCTTTCAAATTTTAAAATTTCAATAACTTATAAGAGGAGAACGTTATTCAAGTTTTAGATATATACCGCAATAGTTGAACAAAATGAAAAATACAAATTAAATTGTTCATTTAAGCCTAATAATGCATCCAACTCACTTTATCTTACTACTGAAAGGGTCTGCAAATAATATTGTTGAAACCTACTCATAAGTCTTAGTTTCATGTCTATTTTGATAACCGTATACAATTATAATACCTACTCATGTATTGAAAAAGTAATTTCCTATAATTAAATCGTAACTTCGCTAAAAATCGTCATTTATTTAGCAGTTGTGATTTAATTCAAGATCCATCATCTTACAATGATTATCTTACTACAGATTCTTTTAACACAGATTGAAATTGTTGGAGAGATTAAATTAGTAGTATGTCAGAAAGGAATGATATGTTAAGAATTAAGACGCATACAAGGTATATAATTTAAAACATTCGCATCATTGAAAAAGGTTTCTTTCCCATTGTAAGGTCATATTATAATTGCTTTACTGTTACACAAAGTGATTAGTCTGTGTTTGAAATAAATGTTTCTAAAATATTAAAATATTTAAATCATCTATATACTAAATTTAGACTACAATTATTCGGTGTTATTATAATAACATTTGTTTTGATGTTTTTATCCAATACCCGACTAACTGAGCATTATGCATTCATCATGTCACTACAAGAGCGGAAAGTAAGCCACTTGGCGTTATCCTGGTTCGTTTCGGAAGTCATCATCCTTTTATTTCAACATCCAAATGGAACTGCAAAGTTTTACCAACCATTCTACGGTAAACAGCAGCCAATATAAATACGTACCGAGGCAATAGAAGAGCAAGTACGTAAAGCTCTTATCGTTTCGATAGTGGAAAGAAATGGGGAGAATTTTATTAAGTGACGTAGGTAAGTTTAGATTCATTAAGTAATTAATAAGTAATTAATTTTTCTTTGAATATCCAAATGAAACTGCTTAGTTTTACCAAACAGCCCCATTCTACAGTATACAACAACCAATAAGAAAACATACCGAGGCAATAGAACAGCACGTACAGAAAGTTCTTATCGTTATACGAAAGAGGAAGGAAGTGGGGAGAAGCTAGAAGTAGCCAGAAACACTATCATCCTTCGAAAAATCCTATAATCCCGGAGCTATTTCTTTTTCCCGATGATACGAGAAAAAGGAAATTGTGTTGCACGCTCCAAATACGATTCCATAAATCAAAGTTTGACGGCTTTCTTCTTAAAGGAGGCTTCTTTATACAGTGACAGGCACACTTCCACGTATACGAAACGCCATTTTTTTCTCTATATATACCTCCAGAAGAATGAAGTCAGGATGCCGTGGGAATTCTCTGTCTCGGAAAACTTGAGACAGTTGAAGAGATTTTAGGGATCCTTTTAGTGTTTTCAAATGAAGTTTTCAAGTTATTCTAAAACAGGATCACATAGAGACTTAAAAGAAAACGTTTTCAAGCAGATATTGGCAAAGATTATTTTTTTACTGAGGACTTTTGTATAATCGCATAAACTTTCGTTAACCGTATATAAGTTTTCCATTTGAGGTTATAAAATACAGTATCCTATATACTTTGGAGAATGCTTTTATATGATATTGCGCCATTTTTTTCCCTCTACAGCCAGAAAAATGAAGTTAGTATTCCGTGCCTAGGAAAAATTGAGACAGTTGAGGGTACTTTAGGAGTCTATTTAGTGTTTTTCAGATAAAGTTTTCAAGTTATTCCAAAACAGGATCATATGGAGGATTAAAAGAAAATGTCTTCAAGCAGATATCGGGATCGCTTATTTTTGTTACTGGGGAAGTTTGTATGAATGTTGTTCTGAATGTCACTAGATTTCCAAATTGTGTAGCATTTGTTTTGCACCACAATGCACATAATGATAAAATAGCAACATTGATTAGCTGAAAGAATTCTAGGAACAATTCTAATGGTTAGAAGTCATATAGGAAAAACTGCAGGTTGTGGATATATGCGTGTGCTCCCTTCAGGGGTATAATTTCGCATGAGCATTCATTACCCCAATATGAACGTTCCATTTGAGGTTGTTAACCATCCTGGTGGTTGTCTCGACGAGGCATCTCGTCATTAGCAGAACTGGCCAGATCTTGATGGACGGGATATCTCATCATTAGAAGAAAACTGACCATATCTTGATCTTGTTATCATTATACAATTAGTGCTACCTTGAAGACGAGATACCTCATCATTATCAAATGAGAGATGATGGATGAGACAACTCGTCGAAACCACTTTCAGGGTTAATATTAGCATACACAAGTTTACAAATATGGCATAGGTGTCATATTTGTTCAAGCTGTGCCAAACACAAGACAGACAACTTCAAGCAAAAAATGTCTTGAAAAGGGACTAAAAGAGGTATTTTAGAACAAGGTAGTGGGATGAAAGCGGAAAAAGATCGCTTAGGTGCTATCTTGAAGACGAGATACCTCATCATTATCAAATGAGAGATGATGGATGAGACAACTCATCGAAACCACTTTCAGGTTTAATATTAGCATACACAAGTTTACAAATATGGCATAGGTGTCATATTTGTTCAAGCTGTGCCAAACACAAGACAGACAACTTCAAGCAAAAAATGTCTTGAAAAGGGACGATAAGAGGTATTTTAGAACAAGGTAGTGGGATGAAAGCGGAAAAAGATAGCTTAGGTATCCCGGGAACGTGACCTACGTATTTACAAAGATAGTAAGTCCCATGTTAAAGGAAAATATCACTAGAGAACCTCGGTCTATGAAACCCGTACACACCTGAAGGCGATGTGCCCCTGTGGGCTTATACTCAATGTTAATCTACTTATCCATTTGAAGGGAGAATCTTCTAATGTTTAGCAAGACTTGTTTGAAAGACATTGTAAGTTGGTCTACCAAATTTAAATAATTCAAGATGGCAATATGTTACACTAGTTTATAAGTTACTTTGACAATAAGTTATTACAATAAGGAATTATACTTAAGTTTATTGTACTAGTTAACTTTTGTAATGGTGCTAAATTCATCACCTTACACCCCTCCCACTGGAATATTTCAGTGGCTGAATTCGATATATGCTATCACTAGTTTAATAATTGCCGATTGTTCGACAAAACTTCAATAGATACCCTATAGAAAATATTAGGTTTATACTCAATGTAAATATACATATGCATTTTAAGGGATAATCTTCTAATGTTTAGCAAGACGTTTGAAAAATAGTGCAAGAGATAGTCTACCAACTTAAAATACTTCAATGTGGAGATAGGTTGCACAGCTTTATAAGCTACTTTTGGAATAAATTATTACAATAAGGAATTTTTTAAGTTTACAATACAGTACGTTTATTGTAGGTTAAATTTTATAATGGAGCTAAATTCATCACACAGTACACCCTCCACTAGAATTTTTCAGTGCTAAATTCGATAGCTGATACAGCTAGTTGACTGATTGCCAATTGCATGAGAGTGTTTTAAGATCACGGATGTGCTTCCATATGCGTAGTCATATAATCGATGGTTGCGCAATGAACTGTCCTGAATTGCCTTTAGAACCCCATGTGGACTCCGTGTGGAGAGAAGGCTGAGAATGAAGCCACGATCGGAATAGAAGCTGTGTCTATTATCATAGAGATTCCAATATATTCCAATATTAGTAATAATTAATAGCTAATTAATAGCCAATACTAGGCAGCAATACAATACAATTCCAATAGTATACAATAGTAACTATTAGCATACAATAATTTCATACACATATGCGAGGATGCCGCTGTGTGATATTGCATGGTTTTAAAATTAGAAATTTTTTAAGCAATTACTTTTAAATATTTAATTTTTTCCATTGTTTATGCTCAACATGTGAGTCCAATAAACCTATTCCGAGGGTCGTATCCTGTCCGTGTGTCCTAGTTTTGGGAACCCTTGTTATAAGAGATTTTCAGTGCATACAAACTTCTGGTTACACAGCATGGAATACATAGAAGCTCGTTCTAGCCCAAAATACTAGCGCCATTTTCATTTAGTTTTACAGAAACTTTTCAAAGACAAAACCACAAACGAACTAGTGACAAATTTCTGATTATTTCTCTGCCATCTTTCATAGTCCTGTGGTCTTCTATGGGTACTTTCATTTTAGTAACAACACAACGAATCTAAATCACTTAAGAACTTATTCCAATGCAATTACATCCAATAGCAATCAATGCGATTTTATAGTTCCAGTTCCATTACAGTAATATTTTTTAACCTATGAAATGAAAGCCAATTATAAATTCTTAAACTGTCATTCGTAATTTAACCCTCTGAGGGATCACACAAGTATATCCGTTAATCAACCTGTAGACTTCTCTGCCGGATTTTAAACATATCTGACCTTCTTCATTAATAGCATCTTTCATTGTATTCTTTTCGACCAAAATATGAGGTTATTAAGTCATTAGATGTGTTGTGAAGTAAATTAATGCTACAGAACTCGAAATTCTTGTGGCCCTCAGAGTTAATTATTTACAAAATGGTACAATAACACAATTAATACAACTTGGCTTTGAAACACTGTATAATAACTTCTTATAATTTGATTCATTCTAACATCCATTAATGGTAATAACATATTTAATTTGCATTCAGCTTTAATGCAAGCACCTCTTTGCTAAAATGCTTGTTCATGTGAAGTAAATGCCAGTTAACGATTTTCAGGCGAGAACCTATAAAAGACAGATGGGTGATTTTCCAGTGTCGTAAAATAAAGCATACAGGCGCCAACAAGTTGTTTACGCCCTATTTCTATCGCATATTGCTATACATCGCGAACGATATCAGTACTGAAGCTTGAAATTTCTCACTGGTGTATTTACGACTTTGAAATAACGAGTTCAGAAACTGCAACTTTGGAAAACAGATATAAAGGAAGCAATTCGAAGGTAAAACGTCCCCATAAATGAAACGAAAAAAGATGGAGGAAAATGAAATAAATTTTTATTCTCAATGGCACGTAGTCCCATAGGTACTGTGATTGAAGGTGCAAATTTTGCTTATTGAATCTGTAATTGACTCAAAACATGAGTAAAAAGAGATTCGAGCCATAATATCATAGGTAGAGTGAATCGAAGGTGTCATTTTTGCTGTTAATGAATTTTTGAATGATTCAAAACATCAGTAAAAATTGAGCACATAGAGTATAATAGATGGAGTAGATAGAATGTGCCAATTTTGCTGTTAGTGAATCTGTGAATTTCTCAAAACATTCATCAAAAAATAATAATCTACCTTTAGATGGAAGATATATATTCTAAACAGCACATAAAGTCTCATAGAATGAATCGAAGGTGCCAATTTCTGTTACCGAATCTGTGAATTACCCAAACATGAGTAAAAAAGAACCAAACTTTGATGGAAGATAAGCATGTAGGCGTGTTTTTGAGTGGAGTTTAGGGGTTAATTTAAAAATTAAAACCCATTCTAGTTGAAAACTTAATAATTATTTAATAATGCTAACATTATTTCCAAATCACAATCCAAACCACCACACAGGTTTCTCACAAGCGAAAACAATCTCTTTGTATAAGGGTCACACACGCTTCTGTCGATGATGAGCTGTTACATAACAGCTCTGGCGTCACAAACGCTGCTATCTCCATCTAGTTGCCAAATACAGTTAACAGTTCAATGACATAGAATTAATATTTAAAAATAATAAATATATCTTCAGCTTCACATAAAGAGTCCCAAAAATAGAATAGATCAAAAGTGTGAATTTTTTTTGTTAGTGAATCCTTGAATGATACAAAACATCAAAGACTCAACCTTTAGATGGAAGATGTACGTATATTCTAAACAGCCCATAAATAGTCCCAAAGGTAGAATGGACGGAAGGTGTCAATTTTGCTATTAGTGAATCTTTGAATGGCACAAAAAGTAAGCAGACTTGACCTTCAGATCGAAATCTTATTTGAGTGGCATCATAATATGATATTCTAGTATAATACCACTCGTTATGCATATCTTCAATCTTGTCTGGAGTGTTTCCTAAGCTTGGAAGTTTTATTGATGTACTAATTAGTCCATTTATTCACTATAAAAAATGACGTAAGCTTATCTGTTAAAAAAACGGGATTAAGTGCATGTTAGTTTAAAAATTCTAGTACGCTTTACTCTTCTAATGCGTGACTTATTACGAGACAGAAATTACAAAAATATTTACTTGGAAAGACACTTGAAAGAGAAATAACATTTACTGAATCCGATTTAAATCCAATGACATTTCAAAAAGAAATTCATACAGTTAATTGACATAAAATGTACAGTTTTTTAAATTGAAAGCGATTTGTTTAACTTTATTTCTTAAGATCACATAGTACTAATTTAATTTGTATTCTAGGGACAAATTTTTTTCCTCCTGTGATTTCCATTTCAATATTAAATCTTATTTTAATTGTCCCGCCATCGGCGTTTACTTATTTTTTAGACTCATTCTAACCTTCCTTTCTAAATTGAATTTATGTTTACTTAATCTTTTTTTAAAATCTGATACTTATAATTAACTATCTAAAATTCATCAACAATTCATCGAGTTGTACCTTTCTTAACTTTTAATTTGTTTGAAGAAATGTTTGCTGGTTTTAAAGAAAATGAATCTATTATGCTTTTATGCTAACAAACTCTCATTAAAACTTCCGATAAGAATTATTCTTAATACTTTCTCTTCTAGGAGATAGATTTTTTTAATGATCAAATCATTTTCAAGTTCTTCTGGATTTATTTCCTTAATTTTACTATTGCCCTGATTTATTTACAAATGTATATCTTAAGGCTTTTCATCATTTTAGCTCAATTTCATAAAATCAATCAAAAATATGTTCCCCAACATTTAGGGTATACATTCTTGGCAATTACAGTTTGGATGCAGATACGATTTGGATATTGAAGTAGATTTCTTTTATTTTGGCACAGTATGATTCAGAATTGATGTTGTCTTGTTTCCATATGCGTTCGATTAGGTTTCAGAAATTTTAACTAACCAAACGGAAAACGAAACTCAATTAGTTGAGATGAAACTGTTGTATATGTTACCGTTAAAGTTAGAAATCCGTTAATGTCCACATTACCTAGGTAATCTGCAGATTAGCTGATTTGTTTCGTTAAAGTGCGGAATCATCTACAAAATAAGAGATTTCCGCACTTTACCTAGGTAATGTGCACATTAAAGGCTTTCGAATCGTTAAAGTGCAAAAATTTGTTTCTCTCATTTCCTTTCCCTCTTCCTTCCCTTTCTCCTTACGCTTCAACTATTCTATTGATTGATTGATTGATTCTATCAACTTGATTCTTTAGAATTCGAAAAATAAATAAATAACATTGTTTCAACAATTGTCAGTATATTTTATTTACGTCTGCTGATTATTATATTAAATTACTTATAACTTTATGGGATAAAAGTATAGCGTGTTTTTCAATTAGTAGTACCTAATATTACTGAGTTGTTTATCTGAGTATTAATTTAAGCGTACAAAAACGTTGCTGTTGTTCGAGCAAAGATCTTATTTTCACTTTAACGATTGCCTAGTAGGTAATGTGCAGATTAACTAGGTAATTTGAGAAATGAAACAAATTTCCGCACTTTAACGGATCGGCGTAGTTAATCTGTACATTACCTAGGTAATCTGTAGATTACCTGATTTTCTTACTTTAGAGGTAACATATACACCCAATCATTATAGTAGAGCATTTTCTTTAATTGCAAAAGGTTAAAGAAAAACCGGTACCAGATTAAAGCTGCTAATTGAAATATGCACTGTAAGCCTGTATTGATTAGCCCCATGTGAAAGGAAAAGACCGTAGAGAAAAACAAAATAAACATCAGTACACATTCCCGTGTCTAGTGTCGTGAGACACTGATTAAAACTTGAGATTTAGAGATTTCAAGGTATGCACTCGAGTTCTGTAAATAACAAGATTCATGCTCTCACGGTTACGAAAACAAGTTTTGAAAATTTCGAATAACAACATTCACTTTTTTTATCACAATGTGATGTTACAAAATTGATGTATAATAGCTTATAACTAAGAATAAAAAAAATGAAATCGAAACAAATGAAAAACGAACATCTAAATGAACAGAGCAGAAAGGAACAAAAAGAAGAAAATAAAAAAAGATTTCTACCAGAAAATTTTTTAGGATAACAAAAATATAGAGAATTAAAGAATCAAAAGTGAATTAAGGAAACGAAGTGATCCCACTTACTTTATCAAAGGGAGTAAAGAAATAACTTGGTGTGAAGCTTAGCTTAAGAAATAAACCCAAGGAAACTCAAAATAAAATCTTTCGGAAAACAGCGAAAATGGAAAACAATACGGAAAAATAACTGAATGTTTTTAGTGTAAATTTTGTAGGATAAATTTCTTTCCAAAAATTAGTGGAATCAGGTGCTATTGTTTAGAGATATCAAGCATGGAATTAAATTCAGTACAGTAGGAATTTAAGTGCATTAATAAGGCTATTGAGAGAAATGCTGGTGAACAAATCTTTAAAATCAAAGGAATATATATATACATGTATATACGTATATGAATGAAGAAAGATGTGATATTCGCCTCATTCGCAAAATCGACTGCTCAGAAAATATTTGTGAAGCATTTCTAGCATTTATGGTCTTCGAAGAACGGTCCCATGAAATTCGCAGGTCAGCCATCTTTGTCAGGAAGCGGCAAACAATGAAATAAATCCTCGATGCATTGGCTCACTGGCTTTCTCAACAACGCAACGTAACGGAATGGAGTATCGGGCCACTTTTCCTGTCTTTTTGTTTGGTCCTGAAAAGAAGCTAAGTTGAAAAGAATATAACGAACCGTTAGAATGGCATTTGTGTGACGGAAGAAAAATAATTTTTCTTAGTTTACTATGGGGACTGTTTCGGTGGACAATAGAACCAAGTATCGCTTACAATAGATGGTACTTTGTCAAACATGACCGAAGGAACGAAGAACTAAATGTACACAAATATGACTAAAAATAATACGTATAAAGAAATATAGCCATCCCTCTTAACCCGATGAGAGATTCACAGGCATATTTATGCGTTCTGTAACAATTTTTGACGTCTTTTCTCCAATAGGATATTTTCTAGAATAATTTCAACCAATAGATTACGGTTATTTAGTCATTATGTATGTTTTAAGGTAAAAGTAAAACTGGACTCCTCGGAAATCTTGTGACGCTTAGAGGGTGAATAATTCACTTCATAATATTTTTAATCTGATATAATTACCCAATTATATATTTTTAAGCGGTAACTCGTGATTTAACACTCTAAGGGTTTCACACGCATATATCCGTTCTGAAGCCTGAAATCTTAATTGCATGATTTATAACCAGTATTCACCTTCTTTACCAACAGAACCTTTAAAATAAAATTGTACGTAGAGTTTTATGCCTCTGAGGTATAGATATGTTACAGCAAGTCTATAAATAAGCGCAAATGTATGCAATGTATATCATACAAAAGTATAAAAGACATTTTATGCATCTTTCATACATTATTCTAAAGTTAAATAAATACCACTACTTCATTCCAAGATTAAATATTATCTATTTTGCATTGTTAATATAGCATTGTTAATATTGCAAGGAAACTCAAAATAAAATCTTTCGGAAAGCAGCGAAAATGGAAAACAACACGGAAAAATAACTGAATGTTTTTTAGTGTAAATTTTGTAAGATAAATTTCTTTCCAAAAATTAGTGGAATCAGGTGCTATTGTTTAGAGACATCAAGCATGGAATTAAATTCAGTACAGTAGGAATTTAAGGGCATTAATAAGGTTATTGAGAGAAATTTAGTGTTCTGAAAACGGGAAAGTATCTTTATTAGAATTGAATATTATGTCAGGAGTTCAATAATACATTTGTCTATGATCAATCTGAATGTAAAGCAATAATATCGAATGATTAGGATCGTAAAAAGAAATTAACATTTCATGAACAACTTCATTCCTTAAATGGACTTCTAAAAACTCTATCTTTTTAACCCTATGAGTGGTTCACACGCACATATCCGTTCTACAACCTGAAGTATTCCACGTATGATTTCTAAACAGTTTTTGACCTTCTTGACTAATAGAATCTTTCCTACGATTCTGTCAACCAATCGAGGTGGTTATCTAGCCACCATATGTGTTGTAGCTGGAGGAGTAAATGTATGAGTAATGGAGTAAAAGCAATACTACATTACTTGGAATCTAGAGACCCTCAGGAGGTTATTTTCTTAGGTTAAGCTATTCGCTTGAACGTTTAGTGGAATAACACCAGAAATTGCCAATTAATTTTGTCAAAACTTTGAAAAAGTAAGATGGCACAATTTTGAAACCAAATTGATATTTTTAAACTATAGTCCTTTCTCGGAGATTGGTGTATTTTATATTTCAATTCAATACGTAATCTGCTTCAATGAAGTGTTTTGTTTTATCTCGTATCTAACTAAATTTGTGTCTGTCTTTTCTTTTCTTTTTTGGATCATTATCCTTTGTTCCCTGTAATTTAATATTTTTCTGTAGAGAAACAACAATAAAATAAAATAAATAAAAAACTGAGGATAAAGCAAAAATACCCCTAACATATGTTGGGTTGGAAAAAAATAGTTGATCGGTATATTATGTGATAAAATGGATATTATATTGGCGTATTTATCCCACCAGAATCAAATTGAACCATGAGCAGATAATACGCTTTATTTATACGTACAATCCCATCAGAAAAAGCTTTTTATTTATTCAGTTAAAGTTAGCTTAGTTATTCAGTGAAAACCAGATAAAAACAATTTCAGTTGTCTAGAGTTTTTGCTTTGCAAAAAATACGGTTAGTAGAAAAATGATAAAAAATATTTTTCTACATAAAAAGAAATAGGATTTAAATTCTTGAGCTAAATAAATAGTATTTTTTGTGAAAATCGTACATCTGTGTTTGGTAATCTTCAATAATGGACAGTGTTTAATGTGTGTGAAAAAACGTAAAGAACAATAAACATTTTGAAAATTCGGATCCTAATATCCTGAAATAATAGTAAGTATTCTGTTAATTAGATTATTTTAAAAATGAAACTTCTTCAAAACCATGTACTTTCTATGTAATGAATTTAGCATATTCATCACTAGGCAATAATACGTATCACTAGGCAATAATACGTATCACTAGGCAATAATACGTATCACTAGGCAATAATACGAATCACTAGGCACAGACAATAAAACTAATAGCCATTTTATTCAACCAGAAATTTGCTTATTATTAATACTTTACTCAGTGACAATTAACGAATGAAATCTCAAATGATGTGCTCTCTCCAATAATCTTAAAAACCGTAGAGCAGTTTGGTCTATAAAATACCACCACTATTTCTTATCAAACTCAATTTATAATTTCCGCTACTGAAAAAATTGAATTTTAGTAAATATATTTTTAGAGATAGAAGCTTGACAACTAGATAATGAAATAAAAAGTGTTTGATTAAAACACAGCAGTTACGCAACTTATGAACCATTTATAAACACATTCTGCTTTAGCCTTCTTGTACATTATAATTACTAGTACAATTCACATAAATGTTATATGAGACGTTATATTAAGCTCTTAAAATAAAATGAACAGCACTGGCCGACTCGCCCTAACTTTTGATGGTGGTTCTTAATATGGCCTAGCATTGTCTTAATGATGACTAATATCCCTTTTTGTATACTACACCCAAAAACTAAACAATGCCCCACCCAAAAGTGAGTATAATACATGATACGTGGGAGAGGTATTTAGTTCCTCATTTTCCTGTTAAATACAGTTGATAAACATATGCATTCACTTTTCATGCTAATTTAGTCTTTAGGGACTAAATTAGAGAGATTATTTTGAGAGGTTTTTCTGTCAAGGCTAAATGTAGGTGGTGGCTGTATTTCTGTATATACTAGTAGTATAGCAATATTACCAAATCTGAACTAACTGTGCAGACGATAATTAACTGATAGAAAACAAAAAATGTTACAGATTCAAAAACACCATTAGACTTTGATGTCAGACGATGTTTTTCCGTAAGTATTTCTTTCATTAGTTTGTATTTTTGATGATAACCGTAGAATTTTAAGTAGTATCTTGAAAAGAATCATAAAACTTCAACAAACGATGTTTATTATTTTATATACCGTTGATGATTAATTGAGGCGTTGACATGGATAAGCATGCGAGTCACAAAAACCAAATTTTAAAGAACAAGCAAAAAACGTTTGTGATCCTGTTAAAAAGGGATGTTATTTGTATAAACTAAAAAAGCTGCAGAAAACTAAACTATTTCTTCTAGCGATTTACTGGCTTTACCATGCCACTAGCATGAGTTCTTACTATCTTATCCGCCAAAAAACTAATTTTCGATTTTTTGTGACTTCCTTGCTTTTCCATGTCAACGCCTTAATTGTTTATAATTCCATTCCACTCATTTCTGTGTTATGTTTTGTGTGTTTCATTGTTCCTCTTCTCCCAAATAAAGACTTTAAAAAATTTAACTATTTTTACTCTATAATATGAGAAATATTTTCTGTCAAACTAAATGTAGGAGATGGTAATATTTCTGAGGCGAAACGTTTTTCCTATACATATTCCAAACTTAAAGTCGACTTGTTTTTCGAATACGATTTCAGCACACTTCCATTAAAAATTTCAAAGAATATATTCCGAATCTACATATATTCGTTGATTGGTCTACGTCAATTAGATTAAACTCCAAGTGTCGCCAAAATGGCAATAAGCAACATTTTAAGTTGACCCCGATATAAATTTAGGTAGCAGAAATAAAATATTTCCTTTCCTTTTGAAATAAATAAATAGTAGTTTATTGTGAAAATCGGTTATCTGCGTTTGGTAACTTTCAATATTGGACAATATTTAATGTGTGTAGAAGAGCATAAAAACATAAAGAACGATAAACATTTTGAAAATTCTTATCATAATATTCTTAAAATATAGAAAGTATTTTGTTAAAATAGATTAATTTAAAAACGAAACGTCTTCAAAACCATGCACTTTCTATAGAATAGATTTAGCCATATGTACCACTACACAAACAATAAAACTATTATGTTCGTGTACCTGAAAATCCTTCTCGTACTAATAAACAGTAAAAATTGTCATTTATATTAAATTCTATAATTTTCATTTATACTGCTTAAAATTGAAGCTATTATTTTTATATAGTCTTATTTATTTTCATCAGTTATCAATTACACTTTACCTAAAATTTAAAATAAATTCTACATTAAAGTTTTTCGTTGCAACATAGAAACATTGATAAAATAAATTAATTTTTAAATTTATAGTAAAATCTCAAAACTATTATTGGAAATAAATAAGCACCATTACTTATGATCATGATATATTCTTAAATCTGCCATCAGCCCTGAAATACCTGAAAAAGAAACATACCATCCTGTATTTCATAGGCAGAAGATAGTACCAAATTGCTATTTCTAAACACAGAAACGCGTGTACTCTTAGGTATAAGGTTCCATTCTTGAAGTCTGGAGCCTAAAAGTTCAGTTTGTTGTTAGGAAAGACGAAGTTCTAGAACGAAATCGTTAACTTATTTTGAACCTTCTTCAATCTTTGTCAATGAACGACTCTGACATGTTAAAATATACTCTGTCACCACAATCTGAGATGTTAAAATATATTGTTTGGAACACTAATACATCCGAGGCTATGTCTTAAAATAACTTTGCTCATAAACATGCAGTACGTATTGCTCCTTTAATGAAAAATACAATAATAACTGTTCGGTTGTGATTCACATTCACTACCAGTAAAAATTCAAGTTTTGTCATGCATTTCATTTCAGGTGGCGAATAGGAAAATAAAATAAATCTAGTTCGTTTTACATTACACTAAAAGTGGTAATTTTGAAAGATAGCAAAAATAAATGTCTAATAACAAAAAGCCTTGACGTGGTGCCCATATGTTAAGGTCAAATCTGAAATCAGCACCTAAAAATTAGTTAAAAAGAGATAAATTTGTTCATGTTATAAAACTCTTGTAGACCAAGGTAATTATTCGATTATTTTAATATGTAAATAAAATTGATAGACAGATAGAGTTTCGTTGTGGTCAAAATTTAAATGGTAAAGTTAACTGCATCCTTATAAAATTTATGAAGGTACTAAAAGAAGTAATGTGGATGAATACATTTATGACCCACTAAATGAGAGGATTTTTCAGTGCAAACAAACAAATCAGTCGGTCTGAAAAGATTTTTCTTCTGCTTTCCAAATGCTCTCGCGTGATACATATCATGATTGAATTAAAATATCTATTATCTTTGTTTCGGCAACGATTGGCGTTTAATCTAATTGGTGTTGACCAATCAACTATCATATTTCAATTCGGAATATATGTTTTGGAATTTTTATTGACGAAGTGTGGAAATCGTATTTCAAAAGCAAGCCAACTGACGTCACGTTCCGAATACGTACTAGATTATCAAAGCTATATAAAATACTAAACGTTGTTTGAAGTTTAATTATTCGATACAAGACGTTATTTAAAATTCTACGGTTATTATCAAAAACACAAACTAATGAAAAAATACTTAGCATCGGTAAAAAATGTGGTAAAACATCGTCTGACATCAAAGTCTAATGGCGTTTTTGAACCTGGAACTCTTTTTGTTTGAGATAAGTTATTTAGCATCTGCACAGTTCAGCACGTGGCAATATTGATAAGAATGCTGTCAACGAAACCACGTAAGTTTTATAACAATTTTTATCCATTGTTTTGATGAATATCAGATAGCAATAACAAATAAATTTCACAATTCAATCTCTCACAAAACATTTTCATACAGCGATGATTATCTGTTATTTACTAAAGAACGCATTGGTTCCTTTGTACAGAATATTTTAGCGAATATAAAATGATGTTTTTCCAAAGCAGCATGCATACAGAATTTCGATTCTTTTCTTTACAGTGGCACGTAGTTTAGTAAAGCGAAGCCCGCATTGTTTGCCTCTGGAAAGCAAGCGCTCCCTATAAATGCAATGTCCCTTGTATTGCTCTTTATGAATGGCATAAAAGCCAGTCTTATCTTATATCCGACCTCAAAAATATACCCTAGGTATCGTCTATGTATCGAGCAAATGTTGTCACATTCTGCTCAAACTATCAAAGACTTTTATGTCAACCATCCCGCATATAATTCTCCTATAATATATGAGATGTTTATGTTTCTAGAGTTTCAGCTTTGAGGGTTATTTTTATGGCATAACACACTTTTTGTCAACGATAATGCATATTTGGAACGGTAGTCTGTAGTAGAACTCTATGCATCTTTCAATGTTGCTCTTGTTGATCGTGTTTTTTAAAGATTATGCTAAGAATGTTTTCCTTGGAGTGGTTGTATGTCTGAAAGCTTAAGATATAAATCCCTAAAATCTATATTGAAATTTTATGCCAATGAATTATTTTCCATATATTCTAAAATCCTTCTTATGTATTGCTTTTTTTGTGGCATTAGTGAATTTTAATGTTTCACTTGCTCTCAATTTAAAATACCGTACAATCTGAATTTATCACAAAATATATTCCTTTTTCGCTTCTCTCTTTATAACTCTAAATATATTCCCTGAGTGTAGATACATCATATTTAGTTTTGTTTAAACTTTCATATTAGTCGTACTACCTTCTACAAATTCACGGAGACTTTAAAATATTACACAATGAAAAGAATAACTGTAAAAAATGTAATTATTTATAAATTTAAATAAAAATGCATTTTTTACAGTTATTTGTTTTTTTGGTATATTTTAAATATACTAAATGTTTTTAAAATAAATGAATAATACGTGTGTAGTTAGAAAGGAAAATTTCGAGTACAGCACAGATGCACTGCGATCTCATTTGTTAAAAATGGCTCAATGAAAATACCGTTTTACTCTACAAAAATGTTGCAGTCATGAATGTGAGCGACAGGGTAGCGACCAGGAATGGTTTTGTATTAAGCATCCTATAATAACCACGGCAACGCCAACTGCCGTCAGCCTTTTTAACCATATAAAGCGGACTTGCCCATATATTCTTTGAAGGTCGACACCAGCCTTGTTTCACCATGTAAGTGAATTCCCGTTTTGCAATAGCGAGTTTAGTAAGGGACAAACGGCGTGATTTGGCGTGTACTGGGGGATCTGTAGTTTCAATAAAATGTGAACCATTATGCTTCAACACCCTATTCAAAAACTCAGTTTTCATTAGTTCAGGAAAATGCTAAAGCAGCTGTCCAAACTGATCTTGAGCTACTAAAGAATCTTACTGTAGGACCACCAACTCTCCAACCAGAAGTCACCGTTTTCCCCATCTTGAAGAACCATTCTACTTTTGCCAATATCTACAAGCAATTCAAAGTAATTAAGGAAGTCTGCACCTAAAATCGGCCTCTGAATATCGGCGATTATAAACTCTCAGAAAGGTTTCGTTTTTGCCGAAATCTAAAGTGAGTATACAGTATACTTTCGTACCATACGTGTTGACATCGGAGCCGTTTGCTGCAGTTTATATGAAAGTTTTTAAAGTATTGGTTTTGTCAGAATTTTGTGTATGTAGGACAGAAACCGGCGCATTGGTATCAACCAAAAATGTTGAACCTTGTGCAATCAAATTCATTAGAGCGTGTATAAATAGATCAAACATAAAGATAAAAGAAAATAATTTTGTGAATTAGAAGTTTTATAAAGAAATGGTTCCAACAAATGCGTACGTATCTACACCAATCGGTTGTAACATATTTTGGTACGATCTCTCCCTTCAGGATTGATCCGGGACAGTAGCCAATAGCCACTTGTGTTGCTCCAGTTAGACGTAAATTCAACTACTCACATATCCTCAGATATTGGGAAAAATTGACATTTAATTTCATTTAATAGGTTATCTAATAACTAAATATTAATAAAAACTTTAAACGTCGCTAAAAGCTTTTTCAGTAATTAAGAATCAATACTCAGTTCAATGATTGAGTAATATATTATAGAATTTACTCTGCTGCAATTATTTGGAAAAATTTAAGTGTTAAAACAACTATTGTTTATTTAAATTTCTTTTTTTTAATCAGGTTACACGAGTATTTCATTCTAAAAGAGTGAAGTGTGAATTGTGTAAAACATACAATAGTTACTCTTAAATGTCAAATACATAAATGTTCAGTAACAATTATTGAACTTCATTTATACTATAGTAATAAACATAATGTTTATTACCATAGGTAATCATTGTAGTTCTGTTGTATAATTACAGAATGTTTATCTCCTATATTTTAATATTAAAATTTTAAAAACTTAATTAACCTGAATTGAATCGAAATTAAAAAACTAAAGTGCTGCGAACCACAAGTTCAGATAATGTAGTCCAGCAAAAAATTATACATGCATACTAAGAAAATATAAAACTACAACATTTTTAAAAATGCAAGTGAAAAAGTTGTGTGACGTTGAGAACAGTTCAAGAGTAATTTTAAGCTACTATTAAACCATGTTAAAAGGAATTCCAGATGGTAAGATGTTCACATGGTAAAAATGCTACTTGAATTAGAAAATTTAAAGAATTCTTTCCACTTTAGTGTGGTAAGGACCCTAGAGAAAATATGTTTTGTATAATGAACTTTCTAAGGAGACTTGCCTGT
The DNA here is from genome assembly GCA_933210815.1 of Meta bourneti. Classification (NCBI taxonomy): domain Eukaryota; kingdom Metazoa; phylum Arthropoda; class Arachnida; order Araneae; family Tetragnathidae; genus Meta; species Meta bourneti. Next base: position 35,786,813 of record OW119927.1, on the reverse strand, counting down.
CAGTTAGTTATCTTGTTAATAAACAACACGTTTTCAAAAGTTAAATATTAAAGATACCTATAAGAAATGAAAATTTAACTAAATTTAACTAGCTTAGATGATGCTTTAAAACATTCTTAACTTTTTACTGATTAAGGAGAATTCAAGTAAGGTAATACTGGATATGTTACTATTTATTTAATATTGGCTTATGATTTTCTGATGAACGCATCGGTATATACGAGAAGATTTTTCTGTTAAGCTAAATGGGTAGGTGGCAATAGTGTTTCTGCGGGAGAATGTGTTTCGTGCATGTATTCCGAACTTGTTTTTCCGAATGCGATTTCAGTACTTCGCCAATACAAAATCCAAAAATGAATGCAGGACTAATATATGATTATTTATTGGTCAATGGCATTTAAATTAAACGCTAAACACTAAAACTGCGATAAGATACATTTTGAGGCTACCCCAATATGCATTATGCGTGAGCATTTTGATAGTGAACATAAAATATTCTCTTTTCATCTGAATCCCTCTCATATAATAAATTATATGACATCTAAAAATAATGTAACGAAATATTCAGTTTTCTGTGTTCAAAAAGTTGATTTAATTTGTCCAGATGTAGAGCAGCGAAATTTCTAGTTTTTTTAATAATGGTTGAATTGATGAAAATTTCAATAACCCGAGTTTAGATGTAAGTGAAAGGGCAAACGAGAATAACATAATTAGTTTTAGTATGCGAGTAAAACTAGAAGTAGTGAAGAAATGTAGAACATAGATGAGTCGAATAGATTATTAAAGCAAACAATTTAAGACGAATTATGAAAAAGTTTAAGTTTACTTTGCCGTTAGAAAATTTTTGCAGTAAAACTTAATCTTTACTTTAAGATTAAAAGTAGCTAAACTGCTTGAGATATTGAAACACTTATCTACCCCTTTCCGTCGAATATTTAAAAACTCCCAATGTAGGGATTATTATATTCACATATATTTGAAAATAAAAGAGCTAGTCTTTTACGCATTGGTATAGAAAAAGTAAAATTAAGAATATAAAGTAACAGCCGAAACAAAACCTTTAACGCAGATATTAAAATAAAAGAATTCCTTGAAAATTAAACCTGAGATTTCTCTTCTGGAGTGCCTGTAAATAAAGGATGGAATGGGGACTTTTTTTGTATCATTGATTTCAAAAAATCTCACATCCTATTTTACTATCAAACATAGCATGGAAAAGTAGGGCATCTCAGTCATTGCAACCAAGTACTACACTTATTTATTAGGAAATTTTTGCGAAAAAGAAACTTCAGAGCAATATCTCTCAGAGAATTCCTCCCACTCTTAGGAGATACCAGAGAAAATATCCCGGATGTGCCCTCAAATCCGAGGGTGATAGAGATCAGAAGTTTGTCATCTCTAGACTGGCCATAGGATATTTGAGATCAGTTTCATTTAATCGTGATTTAAAGGTTTTCCCTACCTGTCTGAAATTCAATATGGAATAAGCCTCTCTGGTCATCTCCTAGTTTGTCTGAGGGACAGTCCTGGGAGGATCTGTACTTTAACCCCACTCTCGTCTTGGACTTGAAGGTGCATGATCTCACAGAAGTTGTTTAGCTTGCGAGACCAAGTGAATAAGAAACAACATTATCAGACATACTTTTATTCATCAAGTAAATACCGTTCTTTATACAATGGATGATCATATTACTTGAGCCACCTTTAGAATTTAGAAATTTTGCAATTCAACCAGATTTTTTAAGAACACCAGGTTACATTGAATGAATGGTGGATATGGAACAAGTTTCACAACCTGTTTTATATTCGCCGTACATTTTGATCCAAAACTCAAAAAATAACTTTCCTGCACTGTGGTTCTAGTAATTTGATCACTCACTGTAACTTACTTTTGTGCTTTATAATTTAAAATTTGCAAATCAAAGCTCTTTCAGATAAGTTACAGTTGGGCAAAACTTAGCAATTTGGTAGGAATGCTTCGTCTTTTTTTAACTTTCCCACAGCTTGTCTACAATTTTTTGGTTATGTTTTCATTAAATTGTAGCTTGTCCTTTAATTCTAAACGATTATCTTGATTAATAATAATCACTTGCAATTGGTGTATCCTGAGTAGGTTGACTTTTCCCTGGTCAACTTTTATTTATTCCGAATGTTTTCATTCAAATTTTATAATAATTTTCTCATTACTTATTATTTTGACATTCGAAGACAAGAACTCGTAAAAAATTTGATATTTCAATTTTTTAATACATTATCAATATTTTATTGATAGATAATACAAGAGCTTTTGTCATGTTCAGAAATTTTGGATTATCTATTGTTTTTCTTTTCGGTATTGCCACATAGCAAACGAACATCAATCAGGAACTTAATTCTTAAACTTGAAATATTACAGAATCATAAATATCGTTTCCTGAAATAATATAAGAAATTTTCTGATGAATAAATAATTATAATTTGACAAAATAAGTCTTGTAATATTTACTTTTGCATAAATATCGTTTGGAAAAATATATTCTTAATATTTTATTCATAACAATATTTTGTAACGTAATACAGTGATGTTTTAGTTGTTTCGAGTGAAAAGCAAGTGTCATTGTCATTCGGCTTTCTTATCTGTTGGATGCATCATTCCTTGTGTAAGTTTCAGAATAATGTTTTTTAAGATCGGGATATCTAAAATTTTGAAGAGTAAATTATTAAAAAATATAGGATATCAGTCTATGTGTGTGGTAAGTTATTTGGCATTTTGTTTCTCTTTTAATTTCTCAGCGATTTGGCAGCATTTTATTGAAATAAAAAGTGACTATTGTCTCACAGATGCATCATGCCTATTTGTGTCACATTTCGACCGTGCCTACCGAAAGGTTAAGCTATTTTAAGCTCAAATGGGGGGAGTCCCACAAAATAGTTGATATTTAGAATAACATTACTGAAACTTACTATTAAAAATTGACAAAATAGGTTCTTCAGATTTGCAACGAATAAAACATAAAAATGCTTATAAAATTCATAATTTTCTGAAGTCATAGTAAAGTAACTTCTTTTCAATCCAAAATGTTACTAAAATTTGTTCAGAATGCATTTATATTGCTGTTTCTTAAAAATTTTTCTTTATACCGAAGAATTTTTTTGCATTTTATTTTTAATCTATAAAAAATTTCTTGATTGTACAACAATACATTTTACAGTATTTGAATTTATGAAAGTAGAAAGTTTAATAGCCAATTTTAACCAAAAGAACTAGTAAAGCGAATTATCCAGTCTCTGACCACCTACCAGCAGTTGACCATTTGCTTAAATTTCTTATTACAAGCAAACTAGTTTATTCCAAATAAATTAAACTTATATTCTTACAGCCCATGATCTTCTGGAATAACTGATAACCAATCTGAAGTTCACCAAATTGTTTTTATTGTTACAAAATAAAAACAAAGGGCAGGTGTCAAATAACTGGAATCTATAAAATTACAATACAGTGAACTTGTTCTGAGGAGATGTTTCAATCTTAATCATCACAATCCTATTCTTTATTTTGAACTGAAATTTGGCATAAGGGTAAATAAATATCTCTAATTTCGATGTACGTAGTAATTATAATATCTATATTAATTTTAAGTTATAAAATTGGGTCAATCTACTGGTAGAAAAAATCTGCATGTGTTCTAGTAATTTACGAAACTGGTCAATGGCTGAATTCTTAGGCAAACTTTGATTTTAAATTTATAAGTAAGATATTTCATGATTATCTAGTGTTTGGCAATTGTTTGAGTGAAATAAGTTAGATATTTCATGATTGTTAAGTGTTTGGCAATCGTTTGAGGTAAATTAAGTATAAAAAACGAGCCTGTATCCAGTATTTGACCAGGTAGTCAATTACTGGAAGATCTGAAGAAGCACTGAGAATAAATATAGAAGCAATGGAATTTTTAGTACGGGGAGAGTTTGTATAGTACCCCAATTTACAATAAACCTTCTCCTTTTAGTTCTGCATTCTAATTCTAGATCATGTGCTATGATCTACTCTAATGAGTTCAAACTAAAGAAAGAACAAAATTAGAAAATTAGGTTTTCTTCATGCAGCTGCATCTAAAAGTTGGTTATATTGCGAACGAAAGGATAAAATGAGAAAAAGTTAAGGAAAAAGAATCACCGCAGGCTACCCCAAACCAAAAAGAGAAAATATTTCAAACTGATTGTGGAAAAGAAGAAATAATTTAAGACTTTATTGGTGAAGGTGATGAATTTGTAAATAAATAGGACGGTAACTGGCAAAACGGACACAAATATGATATAAAAATACGTGCTGTAAATGTAATAGTTGTTGAAAAACATGCATAAAATGTACTCCAAAAAGACATGCTTGCTTTGCAATTTGGATCGGACGATTTTTGTCAGATGACAAATAAATATGTCAGTTTTGTTTGTGCTGTGTTTTGGAGAAATAGATGGAATTTGCAGTAACTGACTTGTTGTAATTTCTGTTGCATTTGATGCCAAAGTATTATTTAATATAATTGCAATATTTATTTACTTGTTTAAAAGAAGTTTGTTATATATTTTAACTAGTTTTATTGTTTAATATTAATACTAACCATTATCATCATGTTTATATTTAATGTTCAATAATTTGTTCTTTTGCTAAGTTTTACTAAAACTATCATGTAAAAAATGCTTATCCTAGCTATATTTCATGAAAATATGCTGCTGATAGCTAAAATGCTAGCAGAAATTTTTCAATTTGAATTTTATAATAAAAATTCAATATTGGTCTCAACTGCTGGATGGGAAGTGGTTACTGGTCCAATCACTATTTTGAACTTCGAGTTAAAAATTTTAAAAACTATCAAATATTAAAAATTGTACTATAGCTCAGTTTAATCACCATTTTTACAAGATACTAGGTACAAAAGATTTTGAAACTGCTATTCCAAGTTAACCCAAGAGAAACGTTTTCAAGAAAAATGAGCACTAACTGGTCAATTACTGGCTGGTTGACTCTACATAACTTATTCCAAAGAGAGTTACGAAAAAAGGTACTGACACTCATGCACTAAAATATGAAAAATATATTTTCATACCATTATGCATGAGTGCATTATAAGGTATTTTAATATGTATTTGAAACGATGTTCAATACATGTATTACAAGCACGTTTAGAATTTGCTTAATGCCTATTAAATGAAATTTAGTTTTTATTGTTAATTTTTATCACTTTTCAAAATTAAATTAGTTTTACTTGCAATTCAACTTGACCAATTTGAAGACAAATTTAATAGAAACTCAATCACTGAATCATATATATTTAAATGATTCATTTTCACGCTTGCGTGATTACATATAATTGAAGATCTCCGGGCAACATAGTGAGTGATAAGTCACAGAAGTATATGTCCGCAAAAAAAGATATTAAAAACAAAACACTTAAGTGGATGAAAATAATTTCGGATTGTTTTAAAGAGTGTTTGGCTCTTGAAAGTTCAAGATAACTTGAACTTTCAGGTACCTTGAAGTGTTCTTGAATAGTGAAAACATTATAATTTTTAAAATTGTTGAATTGTTTTCTAGAAAAATTCGAAGTGTCATATCATTACATTGTTCGTAGCCCTCCAACTAATATTATTGTAGCTTACGTCACAATTTAGTCTTTTTAAGCATTAAACTTTAAAAAAACTACCACACTATGTGTAATATGAACGAATATAAAATAAAATGCCCCAAGTCATTTATAGTTTTCAACAAAAAAAATGCTTGGAACCACTAAAAGAAATTAAGACCCATTATAAGGTACTTAGAGATTATTTCAACATTCTATTTATTATGCCTTTTTATTATGTCCAGTAAGACTGACTGCCAATTTTTTAAAAGTTCACAATTATTTTTATTTCGCTGGTAAAGAAGGCTTTCGACATTGATTTTGGTCAGCCAACATGAAGTTCCTCAGTACCATTACCGCAAAGAGAAAAACTTAATTATGTAAATGAACCATCCACTTCAATTACTTTTCATCGTTACGGCATTAAGGTAATTAGCGAGGGATGATGGGAAAGCATGACATAAATACTGTAATGCAGCGATGTCTCTTTTTACTCTCTCTCTCTCTCTCTCATTTTAAATTTTGTGTCTCATCACATACCAATTTCTTTCTTGAACTTAATTTCGGAGTCATCAATGAACCGCTCTGCATATTATTGCATCAAAGCATTCGTTTTTTGATTACCGAATGAGAGTAATTACTGTAATCATCTCGTAAAAACAATAACTTCAAAGAAAAATAAATAATAGAAAAATACCTTTTCCCCAAATATGCTTTAATTCCTTAATAGTTTGGGTTTGAAATTTACCGACATTCTGAATAACGAAAAATTTCCCACTGGGAAGCTCTCATACCAATTTTGATTTATCTCGTACTTTATCCCTTAGAGATCGTCACTTACTCAGCATGATTATAGAAAAATCAAGTACTGGTTACATAAAACAACATGCAATGAAAGAAAATCAAGCGTGTAAGATCATAGTATTAATCATAGTAAGCAAAATATTGTCAATCCTTAACTCTTCAAATGGTTTCGACGAGATATATCTTCATTAAAATATTGCCGATTTTTTAACATGACGAGATCAAGATCTGGTCAGTTTTCTTCTAATGACGAGATATCTCGTTCTTCCAAAATGTGCTAATGGTTTTGGTAATGACCAAATACCTTGCAAAGACAACCACAGGAGGGTTAATTAATAATTACTTCCAGTCACAGGGAGTGTACATGCTTTATGTGATGTGTACTGGTAATTACCATCTTAAATAACACTTTAACTTTCTTAAAATTCATAGTCAAGACAGTGTTATAATTCTGGTACATAGTTGCAAAGATGAGTATTACACATTTGCAGAGAAATGCAGGGTAATAAATACTAGCTTAGAGCAGAGTTCAGCTGCAATACAGCATTTTTTAGTCTTAGTTCTTTAAATTGTTGCGAGGGGGGTCAAATATTAATTCATGGTGAAGTGTTTAGGAGAGTGGTACTCAGCGTTTCTTGTGGACAATTCTCTTCCCTTTAACATGAGAAATTACAAATCTTCTCTCTTACCGGATCCACCTTTATTCAATCCCAGCTTTATAATAAATGACTTTTATATTTTCTTATAGATTTATTTCTTATAGACACAGTGACGTAAGTGGACACTTATTTTATTGTAATATTGCTGGCTATACTGACTGTATTTTATGTATTAGTTTACAACCTATACACTCGTGTACTGCACTTAAGAATTTTAGTAATAGAATACAGAAGTATCGGGAAGCCAGATGACGAATGACGTAAAGTCAGGTGCCTGGTATTTGGTTCATTCTATTATGTAACAGATAACGTTACCGCATGATATAAGTCCTTATATTTCCTATTAGATCACGTGACGTCACGGTGTCAAATGTATCGACCTTCGAATGAAATCTACAGAGAATGAGTCGCTGTTGTAATATCTCAGAGAAGTAAGTTACGCGGATTTACGAATCGATCTGAGCCGATTGTTTATAGAAGTTCATACTAATGCTTTTAATCACGCTGGGTAATCACTTTAATCAATCAATGATTTATCCCATATTAAAATTCATTCTTTTTCCTAAAACAAATGATCCTAAAGTTTATGCTTTTCCCCCCAAACCAAAAGCAGTAACAGATCTTCAAATCCAGCGATCGGCAGAAATAAAATGAAGCTGCTTGCACATGCTCCGTCTATTGCATTAGGTCAATAGACAAATGGGTTTCACACCCTTTCATTTTACGAACAAATATTAAATTTGCATAACTCGAAAATGTAACAATTCCATATTTAACGCAAAATCATTACTCGCACTAAGGCCGAACAACTGTTATAGTTAATGTTTTCAACGCTTGCTTTTAACGCAGTGCACACACGATCAACTATTATCTTGAACTTTTTTAATTTATAATTGTAAACATATTTTTGTCCTTTTCGCTGATATATTTTCCAGTGCTATGAGTATAAAATGAATAATTTCATGCATTCCGTTTTGAGGATACAGCACTAAAATGTCAATTATTAATTTTCTTTAGTCCCCTGCAATCAAATTGAGCCCACAAGACAGTACATTTTTTCTTGCTTCATTCTGGATACCTATTAATAGGACCTATTACCAAAATTCGTCCTTTTGCTAGTTTGCGAGCACATTCGTTATTAATTATAATAAACAATAATACTGCGAATATTAATTTATTAAAACTAATATGTTAATATTTAGTCTATTTTATACCAATTATTTAAATAAGTATACTTTATCTTCAGTGTTAATTTTGTTTTGCCCCTTGTGCCAAAAGGTCTGGCTTCGCCTCTGCATAACTTATTCCAAAGAGATGACTCTCTGAGTAGCAAATGCGTTTGTGGCACCCCACAATGTTCGAACACAACAGAATGTCGTTATGAAAAACACCGAACAAAAGACGAACTGTCATCCAATGCTCTGAACCTTGGCATTATAAATCTCTAACAATTTACCCAATTTGGCCTACATTTTGTCATAATTAAATTTCCGAGCCCGGTTCACCTTATCGGGCAGCGTTGGAATTAGAGGCAAGCCGCTTTATCTGGGCGTCTGCTTGGAAACAAAGGGACCTTTAGCTGCACTTGATGGTGGTAATTACTGTGCAGATCTTGGCGATTGTGAAGCGTTTCTGTCATCACAGTTCCCTCGCTGATTTGAGAGAGAGCGAATAATCACCGTTCCTAGAGTGAGAGAAGTCTGCCAGATTAACGCAAATGAGCACTGAGGTTGTGCTATTAGAGTTAAACTCCTGTTCATATGACCTGCGAGGAACTCGTTCTAGCTTACTCAAGGACCCCAGCTGAGAAGGGGACTCCGCTCCTTGGTGCAGGCCCCAAAATTAGGGTAGCCAGTACCGGGGCCCTAGGACAAGAGGGGGCCCGAGAAACAGGTAAAGTTCTGCATTGTAGTCCATTTTCAGTTTAACTCTAACTTTAATGAGCATCACTAATTATTCTATTCCAAGGAAAGTAGCAATAGAATATTTCCAAAGGATTCTATTTTAATGAAGACTAATAGAATGTTTCCAAATGATTCTATTTTACAGAATTTAGCAATACAATCGTGCCAAATGATTCTATTTTGCAGAATGGGTCAATAGGATCGTTTCAAAGGAAAGGAAAAATAAAATCTTTCCATAGGATTCTGATCCAAGAAAAAGACCACTAAAATATTTCCAAAGTGTTCTATTCTCTTAGGAAATAAGCAATAGAATCTTTCTAAAGGTTGAAAAAGATATGGATTCGTCCAACCAATAGATGTAGTTATTTAGTCATGAAATGTGTTGGGGGGAAAATCAATACTGCACTGCTCGAAAATGTGACGCTCAGAGAGTTGATTATATATGATTGCAATTAGAGAAAGCTCTTCAATCCACTCAAAATATCACATACTCAGTGTCTCCGGACAAATAAATGTATTAAAATGTAAAATACATTTTGTTTAACGCAGATTGAATTTCTGACAACACTGGATTTCAATATTGCAAATCTGTTTGGAAACTTTCTGCGAATTCAAAATTAAATTGTCTGCAATCCATTTCTCGATTCCCTTAAATTCTGGGAACTGAATATTAAATTTATTCCCAAATAAACTTCTCCCTCCATTCTGCGTGGTTGGTCAATTAAAAAGGAGTATCATGTAACGTACGATAAATTCGAAAGCATTCATTTCAAACGTCAAAGACGTTATAAGTATCCTTGGTAACTTGAGAACTCATCGGAAATGATTTGTGGACCCTTGAGGCTTTTCTAAGGTTATAATTGCGAATAATTAAACGTCTGCGTGTATAGATTTTGAACTCTTCCAAGTCGTGGAAACTTAGGATACTAATAATTGGTTCTGATGTGGAAAAAATGAAAGCGTTTCCCAGCAAAATGGAAGAGTTGAAAAGTGAAAGAAAGTGCTGAAGCGGGAAGGAAATTTTAATACGTAGTTTCAATCCTCTGAAGGGCACACAAACATAATTTCACTTTGCAACCTGCAGTCTTCCCTACATGACGTCTAACCAATTTTAATATTCTTCAACAATAAAATCTTTCCAAAGGATTCTATTAAAAATGGCAAATAAAATCTCTCGAAACCATTTTATTTTAATGAAAAATTTTATTCCTTCCAAAGAATTATGTTCTAAGGAAAGGATCAATAGAATCTTTCGGGAGGATTCTATTATAAAAGGACCAATAGAATCTTTGTAAAAGTTGAAAGAATCTATGAATTCTCTCAGCCAATGGATGGGTTTATTAAGTCATTATATGTGTTATGAGGTAGAAGCAATACTACACTATTCGGAAATCTCATGACGCTCAGATGGTTAAATTGACAATATTTTATCCAATCCCACACTTTTGTTACAAAGCTAGAAGGCATTTAGACAATCGAGAGAGTGTATATAGAGATAATATTTTAGATATACAGATGAAACCCCAGTTAAACTGGTAGCCAGAAACTTCAAAACTTCAAAATACATCTAATGAAGATTCAAACAGGTGATAAAATCGTCAAAACTATTTCGGTGGAACAAATATCCACCACCATCAGGACACAAGTAAACGAGAGGAAAACACATCTGAAAACTTCTTTTTATTTTACGTTTCAGATTGTTTCAAAATAAAAATTAATTTGCAACAAAACAGTTTTATTCTGGACATTAAGTAAGATTCATCAAAGGATAATAGCTATGTGACTTAAGTTTATAGGAGAGTAGAAAAATTGTGAGCACTTTAATATGTTTTTCTTTTATTTCAATTGTCTTTCTTTTTAACAACTAGAATATTGAAATCTTCAAGTTCTTACTTAAGAGGAAGAATGGAAGATAAAAACTTAATTTGTAAAATGGTGATGAAAAAACAGGGATATATATATATATATTCTTGATTTTATGTATTGTTTGCGAACATATATTACTAACATTGGTATTGGTATTTTGTTTTTCTGCCAGCCATTGGAAATAAAATAACTTTTCAATGATGTGAAATATATATATATATATATATATATATATATATATATGAACAGACGTTTTCAATATCCTAAAAATTATTATAACCTGAAACGTAATTTTAAGCAGCAGTTAATTCACATCATTGAAAAGTTATTTTATTTCCAATGGCTGGCAGAAAAACAAAATACCAATACCAATGTTAGTAATATATGTTCGCAAACAATACATAAAATTGATAAGAAAAGGTAAGACAAGGAAGAGAAATAGTTATCTGCTGTTGGAGCGTGCGATTTATGTTTCATTTAAAATTTATTCCTTAAAGTCAATTGCGTGTGCAACTTTTCCAGCGCATGTAATGGTAATGATGGTAATGGTAACTAATTAACGTCACACTAGAGCAACACAACGGGCTACCAATGACGGTCGGGCTACCAATTCGGACCAATCCCGACGGGAAAGGTACGAAGACAGCACCACGTAATTTTGAACCACGGTCAGATGGACAAGGCAAGACTTGAGCTGGCAACCCACTCTCTACAAACTTCCACACCATGCCAACGTGAGAACATTTGAGGCCACGACAGATTTAATCTGAACCAGCCCCCTTTATACACGACGGCCTTTTGGTTGGATTTGAACTCGCGATCCTCCGGTTGCTATTCCGTTACTCTTCCAACCGGGCCACCGCGGCATGTGATTTTTGGAAGGACAAAATTAGTTTTAGAACAGATTTCAACATTCGGGGTCATGTAAATATGCAGTTTTAATAAATTTTCTGTTCTTTTAGTAGTTTTGAATTCCAGTATAGCTTCTAAATGCGCAATTACAGTACAGTTCAGTTTAGGAATTTGTAGGACACTTCTAACGGTGGACACTTCCCGTTCGTCCCAGTATCGGCCGCAGAGGTCCTGACCAGAAAACGCTGTGCAAATTTGCTGATAGAGGATGTCTATTTCTTGAGATTTAGAAGAAAGGGGGCAGCAAGGGCTCTGTAGAATTTTTAGGTGATAGAGATGTTAAACTAAACAACCGTGACCAGTCAGAAGTCGGGCTATTGGAACTTTCTGCCCTTGGGGCATCTGGTATGTATTTACAGTTAATAAGTCAATGTTTACTTGAGTTTCTAGCTATTAGTTCTTTATAGAAAATGTTCGTTCATTTTTTCTTGGTGTACATTTTTGTAAAATTACATGAGATGGGTCTTCTTTGAATCTGAATAAGTTCAGTACTCTTTTCGTCATCCTCTTGCTCATTGCCATGCACTACATAGTATTATGGAATCCACTGTAGAGCTACTGTTCTGTTTTGTAGTGTCAAAGTGCTAAGTGAACGACATTCAAATGTTTCATATATCTTGCAGTATTTTGTAGAACCAACAGCTTCAATAGCTGCTCAGAAATCTGACGAAATGAAGCATTTCTTATATTGTTGACACATTTCTTTATATTGTTGACATTTCAGTTGGTTTATTGCCATCCGAATAGTCTCCACTTCTACATCAGATGCATAGTTACCAACAGGGATATAAGAAACAAAAGTTTCACTGAAGACTCCTACACTATCATTCGCAAAGTCGTCCATTCTTGACAACTTAAACAGCTCAGACGGCGTGTCTTCCAAATTACTGCTGGCCGCCCGAAATGGTTGTCCAGGTGCTTTTCCCTAGGAGGAGTGAGAATGTGTATCATCATTATGGCCCCATCTTGCCTCCTCCATTAGAGGTCGTGGGTATGCCTAAAAGGGTAGGATGCTTTCGATGTTAGTGAAAGGGCCTGAATGACTCTTCAATACCTGACCCTTTACACTCGAAGAGTGCTCGAGTTGTCTTCGGCGCCGTTTGTACGGCGACAGATAGTTGATTTCTGCTATTCTTTTTGCCATACCATTTCGCTTTTCTGCCGTCAAGCATCAACTGCGTTTCTGAAAACACACATCACGCTATAATAAGATTTCATGATCGAAGAGAAACGAGTCGCATGGAAAAACCACCTGTATAGTCCCCCGATCTCCCTGTCATCGGAGACGAGGCTTTCTACTCCCATACAAAAAGAGAGGAGAATGGAAACCCTAATGGAATCACGTCATTTCTTCGGGATTTTGACTCACCAGTAACGAAAAAACGGGCAAATTTCGGCCATTTGGGCCGTTTCAGTAACCAAAGCGTTTGTTTTTCTGGACTGTTTAATAGGTTTTATTTTTCAAGACAGGTTGAAGCAAACCCAGATGACTCGCTAGTGACCTAACTTCGCAAGGAAAGTTGGTGATGTCTTCTGTTATGCTTACATTTTGTATTTGATATTTGCATTTACAGAAGATTTAAATATTCAAAACTGGCAATTTTATATGATTAAATAAGTATCGATTAAGATTCTTAACAGCGATTTGTCTTTTTCAATCTAGCAACTGCTTCCTCAATGTACGCGTTTCTGTATGACCTTTGAAATCTCTCGGTTCATTTTGCCGTGTCCTACATTTTTGAAGTAAATATTTGCTTAATATTTTATTTAGAGATTACGATCTGGTCAGTTTTCTTCTAATGACGAGATATCTAGTCCATCAAAATCTGGTCAGCTTTGCTAATGACGAGATACCGCATCGAGACAACCACCAGGAGGGTTAAAATGTAATTTATCAGTTTTGACAAAGTTTGACCTTTAATTTAATTAGCGTTGATTTATTAACTATCACATATCAAATCGGAATTCAGTGTTCGGAATTTTTATTGGCGAAGTGCTGAAATCGTATTTGAAAACCAAGCCAAGCGATGTCACAAACAGAATACGTACTGGAAGCACGTTCGACACAAAAAAACTACCACCACTCACTCTTAGCTTGACAGAAAAATTCACACAACATTTAGCTTCACAATGAAAAGGGCAAACTTGAACTGCCTCGATAACAATCACTGCAATATGGTATTTCGAAGTGAAATAATGTCTTACTACAGAAAAAATGGAAAAACTATAACATGAAAACATTGAAGAAATCTAGAAGAGTAAATTAAAATTCTTTACTTCATAATGTCTTTTTCTCACGTTATGGTCATGGCTATATAAAAAAAATATATTTCTCAACATACAGCTGCTATCTCTTAATATCAGAATGGAGAAGCACTTTAAAATACCACTACAACGATGAATGTTGCGTTCCAAGTAATAAAGACAATTTAATTATACATGTAGATTACTTTAATACTCTTTTTTCGTCTCTTGTGTGTACACCGATGGCTTGGAGGTGGCAGGTATTTAATTTTGTTCGAAATGTATGAAACAAGCTCCCTGAACTGTAAAATGAAACGTCCAAATTACTTTTCTCTATGGCATTTACTAAAAGCTCTACCACCTTTCTTTTTCAAGGGATAGAAAAAAATTAGTTTTCGAGGTACTAACTTAATTTGGGAAGCAGTTAAAATGTTCTTACTCCCGAAATTGCGCAAATTAAAGATATTATTTAGCAAGAGGAAAGTTATCCAGTACTAAAATAGTTGTGATTAAGTGTTCCTTTCGCAGAAATCATTTTGAATTTTTGATAAGGACAACGTGTTTTCATTTAGCGAACGAAATAGAACCTATTTTCATTTTAGGGGGATTTTATTGTTCTAAGAAGTAAGAAATGGCGCTCAACTGGCATATATTTAAGTATACAGTTTATAGGAAAAGCCCACTGTAAGACAAATATTTAATAATACTCAAACAGTTTTATCAGTAAATAAAATCAATGAACTTATTTCACATACATTATTTTCTGATAAAAGTGATATCTTAGATATAATGTATAAACAAGATTTAAAAACTATGACATTTAAATTTTAATCTAGTTTTACTAAATTGGAGAATAAATCCTTCAGACAACGCAAACATTAGTTTTATCACCCCTTAATTATCATACAATATTTTATCACCCCTTGATTTCATACAATATTTTCATGAATATATAAATATATTCATGAAAAGTTATATTATTAAAGTTATTTTATTAAAAATTAAAGTTATAATTATAGTTATTTTATTAAAAATTAAAAAATTGAATTTTATCATATTTACATGAAAATATAAATTTCTTAGAGCACCAATCTATTAATAATGGCTTATAAACTATGCTCCAAGAGAAATGGCACTAAAAACATTTTTTATTAATGTGTTTTATTTTTAATATGGAATCATTATCAAGGCTTAAACCCTCTGAGGAGCTCATACTCTTAATTCCACCTTGCAACTTAGTCTTTCTAGCATTTGTACTGTTCTACAAAGCGACAAAAATTTCTTCTTAGCGTTTTGGTATGTGTCGAAATATTTTGTTATTTCCAATAGAGCAAATTAAGCAAAAAGCAGGTGCACACACAGGCAATAACAAGAATAACACACAAGGCTATAAAATGAATAGAAAGTCTAGGAACTCGTACGGGCCCTCGCCTCCCAGTATCGATCATAAAGTCTATGGGCAAAGAGTTGGACGGCTCCAGCTGGAGAGATGGTACCAATCATTTTCTCATGGAGGTTACAGAGCTTGCAGTAAGAGTACTAGAATCTAACCATTAAAGCTCTGTCCTCTTAGAAGGTCGGTAGAATTTCATTGCAAAATCCGCAGACTTATGAGGAGTAACGAGGGACCACATTGGCCAAATTGTAGTTTTCTTAGCCGCATAAGCGTTGACCAGAGTGCACCACGGGGAGTCTGAACAACCACGCACCCTTTCGAAAAAATATTTATTCCGTCATTTAAAGGACTTTTTATTCGACAAAGTATCTAAAAGTGCTTTTGAAAAGAAAAGTTTCCTATCACAGAAAAAAATATCCTTTATATCTCTCACAACAAAATTATCAATGCCACAAATTCGTATTTTCGAACCTAAACATTAAGAAGTCACCTCTAAGCCTAAATTGATGCACAAATAATACACGGTGCAATATTTCTCCGTTTATTACGTTAAAAATAAATCCATAGACCAGACAGATAAATAATGTCTAGGAAATGCCTTTCATCGCCACAAGGGTATTTTGTTTTCTATAACGTTGATCTTGAGTCACCTTGTAACACATAAAAAAATCCAAACGTCGCCTGCTATTCTATCCTATTTAGAAACTCCGCACTATCTTAGATACAGAATGAATGACGTGTGACATGTTTTGAAGGGTTGATTTTGAGAGAACTTCTGTTCTAAAGGAGTTATAATAGTACAGAAGGACAGAAATTTCTTCTTCTCTCGTTTGATACTTGACAAAATATTTATTCCGTTATTTTACGAATATTTAAAGTTACCTGAAGCAGAATTTACTGGGTGACCATAAAATAACTTCCACTCTTTGCAGACATCTGCAGCTGCATCGAATTAACGGAATAGAACCAAATTTGGAATTGAGACTTTTGATGACATGGGGAGATGTATTCCGAGAAAAAAATTGTACCAAAAGTCGCCAGTAGATGAACATTTATCGCCACTGTAGGAGTTAAAAACTGTAGAACATTTGTATTAAACGCAGATAAAATGGATTCTGCAAAGTTTCGTCTGTGTCATAACAGTAGCGCCACTAACTTCACCTAAAATGGGGTTCAGGTAGTTATTTATTCGAATGACTGACGAGTTGTGCTCAACATGTGCCCTACCTTGCCACTGCTTGTGTTACTTGTTAAGTTGTTTTACCTTAAACAGTGCAATGCCCGAGCGGATCTTCGGGAATTTAGAAGGCTTGAAACTTCCATACAGTCAGATGTTATTACGGTCATCTGTAGAGCATGCTACACACTGGATGCGTTATTGTACACAATGAAGTTCAGTGCTCTGAAATTGGTCTGGGAACCTGATTCTGTTGAATAAAAGATTGTTTTCTGTGAGTTGAATACCTATATTAATTTTGTGTCTGCCATTTTTTTATTACAAGTCACATATCCAGCTGGAATAAGTGGGTAGTTGCTGCTTATGTAGTCGAAACTAAATAATCCATTTTATTTGCGTTTAATGCAAATGTTCGACTGTTTCCGACTTCAACAGATCCAATTTTTCCTCTATCGTCCACTGCTTGGTCCTTTTTTGCGGAATACATCTCCCCATGTCTTCAAAAGTCTCAATACCAAATTTGGTTCCATTCCGTTTATTTGATTTAGAAGCAGAGGCCTTCAAAGAGTGAAAATTATTTTATTGTCATCCTGTATTTCAAAGACTTCTCATCAGACAAAATATCAGAAAGTGTTTGTGAAAAAGTATCCTCTCAGAAAACAAACTTCACTTATATCTCTCCCATCACAACTATCAATATTACATATTTACATTTTCTAATCTAAACATTAAAAATTCACCTCTAGATTTAAATTGATGAATGACACAAAGTATATTTCTCCGTTTATTGTTTTAAAAATAAATGCATAATATTGTCTTGGTAATAATGACTAAATACATAAATATTGTCTAGGTAAAGCTTTCATCACCACCGAAGTATTTTGTTTTCCATAGTGTTGATCTCGAGACACCTTGTAACCACCCAAAAAAAGTCCAAACCTCGTCTACAATTCCATCCTATTTAGAAACAGTACATTATTATTATTAGGTATGGTATGAATGACATGCGTGACTTTTTAAAGCCTGATTTTGAAGGAATTACTGTTCTAAGGGTGCTATGGTTCTGCAGAACGACAGAAATTCCTTCTCGTTTGATAGCTGATGAAACATTTATTCCGTCATTTAAAGAACTTCTCTCACCCAACAAATTATCAATAAGTGTTTGTGAAAAGAAAAGCATCCTCTCACAGAAAAAGTATCCTTCATATCTTCCCACCAGCATTATCAATGCCACAAATTTATACTTCCGAATCTAAACATTAAAAATCCACTTCTATGCCTAAATCGATTCAAGACATACGGTATAATAGTTCTCCCTTTATTGCGTTAAAAATAAATGCATCGACCACACAGATTAATCCTGTCTAGGAAAAGCTTTCATCGCCACGTAAGCATTTTTTTCTAGTTGATCTCGAGTCACCTTGTAACCACTCAGAAAAAATCCAAACCTCGTCTACCGTTCCATTAAGTATTTATCCCCACCACTTTCCGCTGGCAATATGAACGGATGAAAACGATGACTCGTCAATCCCATATACTTTAATCGGAAAGCAACAGTTCCCACGGTGTATTAGAGAAAAATAGTAAGAGAAAGATAAAAACTGTATGTGAAAGTTTGAATAGATTCAGTTTGGTAGGGCTTGGCAGATCTAAGAGGATCTGACAGGTTGGGAGCATACGAAACTAAATTCTGTGAAAGCCTGACGTGCCGCGTTGGAATCAGAGAATGTTACCTTCTTTCGGATTATTGAAATAAAGTTTCCAGAGAATACATTAAGCATAGCATTAAGATACCCCTAAAAGCTTTTAGGGCCATGCGTATGGGCTTGGAATACTAAATAATGCCATTTTAGTAAATTTTAAGGCTATTTAAAAAATTGCAGAATGCAGTACCTTTCAAATTGAATTCAGAAAGCAAGGTACGAGATGTTGGAAGTTAAGTCTACTGATTTTATGTGTGAGCCTTCCATTTAACTTTTAAGTATTGTGAAGAATTTTCTATTATGAGAAATGATTTAACTTAAAAAAGAAATATATATATATATATATATATATATATATATATATATATATATATATATATATATTTATCCTTTGAAATTGTTTATGAGAGATCTGAATACACACTGGGATCTTTCCACGTGCATTATTTTTTGTTTTACGTATATTATTTAATTTTACGCCTATTATTTTTTATTTTACGAGTATTGTTTTTACTTTATGCGTATTACTTTTACTTTAAGAATACTTTACATTCATTCTCGCTGGTTTTAATGAAATCCTATTTTACGAACTTTCATTAAAAAACATCCAAGTATCACAAAAAAGTAATTACATTTTAAGGAACTTTCCGTTTTTGTGAACTTTTCACGTTTTCTTGTAGTTCGTAAAAAGAAGCGTCGACTGTATTAACATTGATTTGCCCTTCATTTAAGACCACATTAATGCTTCCCTCCACAGGACAGAAGGGTCTAGTTGTTGATCACTCAATTTTTATTTGATTAGTCCCCAAACTAACCCTTAGTATTTCTATTCACTCATAAACTATGCACAGACTCTTCTGAAGATTACCAAAGGCCTATTACAGCAGCGAACTAATTTTACTGATGTTTGCCTTGATATAAGGGAGACTGATTTTCTTCACAGTGGAAAATTAAAAAGTCTAACTATCTATACATCTCAATTAACCCTTCAAGTGGTTTCGAAGAAATATCTCGTCAATCAAGATCTGACAAATTTTGCTAATGACTGGAAACTTCGCCAAGATATTACCGATTTTTGATGATGACGAGATCACGATATGGTCAGTTTTTCTTATTCATGACGAGATATCTCCTCCATCACAATCTGGTCAGTTTTGTCAATGACGATATACCTCGTAGTAGCAACCAGCAGGAGGGTTAATGATGTAGTACTTTTTGAGTCTTACAGTGATATCCATAACAGAGAGAGCAAGCACGGGTGTAATTTTTCTGTAAAGTTTACTGGCCACATACTACCAAGTAAACTATAATCATTCTATTGATTCAAAAATTAAGTTAATTTATATCCAAACCATAGCATATTTCAGGACACGGGCTTTCCTAACCTTATTAGGATCAACACACATATATCCATTCTGAAACCTGCAGATTTCCCTGCATGACATCAAACCAGTTTTAGACTTCATGACCAATGAAATCCTTCCTAGGTTTCTTTCAACCAATAGATGTGGAGAGTTAGACATTAAATGTTTTGTAGAGCAATACTTCACAACTCTGAATTCTTGTGACGTTCAGGTTAAGAACAAACATATCATTCATAAGAACATATAATATATCATAAGAGCACCCTCTGAGAGCCATGGGACTTCTGAAAAGAGTAGTATTGCTTTTCGCAACATCAAACATGACTAAATAACCACACCTATTGGTTGAATAAATCCATGGATTCCTTCAACCTTTAGAAAAATTCTTTTGGTTTTTCAGTGAATAGAAACCTTGGAAAATATTCTATTACTCCTTTTCACAGAATAAAATTCTTTGGAGAGTTTCTATTGCCCCTTTTCCACACGATAGAATTATTTGAAAATATTATACTGGTCCTTTCCTTAGAATTGGATATTGTCCTCTCCTTAGAATCGAATGCATTGAAACTATTCCAATGGTAAAGAAAATCATAACTGATTGGAAGTCAGGCAGAGAAGACTTCAGGCTGCAAAGTGGAATTATGCGAGTGAACAACTCAGAGGGTTAAATGTTTCCTGATATATAAATGGGGAACACACAATTTCGATAATATTTAATACTACTGTAAATCAAAATGTATCATGTCTTGTCTTCTCTTTCCGATTAGACAGCATATTAGAAAGATTTTTATAGAATCTAAAAACAAGCGTTCTATCTTGCATACCAGTTTTTATGTTATGTAAGGTAAAAACAAATTGCTAGGAACACAATGCAAGTTTTGTATTCAGAGATCGAGGGAATGGCGAATCTCGAGAAAGAACTTTCACTTTTGTATTCCGAAGCTTCAAATACGAATAGCGAATTTTATATCCATTGAGACACGTTTCAGCTCCTCTCTATGCAGGCTTCTGTTTTATGCGATAAGTGTGCCACAGTTTCAGGTAGGGAATCAACAAACTTGCTTTTTATTGGCACCAAAAAGAAATCAAATATCAATTTCAAGATTCCCTGAGCACGTGACTGTCGATGCTTTTCGAGGTGGATCTGAAGCAAAGAATGAGAATACGGTCGGATGAAGATATCTGCATAAATTGTCTCAACGTTTTTCTAATCCAGTTCTCATTGTCTCTGAGTGTGAGTTTTGAAGTATTTTATACAGTCATTGTAGCAATTTACGCAACCTAAACGTTTTCCGTCAGAATTACATTTTTGAATTACGAAAAAGGCTGAAGGCACTGCTTCTCGAAGTGTTTTGGAACTGTTTATGAAATCTTCAATTTTTGTTGATGAAAAGAGATCAAGGGAAGAGAAACTGAACCAAACAAAAACGTTTTAAATAACTGGTATTTTTATGTATGGTAAATACCATGTTTACGTTTGCCTGATTCCGCCTCTGGTTAAAATTTTCAAATAATTACATAATAGTGGTTCGGAACACTTCAAATGTCCCCTGGTATATCACCAGAAACTATATTATTTTTTATTAAACCTTTGAAAAAGAATATGTAATAATAATGCTACAAATGTATGCAATAATTTTGCTACAAATGTATGTAATAATTTTGCTACAAATCAATTTTTTAAACTATATAATTCTACCTCGGAGGTTGATGGATTTTGAATGTCTTCAATTCAATAAGTAATCTTCTTCAATGAAGTGTTTCTTTTTATCTCTTATCTTACTGTGTTGGTGTGTCTTTCTTGCAATTTTTGGATCATATATTTTTTGTTCTCTGTAATTGGATATTTTTCTGTGAGGAAACAAAATTAAATAAACAAAAAAGCGTTTTCTAAACAATAAGTGAAGAGCCAATTGGTACAAGTTAAAAGGGGTATATTTCACTTGACATTCAGGGAAGGAATGAGGTCTTTTAATCAATACGAAGAAAATATGCTGCAATTACATGTAGAGTAGCAAAACACATGGATACTAGCCAAACTCTACGAGAAGAATGAAAGCATAAACAGTTGAAACATCAAACAGGTCAAAAAGAAAAGTTATCAGTACTAAAATCAACGAAGATGAAAAATCCACTATTGTTTTCAATACCTTAATTTGAAAACATTAACCAACCCTCTGAACGTCGACAGATTTGTGAATAGTGTAGTGTTGTTTTTACTCGACAACACATTACTGTATAAATAACCGCATCTTTTAAAGAATCCATGGATTCTTTCAGCCTTTAGAAAGATTCCACAGCTCCTTTCCTTAAAATAGAATCCATAGGAAAGATTCTATCTCTTTTCTTTAGAATAGAATCATCGGGGAGATTGTATTTTTCCTTTCCTTAGAACAGAATGCTTTGGAAAGATTCTATTGCTTATTTCGTTTTTTTTTGGAATCCTTTGGAAATTTTCTTTTACTTTCATTAGAATAGATTCCTTTGGAAAGATACAATTTTCAAAAAGGTCAAAGTTGGTGAGAAGCCAGCAGGGAAGACTACATATTGCAATGTTGCATTACGCATGTGTACCTCTCAGAGGATTGAAATGACCGCTTATCAGTAAAGCTTAATCGCACATTTAAACACCTAAATAAATAATTCCTTTATAAGTATTTACATATTGATTTAAGGATAAAGGTTACAATTTTTACATTCTACAGAACAAGCATCAGGAAGGAGGAGGAATCTCTCCACTGTTTTATCTTGATAAATGTATCTCAGCATCAAAGCATGTTGAGAGTTCATTGAATTTCAAGTCAAGTTTAGTATGACAGCTACCTAAGACGCTTCTTGAATTTTATTGACAATTTTTATGTTCTATCATGCTGTTGACTGCTCTCGGTAAACCCTTTTGAATTGCGACGGATCTGTCATAAAACACAGCAATGGCATTTCTAATTGACACTCTCAAAGAGTCCAAGTTTTCCTATATTTAAATTTAATCTAAGTATATGTTCAATTATGTGTCAAACTTTAATCTTGTCTTCTGAAAACATGTTTCATTTAGCAGGGCAGTAAGTGATGTTAATCAACCTTTCAGTCATATTTCTGTATATTCTTTTATGCCCAAGCTCGGTTGGATGAGTAACGGATTAGCAACCGGAGGGTTGCGAGTTCGAATCCAACAAAAGACCGTCGTGTACAAAGGGGGCTGGGGCACGTTAAATCTGTCGTGGCCTCAAATGCCCTCACGTTGGTGTAGTGTGGAAGTTTGGAGAGTGGGGTGCCAGCTCAAATGTTATCTCGTTATCTGACCGTGGTTGAAAATTACGTTGTGTTGTCTTCGGATCTTTCCCTTGGAGATTGATCCCGGACCGTCAACAAGAGCCCATAGTGTTGCTCCAGTGGACGTTAATTGAATATCTACCTACCTTATATGCCCAAAATGAATTATTTTAGTTCAATTGCAAGTGTCTACATCTCATACAATTATAAGAATTATTTTATACTTTTAGAGTAGTTCCGACTCTATAACTCTGGTGTTGACCTCCTCATCTGACCGTGGTTCAAAGTTACGAGCAATTGTCCTCTGATCTTTCTCTTTGCGAGTGGTCGTGGACCGTCGCCAATAGCCTGTTGTGTTACTCAAGTGCAAAATTCAATTACCCACATACCGACTATGTAACCTTACGATTAATTAAAAATAATTATTTGTATATTTCAATAAAATTGTAGTCGTGTTTTAATTTTCACGAAATTTTCAATTGATTTAGATTAATCATTAATCATTTTCCATTGATCTATACAACTATCTATTCATATATAACTTGGAGACAAAGGATAAGCCTCTTGAATTCGTTGAGTACTACTTAATAATTGTTAAGTATTCTAAACCATCTTCTAATGCTTGTCTTTAATTTAGTTATCCGTTGTAAGTGCATGTCTTACGGAGTAAATATAGTCACGACAACACTTCAGAAGTCGATTGACCATTCCCCTCCTATTCCTCCCATTAGCAACAATGATATCGAAGTTTCGACAAGCCCTACAATCCACCATCTGTAACCCCAACCATGTCATGATCAGTTAGCACTCATCATGCCTCTGCTCAGAAGCATCCGAATGATGTAGTGTAACATCACTTTAAACAGTAGGAATTGATTAAAGTCCGCCACCTCCAACCTCCCTGTCTCTTGACCGAAACGGAACTGTCCTTGTAGTATTATTCCTGAAAGGATCCCAAGATTGAGGATTAATTATGTCTGCCTAAGCATCTCCGGAATATTAGAGAAAGGCTTAGGTTAAATTTCTCGTTAACGGTGATTTTGCGCATTGATTTTCTAATTAATGTCGACGTTTGTGTGAACCCGGATTACTAATCTCCTGGTTTTTAACGACCAAAAATCATTTTCTGGATGCTGAAAGAGTGAATTAATCCATGCAAGTGTACCTGACTATCGTAGGTAGGGTGTCATTAGAGGAGTTCGGGATACTAATGGATGTTTTCAATTATTTGGTGTCGCTTCAGCGATGTTAATGAAAATGTGAGGTTTGTTTTTTAATCGCACAGAAAGTTAATTTCAATATAGACTATTTGATTGATTTTTGTTATTATGAGCGGTATTAACACTCTGAGCTTCATGAGATTTGCGAGTAGTGTAGTGTTACTTTTATCCACAACATACTTGATGAATAATAATCATTCCTTTCTAAAGAATCTATAGATTCTTTCAACTTTTAGAGACATTATATTGGTACTTTCCTTATAATGTCTCTAACGGAATTGGAACGTTTCTTTTGACCCATTATGTAGAATAGAATCCTTGGAAAGATTTCATCCGTTCTTTTACTTAGATTAGAATCCTTTTTATACATTATATTGCTCACTTCCTTAAAATATAA
This sequence comes from Meta bourneti, assembly GCA_933210815.1. NCBI lineage: Eukaryota > Metazoa > Arthropoda > Arachnida > Araneae > Tetragnathidae > Meta > Meta bourneti. The sequence goes on along the minus strand of OW119927.1, from coordinate 35,762,300 downwards.
TCTTTTCGAATGGTATTATATTGGCCCATTCTGTAGAATAGAATCCTTGGAAGATTCCATTGCTCCCTTCCTTAGATTAAAATCATTTGGAAAGAGTCAATTGGTCAAGAATGTCAAAATTGGTTGTTATGCTGGGAAGATTGGAGGTTTCAATGTGGAATATGGATGCGAACCCCTCAGAGGGCTAAAACTGGTCCTTTAATGAAAGTTGTAGTTGAAAGCAATAGTAATGCTCCTGTCAAAGATCAAACTTCTTGTGAACATATTAATGTCGACGTATGTCTTATCATGTAACGTTCCACTCTCTTTCATACATGAAACTGAACCATTCAAAAAAATTAATAGCCAGCAATTGATATTAAAGATACATACTTGTTTCCAATATAACTTTATTTCGATGAGCTGGAATACCTAAAAGTCAACAACTTGTACAAGGTAGTCTGGGTTGCGTTTTATGGCGAAAGGGACATATTTGGCCAAACTGCTCCAAACACAAGAGAGACAACAAGTAATGGACTTGAGTAAACGAGAAAAGTTTTACTGACACCGAAGAGAGAAATACACCCAAGATAAGTTACACCAATTGCACCAGATTGAGCAATTTTAAGAAATCGAAAGTTAATGAGTCAGTATTTTATGTGAATTTCAGGTATCGTGGAATTTCTTAATGACGCATTTCATCATGGACAGTAAGAATAAATTTATCATTAGCATTGATCTATTAGGCCTAAAACATTTGCTTAGTGCGTGTAGTGACTAACACATGACTAATTAACCCAATTTACGAGTTGAAACAATCCATGGATTCTTTCAATCTTTAAGTAGATTCTATCGGTTCTGTTCTTAGAATAAAATCCTTTCAAAATATTCTATTGGTCCTTCCCTTAGAATAGAGTGTTACAAGGGGGGTCCCCACTGCGCTAGCAACTTGCGAGTTGTAGGCGGCGCAGTTTCGATTCCTATAACCACCCTGGGTGCGTTTCTCTTTTCTATCTGAATAAAACTTTCCACGTGTGTGTATGTCCATTACGACGTTGTCTCGCGTTTGGCACAACTTGGGGAAATAAAGCGCAACCAATCAGACCTCGAACCTTAGAATAGAAAAATTTGGAAAGATTATTTTGGTTCTTTCCGTAGAATAAAATCCCGCTGTAAGATTCAATTGACCCTATTTTAAAAATATAATTGATTGGAAAGATTCTATCGTTTGAGAAGGTTAAAACTACGTGTAGATGTCATGCAGGGAAGACTGTTGGTTGCATACTGGAATTATTCGTGTGATCTCCTCAGAAAGTTAATATCACCTCACGAAACTCAAAGTGAAGTTATCAGAACGTACTAAAACTTACTCGGCACAGTTTTGAAAACTTCTGACTTTAAACAAATTTCTATTCTTTATACAAAGCATTAATGTATTTACAATATCGTCCCAACACATTAACCTAAACTTCTAATTAACGGTTGAAAGTACGAATGATCTGAGAAGCAACATTGCCCACCCTTTTTGTCTTTACATATACAATGTAACTTCGAGTGCATACCTGCCTTTCTCGTGGGAAAGCAAGTTGGTGCTTTACATTCCATAATATTTGTTTTGTCCTTTCGTGATCCATAGAAGCGATACACTTCCCAGAATCACTTTAAAAGATTTCCCTTGATTCCTTTTCTGTTACATTAGAATACATTTTTTAGAAACCGAGTGGAAGATAAATTCCCTGTTCTCTTATTTATTCATGCAGTCTACACGTATTCAATGGTACTCGTGAGTGTAACTGATTTACTTTATTGAGTACATATTGCGGTTTGTATGTTTTATCCCTTGTACCGCTCAAAAGTTGTGATGTTACTTAAAAAATCTAATTTTATCTGTATAGAAGAAAGGTATTGGTATTTTTAATTAACTTCGCACTGGAGCAACACATCGGGTTATTGGCGACGGTCCGGCATGAAACTCGAAGGGAAAGATCCCAAGAAAACACCACGTAATTTTGAACCATGGTCAGATGACGAAGTCACACCTGAGCTGGTACCCCACTCTCCAAACTTCCACACCATGCCAAGTACAGAAGAAAGAAAACCACATTCCTACTAACATAAGGAATGAAATATGTATTTTCAAAATATAAGTACTAATATTTATTCTTTATTCTTAAAATATATTTCATACTCATCCGTTTTTAATTTGTTAAAAATATAATAACTTCGTTTAATTATTTTCAACCGATGTGAAGGTTTAAATCGTGCAAGATTCATTTCATTTCAACGGTTTAATTTTGAATTTTTGACAAGCATGCTTTTTTTACAAATAATTTCAAGCAATACTTGTTTTAATAATTTTGAGCATATTTTCTTATGAAGAAGTATAAATAAATTGTTTCAGAGAGTTTTTGGAAAGCCCATTTGTAGTGAAAAGCTACATTGCTACATTTTTTATAAATCAATCAAATATATTTCTATTTTTTGACATAGAGGCTAACAATGTAATATATTTTTGGTGTGCCGCAGAATTTTAATAATTAGTTTATATGCGCCATGAAATTAAAAAAAAGGTTGAAGATCTCTGTTTTATGGTCATGCATACCTCTGATTCATTTATCGTATTCAAGAAGGGAATAATGTGCACATTTGCTGCGCATTACCACCAGTTCATTTAAAACTTCATCAAACTTCTTCATTTTAAACAATTCATTTAAATATGCATGTTACTTGAAAAAGGAAATTTGAAGTTCGAGTTTATTAAATTCACTTTAATCAATTTCTTTAAATGCAGAAGTACCTACAAGAAAAAATGTTTTGTTACATTCATGTTTAGAACAAATAAAAAAAAGAATGAAATTGCAATATACACTGCTGGACATCAAAAATATAACACCATGAAGGACAAAAGCTATCGAAGTCATATTTATTATACAAATAACACAAAAAGTACAAAGGTGAAATAATTGAAATTTCAACTCCGTTCAACTTGCTTGTAACCGCCATGGGGCGGTAATAACTTCTACTACAAGTCTGGGCATTGAAAGAAAGATGCTTTGGACTTATGTTTGGGTATGTCCATTACTGCTCCTTCCACAAAAAAAGTTCCAAAGATGATGTAGCAGCGGGTGGTTTGTGGTGTGCCGGCTGTTGTGTGTGGTCATCGACGAAACGTGGGAGACAGATCTAGTAAACGGGTAGGTCTTGGAAGAAGTGAACCTGGTGAAAATTGGGGAAATGTACGTTGCATGTCACGTACGGTCGAGTATTGTATTGAAAACTGGCTGCAGGCAAACCGTGAAGATAAGGGCTCAACAGGCTCCAAACATAAGAGGTGTAGCGGTGGCTGTTGAGTGTGTCGTCAATACGTGTTGCTAGGCGAGTTCTGGAGTAGAATCTAATATTGCCCAATACCATAACGCCGGATGATGGACTGGTATGGCGATACATGATGCAAGAGTTATGCAGTCTGTCACCGCGGTGCCGCCAGACAAGGATGCAACCATCGTGAAGCAATAAGCAAAATCGAGATTTGTCCCAAAAAACGATGTCATGCTATTCGTTTGTCCACGTGCAGCGTTCTACGCACCATTGCAGCCATTGACGTTTGTGGTATAGAGCCAAAGATAGTCGCAGCAATGGGGGTTACTGGTGCACATGATTTGCCTATACGCTGCACTGCTAATCATTTGCATATCCTTCCATGATCTACGCATCGTGCAAATTTCAAGGCTATTGTATATTTTCATGGTGTTCCATTTTCGATGGCCAGCAGTGTAGAATATCGATTAAAATATGACTCGTTTATGCAAATAGTATTTTTTGCTTACTCTGGTTACCTAATACATTCTAACTGACATAGATAGTTTTCGATGAAACCGTAATTTGTTACCCATAATGTGAGGCATTTGTTCTAAAAACTGCAAGCACTATTATCATTCTGCATTTAATTGAAGTTTCGAAATTTCACTATCGTATTATTTTTTTAGCTTAGTGACTTTTTACTACTTCAGGTATGAGGATTGATTAATGGACGAGTCTATGCATATTTAGAGGGGTACCGACATAAAGGAATTCCTTGATTTTCATCAATTCCCTTTATTTTTTCTTTTCCACCAAACCGATAATGAATTGATCGAGAACAGCCTTTTCATTAAAGTTTGCATTTTCAAGCTAGCTTCAAACTAATGAAGATTGATGCGGAAAGGCAACTAAAAACAAACTTTTCACCGGCTACTAACTATTCGCGGAAACTTTCCCAACACTCGATTATTTTTTCCAGGAAAACTCTTCTGTTCCTTACCATAAAAGCATTCACTCACGGGATTACCAAGTTGCGAAGGTACTAAGTGCAAACAAGTGTTGCTTTAATTGTATATAATCAACTAGAGCTACCTCCAAAGTTTTTCGTTAATTTCGGATAGAATTTAAAAGTGTTTATCAAGGACTTATTAACTCTTTACTGCCTTAAAATGTAAAAAGGAAATTTTCGCTCACATTGCCTAATTATGCAATTAATTTCTACAATGTTTGGCTCGGAATACGATGTTCTCAAAACTTAAAATTGCTATTGATATTTTCTAGTTTTTAATTAATTAAGAACTTACTAAAATTAATTAAAATAGAAACATTAGAAAAGTTCTTGTACCTGACTGAGACTAACACTAATGACATAGTCACTATGCTTAATATACCCTCTCCTTTATTTTCGTTAGTAAACTTTTTGGTAAATTTCTTTTAACGGGAGAGTTTGCTTGACGAAAACAGACTAAACACTAGAGGGATAGAGAAATTGTTTACTTATTAAACACTATTGTTCCCACTTATTTTTGGTAGAAAGCAATGGTAGGTAGTTGAATTAACGTCGCACTGGTGCAACACAATGGACTGTTGTTGACGGTCCAGTATCAGTCCCCAAGGGAAAGATCTGAGGACAACATCACTTAATTTTGAACTATGGTCAGATAACGAGTCCATACCATGGGAACTAAATCTTTTGAAAAACAAGAATCGAAATAATTTTAACGTTGTCTGATGCCACTTGCAAAATTCAATATTTAGGTAACAAATATTATTGATTTTTAAGAGATTTGTAAGCAGGTATGTAGTTAATTAACTGGATTACACTGGATCATCACAACGGGCTTCTCAAGTTTGGATTTATGTACATTTGTATAATAAACGTGAATGGGTTTGTGTTGTGTGAATGAAGTTAAGTTAAATTAAGTTTAAAGATGAAAGGTAAAAACTCATATTTATGCATTATGAACATAAAATCAATGCATGGCACTCCATTAAAAACATTTCCTAAATAAACATTATAAGTTTATTTTAAGTAAACATTTTTTGTATAACCCTTTCATTAATGAAGCTTGTGGAAAAATCAAGTCATTGTTTTAATTTATTGAATGAAAGCGTATTTTTCTCTGACTACTTGTGATTAAAAAATGCATTTTTTTCTTTCAGAAGATATTCGAAAGTCATTTTTGGCTCAGTGATATCCATTGTTTCCATATTCTTTTAAATATTTCAGAAAAACAGAATGCTATCATTTTACTTTTGAAAGTTATTAAAAACAACGGTTTTAAATCTTTCGTAATTTTTTTTATAAAACATCAGAAAGAAAACATTTAATTTCCTTCTCTATGAGCCTATCTCATTAATTTGGAGTATGTTTAATTAGTGCTTTATGTTTCCATCGCAAAAAATCAAATTCAACTATAAAAGCTATCCGTTCTTCCCAATACATTTTTATTTATAGAAAGCAATTAAAAAATTCTGAAACATAAAGTTATTTTGGAGAAAATATGTCTTAAGAAGTGTGTGTTTAACGGTCAACAGACATTTTACATTTTGATCAAGTGCTTTAAGCAATGTTTCTTGTCAAGAGACTGCTAAAAAGAGCTCTCACTTTAAAAAAACCTGATATCCGAACCTGATACTTACAAGCAGCTGATGAAATATTTTAATACCTTTTTGACGTCATTAATTTTTACTTTATGATGTTCTTGAAACATTTTTTCCAATAGATTGAACCTCGATTGTTTGCTTTGTTATCAAGCATCATGCCAAGGTTACTGTGCAAACGCGGATTGCGTTCGTCTACTTTGAGAGGACGAAGTAAAATACCATTTCTTCGACTAATTTTGATGGTTCCTGGTTTTATATTCAACATTGATCCACGCTTTTTATGACCCGGAGATAATAAAATTGGCTAGTAATGTAGTAGGAAGCTTTTAGTTTCAACAGAAGACTCAACTTTGTTTTATGGTATAAAAAGTTTTAAGTGGGTAAAAAATTTATTCAGTGACTGTTTTTCTTTATATCAGTGCTCCTCGAGGGTTAGTTTGGTATACACAAATAAACTTTAAGAGTTCTGTAAGATTGGTTCTAAGGAATTACTCATAAACTGCCACACTAAAAGTTTTCATCGACCTAATCAAATTGCTTGGAAAGAAGAATTCGCAAACAAAAACATCTACAAGAAACCTATAACCATAACACATAGTAATTACTGGAGAAATCCTGTATTGGAGATTCGCAAGACCTATAAAGAGGATGTTATAAAATAAAAAGCATTTCCTTCCACAATGGCAACGAACAAAAATAAAAATTAAAAATACATTTCAACTTCTAGTCCAAAAGTTTGGTACTTAAATAATGCATTACTTCTAGTTATGATGGGGGTCACAGTGGCTCAATGAGGGCCACACTGAGCTAGCAACGTGAAAGCTGCAGGAGGCATAGATTCGGTTCCTGTAACTTACCCTGGATGTATTTATCTCTTCTTTGTGTAGATAAAATTTCCTCGTGAGCGTATTTCCATTTATTTGACGTCGCTTGGATTATATTTGGAGCAGCTTGACCAAGTACGGCCCTTGCGCCTTGAAACTTAGAACAATCAATCTAGTTATGTTACAAACACTTGGTAAAGCACAAAATAATTCTTTGGTTCATGTTATAAATTTCATCTAAAGAAAAATTACAGATATACTAGTATACAGTGGAGAAAAATTAAATATAAGAAGATGTCTGCTTTGGTATGGATGTTCAACCGAGTAAAGAATGAACCTTCAAAACCCTAAATCTACATGATATCGGAATTTCATTAGCTACAAAAGCTATTAAACAGATGACGTATCCAACGCTCAAGTTTTATTAATTAAATTAGATTATTACTAAATACCTTCTCTATTTTTCAAGGCGCACTATCTGTCTTGAGATTGAATGTCGTATGGAGTCTAGAAATGCTATTTGTCATTGTTTCCCCCTTGAAGATTTTATGTTGTTTGAAGTGAAGTGGTATGAGTTTGGGGAAGACATTCCGTGATATCAAAAGCATTTTTGATCAGTGATAAATATGGCGATCGAGCAGGTCATGGTTGACATGTCGTAACCTCGCAGACATTCCGTACTTTTTTGCCGTATTCAGACGTATGCAATATTGATGAAATAAGGCGTTACAAACCAGTACGATGGAGTGTTTCAGGTTCATGAACATATCGTAATGCATATTAGATTGAACCTTCTATCATAGCTGATCAATCCCCAAGCCATGACGCACCTCGTTAAAACTGCGTTCCTATGTATGACAGTTAACTGTTTAGCAGTTAATATATTTTGCAGTACGATAATGTTTCTAAGCTAATGCAAGACTGTTTCTTTGCGTTAACTATTCTTCTTACCCTTTCCGAGATGGAAATTGTACGATTGAAAGTTACTTAAGCCTCTGAGCGTCACGAGATTTCCGAGAAGTATACAATTACCTTTACCCTACAACACACTTAATGACTAATTAGCCTTGATCCATTGGTTGAAAAAATCCTAGGAAAGATTATATTGATCGCCTATAACTGGTTAGAAGCCATGCATGAAAAACTGAAGTTTGGTGAAAAAAAGCGTGGATGACGCTCAGAGAAGTTTTTGTAACAGTTTATGAAAAATTTTCTGCCGTTCTGTTATCTGTGCTTTAAAAATAAGCTGCTAAACATTTTTAAGAACATGGTTCGTACATACGTTTCATAGATTGGTTACGAATCAGTAAACGGTTCTTCCCGGAATTTCACAAGCATTTAAGTAGCACAAAACTACTAATAAGCCTTGTAAATCCCTTAAGATTTCTTAAGGGTAACGAGAAGAATGAAATCCAACCAATTAGCACAGAAGTGTTAAGAACCGCAACCTGCGGTTGAAATAAAACAGAATTTAGTGGTTTAAATTTGTGTTCTTAGATCATTAACGGGCTCAAAATAAGCTTTCGAGCCAATTTATTCCTTCCTTATCACTAAATGTAGGACATTTTCAAGGCTCTCGGTGCTAATGAGTTTCTTCGAACACTTATGAGGATTAAAGGATGTTTCAATTGTCAAGGCGTTCAACCGAGTAAAGCTGTTTTATAATACACTTCTACTGGATAAGATCGTTTAATGCATTATATTTATGCAGTACCCAATTAAAGGAAGCGCAAAATTACGTTTAATTGGCTTATAACTAGAAGTAACACGATATCTAGGTAAAGCGCTCTGACATATAAAACAAAGAAAAGTATCTAATTGGAATAAAAGAAGTTTCTCACGTGGAGGTGAGTCATTTGTTGTGATAATTGAACGTTGATATTTCTCAGTGCCTCTCAGAGAAGGATTGCTCAAACCCATGGTGAACTAGCACTCCTAAGATCCAGATGTGGCTTAGACAAAAATCTGTAACAGAATTCCGTCTTCATGGGTCATAACATAGTATGTACATCATAAACATATGTACGGCATTATTTTGGATATTGGTCCCTTCTGTAAGCTCTGTGATCTACGGGAGTTAGATGGATGCTGTCCACTTTGCGAGTTGACTTGACCTCTGCTTTCCTGGGGGAAAGTTACTAGGAAGTGAGAGCCACCGATTGGATTTATAGATCCTATTTAGACATTTTCTTATTATTTATTGTCTATTTTATGTTCTATGATCAGTTGTGCTTTACATATCCCGAAATTGGATTTAAAATTATTTTTGACGTTGTAGATTTCAATCACTTGCTTAAATGGGTGGCTGGTTATATTGCAGCAAAAAGAAGAAAGAAAAACATGATTTTTATTGTAGTATTAATCAAATTAATAATACAAATAATTTATCAAAATTCCTTGCAATTAAAATTTCTCTTAATAATGCAGAATAAATTATAATCTTCATTTAAAAATAAAATTACTTTTTCCAGGTTATTTCATTACATACTCATACTTAAATTAATTCTGAAATTCGCATAATATTGTTATTTTTATCCTGCACTCCTGCTTTTTATGTTTATTGATTCTGTTGTATGTTTCTTTAACCCGTGTAACTTTTGTTTAATATATTCAAAATTACCTATGAAATTATCACATATACGAATCATATACGAAGATTAGTTGTTTAGGGTGATCGAAAAGTTGCGATCAGATTTTAAGGCATTGTATAAATTATCGCAATTATTTTATTTCTAGTTTCATTTGACCGATTGAATCGAAAATTGTAATAAAAGGTAATATTTTAAATTTTGTTTAATCGTTCGTTGTTCAATTGATGCCATCAGATTTTTTCTGCAAGAATATCATGTGGTTTTTCCAAATACAGCATTCACTCTATTTAAGCAATATTTCTACTACAGGTCATGGATAAAAGCATACTAAGTATTGCGTGAGTAATATCATTGTTTTATCACCGTTTATAAAACTTTTCATGGACATAGAAAGCATCTTTGACAGAACAGAAAGCGGGCGGCAGTCTGTGTTAGGAGTTACAGTTAAATAGAATCAGTGCACGTACAGACCAAAATGATGCATTTTCCAACTGTCCCAGGGCCAAAAGTTGGGAACAGTATTATCTTATGGAAGTGCGAAAAAACTGAAACAACCTCTGGTTCCCGTCTCCGAATCGTCTTATTCCAGTCTGGATCATTCCAGTGAAAACACCCATTTTGAGAAAAAGTTGTTGCACTGTTGTCACGGATTTTTTTCAAATTTTCACCATGGGTAGACATGGCAGTGAAACTCACAGATCTCAATTATTTAAAGATTTTGTAACGTATTAGCTGAGATACGGGAATTAAAAAATTGGTCAATTTTACAAAATGGTGGCCATCTTGGATTTGCCACACTGTCTATAAATGACCCTAACTTGAGAATTAATTGTTCAAATTTAGTAATTTAGTTACCAAATGGTAGTCATATATTTCAGGACTGTATAAAAGCCACAAAAACAATGGAAATTTTACATTTTAGTGGATTTTTTACATGTAAAGTGAAAAAATCACTTTTAAAATCAGTCGAATTTAAAGGGCTATAGAAAAATTGAACCCTCTTAATATTTTTCTTAAACTTTGTGGAAGTATTAACTAACATATGTACTAGAATCTGGCAAAAATTCAGATAGGTAAAATTACTTGTTTCTGAATAAAAGCTATTATAATGATAGCATACAGGTATGTATTTTAAAAAGGTGGTCATCTACAGTATAAAAATGACCAGAGCTTAAAAAATAGGATCAAATTTTTTATGACGTACTAATTTAAAGCAGGCTTACATTAAATGTAAAAATATCAATAGAACACAAATTCCAGTCCTATGCATGTTTTAATTTATTTCATCACATGGTGTCTGAAAAAGTATTTTAAGTGCCAATGAAGATAAATTGTTTTTATTCATTTTAATTATTTTTAAAAAACTTTTCAGAATATTATTGTTTTGTAATATTTAATTACAATATTTCTGTTTCAAAATTTGCATTTATGCTCAGGAACCACTTTTGTTAGTAAAGTGGCCATTTCTTCAATATTTCGTTTTATCATTGCTAATTTGCTTGATAAACTCATTGCTTTTATGCGCACATAACTTTTTTGACAAAATCTCAATGCCATTATTAAGAAAAAGGATGAATTGAGTCTGGATACTGCTATCATAGTGGCAGATTTTTATGAAAATTATACCTGCATTATACACAAGATACTATTCAAAACATTCATTCAAATAACAAGCAGGCCTAAGGATCTTTTCCTTAAGCCTGCTTGTTAATGGAATGTTCCATTTGACTACTTTTTTCGTGTGAAATCTGCTTCTATGAGTGTCATAAGTGACTTTTTAGTGCATGACACTTCAATATTTTGGACTTTTCAAAACATAATTATCAAACTTTTAATCACACAAGTTGCACAGACTAAAATACAAAGTTTTCAGTGATAGACCAATACAAAACTAAATTTTAAAACTATTATTTTTACCATAAAAAACCATGGTGTAAAATCTGAGTGGTACTTTTTGCCTCTTGTCGGGGAATAGGAGTATGTGACGATATTGGTGGAACCATCATAGTGTGTGGCCACTTTAAGAAGCCTTAAGCGTCCGTGCAAGGATGAAATATTAAATACTTTTGGACAACTTTACAAGAGTTCATTAAAGAAATATACTTTTTCGTTGAGAAATTGTAATTTATAATAATTAATTAGCAGATAGGTATGCAATGACAAATACAATAACCGGATCAAGAACTAATAACTGTTTTACATCTGTAAAAAAGTCAGATGTTTCGTTTCAGGTTCCTCAACTACATTTGTTGCTACCATGGGATTGGAGAAAACCATCAAATTACCAACATTCCAAAATGAATAACTTGCATGTTTGTATGGAATTAATTGGTGGATAAGGAAAGATTTGGGATTATTGTGAAGAATATGATTACAAAAGTATGTTCATCATGGAGCAAGTGCATCCTATATATATGGCCAGAGCCTTTAGACGCATGTTCGATTCCTTATGAATACAAAATGAAAATCCTATCTTTTCCCATAACTATAACTGGACGAACATATGTTGCTCCTGGTGAAAATCAACTGAACTGTTATTCCAAAACTACAAGACAAATTGAATCATACTATAATAATGCTTTTAACTTTACCATTAATATTAATATGGTGGCATTTTTTTGTGCTTAATATTTGTCTTAAAAATTTCTCGATAATGTGATCAATGTATTGTTCACATATTTCTTTGATCTTTAAAGACATGTTTTTTTTTAATTCCAGTGCCCAGAAATTTTAATTTTATTTTATCAATGTAAGTAGTAAGTAAAGTACATGTGTGTTTACATTTTCTACAAAGTTGCTAAAAATATTATATCAACTTAAAATATTTCAATAATGTCAACTGTAAAATATTTTGTATTATATTGAGCCTATATTTATTTATGTTTAATATTAGGTATTAGTATCATATATTTGGGACTATTATAAGTATTTTTGTATTTATAATTAAGTTACGAAACTGAGAATTATATAAATTTCTCTGTGTAATTTTGACACAATGTACTCTAAGCGTAACGTAAATATATTTAACAAAAGTATTTTAATTGAATATTATGAAACAATAACATTTGGTAAAGTATTTTTTTAAATAATTTAAATGAATAAAAACAATTCTTCTTCAATGCTTAATATACCTTTCCAGACACCATGTAGCAAAATAAATTAAAAGATACATACGACTATAATTTTATGTTCTATTGATATTTTTACATTTAATGTGAGCCTGCTTTGAATAAGTACTTTATTAAAACTGAAATTTGACCATAGTTTTTAAGATCTGGTCATTTTTGCACTGTAGATGACCACTTGTTTTGAAATACATATGCTATCATTAGAATAGCTTTTATTCAGAAACGAAGAATTTTTCTCCCTAAAGTTTTGTCAGATTCAAGTACATATATTAGTTAATACTCCCTCAAAGCTTCAAAAAAAATTAAGAGGGTTCAATTTTTCTATAGCACTTCAAATTTGACTGGTTTTAAAAGTGATTTTGCACTTTACATGCAATAGAGTTCACTAAAATGTATAATTTTCATTGTTTTTTTAATTATATACACTCCTGAAATAAATGGCTTCCATTTGGTATTATTATTAAATTTGAACTATTAGTTCTCAAGTTAGGGTCTTTATAGACAGTGTGGTAAATCCAAAATGGCCGCCATTTTGTAAAATTGAACAATTTTTTAATTCTCGTATCTCTGCTAATTTTGGATAAAATATTTAAATAATTGAGATCTATGGGTTCACTGATATGTCTATCTATGAAATTTGAAAATAATCCATGACTATAATGCAACGCCCAAGAGGTGTCCCCATGTGGAATGACCCGTCTCAGAATTGGAACCGAGTCATTTTCAGGAACGCTTGCACCCATGGGCAGTTAAGCAACTTTGTTGAAAATTATGGAGGAAATGAATTTAATATTGTGTTCTTCACTGACGAGTCTTGGTTCCAAGTAAGTGGGTATGTCAGCAGTTAGAACTCATACATATTTCATGAATATCTATTGCCCTCAGAAAAGTTAAAATTGAGTTCTAAAGTAGCACAAAGTGGTCTCGAATCCATGAAAGAGTTAGTTCTAAAATTCGCGAATAGGGTTAGTGAATTTTCACCACCTATTGTAATTACGTCTAATAAGCATTTTGTTCTGACAATAATATCGTTTTCGTGTTTCTATCAGTGAAGCTTTTGAAACTTGAGGTTTTGGGATGGAGCCTGATTATTTGATCACCCAATAAAATAGCTTTTAAGTAAACCTTAAACAAAAATAAAGCTTCTTGATGTAAGCTTCCGATTGTTATAGAATAATACATGTAAATAATTGCAGGACGTCTCAAATACAAGTTTAAATCATATAATGTATTACTTCCGAAAGTTACCCTGAGTTGAAGTGCTGTCATCCTTATTTGTTAAATGACCTAATGAAAACTTTCAGTAAATACACATGCAGTATGTGTAAAAGCTGTGCTATTTTAGACAAGTTAAATATTGCTTAAATGACGTTTAAATCAATGTTTAAAAATTATTCCCTTTAGATTTATTTTGTTAAACTTAGCCTTGATTTAGTTCATTTACTTGTCACCCATAGAATATTATGTAAAGTATGGAACTAAATTCTTAGCTTCACTATCAGACAAACTATAAGGCGTTTCAATTGACTTTGAAAATAAAATGCTCACACGGTATTGTCTGAAAAAAGAAAAGTAATTTATGAAAGCGTATTACGTTTTCAAAAGTTTAGGTAGTACCATAAATTTTAGATTTTACGGATAGTACAAAAGATAACGAAGCTGCGAAAGATATAGGTGTACACTCTTTTGAAGTAGAGATAATAAATCTTAACTTTGCTAGCACAGGCTAGATGCAGTTTCTGAAGATTTATTATAGTAGGGTAAAATAATAAAAGAGCAATTATTTTGAACTGAAGAATATTTAAGGAATTTAAAGTTTAGCAAGACAAGTAAAGCAAGACTAGTTTTTCGACGCATTTTAAATCTGTACTTGGGTAAGGAAAGAGCCAATGTCCATTTTTTGAAGTTTTGGGTAACAGCTGTTTTAATAATTTCAATTTTCAAAAAGGTTTTTATGCAGCGTATAAAAGTACTTTTCAATGTTTCGATTCTTTCAGAATACTACCATGTAATTATCTATTACTAGCAAAATTGCCCGACCTCATACGGGTTGAATTGATTAATTGTATATTGAAAGTGACCAGAAAATAATCACTTTCCTCTTTCGTAGAAAAATCCAAATAATTTAAGTATGAGTAAAATAATTATTTAACACCTTTTCGACATTTTTATTTCTACAACCTACTTTGGACGCAAATTCTATACATGCAAATCAATCCATGTAATACATTTCCTGTATATCCCACCCCTGTTAAAGGTACAAGTTAGCGAAAGGTGAGATACTAAGGTAACTGCTACAAAAGACGATTTTGAGGGAGGATTAGGAATTCCCTTTCTTAAGTTCTATTCCTCTAAAATTGCTCAACTCAATTCGTAAAAATGACGAATCTATTGCGGATACTCTCTCACATAATTTAAATGCCAATATTTTTTTATTTGGGGAACTCTTTTCGAATTTCACTATCATTAAGGGGAAAATGACTAATTTGATCAGATATTTATCACTAAATTTGTTTTAAAAGCGAAAACGTTTTCCTTGAAAATTCCGTTTCGTGGCACGTGCAATAAAGAACTTGTTTTAAAATTTAATATCTTCAGTAGTGTTAAAGGCAAAGGTAACCTGTTACCATTTTTTAAAATGGTAAATCAATTTGACAGCTTTTATCTAAAGAGAATCATTGTTTAAAACAAACTTTCCCTACATAAGTTGCTTAAATATAGCTTTAATTAGTAAAATAAGCCACCTTGGCCATCTGTCGCTATCACAAAGTATTTGTAATATTTCAAAAGTCCTAGTTCGCATATTTTTAACATTAACGTTCTTTCAATAATGGCAAAAATCCACTTAAAATTTGTTTTATTCCAACTTACCTTCCACTTTAAACAGAATACTTTGCGGTGGTGTTTCGTGTGATGAAAAGGAATTAGAATTTATCAAAATAATAAATATTTCAAACAGAGAATTAAAACAAAATAAAAATTTGCGGGAAAAAGTTCCAAAGATATAAATTCATGATTCTTTTTTGTCTCCTTATTAAGCACAGTTGCAGAACTTACAACTAAAAATTAGAAAGAATTTAAAAATACGAAATTAATTCGGAGCGAAAAAAATATCACTGCGCGTGGCAAACAAACACGAGTTTCCGTTTTGTTGCAAAATAACGTCTGTCCCAAATGTTCGGAAATAGTTTATATTTTGCAAAGAGAATAAATAAAGTTCAAAATAAAAAAGTATTTGAATTTAAATTCTGCAAAAATAGTTTTTAAAAATAATTGATTTTCAGCAGTACTGGTAAAACAATTTAAGTAATTGGCAATGCTCAATATACATTCCAACTTCTCTAAAACTACCAAATTATGGTTGATTTAAGTAGAGATACTCAAATGTTTTAACCTGAAACTTGCTTAAATACGTAAGCAAAGGAATATAAGATAATGCATTCACTACATTAAAATATGGTTTATCAAATTTAGGACATTGTATTAAATGTTTTGAATAAATCTTATGTGATACTTGCACAAACACACAGACACAAAATTGAACATAGAACCGGAAGAAGGAAATACAGACTTACGCAACCAAGTTCAGTCTCTAAATAAATGTAAGAACTCACAGTATGCAAAGTTTCATGAAAATATGTTCAACCGTTTGAACGTAGCAAGGGCACACACATAGAAAAAGACAGACAGATGAACAGACATACAGACAGACAGATGAACAGACATACAGACAGACAGATGAACAGACATACAGACAGACAGATGGACCGACAGACAAACAGACAGACAGACGGATAGACAGATGGACAGACAGACAGTCAGACAGACAGTCAGACAGACAGATGGATAGACAGACACCAAACGCGCAATATATATATATATATATATATATATAATAAAAGTGATCATAACTATTCATGTAACGAAACTAAACTTGATGGCAAAGCAATAATTAACAAATATTTTAATACTCGTATAACGAAATTGATGACATCAGAGTAGATATCAGTTTTGATTGTTTTCTATAAGCTATTCAAAGAACCTTCTGAAACGATGGTTGAGCATATCAACAACGGTTTCCAAGACCTTTTACACGTGTTTTATCGAGAAAAAAAGGGTTCTAGATACTCCATATTATAACATAATGGAAGATGTTGAATATGTTAAAACCATGAGAGGGACTTTCAAAGCAAATAAACAAACTAGATCGTCTACGAAGACTTCACTTCCCCTGTAAAAATGCTCTCGCATATTACATATCGGGGGTCCTTAAAAAATAGTTTATCGCCGTTTTGGAGAAAGCTTGGAGTTTAATGTAATTGGGGTAAACCGATGAACTATCATATGTCAATTCGGAATTTATTCTTTGGAGTTTTTATTGGCGAAGTGTTTCAATCGTATTCGAAAAACAAGTCAAGTGTCATCACGCCGCTCAGAACACGGACAGAAAACACGTATCATCGCAGAAATACTATGACTACCTACATTTAACTTGGCAGAAAGTGCCTTTCATATATTTACATTCAAAAAGACATATTTAAAGTTTTACACATGTAGAAAAGAAAGAAATTAGTATTAAATGTAGTGATAAGGGTTGTCCTGGAATATTTCTGTGTTCCAAATTCGTCTCTTTCTCCGCTTGTCTTTAACAGCATGGGGAATCCACCCCTTCTACTTCAACACTCAAAGAGGGTTGCTCGCCGGCTGAACGTCCGAATCAATTCCCTGGTCATTCCAAAGGACCTCCATCCCCGTTTCATTAAGTTACCCTATGTACAATAGTGAATACCTCTTCAAGGCATTAAGGCAGCAGCCGAGGTGTCTGAGAGCAAGCATTATCAACTTGATGCAATACCTGCCACTGATTGTGACAAACAAAGGGGTGTAGGATTTCATATCTATACCTCTGAGTATTCAAGGTTCACAGAGAGCATTTGGTAGCACATATAGTTCTAACGCTCCTAAAGGGATGCATTCCCTTATAAACACGCACCTGCATTTATACATTGCCCTTTTCAGGAATGATATCGCATAACCAGAGTTCTCTATACAAAAATCAGCCTTGAATCACTTTGAAAAGCAGGTAACAATTATTCCGAGAGCAGTAAGGACCCTCGTCTAAAGAGAATTATGATTATTGCTAAATATGGGAAGGGGTCAAATATGGATCGATGGGAAGTTCAAGAGTGTGATACTCACTGATTGGTCTCTTGCATTGGGTGCTGGTGTTTCGTTAATTCAGAGAATGCTGTGTTTACGGCGGTTCTACGGGGCCCTGGATAACTTTGCACGGTTTAACATCTAGGGTTGTCTAGAAGCTCACACTCTTTTCCGGTCACGCATTCTCATAATTTTCCAGATCTCTGCCCTCCCCAAGAGATTCAAAGTTTTTGCCTTTTATCGGTTGCTCCACTCTAATGAAATCCAGATTCATACCAATGCTCTGACCAATGCCAGAATGTCCACTCATCCCATATTCAATCATTGTGGCTGCTTGATCCTTGTAAATTTCTTGTGTGACGTAAGTCGTTCCATTTGGTATTGTTGTAGCTTTTGTGCGTTGTATTTCACTTTTCAACTTATCACGCTTTGGTGACAAGTCATCAGGACAAGGTAACTCAAAATCTGTAACTATCTACATAAATTGCAGACTTAATAAGAAACAAGCCTCAATTATTTTACCTTTAAATAATCATACATAAAAACTTTGCCATCACAATTTCGTGGCTTCCTTCAAAGTGTAATTTAAGTCTACATAACATGCTTTCATCCGCGTCCAGGCACAATAATATACTTTAACTAGTCACCCATATTACAAGATTCCCACAATTTCCGTTTCCTCACCCGATGGTGTTGATCACAGCATCACTCCATTATAATCAAGGTCTTAGAACTGAATACCGCATCGGATTCTAATATGTAGCCCCCTATGCGATTTTCGATTTAAATTATCTGCGGTAATTCACGATATGCCCCTCTAAGTTAATTGGAAATGCCGAAGATTTGTGATCAAGAGCTAGGAGACGCTTCATATAATCCAATTACATTGCAGAGAAGGCTAATCTATTGCTTATGAAATAAAATATAATAATACGATCTTCTAAATCCAGTAGTACATTCCAGATCTCTCTGTCGATGAAAGCATTGGATTTAAGTCGAAATAGATTATGAAGAAGAGAGGGTGAGATTGATTTGAAATTATGCCTTAAGAAATGTTAATTATCGATATACATATGAAAAACTTAGTCAAAGTGTTTGCAAAAATGTAAAACTTCAAGAAATGATTAATAAAGTTTAAAAACGATGCAAAAGAACGTCTATAGCCTAAGGTGAAGCATGACGTCCACCGTCAATAGGACAGAAATAAACCACTAAAGGTATCTAGATAATTGTATTAACGCGAACTGGTTAAGCGCAATGAGCTATTGGCGACGGTACAGGATCAATTCCGAGGTCAACACCTGAATTGGCACCCTACTGTCCAAATTTCCACACCACGCCAACGTGAGGAGATTTGAGGTCACGACAGATTTAAGATACAGCAGCCCCAACGTACAAGACGGTTTTTGGGTGGATCGAGTTTCGAACTCGCAACCCTCCAGGTATTAATTTGCTACTCTTCCAACCAGGATACCGCGGTCCAAGCCACGAGCGAAAAACGTTATTTTAAATGTTATTCTAGAATATTGTTGTTGCAACGTAAGATTCGTTAAAAGGTGAGTTGTGGTAACACTATTCTAGACAACACATTTAAAGTTGCTTTTTTTCTCCCGGCTCACCTCTGTCCTGATGACGTTAGAAGTCTTGTTCCACCTAAATTATCATTATTTATCATGTTGTTATTAATAATGTAACAATAATGTTCTAAACTCAACATTAAGCTATCCATTATTCAATTCTTGAAAGAAAACTATTTCATCAAAGGAAATATTTTGCTTTTCGGATTTATAAAGAAATCTCAAAGTAACTTTGAGAAATTTATGAAAAATTATATTTTTGAGTAAAATAGTTTCGTAATGGTAAAGAAATCAAACAATTGCAAAGAGTCTTATTTCAAGGAATTTATTTGATTTGCTATTGCTTCATACTCATTTTGTAAATCCATATGTTTATGGATCTAGGCAACTATGGAATGGTATAACTCAACGGCATAGACGATTATTTAGCTGGAAATGAACTAAATGGCTAAGGTACAGAGCTTTTCAGGAGTAGAATTCATTGTTTAGTGTTTTGTATTTGAGATTTGAAAATAAAAATTTAATATTTTAAAATTTGTATAAGAGGCATTTTCTATCAGCTAAATATAAGTGGTGGTAGTGCTTCTGTGCCGATACATGTTTCCTGTGCGTATTCTGAACTTGAGATCATTGGCTTGTTTTTCGAATACAATTTCAAAATTTCACCAATAAAAATTCTAAGAAATGAATACCTAATTGACGTATGATAGTTGATTGGTCAACAATAATAAGGTTAAACGCCCAATGTCACCAAAATGGTGCGAAACTTCATTTTAAGTTTACATAAGACCATTTGAAAAGTAGAAGTAAAATCTTCACAGTTGTTTGTTTGCACTGAAAGTCCTCATATGTATTCCATTAACATACTTGGTACAGAAATTAACGTTAATTGTATATTGAGAGATAACAACGAACACATATAATATACAATTAACCACTACTGGATTCATTCGCCATTTTTGCCACTCAGGTTAAACATTCATTTGTGCTATATAGCTGAATAATGCTAAAAATTCACAAAAGAGTTTGCTGCTCAAATGAAATTCTTCTTCAGTCTGATTACAAAAACTGAAGACAAATGTAGAAGCTAGAAATTATTATAGGAAGGAAAATTTGAGCGAACGTGAAAATAAATTCAGAAGTCAAAGAATACCGAGTCACCATTGAAGAAGTGAATGAATTGCAATTTAACTGGACGTTCAGAAGCTAATTGGGGTATATGACTAAGGCATGACTTTTGGCCACGTTCTTTATTCGAAATAAGAATTTACACAGTAAAAAGTGCATGAAAGGTTGCTGTATATTTGTGACTAATTTTATTTCCATTGGTGGTATGAAATGTGCAAATAGATGCTTTAATGTATTAGTAATGGATTTAAATAAGGTATCAAATGTGGGTAAACACAGTGCCACCATTAATTGATATAACAAATTAAGAGACTTTAGATCATATGCTATGCTCGGGTCTGCTAGTATTAAAAATTGACCTTTGAATGTGTGTGTGTGAAAGGGTATTCAAATATTCGATCCCAATATCTAATTCTATAGTTATTCACATTTCTTTAAAAAAATTCGGTAGTTGAATTAGCATCACACTGGAGCAACACAACCGGCTATTGGCGAAGGCCTGGGAACAATCGCGAAGGGAAATATAACCGAAGATAACACCTCTTAATTTTGAACCATGGTCAGATGACGAGGTCGACACCTTAGCTGGCATTCTACTCTCTAAACTTTCATACTACGTTGATGTGAGGGCATTTGAGACCACAGTAGATTTAACATGGACCAGCCCCTACATACACGACGGTCTTTGGTTGGGTCGAGTTTTAAACTCGAAACCCTCGGTTGCTACTCCGCTGTTCTTCGAATTGGGCTACTACAGCCCCTTCAAAAGATTAGAGCTTTAAAGTGAGAAAATTCTTGTGTTAAAACATTCTTTTCAAGTGAGGGTTCTTAAGGAATTTGTCGTGGAGATTTTAAATTAAGTAATGTAGTTGCTATGAGCGATCTGCTAGTAGTAAATTATAGATTTTTGAATGAAAGGGGTACTCTCAAATCCAATATTAACATATGACTGATTCTACAGCTATTCATATTTCCTTGAGAGAAAGTTTATTTAAAGCTTTAAAGTGAGAAAATTAATTGCGCTAAAGCATTCTCTTTTCAAAATTCTCTGTGAAGATTATAAATTACTAACTTAACCAGGCGTTGATCGGGTTGAATTATTTATAATTCATCGTAATATTACTCAATATTATTCCTATGGAGATTTCGAATTGTTTTTAGCCCCCCTGCAGACCCAGAACGAATCGAACGGGGTTGATATATAAATTGTGTCCCACAGAATTCTATAGGATGAAGGTACCAAATCTAGTGTGAATTGGTTGGACATTGATCATAGAAATACGCAATGTTATTGATTACCGTAGAATACCGACGATAAAAAAAGACCACTTTCTATAAAAATAATCTTAAATTATCATAAACATTTACATGCTAATAATAAAGCTACAGTTTAAGAATTTATAGAAGGGACACATAAACGATATGATACTGAGCGATTTTCAGCACAAACGCACCCATCTGCGATTGCACCATACTCTAAGATTCTAAAAAACTCCAAGGTCATCTTGAGAGGTGAGTCCTGTAGATGTTAACTCTGACGTGATCTGCACAGCCAGACCGGGAGTGAGCGCCCCCCAGCAAGTGCTCTGTCCAGAATGACAGGACGTCACACCCCTCTACACACCCAAGACAAATAGAACGGGGGTTAATATGTACCCGCAGGGTTCCAAAGAATAAGTGTACCAAATTTGGTGTAGATTGGTCAAACGGAGTAGATTTGTGTAGAGAACAGACAGATGCCAACTCTGTTTTATATGTATAGAAGTGATACAGTTGCTATGTTCAAGTCTTCTAGCGATTATTAGTTTTCGAATGAAGGGGGTATTCTCAAATTCAATATTAACCATATAACTGATTCTATAATTATTCACATTTCTTTGACGAAAAATTTATTTAAAGCTTTAAAGTGAGAAAATGATTATGCTAAAACACACTCTTTTCAAACAAGGATTCTTAAAGATCCTGTCTGGGAAAATTTTAAATTAAGTGAGCTCTATATTTTAATGGCAATAAATGGAACCATATTGAGTGGAACTTTTTTATGTGCAACTGCCTGGAGCATCGTTGACGGGTTTCAGACACTAACAGTGAACGAGAAAAAAAACGAGGAGTCGAATAAAAAAGAAATACCCTCTTACCCTTTTGTAATAAAGTTAATGCACTTTTATAATTAACCGCATTCACATTTCTTCCATTACCAACAATGCACAGTTTGGGCTGACTTTTTACGTAATGAAAAGCCATTCTTTTGCTATCCGCCGGACTCTTGCGAAAGAGCTCTGCGTGAAACTTAAAAGATTTTAAATAGGAAAGGTCTTTTTTAAGGTTGCTTTTCTCTTTATGTTTCTTTTCTTTTAAAACCCCTACTCTTTCACACCTGAACCGAGATGCGGCGGTTGAAAAATAGGTCGTAGAGCCATTTGTGTCATTCGCAGCACGTCTGCAGTAACTCATTCGGTTAATTAAAAGTTCTGATTTTCCTTTCCATTTCCTTTTCAATCTGCTTTAAGTTAAAAGGTTAATGTATATGCACAGCGTGATCTGAGGTGATGTTCATTGTGGTTAGAAAGGAAATATGGAAAGCTACCATTTTTCTGAGTATATGATTTACCTTTTAGTGTATACAAAAGCTGTTTACAATTTCTATATTACAAATATGCCAGAATGATTGAAACATTTAACAACAGGAAATAAACAAGTAATTTTATTGAAATTATCTACAAAATTTCCAAACAATTTATTGCATATCATGCATAATTGGTTCATTTCTGAAACGTTTAGAATTTTATACACGTGAACTAAGGTTGGCAGTTGAATTAACGTTGCACTAGAGCAACACAACGGGCTATTGGAGAAGGTCTGGGATGGAATCAATCCTGAAGGGAAAAATCAGAGGACACCTCCTAATTTTCAACCACGGTCAGATGATGAGCTGGCACCTCATTCTCCAATCTTCCACACCACGCCAACGTGATTAGATTTGAGACCACGACAGATTTAACACGCACCAGCCCCCACATAAACGACGGTCTTTGGTGGAATCTAGTTTTGAACTCGTATCCCTCCTGTTTCTAATCCTCTACTCTTCTAACTTGACTGCAGCGACACCAAGTGAATTAAGCAAACTTACTCATATTTGAATTTATAAGTATGACTTTTTTGTGTAATTCTAGTTTATTAATTGTATGTTCTCGTTTTCTAACACTTTCTTCGATTTTTTAATATCTGAAATGAAACCATATTAAAAAGGATTCGTGATATCTTAGATACACTTATTAAATTTTAAAACTTTCTTTTTATAAAGCAAGCAGCACTAAGACCTCTTGTGTCTACAGCCATGCTTAACGACAATCATAGCAGTCAGACGAATAGATTGTTTTATTATTCATTTAATTCTATCGCTCATTGATTCGAAACTGAATACTCATTAAATGAATGCTGAATACTCATCTCAAAATCCTAGCAGCGAAAATATCTTCATAGTTCAGTGTTTTCTCTGTCAAGTATTGTTTTTAATAACGTAACCTAAATATTTCTCTACTCAAAAGCTCAATTGTATTGTTGTATATCGTTTTGAAAACACTAGCTTTGAGAGAAGAGAGGTTAATTAAAGATAGAAGTTTCATATTTTTGTAGCTGTTACTTTTATTTGCAGTAAAAAGGAAAACATAGTTTTAAACTTTTGTCAAAATAAACAACGCGCAGTTGAAATAAGAGTACTACACACTCAATACGAGATAGATCGATAAATATTCTTATTCATTATAACTCATAGCTTGTTTTAAAAAGGAATTACTCGTACGAATTCTTTTCAAATTTAAAAATCACAACAAATGAAAAGAAATGTAATAGAAATATTTCTCTTCACTTTAATCCTTTTCAGTATACAATGATGTAAAGTATACAGGGAATTCCATACCTTTATGTATGCTTTTATTTTTAAATTTCAACAAATATGTTTGAAAAGATCTAAAAATGAAAAAAAAAAACGTTTTTGTGTAGACAGTGACGGTGTGTTGAACAGCTGAGGCTACCAGAGCAAGAGTGGCCTAAACCACACAAACCATAAAATGCCAAATTAATTATTTTTGGCACCCACAGTGGCATTTAATGCGTTTGCAATATAGATTTTGATCCTCCTCAAATCATATTGTGGATAAATAAAAATATATAAAGAATGGTGCCAAGATAGTAGCATGTATCTGCATTGGGTATGTTGGTGGGTTAGGTCACTCTTGCTATGACGGTCTCCTTTTATTCCAAATATGTGGAGAACAATTACTGCAAAAATGGGGTTTAATATTCAAAACTCACCTGTATGAGACGAATAATTTAAAATTTACATTAATATGCTATTATTAACCCAATTTTCATTACCATCAAAGTTTTTTACAAGTTTTACGGTATTCTTAATTTTCATTTTCTGAACAAATCAATAAATTACACTTGGGTCATTGTTCACCCGGGACAGCAGTATATATTCCCTTTCAATACAATTATTTTATACCATGTGTACAGCTTAGCACGTCTGCATTGCGTGTTTGATGCATAATTATATCGATTTTATCTGGTTAACACCTTTGATAATTATCATGTTAATACCACCGGGGTATTGCAGTTTCAACGCTACTCTGGTGTACATGTCCAAAACTTCTAATTGAGTGATTAGTTTTCCGGTTGGTACCGTCTTGCTAGCTACATGAATGACAGTTATATAAATAAGTACCCGTCTTAATGACAGGCTTTGCCGGCTCTTTCTAACTCAAGAGATGTATGAAACTAAGCAATATATTGGTGGGTATATGTATGTAATATTTAAAATAAGTCATGATAGGAGTAGTTAAAGATTAAAAAGTTGATTAATATTATATATAATGTAACAGATCAGCGTTTTTCAACCTATTTCATCTCATGGCATATATAACCTAATTACTAAAATTATGTGGCACACCAAAATGAATATTTTATTTTTATCGAGCTGACGAAAACAATAGCATAATTTTAATGTAATCTTATAAATGAAAACTAACCTTGGAAAGGTCCTATTTTTTTATTTGATTGAAGAAACAAAAAAATTGATTGCATTGTTTTCTCGTACTATACAAATTAAACAAAAATTATCTAATTAATGATATTTTTCCATTCTTAAGTTCAGTTTTCTTTCTAAAATTTTATACTAACCTTTTTACAAATATTGACAATCATGATCCTATCATCTCACGTTGCATTAAGGGATATGACAACATTAATTCCGTCTCAAGTTTATGCCTTTAAATTTGTTTTCAGAAAGTATCCAGTAAATCTTATAGGGAATTTCTCGACAGATTTATATATGATTACATCTGACACAAATAATCCACACGTTTGAACCGATCTACGATGAAACATTGAATATGACGTCAAGGATGTGGGAAATGAACACGATTGTGTGTCAGGAAAGGATTTATATCCTGTATTTCTTTACTTATATCACATTTTCAAGTCGTCCTCGATATAGGGATAGGGAATTAATTCGCATGACGCAGGAACTCTCCCTTTACTATATATATATATATATATATATATATATATATATATATATATATATATATATATATATATATATAATTACAAACTAAACCAAAGAGAAAACCAAAAATTTTAAAATTAAGAAATTTAAGAAAATTTCGAAAAAAAATGATGAAGTGTTGGTGGATGAGGGCGTCATCAGGGAGGAGTCTCACCTAGTCAACACAATATGGCGTTTTCTGCGTGTGAGAGGCAGTACACCAAAAGTAGCCCACACATCCCTCCATAAACCATAAGCAGAAAGGCAAAATTAGAAAATCAAAACCTGGGACATCCAAGGACACACACCAAAGACAAGTACAATACAAAACTATAGAAGAGTATGTTTGTATTCTCTTGGTGGGTACTTTTGGTGAACTGCCGCCCACACGCAGAAAACGTCATATTGTGTCGACTGTGTCAGGTTCCTCCCTGATGACGCCCTGTCCACCAACACCTTCAGTGGATGATTGGTGGATCCACAACAGTAAAACTTAAAATTTATTTGTAGACGAATAAGATAAAAGCGTAAAATTGAATACGAAATTTGTAGATTAAAACAGGAACGAAAATTTCGACCATGCTCACGATCCGGGGCAAAGCAGTGGACATTTACTGAGGTTTCGTATGTATGCAAATCCACATTGTGTAGTCACCCTTTACATTTCAGATAAAAACCGCCCGAGCCGGTGTTCTCACTTCATACGGTACGCTGTAAGGAAATGGCGACTTTCACTAACAGTCAGTATTGTGAGATGGTGCTTCTCTATGGCAAATGCCAACGTAATGCGGTCCAGGCTGCACGGACTTATGCCGTTCGGTTTCCAAATGGTCCACATCCAACTTCGGCAACCATTGGAAACGTTGTTCGACGTCTCAGAGACACAGGCAGCACTAGAAGTCGACCTCGTTCGGGCAGACCACGTATGCCTAGTAGAATACCAGCAGAAGACATACTGGCGTACGCTTTAGCCCATCCCTACAGCAATACTAGACAAATCAGCAACCAGTGGCTTAGTACAAAGCCAAGTATGGCAAATACTGCACGACAATGGTGCACATCCCTACCATGCAATTCCGCAGCAAGGATTGTTACCGGGAGACAAACAGCGACGCTTTGACTGGTGCAATTGAACGAATTGGAGGTTAGGCCAGAATTTTTGTCCAACATAATATGGTCGGACGAGGCTAAGTTTCACCGAAACGGGATGCTGAATCGACACAACACCCATTTCTGGGCACTAGAAAATCCCTCATGGGGATTTCCGTCAGACAGCAGGTGCAGTGGTCCACGAATGTGTGGTGCGGTATTTGGAAGGATCGTCTAGTAGGACCCGTGTTCTATGACGGTTAACTAAATGGACCGAAATACCTCCAGCTGCTACAGGATGTGTTACCTGACTTTATCGATGATATTCCTCTGGCGTTCTTGTCTTCCCTGTGGTTCAAACATGATGGCGCCCCACCGCACAAACCACACTCAGTGCGACAGTTTCTTGACAGATTTGGCCAACAGATATTCGGCTACGATGGCTTTGTTGAATGGCCTCCACGATCACCAGATCTTACCCCACTCGATTTCTTCCTCTGGGGTTACATCAAAGATCGGTTGCATGAAGCTCCGTCGACAAATTTGCTGGATCTGGCGGCAGCGTATCATCGATAGATGCGCTACTGTCACACCGCAGATGATAAGGAATGTGCATGCCGGCGTTCTTGATCGTATACAAATGTGTAATTTGACCGATGGCGACCTTTTTGAACACACTCGCCATGTTTTTGTTTAGCATTAAATTTCTTGCTTTTGCTCATCTGTGTCTTTTACTTTTCCAATGTGCCACACTGAATAACGCGCATTTGTTTCTGACATTTTCGCATCTGCTCAAAGTTCATCAGGATAAAATTATTAAATAGTAAATATTCGTTCATGGCTGTATAGGCGAGAGGTTTCCGCCGTGAGTTGTTGCGCGAAATTCGTGATTTCGGATCGTCAGTTTTTTTATTTTCCGGAGTGCGTTTTTCAGATATATTTTTATTTATCTTTTTTTTTACTTTCTTTGTTTTTTTTAATTTAAATTCGTCGTTACTTAACTCAGAAAAACTGCATAACACCGGGAACAAGTTTTTGAATTTCTGGACGACCCCTTTTTCAAGGCAGGGAATAGTTCAAATTTCAATCGCGAATATCTCCGCCAATTTTACAGATAATTCCAAGAAACTTTTTCCTGTGCTTTTATTATGGTATTGCGCACACTCTTCTAATTGAACTTTTTGGCCAATCTCCTTTAGTTTTCGAGTTATTTTTTTAAATTTCTTATTTCGCCGCTAGGAGCGCTGTAAGCTGTCTCAATAAATTCAGCATGGTCACTTTACTATATGTACACGTTACTTCCTTGACTATACGAGACGCTATTCCAAATTTAAAGGGCTTAAAGGGACTTTACATATATACAGGGTGAGTCTAAATTGTTTTTACAAAATAAGAGGGATAATAGTACCCATCCCGACGAGCAATAATTACCATGGAACATAGGGTCGCATTCCACTCTGAGAGGCAGAAAAGAGTAAAGTCGAAACGCGTCGAACATGAACAAGTCATCGCCTCTGACGTCGTTTTGTACCTGCCTACGTAGCATATCTCCTAAGCAAGATGGATCGGACGTGGCGGGCCTGAGGCTTGGCCTCCTCGCTCACCGGACCTCAACCCACCGGACTTTTTCTTCTGGGGGCACATGAAATCTTTAGTGTACCAGACGCCTGTAGACGGCTGAAGATCTCGTAGCGAGAATCGGTGTTGCCGCAGACAAAATGAACACAACACCAGGAATCTTCGAGAGCCAGTCATTCCTTCGCCGGTGTGAACTGTGCAACGACACGCGTGGCCGCCACTTTGAGCACTTGCTGTGAGCTTTTCTCTGATCAATAAATCAGATTGTGCAACTTTTGGTAACGTTCATTCGCTTTCCCAACACTGTTGTAAGTTCAGGTTGAAATTC
Source organism: Meta bourneti (assembly GCA_933210815.1). Classification (NCBI taxonomy): domain Eukaryota; kingdom Metazoa; phylum Arthropoda; class Arachnida; order Araneae; family Tetragnathidae; genus Meta; species Meta bourneti. The sequence continues at coordinate 35,733,463 of OW119927.1, read as the reverse complement.
TAATTTTACTCCTTTCTGCCTCTTAGAGTGGAATGCGACCCTATGTTCCATGGTAATTATTGCTCGTCTGGATGGGTACTATCACCTCTCTTATTTCGTAAAAGCAATTTAGACTCACCCTGAATATTATAATACACCAATATATATATATATATATATATATATATATATATATATATATATATATATATATATATATATATATATATACATATATATATATATGTATATATATATATAATAAGTAAAACTACCCTAAGAATAGAATAGATTTCCCCGAGAAACAAGATGAAATAAAATATGTAAATGTTAAGTGAGCCTGCCTACTTTTTCAAGGGGAGCAAGGCCAGGTTGTCACTTAAAAATGCGATGCTTTGAGTTTTTTCTGTACTTATGTGAGGCCAGGCCGAAGAGATCAACAAAAGTTACCCCCGAAAACTCAAAGTACTACCAGAGAGAAAAAAATCATGAAAATAATACCTGTTACCAAGGTTAGGAATCAAAAGAACATAGCCAACGTAATACCTTACCAAAAGTTGCCGCCCAAGCTAGGAGAGCAACTCAAAGCATCGCATTTTTAAGTGACAACCTGGCCTTGCTCCCCTTGATAAAGTAGGCAGGCTCACTTAACATTTACATATTTTATTTCATCTTGTTTCTCGGGGAAATCTATTCTATTCTTAGGGTAGTTTTACTTATTATTTCCCTTTATTTGTTCTCTGCGGCTTTCAGCGCTGTTCATCTAAAGGGTCAATATTATTGTTGTTATTTTGCTCCATTTTTGTTCTTGTTATTATTTGCATTTTGTTTTTGTTTTTATTTGGTTTCTCCTTTTTGATTTGTGGTGATGGTCTATATATATATATATATATATATATATATATATATATATATATATATATATATATATATATATATATATATATATATATATATTTGCATTAGAGGACAAATTAACGGGTCGTTGTAGCAGCGAAATTTAAATGCAACTTTTCATAGATTGCAAACAGCTATAGCTCAGAGTATTTAATGACCTATGGAAGCATCTGGGAAAATATCTTATTTGAAAAGTGAGCCCATTAGTAGAAAAATTCTATTATGAAAGTCACATTTTTAAAGAATTATCTAAGATTTCAACGGTAAGATACCTTTGTTGAATTGAGCAGTTTAAAGAGGAATTAATAAATTGAAAGTTGTGAATATCATTGTGGAAAATTGTCGAAACAGTAACCAGAATTTTTTTATTCAAGTAGCTATTTTTCAGAATATTAAGTTGCAAAACCACTATTGAGATGAAGCTGGTGAAAAAAATAAAAACATTTATAAAATATTGTAAGTGGTGAAGCAACATATAATATTTTGGAATAAATTTATTAGGAACTATTAGTAAATTATATTACGAATTGAAATTATTAGATACTATTAGCAAATTGCATTATAGATTGAAATTTTAAGCTACTTTTAGCAAATTGCATTGTAGATTAAAATTATTAAAAAGAAAATTATATGACGGATTGAAATTTTTAGAAACTATTAAAAATGTACCGTTTATTGGTAAAAATGGTTAGAAGTCATGCAGAGACTAGCATTCGTACCTTGTTTCACCATTTATTGGTGCGTTTTCAAGAATTAATCAGTTCACCTCGTGTTTCTCATCACATCTATGATGAATCCATCGACTGCTGATATCTAAGCTCGAAACTTGCTCTGCATGGGTTTGAAAATGAAACTCAACTCCTCATTCCAATCCATGATGGACCTGACGCGTTCCAGATGAAATTGATGATTCAAAAATTACTATCAAATTTATCGAATCCACTTTAACCGCGTCTACCCTATCATAGGTTAGAATGAGGAGTTAGGTATCATTTTTAGACCCATGAAGAGCAAATTTCAAATTTTGACATCAGCAGTTGATGGATTTAGTATAAATGCGGTGAGAAACATGAGGTGAATTGATACTCGAAAATGTTCGTACGTTTTGTAGCGTATTAGTTAACGTGTTCGTACGTTCTTCCACCACTTTTGGAACATTTTTAAGTATCGATATTGCCATATGTTTCTCTCTTGATCTCTGCTCGATGTCGATTTCCGTAACTGTCAACTGTTGATGTCTCTGCTATCAGCCTCCTCTTTATGGTCCTGAAATTTTTCCTCGACTCCTCACTCCAACCTATGACCAATCAAACGCGTGTAAGGTGAATTTATTATAATTAGAAAATCATTTATTTGAAATTGCACAGAAATATTTTTCTTTTAATATAATGACAAACAAAACAATTTTGCACTAAACGTTTCTATAACAGGCCTTCCAGAGCTGCTTCCGTTGAATAAAACATTTTCATTCATTTTATCTTAATTTAATTCATCTTAATTCATTACATCTTAATTCAACATCTTTAATTTAATCAAAATTTTAATCCATAGTATAATTTTCCAATAGCTTCTAAAAATTGAAATCTATCACATAATTTTCTAACTTCAATCCATCATACAAATTTTTAATAGTTTCTAATAATTTCAATCAATTATATAATTTTCTTAATAATTTCAATCTATAATGCAATTTTCTAATAGGAGCTTATAATTTCAATCTATAATGCAATTTGCTAATAGTATCTAATAATTTCAATTCGTAATATAATTTACTAATAGTTTCTAATAATTTTATTCCATATTATATGTTGCTTCACCACTTACAATATTTTTCTAAATGTTTTCCTTTTTTTCACCAGCTTCATCTCAATAGCGGTTTTGGAATTTAGTATTCTGAAAAATAGCTACTTGAATGAAAAAAATCAGGTTTCTATTTCAACAATTTTCCACAATGATAGTCACAACTTTCAATTTATTAATTCCTCTTTAAACTGCTCAATTCAATAAAAGTATCTTACCGTTGAAATCTTAAATAATTCTTCAATACTTAATTAGTACGTTCCAAAACATACGAACATTATGAAGTATCAATCAGTTAACACCATGTTTCTATTCACATCTGTGATGAATCCATCTACTTCTGATGTCTAAGGCTCTGAGTTTTCCTTTCATGGTTCTGAAACTGTTCCTCAAGCTTTTATTTCAATCGATGACGGGGCCAACGAGTTTCAGATGAATTTGATGTTTGGAAAATTACTTCTGTATGTCGTGGAATTGCTATAGCAAAAATTTAGAATACATTTTTAAGTGTAAAATTTAAGCATTTCTTGAAGTAAAGATATAAACGATATTGAGGCAATTATTTTATAACTATTGAGGTAAGAGATACTTAATATTTATTGTTACATATTCATTTTAGAGTGAGATTTTTGTTTTAAAATGTATCGAAATTTGTAATAATAGGACTTACAGAGCTGCTCCTATGTAAACGTTTTCGGTTTATTGTTTGACATATTTTATTTATATGTAAGCATAAGAATAACTATTAAGTGAAATAAATGAGATATATGAAATTTATGTTATTGGGTTGTTTAAAGTAGGAAATAGCTGCTTTATATGGTAGGGAACTCGGGATATTGTTTCAAATGCTCCATTTTTATGCAAGTAGAATAAATTGAATTGGAGAGATAAAATGTCATATAAATAACTTTTTTACTTTTAAAGAATATTTTATTTCTATGATTGGCTATAATAAATGAGAATTTACAAATTGAACTATGGAACTGAGTTATAGCTACTTCCATAAAATGAAAAATAAATTCCTTTATAATAGTTAATATATAGAGAAAAAGGTAATTTCACTATTTTAGTTGATTTGGTAGGAATAATTTTTATTTAAAGTTAAAGTAGACTTAAATAGTTGAAAATATTTTAAGTTATTGTTCTTTTTTGTGCTTCAATGTAATTAAATTTATGTTACTGTAATTAATGACATTTTAAGTTAATGGTAATTTACTGTTATGTTGTACTTTAATATTTGTAGGTAGAATATGTTAAACTTAGATATATTGCTATTCATACTTTTAAAATTGTTAAAATAAAAATCTATTGTTTTACGGCTTACTATTGCAGATGAATATTTTGCGAAGTAGTAAGGCTATTGGTTTTAGCTTGGCGCTGGTTGGTACTTGCTGCTTCTCACCGTTTGAATGAAATTTGATTTTTTGAATTTCTTGAATTGTCGTTTAATTTTTTTTCCATACGCCTTTCTTCTTTACTGGTAAAATGGGTTCTTGTACAGGAGGTGAATTTGGAGGAACAAGTACTGTAGAGGCCAAAGATGATTAGATGGATGAATTTCGCAATCTTCTATTGAGTGGTAGTCAAGGATAGTCGTCGTTTTCTTGAATGGATATACTATCTGTTCTTCTGGATATAGAGGAACTACTTTAATTGGATTAGATGATTCTTGAGCATTCGAGTTTTTTTGATTGACGATTTAGTCGATGATTACGGTTAGATTCAGGAGACTAGGAAGGTGGTCATAGAAAAGGATGTATATTGTATTATGGAAAAGTATTTTTAAAATTAGTGTGATCATCACACACATGTCTTTGAATCCATCTATATTTTAAGTTGTTCTAAAGAAAAAACAATCTAGATTTAGAAATAAGAGAGAGTTACCGAGAAAATGGTCCGATTTAAGGTGATTTTACCTCTGAGACAACGGTACAGTCGGCGTTCTGTAAACCGGCACCGATCGAGCCGCTCGTGTTCAGATTTTTTTCGGGTGGATTCGGGTGTTTGTTGACCTTGACCGCCAGGTCGCGCCACTGCGCTGCCCGCGGTTTTAGTTCGCTTAGTGTTTATCGTGACTGTCAGTTTTCATTTCAGTACAGTGTTTCCTGTTTTCTAGCGGGTTACATATAACGTTTGCACAATATTACAACTGTGTACATACAGTGTACTGTACTATAAAATGTTCTCGAAGCCCAGCACGAGTTCTTCAAGTGCTAATAAAACTAATAAGTGTAAGCATGTGACTCTCACTATACAGCAAAAACTAGAGATACTTAACCCTCTCGCTGCGTAATTTTTTTATCAAAATAGGTTCAAAAATTGCGTATTTTTTTATTACATATTTCAAATCTACATATATTTTAGAGTTAAAATATACAAAAATGTTTTGTAAAAGAGTTTTTTTTCAATATAGAGTTAGGAGAAACAAAACAGAAAAGAATAATCTAAGTTCTTTCTCATTCGTATCTGTGTCCACTTTTTCCACCTTGATCTTTCTTTAGGAACTGCCTTATTGATATACTGTTCAGCGTATCTGTTGGTCTCTTGTACTATTATTTGTAACATAAGATCGTCAAAAACCAGTTCAAAATAATGCAAAACAGTTGCATCATTTTCCATAGTGAAAGTTGGTCCGGGATTGCCAAGGAAAGGAAATGAAGCAGGAGCTGGTGGAATATTTTGCATATCAATTTTGCACCACTGTCGAACGTTTTGAATAGAAAATGAATCTTCACATTCATCACTATCCGCAGAGGAATCCGAGAAATTCTCATCAGTTTCGCTATAACTATCTTCAATATACTTGAAATCAGAGTCAGAACTGCTATCAGTGTCGGAAATATTGTCAGGAATGTAGATTATATCACTCGCGAAACGCTTTCTGCCAGACATCTTTGAGCTTTGAAAAGAGCGCGCAAAATGCTGCAAAAAATGCTTGTATATTTCGCAGAAATTTGGACATCTAAAGCCATCTGTTAACCCAGATTTGAATACACAATTCAACACCACAGAAAAGCCAAAATGAAACCACGAGCGGGAAAAGAGCGGGTCGCACAGTTAAATAGACGGCAAAAATGTATCCCCGCGGAAATCGTGGGCTGCGCAAATTTTGCTACTTCTACGTTGCCCGCGGAAATCGTGGGATGTGCAGCAAGAGGGATACTTAATCGGCTCGAAAAAGGCGAAAACAGAAACGTCATGTGTGATTTCAATAGTGGTTCTTCGACAATTTATGATATAAAAACAAAAGAACTTAAGAAGTTTGCTGCTCAAGTGTAACAGCGAAAAATATGGAATCAAGATACGCAGTGAAGAAACCTAAACTTGAAATTCTTGATAGTGCCTTGTACAGTACCTTGATAGTACTTGGTAGAAATTCTTGATAGTACCTTGGTTTACTGCGAAAAGATCATAAGGAGAACCTGTGACTGGGCCTATGATCTTCGAAAAAGCAAAACTGTTTCATCGTGATCGGAATATAGAAAGTGCTTATGTGTTTTCCGATGGTTGGCTTCAGAAATTTAAAATTCGACACTGAATCCGGAGGCTGGATGTGGCTGGGGAGAGCAGATCAGCCGATGAAAACGCCGCTGAAGAATATAAGAACACTTTTAGCAGCCCTGTTGTAAGGGTGAGAATTAACCCGTTGTCAAATGTTTACAATACCGATGAAACCGGCCTTTTATGGCGTTGTTTGCCAACGTCTACTCTGGCAGGTGGGGATGAAAAATGTGGTAAAGGATTCAAGAAAAATAAAGACAGATTGACTGTTTTGTTGTGTGCAAATGCTTCTGGCTACCATCATCTGACACCTGTCGTGATTGGTAAAAATAAAAAACCGAGAGCTTTAAAAGGAATCTTAAACTTGCTTGTGCACTATGATGCGCAGAGCAATTCATAGATGACAGCAGATTTGTTTAAGGACTGGTTTTTCCATCATTTTGTACCACAAGTAAAGGAAAACTTTAAGAAACGTGGAATGTCAGAAGATAGCAGAGCGCTTTTGTTGTTAGACAACCGAACCGCTCATCCTCCTGCTTCTGATTTGCTTTCCGGCAATATTTTTGCAGATTACCTACCACCAAATTTCACTCCCTTGATTCAGTCGATGTATCAAGGTGTGATTCAAAATTTCAAATGTTTTCATAGAAGATCTTTTGTGCAAGGTCTTTTGGACTATGACTGTGATGTAAAAGACTTCCAAAAACAGTTTACTGTCAAATATGCAATTTTCGCAATTGCCTTAGCGTGTATTCAGGTGAAAGAAGTGACTAGGTGCTGGTGCAAACTTTGGCCTAATGATGAAGATGCGGATCAAGATCCAAACGTTGCTAGTAATGGTCAAAATATGGTGCTAGATTTGGTAGAAGCTGTGCCAAACAGCTGAATCCTTTCTGAAATCCTTTCTACATCTGAAAACCTTTCACAGATGTACCCCGTGAGGAAGTTATAGACTGGATTAAAATCGACAAAAGTGTGCCAGTGGTCGAAGAACTGAGTGACGGACAGGTTATACAAAGTGTTGTAAACCCACAAGAAGCCCAGGTTCAGGAGGTGGAATTAGATGAAGAAGGAGCCATGGCATATGAAGCTAATGTCGTGGAAACAGGTTTCTGATGCATTAAATACATTTATAAAATTTGCCGAATCTAACAAAAGCTATAACTCTGCAGAATTCATACATTTGTGTATAATCCGTAATGATTTTTTGAAGAGATCCGAATCAGGGATGAACGTGATATCAGAGATTTTTTTAAACAGTAACGCTCATGTGTATTTTTTCTTGCCATAGAGCAGATTATTACAACTTGTTTTAAATATCATTGTACCGTATTAATTTTTCTTTGGTATTCCCGTTAAAACTATATTGACGTTCGATAATCCGGCACGGACGTGGTCCTGAACATGCCGGATTAAAGAGCGCTTACTGTATTATATTGATACAATTTTCTGTGAATCCATATAAGCGCATGCTCCTCAAACACAAACCTTTTATAATATTAAATTATATTGAATTAAAGATTTAAAAGATTTTAAATTAACAATAAAAAATAAATAACCTAGTAATAAAAGACAAAGCTAAAGTATACTATCAATTCAAAAGTTAAAATTTGAAGATATTTGCAATAGTTTGAAGTTCTTGTGATTACTAATTCAAACTTTGTGAGATGAGTTGCAACTTTCATATAAACATGGGTTTATTTTTCTGGAATCATCTAGAAAAGCTGAGTTTAAAGTAAGATTCTCTGAAATTGGTATCAGTAAAGATGCACTTACATTTAATACAGAAAATCTTAAATAAAACTGATACAAACACTCTCATTTATCAATCGCATAATATGTGTAATATATGCATGAAAAATTAAAATAATTTTCCCTTTTTCAATTAGATACTTGCAGATGTTTATCAAATTACATTTTTATTGATATGAACGATGCTTCTAAATGAAGCGATATATCCAACATTTATGAGCAATTTGAAGTCTTGAAATTAACAGTTATTCCATAACAAACAGTTAAAAAAAATCACCATAACATCTATTTACAAGAACCTTGCATAGTGTGCCAACAAAATATTCTACTCTTATTTATCTGTTAACGTTGGATTAAAATGCCAGTCAATTTCAAAATAATTTGAGATTGTTGCATATTTACCTATGGATGTTTTGAAAATTTCTCAGAGGATGGTTTAAAATTGCAGCTTTCTTTATTGGATAATTTATATGGTGATACTTAGTAATCTTTGCAATGGATATCTTCACAAAATTCGTGGCTGTTTGCTCTTCAGATGCTCATAACGCTGTGGTTGTTTCAGTTTCAGAAATTCTGTTTTTCACAAAAATAAGTTTGCAATAATACATCTGGTCATTTCATTATATTGTTTAAACAATATAATTTCACCTTGTGTTGTTAGATATTACTTTACAAGAATGTAATGAATTCCGTATTACTGAGAAACAATGGAACACTAAAGTATTGTTAAATCTGAATTTTGGTTATGAAATAAAATTTTGCATATAAATATATTTCAAAACCATAATATTTAAATGGAAACACATTGAATACCATGATTTACTTTTTAAAAATTCATAATAAATAAAAATTCATAAAAGAAAAATAATATTCATCAGAAATCATAAAAATTTATAAAAGAAGGAAATAATATTCATAAGAAATAATAGAAATTCATTTTAGAATTAGTAAGTATAGTAACATGTAGTAGTAATTAATCAGTATGACCCCTAGTAATTAATAGTTCATAATAATTCATCAGTTTAAAATATCTCTGGAAAATTAGGATAGTGTATATTTATGCATGATTTCTGTGGACCTATCCATATGAAATTGTGGACACATCTATCTCTAAATAATATCTGCGGGCATAAACATGTAGACACATACTTTTAATGATTGATTTTTCTAAACACATCCGTGAACAACTGAACGCACAATACTTTACTTGTGTCAATTAAAAGTGCTTAGAATGAAAGTTTCGCTATCCTTATCAGTGATAAATAGTGATTTTCTTCTATAACATTTAAAAATTATTTATCTCCAATGCATTTAAATTTATTTGAACTATATATATATATATATATATATATATAACAGTAGTGTCTATAAGAAAATAAATTTCCATTAAGTTTTTCATCAATTCCATTGACACTTGACTATTATTTATATGTGTAGTCTTAATTTCAGCACAAGTTTATATATGTACAATATAGAATTTATGTGTAGTCTCAATTTCAGCACAAGTTTATATGCCAATATAGATTTTATCCCACACGTATAAAGCCGACATTTTAAACTTGATAACAAAGCCGAATGAAAAATCGAGGATGCCATCACAAAACAGGATTCTAAACTGTACAGAAGTTCACAAATTCCAAAGTAATATTTCAATTTCTTACCCAATTTCTTTAAACTGAATGTGACATATAATGTAGTAGGTAGGTAATTTAATTAACGTCGCAATGGAGAAACACAACAGGCTATTGGCGACCGTCCGGGATCAAACACGAAGGGAAAGATCCGAGGACAACACCACGTAATTTTGAACCACGGTCACATGACGAGGCCACACCTGAGTTGGCATCCCACTCTCCAAACGTCCACACCACGCCAACGTGAAGACATTTGAGGCCACGACAGATTTAAAGTGCACGAGCCCCTTTGTATACGACGGTCTTTGGTTGAATTCGAACTCGCAACCCTCCGGTTACTAATCCGTTACTCTTCCAACCGGGCTACTGCGGCACACAGAGTGTAAACAAATCTAAATTTAATTTTTCCTTTATTCGTTTGAGGGCCGCGGTAGCCCAGTTGAAAGAGCATCGTATTTGCAACAAGAGGGTTGCGAGTTCCAAACTCGTTTCAGCCAAAGACCGTCGTACACGGGGGATAATTCTTATCATTATTCGTTGTCACTCAACCTTTTCTTCACATGTCCCTTCATCTCGGATGCCTAAAGGCAAAACAAGGCAGTCCATGGTCCCAATCCTCCATTGCAAGACATACGGAATTACACCGTGTTCTTAATTCATCTCTCGCGCAATTGGTAATAGTGGTAGCATCTATCGGATTCAGCAGAGTTGGCGTGGTGTTGAAGTTAGGAGACTGAGATGCTAGTTCAGGTGTTTTTCTCGTCTTCTGACCATGGTTCAAAATTACGAGGTGTGATTCTTGGATCTTTCCCTTAGGGAATGATCCCGGACCAAGCAAATAGCCTGTTGTGTTGCTCCATTTCGATGTTAATTCAACTTCCCCCTCCCAATATTTAAACTGCATGGAATTGTAGCAATCCTCAAATTATACCAATTTTGAATTGCATTCATTCAATTAAATAAGTGCGCAATTCAAAGGAAAATAAGCAATTGAATCAATTTTTTTCCTATCAGTGTCATAATTATTTCTTAACAATATACATTCTTATATTTGGTATGCGAAATAAGATATATTTATTTTTATATAAGAAAACATACTATTTTCATTGCATTGATCATTTGAATTGTCAGGGAACTTTCTTTATATGATGCACAAGTACATGAGTTTAGAGAAGGATTGATCTCCCGAGCTCCGAAATAGGGTCAGAGGCCTAACAGGTGGGCAAGCTGACAAGTAGTTTGGAACAGCGTTTTTCAATTTTTCATCTCATGGTACACACGAATTAATCTCTAAAATTTTGTGACACACTAAAAATACATTATATTTTTTTACTGATTTTAAAAAATAATAGTAATTATCTTCCCTTTTTACTCCATAGTGGAGTTAAAAGAATCTATGAAACAATTTATTTATGTTACTTTGCAACGAAAAACAATGCTCAAAATCTTTTATACTTGTATTACTTGAAATGATTTGTAAACAAACTTGTCAAAAGCTCAAAACTACGCCGTTGAAAGTAAATGAATCATACACAATTTAAATTGTTTAAAAAATCACCCGTAATCACTAGTGCTATCCTTGCAGCACACTGGTTGAAAATCGTGCCGTAGAGGATAACAATACATAGTTTAAAGCGAAAACAATAAAACGAGGTTATTGTATTATTAACAAATTCAAAACTAATGAAATCAAATTTAATTTAATAATTAAGAATAAATATTAATAATCATATTTTGAAGTTGTATGTTAATATGAATTGTTATCCTTTCTTCTGTACACGTAAAACTGTTTTTTATAACGTGAAAACTTTTAGCTATGCAAGAGATAAAACAAACAAGTCGTAATATCCGTATTTGTGTACTCAAATGACGTAAATTACACTCATTCTTGCGGCACACCATTTAGTAATTGCTGATTTGGAAATAAGGAACAAGAGTGTGATAAAGTATAGCCATTTTTGTTAACTCTTTAAATAGTCTAATAGTTTAATAGTCTTCTTTAGGTTTTTACGTAAGCCATTCACTAAATGTGTGGAAATTTACACAAAATTCATCAAACTTCAAACGGCTACAATTAGCTCGACAAAAACAGCGCCAACTGTCAACAGCCGTTTCCTTCCTTGTTACAAATCCATTCAGTCAAGTCTCGTTTGTGGGGGGTGGGGGCCGGCCACAAGCATTTGTAAAACTAATCTTCACTTTCTCAGCGCACGTAGTCAACGGTACTTTTGGAACTGCGTCGTAAAACGGCTACCCCAATTTTCATAATTGCCACTCGTATAAAAGGAGCAAAAACACTCGTGAGGAAACGATCCCTTTCTCTCCATCCACATCCCTTCGAAAGTTCCCTCAACCCTCTGGAATATTCCGAGGAATGGCTGTAAAAATCTCCGCTTTTCCATTAGAAGGAAAAGCGCATTGCATTTCCTCGTCACGCTCACCATAAACGGTGCCGTAAAAACGGCAGGAAAGAAGTGCAAAGCTGGAGGGCGGGGAAGCTTTTTCTGCAAATGGCCGATTCGCGAGCGATTCCGTTTGCTTCAGTCCAATTTCGTTGTGGCTGGAAAATCTCTCGATTTTAACGCTGTTATAGGGTTTGGGTTGTTTCCTGATGAAATTCGGGATGGGTTAGGCACGACAGGTTGTTGATGTATCCCAGATGATAGAGAAGATAGGTGTTTGAATACTCTGGTATTGAGAAATTGAGAATGTTATTAGGTGTGATCAAAGAGTATCCGACAGGTTTCCCGGGGGTATTTTTGCCCTCAAGGGCACGTCTTCTTTAGGTGTGTACAAGCATCTCAATCCCAAGGTACCCGAGTGTGTTTCCTCCCTTTCATTTTTACCCTCTCCTGAGCTTCTGCTTTTTGCTTTATCTTTCACCCTCATTGTCTTGTCTGCCCTGTGTTTGGCGCAGACTGGCCAAATATGACCCTTGCTCCAAAAAAACCCGAAATTAACCAACCAATCCACGGGCATTTTAAAAAGCCTTAAGGACTGATTTTTCATTTTAATTTCAGGGCTTTTAGATATCCTTAATATTTGATAAAATATTAAGGATTTGCAAGGCCAATTGTGATTGATTCCATTTGCTTCAATTCAATTTCGCTCTGACTGAAAGAACCTTTCGATTTTAAGACTTGTAGTGCTTTGGATTGTGAAATTCGGTATGAGTTAGGCACAAAAAGTTGTTGATCCGTCCATGGAATATGGAGGGTAGGTAAGTAATTAGCGTCACACTGGAACAACATTAATGGCTATTGGCGACGCTCCGAGATCAATCCAGAAGGGAAAGATACAAGGTTAATGCCTCGTAATTTTGAACCATGGTCAAATGATGAGAACAATACCTGAGCTGGCACCCCATTCTCCAAACTTCCACGCCACGTCAGAGTGCGTCATTTCAGACTACGACATATTTAACTTGCACCAGCCCTCGTGAATACGACGGTCTCTGAATGCACCGTGCTTCGAACTCGCAACCCTCCGGTTGCTAATCAGTTGTCTTCCAACCTGGTTACCATGGCCCTAAGAAATTTAGAAAACATTAATTTGGTAGACCGCAAAACTAAGCCAGATAAATACCAGATGGCGCCCTCCTTAATCGGCACGCACTTTGATAGATGGTCCACGATGAACAGTTAAATCACCAGTGCAATGCGTATCACTTACAACTGTCTGAAGCTCTGTGGGAACAGATCTCTCCTATCACACTTTCACATTTCGTTGGCGTTCAGCATCCTTTTAACAGGCATGCACTCACACTCAGCTCCTAAAGGTAATAAAGGACACTGAAACGGTAGCAGTTATCCATTACACGACCTTGCATATAGAAGTATATCCGTGATCTTAATACAGCTCGCACGATCTTACGCAATTGGCAATCTATCAACTGGTGGTAACATTTAACAAATTCAGCCACCCTAAATTCTGGAGGTGGAGTATTGTGGTGAACTTCTCCATCACTACAAAAATTAATCTACAATGCAGTTGTATGTATAGCAATGTAACCCTACGTCACTATGAAGTCCCTTTTGGTAGACAAAGTTTCACTGCCTTTCCCGCGTCTTACTGACATTTCTACGGACCTTAACCTTCTGAGGAAGATCATATGCTAGTCTCTGCATGACTTCTAACCATTTTGACCAAAAAACAGAATCTTTCCTAGGATTTCTTCAACCCATAAATGCGATTATAGAGTCAGAATATGTGTTGTGGGGAAAAGGGAAAACTACAGTACTCGAAAATCTTATGAAGATTGAAAAAACATAAGGCCTGATTTTTCACTTCAGTTTTTAGGTTCTCTTCAAAAGCCTCAATATTTGCTGAGTCCTAAATGGTTTTAAAAATCTTTAGTTTTTACAAAAACGCTGCATATTTTGCTTCCCCTGCATTCAAAAATCAAGGTCAATGATACTTCAAAGTCAAGTTTAATCAAAACTCAAGGGCTTAATATTTATAGATTAGCTAAAATAGATTAGATTAAATTAACCCAAACCTAGCACTCGTGAAAGTTTCTTCAAGTGCAATCACGGGTTGATCAATTGCGATCTGTGAAAAATAGTCTTATAATTAAAAATAGCCTTGAAAAAGGCCCTAATTTTTACTTTTGTCGAAGAAACAATACAATAAATTTCTTCGTTTTCTCGTTCTAGACAAAATATACTAAAATTATTCAATAATATTTTTCAATTCGCAAGTTCAGTTTTCCTTCTAAAATTTTATACTAGCCATTTTTTACAAATAGTGACAATCATGATGCTATCTCACGTTGCATTAAAGGATGACACCATTAATTCCATTAGATTCACACCTCTAAAAATTTTTTCAGAAACTATCCAGTAAATCTTATAGGGAATTCATCGACTAATTTTTGATATGATTATATCTGACATACATAATCTACACGTTTGAACCGATCGATGAAACATTGAATGTAACGTCAAGGATGTAGGAAATGAACACGATGTGTCAGGAAAGGTTATTTCTGCATTTCTTTACGTATGTCACACTTTTATATCCTTAACATCGATATGGAATTAATTCGCATGGTGCAGAAACCCTCACTTTATGTCAGAAGAAAGACATAAAGGGAATTAGATCTCAATAGATAAGAATGTGTATAAAAATAGTTCCTAGATTGAATTTCACTAGATTTAACGAATACTAGCAAATCGGCCCATAGAAAACAGATGAAAATCCCTCTTATATCTCTGAGTAGTTAAAATTTGATTTGTTGCATTGATCTCATTCACGAAGCATATGAAATACACGTCGAGATTTTGATGACTACCTCTTCAGAGACGTTCAAATTTGATTTCAAGAAATATCCGAGACCATTTTTACGGCATCAAAATGTCGTAGTAATACTAAAATTCCTGTATAATAATTGAATGGGTGAGTGCAAAAAACCCACAGGAGTCCAAAAATTTGGGAAACTGATTGTATTGCATAAATGTTCTTCACTAAGGTCGGAACGTAATGTGTGAATAAATCACATTAATTCGTGGCTTCAGTTACTAAATATAGAGCCATGAAAAGATTCGTTGTGTGCAGAAACCACATTAGCCACTGATTTATGTGGTTTCTGCACTCAGTTTTCTTAAGTTTGAAAAACAGGACTTGTGTGTTTTCTGCACTTACCGATTTAATTATTTAAAGAATTGGAAAATATTGCAAAATATCTGGATATTAGAGTATACACAAATCTCGATATCGTTTCATCTTTTCCTTAATGACATAATATTATGCACAGTTATCGGGTAAACAGGAAAGATATATGACGCTACCGAGTGTTTAATTTTTTAATTCTAAAATTAATTTTACAAAATGTATAGACCTTTCTATATTTATTTTGTAAGATTTTGCAAACCTCTACGTATCTGTCTATAAAAATCTACGTATCTGTAATAAAATACGTATCTGTCTAAATTTTACAAAAACTGTAAGGTTGAAAAATATATTGTCTTTAAATACTCAGCTTTTGGGTTATTAATTTTTTATAAATGTTTAAATAAATATCCTTTACTAAGATAATTATTTATATTCATATCCTGTAATGCAATGATTTGGTAACCAGGCAGGTTTTTTTCATTGTTACTTTTTACCTACGTTGTCTAAATATAGTATTTTAAATAAACAAAACAACGTTAAACTCTTTAACTTATAATGAATAGGAATTTTAATATTAAAAATTACATTTTTATAGCATCCCTTTACGAAATACCTGAATAATATATCTCAAACATTTATGCACGAGTTATTAGGACATATAAAATGCATGCTCTTTTTGTTTAAATTGGGACACACATTGTTATTTCAAGTAAATAAGACGTTAATGAATTTTTAATATACAAGGGGCGTTATTATCTATGCAAATTTTACACTGGTCCTTTTAACAATCTGAGCGTCACGAAATTTCAGAGTTATGTAGTGTTTCTTTTATTCCACAGCATACTTAATGACTAAATAACCACAAATTTCTAAAGAATACATGGATTCTTTCAACCTTTAGAAATTTTTGATGTCCTGTCCTTCGAATAGAATCTCTTGCAGCGATTTTATCGACCCATTCTGTAGAATAGAATCATTTGGAAAGATCATATTGGCCCATTTTGTAGAATAGAATGCGTTGAAAAGATTCTATTGCTCTTATCTTTAGAAAAGAGAATCCCTAGAAAGATTCTATCGCTCTTTTCCTTAGAATAGAATACTTTGTAAAGATTTCAGTGCTGCTTTCCTTAGAATAGAGTACTTTGAAAAGATTCTATCGGTCATTTCTTTAAAATAGAATCCTTTTAAAAGATTTCAAAGAGGTCAAAATGAGTTAGAAATTATGATTGGAAGACAGCAGGTTGCAAGATGGAATAATGCGTGTGAACCTCTCAGAGGGCTAAATATAATTATGGCATCCTATTTGGATTTATATTTATTTCATCACTTTCAATTTTAAATATGTTGATAAACTATTCTTGTTTTGAATACAATGAATATTTCAATAGCTTTATGGTACAAAAGTCAGTAAAAACGCACTCGTATTAATTAGTACATTTCTATTGAGATTAATTGGAGCTTTCGAAATCAGTGATTTAGAAATAAAAGTCAGACTTTCCTTGTTTTGTATTTTCATCATTACATCGTCATATATCCATTGTGAATTCTTTTTTAATTATTGTTCTATTTCGGTTTAAATTCCTGAACTAGAATATTTCCCAAGGTGCTAATTGAACACGAAGATAAATATTGATCTACCTATTTGGTGAGCAGATCTCATTTGCTTAGAGAAGTTTTGTATAGCGTGAATAATTAGTGTTTTTATTTATAATTTTAAAGCAGTAGCAGCAGTTAGGCAGCAGGCTTCTTTGGAAAGATGGAGAAACTATTAACCATGACAAGGCATGGTTGAAAGTAAGTTTGGGAATTAATTTCAATTAAAATTTCTATAAACTATTTTTATGTATTGTGAATACTAACGCTCCCCCTTGTATGGTAATTCATCGTAACTATATTCGTTAGATGTCAGCAGGAGTGTAACATTATTTTAAATTGATTGTGATTGCTTTGAAATTAATTATAAGCGAGGCATCAATTAACAGTTGATAAGAAGAAATAGTGCTTTTTTAGAAATTTTGTTCAAGTATTGAAGTTGAGTAAAAGCTATATATTTCTCAGTCTCTCGCAATTGACAATCTATCAACTAGTGGTAGCATCTATCGAATTCAGTCACTAAAAAATTCCAGTGCGGGGGTACTGTAATGGTCATAGCCACCACTAAAAAGAATTTAAATTAGAATTCAGTAGCATATATAGCAGTGTAACCCAACTCCACTATGAAGTACTTGTTTGGCCGACGAAGTTGCACTGTTTTTCACACGTCTTGGCTCAGACCGGCTAGGTAGGTATTTTAATTAACGTCACACTGAAACAAAACAATGGGCTATTGGTGACATTCCGGGATCAAACCCGAAGAGAAAGATCCGAAGCACCCAGGCTAGAATTTCGACATGAAGTAATGAATTTCTAGTTTTCTGAGTAGAGACTAAATAAACTTCTGCATGCTGCAAACCTGGCACAGCTATAGATTCCAATAGAGGATAATTGTGGCAGGTTTGTGACATGCAAAAGTATAAATATTTAGTCTTTCTACACATAAAACTAGAAATTCATTTGTTGAGTTATGGCAGTATTGCAGTTTGATATTATTGACAGGAAAAATCAACAGGAGAAAAACTTTATGAGTGAAGGTCTATCACTCTATAGAAAGGTGTTTTGCATATTGCAAAAATATAATCCTTTGTTTTTAAGGGGAAGTCTCACCGACCATCTAGAGCACACCTTGACATCAGAATATCAAATGATGTAATATGTATTTACCTTTACATACCTAGAGTATATATACCTAATCTTGACCCTTTTAGAGGCTGTGAGACACCAGGGGACTCATCCCTTTGCAAAGGATTATCAAGGCTCAGTCGAATACTTTATACTGTAAAATTCATTAGATTATATTAATACACATTACATTACGCAGTTAAGTAGTGTTGCCTTTAGCAAACGAGTGTGAGTCCATTGTGAAGTAAAAGCTGAGTACGAACGAAGAGTGAAGCCGTGATAGAATAGGAACAGGGTCTGTTAACACAGGGCATCAGGGTTATTAGAAATTATCATTGCAATGGCAATTAATGTTTGTGATTCCTTTTGTGAGTGTTAAGTAGTCATTAAATGTTATATTTCTTTTACAATTGATCTCACTCTGTATTCATTTTGTGATTTGAAACAAGCTTATTATCTTTTTTATCTTCCATATACTTTTAATTTTATGTCTACGATTTGAAGGTAAATAATCTGCTATTATTTAATGATATTGAAACGGTAAATACATAGATATTTATAATAGTTTTGGATTATTTGTATTTTCTGTCATATTGTCTGTTTTTCGTTTACGTTCTTACGAGGAAAATAATGTATTGCGCCTAAGAAAAAATTGTGAATTTTAGGACAGAATATAGCACGCAATTCAACTATGTGTATAAGATAGATAAATTGTAGAGCCTTAGGGGTAAAGTTACTTATAACTCCAAGTAGAAATAATTAACATAGATTAGTTTGGGTTTTTATGGCGCGAAGATCATATTTGGCCAGATTGCGCAAACACAAGACAGACAACGTCAACTAATGAACGTACACACAAGGAAAGTTATATTGATACCAGAAGACAGAAATACACCCAAGGAGGAATCGAACCTACGTCTTCTACAATTCACAAGTTGAACATACGAAATTGTGAGAGTACGTTATATAGCAGCTAAGTGGGACCAGATTATTTGAAGTTATTTTTAGCAGAAAGCATATCTTTTCTTAAACTATTCACACAAAATATTTTATTAAATACTATTTGTTCAACCAAATTTTAAAATATTTCAAAAGAAATGTTAAACAGCTAAATTTTTATGCGTTTCCATTATTGATATTCAAATACAAAATAGCCTTATGAAGCGTATAATTACACTTCCTCTGGAACAAATTATATCCATAGTATTACAGTTTATAAGATACTAGCTGAATTACCCGGCGTTGCTCGGGTTGAAATAGTTAAATGTTGCTTGAAAAGTGAATTAGAATAATCACTTTTCTTTCACAGAAAAATGCAATCATTTAAGTTGTACGGAAAATACGTTTTAACTTTTCCATAACTTCTACTATATACTTCGGACGCAAATATATGCATTTAATTCCTGAATATATTGCAATATCTAAAAGATTAAGACATAAATACGAACAGAAACGAAATTCCGACGAAAAAATGCAGAATTCTAAAAAACGAATGATACGCAGTGTCGAATTTCGACTGCCTGAGTGTATTCTGAAACAGAGCAATTCGAAAAAAGATATTTGAAAATATTGATAAAGACGATAATGAAATTTAGTAATGCTCAAATATGACTGCAACATTTCGCTGTGTTAACTCAAATAGACAAACACGGGATGCTAAATCAAATTTATAAAATAATAAAAATTAATTCTGGTTTCCCAAATCTAAAATAACAAAATTACGCTTTTATGATTAATGAGTTGAAGTTTTTCGTGTTTCATTACAAAATGTAAATTATGAATAATGAAATATTTTAAATATCCTTTTTTTATCAAACAAATATTCATGTAAAAATATAAAATTCATATAGAAATAAAATAATAAACTTTAATTCAATAATGCACATTACACCTGTCAAATAAAGTAGGAAATACTTATACAATCAACTAAAAGTTAGATTTAGTAATGCTCAAACAACGGCAACATAGCTTTGCCCGGGTATTTATCCCAATCTTCTATTGGACAGGAAAAGGAATGAAATCAATGTATAGTGTAAAATCAAAGTAATTATATTAACAGGTTCTAAAAGTATAAGTACAGTACACGCATTATAAAGTAAAATATTTTACAAATTCACTGCAATATAAATTTAACACAAAACTTGATTATACACAACATTTTTAGTTTCACCTCCGGGAGCAAGAATAAATAAATTCTTGGGTGAACCCACCCTCGAGCAACCAACATAAAGTTGTCCGTGGGAGAAACACGGCGATCTCAAATCCACTCCGCAGTACTTGATAGCCCCTGCGACTTGTTGATCGTGATCGAGAACGCAAGTCTTACTGGAAACTGCAATCTCTTAAAGTCGAAAGGGAGATCCGTCGGAATGAGTGGTATCCGTGGGATAAAAACTGTTGCACCCTCTCCCTTTCCTGTCAAGATAGTCGCTTCCATTACATTGCCCAGCAGCTTCTTGACACACAGCCTCGTGCCGTTGCAAAGTTTTGGCGGGTCGAGGTTCCGCAGTAAAATAACCGGAGATCCCACTTTAAGTAAAAGACGATGTGGTGGCAATCCAGCCGGATCAAGCGAGTTCAGGAACTCTGGCGGGAAATTGACGACCTCATCGGCATCTACTACGGTATCGATGGACTTGTATTCAGTGACCACGCCTGGTAACATGACAAGTATTTGATTGTTTATGTCGTGGACGTCTTCATTTTTAGCAGAAAGAATGGCCCTCTCTCGCAACCAGTTCAAATCGTGATAGTTTTGGGAAACAGACGGATAGACTGCATCTATCAGCTCTGAGACGGACGACACCAGATTACAAAAATCGGATGGGAATTTAATCTTGCCAGAAGACTCGACTGCCAATCTGCCTTCTCCGATCTCCAGGAGTTTGTCTGAGAAAATTTGAGCACTCTCATCCCCCAGATGTACTCTCATGTTTTGCTTCAAAGTTATCTTTCGCACATGTCTCCACAAAAACGAATGTTTCAAACATGCATGGATCTCATCGGCCGGCGTCGACTTCGGGATGACGGGCAGAGTTTGACGAAAGTCTCCACAGAGGAGTACCAGAGCTCCTCCCATCAGGTTGTCGTTTCCTCTCAGATCTCTCAGAGTGACGTCGAGGGCCTCGAGAGCTTTCTTGTGAGCCATGGTGCATTCGTCCCACACGATTAATTTGCAAGTCTCGAGCACCTGCGCCCGACCACTTGCCTTGCTTATGTTGCAGGTAGGATTTTCCTGCCTGACGATGTCAAGTGGCAACTTAAGTGCAGAATGGGCCGTCCTCCCTCCTTCCATTAACGTCGCCGCAATTCCCGAAGAGGCGATGGCAAGAGCAACTTCTCCCCGAGTCCTGATTTCGGCCAGTATTATATTAATCAAGAATGTTTTCCCTGTGCCCCCAGAAGCATCAAGAAAAATGATACCACCTTGTTGTTTTGCTGCCTGATCCATGATAATTTGGTATGCGTTTTTCTGATCTCGATTCAGAAGTGGCTTCTTGTCCGCGACGTATGCACTCAGCTCTTCGACGTCGTAGTTCGTTTCTCGCACGTAATCTGCGCGAAGTACGTCTCGTCGATCTCTTACTGGTGCAGGCAGGCCCAATTGCAGTAATGTTTTATTTGTCATGGCCACACATTTGTCCTCAAGAATAACCAAAGCCTCGTTGAAAATGTCCGGACCAAACGCGATTTCTAATGTCGGGGTTTCCCTCCGGACTTTGGCGAGTATATCCTCACTCAGGGCCTCCTTATACTTTTCCCATAAAGTGTTTGGATTCGATGGACTGCATGTAGTCAATATTATAGCAAACAGGTTTCTGATTTGCTCTGGTAGGGAGATCAATTCGGCTTCTCGCAACGTGTCATCCCAGTGCTGGTCTCCTTCCAGCAAACCCAACTTCTGACAGGCCTCTCTAAATGTCTGGCATACTTCGTCGTTTACCGTTCTCATCTCTGCGAAAGATCTAGGTCCTCGTACCGAGTGAAGAAGCATCCTAAGGAAATAGCATTCGGCGTTGTTGGGGTGAACAGTGTACACTCGACCCAAGGCGTCACTCGCGACTGCATCATGTCCAGGGACGGGCTGGCCAACTTTTCTCCTACAGAAAATTTTCCTCGACGCATTCCACGTGTAATATCGAGGTATCTCAGGATACAACAAAGTCCTCGCAAAAGGATCCTGCTGACACAGTTGAAAGAATGCCGTCAAAGTCGTGTTTGGTGGCTGATCAATCACTCTAGGGGCGCTCTCTGTTGTGAAATAAACTCTCTGACCATTTTCTAAATGGACGCTGAGGTGAACAACAGTAGGGTGTCTTTCGTGAATCGAAAAACCCAGTATTCGCCAAACTGCCTCGTTACTGCTGAGGTATCTTCCCAATTGATACCGCGTCACTTCATCGTTCGATCTCTCGTCGCTGATACCGAAAACAGCCATATCACTACCTTTGTTGACATACTTGCACACATATTTAATCGATTTCACACTGTTGCAGTACTCCACGTTGATGTGTGCCCGAAACATTTTCGACAGCAGCGGCGAAAAGGGCACAACCCACCTATTGTCGATTTCTATTTCCGTGTTGCTGCGTATCGTTAGTTTCGCCGTGAACCCTCCATCTTCCGGAGCCCGCCGTCTGTACAGGGGATAGCCGTCATTTCCAGTTTGTGTCTCTTTAATCAATTTTCTAGGGTATTTCTTGGTACACTTTCCGTCCTTCATACACGGAGAAATGGGATTGAGATTTCCACACGGTCCGTGGATCATGTTTTTCGTTACCACTTCAAAAAGTTCGGGATCTTGTTCCGGGTCTGGCAACTCGGCAGATATAACGTCATCGATTTGAGTGGGCTGAATTTTGTCCGCTAACCAGATCAAATTGTGCGAGTGTGGCAGCCCTCTTTTTTGCCATTCAATCGTATACATCCAGCATCTCGGCACTCCAAATACATGGCCCTTTGTTATAACGTCAATCAGTTTCAACTGCTTCTGTTTAAATACTCTCGCAATCAAGTCGTGGCGCTCACTGGGTAATTGACCATTGGTAAGAACCTCCTTGATCTCCGTCCAAGTGGGATTGCAGGTGAAGGTGATAAATAAGTCTGGTCTCCCGTACGTCCTCACGTACGTCATAGCATCTTGTGTGTATTCGTGCATGTGTCTGGGACTGCCTGTAAATGTAGCTGGTAGTATGACTAAGGCACCGAGGTTTTCAACGTTCCCGTCATTTGCCACAGCATCTCTCAGGTGAATATATTCGTCAACTCTCAGTTTACGTTGATTTAGACGAATGTAAAGGAGACGTTCACTCTCGACTTTAGCGTACATATCGACGATGAACTGATGAAACAATTGCCTGCAGTTCAATACGTGGTTCTGCCCAGTATCTCGAACCATTAATCTGTACGCATAGAAATCCATCGCTGAAACTTTCTTGCTCGTTGTTTCACCTGTTCTTGGGTTGATCTGCCTCAGATTAAATTGATATCCATCTTCACCATGGGGGAATATTACTGGGTACTGCAGAGCATCGTAAGATCGATGTGTTTCCGAAATACGCTGCAATGATTCACCTCGTCGTTGAATAACGATATCCCGTTGATGAAACTCATCTCCTGATATAACCACCGCGACTTCATCTGCTTGAGGAGAGTTAAAACGCCGCTCGTGTTCGCCTGCTGGTCTTCGGTCTGCTCTTATGACTACTTTATATTCATCTGTTGGCATATGTTCCAATGCTGTTTCAAACGTTTTAATAAGATTATTGTGCTCATGAAACATCCTCTGTAAGTTTAACACAATCTGACGTCTTGTTCCCGAGATGTAGGCGCACCTCTGATCAGTTTCCATTTGTTCGTTTTGAATAAAATATAGTTGTAGAAATTTTGGTGGTTGATCTGGCAGCGGAAGCAACGATCCCGCTCTATGGTAAACCTGCCCTTGCACCTTGAATGTCGACGGAAATCCGGGCTGTCCAACAACTGATGTGGCGCCGAATGATGTCATTTGGAAACATGAGTTGTATTTTCTGATGTTACTTAGAAAATGCTTCGACTCTGACGTATCTCCTGATGTGTAAGTCAAAAGGTCTTGTGGTGGTGGTTCCAGTTGGCAAAGTTTAACTTTTCCATTTTTGCAGCAAATACCAGTAGACTCTGATTTAAACTTTTTGGCTTGACAGTAAGTACAAACCATTTCCATTTTCCCGATCGTAACACTTGCATGCATCGAGTAGTCTTTATGTGAATCGTAGTGAAATCCTTCCAGTGCTAAGCTAAAATGGCTCGCAGTCCGTGATCGTTTGGCTCTATCTCTCTTATCCTGTAGTCGGGCCTCTCGCTGCTGTGCCGTCTCTGTTGCTCTAGATGTAGTAGCTCTATCTCTCTTATCCTGTAGTCGGGCCTCACGCTGCTGTGCAGTCTCTGTTGCTCTTGATGTAGTAGCTCTATCTCTCTTATCCTGTAGTCGGGCCTCACGCTGCTGTGCCGTCTCTGTTGCTCTAGATGTAGTAGCTGTCTCTTTCATATCCTGTAGTCGGGCCTCACGCTGCTGTGCCGTCTCTGTTGCTCTAGATGTAGTTGCTCTATCTCTCTTATCCTGTAGTAGGGTCTCACGCTGTTGTGCCGTCTTTGTTGCTCTAGATGTAGTAGCTCTCTCTCTCGCAATCGCAAGTCTTCTATTCCTCTCCTCGGAAGTTTCTTGACTACGCTCATTTTTCATCATCTTAGCCGTTGACTGCACTTGGCCGATTGCCTTCCGCTTCCTTGGAGGCATTGCTACAGCAAAGAAATCTGTAAAAGAATACAAAAAGCTATTTCATAAAATAAGCAAAAGGCACACTCTCACTGAGCAATGAAATCTATTATAGAATACAAAGAAAAGCTATTTCATAAAATTAGCAAAAGACACACTATCACAGAGCAGTGAAATCTGTCATTAAAAAGTTATTTCATAAAATAAGCAAAAGGCACACTCACTGAACAATGAAATCTATTATAGAATACAATAAAAAACTAATATAAACTGAATGGTAAAACAAATTTAAAATTGTGAAGTACTTACATCAGTTTAGGAGAATATCAAACTTTTAACACAAATAAAAAAAATTAATGCCTTACTTAAAAGCTGTCAATCAAAATACTCAAACACAGAATTCTAAATCATGTTAAAAATAAACTTTTATTCTGGTGTAAAAAAAGCATTAATTCTCCCATTAAACTTATTTAAAAAATTAAGCAAAAGGCACATCTCACTGAGCAATGAAATCTATTATAGAATACAATAAAAAGCTAAAATTAACGAAAAAACGAATTTAAAATTATGTAGTACTTACATCCGTTTAGAAATATAAATCCAAAATGTACGCTATCACTGTCGAATAAAGTAGGAAACACTTATACAATCAAAAGAGCGAAATAAAACTGCCAGATTCACTGAAAGATGATAAACTGGAAGACTTACCGAGTTAGCTTCCTTTAAATACGACCAGCTAAGAATCGAGTGGGTGCTGGAATGTTCTCCACCATGAGTCCAATTAAGTTTCCGTTTCCCCAACTTTCTAGAAAGTTCTACAAAGTTTTATAAAAAAAGTAAACATTAATTCTGGTGCTGCCAGATACCGAGTAGCAAAATTACGCTTTTATGATCAATGAGTTTTTCGTTTGTGCTTTTCGGAATAACGGTGCTTGGTTTAGAAATAAATATAATCGGTGTAGACAAATTAAACTGAATAGATAAAATTTTTTCAAAAAGCAGAAGGTCGATTTTACAGAATTTTTCAGAAAGAAAATCACTGCTTTCAACGGAGGATTCACATGTATCTATTCCGGACATTTTAAAATAAGTTACACGCCTTACCTAAAAAGCCTCGTGAAACAGAATTCTACAAATCATTACGTATTCGATAAATTATTTAAGGAAAGTTGGTCGAAATATACACCAACTTTCCTTGAAAATAATCCTTGAACTCCTGAAAACCTTTCCTTGAATTTCCTTGCAAACATAAATATTTTAAAATATTCTTTCCCCCTTCATCAATAAAATATCTATAATTTATTTACATCATGGGAAGAACTAAAAAGTCAGTTCAAACATAAATACTGTAATTTAATTTGTTTCGGAAAAAATTGTTTTTCGATCAACAGTGGTAAAGCAACCATCGCTGCCTAAAGCAATCAATCTATGCTCAATGTTATTTCTATTGCGATTTCGAATAGTTTTTAGCCCCCCAGGGCCAATAGAACGGGGGTTAAGAGTTAGCCTATGCTGACCGCAGTGTTCTAAATTATAAGTGTACCAAATTTGGTGTGGATTGGTCAAACGGTGTAGATTTGTATAGAAAATATACCCACATACACACACACATCCTATTTTATATATATAGATTATCAGCCTAATTAGGAATTTTGAACAGCGCTTTGACTGAATAAATATTGAGAAACCTCTATAATATCCTTCTGTATATTTTATATATCGTCGACGAATTTTGTAATTCTCATATTCAGGAAGATATACTGTTACTATACATATTGATACTATCCATCCAGACTCATTCATAAAACGTGATGCATATGCACATACCCAATGACACATATATAAAGAAGTACTACTTAACCACGAGTTTCAAGATAAAGCTAATCTCTGGGGAAAGAGGAACGTTATCTCGCTTACATAAACACACAGAGAAATCCCATCGTTTTTTTCCATTCATTGTCTGAATCTTTCTGAGTATTGATTTCACATCCTGTTTTCTTTTGCTATCATAAATGGGAATGGTAAACCCAGCAGACTAGAACAAACCAACAACTCTCACTATCTTAAGTTATTCAAATGTATGCAGCTGCCGACATTTCATGGATCCTAGATGCAAGAAAGTACTAAAACGCACAAGAAAAATAAACACGGTGACTCCTTGCTGGAACGATGTGAAATGTGCTTTTGCTAGTATTTCTATTTTAAGTTTTCGTGTATACTTCGGTTTCATTTGAATAAAACTCTACTTTTCTTTATGTGTGAGGCTCCTTTGAAAAAGATAGAAGTCCACGGGATTCTAAATTGCAAATAATATTACTGCTTCCAACTGAATTAATTTCAGATTCATATATCAGTATTCTAACTCTGATAAAAACGCGCACAGTAAATAAATCATAGTGTCTCTTCCCAGAGTCATTATTAGATTAAATAGTTACAAATTATGAATACAGAATTTTTGGAATTCATAGTGCATGTTGGCAATAATGTATCGCAAAAGTGTAATAAACGTTATTCAAGTGCCCTCATTTATTTGAAAAATAATATCTATCCATGTAGATAAAGCAGTTGGCATCTGTCTGTTCTTTATACATATCTACTCCGTTTGGCCAATCTACAAAAAATTGGTACGTTTAATCTTTACAGGTAACCTAAACAACAAATTAACACCCGTTGTATTTTGCCTAGGTGTGGAAAGGAGGTAAAAACAATTCATGATCCCCAGAAAAAATATTGCAATTGTAATACGAAACTCTGATTGTTTTACCAGTATTGCTGGATAGATATTTATATCTAAACTTTTATCTTTAAAGAATATAAATTCTAATACTTGTGTTTGAATTTATTTTTATTTCTTTTCAAAATATCAATAATTTATAAATACTTGACTGATGATATGAAAAGATTGAAAACATTAATTTTGCATAATCTACATTTTGTAAAGAAATTTATCTTTAATGCGAAAAGCGCAAGGATAAAACCCACTAATAATAAAAGTGTTATTTTGAAACTTGGTATCTGGCAACGCTAGAATTAATGTTTCATTTTCTAATTTTATTTAGAATTCTGAGTTTATGTATGTGAGTTGAGATAGTTAAATAAGGCGGTCAGATTTGAACATTTCTAGCATTTATGTGTTCCAATATTTTATGTGTTGTAAATAAATTATTTAGGGGTTAGATTTCCCAGAATTATTTATTTCGTGAAAAATATCGCTAGACCTGGGTTTATTTCTTGGCTATATGTGAATATTTCGACCAACTTTTCCTAAAAGGCATTGCTTCAGAACATAATGATTTGTAGAATTCCGCTTCATAAAAACAAGTGAACAAACAAAACCTTTCAAAATAAGACTGTAACTTCTTACTTTAAAAAGTGGGTGACGCTAAAAAGTTACTTTAAAATAAGACAGTTCACATTAAAATAGGAAAGAAAATAATATTCTCAACAATCCTGAATCTATCACTGCATCTATTAATACTTCCTTTGATTACTGGTTATTCTGAGAGTAGACAAACTAACTGAAAGTGGAGAAGAAAAAATTGCAAATGATTCAGAGTTAAAATCGACTGCCAAGGAAACAATTTACCGTTGATATCCTGAATCGGATTGGCTGCATGTTTATACAGATGAATCTACACAGCAGAGGAATACAAATGATGAAGTTTTCGCGAAATTTTCGCTTACTATTTAACTCTAGGCCCGAATACTACCGCTTATAAAGGATAAATTGAAGCTAATGAACAACTAGTTCTAAGAAATGATAAGTTTGAAAAGAGTGCTGTTTTATCTGACTCAATATCTGCAATCAGACGATTATTTCACATACACACCTAGATTTTCAGATTTAAAAGCTATAAAATTAACACAAAAAAGCTACAATAAAAAATAAAAATGTGATTCTATAATGGGTTCCAGTATTTATAGTCCATTGAAATTAGACCGAAAAATGGCAAATAGGAGAACAAATTTATAAAGTTTTGAAACTTTGGTCAAATACTCCTTGACTTCAAGGAAATGAGAACCGAAGAGTTCCCATTCAAGGGAGAGCTCCCCCCCCCCTCCCTCTTGAATTTGCAAAAACCGTCAAAGCGTAAAATGATCGTAACCCAGCTTATAATAAAAACTAATAATGTCTATTTTATTAACTAATAAATTATTTTTATAAATAATCTTATTATACGTAACCCCGTATTGGCTATGGTTTTCTTACAAAAATGCATTTTTATGAAAAAACCAAAAGGAAATCGCAGAATTGTAGTTGTTTCTTAGTAATTTTTTCATGTATTAAAGTAGTAACATAACACTTGTTTATTTATAAAGTTACTTATATCAGCCAAACTATGCAGGTCACCCGATTTTGAATAAAAGAGCGTACGCACACAGTGTCTGGCCGGCGCCTGTCACGTGATGAGGGGGGGACTCGCGCATGCGCACTACAGCACTGTTCTGCGCATCCTGACGTCATTTATTTACAGATAACACGAGCAGCAGTGTGTTGTGTTTGATCAAGTGAGGAGTTGTGAAGAGTGAAGTGTTTTTTTGTAGGAGTAGAGACTCTATTAACTTTGATCATGATACAGTTGTGTGTTTCATGTTGAAAGAATTTTACTTAAATGTCGTCTTCTAGTGACTGTTTTATTTGCAAAAAGTCTCTGTCAGAAGGAGACACTGTGAACGTAGTAAAAGGGCTAGTTAATTTAATTACTGTCAGCAAGAAAAGAAAGGATGACGCACACTTACTTCTGGAAAAAGTTGATGAAATTGAGGTTCATAAGATATACCGAAGGGAATACATCAAGGAATGGAACATTGAGCGTGATTGTAAAGAGGCTTCTGCACAGAAAAACCAGGTCCGAGTTTACGGTCGTCTATTATATTTAATTTTAATAATATCTGTTTTATATGCAATGAAAAATGTGATGCTTAAATTGAAAAAAGAAACCTATCGAAAAGCGTAGAGAAATCTATGAAGTTTGTTCTTTAACATTAAAAGATTCGTTGTTAACAAAGGCCAATTGCGAGATGACGACTGGGGTCGCCAGGATGCTGCTCGAATAAATAGTGTTATTGATTTAATAGCAGCAGATGCATGCTATCATAAGGACTGTTATGCTTAATTCGTTACCAATCCCTCAGGTAACCGAAAAAGGGGCCGCCTTCAAGATGCAAAATTTGATACAGCTTTTCAAGAACTTTGTATTTTCATTGAAATATCGGAGGAGTGTCAATTTACGTTAAACGATTTGATGAATAAGATTGAAGTAAACCTACCCACAGTGAGTCTATGACAATAAAAACTCTTCAAAACAAATTAGTAGAACGGTACGGAGATGGAGTTCTACTCGCAACAATGAGGAAAAAATCCACGGTTGTTTGTTTTCGTGGCAGTGGTTTAAAACTAATTAACCACTGGTAAAACGAACGGGCTGACAATGAAAAAAGAGCTTCTTAGAATTGTCGAAGCTGCAGGCAGTATAGTCAGAGAGGATATCCGCATGACCGTTTACAACACATCAGCCTACCCAAATATAGCAAATTTTACTGAAAACGTTGAATCGATGGTTCCTGAAATGTTGCAGATTTTTGTAAATAAGTTTATTTTACAGAATGAAAAGGTGACGGAAGTTATCAAGAAAAAATATACGGTTATTTCTCATTCAATAATAGCAGCAACAAGCCCTCGCTAATTTATTTCTCCTTTGCAACTACGGCTTGCAACATACTTGTTTCGCAAAGTAGATTCCAAAAACATTGTTGATTCTATTTCAAGTATGGGTTTCTGCTCCAGCTACAAAAGTGTAGCTTTACTTGAATCATCTGCTGTACATTCATGGCCTCCAGAAGTTACAAGTGGATCATTTTCACAGTTCTCTTTTGACAATGCTGATTTTAATATTGCCACAATGATCGGAAAGGACACATTCCATTCCATGGGGGATATGTCACACCAAATACTGCTATACTAGACAGAGAAGTTATCAAATTATCTAGTATCTTGTTTTACTTACTGCTCTTACTCCAGACTCAAAGGATGTCCTCATGCTGAAAGAGGGTAAACGTAACGTCAAAGATAGGTTCTACAGCTCTAAAGACCTGCAGAACTCTAATTTTGTGACCGATTGCAAAAAATCCATTATCTTCCTTCATGAGAGTAGTGGTTGTGACACAACCTCACGGTTCTATGTGAAGGGAAAACTGCAGGCAGTGCAATTGTTCATTCGCAGTGAATACCTGCAAGATATCCCTGAGATCTTCAATAACCCTAATTCTACTTATGATGACATCGAACGAGCAGGAGAGAGGTTCATCATCGCATTGTACAATAACACGAAGAAAGAAGAAAGCAGCTTGAATATGAGATATGACCGTTTTAATAAACTAGTAGGTCAAGCGAGTGCTGCTGTTGTCCTCTCCAAGTTACCTCCAACCACAGAAGCTGCACATCAACACTCCCGTCGCACATTCCACCAAGTGCAAACATGGCAAGGAGATTGTTTGAACCCATCGGGCTGGGGATGGAAGTTAGTGAACAAATCGTTTACGCCCATATACATTACTAAAAGACCAGCGCCAGCTACAATAGTGTCTAATCACTTGTGGATGCAATAAAGGTTGTGGAAGGAAATGCAAGTGTGTGAAAGCTAACCTGCGTTGCACTATTATGTGCAAGAGCTGCCGAGGTCAAAGCTGTACTAATACCGAAGCAATAGACATCGTCGATGAAGATGATATTATATAGTAAAGCAAGAGCTGTTACAGTATTTTGTATTATCTAGACAGAAATAATTTTAATGTAATTATTGTAAAAAATTATGTAAGTTGTTGGGATCATTCGATGAAATTACTAACCACGAATGTCAAATTCAGTGCAGCAATCAAAGTGTTTATATTTTTTAAATTTAAATTATTATTCATTTTAATGTATATATATATTTGTATTGTAAGAAATTGTAGTTTATTGTTTTGTTTGTATCTACCTTCAAATTCAAAATCACCCAAAAAACTTGTGAAAACTGCAAGAGTTTCAGTAATAGAACAGTGAAAGAATATAAGAATTAGAATAAGATTAAGAATATTAATTTGATATATTTTTGGATGGTATTAGAATGGAGAATTTGTTATTAGTTTGAAATCATAAACTGTGTGCGATTACCTTTTTCAATTGAATCTAGTTTTATTTGTGCAAAAAATGAAGCACGGTCCACTTTTTGTTGAAAGAAAAGCAAAGCATATACGAAATTGAAAATAAAGCTAAGCCGTTCCAACATTTATTATTTAAGTTACGTAAAATGAAGCAGATTGTCTGATAACATTAAAATAAAATAAAATTATATTTCGGAATAAACCTATTATGCTAAATATTCTAACTTTTTATGTGAAAGCGTGAGTAATACTGAGAGGTTTTTCTAAGACTGGCATGAAATTTTAACCGACATTTGTAAATGAGTTTTCTTTGTTGGTAACTGCTGATTGATATTATTTTTCAGTAGGTGAGCAAATGCAGACCACTTTTTCATGGAACGTGGTGGTAACACGTTTACTACTTGCAACATATGCTAAAAAAGACTTTTTAAATCCACACTTTAAAAAAAGACTGTGGGAAGGGATATCTGAAGTTCTAAGGAGTCACAGCTATGGTATCACAAGAATACAAGCAGAGAATAAATTCAAAAGTTTACTGAATTTCTATAAAAGGGCAAGAGACAATAGCCGGTAGTCTGGAGGTTGCCGTGAAACATTTCTTTATTTTAAGGAGATGGAGGAATTGTTTGCGGCATGTCCAGATATAAACCCAGTTTCGGAGGCATCGTCAATATCCGGATTTGCCAACAGCCCAGCAGCCAGCATCAATTCTGGATTTGCCGAGTCTACCGTCTGTAGCTCTTCCTCTCCAAGAAGACAAAAGTAAAAGTTGAAGTTGAACCAGTGGTTTGAAACGTATCAAGACCAGGCCCAAAAGATGCGAGAGAATGACCCTGCAAAATAAATTTTTAGATGCCTTTATCAATTTTACCAAACCTTCATAAAATAAAACCATCTTTAAAAAAGGAATTTGTTTGAAAATTTTTGAAACATATTACTCTACAAGATTCTGTAATAACATCGGCTCAGAGCAGAAACACATGCAAAGGTTTTAGAGATACTAAAAACTTACTTTCGAGATCAGAAATACATTGTCAATTTAATCTTTACAAAACAAGCATGGCACCACTAAAATGCTTATAATTTTTATTTTATACTTAAAAAATAATTCTATAAACAGCTGTGATAGTTCAGATCGATACTTAAATTATGATTTTCTTTAAATCACTAGTTTTTCAATTGTAACTTTAATATGTGAGCCATGTGAAAATGTTCCATTTTGCTGTACTTATAAATTAAGCGCGGGAGAAATATCTACGAACGTTATATCTGATCGGAAGCTGAGTTGCATAGCATATGTTTCTTAGCAGCTAATGAGACTTAAGAAAGCGTTCGTACATGCAAATTCAGAACTGGTGAAACGGAGGTCATGTGACCGGTTATTTTTTGGTTTGCACTTTTTTCAGAGAATTGATTACGAACGCTGCCACGAAAAGCCAAAACAAATACTCATTGGTGATAAAAGAGTAATTTTGCAATTCGGTATCTGGCAACGCCAGAATTAATGTGTTATTTTGTAAATTAGATTTAGAAAATTCCATGTTTGTGCGTTTGAGTAAAGACAGAAATGTTGTGTTCATATTTAAGCATTTACAAGTATAAAAATGTGTCCTTGTAAATAAATCATTATTGTCTATATCGAAATTGTTCAAAAGTACGTATTTTGTCGAATTGTTCTTTTTCAGAATATATTCAGGAAGTCAAAATTCTACACGTTTGTTCATCCTTCTTTTTTCAGAATTCTGCATTTTTTCAATTATTGGAATTTTGTTTCTGTTTGTATTTATGTGTTCCAGTATTTTACATATTACTGATATATTTAAGAATTACATTTTAATGATTTATTTAGTTTCCGCAAAATATCAGACAGGGGTAATTTCTTGGCGGTATATGTATATTTCGACCAACTTTCCTTAAATCTTTCATTTAATAAGTAATGTTTTGTAGAATTCTGTTTCATAAAAATAAATAAAATATACGAAACAAAACCTTTTCATCTAAGGTGCGTAACGGTGGAAAATAAAGAGTAATAACTTGAAATTGGAAATAGATATAAATAAAAAATATCCTATTCTATGATAACTAACCATTCTTATTTCATCTTTTATTGATTCTATCATATCTTAACAGAGAAGTCTCTGAGAATATAAAATGGTATGAGTTTTCAACACAGTTCAATGAAACTGACGTTTGTCATTCCTGATAGTTTAATTCAGAAAAAAGCGCTATGCTTAATCATGATACACTACTGTTTGTGAAAATTGCAACACTATGAAAGAATCATCAAAAATAAATGAAATTTATTCCACGTATTACTTATAGTGGTTTAAATAAACGATCAAATTTACAGATCAATGAAACAAAAATAATGCCGAAAATCAATATCGTGTGCAGCCACCACGCGCAGCGATGAGAGCCTGTACACTTCGTGGCATCGAATCATGCAGATTCTGAATGTCATGCTGAGGGATTGCATTCCAGATGGCCTCTATCTGATGCCAAAGTTCAACCGTACTCTCTGCCCGACGAGCGATGTAATCCCAGACATGCTCAATGGGCGACAAATCCGGGGAACGTGCAGGCCATGGAAGAAGCGGAACCTGTCGTGCACTGAAGAAGGCTTGTACATTCCGAGCAACATGTGGACGGGCATTGTCTTGCAGAAATACAGTTCCCGGAATGCGTTGCAAGAGGGGTAGGAGGAGGGGAGGTTCGTTGCCTCGGGCTCCACAACTTCCCTGATGTAGCGCCCGCTGTTCAGGGTCCCTAGAATTCGGAGTAGGTGGGATCGCTCATGATATTCAATAGCGCCCCAGACCATAACGCCAGGCGTTCGTCCAGTATGACGCTGAATAAGACACTCCGGCAGAAGGCATTCACCTCTGTAGCGTCTGACGAGTATGCGTCCATCGTTATAGTCTTGATTGTAATGGGACTGAGTTGGCTTCTGACTGTATTCTATATAAATATACACCGCTTGGCCAATTCGAACCAAATTTGGTACACTTACACTTTAGAACCCTTCGAAAACAGTCTGATTATAGAAGGCAATGAGAAATCTGGAATACAGTAATCAGCACAAAACAATTATGTGAGCGAACTTGAAAATATATTTAACCATCAAAGGATACCGATTGAACAAGTGAAAGGATACAACTGAAGTGGCGTTCAGAAGCTAATTGTGGATAGATGATAGGTGAACAGATTTTGACCTGCACATAATTAGGGATAAGAGAAAACAAAAAGTAAAGAACACGAAATGCTGCATTTTTTTACACTATCTACCAATGAGTATTTGGACACCTGTGATAGAAAAGAAAAACAAAATTTATTCACATTCAATAGTTGGTAGACTCCACGAGAGGCAATTACAGCCTCAATTCTCCGGGGCATGTTTTCCACAAGTCCTTGTATGACGGCTAGTGGTATTTTCTTCCACTCGGCTTGGAGAAGACATGCAAGTTCTTTCATCGATTTTGGACGGTTGTTGCACCCCTTAATTCGGCGATCCAACTCGTCCCAGAGGTTCTCGATAGGGTTCAGGTCTGGGCTCTGGGCAGGCCAGTCCATTCGGTTAACCCCATTGTCACCATACCAATCCATGGTGGACCTCGCAACATGACAGCTGGCGTTGTCGTTCTGGAAGTAACATGGGTCCAACCCGTAAAACTGCTACAACATAGGAAGCACACTGTCATTCAAAATAGTGCAGTAGGCTTCAGCGTTGAGCTTACCATGAATTGGGACCAAGGATCCCAGTCCATACCAGGAGAAACACCCCCAGACCATAATTCCACTTCCGCCGAACTTTATTGTGGGCACAATGCTTTCTGGCAGGAGGCGTTCTCCAGGCAGACGCCAGACCCAGACCCTGCCATCCGAACGGTAGAGGGTGAACCTTGATTCGTCGCTCCAGAGAACCCGTTTCCACTGATCTAAGGTCCACTTTAGACGTGCTTTGCACCACATTAACCGAGCAGCGCGGTTGGACTTTGTGATCAAAGGCTTATGGGCGACAGCACGACCATGAAAACCAAGCAGATGTGCTTCCGTACGGATGGTATTCATCGAAACAACACTCCCGGATGCCTGTTGAAACTCCTGCTGTATGTGGGCCATTGGTTGGGTGCGGTTCTTCTGAATTTCTCTGGGCAGCACCCGTCGGTTTCTATCTCTCAGTTTCGTGGGTCTACCGACTCGGGGCACATTCCGACAATCACCGCTCACCTTTCACTTCTGAATCACATAGGCCACTGTCGATTTTGGGTAATTCAGCTCGCTAGATATGTCCCTTAAGGATCGGCCATTTCTGTGATACCCGACGATTACACCTTACTCGAAGCGTGACGTATATCAGGACCGCAGATATCGTCATTTGCATGGGTGTCCAAATACTTATTGGTAGATAGTGTACTTACGATTAATTTTATTCCATTTAAGGTATAAATTTATATATCGATGCTTAGATTCGTTACAAATGGATTTAAAGAAATCTTAAATGTAAGTACCGACATTACCATCAATAGATATTAGCAATTAAGAAACATTGCCTCTGATGAATTACGCGCGTCTGCTAACATTTAGAAATTCAAGAATTTTCGAGTTATTGTTATAAGCATAGCAACTATGTCAAAATATCTCTGATCATTAGCTTAAAATACAAGCTCTAAAACTGTTGTTATAGCAGATTTTCCAATAAATTTTATAGGATGGAATTATATAGTCTTAATAATAAGGTATACAGTGATACCGATGCTACCGTCCTGAATTCAGTTTTCTTTTCTTTTCCCTTTTCATGTGAAAAGACTGCAGCTTTGATTGATGACTTTTCTCTGACAAGGCCGATAACGCCTCTTTGAAGTCTCAAGTCAGTAAAGTTTTTGTAGTTTCACGCAAACTTTGAGTAAACTAAGAGAATGTGTGGTACATCAAGTATTGATCAATCTGGATAAAGATAACAGATTGGATGTCGGCGGTTGGATGGTAGAGTTACCAGAAATTATGCATGGAATAATATTTTATTTACGATATACCAGAGTTGGAATTGCATTAGAGACAACTATATAACTACTACAGATTCTGAACACATATATACCTAGAACTTTCTATCATTCAATGTAGGCACTAGAGTTATTATAAAATTGAATTGTATGATGCAACTCGCAGAGCCTGTATGTTTGTTGAAATGAATGGAGTTGCTTGAAAATTGTCAACGATAGCTTTGAATTCTATGCCGAGAAGTGTTTTCTTCATTTGAGAAGACATAAAATTTAAATCGAAAGCGTACAATGCTTTCAATTTAAATTCTCGTTTCGCACAAGGCACTTTCTAGTCCCATCAAGTGAAAAACTGACTCACTACTTCTGCAACATGACCAAGAGCGTTGCCATTTGAAACCCATATGTGGCCATATGTTTGTTCTGCAAAATGTCTCAATTATTCCTCGAAGCTGCAAGCGCAATGTGTACCAGAAATGTAGAATAATATTGCTCAGTGAATCATATTTAGAAAAAAATGCTCATTACTAATTCCTTAACTCTCCTTGTGGTTTGTCCGCGTTGAAATTTGCCCTGCAGTGTCCAACCTTTGATTGTCCCTTGGTTTGGTTGTCCACATGTCTCTTCTGGACAAGGAACAATTTGTTTTTCCTTCTTGTATCTTCATTCTCCTTGGAATAATAGGGCAGTTTTGCCTCGACGAGATATCTATCCTTAGCAAAATTAACCAGATCTTGATCGAGATATCTCGTCGAAACATTTAGAGTGTTGCAGCCTCGATGATCAGCTAGAGCTTGTCCATGAGTCAGAACACACTCAAAATG
The DNA here is from genome assembly GCA_933210815.1 of Meta bourneti. NCBI lineage: Eukaryota > Metazoa > Arthropoda > Arachnida > Araneae > Tetragnathidae > Meta > Meta bourneti. Next base: position 35,695,851 of record OW119927.1, on the reverse strand, counting down.
CCAAGTCCAACTCTATATCAGGAATTCCATAGAGATCCCCTGTTACCAAAACCACACAGGCCAGATGATGACTTGGGGAGATTTGCTCAGTGTTACATTTTAGGCAAGTTGGAAATGCCTTATGGCCCTGAACGAAAGATAAAGATCAGATGTCATAAGTCTAGGTAGGGCAATCTGTCTTTTTCTATCACTTGTATATTACAGCGAGATTCCATGGTGATCTCTATGGTACTTAATATGAAATGCTGGGGCTCTCAAATATTTTGCTCTTTATGGCAAGTAACTTGTTAATAGGCAATGTGTGTGAAAATGCTTGGCAGTGGCCTCTTAGGCAAGTCTATACTCAATATCATTATATTTGAGGTCTACGTAAGATGGAATTCATTGCATAGGAATACCTGTGATCGTGAGCACGCCTTAAGTTCTTTTGCATTGTCTGATATAGCTTAATCTACAATTTTCCTCTAGCTATACGGCCGCGATATCCCGGTTGGAAAGTAACGGATTAGCAAGCGGAAGGCTGCGAGTTCTAAACTCGATACAACCAAAGACCATCGTGTGCGTGGGGGTTGGTGCACGTTAAATCCGTAGTGACCTCAAATGTCCTCACGTTGACGTGGTGTGGAAGTTTGGAGATTAGAGTGCTACCTCAGTCATCTGACCATGGTCCAAAATGACGAGGTGGTCCTCGATCTTTCCCTTTGGGAGTGATCTCGGTCTGTCACCAATACCTTTTGTACATCTCCAGTGCGATGTAAATTCAACTAGGTACTAAAATATTTGACGGAGCAATAAATATCTAAAATGATCCATATATATGTTTGACAATGAAGGGGGAAATATAGCTTGAGACTTCAGCGATGGCTGTTAGTTCTGCATAAAAGACTGAATAATTTTCTCCTCTTAAGTTCGAAAGTGCCGTTAGACATTGCAATGAGAACTCCACTATGATGAGCCCATCTTCATTTCTGCTTCCATCATTGTTGATTTCTATAGCATCCTGAAAAATATGGTTCACTATGTAATGTGGAAATGTTAATTGCATTGTGAAAAATCTGATTCATGTTACCATTAATTTAAATATACATAAATTTATACATGATTGCAATTGTTTTATATTTAAAATTCTTTGTTACACCAAAATGATAATGTCATCTTGCGAAACAAATTAATAATTGAAGTTTGTAATTTGTTTTCAATTTATTTTTACCATATTCCTTTGCCTTCTATTTATAAGATTTAAAATTAGAATAAAATATATAAATAAATAAGATAACTTCCTCCATTCAAAATTAATTTTTAATACATTTTAATTAATTGTGTGTTTGAGAATTACTACCCAAAAAGACAAAGGCATTTTCCCTTTCTTTAAAATAACATTTCACTTCTGTAAATTCACTTCCAATTAAATTCTTTTGAATTAAAAGTAAGCTATTTTGAAAAATGAGAATTGCGAAACTCGACGTATTACGTACAAAAAGAGAGGCTGTATTTGTCAAGTTAAGATTAATTTCGTATTCCAGATTTGCTTTAATTATCAAAGGCCTTGAGACGATTGTTTAATTAGGATTATAAAGTTTAGAACAATTTATAATTTATAATTACTTCTGAAGTAGGTCACAAAAAAGAAATGCGCTATTCAATATTTTGTGAAAGTAAGAGAAACTAATATTTTATAGCACATCAGTTATAATTTTATTAGATTGTTTACAATAAAGTAAATTACTCTTCCAAAAAGGAGTCACTCAGAAGTCTAATTTAAGAAACAAAATAAGATTAATATTTTAAAAAGATGCATAAATAAATTTATATAGTATTCAGAATACATACAATATCATTTTTTGTGTATTTGCGTTTTCCTTAATTCACTATAAAGCTTCATTTTATACATTCCTTTAACAGGTTATTAAACGAGGCGTAACTTATATCCGCATATAAAGGAATTATATTAAAGTGCTAATATAAAAAAACATTACATTTTATGGTTAGTTTTTGTTTGTCAAAGTTCATGAAATACACATTCACTAGTGAATTCAGTACCCTTTTCTTTTTAAGTGTTTGCTGCCAAGGTTCAGTCAATTTAATAGATTGATTTTGTGATGAATTATTCGAGAAATCTTTAAAAAAGGAATTGGAGACACTCACATTTTATCTTTTAATGATCATATGTCCTTTGAAATGTGTCATGTGTAATGATCTTTGGAATCTGTGGGTGTACTAAAAAAGTAAATTTAAAGTGTTGAAGATCATTTTATTATTTTAGTTTTAAACTTACAGCTTGGATTAAATGATATTTTTATGTAAGTCTTACATATTTAAATGAAAAAAATGAGTGTTTTTGTTTACATTGGGGATTTGTACTCTAAAAGCACTAATTAAAAAGTATACTGGAAAAAATATATACCTGCTTATAATTTATATAAAAATATATAAATTAATTAATAACACTAATTAGTTTTATACTCAACAAAATATACTTGCTCTCAAAATTTTAACTATGTAATCAGAATTCAACACATTTTGTTCATCTCCTTTGTATAGTAATTATGTACTAATGAGTAATTATATACTGATTACTGAAAAACACGCTCGCGATGAAAATATTTTTACTGTTACTAGAATAAACTTCAATAAATTTTTAACATTATAAAGTAAATATTAAAGAAAACTACTGTGGCACAAAAATACGAGGTAAAGTCGAAGTTTAATTTGCAGCGTTTTTGGGAGTGTCATATTTCCTTTAGTTTTATATTTTTATAAATTTTCAAAATTGTGTTGTCATTTCAGTAAAAAGAATATTTTAAAATGAAATGCAGATCTTCCAAGAAATTACGGATTCCAGAATGAAAGAAATTTGTTTGAGAACTGTAATCTTATCTTGAAGTTCTAATTCTACCAAAACTTCACAATGTGGGGTGCAACTAAAACACGTAAGTTTCAGCAAAAAATAAATATGTTCGTATAAAGTTTCACTTGAATAAAACATAAAATAATTCGCTAATTTAACGTATTGATTACTGAGCGGATCATTGCCCTCCCTCCGTTTGGCAAAAAGTCAAAATACGAACATGAAGCAAACTGTTATAAAGACATGTACTTTTCTTACATCTTAAAAATTTATAATCCCAAACGTCATTGCTGTGGTCAGAAAAATATGTTTGTTCCCAAAAAAGTTGTTTGGGTATTATTTCAGAATTTTTACATTCTTATGATCTTATTCTTTTACATTCTTTATGATCTTAGCTTTAAAACATTTCTTTTCGTTCTGTAAATGAACTTCTAGTGTCTAGGATTGCTCTATGCAGATGATCGAATCAATTTCAATTTTTATGATCATGGCTTTTTCCAAGACATTTATTACGGAATGTGGTTTTTGAGTGTCTTGTAAAACATTTAATTGATCATAAGAATGAAAGGACTCATCTAATGGGAAGTATTTGTGGTCAATGCCATTTCACTAGGACATGTATAATAAGGACATTACACCAAGAAAACATATCCTTTATATGAAATTTATTTCTTGCAGACTTTAATAACCTAACAAAGGAAAACGTCATTTTGTCCTATTGTGTGCCTCATTTTTCAAGTGCTAAAAGATTTAAAATGCAACTGTCTGAAAGAGAACTTTTATTTGGCTGACGTATGTAGAAAAAATATTAATTCTTATTAAGCTAGTAAAATGTTATGCCTTTATTAGTTGGTGCATTTTAAAATTAAATTATAACTTTTATTCAAATCAAATTACCATCTCTCTTTTAAGCGATACCACAAGATTTTACGAACTTTCATGAAGTCCAACCCAAATTACTTAGAACGAAGTTTAATTTCTTGTAATGAATGTTCCATTTTTAATAAATTTTTATTATTCATTCCATTGGAGTTCGAAAAACATTGCCGACTAACGGATTTTATGTGTCTATTGTGGTTATAACAACGAACTATAAAATAGGATAGAGATTTTAACATATTTTAAAATCATGCTAAAACTTAGATAGATTTAAATTGGTTTAGGATGTGATAATAACAAATATCTTCAAAATTCTCCCCGGAAATGTTCTATAAGAATCATTCCTTTTGCTGAGGAGTAAACAGAGTATAAGATTTTCTATTTCATTTGGACCTGCACATATAATTCGTTCAGTAAAGCTACATTCATCTAAAGCTCAATGACTGAAAATTTAGAAATAAGGCGGAAAGTTCAAGTTGATCTGTTTCTTGTTACTTTTAATGGAATTTTGTTTTTGATTTCATTATATGTGTAGTTAGTTTAGAAAATATTTTAGACTAAGCTTCACAGTTTTTCTTATTCACCCAGACAGATACCAACTTATCTTTGATGCTAATGGAAATGTTCAGTATTCGTTTTTGCCAAGTTACGTCCTCTGTCAGTTGATACAGCATGAAAGAATCTATAAAAGTCAAAATTATCTGACAAAATATTCCACGTTTCGACGAGCAGAAAAATGTCACCGCCGCATAGGACATTCATCGCAGGCAGTGTTTTAGTCATGGTTCAAGTTGTTAATACAACATTTGATCAATGCTATATTTTCATGTATTTTATTATATACAGAAAGTAGAACTAGGTGTAAGCTATATTTTTTATCTAATCCTATGCGTCTAACTATAGTTCTGATATATTTCGTTGTGTTTACAGCAGCTTGGCGCGAAAATTGGCTTAGCAAACTTATAATCAGGCATTTCATTGCAGCTTCAGATTATTTATACCACTATCTTTAACCCTTTCGTTCCTAGTGGTACACATATGTACCACAGTATTCTAAATGCCAGAAAAGTCATTACATACAAGTGAAAATGAATGAAACAAATGCCAGGCATTTGACTTTACGTCATTCGCCATCTGTCTTCCCACTACTTCTGTATTCCATTACTAAAATTCTTCAGTGCAGTGCATGTGCCAGCGTTAAGTCGACATAGGTTGCCTACTATTACATAAAATACACCCAGAGAGTCAATAATATCACAATAAAATAAGTGTGCACAGAAACAATCATGCCCAGTCAGAAAACGAAACTCAGCATTTGAAGCCTTCCTTGGAGAGCCTGTGACGACGTCACTGGTGGAAAGAAGGCCAAGATTTATCTTTGGCAGCATTGACAAGTCTTTCTTTTAGGCGGTGTTTGAACAACTCTTTTATCCAAAGTTTCGAAGTGTGAAAAGGCAGAGTTTAACGGCTTCTGGGTGATCTTGGTAAAGTGACAAGTGAAAATTGCACCACGTGACTGAGGTATAGATTTTTTTTCCCACGCACTATATTGGAAATAAGAATTTAGCCAAGCAAGAAGTACAAGAAATGCTGCTTTGTATTTTTAGACTTATTTATTTCTTTTGGAGGAATGAAATGTGCATATCAATGCTTATATCGATTATAAGCGGATTTAAAAAACGCATGAAAAGTGTTACGACACTCGCATCAGTTGATATAAGTAGAAATTTCTGCGAAGATGCTATGCCGCGGGTCTTTAAGTACAACTTTAGTTTAACAATAGTAGTAGTGATTTATTGTTTATTTTTAATACTTCTAGCTATAAGCGTCGTCGATATTCTAATAAATCTATCGAATTATTACGAATAGTTTGCAATTATTTTGAGTTGCAAATGTATGTAGCATTCGTGTTTTCGTCTTCCAAACAAATAAACTTGATCAAATGTGACCCTAGAACTCAAAGCAACCAAACAAATATCGTTTAATTATTTTAAATAGTTTAAATAAAAATTGGGGTTGCCGGATCTGAATTCTCTTCCATTAAGGTTTTACCGGAAAGCAACTCTTGCAACCTAGCCTTGCTTCTAACCCGTTACTCTGCCAACCGGACTATAAATTTAGTTCATGAAAAAAACCCGCATCTTTATTTAATAAACGAAAAGAAACATAAAGCCTCCACCCTCCATCCAAAACTGTATTTCTTCAATCTTTAAAGGCATCATAAGAACCGTCTTACTCCAAGAAAGGTAGGCACGACCTCAGAAGAAAGCTAAAACACGCCATCCAAGGGAAGATGGAAAAGAAGAAAAAGGTTCAGAACCTACGAAAAAAATGAGCGATATCAGAAATACGTGACCTATCAACAGCCACCGTCTGAAGGCGACCACCGACAGGAAGGAAGAGTATTTTTTCTCCCATCCAAGAATTCCTTCTTTCAGCTGCAGCGCCCGCTAGGATAAATGTTGAATGATGCCCAGTAACTGGCAGGAAGTGAAATCACTTAACCCTGTATGTCTTCTCATCACTTCCATACGGATTATGTGGGTTCCAGTCCTTGGATTCCAGAGACTATCAAGGTTATGGTACTTAAGGTTTGTCTCGCAAGCTCATCCCTTACATGCCATTTACCATCCCTTCCCTGATCCTCTGTCTTCGATGGGTTTGCCCCAGATTTAGTGAAAATAAATCTGTTTGGGGCGTAGTTCTTCTTTAAACGATCTCTATTTTTCTTAACTTATGAACTCTGTGTTGGCTTTGTTGCGTTTTTTCCATGAGAGAAAGAAAAGAACCCCGTTTTGTTTAGGTGCAGGCGAAGAAAATATATTTGGTTTACTATAATTCTTTAAACTAGCAGACCCGCGTACAGCATCTACGCTAAAGTTTCTTAACTGCTGATATCAATTGATGGCAATTTTTTTGTAAGGACGCGATATCTCGCCCATCAATACCTGATTTACTAAGTTTTTTTTAATGACGAGATACTTCGTCTAGACAACTACGGGGGTTAAGTATGACAAATTCCTTTCATGGTTTTTATATTGTTTATATAAGTTTGTTGCCATTCGACGGAGCATAAATAACGCGAGTTCTGTGAACGTACGTCAGAACTAATGCAGATGAAGGTTCTCTATGTGGATCCAAACTGCGAAGAAACAAATATGGTACCACGCTGTTATAAATGATAACAATTTCTGAGCTTTTTTCACTAATTTATGTGTTAGACATATAGATAAAATGGGGGACTATGAAATATATTTTAAGAGCATTGGCATATTTTGAAAATCTAGAACTATTGAAAAGAAGTGAGTATATCAGAAGCAGTATACTCTATTTGAGTTGTTTGAACAAAAGGTAGTCTTATTATTTTTAGCAAGAAAACACAGCGCAAGTGGTGAAAATATGATTGGTGGTTATTTGGGTTGGGTTTTGTTGAGGAAAATCCATATTTGACCTTTGGGATTGATCCCGGACCGTCACCAATAGCCCATTGTGTTGCTCCAGTGTGACGTTAATTGAAATACCCAAATACCCATACCCATATTTGACCAAGCGTGAAGACAGAATGAAAATGTATTCGGATACTTTAAAATTAACTTACTTTTACTATGCTTTACTTTTTAAAATCAATTATCAGAGACATGTCGTTAATTGAATATTCTAAAGGAAATAACTTACGAGATTTGTGACAGTTCATATATATACGAAGAATGATCTATTTATTTTTATTTCAACTGAGCCACGACGGCCCGGATTAATCTCGGATTGTATTATTCTTAAGTTTTGGACATGTGCGTATTTCGAACCGAAATTAATTTAATCTCACTTTACCGCAATGCCCTCCATGTTCTCTAGAGGTCGCGGTAGCTCATTTGGAAGAGCAACGGATTAGCAACCGGAGGGTTGCGAGTTCGAAACTCGGTTCAGCAGAAGACCGTCGTGTACACGGGGACTGGTGCACGTTAATTTTGTCGTTTCTTCAAATGTCCTCTCTTTGGCGTGGTGTGGAAGTTAGGAGAGAAGGTGCCATCTCAGGTGTTGTTCTCGTCATTTGACCGTGGTTCAAAATTATGAGGCGTTGTCCTTGGATCTTTCTCTTCGGGATTGATCCCGGACCATTGCCGATAGTCCGTACTATTGTTCCAGTGCGACGTTAATTACTTACCTACCTTCCATATTCTCTGATAATTTAACATTTTTTGTCAAATAATTTTCCGTTGAAAACGAATTGTTTTCATTAAATTTCGATACTATATCGATGCCTCAATTTAAGTAGCACTTTAAATTCTATAAAACATGTGCCTTCAGGTGCAAAAACGTAATCCACTGAATCGTACTGAAACGTAAATGAAATTGCTTTAAGTCCCCAAAACATCAATAATATTTTCAAGGCTAGAATCCAACAACAGATGCATCTAAATTATCTACAAAAACTTCCTCTCTCATTTTCTTGTTTTATTTGACCGATGCAAACATTGAAAACCGATGGGGAATGATTTTTCACAATGTGCAGCTCTTTCTCTTAGCCTCCAAATCAGAAAGTTTCCATTCTAAGTGCATTCTGCTTAATCTATTCTTCGGGAATCGAGAAATGCTGAATAGGGAAAATTCTGTTATTTTTTATTTTATAGATAGATTGAGGGAGGGGAATCCCGTCCTATTCAAGAACCGTAAAGTTCAATTATCTTGAAAGGAAGCTTAACTGACAGCGGCTTAACAAGGTGCTTTTCAATATTGAAGTATTCCTTTTTTTAGGGAAGTTTTTCTAATGCTTATCCTCAAAGTATTACTTTAGGAAATATATTTGTATTTTCTTCTGCAGTTCTTACGGACTATTTGAGATTTGGTAAGGGTTAAATATGTTTGTAAATGTCGCGTTAACTCTCTGAGTGGTCTCGCCTCGATATCTTGTTCATAAAGATGTGACCAATCTTCCTAATGACGAGATATCTCGGCATCAGGATATGATGAAGAGATCCAGATCTAGCAATTTTTTTCTGAAAACGAGGTATCTCTCTAATCAAGGTGATTAGGTAGATGAAAAAACGTAGTACTGGAGCAATACAACAGAGTAATGGCGACGGTCTGGGATCAATCCCGAAGGGAAATATCCGAGAACACCTAGTAATTTTGAACCGCTGTCTGATGATGAGGTCATACCTAGCACCCTACTCTCCAAACTTCCACACCACTCCAATATGAGGCCACGATAAATTTAACTGACACTTGCCCTCACGTATACGATACAGTCTTTGGTTGGATTGAGTTTCGAACTCGCAACTCTCCGGTTGCTATTCCAATTTTACTTCAATTGCATCTCATTCACTTGTTCAAAGATGATGATATTTTTTTGACCTCTAAACCTATTTCCGATTGGTTCATAGTTTTTTTTCTACCTTAATTTCTATCTTCCAGTTTTCTAATTGCTTTCTGTCAACAGACTGCTGAAGAAGTTCAATAGAGCGGGTATAGCTCATCCATGAAGTTTTTGCAATATTATGCAACTCTGTAGCTCAAAATAAGCATATTTAATTTAACCGGCCAAATTGCCGAAAAATCCCTTATCAGATTATATTTTATGTTGTGTATATCCATTGGATAAATTTGGCAATAAATAAATAACTATTCATTAACTGTTATTTATTTGTACTGTTTATTGTTATGACATTGCGAAATGTCTTGAAAATGGCAAATGATATATTACTAGGTAATATGCAGAATTTATGCTGGAAAATATTTTCAGCCAACAGTCTAGTATATTAAGTTTTAATCATTAAAATGCATATCACTATTAAAAAGTTAAAACTCTAAATAGTAACACTGTATAGTATGTTTACTTAATTCATTTCTGTTACCTTTTACTAAGAATTGATGCGTAAATAACAGAGCTTTTCCAAATCAACTTAATTTGAACAAAATGTTGAGTTAAATTAAATTCCCTTCAAAATGGTTTCTTTCCTAAGTTTAAAGCTGCAAATACTTTAGGGCATTGTAAATGCTCAAATACCTGAAAATATTGTCCGCATTTTTAATCTTTTTTCCGGTAGAGCAGCTTAGAGTGCATTACTTTTTTTAAGTTCTTCATTTATATGATACGTTTTGAATATTTTAACTTTTGCATGCTAATGTCTACGTCAAAATTTTACTTTTTCTAAATAAAAAGTGACGAAATTGAAGTTGTTTAAATACAGCCAATCTAAGTAATCTTTACATTGATCTTACAGATCATTACAGTGATATTATCTAAATGCAGTATTTTATTTGGGCTTTTCTAGAAATCTTTGTAACAATAATGCCGATGCAGAAAGTAAACGAGCAAAAAGTTCCAATTTTCAATTTTTCCGAGTTGAAGGCTTTACTAGAAATCTTAAGAACAATAATATTGATGCAATAAGTAAACGAGGAAACATAGGTTTCGAAAGTTAAACTTTTCTGAGTTGAGGTGAATAAATTCCGAATGTCTTGATTTCTATGGTAGTTTACACATTCTAGCTCATTTCTTTAACTGAAATTATACTGTACACGTATTTATGATTAATGTTTTTAAACTTGTAAATTCCCAACTTTTGTTAAACGAAAAAGAAACGAACATTCAGAGTAACCCAACTTGACCGAAATTTTAACCAACAAAATGTAAGGACGTTCTTTGATGTTTAAAAGTACGTTCTATGTATATTCTTAAAAATTCTGTGATATTTTAAAGTGCATTCTAGATCTTTTCTTTAACTGATATTATATTGTACAATTATTTCCAGATCAAGATATTTAAATTTATAAGTTACCGACTTTGTTATAAAAGAAACGAACATACAAAACAACCCAACTTGCCCGAAACTTGAACCAACAAAAAACAAGGGTGTTTTGCTTCCAAAGTTTGAATATATATTAGAAAGACAACCACCAAACATTTCCAACCCAATCCACCTACTTTCATTTTTATCGCAAAATGCTTAGGAAATTCCATTCCAAAGGATTTATATCGTTCATCTCTCGGCTTTTAAGGTTTCTGCCGCTTTTCGGTGAGGTGCCTTAAATCCATCAATACCCAAGCTAACCAACCATGAGGAGGAAATCATCCAAAATCAGCTACACACAGTCAAAGGAAGGGAAAATCCGTGGACAGAATATCAGCTTTCTTCCTCTATGACTCATCTTTATTGTAGGAACATACGCTTGAACAATTCCTTCCCAAGAATGTCTTGGGCAATATTAGTAATACTTTTCGGTTTTATTCCTGTGCACATAGTTTCGAATACTCCAGGTTGTCGTTTGGACAACCTTTATTACCAAGATGATCTGGATGCTGCTTCGAAGATCCAGATTTAATAACGGATGTGAAGAAGAAAACATTTTTACCTTGCAGACCAGAAGGAAGCACTGTTTCAGCCTTGCCTTCTCAAAACTTCATTTTTAATGGTCTTGAGAAAAATATATCTTAGTCTAGCTAGTAAGGGAACTAGTATGGTTATGTCTTGCAGTGATTGCAGTGCATAAAATATTAACAGGTGCCCCAACTGTTTTACTAACAGAGACAGTGTCTTTGGCAATCTTTGTAGTGAGAAACGTATCTTAATCTAGTTGATACAGACACTAGTAGTGGTTATTTGGTAGTAGTGACCACATTTCATAATATTAATAGGTATCCCATTTGAGTTCTAACAACTAAGACGGTGTCTGGCAATTTTTACGTAGTGAAAAACGTAACTTAATATAATTAGTAAAGAAATTGGTATTGATAATTTGTCTCGTATTAATCGGATAGCGTAATGTTAATAGGTACCCCACAAAATTTTATTAACTGAGAACCTGATAAACTGTTTTAGTAATGAGAATCTTATCTTAATCTAGTCAATACAGAAATTGGTATTGGTTAGTTGTCTTGCATTGATAACATTGTACAATATTAATAGGTACCCCATATATGTTAAAATATTTTCAACTGTAGTTTGCAACAGAGTTCTTGAGGTTGTCTACAGTCATTCATTCCAGTTAATAAAGAGAACAGATAAAACTGATTCCTCTACTCCAATTTTATGTGAGTGCCTCTGTTGGTACTCATGTTCTGTAAGAAATCCAAAACCAGCGACTCCAACAGCTCTGGACAAGGAGCATGGGACACGATCCTTATTTCTCAATGAAACATTCCAGTTCTTTTCTGTAGACACCTCTTTGTAGACTGAAAAGTTATTAATCCTTATGAATGTTATGTAGAGGCAAAGAGGATTTAAGTTGGTGCAACTGTGCTCTAGCTTGTACCAGCTGATCAGCTTATTCATTATTGTGTACACCACAGTACTTGGGATACACTAAAAGGCACCTTTTTGCTCGTAAGTAGATTAATTTTTCTCTACATCAATACACAAAATCATTCATTTTGATTATAAGTGGTAAGAGCTATTATTGCACCCTGAGAATCGACGAAAAATACATTATTTATAAAATACAACCAATATGAAAACATATCTTCTTGAAAATGTATCCTTCTGAGTTTTGAAAGAATTTGTCAGGAATATTTTCCCAAGGTAAAGTGAGTAGTAGAGTCAAAAGAAAAATATGGAATTGAGAAATGATGTTGAAATATAAGCCTATTTATTTACTGACCTTTTTTCCGTTCATTCTTCCTCTATTCCTTTTCCTTGATACGAAGTTTATTGAGAGCTCTAGATTTGAAATTCTGGTCCATCTTTTAGGTTTAGGATTGTTGAAAATGTTATCACAGTCCTATATACACAGCTCAGTTGACGATGTTTCCGATGTTTGATGCTTCCTTATAAAGAAAAATTCTTTGAAAGTTTGGTAAGTTCCTCCTACCAATGGCGCTTCCTCTTTTTTTGCGAGTTTTCGTTTCCTGCTGTTCTACAATAAAGACTAAACAAGTTACTGAAATTAAAATAGAATTTTTTTTTATTTCCAATACAAGCAGAAAAGCAAATTACACAATAAAAATATTAATAACAAAAGCAAGCACAAGTAATACATAATATCGATAGAAAAAAAGGTAAGATAAAAAAGAGAAATAGAAAAATCAGATCCGTCATCTAGCCTCCCAGTATCAGTCGTAGAGGTCTTGACTAGAGGACGTAGCACAAATTGTCAGGTGGGGATGTCCATTTCTGGGATTTAGTACAGATGACAACAGAGGCTCTGCAGAAATTTTAGGCGATCGAGATTTTTAGCCAAACCAACGTGACTAATCAAAAGTCGAGTTATTGCAATATCTTCTCACTTCGGGCATCTGGGATCTATTTACAGTTAGTAAGCCAGTTTACTTAAGTTTCTAGTTATTGGTAGAAAAAGTTCTTTAATTTTTCTTGATGTACATATTTCGTGTAAGATGCTTGACAAAAACGAACGCCATTTTTCCGTTTTAAACGTTGCCCAGGACCACCACGATAACGTTTAGGTCTACAATACCCTCATACAGATCATAAAATAGAACAAGATACGAAATTTTTTCGCATTAAAATACACAAATGTCACCTTCTTTCTTAAAGCTACGTATATCACGAATATGCGTTTATTTCGAATATTAGAGAAACTTATCTCTAACAAATTACTTATTATAAGAGAGGAAATGTAAGAAAAATATGCATTCCTTCATTATTTGTTGAATATATAAAATAAGGTTTTAATTTTTTATTACATGTGTGTTGTATTGTATTTATAAAATTACTTATGAATACGTTCAATCACTTAACTACGGAATGGAAATATTATGAATTAAAATTCGCATTTTCGTGTTAACTGCAAATATTCACGCTAAAGACAATACAATAAAAATATACTGAAGATTTACATGTGTATTACTTTGTTAAACATTTTACAAATACAATTAGTATATGCAGTTTGATGGATATAATTGAAAAGTAATATGGAAAGGTTATTGTACTGTGCTAAACATAGCCACCACTTCAAAAATTGACTTACAATACAATAGTATTTATAGCAGAGTAACATATTTCCACTATGAAGTACTTTTTGGTAGACACTTTACTGTCTTTCACTTGTCTACCAAATTGGCAAATTGCAGACGTAATTTCTTCTAATTTTACGTGTTTATTTTAAAATGAAAATTTGGTTACTTAGAACCATAATTATTTACCTTTTAAAAGATTGTGGAATGAAAACTTTATGCACACTACCAAACCGTACTCCCATAATGGAGTTGGATTACACTGCTATACTCATGGATATTAATTTACAATACTATTGTATCGTAAATTAATTTTTGTAGTGATGGCTATGTTCACCACAACGTAAATTAAATTACCACTACATTCCCTCCTAGATTTTGCATTAAATTAAAATGCCCCAGCCTTTGGATTATAAGTTTAATTTTAAAATGGGAATTTGGCTACTTAGGAAAGTGATTATTTACCTCTTAAGGGATTGTGTTGCGAAAAATTTATGCATTCTCATCTTCCACACTGACGTTGCAAATGATTTATCTTCATCTAAATGCTTCAAATTCCTTTTACGCGGTATCATTTTGCATTTTATCGCTAATGGCCCTGGTGACCTACTTATCATCTATTTGCCTCAGAGATTTTAAAACGTTTTCTTGTGGAGTACCTCACATTCATAACTTTTCGTTTCCAACAGATAGTGGACGCAGGATTCTCGTTTAAAGTATACTTAATAGCGCGTATGAATTTAATCTTTGTTGCGACTTGTTTTTCTTGAATATTATTCAAACTAGAACGCCGCGCTAGATTTCGGAGCAAAACTATCTTAATTGCTTATATCTATTGATTACAAAGTATCCTTACTCCCATTTCATTCCTCATTTCTATCCAGTTATAATGAATATAGCGTCCATTTTCGTAAATGCATTTCATACCTCTAAATCAAATATAATTATACACAAATATGTAACTCATGTGTTGACCTGGTTCAAAATTACGAGGTTTTGTCCTCTTATCTTTCCCTTCGGGATTAATCCCGGACAGCCAGCCGCTTATAACCCATTGTTTTGCTCCAGTATGAAGTTAATTTAGATACCTACTTACTAAAGATATGTAACAGGATTTCGTTCACGTTTACTGGTTAATTCTTATTTCCAATAAAATGCAAGACAAAAGTGGATTTTTTTGTCATGATTGGCACAGCTTACCCAAAATAGAATCGTCGCACTGATTGCAACTGTACGAATGAAAAACTACGCGATTTAATCAGTCTTAAGCTAAGTTAACAAAACGAAACTTTTCGAGAACAAATTCAAATCGGCATTCGGATGCGAAACCCAAATCCACATAGCCGGCTCCTGTGTTTAGAAGTATTTTTCGGGATCGGTGTTATCCCCTGTCAATTCGAGTTTTACATTTTCTCCCAAAGTCGGAAGGCAGAGAGAGTAGGGAATTGTCTGCAGCCTATTTCATTTGAAATAAAAAAAGGGAGTAGGATGTTTGGAAAACAGGATAGAAACAAAAAAAGCGTAATATCCAATATACATTCCAGAAAAAAGGGGATTTATCCCTTTTTTAAAATACGTTGTCTCCAGCAGCTTTTAAAATGCGCTCTTCCTTTCCTATATAATAATATTCTTACCTTTTAGTAAAATTGAATCGTGAAATTCAAACCAAGACAATAGTATTGACTGTGTAATCCCTAAACGGTCAATCCGAATGCGGTTTAATCTACCATATGAAATGCAGGTAATAGTAATAAATAATAGGTTTTAAAATTAATTTCGATTTACCATAACCCTCCAAGTGGTTTCGACGAGTTTTCTCGTCCAATTTAGCCAATATTGCTACTGACGTGATATCTCGTCATCACGATATTGCCAATTTTTTGATGATGACGAAATCAAGATCTGGTGAGCTTTTTCTAATGACGGGATATCTCGTCCATCAAGATCTGGTGAGTTTTTTCTAATAACGGGATATCTCGTCCATCAAGATCTGGGAGTTTTTCGAATGACGGGATATCTCGTCCATCAAGATCTGGTGAGTTTTTTCTAATGACGGGATATCTCGTCCATCAAGATCTGGTGAGTTTTTTCTAATGACGGGATATCTCGTCCATCAAGATCTGGTGAGTTTTTTCTAATGACGGGATATCTCGTCCATCAAGATCTGGTGAGTCTTTCCTAATGACGAGATATCTCGTCCATCAAGATCTGGTCAGTTTTGGTAACGATTAGATACTTCGTCGAGACAACAACACCAGGAGGTTAAATCTTATGTAATCTCTTGGTATTAAATGACTACTCTAAGGAAAGACTTCTTGGACTGAAACGAAATAAAAATAACTGGCAAACTGAACACACTCAGTTATCGCTACTTAATGCAAATAATTCATCAGTCAAATTGAAATAAATAAAAAATTTCGGATTGTTCAATAATCAAAACTTATTTTAAGCTAGCAGAATTACCCGACGGTACTTGGGTTAAATGGGTTTAATATAAATTGAAAAAGTTACCACAAAATCACTTTTCTCTTTCGTATGAAAATACAAACATCATTTAACTGTCTGAAAAATAATTTTAACACCATTTCAGCATCTGCATATATATTTCACAAACGTACATGGCACAGAAATTGGCTTTATTTGTATATTGGTGAATGGCAACAAATGAATAAACTAATGTAAAATCAACCGCTATGGGATTGATTTGCCAATATTGACTCAAAGTTTATATATATTTAAGTAAGCTGGGATCTGCATAATATTACTAGAACTACAGGAAAGATCTCTCGCCGCTCTAAATAATTTCTACAGTAATCTGTATACATAAAGCAATGTGAAATGTGGAATTTAGAAATTAGCGCACAAAGGAAAAATATCTTATCACCTTTGAACTAGTGAATGATATGCAACTAAAGTGGACGCTCAGTAACTAAGTGTGGAAATATTATTGAAGTGTTAACTTTTTATCATGCACTTAATTGGAAATAAGAAGTAACACGAGCAAGAGCACATTCAAAAAATGTAAACAAAATACCGTTTCACATTTTTGATTAATTTTATTTCATTTAACGCATGAATGAGCACATCGATACTTAGATTTATTATAAGTGCTATTATAATTTAAATAAGATATGAAAGGAGAGTAACGACATTAATATTTTATTGTAAATTACAAAGATTTATCATGAGTTTCTTTTTATCTTTCATTCATTGAATTTGGTAAGAAATATATGTATTTAATTTAAGATACTTTTTTACCTGAAAGGAATTACCTGTTTTAGTTCTCATTTTTAATATCTATTTTGGCAGAGCATAACTAATATTTAATATTTATAGGAAAATATTTTGTTGAAAAATTTAGAAAGCAAATGGTAAATACTTTATAAGACAGTAAAATAAATGTGTCAAGGACCAATCTCTTTTACCCATGTACTATCTGTCTACCACAGGAACTGCTCCTGGCACCAAGTCTGGATGGTTGTGGTCGCTAGAGAAACAGGGCTCCTTCATTTTTAGTAGGGGTGACTCACAATATGGTTTAATTTTATTTTGTTTTCCGTGATTATTGGAACGGATAAAGGTAGTTTACTAGAACAGATGTTCTTGGGAATAAGTTAAAATCTTAACAAATATGTTTCCAATCTCCCATCAACTGCGATAATGTGACAAACTTGAAAATATTTCTACAAACAACTTCTATGAAAAATAGGGTGAGGTTGGTTTTTACGGTTGTAGACAAGAGCAGACTTTGGGTCTGGAGCAATTATTGAGTTTAATAGATGGCAAGTTTATGAATAACCATAAAAGTGTAATTGTTCCATAAATTCATAGAAAAAAACGAAATCTTTTTATCTTGACATAGCATTTTTGAGCTACATTATTTTGAGCTTATTTGCTTAAGAATTAGTTTATTACATACTATATATATTCCCATCGAAAATTCAATTTAAAATCGTTATAGATCTATCTTCTAACATCTTATCATTCTGAGCACTTGGACATACTATACACATTTGATTATGGCTTTGAGTACAAATACTACATTCTCACAAATTATTGTTCAAAATTATATTTTTGAGTCAGAAAGATAGATTATTTTTAAAATAAAAGGTAGTGAAAAAAATGTGAGCATAAATATTATATTGCCACAGATTATCGTTCAAAATGACGTTTTTGAGTCAGGAAATATTTTAGATTATTTTTAAAGTACTATATGGTTCTTTTATATAAGGATTTCCTTATAGAATTCACATATTCTTTCGAGCAGAATGTATTGTATAACTATTAGATTTGAGAAGATAACAGTTATAAGTCCACACATAGAAAATTCTGATTTTGATTAATGTGGATTCTTTTCCTCTCATACCATCTCATAATAATCTCACAAATAAATCCATACAAATCATTAGACACATTGTTTCTGAATCCTCCCATGCTTTTATATTTTTATCCAATGTCTAATATCGGGCACGATGATTTGAATAAAAACACTCAATTAAATTTCAACTCAATTAATAACACGTAAAATTTTTGCTTGCTTCGTGCTCTTACAAGACATTTTTAGTTCCTTGGTGATCAAACAGAATTAAACTTTAAAAACACATAACCGCGAACAATAACAACTATTATGACGTGTAGGAAATTAATACATGCATTCGCTCTCTTGTCTCGCCTGCATTTTACACCAATTACAATCTTCTGAGTTCTTGTTAAAAATGAATGCGTTTAGTAATAAGTTCTAAGATATTTTTGATATTTTTTGTGCATTGCTGAAACCCAATGCCTCTTCTCATTATCTTATACAAAAACCTGCTTTGCTCCGTTTCAATTCAGAATATTTAATGAAAATAATCGACTTTTTTTGGTAGAAGGGGAAACGCGTTGTGAGAAATTAAAACTTTTTTCTCTGATGCCAAACTATCACAAAATGTAAAATTTTTCAATTATATTCTTCGCTCGAAAATGTTGCGATACTCAAGAAATATAATTTTAAATGAAAGAAAGATATCGCTCTCTCAGCATGTAATGGGAAACGTTTATTTTATTTTGCGTTTCGCTTTGTTTTATTGCGTTTCTTCCAGCGTTTGGTTAAATGCGAAATTAAAATTAGGATCCTACGTGAACCATGCACTTCGATGTTTTGCGGTTTTTTAAAGGATTCTGGGGAAATTTTCCGCGGGCCTTGATTCAGTTTCCCTTTCAAAGGTTTTGGAGAATCAACTTTCTTATTATTAATTTTTTTGTTCGTCGAAAAGAAATTATTTCGATTTTAAGGTCAAAATGAAAGTAGCTTTTAAAGCGATATCAGGTTTTTCGTTCGGCTCAGACGTAAAACATCCATTTTTAAATCAGATTTGTTACAAGGAGGGGATAGCAAACAATTAGTTCCAACTTTTAAGGATTCAGAGCTTTAACAATTTATGGAAGAGCATATAACGATAAAGCGCTATCATTTGTTAAAATCTGAAGGTGAAGAATACGCTGCTGTTCATTGAAAATGCAACTTCAAGATGGTTTATTGATTTTGGGTTTTATGGCACAAGGGCCATATTTGGCCAAGCTGCACCAAAGGGTAGGAAGGTAGTTAATGAACGTTGGACTGAAGCAATACAATGCGTTATTGTCAAAGGTCCGGAAGCTCCAAAAGGAAGACAAGAGTAAAAAAGCAAAAGAGTAGACGAGGGTAAAAAAGAAGGAAATACAGATCACTCGTGTACCTCGGGGTTGTGATTCCCACACCTAAAGAAGATGTGTCCCTGAGGGCACAATTCCAAGCAAGCTGGTTGGTTGGGTTGGGTTCTTATGGATCAAGTGCCATATTTCACGAAGCTGCCCCAAACACAAGATAGACAACGTCACGTAATGGACATTTACCAACATAGAAAGTTTACTGACACAGAATGGAGAGATTAACCTATGGAGTAATTGAACCTGTGCTGCCTACTACTTGCCGGTTGCTAGCACAGTGGGAAAACCCAGCCACTACGGCCATCAACACCAAGAAAGAGTTATTGCATTGAGCTGAAACAAACTTCCCTCTTAACACAACACCTCCCAAACTTCCCTCTTGGCAACACACTGCTTTTCACAATGTATCTGAACATAATTTAATTTACAATTGTTAAGATAGTATGAAAACATATTTTCCTCACTTTCTTGAAAATAGTAATAACCCTTTGTGTTGTTGCTCCAGTGTGACATATACATCAACCAACCCAGTACAAACTTGAAAATTGTTTGCTTATATATTTGCGATATGTCGTGTGGAATATATATAAGAAGAATCTTCAGTGTATACAAATAAACCAGATGGTCTGAGGAGATTTCATTTCTGCTGTAGAAATGGTCTTGCATGATACATGTCGCGGTTACTTTAAAATGTAGTTTATCGTCGTTTTGGCAATGTTTCGCTTTTAATCTAATTGACGTTGACCAATTAACTATCAAGTATCAATTTATTACTTGGAATGTTTATTGTCGAATTTCTGAAATCGTATTTGGAAATTAAGCCAACTGATGTCACGTTTGGAATACGTTCAGTAATACAGCAGAACTCTACCGCCACATACATTTAACTTCACAGAAAATGGCTGTCATTCACAAAGATTTATTAAAAATTTAAAAGATAAATTTGAATAGTTCATTCATAGCTACTAAATTTTTGTGGTATTCGATATATATATTTATATATGATTTAAAATGTTTGACTAATATTTATACCCCGGTTTTTTAGCTTTTTACTTGTTTGCATTTTTTAGCTCTAGCTTTTTTAAATGTTTTGCGTATTATATATGCATAGAGAGAGATAGACAGAGGGAGGGTAACAAGATTAGATACATTTTTATATTTATATCGCTGGAGCCATGGTTCAATGTGCTCAAATTAACCTTTTCTAAAGACATTTGAATAATTTTGTTGGTAAATTAGAGCTAAAGTACATATTCCAACATGACAATAATACAAAAGTAATTCGCATAAGAAAGTCTGCTTGGTAATGTTAGATCAAAATGACTTAAAATATGACCTGTTTAAAGATTTGTTTCTTTATTTCATAAGAAAGTCTTACAGTTTTTGTCACAAAGTAGCGAAATCCATTGAAATTCTATCTTCAAGCATAGTATAGAAAGAAATTAGTAGCAGTTTTACCAAATACCTAGCGAATATTTAGAATTTAAACGATTATGGAGTTAACGATCTAGGGAATAAGAGAAAAAAAATGCAAACAAATCTTAGATATTGGTTCTTCAAGTTTTTGGTTATCATTTGTACTTTTTACTGAGGGTAACTGAATACTTAATTATTTCTAGCAAAAACGTTTACTAATTATTCGATAATTTTTATGCGATGTTGAAATATAAAGATGGAGCTTCAAGTGGTAAAATTTTAAATCGTTGTACTTACATCCTAATGAAATTCATGAAAATAGCAAAAAGAAAACTCAGGATCTTTTTGTATATCCTGTCTGCATCCATAAACAGTATTGAACGAAAAATATTTACATCGCCTTTGCAGAAAATAGATTAATTTAATTCTATTTTTTACTGGTTTCATAAATAAATCGATGAATTAGTAATTTAACATAGGCAAAATAAATCTTAATACCAAGGAAGGTATAAAAACTAAAAATAATTGCCATGGTTACGTAGTATGTATTTACTTTTTTATACCTTACCACCCGTGAATGGAAAAAAATGAGTTTGCGCTAAGCAAAATAAAAAACAAACGCCTCGCTGTTCGTTAATTAGTAATAAAATATCGATTTTTTACAACTTTTAGACTTTTTGTAAATGGTTTTATGAATAACACTAAAAAACACAAAAATTGAACTTTGGTACAATGGTTTCGCTTAATTCGATATTTTGCTTTCTAAGACAGGTTGTTTTGTAAATCTAAATGTAAATGGCCCTAGTGTTTTAAGGTAGTCCTGTCCTGTAAAGTGGGTCCTATCATTGACGTGAAATATAAATAGACTGAGCATCGCTATTGAGAAGAGCTTCAAAAAGCGGGACCAACATGTCCCTAGTAGTCACGTGACTGCTCAAAGAAAATTCAACGTGGTTGATTGATTTGGCTTTTCATCGCCCCTCTTGGCGACATAACATTTTCTTAATTAAAGTTAACGATGCGAATATGTATAATATTGAATATTTCTTGGGATTGAGTTACGTTTCAACATTGTTAGCGATGATAATGTGCATACCACTGAATATTTCGTGAATTTGTGTTATTTTTTAACGTTTTTGGCTATTAAATCTGTTATATAATTAGCTGAAGTTCTCATTGTGTTCAAGTTTAACCAGCACCAATACAAAAAAACCGTACGTGTAAGATAAATAAGTTGTAGTGAATAGATTGATCTCAGGCCCTGAGACAAGCTAAGGCCCTCCGAACCGGTTACTAGATACGGCCAACCAAGTATTTTTTTAACAGGCCTGCAGGCCAGGTCGGGCTCTCCAAATAAGCACCCGCATTCCAGATAAAGTCCCTCATCCAGATTTCCCGGCCTCAATATGCAGTCCAAATTTTTATCATAACCGCAGTTCAGATACGGCTTTACGGACAGGTTTACCTGGCCCACAGTCCAGATATGGCCTTCAGGGCAGTTTTACCTCGCCTGCAATACAGATACATTCCTCCAAATTTTTTATCAGGTCCGGCCCTCCAAATTGATTTAACCAGTCTGCAGTCCAGATACGGTCCTACGCACAGGTTTACCAGTCCCGCAGTCGAGATTGGCCCTGTATTGCTGGTTTGATTTATCGCTCGACTGTTACCTTTTGCTATTGTATATTAAGAAAACATATTAAAGGGTCTAGTGGATGTTCACAAGTATTTCGTCACTGGTTAAAATGTTGTATCAGATAGTTGTCCTAAACTTGACACCTTTAATTAATTCAATATATTATATATTTTTCTTTAACAACTGCATTAGGTGTAGGGAAAATGATCTTAAAGATTCAATAGCAGAAAATAATTCAAATTTCCTTTTATAAATTTAATGAGGTTAACACGAGTTGGAATAAATTGAAAAATAAACGCACATGTTTAGAAAGGACTGCTTCAATAAATATTTTACTGATGCATAAAATAAATAAAAAATACTGAAAATGATATCAAGGTTGTGTGCTCAAATCACGTCCGGGTCACCACTGAAAGTTTTAATTTATATTATGGATCCGTAATTGCTTATGTTTTTGTAAACTCAAATTTCAAATTTATTTAATACAATTACACCTAAAAATATTATTAACATGAAAAATTATACATATAGTCTTACAAGATAAAAGGTAACTTTTTAAAAAATGTACTTGAAGTTGTTAGTTGTTTTGCCCAATCTTATATTTCTGGTTCAAAAACTATATCCGTTTCTCCCGCGTGTATATCTGGATTTTAAATTTATCAAAGTGATCATATAAATAACTCTTGACAACTTTTATGATTTTGTGAGCAAAAGTTCTGTACAGGATTTTTAATATTAAATTTTTATTACTTATTGTGCGTGTGTGTGAAATCAATATTTTATAAATACGAAAGATAAATTAGAAACAGTAAACTTATAAAATTTACTGTTACATTCTCTCATCACATTTTAAATCCACTGAATAAAACTCTTATAGGAACATGTAGCAATTTAATGATCCTTAAATATTGTGGTATTGTTATTAATGCTTCGGCTTTCTTTACGTTGAAATTTTTCCACCATTTGTTTTCTCAGATGATAAAATCTTATTTTTAAATATTCAATTAAGACAGCGTTTATTGGTGATAGCTTGTGGTGTTCAGTAAGAGATTGATTTATTATATGAACACACATTAGATCAAAGAAGGTATTCCTTTCTTGCAAAATTTGAATAAGGAATTGATGCATTATATTCCTTGTTATTAATTTTCCTTCAGCTTGGGCCACTCTAAAGTTTCTCTCCAGTTTTACAAATTTTTACAACAGCAGAAGGACTTTTCCTTCTAATTAATTCATCAGCTGTGCTGTTCAGATTTTCTTGTAAATTGAAAATACCTCTTCCGCTCTTTAAGCCAACTACCCCCAATTTTTTTACAAAAAACAATTTGTTCGAAACGCTTTTAACACAATTTGGTGTATTTAGAAGATTTAAAATTTTCTCTTTTGATATATTTTTTCCCATGAGTTTCTTCTTTCTTCATCTTCAAGAAAGCTAATAAATGAAACAAACTAAAAATTTTAAATGCATAAGAACTGAATGAATTTTTAGCAGGTACACATCTTTACAACTTCGTATTACAAGCAAATATAAATTGCTTTACTTATAGCTTTAAAAATCATAAATACAAAGTTGTTTTTATTGTTTGAGGGACAATATCTTATATAAAAGTTTAAGTTATCACAAATTTAATGCTTTTAAAAAATAAGTTTTTTTCAGTTTAAAGAAATTGCAGAAAATAAATGTTTCTCTTAATTGAGGAGCATGTTTTATGTGTGCATAAATTTTCACAGATATATTTCAATTCGTTCAAATACTCTAGAGAGAAGAAATCAAAAAGTGTCCTCTTTACTGGTAGAAAACAAGAGTGAAGGATTTCAATTCGCTGTGGAATGTGTTTTTATCGCCATCCCGCTTATTTATCGAGTTAAAGAACGATATAAACATTGAAATATTTACAAATATTGTTCGAAATAATCTAATTCGGTATCATTTATATCAAAATTAAAGAATATAAGGAAGAATGATTAAACTGATTTAAAAGTGAAAAATATTTAAATTTTAATATTGGGTTTATTTAAATACTAAGTTTAAAAAATCAGGTTATTTAGCAAATGTTTTTAGAAAAGGAACTTTTCCAACTGGAATTATTACAAAAGTTTAATTTTGTTCTCTAATTTTTTGCTTTTCTAATTTGCTATATTGTATGCTTCATTTACAAGAACAAACATACCTCAAAACAAGTAGACAGTATTTCAATTCCCGTTCCTGTTTTTGACTTTCACTTAAGAGAACGGCAATTTTTTTCGCCTTCCAATAGAAAGTTATAGGTTCAAGGGGAATTATTTGAAAGGAAAGATGTTTCATCAAATGCAATCTTGTAATGAAAGATTTTACATATATTTTAAAACATGAATTTAGAATGCGATATATGAAATGCTTTAATCCTATTTTTAACAATTGATCCCGGACCGTTGCCAATAGCTCGTTGTGTTGCCTCCAGTGCGACGTAAAGAAATACCTACCTACCTATTTTTTAACAAATCGATTTTTATTTAATGTAAATAATTCTCAAAAGTTTCAAACTTTATCTTATATTTTAATTATTATTATTATGTAATTCCACAGTGGGTAGATGCAAAACAATTTCGTTCAGCAAAAAATAACAATTTTAAAGATATACTTAGTTCATGTTATCAAATGGTAACATTTTTATCGTGTAAGATATGAAAGAATATAGTACTCCTAGTTGTGCCAAAAAATCATCGCCAAGACAGAGAACGATTTTACGCATGTTTTTAAAGTTCGCCTTATTATATTTAATATTTTAAGCCCTTATAGATGTACAGTTTACAATAGCAAACACACTCGAACATCTGTTATTTTATTCTATACATTATTTTAGGAATATATTGATTGCAAATCTATAAAATCTTTTTATATAGAACTGGAATTGGGGGTCCAATGTTGGATTTATTAATTCCAAAGTTAGAAAATCCATTTTTATCATATTGAAAAAAAAAAATGTAAAATACACGTAAATCGTTCACCGATGAAATGTAATGTTTGTACCTTTAATAAATTTGGAATTGCATCCATATACACACAGCACGATAGAACCATGTTAGCTTTCACTTTCAATGCATTTGCTATAGAAGAAGGAATGCGTAAACTATATGCGAGCTGCTTATAAGAAAGGATCGCGTTACTACAACTGGTTTGGGTCACATGATCATGGGGACATAAAAAGGTTGCCATAGCTCACTCTACTTTTATATCTCCTCTATGGGCTCTATACCTATTCCTTAATGGGTAACCGGATATGAATCCTTGTTTCCAGTGGTTTTTTTATATTGTAAATTCCTCCCATATAATTAATAATGCACTATGTGTAAAACGTGTGTGTTTTCTAAAAGTGCACAATCTATTTATCTGAATTCTAACCTAAGATTTTCAAAAGCTAATATGATTTACTCTTTCAAATTTTAAAATTTTGATACGAATCAACTAAGCGTAAACTAATTCCTTTGATTTAAGCTTGGTCAAATATCTCCCCAAAACTCTATTGATTTTTACATTTATATTCCGTTGTTGTAATAAGAAATATGATTTAATTTATTTTCAAGTAATGTCATTATGAGCAGAATTTCCGGTACAACTGCAGTATGAAGACTTTTTTGTGGCAATTCCTTTGACACCCAAGACTTTTCTACACCGTTGAAAGTTTCTGATAACCTAAATGTATTCGGAACACAAGGACTTAGTTATCTGGAGACAGAGGGTCTTCAGTCCAGGAGCTCCATGAAAAATTCACTCTCTTTCTAGCAATACCTTTGGTGCATGTTTTGACGTGCTTTTTATGCTGCCACTGAATAATTTCTTAGAAAAAAACACCGTTTTAGGCATAGGGGAAAAATAAATTAAAATAGAAAAAACCCACACTACTGATTATCCTTTTTAAAGTTTTTCGCTTATATATTTTCGACTACTCTCAATCTTAATCTCTAACAAATTCTAAAAATTTATTGAAAAATCTATTTTTTTCCTCACACGACTTTTGTACAAATACACAGCTAAATAAAAATGAAATTCGGTTCGCCTGTTTGATGGGAGCGAGCTTTCTACATGTCTTCACGTGATTTCGTAAGTATTGGTATGGCAATTTAGTAGGCGCAAA
Source organism: Meta bourneti (assembly GCA_933210815.1). Lineage (NCBI taxonomy): Eukaryota > Metazoa > Arthropoda > Arachnida > Araneae > Tetragnathidae > Meta > Meta bourneti. Next base: position 35,669,359 of record OW119927.1, on the reverse strand, counting down.
GCGATACGTGCAGACCAATCAAGTTGAAATGATTTCAACTTGATTGGTCTGCGCGTGTTTTTTGAAGAGGGACGCGCCGGCACTTCTGATTGGTTCGTGCGTGTCGCTTTGCGCCTTCCGTGTCCTATTTGAATTCAGAGTTGAAATGATTTCAACTTGATTTGAATTCAGCTGTTTATCCTCCAATGTTAGGTACGCCATCCAAGAGTCATCAAAGGACTTTATAACGGAAAAACTGGCAACAAATTCACAAGGCCAATGAATTCAAAGGATAATACAAAAGGAAGTGAAAAGAACATTCCAAAATATTTAAGAAGGAAAAAGGGTCGGAAATGTAAATTTCAGCTTCACAAGGATGCCATTATTCTAATAAAGCGACATTGCCTATGTCTGTGCCACAACTCGCTACAAAGAACACGCCAAAAGCGTTGCCACAAAAAGTGTTTTTCTGCAGCTGTACCGAATTTCTTAAGTTGTAAATGAACTGGACTGCTATAAGTACTAAAAAAGTACTCCTCATTTAACGACTTGTCTGTTCAATGACCGCTGGGTCTTGCGACCAGCTCTCCAGCATGGGGAATCCCCTTTCGTAGGCAGTTTTCACATACACCACTAAAACCGGAGACGGTGCCAACACCTGCCCCGGATACGATGTAATCAGATGGAGGATTTCTCACATACCACGGTCCGGCCGCCGACACCATTGAACTCGACAAATCCGATGTAGGAATGTTCTCATTATATGTTCTGTAGATGATCGGCACACCTTGTTCACCCTGTTTTCCAACTTGAATTGGAAATCCTAAGAGGGAAGAAAGCTTTATGACTTTCCCCTCCCTTATGGAGAAATAGGTTAAGATTGGATTTTGATACGAAAGGGGCTATGCCTTTCTATTGATCAGGCAATTAGGTGAGTGTTTGTATATGTGTGTACTGTGTTTGTATAAAGATGTTAAAAAGTATAATTTAGGAGATTTTAATATTGAACACAGTCACGTGATTTTGCCATACACTGTACCTGTCATTTCCTGTTATGATTATTCAGCTGAACCAAAGTTCTAGATCAGTGGTTACCAATCTTTTAAGTCCTAGAACCCCCTTAAAAGTTAAAAATTTTCGAGGCACCTGGGGATTATAAAATTAAGTAAGGCATACATAGAGACCTGCATACGACCTTTGTGACCCTTGTGTTTCACATTACTATCGGGAGTAAACTATTTAGATCTATGCTACATAGATTATACAACGTTAAAACTTTACTTTGAGGATTAGTGATGAAAATTTAAAGTTCTGAAATATAGGGAACTAGAGTTCAGAAATAAAGTACACAGTATATACAAAACTCTTATTTATTAATTAAAATGAAAAGAATCTTAACTGCAAAATTATAACATAAATGACATCAAAATACAGTTAAATCTTAACGTGAACAAAGAAGCTGCTTTTCAGCAATTAGCTTAAGAATGTATGGTTTAGTTATCTGATAATTTCAATATTAAGTCGTTCTCAAATCTATTTGAAATAAATAAATGCTGGAATATTCTAATTGTTTTAAATTCCAAAATTTAGATTTTAGAACATTAGATAATCAGAAAATAAAGATAAAGGAATGCTTTATTTTTTTCTTGTTCTCTATCCTGGACAGTGATATATTAATTTTTTTCACTGATCCTCTGAAACCTTGTCACGGACCACATTTTGGGAACCACTGTTCCAGATAGTCCCCTAAAATAAACTAGTTACGGATATCGTCAATGATTCAACTCCTCCTTTATCGACCAATTCGATTAACGACCTAATCGTGGGAATAGAATGTCGTAAAGTGAGGCGTGCCTTCATATACAATTTTAAACTATCTTATATAAATCGATTGGAGAAGCAATGGAGTAAATGAAGTAATTTGAAAAAATTTGACACTTTCTCTGATATTCCCAAGGGAATTAAATCATCTTTTATCCCCAGGATTTATGTATATGTAACGTTATTACATTTACGCCGTCAAAATAATTGCCTAAAAGTGTTATGTACATGAGGTATGGTAGATAGGAGTCAATAATTTTAACAACCATTTATGGAGCTTTTAAAAAATGTGTAGATTTTCCTAATTGATACTTTAAGAATATTGGTGTTTTAAGTTCAATGTTTGAGAAATACTAATTCACGATACTTTTAAATAGGATAGTTAATGGTTGAAATATCCTTTGAGTATTAAAGGTAACCATACGGAAAGTTTTGCCTCAGCGTTGATTTTCAATATGTGATTTACTTTGATGACATCTCTTGAGAGTTAAATATTAATATGTGATAACTGCAAATATAAACACAATTTATGTAAAAAAATAGTGATATATTCAGAAAAATATTAGAAGTTTTCTAATAAATTCAAATTCATATTGAAAACAGCTGTAATAAGACTTAAGTTATACTGTTTGTAGAATGTAAAAGATTCGATAATTTAAAATTATTTTATTTTCTGTAATAACCATCTGCAAATGCAAATCTGAGCTAAAATATTTTTCAACGGATTATTAATAATAGTTCTACAACGTGCATACACAAAAACATAGCTAACTAGTGTAAATGCATTCCTGATCGGAAACATCTATCTAATGTAAATGCAATGGTCGATAACATTTTCATCAGATTGATAGAAAGTATTTCTTAGTGAATATTTTCTAAAAAAACTTTTAGCTTTTTTGCCACAAGGAAGATTCAATTTCCACGTAACTGCCCTTGATGAATCGAAACGAAAATCGACACTTTTCTTTTATGATCTTAGTTATGAGTCACATAAGCTAAGTATCAAATGTCCCAAAGGTTCGTTTCTTTAATTGCGCCTTACATTTCAGATTTTACGAACGCTCGTAGCCGTCGTGATGGTTAGCGACTATTACGGCCCTCTGAAAGCCAGTCTTTGGGTCATAAAGTTTTATCATCCAAGGCGCGAGACCAAACAACCGGTTGTCCAACAGCGTGCCCTAAAGCTTACAATATGACGGTTATAAATAGTGTTTAGTCCACTTACAGCATCCTACAGTTACCAGGTCAGAGAAGTTCAGCACAGTTCTCGAGTTATCCCTTCCTAATCAATCGTAGACCTTGGTGCAACCATGCAAAACATTAAAGAGCTAAAGTGCTAAAAAATGCAGACAAGTAAAAAGCCAAAATACCAGGGTACAAACATCGTCCAACTAAAGGGGACCAGTGCACAAAAATCTTTCAAATTTTCGATTTTATTTTTTTCAATTTAAATGAATGTTTATACATTTCTGCTTAAAATGATACATGATTTATGGAAATACGTTGAGTAGAAGTATTTTAAATAATTTTTTGAAAAATACTTGTACGTCCGTTTTTGTCATTTAAAGGGCTTCCATCTTTGTTTACATGTCTTGAACAAACGCCCAAAACGAGAAGCCCATTAGAAAACTTTATTTACCAAGCCACACTATTTAATTTATCTATTTTATTTTGTATCTATTTTGCTACTTTGGCAACGTAATGATAACTGTGACTGTGTTTGTGAATAATGTTTGTTGTTTGAATTTGAAATCCAAACTCGTTTGCAGGTGTTCTTGATCTTTTGCAAATAATCTAAATCTGTCTAGCTGTGTATAATTTCCGTCTACATTTGTCTATTTTGAAGTAATTTAAACAGTTTATTTCGAGAAATATGCCACGTTTCACTAATAAGGTGTTTAAAAAGCGTAGAAGTGTTGGCAAAGCGAATGTTGTAACTTCTAGTAATACTGATGTAACTAGAGATTCGACAACTAACTCTTGTCATAATGATCAGTCGTCGTCAGCGAAGAAATTAAATATATCAGCGCATTCAGAAGTATCTGTTTGTTCTCAAGAAACTCATACTAATGAAATAATTAATTTAGAATTGCTCTCAAAAGTTCTTTGTGAAAGTGTTTGCTGTAGAAATTGTGGTGGTGCTGGCTTATCAATCAAAAGCAAAACTCTTCATGGTTTAGCATCAATAATTATGCTGTTTTGCACAAACTGTGAATTTAGTGTTGAATTTTGTAATTCCAAGGAGTGCACAACAAATATCGAAGGGAATTTCATATTATATGAAGTGAACCTTACTAGACTCGACACTGAGACAGCTGACTATTCCATTCAAAGATTTGAAACCTCTTTTCTGCCACGAACCATCCAATGCAACAGGGATATTTGCAGCACCATCATTTTTCTTACCTATGCGTTTCGTTGCATTGGAAAAGGCAAGACGTCCGCAAAAGTGTTCAACGGAATAATGAATCTGCCGTCTCCATCATTTCGTTATTTCAAGCATAATGATATATTAGCTGATGCCATACAAAAAGTTGCTGAAGACTCGATGACCAGTGCTACTGCAGAAGCCGTTTTGAAAAATGATGGTGCTGCAAATATCCCTGTTGCATTGGATGGTTCGTGGCAGAAAAGAGGTTTCAAATCTTTGAATGGAATAGTCAGCTGTCTCAGTGTCGAGTCTAGTAAGGTGATTGATGTAGAAGTGTGCACAAAGTACTGCAAATGCCCAAACAAAGATGCACATTTACCAGATTGTTCTTCAAATTATAGTGGAACAAGTGGTGGCATGGAAGTTCAGGGTGTCTTGAATATCTTTGAACGTTCCAAAGCTAAAGGCGTTAGGTACAGCCATTACTTAGGTGATGGGGACTCAAAAAGTTACAAAGCTATCACTGACGCAAAACCTTATGGTGATGAACTAGTTGTTGAAAAGTTAGAGTGTGTTGCAAACGTAAATAAAAGAATGGGCAGCAGGTTGCGCCGGTTGAAAGAAACCTCACGTTCAAAGAAACTTTCAGATGGCAAGACATTAGGTGGTAAAAACAGACTAACGGATAATGAAATTAATAATCTGCAGTCTTATTATGGTATGGCAATTAGAGGAAAGCAGTCGGTCGAAGAAATGAGACGTTCTATATGGGCAACCTGGTTTCACAAAATGTCCACTGATAATATACCACAACATGGACTCTGCCCGTCAGGTGAGAATACATGGTGCAAATTTAACAAGGCACAAGCTGAAGGCAAAACCTATTCACACAAAAATAGTTTACCTGCTCCAATAATGGAATACATTAAACCAATATACAGAGATCTATCTGATCCTCAACTTTTGGAACGCTGTCTTCATGGCAAGACACAAAATTGTAATGAGAGTTTTAACTCTGTTGTTTGGTCGAGAGTTCCAAAAAATGTATTTGTTGGAATCACATGCCTAAAATTTGGTGTATATGATGCTGTGTGCACGTTTAATGAAGGGAACATCAGTCGGTGTAAAGTTTTAGAAAAACTGGGTATTGAACCTGGAGTGAACATGCGTCGTGCAATGAAGCAAGGTGACAATGAACGACTTATGTATGCCGAAAGAAGCTTTCGTACCTTAAGTACAATTGCAAAAAGATGCAAAAGTGCTCATAAGAGTTCTATGAATAATATATGTGATGATCCAGATTATGGAGCTGGAAAATTTTGAGGTAGGGTCAATTTTATGCTTTAAACTTCAATATCTCAAAATGTGTATTTTTCCCATAAAAGGAACATTTTTTCAAAATCTATTCAAGCAAATATAAAAAAAATTGGTTTACAAGTGTATCATACCCTATAACATATTTTAACACAGGCATTTTTTTCTATCTGCTCAGAAAAGTTTATTTTGAGTGTTAAAAAGGATGAAAATTGGTCATTTTCCAAAAAAAAATTGGAGTCGAAGAAAAAAAATTCTCAAAATTTCAAATTTTAAGTTTTTTAAAAATCCCTGTGTTAAAGTGTTTAAAAGTGTCTTCATAACCTGTATAAAAAAATTCAAGTCAATACATATAAAAGATTCTGAGAAAATGTTCCTTAAAATATGACCATTTTAACATTACTGAGATAGGACTGCACCGCTCCCCTAAAGCTCCAAAAGTCAGAAATTTCCGTGCATTTATCTTTGGAATTTTAATATTCTTAAATTTCCCTTTGGTTTGAATTATTGAATTATATATATATTCGAAAATATATGACAAAATTGTAAGGGGTGGTAAAAAGAGGGGGAATTAAAATTTTTTTCATAGAATGCATGCCAAGAAATGCCACGTTTAGGGCGTAGAGGTCGCTGTTTAGGTCAGTGGATAACATCATTCCTGTAGCTTAACCCTCTCGCTGCGCATCCCGCGATTTCCGCGGAGATGCATTTTTGCCGTCTATTTAACTGTGCAATAACTTTTTCCAAGTTCATGGTTTCATTTTGCCTTTTCTGCGATGTTTAATTATTTATTCAAATCTGGGTTAACAGATGGCTTTAGATGTCCACATTTCTGCGAAATATACAAGCATTTTTTGCAGCATTTTGCGCGCTCTTTTCAAAGCTCAAAGATGTCTGGAAGGAAGCGTTTCGCGAGTGATAGAACCTACATTCCTGACAATATTTCCGACATTGATAGCAGTTCTGACTCTGATATCAAGTATATTGAAGACAGTTATAGCGAAACTGATGAGAATTTCTTGGATTCCTCTGCGGATAGTGATTTCTAATAATTCTTCATTTCTAATAAATGTTTTGTAAGTATTTTGCATATTTTCATTAGTATATACGTTTTACCTTTGTATTTCATAAAATAAATCATAATTTAACCAAGATTGATTTTCAAAATTTTGCTTTTATTTGATTATTCTTCTATTTCAATATTCCGATAACCTTTTTTTACGATCTAATTCTATATTGAAAAAAAAAAACTCTTTTACAAAAATTTTTTGTATATTTTAACTCTAAAATATATGTAGATTTGAAATATGTAATAAAAAATACGCAATTTTTGAACCTATTTTGATAAAAAAAATTACGCAGCGAGAGGGTTAAGCGTCATTCCTCGCTCGGATTTTCAACGGAATGCATCTCTACACGAATTCGTAGCTTGCCATTCAAAATCCGAATGGGGAATGATGCTTTGCGCCACAGAAATGATGCCGTCGACTGACCTAAACAGCGCCCTCTACCACCTAAAACGGACACACATTCTACGACAAAAAACGTTTACTTGGGTCCCCTCTACCATCCTTTACAATTTGGCCGGATAATTTCAAAATACCCTGTAGTAAAACCTCGATAAGTAGTCAATTTTCTTCAGTATCGTCTAGCTCTCATAGACGGCAACATAATATGTATGCGGAGAAGAGATCCTCTTCTCTCGCCATACTGTGTGCTTATCAGCTGATGTAAAGAAGAATTTGCATATTCAACTTATTTTGCTCCTTAATGAGTAGTATCCATACCAATTAGCCTAAAAAAGAGTGACCATTGATTATACAGATTTTGATGCCAGAAACTTTTAAACGAACATTGACATTTAACTTCTATATGATAGGTCATAAATCCCAATTTAGGTGTTTTTAAAGGCGCTATAAAATCTACACATTTTATGCAGGAGATCCCAAATCGTAAAAATGCGTTAACATTTTTAAAATAGAGTGCATAGAACTAAATAGGTAAAATCCTAAGAATCTGGGGCCTAGTAATTACCATCTGCAAATGCGTTTGATATAAAATATTTTTCTGCGGATTATTGGTAGTAGTTCTCCAACCAACACCCAAGATGCATATACATAGAGAGTTGTTACAACAAAATTAAGCAATCAACCATTACATCTGAATATTTGATTTAAAATAGAGTGCGTAGAACTGAATAAGTAAAAACCTAAGAATCTGGAGCCTAGTTATAACTATTTGCAAATGCAAATTTGATCTAAAATATTTGTCAACTGATTATTGGTAATAGTTCTTCAACATGCATACCAACATCCAACATGCATATAAAAAGAGAGAGAGATGTTGCAACAAAAGTAAGCAATCAACCACCACATACTGACAATAGAAGGCAACATCGTTGATTTCAAATAAGATCAAAGCATTCCGAACAAATATACTATATAATACTAGAAACTATATAATACTAGAAAAATATTTTCTTATCATCACTGCTTCAAATCGGCAGGCAATTTAATCCATATCAAGTGTTTATGAAATAAAAATTGTTTTTCTACTGCATCAATGTAACATCGATCATTTTATCGCGTAACTATTTCTGCATTACTTTTGAAAACAGGAACCATCTTTGACGAGAAAAGCAGTAACTTCTCCAAACTCTGGTTTCTAAACTCACAGTATTCAATGATAAATATTATATTACTTTCCTACACATCTTTTTATTTACTCTCAGAATACTTTCCCCGGTTTATTCAAGACTCGACACGCAATCGGAGAAGAGAAAATTCGTTACTTCACTCTTTTCCGAGTATGTTTTTAGAAGGCATACTACTAGCCACCAGGCATGGCTAAAAGCGGATATTGAAACGACCAATCTATAGAAAGAAAGTTGAATCCAAGTTCAAAAAATCCCCACAAGTAAGAGCTGGTAAGCAGATACTTGTCTATCGGAACCGTTCTTCAATAAATAACATTTAATGAATCTTGAATACTCTTCCAAAGTCTTGAAAGTGCACTTCTTACTAGTTTCGTTTTGAAGGAGTATGCATTCTTGGTATGAAGTAAAACGGTCATTACGAAATCGGAAAAATCCCCCAGGACACATGCGAGCTGAATCGTTAAAGGGAAAATACCGTCTTTTTGAAAACCGGGAATTTTTTTGAAGATTCAAAACGATTTAAACTTATATTTGCAGTAAGGGTATCTATTTTTCTGGTTTTTCGCATTGTTTCGGAGAACTGCTTATATGCATAACAAAAGGAAAGGAGAGTTTTTCTCATACTTTCCTACACTGTAGTAAACGTCTGGTAAATAATTAAAGCGCGATCAGAATTCTTGCTGAGTTAATATTTTAAATAAACGATTCCTGGCTGCATTCTATCTTGGAAGCAGTAATTTAAAGTTAAAATGAAATGTATATTATTTTACTTCGATAATAAGATATGCTTTTGTAAAGTCATTCATAAAATGCCAGAAAGTAAGAGAAATGTCGGCTATGTTTATAGCTGAATTACTGAAATTTGTTTGAACAATGTTTTTAATATCACTAATTAATAAAAATGTCTTTAATTCGCTCTGCAATACTACTTTTTACCTTTCTCGATCATTTTCAATAATTAGGTGGGCAGTTGAATTATCGTTGCATTGGAGTAACTCAACTGGCTATTGGCGACGGTCCGAAATCAACCAGGAAGAGAAAGATCCGAGGACACCTCGTAATTTTGAACCACGGTCAGATGACGAAATCAACACCCGAGCTGGCACTGCACTCCCTAAATTTTAATAATTAGAAGGTATCCACTTTATTTCGTTCTTTTTATTTAAAAATCAAGACATTTAAAAAGCATCACAAAACTTGCCCGATAGAACGTTTAAGAGGGTAACGAATGATCATTGTGCATTTTGCAGTATTCAGTTTACCAGCCAAAATGTAAATACATGCATAGAAAATAAATCTCCAAATCTGTGAAACATTCTTTAGCTGGCTGGATGTTTTGCAGGTTTATTAAATCAATCAAGATGTATTTTTCCGATATAGACAATGCACTTCGATTGGATTTAAAGATAAAATTTTCGTTTATTGGAAAACACCTTTTTTAGTTGTTTATGGAACTTTTTGTTCTTACGCCTACGTGACTTTTTCTTTGTGAGCAAGTTTCCTCTAGTAATGGGCAGTTATTTCAATAGCAATTTAAATGGCGTTGTTACTGTAAAATAACATTTAGTATATGTAATCGAAAATATTAAGTTATCTATAAATGTTATTGAGATAAGTGAAGCAATTTAAATCGAATTAAATAAAAAATAAAAAAATTGAAATTTCTAAAATTATTTTATAAAAATAGATAGTTGCACAAACTCAAATTAAATTTATTACTTTAAACTAAAATTTAAATGCAACATTTTTAAACTTATATAATAATTACTCAATGCTTAATTTAATCAGTTAATAATGCTAAACACAATCGTAATTGTCAAATTCTAAGAGTTACTAATAATTGTTAAATTGAATTGGAAACTATTAATGTTAGTAGCCAATTGATAGCAAAACGTTTAGTAGTAGCTGTTAATTATAACTGTTATCCTAAATTAGCAATAACACTTGGCACTTATTGGAAAATAAATTTTGCTCATCTCTAGTTTCAATGTAGAACATTGTGCAGAAAGATCCTGTCCATCGACTTTGTAATGAAATAGACGGAGCATGTGGGCGGAGTCGCTGTCGTAAAATCCCCGGAGGGTAAATCCTGTGGACTTAACTAATCGACTTAGCCGATTGGCTGTCGATTCGCAGACTAGTGTTTTCGATCCCGGTGGATAATCACTTTAACCAATCAATAATTTAGGATTCACCCACAATCACGTGACAGATCTTCAAACCGAGCAACTGGAAGAAATAACATGACGCTGCGGGAACATGTTCCTTCTATTTCATTATAAGATCGATCACCATGACGTCACTTGATGTAATAGAAAGTAGGACTGCCTGCAAGAAATTTAGTGGGTTCGAACAACTACATTAATTGATTATGGGGATGGGTAAACTTGCTGGCATTGATCAGAGCATTAATTATGAGGCTGGGTTTTAACGGGAGTGGATCTAACGAGATGAGAGGATTGGAATTTCTCGGGGGAACGTTGAGAGATCGCGTGGACTATGGAAGCAATGCATTAAAATGCGTGCTCGTCGACGAATTAAAAGTTAAAACAGAACCTCCAGAGACCCGTAGCATCGTTCCTGGAGCATTCATTGAGTCGTGATCAACGACACCCCGACCCAAAGGCCAAAGGCCAAATTCGGTGAGTACCACTCTCACAAAAAGTTACCATCGTCACTTTTGATCTGACACAATACACTACAGCTGTTAAATTACACATTGATATATGGATATAGATATGTTTATGCATCTTTCATTATTATGCTTAAGTTTTCCATTGTCTGATTTTTTGCTCACTTTGCAAATTTAAAAATCACTAGTCCATAAGCAGTTAAGTTGTCCTACGGGATGTAGTATCTATGTAACAAATTCTTTTATTCATTACTTATATTTGTTCTGTATGAATCGATTGTATTTTATTGTCTGATTGGGCTAAGGACCCTGACGACCTTATGGGGAATGACAAATGTCTTCCCGGCCGCCTCTCGTGTAGCCTTTACTAGTTGGAATGTCTGAATGTATGGATAGGTGGGCGGTTAGGAGCATACTGAGTGGAATGTTGGACTGAATGCTTCAATGGTCACTGTTTAGGGTTGTCTTGAACACAAATTACCACTCAAGATATTTTATTTAATATTATTAAAAAGCTTAATAATATGTGTAGAATTTTGCAATGAATGAATGAAAATTAATCTTTAACTATCCTCAACACCTGTACGTCTCGAACAATTAAGTGAGTACAGAAAAGTAATTGCCATTTGTCGCTCACATATACTTTTCCACTACTGTATATGCACTACCGAGGGCAGCTTGTCTCCAATAACATCTCGTATTCGAGAAATAAACTACATGTCTGTAATGCTCGAGTCAGCACATTAAGCACTAAATTGAGTGCCTGATAATCTATTCATTGTGTGTGTGATTAGTCTGTATTATTTATTGATCATTATTATTATACAGTATTAATTAGTAATCAATATGACAAATTTTGTAAAGAGAGCATGACAAATATTTAATAAAAATTTGTAGAAATTGCGATTCCAAATAAACGTATATTCTCAATACACCAGAGATCAAATCTATATATAGCAAGCCATATTTTGGACAGTTTCTAAAACTTTAAATAAAATCACGTTGTGTTGCTGTAGTGTGAAGTAAATTCAACTATCTACCTGTCTTCTAAAACTTAAAATTATCACCACTGATATCACAGATATAGCTTAAGAAATATAAGGTATCTGTCTTAAAATAGGGTCTGATAGAGGAAATTTTGTATAGTTGTCCCTTTGGTAAAAGCACTGAACAGTTTCTTCAATGATCCAGATGCAATGATAGTCACAATAAAAGATCTATATAAAAAGAGAAATATTACGCAAACATTTGTTAAACACTACAAATAGTGTGTACAGTTTTCAGGGTTTTACAGCATCAGATGCAAACACACAAACCTCATCAATCCTTCTCCTCTCAAAGAACAAAGATCTTCTTAATAAGTGCTCTGCATCAAACTCATTCACAAAGATGGCCCAGTTATCTTTCACACGGTTCCCTAAATGCCGTTAAATTAGCATTGAATTTGATGACTTTTTCAACATTTTTCATATTCTTGACGATTTCAGATGTATATATTACTTGTAATGTATGTAACTTCATTTTCCATATACCTGGTTTCAACATGGTTTTGATAGCTTTATAATTCCAAAATCATTTCTTGAAGGATCTGATTCCCGTAAGCAGAGTACCCCTCAAAACCGTTTATGTGTACTTTTTGGATATACTAATGCAGTGGTTCCCAAAATTGGGGTCCGTAACAGGGTCTCAGGGGGCTTGCGGAAGACGTGTAATATTTCACTAGCCAATATAACTTCCACGAAAAACTAAACATTCCATTATTTTCTTCTATCCCTCCCTCCTTTTTGCTCTAAAATCAAATTTTAGAATTTTAAACAAATATGAGTATATATATTTCCCAGGATTATATTCTGAGGCAATAAGTATATATCATTTCCCAGAATTATATTCTAAGTCATATTTTCCATGATTATATTCTAAGTCATATTTTCCATGATTATATTCTAAGTCATATTTTCCATGATTATATTCTAAGGCAATATAATATTTCTAGGATAGTATATTGCCTTATAATATTAGCAATTTAATATTACTAGCATAATATTAGGATAATATATAATATTAGCTTTCCCAGGATTATATCCTAAGCAAATGAGTTATAGAATCTTTCCAACGTATTCTTCCAATGAAAGGGGTAATAAAGGATTCTATTACACAAAGAAAGGACCAGTAGAATCTTTCTAAAGGCTAAAAGAATCCATGAATCCAACCAATAGTTGTGGTTATTTATTCATTAATTGGTTGTGGGGTAAAAGCAATACTACACTTCTCGGAAATCTCGTGACATGCTGATAGAAATAGAAGATCTAAATCCTAAAGTTCTGCCTCAGAAGAAAAATACTCTAGAGATACTCAATCTATATCACCACACATCGCAGTAGGCTTCTGAAAAATATTTCTCTTTCTGCCTGAGCGATAAGTAGATCGTAACAGCAATCAGGGATCATTTAGATGTTTCAAGATCCCGTCGCCACTCATTAGTCCTTGTTTGTCTGCAAGAATCGCCCAATGCTGCTTTGGAGTCACTTCCTAATTAAACAGAGAAAGGTCATGTCAGAAGACTTGATATACAATATGAACTGCTCCGTCTTGGTGGGCAAACAATTCTATTAGGAGTCCCATATGTCAATGTGGCATTTGTTAGTCCCGATAGATATAAACTTCAGTTCCAAGAAGAGTGCTCATTAAAGCTCCCCTTACAACCCGCTGATTACATTCTTGTGATTTCAACCATCGTCTGTTAGTTTTTGTTCTTCGTTTCCTATTGAGGCGAAAGGTTTCTCTGTGGGGAATGGGATGGTAGATTAAAATAGAAATTCAAGATGTGCTAACTACACAACATTGACTTCCGAAATGGGTCGGGGGTCCGTAACCAGATATCAGGGTATCCGCGGAAAAATTCAATATTTCACAAGACAAAATAGAGAAGTTTCAGGAAAAAATAAAATAATCCATAATTTTTTCCGAATATTTCATTCTAAAATATTATTTAAAAAAATATCTGTTACATGTTATAAAAATAAGCAACTACAATTGCAGCTAAGATTGTAATTCCCAGCTACTGATTACCTTGATAGAGCACTCCAGTTGCAATACCTCTTTAATCATTCTGGTGGTTGTCTTGACGAAGCATCTCGTCATTAGCAAAACTGACAATGTATATTGATGTACGAGAAATCTCGTCATATATTAGAACAAATGACCAGACATTGTTCTAAATGTTTTACTTTTTATATTAAGGTGAAAATAAGGAACATTGTGGACTTTTCCAGGTTTACATAAGCTCAATTAAATTAATCTTAAGGGGTTCTCGAAAATTTGTTATCGTTTAGGCGATCCTTGGATTGAAAAGTTTCGTAACCACTAATCTAGAAATATTTATTAAAAAATACATACGTTCCGGTTCCCGAATTCGTTCTATGGAGTAAAATACAATTTAGATACAGAATATGATTATAAAGAAGTTCCAAAGGTTACAAATTTTCACACAGGGAGGGTGCTCAGAAATTTACATTTTATAGCTTAAAACATCTTTCTAGTTTAAAATTTTTTAAATAAGATCACTTTTATTTAGAAATGTAAGTGCTGGGAATGTATTGGTTGTTTAAATTTATCACCACGATATATTTAAAGTGAGAAATCTTCTAAAACTTTGATTTCCCACACTGTGTCCTAAATAAGTATTTTTTATAAATAGAATCTACAACAAAGCAATTAATTTGGTGTAAGCCATAAAATTTAAATTATATAAACCTTCGCAAATACTTCATTAAGAAACACGAAAAAGTTTCATGTAACCGAGAGAAATATGTTAACATTATTCTAATTGAGGTTTCCTGGTAAAGAGAACCATGCACAAATTTGCATTCCATACACGCGCGCGTTATTCCATACAAAATGAAGAGAAATAGATTTACAACACTATTATAATCGAGGTTTCTTGGTACAGAGAACCACATATAAGTTTACATTTCATATTTATGTATACATATTATTCCATAAAATATAAATGTCCTTTTTAAAATCTACAAACGGTCCGAACACGTTTTATAATTAAAAGAATGGTTTAAGATAGAGTTAGAAAGATAATACCATGAATCTGAATAACACTGTATACCTTTCTTATATCTTTTGTATATACTTTTGTACTCATACGCATGTGGATGCCCAATCATGTATATTACACCCATTATATCTAATCAATTTGGCACAGTATTTTACATTATTATGTACGAGAACACACAGCAATGAATAATATTATTGGGGCATGATATTAGAATAAATCGTAGTGGCAAACAGCCTTTTTAGAGTATCGCAAGGTCAGGAAACTAAAATATCTACTTAATGTTAATTTTTATAAATCGTATATATATGAGTTCAAGTTACATAACATATTCGTGTAGGAAAGACATATTTCAATAAAAGTTTCTAGATATACAATACGAGGTCTTTAGTATGCATCCTAAAACATCTCATCATATAAACAATAAAGCATATTTTGGAAAAGAGAAACCTTTGTTGTGATAAAAAAGGAGTAATTTTAAAAATTTTAGTCTAATGGCAAATGTAGAAGCTAAAATTATACTTTTCTCTGGCATCCTGATAGTCCTTGGAGACTTTCCGGGCCCATTGTTGAGAGGAGTTGAGGTCCGAGAAGACTAGGAGGAGATCCCTATCCATATTGGGATTGGTAGTTCTGTAAATTGTGCAATCCTTGAAGGAATATGTTCCAGTTTACTTCATATGTTCTGCAAGACAATCATGTCAAGTTTTAAATTTGAGAGGTGTTACTACTTATTTTCTTGATCTATTTTTGTTGTCCTGTCACATTTTGGTATATTGTTCCATTTATTTTTGGGGCCGCGATATTCCGGTTGGAAGAGTAGCGGACACCTTTTATTCAACAGAAGGGTTACGAGTTCCGAACTCGCAACCCTCCTGTTGAATAAAAGGTTAAACTTAAAAAAGTTTGCAGAAAGGTGATACTTTTGTCTTCAAAATAAGCTCAAGATGATCCCGATAGGGCAATTCGATCAAACGATACAGGTACTTATGGGTAATGGTTACATCATTCTATTTATTTCGAAATTATTTTAAATGAAAGTTTCGTTACCCTGATTTAACATAAGAAACTGCAAATGCAATCCATACATAACAATACAAAAAAGCAACGTGGCCGCAATTAATGAAAACGAGCATTGCCGAATCACAGGTAAGGTAAAAAATGCAATTGCTCAAGAAAAGTGCATCCTCGGCAGAAAAGGAAGGCACAGATTGCTGCGCGTCTTCAAAGCACTAGCGAGACAATCTATCCACTTTAAGATGCAGATTATGTGTGTTCTGAAGGTCCCGAAGCAGCTTAAATGACACGATTATTCTTGAAGGAAGTTCGTGTGGCTTCTGTTTCACGAATAATGGGCAGATGATTATGAGCCACACTTAACAGGCCACTTCTCTAGGCAGAGAGGATTTCCTGCCATCTTCAAAGAACCGGAGGATGGGTTACTTGTTCTTGCTCCTGGATGGTGATGGAGAAAGAGGTTTTGTTCTTCAGACAGCTCCAAAATTTGTTAGATACAAGTTAAAAACGAAATTTCATTTCGCACACTTGATATTGCTCTTTTTATAAAAATTGTACGAAGGTTACCTTTATACCAACGAGGATACAATGGTTGCACGATTTTATTTTATTAACGAGGATACCATAAAACAGTTGAATGATGTTTATGATTGTATCAACGAGGATCCAATATACAGTTGTATGACGTTTACGATTGTATTCATGAGATTACCATGGTACAGCTGCACAATGTTTACGATTTTACCAACTTGGATACAATGGTACAGTTGGATAATGTTTACGATTTTACCAACAAGGATACAATGATGCATTCGCACGATGTTTACTATTATACCTATAAAAATGCAATAGATCAGTTAGCTGCACGATATTCACGATTGTACTCATGAAGATACAATGGTACAACAGCACATACTTGCGATCTTGACAACTTTGATACAACGGTAAAGTTGGACAACGCTTACGAGTATATCAATGAGGATAAAATAGAACAGTTTCACGCTGTTCACGATTGCACAAACGAGGTTACAATGGAATAAGTGCATGAAACAGTTGAATGTTTGATATTGTACCAACATCGTACAATGTACATTTGTATGATGTTAACGGTTGTGAAAACGAAGACAACGGTATAGTAGCATGATGTTGTTTTGATGCATGATTCTTATAAACAGTATTGATCCAGGACCGTCGTCAATAGCCCGTTATGTTGCTACACTGCGACGAAAATTCAACTCTCTACCAGCTACCTCCTACAAACAGTACAGAAGAGATAGCTAATAACGGCTTAAATTAAATTTATTATATAGTAAAAAACTATCGTGAGAAAAGAGATTAAATTTGGCAGTCTTAAGAAGTTCTGAATTGTAATTGTTAGAGGGGTTACGTATTCCAACGTAACAGTTACGTAACAGTTTTCGGGCGATACTATTGTGGCCAAGATAGTCTTTCGCGTTGACCACAGTGAGACTTAATCGACCTTCTAATGAAATAGACGAGATTAGGAGCGCAGCTTCATGTTGATTCTCCCGATGGTTCATTTTGAAATACGGAGCATTGGAAAAAGTGCGAATTCTAATTTAGGGTTAATCAGGATTTATGATCTGGCTATCCACTTGAGTTTGCAGCCATCTTTTTTCAAATAAGCAGCATGTGAGCTATTAAGTCGAGTTTAATTGCAGGGTAGAAGCCGACGAAGGATATTTTATGAGGACTATCTTGACTATTTAATGACATTTTAAAATAATTTTACGCTTCAATAAAGTATCATTTCACCAATTAGTTCAAATAACGCCACTTCCAAATATAATATTTAAAGTATCAATTAGTAGACAATACCACATAGCTTACTATAACCGAGAAACAAGTTTTCCATTTTGTATATGAATATTTTTCCCGACAAACATTAAAAGCCTTATTGAGTAGTAAATGCGATTATCGAGTGTGATGACATGATAAAGCGTGTGGTCTGATGTAAGAGACATTCTTTACCCCTTAAAACCACTAATAAATTACTGAATATTGAATTAAAGTAGAAACCAAATCTACTCTCCAGATTCCTAGAGACTGATTTTTATACTACGTTTGTAAATGTGAAAATAGCAACTTTTCAGGAGAGCAAAAATCCCTTAAATTGAGAAAGTGTATATTCGCAACTTCCATCAAATTACAATGAAATAGACGGAGCATGTGCCCACAACTTCATGTTATTTCTTCCAGTTGCTCAATTTGAAGATCTGTCACGTGGTTGAGGGTAAAAGCATGAATCCTAAATTATTGATTGGTTAAAGTGATTATCCACCGTGGTCAAAAACACTAGTCTGCGATTCGACAGCCAGTCGGCTAAGTCGATTCGTATGTCCACGTGATTTACACTTCAGAGATCTTACGACAGCGGCTCTGCCCACATGCTCCGTCTATTTCATTAGAAGGTCGATGGCAACTTCACGATAGACATTTTTGGACATCTAAGCCGGATACAAATTCAGCAATTTACTACTAGACTTACCTTGTTCAATGCGCCAATAAAGTAACAATTATGAAAAAAGCATTTTATCATATTTGATAGATTAATATTAGTATTGATATTTTAATAATTAAACTCGACCAAATTTTCGATACCAAGATTATGAAACTTGAGAGAGAAGGTGTGGTCAGATAGACGGAGCATGTGCCCACAGCTTCATGTTATTTCTTCCAGTTGCTCGATTTGAAGATCTATCACGTGGTTGTGGGTAAAAGCATGAATCCTAAATTATTTGTTGGTTAAAGTGATTATCCACCGTGATCAAAAACACTAGTCTTGGAGTAAGAAATGCCTATATTCTTTCCGATTACTTAGAAAAAAATAAAATAAAAGGCAAAATGTATTTGAATTCGAATGCACTAAAAACCATCTTCCAAAAATATTATCGCCAAAACAACTCTTTTGTTATCTATAATGCCCAACCACTGACCTCTTCGGCCTTCCGCAGTACAAGGGGTGACATGACTGCTGTTTGTAAAGGAGCACCTAGCAGATTAGCCACCGAAATTCCTAAAAGGGGCAATTACCAGCATCCAAGCACTTACGAACCGAGACTCAAATCCGGAACTTATTGGATGACAAACAAACGATACGACCTGTATGAGAAGCATTTTCTGTCACGTTAAATGTAGGTGAGGTGATAATACCACAGAAACACTATCGTATACTTGCTTCCTGTATATAATTCAAATGTATCATCAGTTGATTTCTTTTTCGAATATGATTTCAGCACTTCGCTAGTAAAAATTCCAAAGAATAAATTTTGAATTGATATATGACAGTTGATTGATAGACTGACCGTCACATAATGTTCTCAAGTCTGGGGATCTACTTGTACAAATAATTTAAAAAAAACTGCAGATTTTTCAAAATCGTATATTAGGTACGATAGCTAATGTTAACTAATATGTTTGCAATGAAGTCATTCACTCGGACCTAAAAATTCAACCCATAGCTTAATTCCTAAAGCATTTTTCGAGCAAGTCTTGCGAAAAACTACTTCATGTTCCAAACGAAGCACTTAGGTCACTACTATCTTATGATCCTGTTATATATCCCCTATATATACTGTTAAAAGCTCGCATAAAAGACAGCTATTTTGCATCAACAGTTTCATACTGTCCCACAGTGGCCTAAGCGCCGTTGAGACGTGTTCAGTTTGGATCCTGATCTCTACGACATCAATTCCTCTAATTCCTTCTCTTCAACATAGCATTTGAAAGTCCAACTAATAGGACCGCGTTGTCACCAGTAATTTGGAATAAGACTCGACTGGAACACTAATTGCATCACAGAAAATCTCTGTTAAAGTTAAATTCCTAACTTCTATTTAACTTTTAATGCTGCGGATCGTCCGCCAGCACATTCGACCACCAAAGTTTAGCACTTTCTGTAGTGAATAGATTTGGGAGGGTGATCAATTGAGTGCTGTCTCGCCTCGAGGATGCGTCCAAAATTTAGACTCCGCTGAATAACTAAGCTAATCTAGCCCCTCCTACAAGTATTTTTATTAAAATTTTCTCATTTATGTAACTTATTTTCTTGATTTTCCCCTTTATATGATAAAGAGATGAGCTGTCTCGCGGAGGATGCTCCGTAAGGGAAGTGTCCAGTCCAATTGATTGGTCAACCCCAATTGGATAAAATGCCAAACGTCATCAAAATGACAATAAACTACATTTTAAAGTAACCCCGGTATGTAATATGCGATAGTATTGGGACGAGGGAAATAAAATCTTTGCATACGGTCTGGTTTGTTTGTTTGCACTGAAAATTCTCTCATGGTTTTACTATAACATTCGACATCGTCCACTACGTTACAATATGGAGTATCCATCACATTTTTGACATATTTTCACCAATTAGGTTAAGCCCCTAAAGTTGCCAAATCGGCGATAAACTACATTTTAAGGTAATCTTGATATGTATCATGCGAGACAATTTGGACAGTAGAAGTAAAATCTTCTCAGACTTTCTGGTTTGCTTATTAAGATTAAAAATCCCTTTCATACGCATTCGAAGAAACTACGTACTTTATAAAATTAAGAGTAAGCGCGGCTTGCTCAAATTAAAAATCTACCATGCAGTCAACTAGCTGTTCTTTGTGTTCAAACAGCTTCTGAAGTTAGGAGTTTCAACAGTGTATCTCAGTGGTTGTTTAGTAGTTTCTGTGAAGAGTTATAGGATAGACACCAAGCTCTGTGAAGAGTAAACAAAGTACAACGTACAGAACACCAAAGCGAGTTCAAAGTGTTATTCAAAACATGCAACAAATAAAACCATTCTTCTGCAATTGACTTACATATTGAAGTCCTATCTATAAGAGGGAAAATAATTGTTTCCGAAATTCATTGCCACTGCGGCTTCAGTAAAAAATACATCGAATTTCTTTCATTCTCCCCGATTTTTATTTCTTCTATTGTTTTATCCTTTCAGCAATTTATCCGATTCAATTCGATTACTGACTGCTCACCCCTTTCCACCCCTATGTCAGTGTGGAAGAGGTGTTTGGGTCGAGTAACACAAAAGAAGAGTAAAGCTAATTTTGTCTAGTATTTTTTATATTGTCTCGGTCCTTCTGCTTGGCCTGATTCGACGGAGGAAATCTTTTGCCTGGAGGTGGATGGTGAAACAATTTTGGATCTAAAAAAGTATTATTTGATACACAGACTGCAATGGAAAGAAAGAAAAGTTGGAACGAATCTAATCGTATCAGGTGAACCACGAGACAGGGCTGACAGTCTGAATTACTTTAAATCTAAAACAATCCCGTTACACAAAATGAAGGAACCAAAATTGCTGAATGCTCTGTTCCCTTTAAAAAAACATTATATAAAATAAGTGTGTGAGTAGTTTTCAATGGATCCGTGGCGAAACTACTCGACTCCAGCGCTCATAGAAGACTGGTGACAACTGCTCGTGAATTTTAACGCTTGAGCAGTTTATTTTTTGCTGAGAGGCTAATTTTGTCAACTTTGTTTAAGCTTTTTTCTTTATGCCCTCGGTCATCAGTCGACGAGCTGACCAATAGAGGTCTAAAGTGAATAAATATAGTTTTAAAATATTATTTGCGATTGTATTATCAGTAATTTTATAAAAATTACTGACTTTTTTCATAAAAATTACTAGAAATTCCATGAGGTAGTCTCTAATTATTCGTCCAGTTCGCAAAGAGGACGTATAGTTGATCTCGCTACTCCAATGCGATGTAAACATCTTTGTTGGTAGTCATATCCGGTAAAAAATCGCAAGCAAGCAACTCCTACAGCTCTGGACAAGGAACCAGGGATATCCTGGATACGAGCTTTATTCCTCAATGAAACATTACAGCTTTTTTTCCGTATACATCTTTTTGTAGATTGAAAGTCTATTACTCTTTATAGACGAGCATATAAGTCTTTTGAGGTTACGTAGAGGCATAGGGTTACATAGAGGCATAGTTTGAGGCAACTATGCTTCGACCTTAACCAATTGGTCAACTTGTTCTTTGTTATATTTGCCAAAATGAAGTGGCATTCACTGCAAGGTAACTTCCTTCTTGACCTTCCAAAGATGAATTAGTTTTTCTCTGCATTCGATGCAGTCACATTCATTTTGACAATAGGTGGCAAGCTGCCATTGCTGTCTGAGATTCGACTAAAAAGACATTGTTCTTAGGACAGATCTCAAGAAATAGCTAGTAACTAGACAAACAGTAGCTATTTCTTCATCAAAGTTATCGCAGTTTCCCCAAAGGACAAGAAAGCCCAAAGCTGTTAGGGAAGACTCAAGCTCCAGTGTTTTAGATGGCGTTTACAGAATATCCAATGGTGTACACATGTAGTCACACATAGGGCCAGAGTATGGGAGTGATGTCAGTAGTCTACTAGTAGTTTCTTCTGTCTTCTCTAAACGACTGACGGCTCTGTCGTTATTTGTGGCAGCCCAATTCTCTTCCAAACTAAATGTAGGTGGTGGTAGTGTTTTTGTGAAGGAACGTACTATCTATATATTCCAGACGTGATGTAAAATGCTAGATTTTTTAATACGATTTCAGTACGCTGCCAATAGAAATTTCAAAAAATGAATTCCGAATCGAGAAATGATAGTTTATTTATTGGTCAACGACAATTAGATTTAACGTCTGACGTTGTCAAAACGGCGATAAACTAGGATCTTAAGGTAAAACCCATATATATCATACGAGAGCCCATAAGTAATATAGGCTCTCGTATGATATATATGGGTATGGTATGATAATATCTCCGTCTGGTTTATTGGTTTACAATGAAAATTCCTCTCATTATATCATGATTTAATGATTGCTTACTGTGTCCGTGTAACTTCCGTGAATGTGCTTAACTATTTTATTTCAGTTAAAGTATGATACGAAATTTTCTACTACGAACATCCTTACTCAATCTACACGTTTTATGTTCGATGTTGTTTGTTTTGCTATGTTTGTTTATTGCTGACTTAATGTTAATTTCAATTACTTGAATTAATGTTTGATTTTAATTTAAATATTTAACTTACGATCAGGGCCATGTTATTTCGTCTTCTATAAATAAAGAACCCGTCTGAATCAAATAGGTGTAAGGACAAAACACACCCATTCTGTAGATCTAACAAATCAGTTTAAAATATTCACGCTAACAGTTAAGTACACGGTACACATACTTGGCGCTAATTTTTTTGCCACCAAGGTAAATTACTAAAAAGTCTGGGGTAACCGTAACAATAATGTCACAGGATTAAAAATTTTTAGTGATTGCCTAGCTGGAAAAAAATCACTTTTGCGCGGAATTTTTTTTTCATCAATTGGCGATTTAATGGTACGCATACCAACAAATAAAACTGAAACACGCTGCAGATCTTTCATATCACTGAAACCAAAAAACTAACTGGTTTATAAAGGGGAAGTAGAAAGAATAAAAATTGTAACTCAAAAACGTAGTTCCAAAAACCTCAAAAAAGATCTGGAAGATATGGAGCTCTCCTTCAACACCTTTATAACTAGAAAACTAAAAAATTACACCTTTTTACTCGATAAAAAAGAAAAAGAAGGGTTTAATTTTCTAGGAAACATCGATAAATTTGCCTCCAAAAGTACACACTTTAAAAGTCTCTTTTTACGACTTTATAAAATATCGTTTACCTTCATTTAATATCAATAAGTATCGATCTTCTCTATTTAACCATAACATTTTTTAAACCCAACCTATGACAATTTTTAATTCTCTACAGTTATTAATCAACTTTTCCCCTATTAAATACTGTTAATACTGTCAAACTCATTCAGACGAACTCGCTTGATACGAATTACTGATAATACGAAATAAATTCCAATCCCCTTCAAAATGTATATTCAAATAATGTTAATCATTCGTTTAATAAGAATTCGGGTTACACTAATTGCCGGTTAAGAAGAACAAATTTTTGAAACTTAAGAGCAAACGGATTCTTTTCAAGCAAATTAGAGGAAGAGAGTGAAGAAGAAAGAGAATAAATGAAGATTTAGAAGACGAAGGAATAAGCGTACCTTCTTTAAAAGAAGCTACTGCTGGCTCAGAAATTGTTTACCACTTTTTGTTAGGCAGTGGAAATTCATCTGCTCAATTAAACAACGTTGACCGCATCAAAGATTTTCGTAATGAATATCACGGAAAATCAAAACAAAAAACAACTATTTCAAGACAAAAATTGCTTAATCAGAAAATATCTGTGTAATCAAAAATTATCTGTGTAATTAAGAATTATGTGTATAGTCAAGAATCATCAGTATAATCAAGAATCATCTGTGTAATATTTGTGATGAAGAATACCATTTATATGTGAACCAAGAATTGTAAAGTAAGTAATGTATATGCATCAATATTTTATTTTATTTTTGAAATAATGATTTTTTCTGAATTTAGATAACACGAACTAGGATAACATGAATTTGTTTTACTGTTCCGTGAAATTCGTCTTGGCGAGGTGTTTTAAATTTAACACAACACTTGGCAAAAACATTTATAATTACAACAAATTCTGCAACTCCCCCAATCTTTTCAGACTCCATCATTTGTATTTATGCTGATAAAAATAATAATTATTGATCCCCACCCTAACAGATAATAAATGGTAATCTAAATATTGTTACGAATTCCTCACTTAGAAAATTTATGTTAAAAGGCACTAAATTTAAGCCATTGCTTAAAACTAAAAAATTACTTGCACCTAAAACTGTTCTTCACAACACTGACCCTTTTATGCTTTAAAATATCACAAAAATGTTCTTTACCTCTAGAAATGGTTCCCCTATATGTTTTCTTTAAAAAATTAATTTCTTCCACGAATTTTAAAACTAGCACTTATGATTTTACTGAAATTAAAAGCTCAATAAAAACCCTACAGTCATTATTCATTATAACTCTTTTAGATAAAATTAATTGCAACTTGGCTTCTGCAAAAAAATTGTATCCAAGCCTGCTCGACTCAAAATTAAAAGACACTAACATACAAAACAGCAATATAGACTATAATATACTTGCTAAAATACTCACAGCCTTCAACAAAAATTTACAGCTAAAACCAACTTTGCCTTTCCTTATATTATCATCGCCCCTAAATTTTATAATAAAAACAAAAGATTCAGATACATCATTTGTGATGCAAGTCAAACCTTTATGCTTAAACAGGAAAAATCTTCCATTTACTGAAAATTATTCTTGACTAGCGTGCCCGTGCGAGAATTCTCGCATGAACAATCCCAACCCCCATCCGTTGTAAGGATGAAAGATGTAATCGAATTTTTTATATCCAAAATATCAAAAAGTTTATTTAATCGCTATTTACAACACTTCCTCCTTGAGATCACTGATAACATTGTTCCAACAATTTGTGTAAAGCACGTAATTCTTCCGCCGAAATGCCTTAAGGTAATCTTAACTCTCTAGAATTCACAAAAATTGCTAAGTTGTTTATTTTCTTAATTTTTTTTTCAAATCTTAATCTCGCGTGGAACATGCATAGTTTAATATCCTTATATCATCAAATCATATATTCATACATTATTAATATTATGAAAGGAATTAAAAACCAGTTCAATACATAAATAAATAATTCGTCACGTGTAAGAGACGTAAAAGGACACTCTACTATAGAGATAATATAGATGATGAAAAAAAATTGTTTTCCGAGTAATACTGGTAAAACAATTTGATTGGAAAAGTTGTTTTTCCATCAATACTGGTAAAACAAACTGAGTTGGTACCGCAATTGTTTTACACTCAATGTTATTCCTATGAGGATTTCTAATTGTTTTTAGCCCCCTTCCCCTCTGCACACCTTGGAGAAATAGAACGGATTGGTCAGTGCTCCGGGAAATTCTCTTTCTTTCGATACCTCACTTGTTAAGATTCGTCGTGTGTAAGAGGCGTAAAAGGGATCTATACTATAGAAATAATATAGACTAGTGGTCGCCCAGTGGTCGAAATTCGACCATAATTCATTAATTTTTAAGTTTGAACGTTAATAAGGTTTTTTTGTCAAAGAGTATACCCCTCTATTCATTGCATATAATTTTTTGAATTTTGTTCTATTACGTAAGCTGCGAGCATGTACAAATACATCACAGGAAAAATGCGGTATAGCTTGGTTAAGCCATATCTAGAAAACAATAAAGCGTTGTTTGACATTTTCTAGGTTTTTTTTTATTGCTATACTGGCCACAGGTTTCGCCAAGGCTACACAGTTAATTTGCCTATCTTTTTCAAGTTATATAAAATTTAAAAAAAAATCCAAAAAATGAAAAATGAAATAAGGAATACGTGCTTCGTATTTTTTTATATATTTTGTATTGAAACATAAAAAACCGGGTGGTTAAAAAAATAAATGTTGTCCATTGAACTTGAAATAGTTCGATAATGAATTTAATGATTCAAAACTTCTGTGTAGGCGATGTTTTATGTAAAACTTCTTTCATCGTTTGCTAAATGCCCTTGACCGTTATATTCTGAAATATAAAATCTCAAACCATCGAATGATCGAACTCTACTTGATGCGACGTACAATTGACCATGTGTAAAAACTGGCTGCCTCAATAAAATTCCAATTTTTTCGAATGTTTGTCTTTGAGACTTATTTATTATCATCCAAATGCAGGTATAATTAGAAATTGAGTTCTTTGAAAGTTAAATGGTAAAATAGTTCCGGAATATGTTAAATTTATACGTGGAATCAAAATTCTCTTATTGCGTGAGGTTGCAGTAAAAACTTCGCAATCAATAGTATTACTATGCACAAATTTGATGCGCATTCTTGTTCATTGACTAATGCTTCCTTTGTATTTAAGTTTCCGATCAGCAAAACGATGCAATTAGCTTTCAATACTAACTAATGTGATGGCAAATTATGCCAAATCTCATACTCCTCCGTGCGCGCAATGTGCTTAAAAAGGGGTACAAAGTTTCTTCTTCACGTATTAATATATAGATTACAGTATATGAACGTAAATAATGAATGTTTTATTTTGTTTAATTTAATATATTTATAACGCATATTATACATTAATTTTATCTTTCTGCACTCCTTCTCCATATGAACTTTAATTATGCCAAATCTCATACTCCTCCGTGCGCGCAATGTGCTTAAAAAGGGGTACAAAGTTTTTTCTTCACGTATTAATATATAGATTACAGTATATGAACGTAATCAATGAATGTTTTATTTTGTTTAATTTAATATATTTATAACGCATATTATACATTAATTTTATCTTTCTGCACTCCTTCTCCATATGAACTTTAATTATGCCAAATCTCATACTCCTCCGTGGGCGCAATGTGCTTAAAAAGGGATACAAAGTTTTTTCTTCACGTATTAATATATAGTTATGCCAAATCTCATACTCCTCCGTGCGCGCTATGTGCTTAAAAAGGGGTACAAAGTTTTTTCTTCACGTATTAATATATAGATGATGAGATGCTATTTTGCGTTAAGAAAACAGTTGGATTAATAATAAATGCTCAATACTTAATTTTATGTTTAATAATAACTATATATCCCAAATAGATTCTTTCCATTTTAAAGATATGTTCACCAGCATTTCCCTCAATAATCTTATTAATGTCCTAAATTCCTACTATACTGAATTTAATTCTATACCTAACATATCTAAACAATACTGGAATAACCTAATTAATCTTAGTCCTGAATATCTATTTCTTCAATTGTGAATATCAATTCCAACAAGTACAGAGAATACGAGGCTCCTCTTTATCTAGCATTTTTGGTAATCTTCACCTCCATTTTCATGAAAGATCACACACATCTGAATTTGTAAAATCCTATCATTTTATTGGAACTCGATTATTTCAAATTCATGAGACTCACTGATGTTTCTAGAAAGAAATTTTTTTCTTCAGAATAAACTCTAAAAAAATAGTTTATCTGTTTCCATCCCTTTTATTGACATTCATGTTGGTGCAAGTACTAAATTAATTATTGATATCTATTAATAAAATAAATTATTTTTAATTTAACATAAAAAAGGGGTAATTCCCTTGATCCTAATATCTCTATAATTATTTATAGAATTATTATCTATAATCAAATCCACAGAATAAATCACATTTGCATGGATCAAATAAATAATGTACTAATGCATGGATGTAATCAATAATGTACAATAAATCAATAATGCAATAATGTACTAACCTAAAAAGTCGTAGGTTAGTACATTATTAATAGTAAAAAATCCAATTAAATTCCGATTTATTACCTGTGATACAAATACTTATATGATTAAACTCCTGTATTTTACTTTGTAAATAATTAAAAATTATCCTTAATGTCATAATTGAAGAAAGTTACACCTGGATTACTAGGGATAATAATAACGTTTTAAATTATATAAATAAAAATATTGTTACTATATATACTAACCTTCTACTTTAAAGGCTTATTTACCAGCATACCACTGGGCAAACTTAAAGATGCACTAAATTATTATTATCATGGTTTTAAAAATTTAATTACTATTGATTTTGATCAATGGGAGTTTTTGATGAACTGTATTTTTAGTAATATCATTTTTAATGGTGAGCATTTATTTATTCAAATTAAAGTTTCCAATTTTTCATCCATTCTTGCTAATTTATTTCTACACTATTATGAAAAAAATTTATGCCTTTAAATTAATTCTGAATATATTAATGATTTGATTGTCTTTAATGATAGTAAATTTGCTAACCTATGGAAATAAATTTATCAACATAAATTATGTTTATTAAAAACTAATTTAGATGATAATACAGCCGTCTTTCTAGACGAATATATTTATCTTGAATAATAAAATTGATATTAATATTTATGATAAAAGAGATGACTCTTTACATTTCCGGTTTTTAAATTAATATAGGACTCATATTTCTAAAAAAAATATTATAATAAAATTGCGCTGGTCAACTTTCAATAAAATTTGTAACTATAAATCTAACTTTCTCTTTTTCAATGTAATAATCTAATTAACACACTTCTTAATAATAAACACACGCTTTTTATAGAATTATTTTTGAAAGATTTAAAAATATTAATAGTTATTTAACTCATGATTAATCATAAAGGCGCATTATTTTGGGGACATTTCAGTTAACTATCAATCCTATTAAAATAAGAATTGAACTCCATCAATTTTATAAAAGGCTGGATTCGAACGCTATCTTCTTTGTTTTTAAATCTTTAACTTTAGAACTGTAATAGAACACTATTATTTTTGTGTAATTGAACACTTTTCACCGCGGCACTAAACACTTTTAATGTACTAAATTTATGATTCTCAACTGTGTCCCATAGTAAATTTTTTGTGGGCGTTATAAATGGCATTTGTTGGCGATCCTCATACGAGATGTTGCGGGATTGTCTAGATTAAGTTTGCTAATATGGGTAAGCTAATATTCTGTTCTATATTTTTTACAGTTTAATATTATGGCTTGTCTTGAACATGTGTCTTTTGATATTTTATTACGCCAGGACCTTTATGCCTGATTTGGCCTTTCGCTTATTTTGCCTTTCTAATATTGCTATTCAACTTTAATTATTATGGAATTTTTTTTTCTGGGGGGGGGCTACTTTTGGCGAACTAACGCAGAGTCTGCCATGTCCTCGCTGAGTAGAGTTGAATAGTTTAAGTCCATTCAAGTTGGCATTGGGAAAAGATAAGAAACAAAATAGCTGTATCAAATCGGAATCGGAAAAATATCAACAAAATGCCGAAAAATATCTGTTATTGCAGTAATAATCCGTACTAAAACAGCAGCAGTGGGTATAGGAAAGGCAATAAAAAAATATTTTGTAACATTTTTTCTTTAAAGAATTGTGGAAAGCGTACATATATAAAGCAAAGAAGCACTCAACCTTGAAATGTTTAAAGAAATATTTAAAGCGGGGGCTGTGATAGCCCAGTTAGAAGAGTAAACGATTATCAAGGGAGCGCTGCGAGTACTAAACGATCCGACCAAACGAACGTCGTGTACACGTGGGCTGGCGCACATTAAATCTGTCGTAGCCTCACATTTGCGGGGGGTGGTAGATGTTTGGAGAGTGGAGTGTCAGCTCAGGTGTTGATCTCGTCATAAACCCTGGTTCAAAGTTATGAGGTGTTGACCTCGGATCTTTCTTTTTGATCCCGGATCGTTACCACTAGTCAGTTATGTTGCTGCAGTGCGACGTAAATTCAACTACGAATCAACCAAGCGAGTTGTAAGTTGTCACGAGCTGTTTCGGTACTTGAGAATGATGGAAAACTGAGGCCATAAAATTCAGTATGTACATTAATCCTCATTGGTGTTCTTCCTTCATAATACATATTGTTATTTGCAGAAGAAAATATGTGGAGTTTGTTGTTATTTCGGTACCATAGTTCAGGACTGGGAACGTATCAAATTTCGAGGATTTTTAGAAATCCTGATAAATCAGTTTCTCTCTAAGTGATGCATTATATTGGTAGTTGGAATGAAAAACATGTTAATTTATTTAATAGCGGTGTATCAAGACAAATGAATGCCAAAGACACAACACAATTTGGTGAAAAATCATCTTAAAAAAGAAATTAAAACTTTCTGAAAACTGATATAAATTTACAAAGTAGAATAAATTTAATAACTTTTGTTAGTATACACTAATGAATAAAAAATAATGCCTATAATTATAGTTATAAAGCAGAATTTAAAGAATTAATCAATATCAAACAAGTTTATATATATAGATAAATTGCGTAATCATTTTTGATTAATTACTAAAATAGGAATTTAGAGAAAAGGTAATCTGATCTTTCTTGTCATAGCTTTTAAAATATTAAAAATTGAAGTTACTATTAAATTTTTATACTATTAGATTTTGAAGATTATTAGATTTTTTTTTAGGAACTACTTGCGCAGCTAGTTTTCCTACGTCTCTATTAAAACATCAATATTAATGCAGTACCAGATCACATTCTATTTATACTTTGCGGGTTGTTAGCTTCCTTACTTACAGTAAATTAGATTTTCTTTGATTTTTGATTGAAATTTATTGCATCTTCTTCATGGCAAGCTTAAAATATCTGCAAAACACTGCTGTCTACGCCTGTTTCGGCGATATCCCGAGCTGACTCCACGGTCACCAAGAACGATAGCCACTTCCCCTCTTCAAATCTGTTTTTAGCCTCTTTGGGGTGAAATTTTGTTACTTCAACTACCCCCGTTGTTTCCACCCCTTTTCGACCACTTGTTCTTCGGATATTAGAGTCGCTGGACGCTTATGTCTGTTGTTGCTATTATAACCTTGTTGAATAAATCTATTTGTTAAGTTTTTGGAAACTACTTGTCTTGTGTCTGATTCTACAGGACCTCAGTCGTCCACACTTTGGAGGCACCGCCGAGATTTATAGTTTCAGAACCCTTAAATAGAATCAAACTTTTGGGTCATGACGCTGACGCCACAAGAGATAATAGCGCAAAGAGGCCGAGCCAAGGGCTCCATCACACGGATACAGACATATGTCCAAGGCCATCTTTCAAGGTGACTTGGCAATTTCGAACTCAGACACTAACTAGCATTCATGAAGCTGCCTTACAGTTGTGGGTTGTGTGACTGGCTGGGACGATGTACAGGAAAAACTTCCACCTAGTGGTACAAATACCATCTCCACTGAAACTGAAGTTCAGACCGTGGAACTATTTATCGTCGAGATGTTGTCATGCTTGGTCTGCTTTCAGAATATTTGGTGAAGAGGATAACAGTACCAATTGATTTGCTATCAAAACCCAGGGTAAAGTCTAATCCACAACGAAGTGGTGGAAAGACGCTGACCTAAATCCACTAAAACGGATTGCCTACGGTTTCAGAAAGCTGGATAATAGAAGACCTTGATCTGTGGGAAATCAGAGCATTTGGTGAGATGGTGGAGAAAAGAAAACGTGAGCATCTGAGGGATCGACAAGCTCATCAACATGCCCAGCAGAGTGCAGAGAAAATAAAAGCTCAAATGGAAGCTCAACTTGTACAGCAAAGATTGACCTTACAGCAAGAGACTTCAAGAATCCTCAACTAGACAAACCATCTTAATTCCCAAATAAAATTTCTCTAGTTTCTTCTGCCATTTCAACACCAACAACTACGCCTGCAAATGCTAAAACGTATCCTGGAGTGAGTAGAATATTCACCAGCCGTGTTAATAAGCCTGAAGTAAAATCTTTAGCGGCATTAACAACTGCAACAGCTAAAGTTCCAATGACTACTACAATATTACCAAAATCTCCTTTGGTTGTACGTACACCCAATGGTGCTAATTCAACTGCTACTCCAACCAGACCTACAGTTTTGACTTTGGGTGGTCAAATTGTTCGTCAGCCTGTTGTCTCCAATCCCACACTCCAAGCTACTCTTATTAGAACACAAATACAATTGATACAAGAGTCAAATGGTCAGCTTCAAGTTAGAGGTCTTCTCCCAGGTCATCAACTTATCAGATTGGCAGATGGTCGATTACAACTACTTACTTTGCCAACTGTTGAACAAACTCAACCTGAGCAGCCAACTGTTCAAGCTCCACAACTAAACCAAGTTCAATTACAGACCCTCAGACCGGCTATATCGTTGATACCAGCACCAACAGTTACAACTGGTGCTGCTGTTGTTATGCTTGCTACATCTGCTGCTACTCCTATGTCTATCTCTATGCTACTGTTGTCAGCATAGCTTCACCAGGCACTATACAACTCGTATCACAAGGGCAAGCAGCACAAATTAAGTTCCACAAGACAAGTAGCTTCCAAAAACTTAACAAATGGATTTATTAAACAAGATCATAACAGCAACAACAGACATAAGCGTCCAGCGACGCTAAGATCCGAACAAGTAGTCGAAAAGGGGTGGAAACTTAACGAGGATTGTTGAAGGAGCAATTCCTCCCCAAAGTGGCTAAAAATAGATTTGAAGAGGGGAAGTGGCTATCGTTCTTGGTGACCGTGGTGTCAGCCGGGATATCCCCGAGACAGGCGTAGACAACTGCAACAAATATCATCATGAATTCCATTAGCTCACACTTCACCTAATAGATAGGATAAATTCACTTTATATAAGGTTGCTACAAACTTTGAATAAATGTCTTCTAATTATTTTACACTTACTAAAGATAGGTTGATTTACCTGAAAATCAAAATTAATTTCACATCAGCTGCTTGAATACTTCGCTCATTTGACTGAAGTAGATTAATTTAAGATCCAATTAGAAACATTAGTAAAGTCAGCATTCAATCAATTAGCAACGCAATTAATCTAGAATCATCGTAATTCCTTAAGGTAATGCTTGTTTTTCACTTTTGACTGAAAATAAACACTTTTACGGGACGTAATTAACGAAAGTAATTCTTTCAGAGAAATCTTCAAGATTTTTGAAGAGGAAACATTTTAAATTACTCATAAAAGCCATTTTTCATAATTCTGCTAAATCTCATAGTGAAATGTATTTTGAAGTATGCTATTCCTTAAAAAATTGCTTCTTTTTATGACAGGTTATGAACTATTAAGCAAAAGCAGTTTATTTAATTAATAAAATCGTATCGATCATAGGCATTGCACTGTGTATAGATGTATCTAAAAACGCAAAGGTGATATTTTATAAAATGCTTTTTAATTGGAACTTTTTACAGACCAGAAGAATGAAGTTTTTTAATCAGATTTTTCTGTTTATATTATTGCATAAGATATTCATTTAAATTTAAAAAATAATAAAGAATAAAAAAAATCAAAAATAACACACATGCAATTCCTTAACTGTGGAGGGCAAAAATACTATCTTAAAGAATAAATTAGGGTTGCTTTTTTTTCTTTTTTTCTAGTGTGTTTACGTTATAAGCATAGAAACAACATAAAATCTAAATGGAATTACATTCAACTTATATTCTTCCTCATAAGAAGAATAAATTTAATTTGTAGAAATCGATTACTTGGAGAACCTTTTTCCTTTATTTTTTTTCATACCAATAGACATGATTTTTTCACCCTGAAATCATTAGGTGATATTTTATAGTAATTATTCTAACATATTAAAAATATGTTTTAAAATATGTTTATAAATTGTAGACTACTTTATCAGTATTAGAAATATTCGTAAGCAAGTAAATGTAGGTAAGTATTTTAATTAAAGTCGCACTGGAGCAACACAATTGGCTATTGGCGACGGCCCGGGATCAAACCGGAAGGAAAATATCCGGAGACCACGCCATGTAATTTTGAACCACGGTCAGATGACGATTAAACAAGTAAAGGAGAAAATAACTCGAAGTGAACTAAGACGATCATTCATTTCCAAATATAGTTAAGTATTAAGGATTTTTAGTAGAGCTATAATTTGATTCTTCTTACTGTAGAATTTTCCAGGCTGCATTATATCTTCTATTGCTCTTAAGCTTCCGAGTGTTTACGACGAGATATCTTGGCCATCAAAATCTGACCAATTTTGCTAATGATGAGATATGTTGTCTTCAAGATATTGCCAATTTTTTTATGACGACGTGATTACGTTCTGGTCAGTTTCCTTCTAATGAAGAGCTATCTCGTCCATTAAGAACTTGTCAGTTTTGACGAGACACCTCTTAGAGACAACCACCAGGAAGGTTAACGATAGGTTTCAGAGAGTTGATTTTAAAAAGTAAAGCATAGCAAAAGTATTCGAATATGTTTTCATTCTTAAATCTCTTCACGTATGTTTTCATTCTTAAATCTCTTCACGCTTGGCCAAATATGGCCTTTGCAGCACAAAACTCAACCCAACTCACCAATCATGTCTTCATCATTTGTGCGATCAAGATATCAGGATATATCATCAAATTATTACCGAATATTTAGTCTGTTCAGTTATTTCTAATGTGATACTGGTCCATAAAGATCTGTTTAGGCTTGCTAATGACGACATATCTTATCGAGACAACCACCAGGAGGGTTAAGTTTTTGTTGAAACATACTACCGTTTTTTAGATTTCCTTTATGTTGCCAATGAACAATTAATTTGCAGTTATGCATAAGGTTTAACCTATCGTTTGGTGATTGTCTCGACGAGGTATCTCATCATTAGAAAGAACTGACCTGATCTTGTACGAGATATCTCATTAGAAAAACTGACCTGATCTTGATCTAGTCATCATACAAAAATTGCGATATCTTCATTAGAAATTCAATCGGCATTTTTGATGTCGAGAGATCTGGCCATTATCAAAATTGGTTAAATCTTGAACGAGGTGTATCATAGAACACTTGGAATTTAATAAGGCACTTCTGATAGTACAATTCAAGTAATATACTCCAATTTCGATCCTCTTGACAAGTGAAATGCGCTAGATACTTGGCTTTTATGCACGAGTTTATACAGGCATTCGATGGCCAAAGCAAAAATATTCTCAGATTTTCTAAAAAATATGCATTAAATAAAGTTTTATAATTTCATAATTTTTACTAGCTCCGGTCCAGCAAGAATGTTTTCAGAGACTTCCCAGGGAAAAAACAACCTGTTTACTACGTGAACTCTCTTAATCTTATGTTAGATACACTTATATCCATCACATATTTTACCTGGGTATTGTATTAATTCAATAAGATAGGACGAACTGAAATAAAAGAACAGCCTTCCGCTTGACTTTGTTCCAATTTTCCCATTTCTGAGAAAACAAGTCAGCGTACATCTCACGATTCATACATCAGATATCCAGGGGATAGTCTAAGCATGCGCAGTAGCATGCCACGGTCGACCTGCCTAAGACCAGGGTCTTAGCATCCCCTCATCTCGTCCCCCGAAGCTCTTGATACTTTTCGCTCTGAGGACTATGTTCCCGTGAACGAAACCTTAACCCTCCCTGGAGGCAGCAGAAACAGCAGAAATAAAGCGACTCGGTTCTGTTCCACTTCCGATGTTTTTCCGTGTTTCTTCTGTGGGGAAATCTACGAAGCTCCGTGGTGTGGTTCCCCTTCCATGGGGAATACGTGAAACTCATTCATTTGGTGGTTTCGTTTGCCTTTCATTTTATTCTGCCTCCCTTACAGTTCGTATTTTCTGGTTGGGATTCTAATTATATCAGCGCTCCGGTTAGTGACGCTTGTAGGGAAGTTGGAAAAAGGGCAGAGTAACTAGATTAAACTTTTCAAAAGAATGTTAAGTTTCGTGGATCCGAAAGGTACATACTTTGATAGCATAACATTATTTCTAGTGCATGTGGCTTTTTTTGACAAGTTAAATGTAGCTGTTGGAAGACTTTTTGCGTGTTTCCTGTATTATTTTGAACGATACATCACTTGTCTTTCGAATACGATTTCAGTAAAATAAAATTTCACCCATAAAAATTCCAAAAGATGAATTTCGGATTAATATATAATACTTTATTGACCAACACTAATTAGATTAAACGCCAATTGTTTTCAAAGCGGCAATAAACGACATTTTAAGTTAACCCCGATATGTATCATCATGCTAGACCAATTGAGTTGCGGAAGAAAAATCTTTGCATTCGGTCTGTTTTAAGGTTCCAGGTTCAAAAGCGTCATTAATCTTTGGTTGTAGACGGTATTTTTACGAAACTATTTTTTCCATTAAAATGTACATGTATTATAATTTTAACACTGAAAATTCTTCTCATGCCCGAATTCTTTTGAAAATCCTAATTTTCATGAGCTTGCAACTCCAATATTTTCTCTTTTCAAGTAAATAAGTTGTAAGTTGCTTTATAATAACAGTGCCAAGTGCGGAACGGTGCAAACGATAAATAATTCGGAGAAAACAAAATGAGTTTCAGGTTCAAAAACGTCATTTGACTTTTATAACAGACGATATTTTCCCTCAACTACTTTTCATTAAAATGTATACATTTTATTTTATATTTACGGTGATGGCATCGTAGAACTGTGAAGAAACATCTTGTAACAAATAATAAAGCACAAAACGATAATTATAATTCTAATATTACGTTGATTACAATTTATTTATCAGTCCATTACTTCTGCTACGCTTTGTTGTGGTTTATCTTTTTTTATCGAAAAATTTTTAATTTTCATCTTTCGAATTTTTAATTATTTCCACGCGACAGTAGAAATGGAAAATACTCAATTTAAGCAATTAGAATGTGCACATATCTAATTTAGAGGTCAGATTCTTTTCAGTTTCTTTACAATATTCAACTCTATACCTCAGAACCAAACGAACGTAAGTCCAAATGTGACGATTTTCAGGTTATTACAGTTTTGCATGTAGAATCTGATTTTGCATCAAGCCATAACAACGTAAGTCTAAAAAATCTCCTTTTATGATTTACTAGGGTTATAAGAGCGTAAGTGTTTGAACCAAACAAACCAAGTCCATCCAGACAAAAAGACAGTTTCTACTTTCATGTATAAAACTAAGCCTGTTAGACAACGGAAAAGAGACAGCACAAGAAGAAACAAAACCGAGAGTCCCCATATATTTATTTTTAACATTAATAATAAGGAGGAAGTAATTTGCAAAACTTTTTTCCTGAATGCACTTTCTATTTCTGAAACCTTCATGAGAGTTGCTTTAAAAAAAGCCAGTGAGTCTGATTTGGTAACGCCAGATTTTAGGGGAAAACCTATTCCAGCAAATAAATTAAAGTGTGAGAGCTTAGAACGGATCAAAAATCATATTTCAAAGTTTCCAGTGTATAAAAGCCACTAGAGCAGGGAAAGATCCAAACATAAATATTTGGGCAATCACCTGAACATTTCCACAATGTACTCACTGTATGTAGATGAGTGCGAAAAAAAAATTAAACCAGAGAAAAGTTGGTTTATTCCAAAGTTTTCAATGAAGATTTTAACTTGTCTTTCCACTCAGCAGATGACACTTGTGATGTTTGCGACAAACTAGACTGCGAAATTAAAAATTAGAAAATGGTGAAAAACTCAATGAACTTAATTTACAAAAAGAAAACCACCTGGAAGAAGTTTCACGTAGGTATGAATTAAAAAGGGAAGATCAACTGAAAGGCCGACCTAATCAATGTTTGAGAATCGTTGTCTATCTCCAAAAATGTCTTCCAACGCCAGATTTGAAGAACTCCCATAGCTTTTACTCAAGAAAACACTGGACATTAAATAGTACAATTTATGACACAACCGTTGACAAAACTTGGTGTATGATTTGGGATGAAAATACAGCCGATCGAGGAGGTAACGAAATAGCATCATGTTTATTCATATGGGCGAATGAAGGGCTTCAAAATCCTGATAGGCCTACTGAAAATTTAACAGTATGGACAGATAATTGCAGTGGCTAAAACAGGAATGTTAATATCATTATCATGTACCTATGGTTGTTGGAAAAGTTTCTACTTTAAAAGAAGTCAACCATAAGTTCCTACGTGCTGGGCACACCCTCATGGATGTAGATGGCAAGCATAGTGTGATAGAGAGAGCGAAAAAACAACTAAACACCACACTATTTTTACCACAAAAAATTGAGCCAATTGTATTGCTTCTTGTTCAAAAAAGAACCCCTTTGTTGTGAGAAGGATGTGCCTTGAAGACTGTTGATTTTCTCTACTTGAAGAGCAAAGAAGCTCCATTTGTTTCATGGAAAAAACAAAACCATTTTTGATATCCAATGCAGTGTGGTTACATCTTCTCAAAGGAGACAGGAAGTTGTACTATAAGACCAGATTCGCAGAAGATACCTTTTAGACTGTTGAATTTAAAAGAAATCAGAGAGAACAAAAGGTTGCTATGCCAGCGACGATCCCAAAATTGAGAGTAACCAAAAACAAGATACGTAATGAGAAGTACAGAGACCTTATGAATTTGATGCAGTGGGTCCCTGAAGATATAGACCCTTCTTTTAAAACCTTCCCCTTGGACAGAAGGAAGGAAACTTTCCTGAAGATGACTCAACCGCTCTAGAATAATGTTTTTGCTTGATCTGTAGATTTTAAGCCATTTACAACATTACAACATTCAATCTGTACAATATTAAATATTTTTATATTATCTATTTTATACAGAATTATATATTTTTTATCTAATATTATATATTTTATACAATATTATATATTTTACACAATATTATATATTTTATACAATATTATATGTTTTATACAGTATTATATATTTTATACAATATTATATATTTTTTACAATGTTATATATTTTATACAATATATATGTTTGTACTTTTTGTTTTTGATAGTATTAAAGACATTGTTACTATGATTGCTCGTGTAGTTTACTTGAAACACCTTTTTTAAGTGCTATGTAAGTCCTAAAACAGGTTTTTGATGTAGAGCCAAAATAACGCAAGTCCAGTCCTGTCTTAAGCTACAAAAATTACATAAAAAATTAACCAACAATGGATAAAGCATGTATATTTTTATTGTTAACAATCAATTTTTGCAGGCTAATTCAAATACTAACTTTGTAGCCAGGCAACTGGATTCTTCTTTTCAGTTTTTATACTCTCCAAAAAAGTTGGCATAATGTGACTTATGCTCGTCTGGTTCTGAGGTACAGAATTGTACCTTGACTGGAAGGAAGAAAAATTTGAAGTGAAATTTAATGTCTCAACACTGTTTAACGTTATTTTGTTTTATAAATTTAAGAATAGAATTATTGATTGAAATAAAAGTTGTTTATTCTCAAGTTGAATATGCAGAATTTAGATGAGAATGGAGAACAGTTTGAAATGTAATTCTGTTTACACTGCTTTACGGTATTTTGTTATACATTTAAGAATTTAATTTTGAATTATAATAAAAGTTGGCTATTTTTTCAAATACTCAGGCTTTTTAAACAACACTATCAAATTCAGATATTCTTTGATAATTCACTTTAGTTTTAGATGTTCAAGGGATCAACAAAATTCCATTTTAAATGTTCCCAATGACAACATATACCTTTTATTTATTCATTGAAATGAAAGCTAACTTGAAATTTCTTTCGACTGGATAGCGACAAATAATCAGATTCGAGGAAGAATTCTCGACATACATATCGTAGTAAAATACAGTCAATATATGCTTATACGCCTGTACATAATTTATGAATACTTAACTTGCAGAAAATTTAACAGGATTGATAATACAAGAAATTCAGCAACATAACTCCACCTAGACTGCATATAAGGCTTGCTATAAGCATATAAAAACGCTTCTTAGCAAGTCTGTTTTCATAAACAACTGTTTCAATAAAGAATAATGCAACACTTATGCTCCAGTTACCTTAATCAATAAATAAGGTATGCAAACTTTGTTTCATGAAAGATATACAACTTTTATGAAAATGCATTCTGTAAAAAGTGCAGAAAGGTAAATTAAGTAGTACTGAAATAAACAAACGAGACAGCAGAATGATATCTAAATATAAATGTGATACGATTGTACTCTGATGTTAATGTTATGATCATTTGCTTGGTTTCAAACCCCTTTTTAGAATAGGAACTTCAGTTTGACAATAAACTAAAAATCTCGTAACATGAAATTTTGTAAGATCAAACAAAATCAACAGAGAACTTTAAGTCCTCAAATTTACCAAAACTACACATTTACAACTAGACCAATTAAACAACTGAATGATCTTCCAATCGGTTGACTTTAAAAGTTGATATTGAATTCCCGTAGTTTAATCCAGAGGACTATTTTGAAGATTCCAGATTCTTTGTTCTTTGCCGGTTGAGAGAACAAGAGAAAAATTTCTAAGAGAACTCTTAAAGAAAATCCCAGCATCCAGATAAAAATGATCATTGAGTTTAAGTGGGATTACAAAACTAAATTCAAAGGAAGAGAAAGAAAAGAAGTCAAAGTCCAGATTAGTAGAAAAGAAAGTGATCAAGGCTGAGGCCTGTTTTCAACCGAATAGAATTGAACAATATTGTTAGATTTCGTTACTGTTGCAGATAAAGCTATAAATTCGTAGCTTAAACATGCCAGCTTTCTTTTTTTGAAATGGAGTCGAAAAAAGTATAGTGAATAGAAACATAGGTATAGTGGATAAAATATGTGATAAATACTTCATTGGTATTCTAAGGATTGTGACAAAGGGAAAAGAATATGAAAAATAAAATATGTACTTTAGCACATACTCTTTGTAAATTGTTCAGCATAGTCTAATGCATTTATCATTTTTAAAAATTCATATAGTTATCTTATATTTATATATATTTCACTGACGCACCTGGTACAGAAATTGACAGTACAGTAATACCACGACTTACGCGGTCCTTGAGTTTTTCGTTTGGCATTACTGCCACCCGCTTTCTTCAGTGTTTCTCTTGCTGTGATAAGCATTGGACGCGTTTCGCGCGAACTCTAGGAGCACGATTACGATTCTACGATAGACGAAAGTTAAGATTGTTTTGTTATACGATTTCTAAACCCTTAAAAAACTATGTCGTCCAAACGAAGTAAATCTGATTCTCCTGCAATGTGAAAGTTGTGTTTTTGCCTCCAAACACAACCAGCTTACTTCAACCGATGGACCAGGGAGTCATCAAAACTTTCAAGGCTTACTACACGAGGCGTTCGTTTGCATATCTGAATGAAGCTATGGGGCAAAACAGTGAGATATCTTAAAGACTTTTGGAAACAATTCAATGTTTTAGATGCCTTAAGAATCATTGGAAAATGTTGGGATGAAATTTCCAAAAAACATTGAATGGTGCCTGGAAGAAACTTAGTCCATTTCTTTTCAAAAACGAGACGGAAACAACGCAAGAAACTGATCATATCGTTCATGTGATAAAAGAAGTTTTTAATCTTGCCATGCAATTAGATTTGAAGTCAATGGTGATGATGTCTACGAGCTGTTGGATTCACATAGTCAGGAGCTGATAATTGATGAGCACATAGAGATGCGTGAGCTAAACGTCACTGAAGTATCAGACCTAGTTCCACCAGAAAAGGACATGCCAATTGCAAGCTTGACAGAAGGCCTCAGCTCAATTGAAAATAGCTTACAAATGTTAGAAAACAAACTCCAACAAAGAACGTGTTATATCTACAAAGCAAGGAATATAAGAATTATTAGCTTGCTACGAAAAAATTCTGCTTGAAAAAAAGAAGGCATTATGTCTTCAGACGAATTTGTTAGATTTTATGAAGCCATC
The DNA here is from genome assembly GCA_933210815.1 of Meta bourneti. Lineage (NCBI taxonomy): Eukaryota > Metazoa > Arthropoda > Arachnida > Araneae > Tetragnathidae > Meta > Meta bourneti. The sequence continues at coordinate 35,627,380 of OW119927.1, read as the reverse complement.
GACATCGAAACGTTTTACGAAACTCATTCATTTTTTCAATATTTCGTATTAATATGTAAAAAGAACTGCAATTCTATTAAATATTTTTCTTCTAAACTAGTGTTTTTGTTAGTCCTTGGTCCCAATTGAACAAAATTTATATGTATTTATATGCAAAGTTGCACCCCAAATTACGCGAATTCGACTTACGCGATTTTCGTCGGACCCACCTATAGCGTAAATTCGGGGTATTACTGTATTTGCATGTTGACGAATGGCAACAGATATTAGTAATGTAATGTGCAATGTCAAGCACTACTGAATTCTTGCCACTACCCTATTCCTTAATGTTTCTTGGTTTGCGTTATGGAACAAAAAAAACTTTGTTACTTAATTTAAATATGCTTGGTTTGAGTTACAGAGCTGCATAATATTGCTATACTTTTACGGTAGAAATCACAGCTCTAATGAAATTCTCCAGGAATCTGATCACAGAAAGCAATGAGAAATTTGGAGAATAGAAATCAGTATAGTAAACAAATTAAAGCGAACGTGAAAATATGTTTAGGTGTGAAAAAATACCGAATCTCCTTGATGAAAGGGATGCAATTGGAATGGACGTTCAGAATCTAATTAAGACATGACTCAGGTATACAATTTATCGGAAGTAAGAATAATTCTGATCAGTAAATGCAAGATTCGTTGCTTTATATTTTGATAAATTCTGTTTTATTTGGAGAAGTGAAATGCGCATATCGATGAATGTATTCATCGCAAATGGATTTAAATAATGTATGATATGTGAGTAACGGCAGTGTCATTGATAAATATGAGCAATCAAGATATAGCGCAGATGCTATATTCGGGTATTCTAGTTTGTAGCAAAGAGATTAATTTTAAACTGCTCTAAACAAATTGTAAAGTTAATAGAAATAATAGTACTGTACGAATGAAAGACAGGGAACGGAGTAAGATATCAGTACCTCGGATATTTGTTAAAGGGATTTTCAATTAGAAATAGAACTGTTGCATCCACTGACCAGAAACTGGTTTGATAGTTGACTCTACGTCGCACTTTAGCAAAACAACGGGCTATTGGCGAAAGTCTGGAATCCATACAGAAGGAAAATATCCGAGAACCCCACCCCGTAATTTTAAACCACGTTCAGATGACGAGGTCAACACCTGAGCTGATACCCCACTCTCCAAACTTCTAAACCATGCCAACGTGAGGACGCGATAGATTTAACGTGCAATAGTCCCCACGTATACACGAAGGTCTTTGGTTGGATCGAGTTTCGCACTCGCAATGGTTGCTAATCCGTGACTCAACCACCTGGGCTTCCACGGTCTTGTTGAATCGAGTGGCGTGGGTCATGTATGTATGTAACCTAGCGCCTACTGTCAAACTGTAAGTGCACAACTGCTGTCAAACTGTAAAGTCAATAAAAATATTTCCACTTGCTTGCTATCTTTCACTTGTTCATCTTGGTGTACCCTCTAGCGCATCCAGGTGGCGAAGAAGTGAGAGAACAATTGCATAAAACAGTTGAAAAATAACCATTCTGTAAAAACAAAAACTAGAACTGATAACACAACACTGGAAAAGAACACACCCCATTCCCTTCTACCCCCTCGACCAAAACAATACTAAAAAGATTCCTCTCCGCAGTTTCATGTCCACATCACTCTAACTAAACGAAGATGCAAGAAATAACATCTTTCCGAAGGCCGTAAAAGTCGTGAAATTGCCGTAAAGAGGAATCTAAAGAACTCAACTTTGAGCCAACGTATGATTCTATTTCTCTGTAAACGGCATCGTAAAAAGTCTTTTCCTGTCATTCGGGCACGGTATGACCTGTAACTACAGCACCTATAAAGGTTTTTGTAAAGTCCTTTCTGCAACTCAAACTTGTCTTCCATGCCGGGTAATGTGAAGCTCCCTTTCAACGCTTTGCTCTACTGGGTACCTGGAAATAAAAAAAAGTTTTATTATGAAATATTAGTTGTTTATGAGACGTATATAGGGATATCGCTTTCGTTTTTTGTGTGTAACTCCACTTTGTTTGGTGGTTCCTTAAATCATCTGAACTATCTACTTTTAGAGTCTTGATATTTTATTTATATGTACTTGGTTTTTATAGATTATTCTTGGTGCAGACGTGTTGATAATGCGGGGGATGAACAAGAGAACTATATTTGAAGTTTAGTTTTTCCTACATTAGACTGGATTGTGCAGTTTGAGCTATTTTTATTAGAAACGACTATTAAGTATCAAAATACAGTAAAATCTTGTACAGTACAGTTATTTTTTTTCAGAAAGACCTTTTTAACTCAGCGTCACGAGATTTCCAAGTATTGTATTATTCCTGCCAACTAGTGTAGTATTGTATGGACTCTGAATAACGCTACACTGATCTGATGGAAAAGTCTGGTACCTCCTACATTGAATGTGTATGTTATCTTAGCTAGTGTCACTAGTTTGCTAGCATATATAATCTTAGTTTGACGTCACTAGTCGTGGTCATTCATCACCCCTTATTGGCAACTGTGTTGTCCACGGTGAATAGTAATGCCTACCGTGAGGTATTCTCGTTATACACGTGAAACCGTGGATCGTGCAATGTTTGCCCAATCCACAGTTCCAAATTTGTTAATTGAATGTTCAATCCTTGTGTATTTCACTATACGCTTCCTTCAAATTCCGATAATTCACGTCGACTTGCTATAATCATTGGCGGTGGTTCAATTTGAGACACTTGATTACACTTCACAACTGATGAAAATTGTAGCATGCATCAAAGTTTATATACAACGACAGCGCCAGTTACAAATTTGCATTCTGCTATCCCACAACGTTTGACACTTCAGTGTACTATGCAGAATTTTTAGGCAGTTCTTGAGGTGGTCTCCAGTCATTTCGTCCAGTTCGCAGAGGACAGATAATTGATTTCGTTTCTTCAATATGGGTGTACCTTTGGTGTGACAGTTATATCCAGTAAAGAAGTCGAAAACAAGTGACTCAGACACTTCAGGGCATAGAGCCATCTCTGGTCCCGATACCAAGTTCGATCCCAATTTAAATGACGCTAGGTAGGTAGTTGAGTTAACATCGCACAGGAGCAACATAACGAACTGCTATTGGTGACTTTCTGGGATCAACCACGAAGTAGTTTAAATGACGGACCTTTCTCATGCACAAAATATGTATCCCAAGTACTCAATATTCAACATGTCTGAATGAAAAACTTCAAAATATGACTAATAAAGATTAAAGCGATTGATAAAATTGTCAGTAGCTATCTCGGTAGAGTAATACATCCGCCATCATCAGGACAGAAGTAAACAACGAGAAGAAAATACGAGTTTAAATATGTTATCCTAGAATAGGTGTTGCCACCCTTCTCTTTTTGTTAAACCCTTCCAGCCACTTGTAAAGGCTGGGAAGCACTAGTGTCATTTACCAGTGTGTTAACTACATTCACAAGTCAAACAAGCTAGTGGGTGATTTCAAAGATTTACTCCAAACACCATTCTAGGATAGCATGTTTAAACTCGAGTTTTCCTTTTGCTGTTCTGATAATAGTAGAAGATTTGCTCATCCAAAACAGCTATTAACAATTTCATTACCTGTTTTAATCTTTATAAGTCATATTCTAAAAGTTTTATATTTTTGACATTTCGTTTGACTAAGGCTTCATCTGTGTATCTACTCGAAGTAATGAGTTTGTGCAAGTAATGATGTGAACAAAAAATGTACACAATGCCTATACAGATAATGCCACACCCTATTGTCAAAGAAATACCAGTTTTCATACAACAGAATGAATACAGTGAATACAAGCACAAAAGTTCTGTAATATCCAGGTTTATAAAGTTATTTGTTGTTACTAGTCTAATTGTTGGTACATCCTTGAATATTTTTGATAACCCAGGCCCTCCGGCTTGCCAACAAAGAGTTTAATACCTGTGAAGGGGTGGCAGGGAACTTATAAAAGGAAAGAAAAGAAGCACAAGATGAATAAAAAGTGCATGCATCTAGCAGTGTCAGAAACAGATACAATTCAACACTCCAAATGGTTTCGACGAGATATCTCATTCATCAATTTCTGACCAATTTTTCTAATGACGAGATCTCTCGTCATCAAGATATTGTCCATTTTTTATGATGACGAGATCAAGAACTGGTCAATATTTCCAAATGACGAGAAACAAAGCAAAACGTAAGTAGGATAGAATCAATCCAATCTCTCTGTTCACCGTAATGGAGGTCACCCAGACACACTCAGATATTCGCCACAGGGACTGTTTATTATTGATTACATTAATCCAATGATACATCATTGGATGTTTTAACCAAGTGAATCTCTCAGAGGCGCATCTCTTTTAAGTGTGTATGGGCTTCAAGGGCCGAGGTACTCTAGTGATCCCTTTGTTCCCATGGTGTTGGCTGTCTTTAGTAAACACAGGGTCGTGCTCAAGGGATGCCCAAGAGATCTTTTTCTACTTTCGCACTATTCTATTTCCAGATTCCTCTTTTTCTCCATTCACAGCATTTTTGATTTGACGTTGTCCTGTGTTTGGCGCAACATGGCCAAATATGGCCGTTGTGCCATAAAACCTGAACATAACCAACCAAGTGAAATTTCTAGGAGAAAACAGACGAACACGTAGTAATTAGATTTGTACTCCACCCCACACGGACAGAAGGAAGTTATCGTTATTTGTAATCTGTAAATATGATAAAACGAACCAGAAAAGGGACTTGAGCTTGGCGTTAGTTTGGCGATAGTATGGGTGATGCATTCTCAATTCCTTTCTACCCACTTACTAAGTGGGTTACCAGAATGAATGTTAGCAACCGCCTGTTTTGCCACGAAAAGTTAACGCCAAGCTCAAGGCGAACTGTCAAAAACAACAAATTAAAATTGCCAAATAGATTAAAAAACATTTTCCAGAGGGCATAAATGGGTGATGTTTTACCATGCACGGAGTTATGGCATGGAATTAATCAAGTGAAAGTAGATAAAAAGTCCTTGGGTACATTTAAAATGCATAAGATACAGTAATAACAAAATTTATTAGACCATATAAACGGTTTAAAACGTGGTTTGGGAATACATATAGCAAAACTAGATTAAACTAGAATGAAAAAATTTTCAATTTCTTGTCGTCTCATGGGGTGGACGCTTTATATTACGGGGAATACATTATTGAAACCCTAAAAGATAAATATTTTTTCTACATTTTGAAAATGGCTTACCGCGACCGCTATCTGAGATATCTCAGCATTTTCCTTGGTTATTCTGGGTTTTCCCATAGGTATAGATATTCAGCGTTTTGAAAGCATTTCCCAGCAGATCTTAAATATGTAAGGGATTGCAGATTCGATTATATCAAAGGCGTTTTGCTGTTATCAACGCTTGCTTTCTATTAAGGTTTATAAAGTGTAGACTTATATTTCTTAAAATTTGCATTTAGTAATTTACATATAAAAAGAGGATTCCTTAAATTTTGCTGTTAAAATTATCCACAGATCAGTTAACGACAAAGAAAATAAAAACACAATTGATAATCTTTTAAACGTTTTTAAACAACATCCAAAACAGCAATCAATGCAAATTAACGATGTTCAAAATGAGATCTTAAGGAAAAGAAACTATTTCTGCCAAGTAAAGATTAAATACTTTTATTAAAATAATCCCAACTAGCAGACCCGTGCATAGAATCTAAAGTTTCTTAATTTCTTTTATCAATTGATGGCAATGTCGTTACTCATGTTATACCTTATTCAAAAGCATTTATAATAAGCATCGATAAGCACGTTACCACGAAATGGAATAAAGTTAATCAAAAATATAAAACTGAATTTCATATTCTCCTTACTGGGTTAATTCATATTTCCACTACAGTGCATGACAAAAAGTGCATACAGTCATAGTATAACAACTAGCTTCTGAATGTTCACTTCAGTTGCATTGCATCCATGTGTTAAAAACGAGTTAGCGTTTTTTTATGTCTAAACCAATTTTTGTGCTTGTTCAAATTTTTCTGTCATGATTACTATTTTCCAGATTTCTCATCGCAATCTGTAATCAGTTAGTTGAATAGTTTCATAAGTGACGAGCCTTTCCATGTAGTTTTAGCATTATTCTGTAGTTCCATAGCTCAAATCAAGCATATTTAAACTGAGGCAAAATTTGAGAACGAATTATTTTATATCTCAGCGGGTTTTTTTTATATATTGTAGTTTATATCCGTTGATGCTATTCAACAATAAACAAGTAATATTTATTTCTGTGCCACGTACTTTTGTGAACTATATATATATGCAATCAGAGTCGAAAGTGAGCGTACACTTCCTTTATACAATCGAATGCATCGAAAAAAGTACAATTAAATTATAATTGGAAAATTTGTATTTCAAACAGACGTGTCAATTAATTATGTCAAAGAAACCGCCCAAAAAAATCGAATGCTCCTTATGTACGCTGTACGTACTTTTATATACGTGCAAAAAAACGCTGGTTATGTATTTGTGATGAATGGCTGAATCTTCGAATCGCAATTGATCGTAGAGTACGCATGTTCTTATTGATATTGTTTGAAAATTTCATTTCGATAGCTCAATAAATTAGGTTTTCTGAAGATTAAATTAAATAAAACTTTTTTGCGCTAATTTTATGTTATCAATATTTATGGGTTGGGTTGGTTGGGATTTTACGGACCATATTTGGCCATGCTGCGCCAGACACAAGACATGCAATATCAAGTAATAGGCATAAACACAAGGAAAGCTTTATTGGCAAAGAACAGAGAAATACACCCAGTGAGGAATCGATCATGACCCGAATTGAACCTGTGCCGCCTACAACTCGCAGATATATTAATAGCAGGAAAACTTGTGGTAAATAAACTAATGAGAAGGTACGTGAACTCATCGTGTGGTTACAACATGAAGGTAAATCTGAGAGGAATTGAAAGAATTGTGAAGAAAATGCACTCAACTGTTCAACGTATCGTCACAAGTCATCTTTCGACTGATATTGTTCAAATGCGCTCGCGTTTGGGGTGGTGAAAAAATTGTTAAATGTGAACGCCCAGATATTTCTCCGAAATGTTAAACAGTAGTGTTAAACTTGCGAAATATATTTTCAATATAAGAAGAACACTGATTAGTGAAAGTATTATAACAGTGCTGTATATATGGCAAAGTTCCAAGAAAATTCCTGCAATTTATAAAAAGAATCGTCTAAAATCTCTGCTGTCTGCCAAACGCTTCAAAAACCATGTTATAGAGTATTGAGAAATGTCTTATTAACTGCTCAACTTAAATTTGAGATAGTCATCAAATTATACATAATCAAAATAGATATTTATCATCTAAAATCAAACTCGTTCAAAAATCTGGGGGTACTGCGAATTACGAACTATGAAAGAGAAATTTAGTGTAGATAGTCTTGTATGGTGGAGGATCCGTAATGGTTAGATATCAATGGCGGCCTCAGATGTAGGTGAATTTGCTTTTGTCGACTCTAAAATGAATAATTTTGTTTACTTACATATACTGAAAAAGAATATTTATTTGTAAGACTTTAGAGAATCTGAGTCTATAAAACTCTTATGTCTTTCAGCAGGACACGGACCCAAAGCATACAGTTAAAATGGTTCTCTATCAAACAAGGAAACAGCTAAGTCAACTACAACAGTCACAGAATTTGAATGCCATTGGACATCTCTGAGTAATAATGCAGGAAAAATGGAGAAACTGAATTGTCGCAAGGAAGAAATATCCATTCCATTAACTTGTTCAAAGGGTCACGGTAGCCCATTTGGTAGAGTCTCGGATTAGCAAACGGAAGGTTGCGAGTTCGAAACTCGTTCCAGCCAAAGATCGTTATATACACGGAGGCTGATGCACGTTAAATATATCGTGACCTCAAATGTCTTCTCACTGGCGTAGTGTGGAAGTCTGGAGATTGGGCGGCGGCTCTGGTGTTGACCTCGTCAGATCTGACCATGGTTCAAAATTACGTGGTGTTGTCCTCGGGTTCTTTCCTTAGGGACTGATCCCGGACCGTCTCTAATATCCCGTTGTCCAGTGCGACGTTAACTACTTACCTGTAAGAATGCCATGTTATAGACTATAACTACAATCTATACTTAATTAGATTAATTATTATTTTATATTTCTACTGGCCAGGGAAAGATACAGACAGAAGAAGAAATGGAACACCACAACACAAACTAATGCAGTGGAATACAAAAATAGGAAATGTAACTGGACTTATCGCCTTAGAAGTTATGCCACTCGCCAGTATCGGGAAATCTCAGTCTCCATGGATTGCTTTGCAGCGAAGCAAGTGATTTGTCCATTGAGTCAGGCTGTTTACAAAGCAGGCATAAGGTCCCGGGAAAATGCAATTCTATGCAGAGGGATGGACGGTCAGGACAGTCATACTCAGTTATAAAGTGAAAGGTTGCCATCACGCCGTGGTTTGTCAAGACAACTAGTCCAGTGGTTTGTAGATATTCTACCTTGCTGTTCTCGTTGGAGAGTTGTTTTCCAGCAAGGATTGTTTTGCCGAGTGAAAGTACATATTTTTAACACTACAGAATTCAGATCATTATGATAAATATATTAACAGGCGTATATGTTTTTCAAATAAGAACTCGGTACGTTTATTTTTATTTGAAAACATTACACCTCTGATGTAGAATGGCATATGCCGTTTGAAGAAAAATAAAGTAATTAAAATGTAATCAATTAATTAAATTCATTAAAGCTATTAAAATAATTTTGCGCGTTTAAGACAAACTTTGTTAATTGGTGATTGATGAGCATTTCAATTAACCTCAGAACTTCTTAAAAGTAGTTGAGTCGGAAAAATATGCATTAAACTGAAAGGGAAGAGCTAATGAGAGACTTCATGAATAAATCTTTTGTTGTGGAATTTCGTACATTACTTTCAGGATGAATATTTTCAAGCCATGATTTTCTGTAGGAGATGCTTGACTGAATTTACATTACATTAATAGAATTGAAAGAATAGTTGAGATTATGAGGAGGTGGCTATTTAAAACTATATTATATTTAATTATTAGTATGGATTTCTTTACGAGCGAAGCCTGAGTATTAAATGAGTATTTTTTTATCTGTATTATAAATAAATTTAATTTATCTGAGATGAGTCATTCGAGAGTTGTTTTCCGTATCTGTTATTTATAGCATCATTAGATTTTAACAGACTAGTGTGCGAGTGTGAGAATTCTCGCATGAACAATTCCACACACATCCATCCGTTGGAAGGGTGAAAGATGTAAACGAATTTTTTTATATCCAAAATATCAAATAAGTTTATTCAATCATTATTTACACTTCCTCCTTGAGATAACTGTTAGCGTTGTTCCAACAATTTGTGTAAAGCATGTAATTCTTCCGCCAAAAGGCCTTAAGGTTATCTTAACACATCTCTAGAATTCACAAAAATTGTAAAGTTGTATATTTTAAATTTTTTCCCAAATCTTAACCTCGCGTGAAACATGCTTCGTTTAATATCCTTATATCATTAAATCACATATTCATAAATTATTGATGTTATGGAAAGAAATGAAAAACCAGTTGAATACATAAATAAATAATTCGTCGCGTGTAAGAGGCGTAAAAGGGATCTATACTATAGAAATAATATAGATGATGAAAAAAAAATTGTTTTTTAAGTAATACTGGTAAAACAATTTTATTGGTAAAGTTGTTTTTCCATCAATACTGGTAAAACAAACTGAGTTGCGTATGCTCCGAGAAATTCTTTCTTTTGATACCTCACTTGTTAAGATTCGTCGCGTGTAAGAGGTTAAAAGGGATCTATACTATAGAAATAATATAGATGATTAAACATTCGTTGATTATAAAATCTGCTACCAGTCAAAAAGAGACTTCATTATGAACTGATGACGATGTTTAAGAGAGGAATAATAAGTTCGATCTCATAGTTCTTCCAATTCATTTGCAACTACGTCTTCATTTGTTACAAATTTGATACTTTGCAGCACAACGTAAATTCAAATTTAAATAGTAATGTGGAACAATTCATCACATTTGTTTTGTTTTAAACGAAGTGAGAGGAATCATGCGGCAAGGTTGATCTAGTTGCCAAACTAATCGTTACAATAAAAAGAATAATGTTGACACCTTCATGAAAACATCAACCTTCGAATGAAATAGGCGGATCATGTGGGCGGATTCGTTGTCATATGTCACATGAGCTAGGAAATCGACGTGTGCCTGTTGACTATCAAAGCTCAAACAAGTGTTTTTTAATCAAGCTCGATAATCGTATTAACCGGTGAATAATTAGTCATACATTGGGATTCTTGATTTCTCAAAATTCCCGTGACAGATCTTCAAACCGAGAGGTCGTGGGAAATAGTATGAAGCTGCGCATACATGCTCTGTTTATTTCATTAGAAAGTCACTCAAAATATTTAATTTTACACAACTTACGTTTTGTAAGGAAACGAGTCTTTTTAATACGAAAAGCGCAAGCAAAAAACCTACTGATAATAAACGTGTTATTTTGCTATGACATCTGGCAACACCAAAAATAATGTTTAGTTTTCTAATTATATAGCAAATTAGCAGAATTACCGAGTGTTGCTTGGCTTGAATTGGTTAAATATTGATTGAAAATTGATTAGACCAAATCACTTTTCTTTCACAGAAAAGGTAAACATCGTTTAAGTGTATGGAAAATAAGTTTTTTAACATCGTTTCAACTTTTTCAAAGCTTCTGCCATTTACTTCGACGCAAATATGTATACATGATATATCCACATTTATAATCCATTTCATATTAGTCACATTATAAGACAAACTACAAAAGATTTTCTAAGATGAATATACTTCAGAAGTCGATTCAGAAATCTCTGAACTACAATGTATGGCTACCCTTTTTAACTTAACCCTATTGTACCAATATGTAAAATACTGGAATACAAACAAAACAAACTTGCCACACTGAAGAAATGAAGAATTCTGAAAATCGTAAGATATGAGTAAGTGTCGAATTTCTATTTCTTGAGTATATTGTGAAATAGCAATTCGAAAAAAGACGTTTGAAAAATATCGATTAAGACAATGATGATTTATGTATAAAATGAGCACAAATAAAACTTAGAAATGTTCAAAAATGACCGCAACATTTCGCTGTTTTAACTCAAACACACAAACACCGAAGTCTAAATCAAGTTTATAAAATAAACATTAATTTTGGCGTAGCCAGATACCGAATAGCAAAATTACACTTTATGGTCATGGCGATATTTCGACCAACTTTTAGTAGAAATCATTGATTCAATACATAATGATTTGTAGAATTCCGTTTATAAAATAAATCAAGTGTACAAAACGAAACCTTTCAAAATAAGACGGTAATGTCCTACTTTAAAGTAAGGGTAAAGCTAAAATTAAGTTATTTTGAAATAAGACAGTTAAGGATAAAATAAAATGTCTGTGTGTAACCATACGTTGTAATTCAAAGATTTTTTTTTTAATTTTGAGATTTTGACGCAGGTTTCCAATACAAGGCAATTAAAATCAATAAAACTTACATTTGCTTTTCAAGTTTCGAATTATATTATCGGATTTTTTCAAAAATGTATTCAATATTCAAGAAACATCTATGATTCTATTGAGTACGTAGTTTCCATTTAGATACCAGATCCCTGAATTGACAAAAAGTGCCACAAAGAATTGATTTAAAACTCATGCCAGTTGGAGTAAAGTGAAATTTAAATAAATTTTGCTGATCTTGGAATAATATCACGGTTATAAAATATTCTAACTAGGGCTTTTGAAAAGTTGAAAGTTTTTGTCTTAAGTGACGGAAGATCGATGTTACGAGTTGAAGCTATTCTTATGCAACTTTGCTATCACAAATATTCGTTTAAAACATTAAAAAAAAGCTGTCAAGTTGATCTCCATTTCTTCGACAATTTTTTATCATTGTTTGGTATGCACTAAAGACATTTAATTATAAAACAAGCTGTTATTTCACATGCGGAATGGAATTTTCAAGAAAAAAATATTTCTTGCAAAGTAATTGATCAGGAATGCCGTATCAATATCGTCATCCTTTCATAATGATGGTGGAATTCGGATATATCGTATTCCTGGTGCAAGAGTGCCACAAGTAAAAAAAATATTGATGGGAAAACTGGCCTCATTAATACACTGCATGTTTGTCATTTTTTCAAGAAATTAACTTAAAGGGCATTCACAATCACTCCAAAACACAAAATCGACTTCAATGATAGTCATTGCACCATCACCTTTTGTAGTTTTGTCTTACACTACAATGCGATGTATGCGAAATGGATTATATGGATGGATAAAGCAAGCATACTTATTTTGCCAAACTGCAGATGCTATGTAAATGTCAAAATGGTGCTTGGAAATTTATTACAGTTCACTTGTATTTTTTTTTACTGTATTTGCATTTTCTATGATATTTATATGTTTCTATGATGAGAAAAGTGATTTTGAGGATCATTTTCAATTAACTTTTAGTCAATTCAACCCAAGTAACTCCATAAAACTCTGTACTAGTCTCTATATATAGTTTTTTATAGATTTTGGAGATGTTAGAGAAAATCAATAAATCTGAAAATTTAGATATATGTACAAGATGAATAAACTTATTGATTCTAGCATTTATGTTTATGTCATATAATACAACAAATAAAATATGAAACCAATGCCCACTAAAATGTTTGAGTGACTAGACAACGTAAATATTCTGTCTAGACACAGTTTAGCATAAAAAAAATGAGCTTTCCTCAAGAATTACTTTAGAAGATTCAGCTTGATATTACCGTTGTTGGATCCAATCTCCGAACTTAAATTCCTAGTATTTAAAAATCATTTTCTTAAAGTGGTTATTAAATGAATTTTATCGTTATAAGCTCCGTGACTGTTCTATCCGAAGCATTTTATTCCTTTTGTTTTAAAATAAATCTGATTCAATGTACTCTTTTCATTGTTGACTTTTTTGCACGGTCCCATCCACCAAATACATCCTTTATTATCTGACACAGGATTACTTTTAAACTAGGTTTTCGTAACTGATTTTGCCATACCCGGAGAACAGAAATATAAAAGGGAGAGATATGATACGCTTTGGAAAATTCTGGGAGGCAATCGGAAACCTAAATCAAATCATAAAATCAAAACTTTTGTTTTCAATTCGTTCTTTTTATCGTGAATATTCGTTCGCAAAAGCCAGTTTTCCTCAGACTATCTCCACATAAAGTCCACTGCACACGTGATTTTATTGTGGGCTATAAAAGTGTCCAATTTATTGGTATCTTTTCAACTGTATTATAAAATCGGTGGAAGTCAGCCAAATGATACAAGTGAATTTATTTTTACGCTCCAAAATAAGTGAACTTTGTAGAGACAGCTTTGCCAGTCTGCAGTTTCAAAGTTGAGTTCCTCTCATTTCTTCACTATGCAGGATTCCCTTTACCTTATTTTACAACTGCCTATTTTCGTTCCTCCTAGCCGACATTTGGGTTCTGTTGTAATCATAGCGTTTTGATGACCATATTGTTAACCTATTTGTAGAAATACTAATTTTTGATGACCAGTTTCAATTCAAAATTTGTTACAGATACCAACGACAGGTTTTCCCCGTCATCTATTTATATACACTAACGTATATGACATAGAAATCGACGTTATTTGTGTACTTGGAAATGGCAAGAACTGAATCGAAACCACTTAAATTCAACCGCTGAGGTATTTATTTTCCAATTTTGCCACTTTTTTTAAACATGTGTGAGTTATGGGGCTGCACAATAATGCTAAAAGTACATGGAAGAGCTCACCACCTTAATAGCACTCTTCAACATTCCAATAACAGAAGGTAAGGGCTTATCTAGAAGATAGAAATCATCGCACAGAAGAAAATGTCAGCCAACTCGAAAATACGTTTGACGTCAAGAAATACCAAATCGCATTTGAACAAGTGGTTACAGTTGCCTGTTGTGTTCCTCCGGTGCGACTCAGTTGAATGTACAGTAGCGGGAAATAAACTAAACCCTCCCCATTATTTCGAGCATTATTCATAATAGAGTAGTTCAAAGATATCATTCAATAGGGAATAACATCCTCTACAAATTCAAATGCAAAAATATTGAATAACGGGCGGTCTTCATATAAAATTTTGCATAGACAACAAAATTTTCAATTGCAACACCATACTTTGATGCCTTAATCAGATTCTACATCGTCAAATTAGTATAAATATGAAATTGTATGACTTTACTGTCATTATATCCATAGATATTCAATGTTAAAGCTCTTGTCCATTTCTGAGATCAAATCGAGATTATTTATAGTTAATCAGCAGCATTTCATTTGTTGCTTGATTAAAAGAAGATTAAAAAGGTTCTTAACCCTTCTGGTGGTTGTCTCGACAAGGTACCAGAAGGTACCGTCATTAAAAAATTTACCAGATCTTGATGGACGAGAAATTTGGAAAGAATGATAATCATTATTTACTGTTTAATTTCACCCTCAACTTCAATTTTTAACAGTTAATAAAAACTGTTATACTTATTCAGTAACTATTAGATAAGCTTTTCAAATAACAGTTAATAAGTCGCAAGTTGAATAGCTGTTAGGACTGTTATCGTACAAACATAGTTTTGCCCATCTCTACAATTAGATTGATCATTGTCCTACTGTACCACACATGACAGGTAGAAGGTAATGTTCGTTACATTACATAAATGATATTTCCAAACATTTTCAAATATTTACACATTACTCAGGTTAGTCATAATTCTTTCAGCTTTTGGATGCCCCCTAAAATCACCGTATTAACGGAAATTTAAGTGTAGCGCAAAACCATCTAGAGAAAGAGCTGAAATGTTTTTATGGTAATATTAAAAGTCTTTCTGAATCGATTTCTGTTAAAATATATCAAGATCCCTATTCAAAATTTTCTCGAATATTAATTCAGTAATTAATATTACGAACTAAAAATTATTTTAAAACTAAAACATTATATATATTTTGTTTGGGTACCTTAATAGGGGAACATGCTATAAAATATCAGCGCCATAGGAACATTATTTAGGAAGATATCCATAAAAGTCTGGGAAACAGTCCTGATTTAACATTAGGAGTTCCAAGCTTTCTGTATTCGTGAATGACATGAAACTTGGTAACTGAAGTTAAATTATGATATGGATGCAAATTTTTGTCAAAATAGGGGGTTGCTATTGGAAATTATGAAGTTGGTTCTCAATTTTAATATTAAGACGGAACATTGTGCAAATTTTATGCATTTTCGCCAGTGAGGAATTTGAGGTCCTGACAGACTTAACGTGCACCAGTCTCCATAAACATGACAATCTTAAGTTAGATCGAGTTTCGAACTAGCACCTCTCCGGTTGCTAATCCGTGTCTCTACCTACTGCCTTTGAACAAGTGCATGGGATGTAATTTAAATGAACGTTCAGAAGCTAATTGTGATATTACTACTAACGTATCCACTTTTTGACATAAACTTATTAGAAATATGTGAGCTACCACCAGTAACAAGTATTAAATGCTTCATATTTTTGATTAATTTTATTTCAATAGGAGGTACAATGGGTATAATCATCCGTGAGACACACCAGTGCTATTTTTGTGGGCTCTCGGTTGAATATCGCTGATCTAGCTGGAAGCTTAGCATAGCATGATTCTATTTCACTTAACTCAGCGCAGATCTTGACAGATGAAACAACACTCATGTGGCTTTAACTTATTCCCAAGCTATGAATCTAATAGTAGGAGAAAAGAGAGCCGTAGTCTTTTGTTCAAACATTTATAGAGTGGGTCTTCAAAAGAAAGCGCCAATTGGTGATGGAGCAACAGTGAAATATATCCATTCTAGACGCACAAAGGCACTCTAACAGCTACGTCTCTTCAAGCCATTGAAGACTTATTCCAATAGGTTTGGTATTATTATTTGCCATTTCACAGTACAAACTTAAAACTCTCACATACATAATAGTAAATTAGTTGTTAATGCTACTTAAGAGATGGAAAAAGAAAAATACTATCCAACGATAATATCAATCATTAATCCTCTGAACGTCACGACATTTCCGAGTAGTATAGTATATTTTTTCACACAACACACATGATGACTAAATAACCACATCTATTAGTTGAGATAATCCTGGGAAATACTCTATTGGCCAAGAAGTTTAAAACTGGTTGCGTCATACAGGAAAGACTACGCAGCAGAAAGGATGTAGGCGTGCGCCCCTCAGAGAATTAATATGTCATAAAAGTATGAGATATTGATTCTCTTAATATGTCATAAAAGTATGAAATGACAAATTTTCTGTACTTAAATTCAATTCAAAACAAAGCATGGTCATTTGAAAAGTTTTTCCAATGTCGGGGCAATTGAACATTATTCATCAGGGAACGGGTGAGATGTTGGATTCACGTTACACCTCACACTATACATTCTAGGCCCAGACCAATTATCGACAGGCTACACATTCACTCACTCCAGACGGACAAACATTCATGCCTTTCCCCAGATACGTACCTGAACCTTTCGATCCAGAAGCTAGCATACTAATACCAGCCCGATTTGTCAATTCTTCTAAAAGTAATATTTCTTGTCTTACTTAAGATAAAACATTAAGCCCTTGGTGACTTAATTCACACACTCGTTCGACAATATTAACCCCCCAAAAGCACGACAACTTCGATGCGTTATACAATTTAACCTAGAAATGCCGCTAAAAATTTATATCTCAGTAATCTGTCACGGAGTCAAACCGAAAGCCACAATACTATCAATCCATATTCACTAAACATTTCTGTACCACTTTTAAAATGGAAATCATTCAACATCGAAGCACTCCAATGCAACGCATTGCTCAGGACAAGCGGAGAATTGCGGTTCGTCATTAAAACCTTAATTTGACGCTCGGTGGAGGAATGAAATTTATCTCCATTTCAGGCGACTCATGTTGGTGTGCCTCAATAGGAGTGCATAATCGAATATGGGACACCATCCATCACCAGAAGGAAATGCATTAGTCATAAATGTCATGCCACTAGTAGACTCATTTCAGTTATCCGGTAATGCAATGATAATTTGTCTTTTACCATCCTGTTTTCTGTACGCCATTAGTCAAGGAAACAGCGGCCAGCTGTTGTCTTGGAGGCGCTTAACAGTGGGGTTACTTTCAGAAAAAGGCACTTTCGGTTTACACAAGGCTTCTTCGGGTGCGTTGATGCCTGTATAGTTCCGGTCGCTCTTTCCCTTTTTTATGGAGCCAGGCATGTTGTGGTTTTACAAGAGTTTGCATTTTAATTACGTCGATGTCGAGAGCAAGTTGCTTTGTTTCATGATTATGTCAGTCCGAAAGTAATTAAAAAGTTATTGACAGAGTTTACTTTTGCTTAAGAGCAAAAACTGCCATTATTAAGATTAGTGTGGGACAACTTTTAAAATGATGTCATAACCCAATGTTTAAGTTAACTCGTGTGAAGCATGTCTGAAACGAAATCTACACAAGTTTTAATTTAATTGTAAAAAGTAATTAAAAACTGCAATTACTATTTCGTAGTTCAACGAAATTCAATTCGAATTGTCAGCTCCTTTTCGTTATAACAGTGTTTTTTAAAGATGCGATTTTCCACAAGCATTTTTATTTAAATATTGCCGAAAATAAATTTCATATTGCACTGATGTTCATTTTAGTGTACTCCAGATTTCTACTAGAAGTTTATTATACTTTAGAACTCAATACTTAATATAATAAATAATAGGTATAATACTGATATTACACTGCTGGCCACCGTAAATGCAACACCCTGAAGGAAGCATGCAAATAATATGAAATTTACAACATGCATTAGCGGAGGTGAGATATGCAAATGATTAGAATTTCAGCGCAGACGCACATCACGCGCGCCTGTGGCGCCACTTCAAAGCGCTATTTAAGGCTTGGAGATTTCGACGATTTCAAGTACGGCAATTGTGTTTTTCTTGTGTTTTTTTTCAAAAAAACGATCAATTATGCCTCGTAGAAAACAGCGATCATCTTTTGATCAGGTATCCGAGTTCGACAGAGGAAGGATAGTGGCCTACCGAGATTGTGGATTATCTTTCAGGGAAATCGGTAGTCGTGTTGGACGAAACCAAACAACTGTAATGCGGATATGTGATCGTTGGATGCAGGAGGGTACGACGGACCGACGTGTTCGATCGCATCCACCTCAGTGCACCACTTCACGTGATGATAGGCATATTGTGCGTATGGCAGTGACGGATCGCTCAGCCACATCACGAACCATAGCGCAGCACATTAAGTCTGTACCGCATCATCCAGTGTCTGCGCGTACCATTCGACGCCGTTTACAGCAGAGTGGTCTGTCCGCAAGACGTCCATTGCTTCGTGTACCCTTGACGCAGAACCACAGACGTTTCCGCCGCCAATGGTGCGATGAAAGAAGGATGTGGACGGCAGAATGGAATGAAATTGTCTTACTGACGAGTCACGCTTCTGTCTGCAACACCACGACGGTCGGATTCGAGTCTGGAGACACCGTGGAGAGAGGATGCTGAACAGCTGCGTTATGCACCGCCACACTGGTCCTGCACCGGGTATTATGGTATGGGGCGGTATTGGATATCACTCTCGCACTCCTCTAGTACGCATTGCCGGTACTTTAAACAGCCAGCGCTACATCTCCGAGGTGTTGGAGCCAGTTGTCCTTCCTTACCTTCAGGGCTTGCCCACAGCCATATTTCAACAGGATAATGCGCGACCACACGTGGCACGCATTGTCCAAGGGTTCTTCGTCAATCGCCAGATTGAATTGCTTCCCTGGCCAGCTCGCTCTCCGGATCTTTCGCCGATAGAAAACATGTGGTCCATGGTTGCTCAACGATTGACCCAGAATACATCCCCAGCTGCCACACCAGATCAACTTTGGCAATGTGTGGAAGCTGCTTGGTCTGCTGTACCCCAAGAACACATCCAAAGTCTCTTTGAATCAATGCCGAGGCGTGTGGCAGCGGTGATCTCCAACAATGGCGGCTACTCTGATTTTGGCAGGAACCACACTTCACAGAAGTCTATAAATTTAATCATTTGATACTTGGTCAACATGTTATCTACAAAATAAATTGTGTTGTAATATCTCTTGTCTTTCTTGGTGTTGCAATTTGGGTGGCCAGCAGTGTAGATACAGGGTGTTTCGAAAATATCTTGGCGAATTGTAAAGAGGCACAAAATAAAAATTGTGATAAAAAATGTGTGACAAATGGAGCGTTTAGGAGGTAGATTACTGTGGTACTGCTTAGGTCAGTCGATAACATTGTTTCTGTGGCGTAAGACGTCATTCCCCGCTATAAGATTTTCAACGGAAAGCTCCGAATTAATGTTCAACAGCAAGTTCCGAATATTGAAAATCCTATAGCGGTGAATGACGCCTTACGCCGCAAAACGATGTTATCAAGTGACCTAAACAGCGCCCTCTGCCACCTAAACGCTGCCTTTCCGGACACACATTCATTGGAAGAAATGTTTATTTTGGGGCCCTTTTAATTTGGTCAGATATTTTCGAAACACCCTGTATTTATGAAATACATTAGTAAAATCACAAGAATATTCTACAAAATTTGTATTTATGTGTAAAAATCTACTTGGGTTTCTTTGATTAGACGAGGCAGAATAGTAAATTCACACAAGAAAGATACTTTTAAAAGGTTGTTTGATTTTATTGGTTGGTTTTGGGCTTTATCGCGCAAGGCCACATTTGTCCAAACTACGCCAAACACAACACAATGTCAAGTAAAAAATGTCGTAAAAGCGAAAAAAGAGGGATTAGGGAGTAGAGAGATGAGATCAGAAAAAGATCTCTTAGTTATCCCGGGATTGCGACTCCCGTGTTTCCTAAAGGAAGTAAATCCCATGGGAAAGGAAAGGAGTGCTTGAGTACCTCGGGTCGGTGAAACCCCGTACACACTGAAAAATGTGCACCTGATGGCTTTAAAAGGTTGAGGCAGAACTTTTAATGCCTAGGTGATTCTACGTTATTATTTCTTGTTAATCATCTTAATGTAACGAAGAATAATTGAAGTAGTCGTTTCTCACTTAATTAAATTTTTCTGTGTGCATTAATGGTAAATGGAAGTACTGCATCTTCTCTTATCATGGGCAAAATTAGTGTTGAAAGTCTTTCGCCAGCAGTTAAATAAAAATTAATTGCCCCTTTTAGAGAATGCAGGTTCTCGAAAGAAAAACTTCAAAAGTATTTATCTTAAATTAATCGCAAGATGCAAGGTAATACGTTTTAATCTTTCTAAGTGGTGTCTTAATCCTTCCTTTTAGTGTGCCTTAGTATTTTTTAAGATACAAAGCTGAAAAGGTAGATAAGAACCAAAATAGACGTGAATTGAGTTATTTTGACTCCAACTGATTTATGGGATTTCGTAACTATATGACGTAAAAACAGGTAATCAGCCCAGTCATAGGAAACGAATTCTTCGCTAGCAGATAACTTACACTTATTATTGTTGATTGGTGTCTGACTTTACAATCTTGACAAAGGTTTCTAAAATTATTTAACGTTGATTGTTGCTTGACCAGATAATGCCACTGATTCGTTGATTCCATTGATTCAGGTACCTAGTCCACTAAAAGAATAAATCAAAATTTAGCTAGGGTTTTTTTAGTGTTTCAAGTTGAAAATCCATTTTCTATATAAATAACAACTAGTATACCGGCACTTACTTTCTAAACTAAACTTCCTTAATTGCTTACATCTATTGATGGAGATCACATTTCATGCTTTATCTCAAACCATTTGTAATGAATATAGCATTCATATTAACATAAATGGGTTTGATACCTCTAAATGAATGGGTTTCATACCTCTCATTTTGACCCCCTGAATTTTGTCTATATGCAATCATTTGAAAACTATTGGTTAGAGGTATTTTTTATTCTTGTGTTCAAATATTTTAGCAAAGTGATTATTTATAGCAAAGTGATTATTTATAGCAAAATGATATTTTAGCACTTGATTAAAGGCATATCTCACTCAAAACGTTGTTTTGTGTCATAATTTCTGTAGACTGAATTATTTCATTATCGATATGAAACTAATTCGAATTGTACGCATGTGAAAGCATGACGCATTTATTCGTATCTGAGACACTGAAGAACTTAAATCGAACGATTTATATTAAAATAATTTATGAATATTTTGAAAGTCTCACTGTTCATTTCAATTATAAAGCACTGCTTTATTTAAAAAAGCATAATGTCTATGAATAGTTTTAATTAAATTTTCCTTTTAAAAGTAATATAATTTTTCAAAACTGTACTTAGAAACAACTATGTAATAACACTTAATTAGGTAGGTGGGTGAAATTTTGATCCATGGTCAGGTGACAAGGTCAACTTCTGAGCTGGCACCCCAATCTCCAAATATCCATCCAACACCAATGTGAGGACATGCCAGATTTAATGTGCACTAGACCCCCACGTCCATTGCGGTCTATGGTTGAATCGAGTTTCAAACTCGAAACTCTCTGCTAGTCCACGATCCTACCAATACCAAGGCCAAAAATTTAATTAGGAACTGACAAGTGTAAAATTAAATGTTATAAACAGATTTCGTTTCATGAGGAGCGGTATAGTTCAAGCACCAGTTGCTTTTTGATCAGAACTGATTATTCTATTGATCAATAAGTTTTTGTGAAAATTTTGTACCATGAACGTAGTTTTGTGGAAGAAATATAGTTAAATACGAATATTTTATCACTTGTTCCTTCCTCCAAAAAATATTCCATATACTTAATCCCCGATTTTCCATTAACAAATTTGCATTTTTTAAATATTTATTAGCAGATCACGGTGACTCAAAGGCGAATAACTGAAGTTTGCACAAATAAAACTCAACTTAATCCTTAAAATTTATTTTCAAATTTTTGGAGGTAAAAAGGCAAGGGTGATTTATAGCTATTTCACAGTTTTAAATTTCAAATTTTTTTATTGGAAAATAGGTTCTGAATTAGAATTCAATACTCATTTCTCCATTTTGAAAAGAAAAATGATGGGATGAAGCATTCAGATGCAACCGTTATAAAGAAGAAAGTCTCATTTCTTAACTGCGTATACTAAAGGGAAATAAATTCAGTTTCGAAAATTGATCTTCTTTTGAGATCTTTTTACAGACAGAATATTTTAACGAATATTCTTTAGAATTTCATATCGAGTATTTTAGAAAAATGTGTGTTGAATATTCATTCATATATAGATCTACGTTGCAATAATAGGAGGATATTTATTCAAATTGTTATTGATATGAAGAATAGTTTTCAAGAAGAAAATGCTTTTATACTAATATAGAGTATAATCTTACTTATGATCATGTTTTATAATTGAACTCTACAAAATGCTAATAAACAAATATACAATAATGAATTTTTTATTAGACTGATGATGTGACTCAATTCGAATAATTCAATTTTTTTCAACTCGACTGTATCTAATTAGTTTAATCTTTTCAACAAAGCACATTACTTTCCATGTAAAATTATTTGAATTTCGTCATTTTTTGTACGCAACTTTTTGAGTTATTTCTTTTTCTATTCTAAAATATACAATAGAAGCATATTTTTGAGCTAACTAATTAAGAGCATGTTTTATATAAAACATCTACTTTCTACAAACATTACGCATAATGCCAAATGTGAAGGTAAATGGTTAAGATCAAATTAAATTGACCTTTTTGACACTTCAAATATATAAAGTACATTTTTTATACATAATGCTTTTTATGTAAGGGAATCATTTTATCTTGGAATAACTTTTAAATAATACATCTTTAATTTAATTTCTTTTACATACTGTTTACTCATCTAATTATAACTGGCAATTTCAATTGAAGTCGCTATATCACCACTTTTTTCGAAGATGTTAATGAAAAAGAAGTTACTATTAATTGTGAACTATATTGTGTGGTGTTACAAAATTTCTTTCTGCCTGAAGATTGATTTTTTCATTGAACTTAATTAAAGAAACGTTGCTTTGCTATTAGGCCAGCAACGATTGAACAGTTTTAGCAAAACATTCGCGAAGAAAGTGAAGAAATCACTCCAGTGTGCTCAAACGTAATGAAAAATGTAGTCGAAAGAGCCAGCATTTGCTGAGCGACCACAGGTGGTCATTTGGCCTGTGTCCGAAATAATTCCATAAATAATTAACTAATTAAGTAACAAATTTGTAAAAATAATTTAAAATGTTTTATTTAAAAGTTGTTCCAATCGAAACCAATAACCGAAAACATTGTATTATTCTAACAGTTACACATATGTATATGGTGTATGTATGGATATAGATATAGATATGGATATAGATATGTTTATGTGTGTATATTCATATTTCATTATTATGCTTACGTTTTCCATTGTTTGATTTCCATGTTCACTAAATTTTGTAATCCCTAGTCTCTAAGCAGTTAAGTTGTCTTACGGGAGGCAGTATCTAGGTAACATTACTTTTGTTCATTTTTTATATTTGTTCGGTACGAATCTATTGTATTTTGATTGTCCGGCTGGGCTAAGGAACCTGAGGACCTTATTCCCGACCGCTCTCGTGTAGCCTTACACCCTCTGGGCAGGCTGGATGTCCTTAATAAGTTATTCCAAAGAAAAGTGAGGCCCTTACACAAAAACACCTTGCATTTAAAAAATGCATTAAGATATGAATTCATAATGCAGATAGTGCACGATATCACATCAGCTTAAATATTTTACCATTTAAAATTCCTTACTGGCAATTGTCTGTTCAGCGGAAGAAGTCACCCAATCACGACAAAAACGATACTGATATTGTCAAGGCATTCTATTTTGCGCATGAACCTTTATAAAAGATTTCAAAAGAATTTCCCGGAAAAACTTGAATGTGCTCTGCAGGGGGTAACGTAAGCCCCCCAGAGAGCTGTGAGTGAAGAAATAGACCCTAAGGAAAGAACGTATGTTATTGTGATCAAGATTAAATGCATGGAGGGGCCATACAATAGCAATATGTATGGAAGATGTGCGTGCAATATTGCTCAATGAATATTTGTATGACGTGAAAGTTACGAACTCGCCACTATGGGCTATGTCTATGAGCATGTCTATTAGTTTCTTTAAAGAGAAGTCTTCAGCCACTCGGTCATTGGTGGGGCTTCTTTACAATCTGATAATTAGGGTTTATATAGTTCCATTTTGTGCAACATAATGTTTGTTAATAACTGTTGAATTTTACTGGAAATTTTATATTTTGGTTATTTGTTACGCATTCATTACAAAGGTTTAGGATCTTAGGAATGCAAACAGTTGAGAACAAAAGTGAAAAAATTACTGAAGCTGAAATTACTACACTATCATCACCTATTTCTAGAGTAGTACTGTTTACTTTAAGTTTCTTTTTTGTCAAACCAAACAGCAGTTGTTTATAAGAAAAATATAATAGAGGAGGGGATTAACTTTAGAATCCTTCAAGGGGTGGATACTTTTTTAAACAATGGTTTCCCAAAAGTTTTCTGACTCAAAGCCCCCATTTAGAAGATAATTGTTTTCGGCGCCCCTTCTGGAAAACTTTCAACTAATAAATGCAATTGTAGCTGTCACTACAATTTTTGAATGTCACCAAAATTTTTATTTAGCTATTTGTGTAATTTAGAATTTCTAAAAACTAGTTTGTAAATAAAAATTGGGACTGATCGAAACAATAAAATTAAAAATAATCAGTAATAAGAAGGTGAACCTGGTGTGCTATTGATTTGTCTATATCATGCTTTATTTTCGTCCCCGGCATTCTTAAATATCCACGGTGAATTATTTGCTACCGGTTCTTTTTAGTTGAAAGACTTGCTACCACACTAAATGCACTTTGAAGTAAATAGGATAAATAGGGTAATAGGGACCGAAATGTAATCAAAGAATTTGTCTCAGCCCAGTCTAGATTAATGTGTGGGTATTTGCTTTTGAAACCTGTCTCTTAGCATCTTCTGATTAGCTCACTCTTGCTCTTCAAAGCCCCACTATTTCCCCTTGGGCCAGAATTTCCCCCAAGATTACTTCATGTCTCACAGGGAATGGTAGCACCACTTTAAGAAAATATGTGTGCTTTAAAAAATATGTGTGCTTTTAAATATACATCGCGATGATCAGAGGGTTAAACCCTCTGATCATCGCGATATATCTGAGTAATGTAGTATTATTTTTACTCCACAACATACATAATAAGTTAACCCTCTGAAGGATTCACAGGTCTATATCTGTCCTGCAACCTGCAGTCCTTCCTGCATGACATAACCAGTTATGATTTTTTTTGACCAATAGAATCTTAATAAGATTCTTTCAACCAATCGATGGTGTTTAGTCTCTATGTGTGTTATGGGAATAAAGCAATACTACACTATTCGGGAATCTTGTGACACTCAGAAGGTTAATATCCACATCATGTATTAACCCTCCTAATTCTTTCAACCAATAGATTGTATATTTAGACATTGTATGTACTGTGTTGAGAAAGAAATACTACACTACTATGAAATCTTAGGACACAGAGGGTTAATAACCACATGTATTGGTTGAAAGAGAATTGCAGGAAAGATTATATTGGTCAAGAAAGTCAAAATTGATTAGAAGTCATACAGGGAAAACTATTTCCTGTATGACTAGTTGTACTAGGTTGCAGAACGGATATAAACGTGATTGATTGATTGTTGGGTTTTATGGCGCAAGGTGGATATAAACGTGTGAACCACTCAAAGTTAAACATTCTACACGCAATACAAAAATTTAATATGAACGTCAAAGGATTTAAATGAAGGTTAACTGTTAACCGTTCTCATTTTTAAAAAAGGGTTTTTAATTTTATTTTACTAAAGTTTTCTTACCTTTAATTATTCTCAAACTTTTCTTAGGTATATAGGTAACAGATCAAGGGTTTTCTTAGGTCTAATTAGGAATAACTGTGTATGTATCGATAAAGGGCGCTTTTATGTATCTTATTAAAGGGGAAACTAAAGCAAAAAGTATTATTCATTAATGCTAACACAATAAGTAGCAACTATGCGTAAAAGTTTAATTAAAGGAAGATTCTTTTTAAATGGAGAAGGGCTATTAAGACTCAACAGGAAACAAGCGCTTTGAGCAAATAAAACTTAACATTAAAAGATGTAACAACAACCTCGAGTGTTAAGTTTTAGTTAAGTACGTAACTTCACACATGGATGCAGAAAAACGGCATCCTTTGAATAGGGGATTAAATAAGCCAATTAGTCTACTTTAATTACTAGATGAATGGCGTAAAGTGAGGTGTGTAGCTGTTTTATTAGTTTTTCGATTTCCTCTTGTAAAGTTAATTTTAAAAAATCTCTTATTCGATAAAAACATTTGATTGCTCTATTTGTATTTAACTGCGAATTATGCGTTTGGGGAACACACTGAAAATAAAATCGACTTTGTTGTTTTTATTTATTGATATATAACTACGGCTCTTCACGAAAAAATACTGAAAAGTCTGGTGAAAAGAAAAAATTCCCGGTGTTAACAATAATTTATGCAAATGAGTCAACACACTGAAAATGTATTTCTAATACGGTGGTAATTAAAATAATTATTGGATCATGTCATAAAATAAAGTCAATTCTTTTGTAGTATCATGTGAAGTTTCAAACTAACTGAAAAATTTTAAGTGAGGTGAATATACGTTATTTTACATTTTTAACTGACACAACTAGTTTCTCCAGAATAGTTAAAAGTAGTGTTATTCAAAATTGACATTAAGTCGAAAAAATTGTTTTACAAAGTTTAGGAGTACCTAATTCTCAGTAAACATATCTGTCGCTGTTTCTTATCCCTAGATCAAGTCTGTGGTTTCATGCACCTTCAGAAAGTCCAAAACGTTCAAATGTTTAAAATGCATACCCTCCCTGATATAATCCCAGACAAGCAAAGTGACCAGGAAAGACTTGCTCTGGTCAGATTTCCAACAGGTCGGGAAAAACCCTTAAACCATAATAAAATAAAATTGATCTCAGATGTACACTGGCATTCTGGAGATGGAAGTCCACTGACCTCTCTATCATCCTTTAATTTGAAGGCTCCTCCGGGATGATTTCTCTGGTTCCAGCTATGGGTGGGGGTAATTTTCCAAAAGATAAAGTTCTGCAGTTAATTTTTCGCAAATTTAAACACTCCTGGTTGTTTATCTTCGCATCGAAAACTTCCATGTAGTGGCCAGTCTGATACAAAAACCTGTTCCAAACTATCCCCAGTTCTGGACAAAGGACAATTTGTTTTTCCTACTTTGATCTTCATTCCCTCGGAGTAATAGGGAAGTTTTATCTCAATGAGATATCTCGTTATTAGTAAGCGTGACCAGATCTTGTACGAGATATCTCGTCGAAACACTTGGAAGGTCAAACATAATTATTTAAAATTTTTACTACCGTTTTAATTAATTGAATTTCGTTAAGTCATACAAATAACCTTGGTTTACTTCCACTCATTTCATCAATCCTTACGACATCCTCTACTTGATAAAAAATAATAAACATTATTCCTTGTGAACCAACTAAAATTTGCTCCTTGCCACTTCGAACAAGTTATTACATTAGCTTTACCACTACTGCTCCCCAGATGTCATAAAATAACACGAGTTCCCCAAGAGTCCAACAGGGAAAAGAAAAGCATTACATAACTTCGACAAATGCCATCAGCAACGTTCCTCAGTTGGCATATGAATCGCATCCAAATGTGACAAAGACTTCCACCCAACGGTAAATAAGGAGCATTGACCTCTGTTACTTATTCTTTCCCTTTGGGGGAAAGAGGGCCATTGCTGATCCATAATAAGATTTTATGTGTGATCTGGGAAAGCCGAAGGGGATGGTATGGTGTTCCATTAAACATTTATCGGGAATCAATATTATTCCCTCTATAAGTACTTGATATGTGATGAGGCGCTTGCAGAGTCGGAATGAGATAAACAACCTACGGAATTAACTTACGGAGATATGGAACCGTAGCTTCCAATAAGGCGATCCCCATCTTCTATGATGTTGGGGCAAAAAGGGAGGGATTAATGTCAGTGGATTGTTTCAGTTCGTTCCTTGTATAGTGGTAGTGGTCACTGTGTTTTGATATGGGATTATCTCAGTTGCGTCGTGATTTTTAGACATGGAAATGGATATGTATGTGTATGAGGGAGATTGGTCCAAAGTACAAAATCAAGTACTTTCTTGGAGATCCAGAAAGAAAGAGGACAAGTATTTCAGAAATAACAAGTATGGTGTTACGCTTTGCTTGTGAAGCTGCTTTTCCAAGATGGAAAATTCAAGATTATCGGTGTTTTGATAGATGTATCAGTTCTCCATTTCATGAGTTGAAATTCCGATATTTTAGTTTTGTGAATGAAATAAAATAGAAACGATTGATATACTCAAGTAGAGAGAGAAAGAAGTCAAGAAAATAGTATCTCCACTTTTTCATTTTGGATGGTTGTTATAGGCTGAGTCCATAAGTCTCTGATGCTTCATATCGCTGTTTGGTTTATTGAATTTTATGATGTTAGGGCCCTTCGTGGCCAAACTGCGACAAGACGAAAAGGCCAAACAAAACAGAATCCGTCAAGATATAACGCTGGAAAGTAGTAAGATCACTCAATCAATTGCTTATTGAGTGATCATACGGCCATTAAGGTGCGTTTGTATGTCAGATATTATTGTCGCAGCTTATCCCGTTAGGACCTTGCGCCATTAAATTCAAAATCCAAAAATCGAATCCAAAATCCAATCTAATGCAAAAATCGTCAATCCCAAATGAGTGAACTGTGACAAACACCTTTCTTGGATAGCACTGCGGTTGTTTTGTTATTCAGAAGACAAGGTTATTTTAATAAGCTTAAATAATATGTTATTGCAAGAAAAATCTGTGATCAACGATACAAAAAAATGTCAACTAAGTTGTTAAAAAAGCAATAAATTGATTAAAAATATCTTCCCATTAAAAAGTACTGAAATATACCTTCAAGGATTACATCAAAATCTCGAATAATACTATGCTCAAATAATTTAAATATTTTGACAAATCTATCGTTCCAATAATAACCTTCACGTAGGTTAATATTTTTATCATAAATTCTCTACTCCTACCTCAGTTCAAGTTCATTTAGGCAGTTTTTTTATTTTATTACTTCACGTAATCTTTGACTTATTTACTTTTGGAAGTAAACTTGTTATTTCCTAAAATTTTATTCCATTTCATTTCTCTGAAAAATACTTTTTTATTTTGTTGCCGTCTAACCGTGGTTCAAAATTACGAGTTGTCCTGGGATATTTCTCTTCGGGATTGATCTTGAACTGTCACCAATAGCCAGTTGTATTGCTCCTGTGCTACGTAAATTTCAACTATTAATTGCTTTTTAAATTTTTGTACAATTATTAATATTTTTATATAATATAGAAAAGAAAACTACCCCAATTGTCTATGATTTTTAAATTTTATAAAACAATATAACTGATTTTCATAGCCTTCCACACTTTTCATCTTTAAACCTTACCTTTAAATAGCTGTTACCTATTGCGCAAATCCATGGTAAAATTTGATTTCTTATACCACGTTTCAACGCAGTAGTTCGTGACATTTTTAAATTATGGGTATAGAAATTTTGTGGCTCCTAATGGCACATTTGTTTTTCAAGCTTTATCTGATATAATCTTTCTATTATGATATTCGTATTGTTTTACTATTAAAGGGAACCTAAACAGTGATGTTTCTATTTCAAAAATAATTTGAATCTGACATATTAACTATGGAATTAATATTCGAATATGTGATTTCGAGATCATCAAATCTTGTCGAAAACCTTAATATATTAGTAATCGCGATAAAAATCGATTCTTAGAAAGAATTTTTATGTGACTAAAATTAGCTCTCTTTTCACCAAGTAGTAGTTATCCAAGAATTTAACATATCATACCAAGTTCTACACATTTCTGGATTATGGATATGGAAAGTTTGTGGCTCCTAAAGACAAATTAGTTTCTCAGGTGTTATCCAAAATAATATTTCCTTCGTGACATTCTTATTATATTGTAATAACCCTCCTGGTGGTTGTATTGACGAGGTATCTCGTCCACTCTAGCAAAACTAACCAAAACTTAATGGACGATATATCGTATCATTAGAAAAAGATCTGACCAGATCTTGATCTCGTCATCATCAAAAAATGGCAATATTTTTATGACGAGATGTCTAGTCATTAGCAAAGGTGGTTGGATTTTGATGGACGAAATATCTCGTCAAAACCACTTTAATTTGAATCAAGAACAATTGGAATATCAACTTTGATGTATTTTGATATAAATCGATTCTAAGGACTTTTTATGCGACTATAAGGTTTCAGCCCTTTTCTTCAAGTAGGTTCGTCACATTTCTGTGTTCTAAATTGACTGAAAATAGGATTTGAAATTGATTACAGCGAGAAAACTACCGAATAAAAAGTTGTTATTCATTCCCCTTCTCTGCTGCAGATATGAATGTCGACATGAAAAAGAAAGAATTTACACTTCAACAAAATGATTTATGGCGAATTCTATCAGTACTTTTTTCGATGCCATGGTACCTGAATTCGATGCTCCAAGAACTATCAACTTGATGAAATACGTGAAAATCTTTAACTGGAAACTATTCCTTCCATTCGTAAGTTCGAAAAGTTACTCGAAAACATAAGCTGATTTCTTCATGTTTGACTGATTTAACCCAGCAAGAATTCTCAACTTTAAAGATAAACGATCTGGAAAAAGTCAGATGATCCAAGAAAAGTAAAAAATGCAACTGTGAAACAGGCAGCCCATCCCGATCTTCGAATGGGTTCTGTTTTCTTATCTCCCTCAAAAATGTCTCATAAATCTAAAAGGTGTGGTTAAGCCTAAGATAAATGGGCGGGATGGCAGTAAATTGTTTCATGTTGAAATATACCCGTGATTTACGCGGAGCCATTTTGCAATACTTATGATTTATGATAAATTTGTGAAAGAAGCACATGTATTTTATTATGAACTGGGTGGTGGGGTCAAGCCCTACAAAGATTTGTGTGGACTTGTATTTAAGGGACAACAATCTGAAATGAGAGTGTCATAGAGGCGAATAGGCGTTGTGAAGAGTTAAAGCTTAATTTTATTTATTGCTAAATTATATACTATAATTTTAATTCTCAATAACATTAAGTAAAATCTCTTGTACAATAATTTATGGCCATCAGGGCATATCTTCTTTAAGTCTGTATAGGCACAACCCTGAGGTACACGAGTGATCTATCCTCCCTTCTGTTTTACCCTAGCCTACCCATCAACTTTCTTTTTTCCCTATCTCCTTGTTGCCTTGTGTTTGACGCAGCTTGGCCAAATATGGTCCTTGGGCCATAAAACCCGAAGCCAACCACAACCAACAATAATTTATGTTCAATATAACTCTGAACAGTAATAATTTAAACAATCTGACAACAATATATATTATATGGTATTGACTGCACAGTGATAGTGTCATGGAGGTGGATATGTGTTGTGAGGGGTCAAAGATGAATTGATGGTAGGTTTTTAGGAGAGAAGTCGACTTTAGATCTCTGACATTTTGTCGCTGTGGTACAGTTGATTCCAGCTGAGATGCTTCAGGAACTATTCTACGGGGTTCTGTTTTAACATTTTGGTTCATCGATGGTCACTTGCATCATACATAGTTCATGCACTCACAGTGTTCATATTCTCCCTACAAATTCTCGTTTGCCGGCTCCACTTTCAATAAAACTCAGCTTCGTATACATACAATGCTTCGACGAATGCCAGCAAGTTCATTCGCCACATAATCAATCATTGTGGTTGTTTAATCCCTTCCAATATTTTTACAAACACAGTGATATATAATTCTGTATTGGATCACTTGTTTGACTTGTCATAACAACTTAAGTCCTATTTGTTATTAGATCACGTCAGTCATGGTGACAATGTTCCCGTTTCCTGTCACCATAATGTGACGCGATATGACATAAAATAGGACTTACTTCATAACGGCAGAGAGTATGTTCTTTTCAATGTAGTTTTGAATTGATAGGTGTGAAAACAAATTAAATCTTACTGAAATTGTAAACAAAAGAACTTATGACTGCTAACCTAGCTGTGCGACCAGAGGGAAAGGAAAGTTTTACACCAGAAATTTTAATTAGCAGTCTCAGTACGAGCAAATCACTTTTATTAGACATGTTCAGAACTATGTAATTTTTCTTTACAGATTCGAAATTTGGGCTGTGAGAACTTATACCTATAGTCATAGACCACTTAGCCTTTTAGTACGTCATCCAGGATGTACCACGAGGAGGTAGATCTCCTTTGCCCCTCAAAGGACTTCATTATCTGGCAGAGCACCTCCATCCAATCGGTATATACAACTATCAGTACTGCCAACACCTACGAGATGTAGTCGATTTTCCTCCCTGGGTGTATTTTCGTCTTCTGCGTCAATAAAATTTTCCTTGTATGTGTATGTCCTTTACTTGGCGTTGTCTGCATAGAGTTTTGTGTAGCATGGCCAAATATAGCCATAAAAACAAATCAAGCAACCAATTGTACTGTCAATTATGTGAACTGAAAGAGCTTATGAATAGAGTCCACTTGATCTCTATTGTACATTAATGGAATTGACTCCAGTGCTGGAGGGTTAAAGAACTTTTAATTACTTAATTGGTTACTTCTCTACAGAAATATATCCAATTACAGAAAGCAATAATATATGATCCAAAAATACAAGGAAATAGATGCACATAAATAAAGTTAGATAAGAGAAGATAAAACACTTCATTGAATGTGATTACTTATTGAATTGAAATCATTAAAAATCTATCCGTCCAAGAAAGAATCATACAGTTTAAACACTCTATTTCTAGCAAAATTGATAGACACCTTCTTTTTAAAGGTTTAAGAGAAAAAGTTGCAGTTTCTGGTGATATGCCTGGGGGGCGTTAAATCAATACAAGAAACTAAAAAGGGTAAATCAATTTTGTTATATAGGAGATTGTAAAAAATATTTGTTAAAGCAAAGGGCACTACGGAGTTTCAAAGTAATGAAACTGATTTCGCTATTCAGAAGAATATGCACCCGAAAATTCATAATTCTTAAAATAAATATATCTCAAAAATTTATTCTATATTCTTTCAATACCCATAATCCTAAATTCGTAATAATAAATCCAAATTAAGGATCCATATTCCAGTTTCGATCTAACATAAACATTAAATAATAAAATTATCTTTTAAGTTTACAAGAATCTCTTGTTTTTCTCTTGATCCAACCAAGTTTTCAGTATGCAGATTTTATAATAGTTAGTTTAGAGTATTTGAAGGAAAAACTCGAATCATAATGTATACCTGGAGAAATGTCTTTAGAATTTTCATTTTCTTGTCTTTTCGTTCTTGTTCCGATTAGATTGTAATTTGCCTGTACTGCTTTTGTGTCTCCCTTTTTATGTGAAATTAATGGCAGATGCCTATTTTCACCTTAGAACAGTGTAACAAATCTGACCGAATGGTACACTATATGTTACCGTAGTGAACATAGAGAGGAACACAATGTTACCATAAATGATTTATTTTGTATATGTACAATCACTATTTACAGACTAAGGACATCACACCATCCACTCCGAATCTCTGTTCTAAACTTTCATTGATAATACATTCAATAGCTCTCACAAATTCCTTCTCAAAAATTTATAATTTGGTCCTTCCATAATTAATTTTTCAGTTCAATAAATTTAGGAATTGGAGCAACTTCCTACCATAGCTCTTGTACTAAAACTTTTAAATCCTCTTTCTGTGAATGTGGACTCTGAAATTGAAGATTTAAATTTATAGTCATATACCAGAAAAATGCTGTTTTGTTTCTACTCTAGGTGTCCGGTGACTTTTGTCAGTACAGTGTAGACTTTAGCAATAGTGCTATTGTTTGGTGAGATCTGTCATAAACAGTTCTGTCTTTCCAATGTATGTAGTTACCTTTATTAATCATATTTATTTCCATACATAGCTTTTAAGATAATGTATTTGGATTTTGAAAAAGTAAATACTTAACACATTTTATTGAATTTCAAATAATTTCTCGTTTTGTCTCATCGGCAGATTTAAAATTCAGCGTTATAGCATGCTATTTCTGACATCAATTACTGATGATGTCACTTCTCAGGGGGTCAATCCAAGTGTTTCTCTAATAAAGGCGTAAAATTTAAAAATAAAGAGTACATTACTTCGTATGCATTCTGTTTGTAATCTGAATTTGTTTTGTTGTACAATTTTTGAATGGAAAAAATACGTTGTATGCATTTGATTTATTTAAATCAACTATTCTAGTTTATTCGTCTCTTCCTTCTCAGCATAAATTTTAAGCCAAGCTGTTATTCTTTTTAACAATTTTCTCATCCCTCCGCCCATTTCTTCTGTCTTCTGATCTTTAAATGGTTCTCTAACGATAGGAATTATTTTTAATGCAATTCATCACTTTAAATTGCCCTTAAGAGGGGTATTTAAAAAAATAGCTGGTAAAAAAATCAGCATTAACTGAAGAATCGATCAAAGAGACAGCAAAAATAACATTTTTCTTAAATAGGGCTTGGAATCTAAGAACCATCACATTCATTTAAATAAGTGCAGACATGGTAGACTTCGTCGGAGGGGATATTTCACGTTTTATTCATTCAAATTATTATTTTAATTTTTATGGAATTGATAGCGACATAAGCTTTTCGTTTCAAACGAACTTTCATATATGTCCTCGAGTTCCAAATTGCTTCGCCGGTATTTTTTTCTGAACTCCCAAATTCACCGTTGAATTCCTTTTAACAATCGATTGGGGGGGGGGAAGTATATCCGTGATAAAAGCTGCCAAAGCATATCTTATTCTTCTGGAGTTTCGGTTATTGGTATAGACTCATTCTAAATCACCTTCATGTTCGAAAAATTGCGCTTTTTTGCCAATGGCTGGCCAATTGAACCTTAGTCATCAGGACATTTAAAGGGTGCGGTATTGTGACGTTACCAATCTGAAGCACCACGAGGAAGGATTCACGTTACACCTTCCATACATTCTACTCTTTTATAAAGAGGCCATGCATTCACTCCAAACGGACAAACATCCATGCATTGCCCCAGATTCGAAACAGGAACCTTTCGATCTAAAAATCAGCACCCTGACCACCAGTTGGATTGGTCTCCAACACCTTGGAGATTGGCAATGAGCGATTAGCTTCAGTTTTAAAAAAAAATCATAATTAGATCCGATTGTATGAAAAAGAATTTTTTATATGATCAATATCCTCTCCGATACTCCTCTTACATATATTTAATTTAGAGCATTTTATTCACACTTAGGACAGCGATTTTCAATCTTTTTCATCTCATGGCACACAAGAACGTATTACTAAAATTTTGGGACACATCAGGAAATATATTATATATTTTGTCGATATGACAAAAATAGGTATAATTTTGATTAATTTGCGAAAGGTGATAATAATTACCCACTCTTTGATTCGAAGTGGCTTTTAAAAACTCTTTTGAACGATTTATTCATACTTTGAAATTAAAAAATACCTAATTTGTTATACGGGTAAAGCATGTAATTATTTTTGAACACACACACACGTATTTTCGCACACGTCGAAAATTTAAGTAGTGTGGATACAATAATCATTGCCTTATGTTATGGTGGACATAGAAAGTACTATTTTCAACTAGAATATAAACAGAGGAACCTAGTCTCCTGTTTATTAATTAAGGTTATGTGGAAGCACCAATCTGGATCACTTCTAATCACTAAATGCTTATAGTTTGCCTTTTAATTTGCGAATGAGTAGAAAAAAAAATAAATATTTTTATTTCCAATACAGTGGCATTGTAGACAAACATCCTCAGCTAAAATAGAAAGCACAGTAGAAAATGCATCGTACAAAACAACAGAAATAAATGTAAAAACTAGTATTTTATCATAAGATAATACAAAAAACAATTGAAAGAAACTCGATAGGATAAAACGTTATTTCACACGCTTCAAACAACATAGCACGTGGTCGAGAAAGAATAGGATTAATTAAAATACGGGACAACTGTAGTTTAATTAGTAGTCGTAGATTAGCAACCAAAAGGTTGCGAGTTCAAAATTTGGTCCAGACAAAGACCATCGTGTTTACGGGACTGGTGCATGTTAAATCTGTCGTCGCCTCAAATGTCCTCACGTTGGCGTGATGTGGAAGTTCGGAGAGTTGGGTGCCAGCTCAGGTGTTGATCTCGTCATCTAACTGTGGTTCAAAATTACGAGGTGTTGACCTCTGATCTTTCCCTTCGGTGTTGCTCCCGCACCGTCGCCTATAGCCCTTTGTGTTACTCCAATGCGACGTAAATTCAACTACCTACTTATCATTGAAATACACCATGGATAACATACAAGTGTTTCAGTGGTACACTAGAAATCCGAAAAAATAACCATTTGATAAGAGATCCTTTTACTTGAAGAATACCACATTTCGTTGTGATTAATAAAGTTGAGAATTGTTAGAGCGTAAATAGAAATAATTTATAAACACTTTAAATTGGGGGGTTATTCCCTTTCTTGCACCTTCGAAGTTTTATAATTTTTTTTAAAGTTTCTCGTCAATTTTTAATTGTACATTTCTCTCTGTAAATTAGATGTTTTGGTAAACAGGAAAAAACTGTTAGAAGTTGATTCCTTTTTACATGTTTCGCAAAATTAATAATGTTCTGTGTAATTTATTGATAGATATAATTAATGCTTGTTGTTATAGTATTCTTTGATCAATTGCCACCTATTGTAAGCGTTCCTGGCATTGGTCCAATAAAGTTATCTAACTTTACATATATGTCTACAAATCATTTGCTTCTGCAAGCAATATTTCAATTTCGAAAATTAATGGTTATGCAAAGGCTGGCGACATCCATTCAAATACAATGGAAATACACATTTATTTAGAACAATGTAACATCAAGGCGTTTGCTTTAATACTTGATGAGCAAGCGTTTGCACCGACTTCAATCCTTTACGATTGTTAGCCGTGATAGATGCACTGATTATATTGTGATATATTTTATCATTAAAACACGCGACAATACATAATTATTTAATATTACTTCAAAATAAATGGACACTCTTAAGAAGAAATTTAGAGTTCGTATGTGAACCCTGTTGAAAATAATTCTGCTTATTGCGTTATATATATTTTCCAATTTTTAATAGTTTACTCTGATAATTTAATATTACATAAATGGTAATTTTCTGGCATTACCATTTCTAACAATTACTCTTATACCGACATTAAATTTATATACATTATTATGTAGTATTTGTACATTGAATATTTTCTCCTCATTTCAAGATTTTATGGTCATTTTAATGCAACGTGGTAATTACTAGAGAATTTTAATGCACTAGTAGTTACCGCGTTTCACTTCTATTTGGCATGTGTCTGCCTATTTGTGTGTATATGCGTGTAAGTGCCTCCACAACGTTCAAATGGCTAGATACATATGATGAAACTTTGTATACTTTTAACAATCACGGGGTAACATAGTGAGTGAACATGGTAGTCTACCTAAACATCAGTCTATTATTACGCAAAGTAGCTAAGGGGATGGGCTATTGGAGCAATGACCACGAGTGTAAATGTCTAAAGGGATGGCATTACAAAAACATTAATTCACACTTTTTGAGGTTTTCATTGGAAAAAGAATTTTATAATTGCACGATTTTTTTTCATGACAGAGGTAGGACACGTCGTTTTGCTGTTACAAGGGCGCGTGTGTTAAGCAGTCTAATTTACCTAGGGAATTTACTGCTCAAGATTTAAACCTGATAAAATTAATAATAGCCTTAAAGTTTCATTTTTGTATATTAATATCCTAAAGAGATAGAAGAGACAATACTTGAAATCATTTACACACACACACAAACATCTAGAAACCACAAAGCAAGGTAGGAGACTTCTTTTCTTACTTTTACCTTTAATTAATTTCAATAAAAAATTAATAGTGCGTTCATAATTAATGTGGTACTAAATAGCATAATTTATGCTCATTTAAAGGATCATACTTTATCTTCATTTTAAACAGGTAAATTTGGTTTTGGACAAAGGGCGGCATCATCCTCATTCGCTAAAATCTCCGAAAAAACCAGCTTCGCACCTTCCGTTGCGCAATTTCAAGGTTGTAACGTTTAACGGTTACAAGCTGCGTTCGCCACGCAGACCAATTTCCCAAGGGAATTTTCTGCTCAAAATTTAACATGGTAAAATTAATAGTCGCCATAACAATTTCGTTTCTTGAACATTAATATTTAAAAAGAATAGAAAATTTATTGTTGTACTGAATAGCATATTAAATCCTCATTTAAAGGATCATACTTTATCTTCATTTTAAACATGCAAATTTGGTTTTGGACAAAGGGTGGGCATCATCCTCATTTGCTCCAAGTTTCAAAAAGAATAGCTTCGCACCTGCTGTTGCACAACTTCAAGGTACGTCGCTTATCCGTTACAAGGCGCGTTCGCCACGCAGTCCAATTTACCAAGGGAATTTACTGCTCAAGATTTAAGTCTGGTAATATTAATAATCGCCATAACTTGAGAGAGCCTCGTACTTCTTATTCCCGAGGAGAAATATTTTAGAATCTAAGGCCTGATGTTGAATTTGAGATTATGTAGCATTTTCTTGCGGCTGCGGCCATACTACTTCATACCGAGAATGATCTACAAATCTAATTATCTTAACTCTGCAAAGACGGGCACGCAAGAGGTGCATTTCTCGCTGTTTCGCTTCTGCAGCAACAGCAAAGCGGATGCCGTGAGTGGATTCATTAATATTTAAGAATTATTTAGATTAAAAAAAAAGGGAATGCTTGCGTATGTGTGTAATGTTTCTAACATCCAATTCGTAAAAGTGTTTCTCGAAGTAAATTAGAAACTGTCTCTGCATTTTCTTGATAGGAGAGCATCTTTCTTAAATGAAATTGTATCTCAATGATGTACGGCATTTTGAAGTATTTTTATCTCTCTTTTGAAAGCGTTTCTGTTTCTGGATGGATCATCTTAGATTTTAAATGTAAGTTTAAATTTCAATTTTATCATTTTCTAAGGATTGTAAGTCCATTTCTGAGTATTGTTATTGTTCAATATTATAATTACATTTAGAGGATACAGGGTCGAATTCTCTTATTTAGTTCAAATTAAACACTAGTTTGCTTTTCATCTATGCATGTTAAATCACTTACATTTTCCATCGTGCGTTTCTTACGTTACAGATTTCAAGCTACTTAAATACCTTTATTTGCATCTGTGATGTTTTATATAATTTCACTTTCGTTTTTCATTAAACATTTTGTTGCTCAATGTTTAGTGTATTATTAAATGTGTTTGTAAAATAAGGCTATTTTCAGTCACTTCAAAGAAGCATCAAAGCATCTGAAATTTTCATGCAGCATTTATTTTGGACCTCTAGAATTTAGTAGTCATATATATATATATAAACAATCAAACATAAAAGCGTAAAGTACCAGAAATGTATATACCTGCAAAAAGCCGGAAGGCGAACACGCAGAGAAGCAGAGAGCCAAAAGGATAAAAAGCCAAAGTACCAGGGTATAAACAGTCAAAGAGAAGCCAGAAAACAGAACTGAACTGTCATGTATGCGCGCGATGAAGCTGCAGACATAGCATGGATGGCAATATAATTCAATAATACAAAACAAGGAGAACTTTAGGAATTTAAATTAAAGAGTTCCAAGAAAATTAGGAAGAAAAAATGTAGAAGTGTTGGTGGACCAGGGCGTCATGACGAAGGGGCCTGACCCAGTCAGCACAATATGGTGTGGGTGGCAATTCGCCAAGAGACACCCCCCTCCAAACACCATAAGTAAAAAGGCAAAACTAGAAAAACAAAACTGCCAAAAGGTCAAATAGGTGGAGAAGTCCAAGCAACACGGAACATTCGAGGACAAACACAAAATACAAGCACAACATAAAATCACACAAAACTATAGACAATACAAATTTACCCATATTGATAAACCTCAAATCCACAACACCCCGCCGCAACTCATATGAGGACAGCCAGCAGATGTCATTCATAACGCCCAATAAAAGTTGAACTATGCATCATAGTCAAGAAATCGGACTTTAAATTTATTATAAATGCTTCTAAAATTTTTATAAATTACTTAAAAAATTTTATAAATGAAAATCTCCCATCTTCTGGAATAAACACCCCCATTACTATAAGACAATAGCCCTAGCTATTAAAGACTTACAAAATAAATTCATAATTACACAGGTTGATAAAGCATCAGGTAACTATGCTATTATTTGTGAAAACCTATATTTAAATTTGCTAGATACTGAGCTTAAAAATTCGGATACTTATTTCTGATAATCTACATATAATACTATTATTAAAAAATTATTTCTTTAAATAAAAGATTAAAAGTTTCTAATCATCATATTATTTTACCTTACATTACTATTGTTCCTAAATTTCATAAAAATCCAATTAAATTCCGTTTTATTACCTGTGGTACAAATACTTATATGATTAAACCAGGTATTTTACTTTGCAGATATCTAAAATTTATTCTTAATGCCATAATTAAAGAAGGTTACACCTGGATTACTAGCGATAATAATAACGTTTTAAATTATATAAATAAAAATGTTATTAATAATATACTAACATACGACTTTAAAGACTTATTTACTAGCATACCCACTGGGCAAATAAAGAAGTTCTAAATTACTATTATCATGATTTTACAAATCTAATTACTATTGAACTTGAGAATTAGGAATTTTTGGTTAACTATTGTATCTTTAATAATTTTATTTTTAACGGTGTGCATTTATTTTTTCAGGTTAAGGGAAAGGATTCCCCAGGATTCCAATTTTTCATCCATTCTTGCTCATTTATTTCTATATTATTATGAAAAAAATGTCTGCCTACAAATTAATTCTGCCTTTAGATATATTGATGTGTGTGTGATTTGATTGTTTTTAATGATAGTAATTTTGCTAACCATACAATATATGTAAATGGATATACCCAGATGAATTACAGTTATTAAAAACTAATTCAGATAACAATAAAGCCGTCTTTCTAGACTTGGATATATCTACTTTAAGTAATAAAATTGATATTAATATTTATGATAAAAAAGATGATTTTGAATTTCCAGTTTTTAAATTAATATTTTGGGATTCTAATATTTCTAACAATTTCTGGTCAACTGGTACGTTTCAGTAAAATTTGTAACTCGAAATCTAATTTCCTGTTCAATGTAATAATCTCATTAATACACTTCTTAATAATAAGTACCCTCACTCTTTTTATAGGATTATTTTTGAAAGATTTAAAATACTAATATTTATTTAACTGAATTAACCACAATGGCTTACTATTTTGGGGACTTGCCTTTTGACTATCATGTATTAACTTTAATCGGTTTTTTCCGAATCGGAATTCCAGTTCCGATAAACAGGCTTGGAATTTCGAGTCGGAATTCCAATACCGATTTCTTGATTATGATGCATAGTATAACTTTTATTGGGCGTTATGAATGACATTTGCTGGCGGTCCTCATGTGAGTTGCGGTGGGTTGTAATCAATTTGAGGTTTATCAATGTGGGTAAGTTTGTGTTGTCTATAGTTTTGTGCGATTTTATATTCTGCTTGTCTTTTATGTTTGTCCTTGAATGTTCTGTGTTGCATGGACTTCTCCACCTATTTGACCTTTTGCCAGTTTTGCCTTTCTACTTATGGTGTTTGGAGGGGGGGGCTACTCTTGGCGAACTGCCACCCACAAGTAGAAAACACGATATTGTGATGACTGGGTCAGACTCTTCCCAAATGACGCCTCCTTTGGCCTGCAAAACAGCTGCAACTCGCTTGGGCATAGATGACACACGTTCTTGGTACATGACTGGAGAAGGTTGTACCAAATGTCTAAGTAGCGGTCACGCAAAGTCGAGATATTCGGACATGATGGTGTTCGAGCTCTGAGCTGCCGCTCCATGACATCCCAAATGTGCTCTATCGGATTAATATCCGGCGAGTTAGGTGGCCAGGACATTAAGTGGAATTCATCAGTATGCTCCTCGAACCACTCCAACACAATCCGAGCCTTGTGACATGGGGCGTTGTCCTGCTGGAAGATTCCATTTCCAGTTCGGAAGACAAACGCAATGTAAGGGTGCAACTGATCCGCAATGATGTTCAGATAGTTCGCAGCGTTCATGGTCTGTTCTACCACAAATACGGGTCCCAGAGTCGCCCATGAGAACGTCCCCCAAAGCATAATACCGCCACCACCTGCTGTACAAGAGAGGAGCAACTGTTCGCCTGGCAGATGGCGTACCCTGACACGACCATCGAAGTGATGAATGAGAAATCGGGATTCATCTGACCAGGCAATTCTCTTCCACTCATCCATGGTCCAGTCTCGATGTTCCCGGGCCCACTGTAGGCGTAGTTGACGATGACGCTTGGTCAACAAAGGCACACGAGTGGGACGTCTGCTGCACAGTCCGATATCCAAAAGTGTCCGCTGAACTGTGTGTTCCGAAACACTTGCGCTTGGACCTGCATTGTATTGGGCTGTCAGCTGAGCGCCGATTTTGCTTTACCAAGCGGGACAGTCTCCGACGGCCTTCTTTGATGACGCGTGGACGACCAACACCTTGGCGTCTACTGCTGGTGTCACCGTCATTTATACACTTTGCATGAATACTACCAACGGCAGATCGTGAGTTACCAGTCGTGCAGTTTCGGTGATACTCATTCCGAGTCTTCGGGCCATTACGATCTGCCCTCTATCAAATTCGCTTAGATCAGCAGCCTTTCCCATCACTCGCAAAAGTAAGTGCAAGAATGATTACTTACCTTCTCCAGCAGCAGTTAAATAC
Source organism: Meta bourneti (assembly GCA_933210815.1). Taxonomy (NCBI): domain Eukaryota; kingdom Metazoa; phylum Arthropoda; class Arachnida; order Araneae; family Tetragnathidae; genus Meta; species Meta bourneti. The sequence goes on along the minus strand of OW119927.1, from coordinate 35,584,303 downwards.
CATTCTCACTTAATCACGTGCCCTCCACGTCATCTAGACGAGTTGATTGAAAAATGTGGGGATGGTCATAATGTTTTGTCTTGTCAGTATATAAATATATATATATATATATGATGAGTATTCGTGTCACTCACTCCTACAATAACATTCAATTCGACTTTCAATATATATATATATATATATATATATATATATATATATATATATATATATATATATATATATATATATATATATATATATATATATATATATATATATATATATATATATATATATATATATATATATATATATATATATATATATATATATATATATATATATATTGAAAGTCGAATTGAATGTTATTGTAGGAGTGAGTGACACGAATACTCATCACCATGAATGTTTTAATGTTTTATAAGCCTGTACTTAACATATAGATTTCCATGTTTCAGTTAAATATTAATCACATTTTTATATTCTACTATTATTTTACAGCTTCAATATTCAAACAAAACTAAAATTTCCCTTCAGGAACTAGTAACAACACATTTTTAAAAATAGACGGTTTGACCCAGATAATGACTAGTTTGGTTTTATGGCGAGAGGGTCATCTATGGCCAAGTTGAGCCAAACGTAATATCAATCATTGCACATGTGCATGTAAAGATAATTTTACTGACTCAGAAGAGAGAAATACATCCATAAGTTAGAGGAATCGAACCTACACCACCTTCAACTCGCAGACATTAAATGTCAATTCCTTTTACAACCAAAGACCGTCGAGTACGTGGGATGTCTTGCACGTTAAATCTGCCATGGCCCAAAATGTCTTCACATTAGTGTGGTGAGTGGGGAGCCAGTTCAAGTATTGACCTCATCATCTGACCGTGGTTCAAAAGTACGAGGTGTTGTCCTTGGGGGTTGATCTCGGACCGTCACCAATAACCCGTTGTGTTGCTTTAGTGCGATATTAATTTACTACCTACATACCTTCAACAAACTCACTTTGGCGTGTCTTGGAAGTTTGGAGAGTGGGAAGCCAGCTCAGATATGAACCTCGTCATATTACCGCGGTCTAAAACGACGAAATGCTGTCCTCAATCTTTCCCTTCAGGATTGATCCCGGACCGTCGGCAATACTTTGTGCTGATCCAGTTTGACGTAAATTAAACTACCTACCTTTAACGAACATATGACTACGTATTAAATTTCTATTAAAAATTGCGATCATGAAAAAGTACAAACCAACTCAACTCACACTAATATAAACATTAGAAAAATGGGGTACACGTGCATCAAACACGCTACATTTTTATCTCATCTTTCAAATTAATAACACGCTTGAAATTCAATTTCGTACGATAAATTCACTCTGGCTTATTTTCAACATTTCAGTGTAAATTAAATAGACCCTTGTGAAAAATCCACAGCAAACTTTAGAATTTACTTTCACTTTCTCGGTCATATGGAGGTTTTTTTTAAGTACGATTTGAAATGGAGAAACCCACACATTTTCCGTAAGTGACGTTAACTGAGATTGAAAGTAATTTCAAAGAAACTAATAAAGTGAATGTTTACAAGATGTCTCTGACTACATTTCACTAATTAGATCATTTGGAAACGTCGTTTCGTTTTCTCAACAGCTTGTATTCTTGAAAAGCGCTCCCATCTTACGGAATGTAATGGCATTCATAGCATTTTCGGATTAATCTAAAATGCAGCTGCTTAATTAGGTACGTTAGACCAAGCTTCTTCAAAATTGTTTATTACACACTTTGTAAAATAGAACATAAAGCAAGGGACAACCATAAATGGAAAAAGGTAAACTGTTTTAGTTGTAAATTAGTCGTATAACTACAGAATGTAACACTTTGGAGTCTTTCTCACTTAAAATTTCGAGAGTAAATTAGTATGAAATATGTAGTTTGGCCTTCATCTATGTACGACATCTTCATCTAGAAATTTATGAATCATTCTAGATTTACTATTTCTATCTAATATGTTTACGGAAAATCCCATGCAGTACTAAAGGTAGGTGCTTTGATGATAAGGGTACATGTAATCGAATGGACGATTAGGAATGTTATGATTTTTATGCCAGTAAGATATAAAGATATATTAAGATTTTTCTATGCTGATGTTACCAAGTATAGAATAACTTCAATCATTGAAAAAGTAGTAATTTACATTTGTGTATGAAACTTTTGCAAGACTTGTATTGGTTACATGAAAGATAATTGAAGATGCAAAAGTTTTCCAATGTTATATGTTGGAAAACATTGTAGTGACAGGAAGAAACAACTACAACTCGCAGGCAGGCGGCTAGCGCAGTGGGAAAACCCACTGAACTAGATTTGTGGTTCAGTGGGTTTTCCCACTGCTCTAGCCGCCTGACTACGAGTTGTAGCCGTTTCTTCCTGTAACTACAAGGTGTATTTTTCTCCTCTCTTTACCAATCTTTTTCTGAAAGCGTATTTACAATACTAACAGTAAGTACTTGATAATAAGGTTTCATGTAATCTATTGGAAGATTAAGAATATTTTTATGTAGTATTGCCATCTATAAAGTAACTTCCGTCATTGAAAAAGTTGTAGTTCGCATTTGTGTATGAAAGTTTTGTTTGATTTCTATTGTTTACGTAATAGATAACTATCAGGATGGCCGATCTACACTCGGTAAAGATGGGCTGAGTCATAAATTTACTGTGCGTAAAAATATTGTATCTTTTGACTCTTTCCGAAAATTGTAATACTAAGTCAAAATCTTCAAGATAAAAAAATGTTTCACGTATCAGAGAAAAAGGGCTACGATAGGCAAATTGATAGAATTGCAGATTATCAACCGGCGGTTTACAAGTTCGGAACTTGATCCAATCAAAGACCGTTGTGTTTGTGGGGAAAGGTCTACGTTATATATATCTTGGCCAAATGTCCTCACAGTGGCATGGTGTGAAAGTTTGGAGAGTGGGGTGTCAGTTTAGGTGTTGATTCGTCACCTGACCTTGGTTCAAAATTACGAGGTGCGGTCCTCGGATCTTTCGCTTTGGGACGGATCCCTAACTGTCGCCAATAGCCCACATATGTTGCTCCAGAGCGACGTAAACTCAACGAACTACCTACCTACCGACCAGATATAAATTAATAATCAACATCAAAGCAAAGTGAATGGTCAGCTTTTTTGTTTGTATTATAGTTAAGAACTTTTGAATCAAAGTTTTATTTTTTTATACGTAACAAATAAAAGACACTAAACATAATTATTAATTATTATTAAATACATACAAGACGTATGCCCAATGCAATAATATGCCCAATGTATCACGGTATGATAGAGGTCTTTGGATACCCTTCTGTAGCCATTCGGGAGTGGTGTTTGAGGCCCCAATGCTGCCCGTATAACAGCATTTTGTATAGTCGAGTTCCATAGACATTATATTTAGGTAAACTACAATGATGTTCAACAGTTCTTTCCATGCAACATTACGAGCACGATGTGGATTCTCTAGTGGTAGCAAGACTAAAATTATTTCGTCTCTTGACTCTGGAAGTGGCAAAGCATAGCATTCCATGCGCGAAAACGGATATCAGTAGTTTGACGCCATAGAGGTCGACGGTTTGGCCTTAGACTTTGTGCACGGTTATAGTAAATGCAGGTATTGTTAGGAAACTGATTTCGTTGCATTGAACATCTAAGTTGACTTTTGCTTGAGTCGAGCTTGATTAGTAAAATATGTACTTCTCGGCCAGATTGTTCTCCGGACATGATCTTCGCCTTTGAGATGCTGTAGAGCTCGTTCACAATCAGCCTCGTTTCATTGTAGAACCCTTCTGATTCTGAAAATTGCGCAGTAGTATGGTGATTGTATTCTTCAGCAAATGGGCAATGTCAATGAAGTTGAACCCCAGGAGGGCTCCTTTTGGCAGGTCCTTGACTGAGTCGTAGCTTTGATAGACTTTGTAGGTTCCATGTAGGTCCTCATTGATCTCGGCATCCATCCAACTGACGTCTTTGTTCAATGGCGCAAGTATATCCCAGTACCTCATTTCTTCATATTTCGCATTGGTGAGGACATTTCCAAAGTTTTCATCGATGAGATTTCCATTGGAAAGAATGCTATACCTTCCGGTAATTCAATTTCAAAATTGTTTTGGTTAGCTTTCATACATTGGATGCGGTCGCGTTCCACTTGAATATATTGAGAAGGTACTGCTGAAAAAGTCGGTCATGAAACTTCAAGGCGTTGAAGTGAGTCTCACACATAACGGGATCCCTTATAGCTGTTTCCTGAGGACATGTTCTTCACCAGTACATATCGAAAGACGATTCGGTACTGTGCCAATTCAAGTCGCGTAAGATGCTGATGGCTGTCAAAAGGTGTTTGCAGTTCCAGATTGAAGTAGCCAAATGTTCCTTTTGGGTACAACAAGAGGTGAATGACGGGCTTCACGCTATTGTCGGTATTCCTCAAAGTGAAAATATTTTTGCCACGCTGATGCATCATCATTTCGTTGTCCGTAAAGTTTCGATCAAGGTTAAATCTGAGGATTGTAAATGCTTCATTCGATAAGGGATCGTTGAATTTTCTGTACTTGGTCCCCTGTGGTATAGTGAACAGGAGTCGAACGTGAAACGGAGTGATTCTTTCTGCAGCGGCATGCTGTTTGATTGCTTCTTTCATTTCTAGAATCATCATGAAGGTTTGCTTGAAATCATTCTGCGATCGAATAATTTTCTCCAGCAATTTCATTAAAGCTCAACTGATTCCATGATTGAGAGATTGTTCGAGTCGCTCGGTAACAGCATTATCGGAGTCCAGTAATCCATTTGACCATACTGTGGTCGTTTAAATTCACCTTTCATATTTTATGTCAGATAACCTGCCATATCCATCTTGAGGTAAACGTGTCCGCCGACGATGAAGTTAGGATACCATGATTGCTGATGGTTTTATTGGTGTGAGCGTTGACAGAAGGCAGAACAAGCATGCATTCAGGTTCACTCCTTTCTGAAATTATTCGGAGAGAAAATGGCGTCCTAAAAGGAGACGCACCAATTCATTTCGAAATTGCGGGTGTTTCAGCTCTATAGGGTCATGCAAGCAGCAGTTGACAAAGTGGTTAATTAGGTGGATACACGTTCTTTTGGGTCCCTCTTCAGACAATTCTGAAGTGCATGCCCGCGGCGTTGAAAGGTACGAGTTGACAGCGCACTTCTAGATCAGCAACCGATTCTGTCCCAAGGCTCTTCATCATGACAGCATTGTTCTTCCGAGTGCTGGTTCCGTCATTCATTGGTTTTGTTGGCTAGTCGTTGAGTTGCACGTTGTCTCATGTCTTCTAGTAGCTGAACATTTTCATCGACGGTTTCGGTTGCGATTCGCTGTGATGTTCAACATAGTCTTTCAAGTTCTAGTAACGTTCTCTAGATGATTCGTCCTCTTCATTTTCTATTTATTTGACACATCTAATCGAGTTTTTTCCTACTGAGTATCATTAAGTACCATAGTACCATAATAATGTCAGAGATTATTTCCAGACTAGGATTGCTCTTGTAGAAGTTGTTGATTAATCCTCATCCAAATGAAGGCTGTCTGCTTCGAGAAGAGAATCCTATTGGAATACAGTGACTCTTGAATGGCCAGGCTGTTCCATATTTACTTTTTTGGCTTGTTCTTCCAACAGTGTCATGTTCTTCTTATCAAAGTTGAGATCCCGACATTTCCTGAGGCGTCCGTCAGGCATCTTTCTTGAGGATAGGATTATTAATTAGCCTTTAGTTGAACCGAGATTCAAATTACCTCCAGTAGCTAATCCACTGCCTAAACAAATGGGCTGCCACAGTCTGTGTCTGATTGAAATCAAAGTGTTAGGATAAAAATAAAGTTAAATCTACATAAATAATTTACATATAAACGTTTATTTTTGGGTCACATGATCCTGGTAAGTAAAAGACTACCATTGCTCACTCTGCTTTTATATTTTGAATATGATTGGAGCAACAGAACGAACTATTGGTAACAGTCCGGGATCAATCCCAAAGGCAAAGGTCCGAGGACAACACCTTGTAATTTTGAACTTAAGCCATCACCTGAATCTACACCCCATTTTCCAAATTTCCACTTCACGCCAACGCGAGAGCATTTGTGGCCATGACAGATTTAACTTGCACCAGCCCTCCAAGTACATGACGATCTTTAGCTGGATCAAGTTTCGAACTCGCGACCTCTGGTTGCTAATCGACGACTCTACCGATTGGGCCACCGAAACCCTCTAGGCTCATGATACGTCTTTATTTGTAGGTATTCTTTGTCAATTAATTTACGAATGAATTGATCGGTAACGCTGTGATTATTATCATCCAATTATTTTTGAAACTGATACATTGAAACTAAGTTACTTTTTATGAAAGAAAAATATTTGTATTTTAGATCTATCATATTCTTGCTTGTTGTTTAGAGTCTTATATCATCTTTTTACTGTGCTTAAAATGATTAACAATCCGTAATTATGAAAATAATTAGAAATTAAACTCTGTCATATACTTATATCGTTATGTGAATAAATTCGATCAGCACATATTGTTAAGCACTCTAGTGTTTAATGCAATCTCAGTGCCTTTCTTTGCTAAAATGAATACTAATTGATATACATTCTTGCAGAATCTAATTATCATAGACACTCTTTTTTACCTTATATTCATTTTAAATATTTTAACCAGTCTTTCTTGTGAACATTTTTCCTGTTGATATCATTGACATTTACGATGCAGAGCCAAATGATTTTGAAAAGCAAACTTTTTTAAAATTTGTTCTATAATTTTGCATATATATTTAACTACCTATAAAATTTCTTGTTAAAAGTAGGTTGTAAAACTATATTACTATCTGATATATGAGTTCTGAAACTACTTCATAAAAGTTGCTGTCAAAGCTTGTACAATTTTTATAGAAAGGTTCATTATAAATAATGCAAAAATATCACTTAAGGAATTAGCCCTTAAATGACATTAAATGGCTCCAGATGGGACGATTTATATCTAAAATTCTTTTGTCAAAACTACTTTCCGAACAACTACAAATAAAATTAATACGTTATTTAAAAGCTGACACCTTTACCTAATTAAAACCAAACAATTCTCAAAATTGATATTCCCTGGTTGATTTAACATTTTCCTGCTTAATTTGAATTCGGAGTTTCTATCATGGTCTTAATATCTTAGAAACATACTTCCTTCGCGTTATTTCCATCGTTATAGGTATGCATGTTAATGCATAAACCCAGAAAAATAATTCATTACACATAGGTATAAAAAATATGAAATACTTTGTATACAAAAAATTCTTAAACTTATACCACTTCATTTCCCCAACCCAGATTCCATTCACCATAACCAAATGAGAAAGCTTAAACTTCCTGAATGAAGTCAAATTTTCATTTTTTACAAAAAAAAAATCATATTAAACCGTTTCCTAAAACTTTTAATGAAAAGAAAATTAATATTTTCCTGTCGAGAAACAGGACGCAACTAAAATCGTGAATACAGAATCCTTTTTTCAGAATTAATACTCCTCGTACATCAGACCTCTTAACAGCCGGGGGCTAAGAGGTAATAAAATAGCTTTCGAACGAAATTCGCTTATTTTTTTTCGGAAATAAATTAAAAGGGAAAAATAAAAAGATATATTCCCGCTCATCAAAATTCTAAAGAAAAGTCTTGCTCAGAGCCAATCAGTTTTGAAGCAATCCAATTCCCGATAAACGCACAAAAATAAAGAGCAAAAAGACGAAGAGATACAGAAACAGAAATGACATGTAACGAACCTATAATCCCGTGAAGCACAGGATTCTCACTGTTACAAACTAGAAGAGCTTTTGATTTTCCTCAAAAAAATGAAGAAAGTAAACATCCAGAGAAGAAAAAAAAATTTCATTCCAATCTCTTCTTTCCGTTTATCAAAGGATGTAACCTTTTTGGCTTGTTTTTCTCTTTCATTTTTTTTTCTTCAAGTTGACTAACAAGCGTAACTCTTGAAAAACTCGACCTGGAATCAGCCAAGTCGAAAAAAAGAGAAATTTAGTACACAGCAAAAGGACAAACACAACAGACCGAACTTTGCGGGATAGACGATCCTGCTCAAGCGAACAAGTAATTTAGTTCAAAGGTTCTGTAAATTTAAAAAAATTCTTATATATAGCAGGATCAAGGATTAATTGGATTGGATCTGTAAGTTCTGTAATAGAGTAAGTATTGCGAATCAACTTTGGAGGAGAGAGGTTTTCCTTTCAAGCAAAATGTAGATGGCGGTAGTGTTTTTGCAGCGGAGATTGTTTTCCGTAAGCACTTCGAATGTGACGTCATTTGACTTATTTTCGAATAGAATTTCAGAATTTTGACAACAGAAGTTCCTAACATGAATTTTGAAAGCATATATAATTGATTAGTTAACGCCATTTAGATTAAGCGCCCAAAGTCGCCAAAACTACATTTCAAGGTAGCCCCATATGTATAATTCGAGAGCATTTGGGCAGCGGAAGTAAAATCTTCGCTTTTTGTCTGGTTTCTGTTTACGCTGAAAATCCCTCTGATATCATCATGCTGAACTAAATGACAGTTTATCATGGACAGCAGCACATAATTTGAACATCTGTGGATTTTTTCCCTGTTGGAGGGTATTAAATAAATCTCTTCATGTGGTCAGCAGTTATACTTTAAAATGGCAACAAAAATAAATTAGAAGCTTTTCCTGTCAAGCTAAGTGTTAGTGGCGGTAATATTCTTGTGGTGCAAAGTCCTTCCTGTACGTATATTCCAAACATGGCATCAAGTGGAATGTTTTTGAATACGATATAATAGTTTTATTTCAATCTCATCAATGTTAATTCAAATAACGTATTGTGAATTTGGAAGCATTTATTTTTGAAGAAATATATATATATATCACATATATATAATAACCAATCAAATTTACAAAATATTAAAAAAACAAAATATTGAAAGATCATCATGATCCACCAACACACCAATATATATATATATATATCACAAAAAGTAATGCCTTGATACTAAATAGCATACACTAGTTTTTCATAATGCACATCAGTAATATAAAAATCTTTGTTAGTACAAATTCTATAATAAATCCGTTTCAATTTTTGCGTAGATCTATGAAGACCTCATTACATTCTATCATAGCCTGAGATTAATGTAGATTTACTTTGGTAATAAATAGTTTATTATAGTTTTAAATTAATATATAAATTTCTTCTAAAAAGAATATTTACAATCCCTAAAAAGACAAAATTATTGATATTAAAATGTATTCAGAGAGAAGAATTTCCGAACTCTAAAACTATCGATTTTGTAAGGGAAAGTTGATTCATGTGCATATGTAAGACCACTTTGCTATGCAAACAAGGAAATTCTCACCAAGAGCGGGAGAATTCAAGAGAAAAATATATTCAACCATTAAGTGAATAATAACATTAATAATATCTTCGTATAGTTAACAATTTTCCTTGTCTGCTGCAAATAAAGAATATTTTCTACGTATCGGTACTTGTTATTGTTTCAGCACTTTTCTCTAATGGACATTCCATAGAAGTTACAGATAATTGGTTTAAAGCTGAATTTCTGAGAGTTATATTTCAAAAGGATTAATGTACTCTGTGGTACTTGATTATCGTGTTTCCGTAAACTATATTTCACTGTGAAGCTTAAATTGTTTCAATGGGAGCTAGCTCTTATAGGGGTAAATTAGTACTTAAAATCGTCGGAACATTAATGGATTTAAAAACCTGTTATGGTAATTTGATTCATGACCATACAATAAAAAATCTTTAATTAATACATTGTGAACAAGATTTTAAGAATGATGAAAATATCCTTTCATTCCTTTTTACATAAAAGGAAAACTTGAAACAAGGTAGATCAATTTTTATCCTGGTTAAGGTTAAATAAAATATTCAAATATTTTCACGAGAAATTGCTCGTGTGCATGCTACATAAATATTAAATCCTGACATAGATGTAAGGAAACGAGTAGCCCAGTGATAATATTTATGATAAATAGTAGGACACATGAGAAATATTAACACAGAAACTTATTGTAAACACGTATTAGATGATACAGTTCATATATCAATAAGTATATAATTTTCTGTTTGGCATGGTTCCAACTTAATTCATTAGAGATAACCCAGTGACATTAAGCATCAATTTTCCAATTTTGTAAGAGGTGTCCATTTCAATTTTATGAGAGTTGTCTTCCATTAAACTAAATGTAGGTGGCGTTAGTATCTCTCCTACGGAATTTGTTCCTAGTACATATTCGGGTCTCAGTAGCCCGGTTAGAAGAGTAGCGAATTATAAACCGGAGAGTTGCGAGTTCTAAACTCGCCGTGTGCGTAGCGGATGGTACAAGTTAAATCTGTCGTGGCCTCAAAAGTCCTCACGTTGGCATGGTGTATTGTTGGAGAGGGGAGTGCCCGATCAGGTGTTGTCCTCGTCATCTGACCATGGTTGAAAATTACGTGTGTTGTCCCTTGGGGATCTACGGATCTAACGTTTGATCCCGGACCATCTTCAATACCCCTTTGTGTTGCTCCAGTGTGACATTAATTCACCTACTTACCAGTACATATTCTGAAAGTGACATGGCGGCTTGCTTTTGGAATACGATTTCAGCACGTTGACAGTAAAAATTCCAAGGTATAAATCCGAATTGATATGTGATAGTTGAGAGATCAACGTCAATTAGATTTAAAGAGAGATAAAATAGAGGATTTTTTGATACGTTTTATCCATCACGAAGGGTAAATTAGAGAGTGCTCATTGAAAAGGACCAAATAAACTTTTATTTTGGCTGAATGATATGAACGCCGTGATCGTCGTCCGTACAGTGAGAAAACAACTACGGATCTAACGTTTCTAATAGATATATAAAATAAAATAATTTTCACATACTCATGAAATCACTCTCAGTGAATGAGCTTCAAGACATAATAATATCTAGAATGCTTCGTTACAAGGTGCGCAGTATTGTAAACATAGGTGACCGTAAGTTGCTCAATAATGTGATTTTTGGAACCCTTAGACTGCCTTATTAACAACGATGAATTTTAGACCCCAGATTCCGAAGAAATTGTAAGAGATGGATGATTTTAAGACTTAAATATAGTGTTCAGTTTTACAGTTTGGAATCATTCAAAGAAATTCATTAAAAGTTCCATTCCATAAAGGTAGGAAAGCTCATTAAAAGAAATTCATACAAAGAAAATGTGAAACACATGACAGCATGTAAGAAAGAGATATATCCTTGTACAATCTAGTCACCTGGATGAACATAGTTTGAAATGAAGTTTCACTTGAATAAGACAAAGAACTCAAAAAAGAAAGAAAATACCACATTGAGACTAAATGAGATTAGTCCCATCAACACAATTAAGAATTTTGCTCTTATCAGATTTTTATGCATCTAATCCAAAAATGTACGAGCTGATCATTTTTATAGGTACAATCTGTCCAAAAAGTATCCTAACACCTCTTGTCATTCCCATCTCTGGAATCGTACAGTCCAACAAAAAATGTTACTAGACTTGGAATAATGCCTACTACAAATAAATCTGTATTTTATTAGCATAAGAATCCTTTCCATACAGTTAGAGTTCGAATCCAACCAAAGACCGTCGTGTACAAAGGGGGATGGTCCACGTTAAATCTGTCGTAGCCTCAAAAGTCCTGGCGTGGTGTGGAAATTTGAAGAGTGGGATGCCAGCTCAAATGGACCTCGTCATCTGACTGTGGTTTAAATTACGTGGTGTTATCCTTGAATCTTTCCTGTCGGATTTGATCCAGGACAGTTGCCAATAGCCCGTGGCATTGCTCCAGTGCACTTTAATTCAAAATACTTATCTACCTACCTACCATTTATTTAGAAATTATTTACGAAATTTTAAATATCCCTACTTTAATGCCATTTGAAGATATTCCATTTTACTCTAAATATAAATTTTTGTACGAATGGGACTATAATTGCCGGAAATGTAAGCTAAAAACCATTTATGGTCCGTCTCAATATTTAGAATTTTAAAATGAAGGTCAAGCATAGTGTTTTAGTACATTTCGCAATATGCACTCGATTCCCAGTTTCATGAACTTATTGGTTTTATTTTTTATCAAAACAAGTGCCTATTTCAATGGTGAATTTTAAAAATATATCTGGAGATTGAAATTATTTTAAATCTTATGCAGAGTGTATAATAAATAATCGTCTAGTAACAAAAAGTCAGAAATAATTTTTATTTTGGTTAATACATTTTATTTAATATTTTACAAATCAATGAGAGGTATAATGATTGCTCTTGTTTATTACTTCTTGGATCCTCTGAGACCATGCAATCAATTAAACTTCACACTAAGTCTTTCTCACCCCTAACTACTTGCCACAAGCTGATGAACAAAGTTGATCATCAGAGGAAATTCTTATCAAATCAATATGGAATTTCCATATTGACCAAATATTCTCTTTTAGGTTCAGGTCTGAGAAATTCCTTGGTCACTCAAGAACCCTGATGCCATTATCATATGTCCACTTAGATATCAAGGAACTTTTGTGAATGGATATACTGTCCTTAAGGAAATAATAAACGAGTAATAAATCGAAAATAAGTCGAAAACGAGTTATTCGACTTATTTGAATATTAACCCTTCTGGTTGTCTTGAAAAAGTACCTCGTCATATTCGAAAACTGACTAGATCTTGACTGACGAGATATCTCGTCATTAGAAAAACTGACCATATCTTTATCTCATCATCACAAATATCTTGATCAGTTTTGCTAATGACGAGATATTTCGTCATTAGCAAAATTGGTCGGATCTTGATGGAAGATATATCTTGTCGAAAATACTTGAAGGGTTAACATAAACTTAAAAACAGTTTTGAGCATTGGTGTGCTAAATTAATATCTAAAATTACGTATAAATTTATATAACCAGTTGAAAAAAATATCCATGAAAAGTGATTCTCCAGGACATGAAGGATTAGTATGTCATAATAAGAGACCCCGTTTTGTCGGTCAGTAATCTTATGTAGGGGGCCGATGCCTTGGTTAGACTTACGGACCCAAAAAATTCTGCCACTTCGCTGGGACTTCTTTGCATGTTTCGAGTCGAATTTATGTCCACATAGTCAATGCACTCTGCAGGTGACGTTGCTAAACTATTGCACGGAGTTGTTGAGATGCTGACTTGGATGTCACAGCGAATTTCTCGAAAGCTTTGGCGAGATTCGGGAATCTGATAATTTCACCTTTTAGTATTTCGTCTAATTCACTCACCATTAAAGAACATTGACATTTTATAAAACATTTGACCTGGAGTTTTGCAAGACGTGTGACATTTAGAAACATAAAATATGCATAGAGAAAAAAATCTCTTCAATTATATTCAAAATTATATTTTTAAGACGGCCCCAAAACATGTCAAAATGATGCAGCTTTGAATAAAGGACCGTACCTCAAAAATACTGAAAGGAATGAACTAAAATTTTGCATACCTAGATTTGAGGCACCGCTGAGGAGTTGATTGTATATGAAATCTTTACTCCTTCAGTTAATCATTTTTTCAATTTTTAATTAATAATAATTAGAAAATATTACTTCTAAACTAAATTATGGCATACATTTTGTTTGGATTATTCAGCATTTTAATGCAACAAAAAATAATTTTGAGCAGCTGGGATTATTTTGGAAGATATAAGAAAAAGACTGAAACGCTCATTTAACATTAGAAGAGCTCTGAATTTCAACCACTAATAACTCATCATAGATTTAACCACAATAAATGTATACATTAAGTGAATTCTGGCTATTTTGATCCAGAAAATTAGAATAAGCGATCAAAATTAGGGGTATACCTTTAGAAACATCGAATTGTTGCAAAACGTAATATGAAGATGGACCCTTATGCGAATTAAATTCACATCTATTTATAGTAGACATTATTTCAAGTGAAATGGTACTTTTGGTTTGATTGTATATACGAGTTTAGGGACGCGAATAACAAGAGATATTCGGATACTCTTTTCAACGGCTGTACCAAGTCCTTTGGATCCTACGCATTTTCCATGAGTTATGAGTTGTGAATAATTCAATTTTTTACTTAGAAGTATAATTTAATCAGACATTTTAAATCATTTAGCATTATTAATGTTGAATAGAAATTGCATTTAAGGGCAAACCCAACTACGGGTAATTGAATTTTATAAATGGATAAATACGTTATATCCTGATACCAAAAATGTATTTATTCAATATTCCAATTAATTTAACAGAAACATCATTTAACGTCTGAGGAATCTATACAATTATTATTTAAGAGAAGGAAGAATTGAATATTGATCTTAGAAAAATGTACATCAGCTTGTTTCTATAAGGTTAACTTCAACAAATCTGTTAAAGCCTAAAATAATAAATTACTGTTGATAAGATTCATAAAATTAAAATTAATAGGTAGGTGAGAGTGATGACGCACTGTCAAGAAAATTAACTCCTGTGAATTCAGAAAACAAAACATCCAAAAAATTTTTATTTAAAAGTTCATTATTTTATTATCAATATATGTAAAACATGTTTGTTAAAAATTAGAATAGCAGTTAAAAAAGATTTTGAAAGAGATGGCATTGCCACTGCGATAAAGTTGAAGTTAAGATGGCGCACTTTTGAAAGCTCATACCATGATTAAGTAATACAAATGTGAATAAGATGATGAATCAATAGAAAAGATTTAGTCCTTTAATGCCTTTCTCTTGTCCTTTTATCCACATTCATTACAATTTTTTTCATATGAGGTGAAACTTTCATGGAGCCATACTTTTCTATTTAAATACTCGATACAATCACAGATTTTTCGGTATAATCTCCCCAACGGTAAGTGCATCTCCTAGAGTTCACTTTATATGAACTTTTGTAGGTTCTTGATTCATCTTAAATTATCATACTTGCCATTTTCTTTAATTATAGCTCTGGGGTGAATGAGTGTTTAATATCCAAGCTTTTTGAAAACTCGAATGCAATCGTTCTAAATGTCTTCTCATCCAGGCCAAATCCTATTTCTACAGAATTTTTTACTCAATAGGACATTTTCTGTTCTCTTCTACCAGGATACCTTGATAACAAACAAAAAAGGCGGATGAGTTTGTACAATAATATCACCCGCCCATTTGTGGTAAGTGAAAAAGAGAGCACTGAATTGTTTTGACACCCCGTCCTAAGAAACCCTTGACAAAATGTCCATATTTCTCTGAATTTTAAGTGTTGCTTCTATAAGCACTATTCTTCACGGATACCGATTTTTCAAGAAATTGTACCAAAAACTTCTTCGGGCCACATAGTTCGAGGTTACTCTGAATGTGTCCGAAAATATACAGGTAACATGATCAGATCGATTCAACAAAGGAGAAAATAAAATTATTTAGTAAGTTCCAAATATGTTGCCAAAACAATTATTTTTGAACGATTGAAAGACAAACGAAATACTCTTTTACGTCTTTCTACGGAAAAATAAAGCAACCATCAGTGCGTCATTTTACCCTGTTAATAAGTGCATTGTTTATCCCAAATGTCAGGAAAGATGACACGCTCATCCATTTGATAACTAAAATGGCAAAATGCTCAAAATCAATAGCAGTGCATTTCTAGTTGCATCTAACTATTTCCAACAGTAACAAACAACTGAAATAGACTCTTAAAGCTGTGCTAAAGTTTTGTTTTAAAATTACAAGGACATTTTTTGAACTCAAGCTCTTCAAACGATGATAAATATGTGGCTTAAATAAGACCACGGCATAATTTTCGCCACTAAATCTTCCAAAGTTTCTGAACATAAAGAAAAAAGAATTTCAATTGCTCGTTCATCATCCGAGTAATAACTACTTCGTCATCTTAGAGTGCCATCTGTGCCTTACTTACCTATATCTTTAAAATAAAACAACAATAGCATAATATACTATATGTATCCAATTATCCTTCAGAGAGATTTAGTATTTCTAACTTTTGTAAATCATGAAATGAACTTTTAGAGAAATTAATGAAAAATACCATATCGACTTAATCTATATTAAATTGTACAAATATTTGTATTTCATTGAAATATAAAATACTCTCATGCAAAGAAAACTTATTGAAGTGTTATTGATTTTCTTTCTCTATACACGTAGCTAACTTTTAAATAAAAATCTCTGATCAATGAAAATTAAAGTTTCTAATATTTTGATTCTTGGGTTCCATTTTCAATAACGCGATAGCGGGATAGGTTTTAATATATTTCAACAGGAACTCGGTTATCTAAGCTTTATAGAGTGACCTGCATATTTGCTTTAGGGACTAAATGTTTGAAACTAAGTGAAAAGCACTATCCTTGCTCACCAAACACGTCATACGAGTACAGCGTGGACACTACGTCAACAATGGACTCGTCGATTACATGACGTGTGAGATGCATCTGATTAACGGGATGTTTTCCGTTATTTGATGTAGACACACGACAACGCAAAGGGTATGCCAATCAAATCAAGATTTACTACCCCATGATCTACTCAATCTAATAAATATATTGGTGCATGTGAACTATCAAAACTATCAACGGAAATCCAAAACTTTCGGTGATAGGGGAACATTAATATCGTCGGCTTAGAGCAGAAACTCAGAAACAGACATTTTTAGGAAAGGCATTTTTTGACACTAAACAATTATCTTCATGATGAGAAATAAATTGTCATATTGCATTCGGTTTGAAAGAAATATACATCTATCAAAATGTTTATAACTTTAGTTTTGATCTATAAACTACTAGTTAGTCTTTAATCGGTTGTGTTGTAAAATTTGACTTTTTGTCAGTTAACGAGTTTCTGCTCTAAACCGACAATGTATGTATAGCATGCAAATTAAGATCTCTGCATTTATCCCCCAAAAGGCATTCACTGTCACATGGGAACAATTGCAAGCAGAAATTAGCCCTGAAAACGATCGTATCTTTTATTATTCTTTATTAATCAAAGAATCTCTCAATGTGACCAGAGATGTCCCATACATAACGGCTTGATATTAACTATTTTTGTGTAGAAAAAAATGACATATATCCCAAAATTTGGAATAAATTTACTTGTAAGGAAATATTTTGATTTCAAAAGAGTTTTTAATTCATTTAAAGAATAATAAAAGATACGACTGAAATCTGTGTGTGTGATTATACCATAGATGATAGTGAAATGCTCCTAAAATGAACTAGTATAACACACACATATTAAAAATGGAATGGATTTTAAAGCATTGGAACAGATGTTTTACGAGCTATTTTATGCGTTTTATGGTTAGTTAATTTTTTACTTAATTAATTAACTGCTATCACAAAACTTAACTAAGTCCCGATATCATGGTTCCAAAATATCTGTCAAAAAATACAACGTTTAAAAATTGTAATATGTTACATGCTATACAATCAAAAATACCATTTTTGCAACTATTTAATGTTTTTTCAACAGTTACAAATAATTAACTTCTATAATACAAATGTTTACACTTTTACTACAGAAATTATCGCAATAATTTAGAAGCATGAAAGTTAATGAACTCCGTAGCGGTTGACTTGGTTTGCATCGTATGTTGCCATTCAAAAATATGCAAATAACGACTATTTCTGTGCCAAGTGCATTAATGAAATATATATACACTGATATCAAAAACTTAAGGAACAGAGATTTTCAGTAGCTACTTTTCAGTGAAGTGACCTGGATATGGAAAAATAATGCAAAACGTGCACATAGAGTCTGCCGACTAGTAAAAACAAATCGATAACAAGAACAAAAGAGAACACTAAAAAGTCTTTGAACTGAAGTGGTGACACTGGATTGGTGTCGTGTGACAAATGAGTAACTCTAAATTTGAAAAAAGAGAGGTGACGTTGTAGGCTGTATGACCACTACGAACACTGTTGCAGACTTTGAACCACATTTATATGCAGAGAATGAGGTTACGATTGAGTTCCTCTCGGCAGCAGAACCCATTCCTGTCTTACAGCCTCTGACGTCATGATTTCAAAGTTATGCAAATCGCTTCATGCTGCTTCGTTTAATTTTGAGATTGCAACATTGAAAAATAATGGTGTTCCTAAAGTTTCGTACGCCAATTCAATATGAATTGTTAACGCTAGATAAAATATGAAGATTTTGTTTTCATAACTAACACGGAAACTGGGAACTAAGTTAAGCACTTCCTAGCAGCTATCCCTAGTTGGTGCCACTAAACACAAGTTTTGAATTCTATACGATCTGCATTTTCCAAATTTCTCGGATACATCAAAATCAGCTCTAAATAAAAAGTTTCGTACAAAAATGCTTCCCAAGGGCGTGAATATGCACCAAGAGCTCACGAAAACATCGAAACGAACCGTTTGAAAGGTATGCTATAATTACAGAAGATATATTGGAAGAGAATACTAAGCGACACCAGTCTGCGACAGATGCTTCCTTCTGTACCATCTGTCGCCATTCGTTAAGGGAAAACAAGTCAATTTACTTCATTATGAGATCATAGCAATCTATCTGAACTCAAGAGACCAGGTGTGATGTTTGTATAGAAAAATTATTGGGTCCCTCTTATATACTAACATTGTTACCATTAGTTAAAATGTGACATTGATTGTTCATGGAATATTCTTCACATGTGGCACGCCCTTTGTACTTGTTTCTTGCATTAACTGTGCAGTCAGTTCTTTTAGTCATTATTTAAGAAATGACATTCTTTGTTCACTTCTTGGAATGTTTCTTTCTTGTGGCATATCTTTGTACTAGTATAGTTTCAGTTATATTTGTCATTTATTAAGATATGACATTCGTTGTTCGTGTTGTACATGTGACTATACCCCTTGCACTGATTTCTTGCATTCATTTTCTGTAGTGTGTATCATAAAATAATTTTGTTGAGACATGAGAATCAAACGTTCAAATGCAAGCATATCTAAAGGAAAATCTATATTAAGGATTTATGCAAGAACTGAAATAAACTGATATCAATGAGTAAAACATACGACACAAACATTACACAAATTCACTAATCATATCAATATATTGTGTACATATATTTTCAAAGTAGAATTGCAAAAATACAGATTAAAAAGCAAATTTGTTATTTATGTAATGAGTGCATAATAATATATTTAAAATGTTCAGAGAAAATTAAATAGTATCAATCGCTTTTATTCCAAACTTGTGTAAGCTTTTACTTAATTAGACTGAATAATTTATGTTAAAATTCTCAGTATTTTAAGAGATTAAAAGTTAAATGGGAAATTCTAAGAAACGAATTGTTTAATAAATGGATTACCCTTACACAGCATTTTATCATTTCATGTCTGAGCATGAAAATAAAATCATAATAAGCACAAAATAAGTAATCTCTAAGTCATAAAATTCTTTCGACATGAATTAGCAAGCATATTTCTGCAACAGAGAAATGGAGTAAGCTTAGCAACTATTTAAATAACTTAGGAATACTTTTATCATACGCTTGATTCGGTATCGTGCATTAAACAATTCCACGTGCTAAACTGTGTAAACAATAAATAACTGAAAAAACAAAGTTCCACGTCCAAGGCCATTCGGGTAATTCCATGTCAAACAGCATAGTATACAAACCGACCCCCTTCTAATTTTTTAAAACTTGGCCAATTTATTGCCCAGACACATATTGCATATTTTGGAATTTTTTTCTTTCTATCCACAATTATTATTATTTAATTTTTTTTATGATTCGAGAATCACTAACTCGTCTGTATCTCTAGATCTCACAGTTCGATCCGAGTAAATTAAGGCTTATTATGTACATAAATGTAAAACCTTTCGAATGACGTATAATATGGCCACCTTATTTACATTCTTGTTTCAGGGTCAATCGATTTGACCTTTGACCTTGAATTACAAGAAAGTGTATTTTCCTCTCATTATTAATAATCATATATTAATATGCTAAAGGTTTTTGCTTTTTGAAAGTTACACGCATAGGTTCACAGGTAAGTAGGTAATTGAATTTACGCTGCACTGGGAGCAACACAACGGGCTGTTACACGGTCCTGGATCAATCTGAAAGGGCAAAAGATCCGAGGACAATACTTCGTAATTTTGAGCAAAAGTTAGTTGACGAGATCAACACTTGAGCTGGCACCCCACTCTCCAAATTTCCACACGATGCCAACTTGAACACAGATTCACAATAAAAAAATATTCGAAGTAAATAGAATGATATTAACAGTACTTATAAGTACCTGGTGCATTTTATTTAATTGTCCGATCGGGATCATATAGAGCTTATTTTGATGATAAGCGTATCTATGACCTTTCTAATGATATTCGTAAATCACATTGTGAGTGACCTTTTTAATTTATGGTCACTCATTTTGTCCCTTTCCTTTGACCTTGAATTACAAAACAGTTTTTATTCTACTTTACCTGGAGCAATTATTAATGTATTTTAATTTTTTAAACATTGTTTGAAAACCTTTAAGGAATATTTTTTTTTGGAAAAATAAAATAAAAATTCACTTTTTGTATTTTAAGATCAAAGGTCAAATCGAATCACTTAGAAACTAGAAAGATCACTCAGAAGGCCATATTATACATAATTAGAAAGGTTTGTATAACTCTAAAAAATTAGCCCTGATTTAGTCCGTCGAACAATTAAAGCAAGAGATACCGGCGCGAATTAGTGATTCTATAATCATGAAAATTTGACCAATTTTTCGAATTTAACATGAATATCTAAAACCTATTGTAGGTAAAAAGCTAAAAATTTCCAGAATGTCTTATATGTGGTTGAGCAGCAACATGACGAAGTTTTAAAAAGTTTGGAGGGGGTCAGGTTCAAAATACCTCTTAACCTTTTAGGCTTTGTTAAGAGACGATGTTTTTATTTATCTATTTTTTTCATTAAAGGTGTATTTTTTTATTATGACATCGTTACTTTCAAGAGCAGCTTGTAATGAGTCAAAAGACTTTAAACGATGTGTCATATTTAAGATCACATTGATCATTACTTATTTCTCATTTCATTCCATTTCTTACGTCATGCATTGCCGTGTTTCTCTTTTCTCCAAATAAATCTTTGGATTTTCTTCTTTCGAATTTTTAATTATTTCTACATTACACTTTAACGAACACATTTTAGAATTTAAGCATGCGTATTTTTGAGACAATTTCTCCATTTTAAACGCTTTAAAGCTTTCAACTTTTTCAACGCCAATATCTCCATTTAAACAGTTTAATAGAGGCCAATTTGACTACTGGATCTTTCAGCATATATTCTTATAGAAATGCAGTAAGAAAAATAAGTTCGATGAAATATCAGTGCTTAAAAATAATCTACAATTTTATATATTCTACAAGAAAATGCATAAAAAGATCAAGTTTGTTAGTAAAAATCTATAAACCGATATGAACAGACTCTTCAAACACGCGTACAAAAATAATTACAAAATGTCAATTTTTAAGATAAGCTTTTTCCAATGAACGCATAGTACAATGCAGCGACAAAAAAAGAAAACATTAATCCCCATAGAACGCTTTTTAACGATGGTATAATCTAAATCTAATAAAAGTTAAAATACGTACCCTTTAATGGAATAAAAACAGGAAGATAGCTAATATAAAAGAACTCACACTGCCAACTTCGGTACCGTTATTTATCTTTGTCCCTTCGCTATGCTGAGATTAACTCAGTGCATAAGAGAAGACGAAATAAAGCAGACTTATCAGCTTTGACACAGCAAATTTTTCTGCAGAGGTACTTGCTTTTATTATCCGCTGAGCTATGTAGAAGGCTTTCGTACTGTTATGATCTCTTGTTTGATTTTTATTACTCTAACGGTTAAATTCTTTGTTTTTCCATGAGGAAAATGTGCAAAGAAAGCTGAATGCTTCCCACCACTTCGATCTTCCTCAACGATTCTGTTTCTTTTTCTACAGTGAAGAGGAAATAATGCTGCCGTCCTTCTCTGACTGTCAGTCCCGATTTTCTTCGTCATTCAAATTGGACGCCGTTAGCTTTCTTGCAATTATTCGTGGAAAGGGTAGTTAATTGAAAAAATTGGTTACGAATAAAATGTTAAGACCAAATCGAAATGGGTAGGCTAGTTTTATCAATCTAGATATACAGTGGTGTTCAAAGAAACTGCTTTACTCGTTAAAATTGCATTTATCCTGCAATTAAATGACATAAAATGTAAAATGTGCAAAAAGGCTGAATGGTTCCCACCACTTCGATATTCTTCAGTGATTCTCTTTTCTACAGTGAAGAGAAAAAATGCTGCCGTCGTTATCTGACTATCAATCACGATTTTTTTTCGTTACTCACATTGTACCACGTTAGTTTTCGTGCAATTATATGTGGATAGGGTAATTAATCAAAAAATGGGTTACGCATAAAAAATTAAGACGATATCGAAATGGGTACGCTAATTTTATCAATACAGTGGTGTTAAAAAAATCACATATTACACATTGACATTGTATTTATCGTGCAATCCTTAAAGAACGTTCTTACTTTTTTTCTTCACGTACCCCTGAGAAGGAGTCTAGCCATCTGTGTCAGAGTGGAAGAATGTGTCAAGCAAAACATGGATTGTTTCAGAGCGAGATTATGTCAGTCCGCCATCTAATTATACCAATTGAGTGGTGCTTTCGAAATTTGTTGGTAGTCAAATTATATGGCAGTCCATGGATCATCTTGAGGTTTCGCAACAAAATTTCTTCCATGTATCTTTTTTTCCGGATGATTGTTTTGTGGTAGATCAACTGCGATGTTCTATTTATGCTGCTATGGTCTCCAGATGTAATGATTTAACTTTTGATTCGTGGATGAGTACATGCATCATAGGTCAAACTCTCCTGCCGTCCAAAAGATCTCTCTCCGTTGACAGGTTCCATCTCCAATAAAACCCATCTTCATAATTAATATTTTTATATGCCAGCAATTCCACTAACCCCATAGTCAATTATTCTGGTTGCTTGACCCTTCCCGTTTCTTGTAGATACAGTGATGTAAGTCTCCTATTTTCTAGTAGTTATGGTGACAATGTGAATGTGGCAAGTTTCGTGCTTTGTGCACTAGTCCCTAATGTACTCTACTATTCGAAAGAATTATTGCTAAGCAAAGGGATGTTGTATCAGACTTATAACTTCTATTGTATCTTATAATCAGTCAAAAATATTAGCAATCCTTTTATAATGGATCCAAGGTAGGAAAAAAGGAACCTCACTAAAATAAGTTTCTATGCCGAGCAGCTTATTTAAATGCTTATACCTCCAAAGCTCCAAAGAACCGTTGAATGAACTTAATTCTGGTGGCTTTCTAGCATGAACACATATGCATTGTAACAAGCGCAGTTAGAATGATGAATTCCAACGTTACCATTGTCTTTCGTCCTAAGTTAAAGCACTTCCTCGTACAAAAAAATGAAACGCCCTATTAAATAATTGTAAAGAGTATACCAAAAGTATATAGAAGCCTGTATGTATAGATAAATTTTCAGTAACGATGATATCGCAGTTAATCATGATGACTGGAACTTAGCTGGAGTGTTACCAACACTTTTAAATCGATACGTTTTATTAACAATTCAGGTAATATTGAAAGATCATTCATAACGTGTATAATAACGGCTAATATTCATTTAATATTAACACTACTTCTTGTTAATATTGTTATACTATTTCTGATTTAAGACATCAAATTCTCAACGAAAGCTTTTATACATAAACAAAACAATGAGAACAATTCAAAACTTAATTGTTACAGAATTATTAACGACCTTAAGGCAAATAGGTCTATGAGGAACTTGCATCTGAAAACAATACGTAACGACATATAAACGCTAGAAAACTGCACGGATTTGTTGTGTCTTGCATTTAAAGAAATAGAAACACATGAACTGAAAAGAATATTCAAATTTATTCCATTCTGGGACAAATACATTCAAAACCAAGAGCGTGAGATAAAACATGGAGGCATAGTCGGAATTTTATTTCCCTTTGGAATCCATCTGCTCTCATATCTACTTCATTTTCCTTCTCTTGTTAACGTACAGGGATGTTCTTTGACATCGGTTAAGGACCTGTCATGTCCAGTTCCTCAGAGTCTGCCAGCAGTTCTTCGAACCGATCCAACAAGGTGAGTATTTCTTGGAAATAACCTGGGGAAGATTTATTTTCGTACTATTCTCCCTATTGATATTTTTGGTGGGCTTTCCATGGGGAAGTATTGAAATCGATATAACATTCAGTAATATACGGAGGAAATAATGGCACTTGAAAATACATTTAAAATATTGGCTTATATTAAATAACGTCTAAAAGCGTTGCATAAAATTCTGTAGTGCATTTTAATACAGTTCTGTATAAAAAATTGTGCTTTGTTCTTTGACAAGAACAAAGTATGACAATCATTATTCCTATTTCGATTTGAAAGCTTTGGAAGCATTTTCCAATAAAGGTCTTGGAGAAGCAATCTTTCTAAGCACTCTCCCTTAAAGACGTTTTCAATAAAATCCATTTATTTTAGTCGTCCCAGATTTTGCAGATAGTTTGTTTGTATAGTGTATGAGTAAAGGAAAGAGAGGTTTTATTAAGTAATACTGAATGTTCCCCACTCTTTGAATTGTTTCTTTTTCTGAAAATTAAAATTAAAGAAGTAATCCCTATCCCAGAATTTATTGACTTCTATAAATATATTTCTGAATGCATTACTCTATTTTAATTTCCTTTTGAACACCAGTTAATAATAAAAGCCTTTCGCTTGTACTTTCAACATTTCACTTAGCATGAAATAATCCCAATATGCAACTGTTCCTCTCTGTACGATATAAAAATATAAAAATGCCAAAGTAGATAAAAGAATTATATCATAAAATAAGACTTCATTTTAAGCAGGATAATATGGCTAATACCCAAGACTGAATACCAAGTTAGCGATAACAGATGATAAAACAAAATTCATCTACTGATTTTACTAAAATGAGGTATTGAAAGTGAATTCTCGTTTACCCAGTGGAGTGAATTCTCGTTTAATAGTTCTCAGGAATAACAAAACCTTAAATTATGTTTTGTATAAATTTACTTAAAACATTTTATATGCAATTTGGAAAATTATATTTAGAACTTGATGTAAATATTTTAAAACTAATATTTACATTGTTTGTATTTCAGTGCAGTCTATTTGAAGTAGCGAAATCCCAAACATTAAGTTATAAATTGGGGTGTTTGTTTTCTTTCGAATTTAACTGTCTTCAACAAAATTCCCTAGTATTCTCCATGGAAAAATATGTACCTTCTTTAATTTAAACAATTGTACTGCGAAGTTTGATTCATTTCATTTGATGTCATCCCAATTGTATAGAACAAATTTTAAACATGAAGGAAGACTTCTAACTGACGATAAATTTATTACAACACTTCGAGATTATAATTTCTATACAAAGAATACTATTCGTACACATGTACTATCTACACGTCTATTGTTCTTGGCTTTTTTAACCATCTGAGCGTCACGAGCGTCACTGACTAATATATTATTGCGTTTACCCCACAACCCACTTAATGAATAACTAACCACATCTAATGGTTGAAAGAATCCATGGATTCATTTACCTTTAGAAAGATTCTATTAGTCCTTTTCTTGGACTAGAATCCTTTGAAATGATTCCATTTATCCACTCTGTTGGATAGAATCCTTTGGAAAAATTCCTCTTGGTCTTTTCCTTAAAATAAATCCTTTAGAAAGATTCTATTGGTCCTTTCCTTGAAATAAAATCCTTTGGAAAAATGCCATTACTTTTGTATTTAGAATAGAATCATTTGGAAAGATTCTGTTAGTCAAAATTGGTTAGAAGTCATGCAGGGAAGACGACAAGTTGCAAGGTGGAATTATGCGTGTGAACCCTAGAAAGTGTTAATTATTTTCTATTGCAACAAAACTAATAGATATGTGTGTTAAATGCAAATCCTTAAAGGGAATGTATTTGATTGAGGGAATTTTAAGTTCATCAGAAACTGGGTCATTGGTTCTCTTACTTAAATTCGTATATTATTTTTGAAAATAAGAAATAAATTCTTATAATTTGCTGGAGGTATCAAAAATGTGATATAGATGTGATTTTGGATAGCTATTACCATTTATGGTGATTATATCTCGTCCAGCAAACAATAATTTTGAGGAATGTCTGATACTGACGAAACTTGAAAACCAAACGCGGCCATTATAAAACTCGGACTTCTGAAGTCTGTAATCGGATTTCGGTTCAAGAGAGAAAATTTCAAACCCCAAAAACGTGATATCCTTTGAATTTTAATTTTCAAAGCAAAGTGCTCTTCATCCTGAGAAAGAGGAGCTTAATTAAACGATATTTTTTATCCGGAGGATAACTGAAATAACTTACCTTACTAAACTAATTGCCTCCGATGAAATATCTTTGACAGTCTTTATTAAGGAATTTATAGAAACAAATAAGAGTCAAAGAGAACTATTTCCTTTGAAAACAACTTTTCCTTTTAAACTCTCAACTAAGTTGGTTCTGGAGACTTGAAAGTTCTTTGCATGGTATTAAAAGGGAAGGGATGATTATTAGAGGGAGATAATAAAAAAACGGGTAAGAAATATTTTTCCTTATTCCATTAGGACTATATAAAATTTATTATAATGATCTTCATCTGTTACATTTAATCGTTTAACAATCTAGTTTTGCTGTGCACTCAAGTTGTGTGTTTTAAGAAATCCTCAATTTAAGAGATTTCATGGGATAAGTACGGATTGTAAATTAAAAAGTAGTTATTACTGTCGATATCTGTAATTTGTAGATCTTTTATAAGAACTCCTACAAAATATTAAAAAGCGGATTACTCTGTTAGCAACCGGTTTTCGTAAAACAGGAATAAATCAATAGTTTATTTGCTGAAATTACATTTTTATCATAGATTTTATTACAACTTACTACTGCACAAAGTGCATGAAACTTGATGTATTAAGGTGTACGTATACACTAGAAGATTGCTTTTAATTTTGACTTTAAAAATCCAATTTACAATAGGTCATTGGTTTGTGCTTGAACTCATTTCAGTGTAAAAAATTCAGATTAAGCTAATCATTAATGATCTAATTTAGATATAATTAGCATGTTTTTTTAACAGTGATATCTCAAATTCCAATTTGTTCAGAAATACAATTCCTATTGGAAATTATTCTTAATATTATTCTTTATGTTTTGACCCTCCATCAAGTTGTTCGAGAGAATAGGTTTTTTGACAATATGTTTCACCAAGGATGTCTAAAAAAGTCAATATTTTTTCAGGAATTTCAACATTTAAAAATCAACTAAAAATTCATTTCGTAACTAATAACTTTGATGAGGATTAAAACATCCACATAATTATATAGATTATAATGATACAAAAATAATTATAATACACTAATTCATTGTTGAGTTAATCACTGTTCGAACGAATCGTATTGCAAGAACAGTTCTTCAGAAATTGAGTTTAAAATTTTGGAAACTTGTTTGTCTTTGGAAACCTAACGAAAACCCTTGT
This sequence comes from Meta bourneti, assembly GCA_933210815.1. Classification (NCBI taxonomy): domain Eukaryota; kingdom Metazoa; phylum Arthropoda; class Arachnida; order Araneae; family Tetragnathidae; genus Meta; species Meta bourneti. The sequence goes on along the minus strand of OW119927.1, from coordinate 35,556,690 downwards.
AACTGGAAAACAAGTATTTACAAGATCTTGGTATCGTTTGAAATTTAAGGGGTTGGACAATATTTTGAATTAATAAAAAAGTATTAATATTCTTGTCGATTTTCGTGATTTCTAGTGTATGTTACCGTGAAAGACAGAAAGTAGAGAATGACAATATTCTCCGGTGAATGTCAACACATACCAAATACTTCGGTGAAAGACCGAATATTTGGTTATATTCTTATACATTCGAACCATCACCGGTGTATGTCGACAAGCACAGATAAGCTCTGGTGCGGGTCGAAACGAGTAGTCGAGAAGGCGGAGAGGCCACAGCCAGAGAGGCCTCTCTGCCTTCAGTTTAAGTTGTTGCAATAAATAAGATTGTATAACGTTAATCACATAATTTATGTGTAAGTTTATTATTGGTATTATTTTCTTTTCTCATTCAGAAAATGTTCTGTTCGTTTTAGTTTCAACAGTTTATTTACATGAGCTGTTACTTAAGCTTTCTCCTATTTTGACATATATCATAATATGTTTTAATAATAAAATATAATTTTAAAAGTTGCATATTTGTCTTAGCGTAACAAAAATATTTTTATTCAATATTAACCATCAGTGCATGCTGAATGTCGACATTTGCCGGTGTAAGTGAGAAATAATGATATTTAGCAAATATTTCGGACATACACCAAGCGATTATGTGAATGTTGACATTCACCGGAGAATATCGACATTTGCCAGATATCGGTATTTCACAATAACCTTAAGGAATACCTGCAGATACGCGGCAGTTTCTTAATTGCTTATGTATCTAAAGGGGTAAGTAAGTATTTTAATTAACGTCACACTAGAGCACCACAACGGGCTACTGGTGACGGTCCGGGATCAATCCCAAAGGGAAAGATCCGAGAACAACACCACGTAATTTTGAACCACAGTCAGATATATAGACGGGAGTGACGTGACTCCCATTTCATAACGTATTAAATTCTATTTGTAATGAATGCCATTTCATACCTCTAAATGAAATAAAATTAATCAAAGTATGACAGTTTTCCGTGGTCTTACTGGTGTTAATTCTTAATTCCAATACAGTGCGTGGCATATAGTGCACACCTCAGTCATGCTACCACAGATTTGCTTCTGGTAGTACGTTTCAATTGGATCCCATTCACTTGTAAATGTGATTCAGTATATTAGGACGTCTAAACCTATTTTCCATTTGCTCCTATTTTTCTTTTCTGTCCTGATTTCTACTTTCCATATTTTCATTATTTCCTGTAATTAAGACTGAAGAATGTCATTAAAGCGAACGAGATCTTCCTTGTAGTTTCAGCAATACTATGCAGCTCCATAATTCAAATCAAGCATATTTGTACCAATCGAATAAATAAATATCGGTTGATTTTATAGTGCTTTGATCCGTTTGTTGCCTGTGCCGTGGTAACCCAGATGGTTGAATCGCGGGTTAGCAACCGGGAGTTGCGAGTTCGAAACTCTATTCAACTATAAACCGTCGTGTACGTGGTGCTGGGCATGTTAAATCTGTCGTGGCCTGAAATGTCCTCCAATTGGCGGGATGTGGAAGGAGAGTAGGGTGCCAGTTCAGGTTTTGACTTCGTCATATGACCGTAGCTCAAAATTACGAGGTGTTGTCCTTGGATCTTTCCTTTCGGGATTGATCCCGTACCGTCGCCAATTGTCCGTCTTGTTGCTCCAGTGCGAAGTAAATTCTTCGCACCAACTACCTACCATTTGTTGCCATTCGTCAAAATACAAATAATGTCGATTTCTTTACCACGTACGTTAGTTAAATAGGTATATGGATTAGCATAATCTTTGAAGTGACACGAAAATATTCAGGGAATTAAACAGTAAACCCGATCTGTTTAAAAAACGCTTTCTCCATCTCCATTCTTTTGATTCAGAGTCAGAAGTTTATAGAACTCGTTCGAGTTATATACTTTTTTGTAACGTATACTTCAGTGTTCCGGAGATTATACAGAAGTGAAATATGTGGAAATCATAAGCTAAATCAAATATCATACAAAACTTAAACGCAAAAACATAAAGCATGCTGCTTCAACGTAGTATATATTCCTGGTATCTTTATATTATTATATATAGTTATTGTTATAGTATATTACTCGTGGTATGTATGCCTTTATAAAATCTTATGATAAAACAAGCAAAATTTTAGAGGCATACATACCACCAAGGAAACTTCGCACTTGTTAGCTAGAGAGAATTGGTTTTTTCTTCCTTTACGATGCATTCTACAGCACGATTGAGACGCACGTGCGATTGTATTGAAACTCCGGCTTTTTCTGTCATTAAACTTCCTTAATAGGTCCCCTATCCAATAATCTTCCTCTACCTCTTAGTTGCCTTAATCTCCTAGTGGACTAAATTTTAATTATTCATGCGCCCCTTAGAGTAAGGAGTTCAGAGCCTGTATTCTGTATAATAAACACAATACAGAAGTCCATGTCTCATGATGTCACTATTCTACAACTTTTAAATTTCACTGAATGATAATTTTTTTAATTTCCTGCTATACTACAGACTACCTATTACACTCTTTCCAGGTCTGTGACTGATTTTTGTTATTATGACACATGTAATTGTCCATATATTCATAACCTACAGTAAAATTAATTTTTGAATAGTTTGCACAGTCGATATAGAATTTATACTGTAGTAACAGTTAAAAACTAGAAAGCAAACAGAGGTAAAGAGAAAGAATACTTACTAAATTAATGCTAAATAGCAGGGAGAAGGTAGAAATAGGAGAATACTTAATAAAATTAAAACTAAAAGAGGTAATATACATCTTAGGAAGTTGTGATGAATTACTCTCTAAGAGTAATGTTTGTTTCAATAGCTCGCTAAGAGAGAGAAAACTCTTTTATGCGAAACAAAATCTTAGCAACATTGGACACTTTAACAAGGATTTAAAGTGAAAAAAATGATCAATTTCTGTAATTTCTAGTTATCTTATATTGCGTTTATACAATAAGTTGTTAATACAAGTTGTCTATAACATTCAAATTCAATTACGCAGAATCAAATTTTGATATTCCTGGCACTGTTTAAAGATGGAAATGATGATAGATGATATAGAAGTAAAAGATAAATCACTAGCTTCCGTTACCTTATTTCTTAAAATAAAAACGAAGTCTAAATAATAGTTTCCGTTTTCTTAATTCTTAAAGTAAAATGTAAATTGAAATAATAGTTTACGTTACCTTATTTCTTAGGGTTAACGATGCAAATGACAGATGAAGGATAAAGAAGCAAAAGATATAATCAATAGGCTAACTTATTTCTTAGAATGAAAGATGTAAACTTTAATATTAACACACGAACCATTTTCCAACTCATACGTGTTGTTAATTAGTTTTAATATCTAATCAGTTATAACAGAAAAATCTACTATACTAAAAACTAGATGTACTAATATGTAATATTTGTACGAATATAATTCATTCCAGAACCTCCCCTTTAAGTCTTAATAAGCAAATATAAAGACTAAAAGAAAATAAAAATAACTTACTGTAGAATATATGGAATATATGTTCTATTCATCAAGGAAAGAACCTGTACACACATCATAGCAAGAAAAGAATTTATGTTCACAAATGTCCTCTACGTATACCTTCTTTGACTACACGTAAAACTTTTCCAGTTGTGACAGCTAGTCAATAGCTGTCGTCGCATATTCTACTTGAGAGGTACCAAGCTTAAGCAGATCGAATAGTGTCAGAGAAAGCTTGATTTATAAAAAAGATAAAAAGTACAGCATGAAGTATCTACTAAAAGCTTTCAACCAGCTCGAAATCTCCACGACCTGACAAAAGACTAAAACTATTGTAGTAAGCCATCGAGGACTGTAAAGTTTTACTTTCTTTTCCTTATAAACTGTGTTTATCCAGTCGTCTAAAGAGTTATGCGTTCGTATTAGTATTGTATTTGCATATTTACACGCCTTATATAACTGCCAGATTAAAATCAAAGTTCACATCTTTGATTGAGTAAGTCCAAAATCTTATCTAACCTGTCTGTGTAATTATGGCATACCAACCAATATGGTTTTTAAAAGTTTTTTAAGAATTTATAAAATATTAACATTACTAATTAACGTTAAATAATAATTCTGATAGGAAAACATTAAAACATTGATTATTTATGTGTGGTCCATGCTATCGAATATATATATATCTAAGTCTTGACAGACTTGTGTCTTGCTGGAGAGGAAATAAGGGGCAGAACTAAATGAAAAATAAGTGTACATTTTAAATTATTTAATTTGATTAGAAATAAAACAATGTACAGGTATTTAAAGAAATCGAAATTAAGTTCAGATAGTTCGAAAAAGCAACATCCTTCCTTCTTCCTCTCGCGTTCAAGAGTGTTCATTTTCTTTTGAAGAAAAGTATATCCGTTCCATCGGAGGGTCATGAAGGGATCTCCTGATTGGCGTTCCTAGGCAATGTTCTCGTTGCTGGGGCTGCTCGTCCTTGACATATATCTAAAGCATCAAATGTATAAATTCCTCAAAGTATACATTGAATTCGAAATTTACTTGTCAATAGTTTAGTTTGAAAGTGAGAGTAGTTTTTAATTATATTTTAATGAAATGAACGAATAAAGAGTACCAGGCATTGTGAGTTTCGATAACTCCTGTGGTATATAAACTGTTGATGTTGCTGGTAAGATTAAAAAAATAATAGACAATATTTCTGGTCGGTAATAAAATATTTTATGTACACTATTATAATTGGATTCTTTCCTTGGTTAAACATAATAAATGAACTCCTTAAAAACAGTCTTTCAGTTACAGATTTGTGTATAGGTACAATACGGAGAAGGAAACTTAATTCCTTTGCAAATATGCTTTTTAAACACTAGATTCACTTTTCAGATTCCATATGTAAATAAGACACTATTATACATTTTATCAAATCGACTGCGTTGCAACGTGGCGCTGGATTGAAATGAAACTTGAATAATCATAAAAATAAATATATTAATATTAAGGTAAGTGGTTGTGTGTGTGGGGGGTAGGCAGTTGAATTAACGTTGCACTGGTACAACAAACGGGCAATTGGCGGCGGTCCGGGATTGGTCTCGCAGGGAAAATCCGAGGAAACCTCGTAGTTTTGAGCCACGGTCAAATGACAAGATCAACACCTGAGCTGACACCCCACTATCCAAACTTCCACACCACGCCAATGTGAGGGCATTGAGGCCAAGACAAATGCACACGTGCACCATCCCCCATGCACACGACGGTTCTTGGTTGGATCAAATTTCAACTCGCAACCTTTCGGTGCCAATCCGTTACTCTTCCAACAGGGCTACCGCAACCCTTTAATATTAAGAATATGCTTTCAGATTGAACTGTCAAAACATAATTAAAATATTATGTGATATTAAGATTAATTTGCTAATAAGAATGAATTAAGTATCTACAACATGCTGTGAAATGTATAGGATACTTCCTTTCAATACATTTTAAAATATCGTCAAAATTAAGAGCCACTGCTCTATACGCTCCTCAAAGTAGGTCCTTGACATTAGGTAAATAAAATAAGTTTGAAAAGTTCTGAAAAGAAAATTCAATTTAAACCTGTAAAAGTCGATTTGTTTAACTTTAACAACATACAAACAACCGTGATTCGCAGTGGATTATTAAGTTCAGTACCTCCTGGTGATGAAATATGAACTTAAACAGTCGCTAATCTTTGATAGTTGAAGAGAAATCGCATTTTCTATACACAAGGGACACTGTTTTAATAAAATAATTACACTGAAAATACAATAAGCTGATTATCTTACTCAGAATACGGTAATCGGCTTATTTCCAGATTTCAATTTTTAATGGAAAGTAGGTTGGAGTCTTGTAGAATGACTGGAGATAGCACAAAGGAACAGTGTCCCGTTCTTAGTACTCGAATAAGGAATGTTCGAAAAGTTTCTTTAAGAGTAGTGAAAATTATATTTAATGAGGAAATTGTAATTAGTATTAATTACTCATCAATAATAAATTCTTCAATACACCAAATTAATTTTGAGACGTAAATTATTCTATACTCGATTTTAATCGTTACTCTGGTTTCATGTTCATGTTCCTGCAAAGAGCTTAGATGCCATGTACCATGAGTCAAAGTGAAATTGATTAAAACTTTTATAATCTTGGCACAACTTTGAATAGTCAAAACACTTGTGTATTTTCTTTATGCACAGCAGAAAACACTTTATTATCTTAAAAAAATAGTAATAAAACAATGGGTTTGGACCAGTACCATGTTTTGTGTCAATTTATTTTTGTAAAGTTGTTATTTTCAAAGAACAACATTTTGAAGGTTTGTCATCCTGGATAAAATTTTTATAAATTAAGCAGAATTACCCAACCTTACTCGGTTGTATTGGTTAACTATAGATTGAAAAAGTGACCAGAATAATCAATTTTCTCTTTCGTAGAAAAATGTCAAATCATTTAAGTGTGTGAGTAAAGTAATTTTTAACACTTTTTCAACATTTTTATAATTTCTACAACTTTAGACACAAATTCTATATATGCATATCCATCCATGTAATACATTTCACATACAACGCACCTCTGACTTATGACAAAGCTACAAAATGACGAAAGGGGACACTAAGGTAACTACTACAAAAGAGGATTTTTTAGGGGAGATTAGGAATGCTCTTTCTTATGTTCTTTTTCTGTAAAATTGTCGAACACAATAATTCGTAGAAATGATGAATCTACTGCGAATCCTCTTGCACTTATAGTTATCTATCAATATATTTTGACTTGAGACGCTCTTGCACCAGGTCAGCGACATTATCGAATTTCGCTACCTTAAAGAATGACAAATTAATTTGATAAGATATTTATCACTAAGTTTTCTTTAAACCGAATACATTTTTCTTGAAAATTCCATTTTGTGGCTCGTGCAATAATAAAAGAACTTGTTTTAAAATTGAATGGTATCCGTACAGAATAATCATCAGTACGATATCAGCACGATTTACCATTTTTTTTAAAATGGTAAATCGTGCTGATGTCGTACTGATGATTATTCTGTACGGATACCATTCAATTTTAAAACAAGTTTTAAAACAAAATTTTAAAACAAGTCAAACAACAAACAAATACCAACGTTCTTTCAATAACGGCAAAATTCTCTTAAAATTTTCTTTACTCTAACCTACATACTTCTTTAAATCGAATACTTTGTAGTGTTGTTGCTTGGGATGAAAAGGAATTACAATCTATTAAAAAATAAATATTTAATAAATTTAAGCGAAATAAAACTAAAGTAAAGTTGGAAGAAAAAGTTGTTCTTAAAGATATTAATTCGTGATTCGTTTTCATCCCGTGATCTCGCATAGCTGTATAGTTATGGTCGCAAACCAAAAATTGGTTTTACAACCAAAAATTGGACCAAATTTAAAAATGCGAAATTAATTCGGAGAGAAAAAAACAGAAAATCACTGCACGTGGTCAGCGAACAAGTGTTTCCTTTTCGTTTCCGTTCTTTGCAAAATAGTCTGTCCCAAATATTCGAAAAGGGTTTATATTTCACCAAAAAAATAAGGCTAGAAATAACTATAGTATCAAAGTAAAAATAATTGCTTTTTTAGCAATACTGGTAAAACAATCCAAGTAATCGCAATGCTCAATATACATTCCACATTCTCCAAAACTACCAAATATTATGCTTGATTTAAGTATACTTACTAAGATGTTCCAGCATGTAACTTGTCTAATTATGTAAACTCAAAATTTACATGTTGTATTCACTAAACTAAAATATAATGTATAAAATAGTAGACAATTTATTAAATTAATGGAATAAAATATGTGTACTTGTACAAACACACAGACACAAAATCAGACATAGAACGGGAAGACGAACAGACAGACTCAGGCCACAGTCACAGTAATGCAAGTACTCACAGTATGGAAGATTTCATGAAAATATATCAAACCGTTTGGATGTAGCACTGGCACACGCATACATACAGACAGACAAATAGACCGACAGACACCAAACGCTTAAGAGACGGATTTTGCATCAGAAGAGTTCAAAACGGATAAATAACTTGAAATGGGTCGAAAATATTCAATGTACAAAAAATGCACCATTTTCATTTATATAGATATTTAAGAATATGACAAGAAAACGGCAGACACTTCCATTAAAGTCAGTTGTTTTCACTGTATTTGAAGAAAATGTGAGGCCATTGAAATTTTCTAAATTTTTGCATAAATTTTCAATAACAATAATCAACTTAAGGGGACGATAGACTTTCAGAATCACCAAAATCAATCAATTTGTTTTGTTTCTAATTTAAAAACTTATTTATACCAAATTCTACAGATGGTAAAAAGAATTTTTCAATTACAATAATTTTTGATGGAGCTACATTCACGACAACATAACACATACAATAGATACGTATTACGTATAGTAGACCTACTACAAAAAAACGCTTTTCTCAGATTGAGATTTTTTGACATTCTTCTGATATCGAAAAGTTTCTGTTCATTAGTTTTTTCTTTCTTGATTTCTTTCATTTTTTTGTTTTTTTGGATAATCCTTATTATTCTGTTGCTATGTTTCTAAGTGCAAATGAGAAATTCATTGCGCTTCCTACTTTTGAAAATTTTGACTTAAAGAGCGTAACTATCCAAGTGGTTTAGGCGAGATATCTCGTCCATCAAGATTTAACCAATTTTACTAATGACGAAGAATTTCGTCATCAAGGTATAGCCGACTTTTTTTATGATGACGAGATCAAGTCTGGTAAGTTTCTTTTGATGACGAGATATCTCGTCCACCAGATCTGGTCAGGTTTTTGCTAATGACAAGATACCTCGTCCAGGTAACCACTAGGAGGATTAACATATGCATTTTTGCAAACATTTTTAGGTGATTTAGTACACAATTTTTGTAGCTGTACGATTGTGTGTTACACTCAATGCCAAAAGTTAAGCACGAAGCGGTAAAATGCGAAAAAATCAACAAGTACAGCTTTGATTGACACAAAATGCGGCATGAAAGTAGCAAATATGTTTATGCATCAACCAAAACAAAGAATTACCTACAAATATGAAAACAATATTGCATTTTCATAAATTATAAGATGAAGTCATATTGGAGTCATTAACAAAATGATGTTTAAATCCAAAACAAACAAACAAAATCGACATTAATGGGGTATGTGACCACCCCTCATCCTCATACAAAGTTTACAGCGTGTGACCATGCTTTCAATGAGGTGATCAACCACCCCAGAGTCACGTTATCGCCATTCCTCCTGTAGAGCAGTTTGCAACTCTGTGAGAGTGACTGAGGTGGGAAACGTGCAGACACAGCACGGCCAGGGCATCCCAAAGATTTTCATTGGGATTAAGATCGGGGGAGTACGCTGGCCAATCCATACGCGCAATCCCCTAACTCTCCAGGTAATCGTCGATGATGTTGGCTCGATGGTGACGCGCATTATCATCCATTAAAACGAAAGCAGGACCATCTGCTGCAGCGTATAATCTCACAGTGGGTTCTAGGACTTCATCCCGATACCGGACAGCCGTCACAGAACCCCATCTATAGATAAGCAGGTCGGTGTGATATCCCAAGGAAATCCCAGCCCACACCATGATGCTTCCACCTTGGAATGCGCGATGCTCGATGATGTTCTGGGGCCGATTGCGTGTGCCTTGTTCTCTCCAGACCCTTACACGCTTGTCATCTGGCTCCAGGGCAAATCTCGACTCATCCATGAACATAACGTTGACACAATCAGACACAGTCCAATTCACATCTTGCCGACACCACTTTAATCGTGCCCCTCTGGATTGGACGGATAGAGGAACACAAACTCGTGGTACCCGGGCGTACAGTCCATTCATGTGTAGCCTTCGGAGAACAATAGTGGCAGATATCGTCTTACCAATGGACGCTGCAACACGATGTCACACGTGTGGAGGTTGCTCTTCGATTCCGCTTGGCTAAGACAGTAATATATCGATCCGCGGGGGTCGTAACCCTTGGGCGACCTGCCACAGGTCTTCGGACAACTGTTTGGCTTGTTTGGAATTGTTTCCATAATCGTGAAATGACGGAATGATGAACGCCGAAGAAAGGAGCAACATCTGTGATTGATTGTCCTGCTTCAAGGCGTCCCACAGAACGCCAGCGCTCACTATCTGCCATTCGTCTTCTGGAAGCCATAGAAACACGTCTGTCTTGAAAACTAATCGTACGAAAGTTCTATACACTTTTTATCAGCACTTGCATGAAACTCCTCCTAACCCTTCCCAATGCTGGCTTCTTATACGACTGCCTTTTTTTGCATAGTTCTCGACACGAAACCGTGATTGGCTGTTACAGAACAGATTTGCATACTTCCATCTACCTCTGCAGCGAAATGCAGCCTATCAAATTCAGATTGGCTTCCGGAAATTAACATTTTCCTCTCCGTGCTTAACTTTTGGCAGTGAGTGTATATACTTGTCAAATGGAACTAATTTGATTTATATGCGTAAAAACTATTCTGTGAATTAAAATGACAATACATAAAATTAAGACGCGAGACCTATCAATTTTTGCTAATTTTTCAAATATTTTGACCGGATATTGTGTAATAACTTCCACATAACTTAATATATTTAAATCAAACTCCATATACATACATTTTAGTAGAAAACAAACACCCTGTACAAGTTTTATAAAAATCTTATCATAACTTCAAAAGATTGTTTTGAAAGTCCACAGTCCCCTTAGAGTGGATCGCAGCTGCAGTGCCTACGATTAAATCTGATATCTTGGGAAAAGTTTTCCGTGCTAACACTGAATGCTTGGGACCGCTATTATGCAAAGAGATCATGTAAAATTTGTATTAATATTTTTTTTGTTGGAGCACTTGGCGTGCGTAGGTGTAAAACGGCGCCAACCCGTCTTGCATATATACTGCAACCGGAATGTTGGGTTTTGTATGATTCGTTGCTTGAATTTCGGAAATAAAATGTGACTAAAAGTTTTTCTTGTACTTTGCTATTCTTGTAGTCGATTGAATATTGTCGTTTCATTATGTTGTCCGATAATTAATCATTTCGAATTTAAAACAACCAACGTACCTAGCAGCAGTTTTCATGTATTTTTCATTTTGTAATATGAAAAGAGGTATCAAAATACTTCTTCCACAGAACTGAATAGTTAGTTCAGAAACACATCCTGCTCTGTACACCCTGCATATAGCCATCCTTTAGAAGCACCTTGAACAAAGCGTCCATCATCATGCAGATAGGTAGATAGTTGAATTTACGACGCCAACTGGAGCAACACATCCCCAGGCTATTCCATCATCATTAGGACTAAAGTAACCTCACGTTGGCGTGGTGTGGAAGTTTGGAGAATGGGGTGCCAAATAAGGTTCTGATCTCGGCATCTTACCGTGGTTCAAAGTTACTAGCTCTTGACCTTGGATCTTTTTCTTGCGGATTAGTCCCGGACCTGGGCCAATAACCTGTTGTGTTGCTCCAGTGTGACGTTAATTCAACTACCTAGCAACTAAAGAAAATAACGAGAAAAACTTGAGTTTGAATATCATAACTTTGAATTACTGTTGTATTCTCATTAGTTCATTTAATTCACATCTTTTTTGCTTTTAAATGCGAATTTGAAACTACTGATCGTATTTGTTTTATTTTAAAACTTGAAAAGTTTAGTTTACATTAGCAGATTTGATTTGTGAGAGGAAAAGCGAGATATTTGATCTAGTCGTTGCTATGTAACAAATACAAATAAGGCCTTTTATTTGGGCGAAAATAAGAGAAACATACAACAGACTTTTTCTGCATAGCTCAACGTAGAGGGCGCTAATATTTTTCGTAAACTCTTTCATAACTTGTGGCATAAATTAGTTTGATACACAAATGGAATTTCAGCATATCATTTATGAGAGGAATTTTCAGTGTAAATAAACAAAACAGAACGCTCTGGCATGATATATAACCGGGTAACCTCAAAATGTAGTTTATCGCTGTTTTGTCAACGCTTGGCGATTAATCTAATTGGCGTTGACCAATATAAACTATGATATATCAATTCGTAATTTTTTATTTGGAATATTTACTAGCCCAGTGCTGAAATCGTATTCGTAAAACAAGCTAAGTGACGTCACGTATAAAACACGCACAGGAAATACGTTCCTCTGTACGAACACTATACAGTCATCATTTAGCTCGACAGAAAATAACTCTCATATTTAAACCTAATGCCTAACACCATTAAAACATCGATAAATCAAATTCCTCTTATATAGGGATTATAAAATTACATTTCTCCTCTACCTCAGATCACATCACAATTATTTTCTTCAGTTACAATCTTTATTCGGCGCATATCTGTTTAGTTTTACGAAATACTTATTTCTAAAGATCATTAAAATACAAGCCAATATATTGTAAAAGAATGCGTAAGGTACCACATTTCGACGTTTTGAATATAAAGGTACACCAACCTATGAATAAGGTTATTCTACTTGGCACCAGACGTTGTAATTTACGTGATTTATCTGCGCATTCAAATTATTTTCACGCTTCCTTCCACGTCTGTAATTGGAAATTTAAATTTATTGTTTGAAGTTTTCATGAAACTCTAAAATAGCTTTTAAGAAATACACTTTACAGATTCCCTATATTCAAATTTGTTTTAATCTCACTTCTAATGAAACACAGCATATGGTTCAATTTACTCCAGTCTAGACAGAATCTATTATGGTTTAATGAGGTTGTTTATTATTACGCTTCCTAATACAGTCTGCAATTTAAAAAGTCTAGTTTTTTTTAGTCCAGGCAGTATGAAAATACAAACAAAAACTCTACTCTAAATTGTACGGCGTGACATTTACATACGAGTTCATGAGACTGTGGATTAAGAACCATTAGGTTAATGTATACTATACAAATCCTTTGCTATATCCAAGGACATACGCGGATTTAATTCTACTGAAAGCCAGTATTTTAGTCATACTGAAATTTATGAATAAAACATCTGAGATATAGAGCACAGACATTACAGTTTATGAATAAACACCTCGACAAGCACCTCTAACTCTTATCTGCTTCAAGAATTACACATTTCCAAGACAGAATTTAGAATGTGAGTCTATTTAATATAACAAATTAGGTATGTAAATTATGGCTGTTTTATTCAATTCATACTCTACCACTTACGTATTTACATCACCGTATAAAAGCAATAGCTATCAAGTGGACACATTCAACGAGCATTGTTATGTAGAAGAGCCATTTCTGTTTGATTCTGAGTGTCTCATTCAATTATCTTCTAAATGCAATGTGGTATGAGATTGCGTTCTGAATAATTTCCTTCTCCACGTGCAAATGTATACGTATGATATTCTGTTAAGTAACATCAACAATACTTGGATATACTTATAGTTATTTTAAACATAAATACTTAAAATGGAACTGTGTGTTTAGTGAAGATTCGTATAACACGCGTATGTAGTTCGTATGCTTATGCTTTGAAACAGGATGCATACAAGTGAGAATATGTTTTAAAAATCTGAATATGACAACCTAGAATAATACATTTGAAAGAGAATTTCAAACTTTATTATGGACATACAAACCATGTTATTTGCAAATTTTTTATTTTATAAACACTAAATTATGTTTAATGTTAAAAAATGTAGTATTTGATTCTTAAATTTCTTCTGTAGTTTATACTCTTCTATTAATTTTTATATTGTGCAACTAGAATATATTTTTTGAGTATAATTAGAGTAACTAAACTAAATACTTGAGGCAGATTCTTATACGCTATTCACTCTCTATCAGTACTTATAGATATTGTAACCACTGTCTGGGCGTTAAACGCACACCTAATCCTATATTCACCTGCCCCGCAAAAGTAGCTGGCTTTCAAACCATAGATTAGCATCTTAAAGAACAGATTTAGCGAGGAACTAATTAACATAGCTAAAGCTGTGCAAAATGCACACGGCGACATCTGATTAAAAAATAGTCACGAAAACAGCTTATTACCTCACAGCATTGCATTATATTTTGTAAAAGCTAAACTATATATTGAATATATTGAAATTAAGTTTTATATGGTTTGTTGGTTTGGGTTTTATGCCTTAAGATTCAAAAATGAATAAGCTGTGCCAAACGCAAGACAGAAAAAAGATTCAGTAAAACATATTAATTAAAATGTACTAAACAAAAGAGAAAAGCCAAACACAAAATAAACGCTTCAGAAACTTGAAAAAGATTTATAAATATAGTATCAATAAAAGAATAAAATGTAGTGCTAAATATTCTGACGTGAATGTTGATTTTAAATCGATAAATTTAAATTAAGCGATTAAAATTATATAAAAGCTGTATGATTGAATAAAAACATGATACAAATCAAAACAGATGGGTCACTTATAAATATGAATGCTAAAATATGTTCTATAAAAGAAATGACTAATGTGTAGGGTATTCCCATCTTATTTGACAATTAAAACTCCAATATGGAATGTAAATAAATGATGATAACAATGGTGAAAAGCCTGAGTAATGTTTATAGATAAAAGGTGCCGAGTAAGCTGGGTAACCCAACAAGTCTGATAAAATAGGAGATGCAGTGTTGCAAAATCGAGGTGAGAACATTTAAGACGAGGACAAGAAGTAAACTAAGTTTTAGAAAACAAAATTTGGAATCCTTCAACTTTTAATTTATACAAATAATCAACAAATTTAACATAAAAGAATATTTGTATCATAAGTGTTAACTTTAAATGAGCACATATATTTAGAGCTTTCAATGGCGTAAAAATGTTTAGAATGGATTAATCACCTTCTCGAACAGTCTCATACTTAAAATTTATTTTAACCCTTATTAAAAAAGATAGAAAAAACTCATGCGCAATGTTCGAACCAATGTCCACCAAATTAAAAGAAGAGCTAGCGAAAAATTATAACAATATGATTATGGTGTTATAATTTGTAAGAAAAGGAACACATTCTGTGATAAAAAAACTGAAACGTCGCGATGCCAGTGTTTGATTGTAATGAAACTAAGCATGGGTGATGTACGTGAAGAGATAAAGAAACGATCACTCAACCATCTGCCTCGTAGGATACCGATCCTACAAAGGTTTTGCGGGAAGAAAAAAATTTCCCACAACATAGATGACTAGAAGTGGGCAAGGAATAATTTTATCTGCTTTATTCAAAGCTAAAATTTCTAGTCATTAAATGCTCACGCAGGTGCTTCTCATAAATAATTTTAATGTAAGGGTTTTAGAGTCAAGATAATGAATTTTAGTGTCGTTATTGTAGGCGAAACGAAATTTTTAATGACAATTTTTCACACAACAGATGGCTGAAATTAAACCAGATGCTTCAGTTCAAACTTCCTCGTAGCCACCACAAGTTGTACAGTTTGTATGATTTTACAGTTCAGTACGGGGGGATGAACTACCATGGGCTTACGTCAGGCGTCATAATGTTGCGGTGCTGGCTCCCTGATGTGGAATTGAGTTGTGGTGGGACAGGCAGTAATATAGTAGGTCCGCTTCCATGCGACAGATGCAGAGGTCACTGCTATGAATATTTATACGAAATGAATATTTGAAGAATGGGCCGCGACCCGTTTAGTAATGAATGAGTTCTGGTGTGTAGATGAAGTGTTTTAGACACATCTTGGGAAGGAACCCGAAAGTTGTCTGACCTTTGGTATAGTTTAGCCACCTCTCTTGCCAGATGCTTCTTGCCTTTTGTAGAAGGGAGCTAATCTGAGGAACCTCCTCAGGTGAGATACAGGCAGAGGGAGGTGGCGGATGGACGCATTACATTTGGAAATTCTAGCAACGTGGTCTACTTCTCCATTTCCTTCAAAACAACAATTACCCCTGACCCAAGAGATATAGATACACCTCGATAGATATGCAGCTTCAATGATGGAATGTATTCTTTGGGCCTTCGGGGGCTAGTAGTGAGAAGGTTGATCAAGTTCACACTGGGTGAATTTTTCGAAAAGATACATACATTCTCTGAGGAATTCCAAAATACCCAGGATGAAGTCGAATGTATGACAAGTAGATCAGCTTGAAAAACTTAATTGTCGTGCAGTTTGTGTGCCCATTCAATTTTAAAGAGAACTCCTTAATATAGTAGAATTACATCAGGAAGGTCATAAACTAGTAAGTTTTTAAAAATCTGGTGTACCCTTAAGGGTGTACGTATGCACTAGAAGATTTTTAAAAAATTTCAACTTTAAAATTCCAGTTTTTTTACAATAGGTCATTGGTGTTTGCTTAAAATCATTTCAGTGCGAAAAACTCAGATTAAGCTAATCGCTAATTATCTAATTTAGATATAATTAGCTGAATTATCCGGCGTTTCTCGGGTTGAATTGTTTATAATTCATTACAATATACTCAATATTATTCCTATGGAGATTTCGAATTGTTTTTAGCCCCCTGAACACCCAGGACAAATCGAACGGGGTTAATATATAGCCTATGTGTCCCGCAGAATTCTACAGGATGAATGTACCAAATTTAGTGCGAATTGGTCTGACATTGATCGTATAAATATGCAATGTTATTCCTATGAGGATTTCGAATTGCCTTTAGCCCCCTGTACCATATCGACGATAAAAAAGAACACTTTCTACAAAAATAATCTTATATTATCATAAAAATTTGCATTCCAATATTACACATGCAGTTTAAGAATTTACAGACGGGGCACATAAACGATATGATACTGAGCGATTTTCAGCGCCACCGCACCCATCTGCGATTGCATCATACGATCATCTCTACGATTCTAAAAAACCTCAAGGTCATCTTGAGAGGCGACAGAGAGCGCCCCCTAGCAAGTGCTCAGTCCAGGATGACGGGACGTTACACCCTTCTGCACGCCCAAGACAAATAGAACCTGGGTTAATATGTAGCCTACGTTATCCGCAGGATTCCAAAGAATAAGTGTACCAAATTTGGTGTGGATTGGTCAAACGGTGTAGATTTGTATTGAGAACAGACAGACAAATGCTTTATATGTATAGATTAGCTAATTTGTATGTGTTTTGAACAGTGATATCTAAAATTCTAATTTGTTCAGGAAGACAATTCTTGTTGGAAATAATTCCTAATGTTATTTTTCATGTTTTGACCCTCAATCAAGATGCTAGAGGGAATAGTTTTTTAAATATTTTTTTCACAAAGAAAGTACAAAAAATCAGGATTTTTTTCAGGAATTTTCACATTTAAAAAATCAAATAAAAATGCATTTTTTAACTAAAATCTCTGACTCAGGGTCAAAACATCCATTGCATTATATAAACTATAATGATACAAATGCGATTATATTAGATCAATTCACTGTTCAGTTATCACTGTTTGAACGAAGCATCATACTGCAAAAACCCAATTCTTCAGAAATTGAGTTTAAAGTTTTGGAAACAGGTTTCCACATGGTAACAATACCTAACGGAAAATACTTGCAACTAAAAATTATTTTGAATATTTACAAGATCTTGGTTTCGTTTGAAAGTTAAGGAGTTGAAAAATGTCTGGAAGCAATAAAAAAAATTCTAGTTGATTTTCGGGATTTCTAGTGTATATGTTACCGTTAAAGTATGAAATCCGTTATTTCATAGAATACCTAGTTATTCCATGGAATAACTGATCGTGTCCGTTAAAGTGTAAAACTCTCTTGTATTTCATGGTTTAACTAGTTATTTCATAGAATAACGATCTAAAGAAACGCCCGTTAAAGTGTAAAATAATCTATATCATATATCTCGCACGACAAATACATTTACCTTCCACCCCTACTGCATTTATGAACTACTGGTCAGGGATTTAAAAAATGTTCGTGTAAAACCCAGTGTGTCAACAAAAAATGTTTTTGTTTTAAAAATAATGTTCTTTGTAATTCCAAGTGTCATTTTAGTAATCCTTGTTGTAACAAATGATTTTATGGTGCAAAAATTAGATAAATTGCTTCTTTTTCATTTTAATTGTCTATCATTAGTTTAATTTCATTTTAGATAAATTGTTTATTTTACACTTTAACTGTCTCTCATTAGTTATTTCATAGAATACCTAGTTATTTCATAGAATAACTAATTAAAGTGTCAAATTAATAACATATTACACACTTTAACGGACACGATCAGTTATTCCATGGAATAACTAGGTATTCTATGAAATAACTGCATTATATACTTTAACGGTAACATATACATAAGGGCCTAAGATATACTGTAGAAATTATACCAAGCATTCTGTAGCTGCTACTTCACATTTCTTATATTCCAGGGGTAGTGTAATTGACGGACAAGAATATCCCAGACATGCTCAATGGGAGACAGGTCTGGGGATCTCTCTGGTCAAGGAAGGGCTAGCGTAGTACTGGCACACACATACAGACACCAAAAGCGCAAGACACATGTTATTTCGTACCATTTCGAGTTGTTTATGCGTTTTGGTCCTTTCTAATGAAGGGCCCAAAACGGATAAATAACTCGAAATGGGTCGAAAGTATTCAATGTACGAACATTTCATTTTTATTTAGATTTTTAAGTTGTGTAAAATATAAAACCTAGAGATCTAAAGACATGGGTTCATTTCTTGGAGGCATATGTATATTTCGACCAACTTTCTATAAAAGTCATTGATTTAATACATTATGATTGAAAAATTACATTTCATAAAACCAATCAAGCGTACAAAACACCTTTTAAAATAAGACAGTAGTAATGCCTTTGTTTAAAAAGTGGGTAACGCTAAATTAAGTTATTTTAAATGAGAATGTTAATGTTAAAATAAAACATGTAACCATATGTTGTATTTCAGACTTTTAAAAATTTTGACATACGTTTCTATTAAAAGGGAATTGAAATCTCAGTAAAACTTACATTTCTTTTTCAAGTTTCAAATTATATTATTGTATTATATTCAAAGCTGTATTCAGTAGTCAAGAAAAGACATCTATCATTTTAAACAGGTATATAGTTTCCATCTTGATACCAGATCTCTGAATTGACAAAAAGTGCCCCAAAAAGTTGATTTAAATCTGCATGCAGTTCGAGTAAAGAGATATTTTTAAATAAAACTTAGCAGATCTTGGAATAATATCATGTTTATAAAGTATTTTAACTAGAACTTTAAACTTTGAAAGTTTTGTTTTAAGTGACAGAATATGGAGGTTGTTTACTTTACGAGTTGAAGCTATTCTTGTGCAACTGTGCTATCCCAAACCTTCGTTGGAAAAATTTATTTTCTTTTTTAAAACGCTGTAAAATTGACCTTCCGTTTATTGAAAAATAGTACTTTATTAACTTTGTTTCGTCTATACTTCAGCTAATTTAATTTTAAAACAAGCTGTTATTTCACATGCGGATTGGAATTTTTAAGATAAAAATGTATTTACTTGTAAAGAAATTGATCATGAATATAGTATCAATATTATTTGTCAGACTTTTGAAATTATGGCGGAATTCGGAAACAGCCATTCTGACGCAAAAATACTACAAGTCAAAAATTTTTGATTGGAAAACTGACAGCATTAATACACTGTAATTTTGTCATTTTATAGGAAATGTATTTAGACATTCCAATTACTCCAAAACTCAAAATCGACTTCAATAATAGTCGCTAACAACTCACTATCACCTTTTGTAGTTTTGTCTTATACTATAGTGCGATGCATGTGGAATGGATTATATGGATGGATAAAACAAGGATAAGTATTTTGTCCAAAGTAAATAGTATAAGCTATAAAAATGTCAAAATATAGTTTAAAAAATTATTTTCAGCTAATTTATTTTTTGTATATTTGCATTTTCCATGATAGAGAAAAGTGATATTTCGTATCACTTTTAATCAACGTTTATATAATTCAATCCGGGCAACGTCGGTAAGTTTTGCTAGTAGTTAATAATGTTAGTACTTCCCTGCCTTAATATATGTCGTGGAAAGTTTTAATTAAAACAGAGAGTGGTGGTAATGCTGCTCATAGGTAACATAATTAAACTCAAATTTTCCTTTCATTTAGTTTCGTTCTGATAATAGTGAACGTTTTCTTCCTATATAACTATATATACATGTTTTATCATTCCATCTTTATCTTCTTTATTATTTGTTTTTGGAAGTTTTACACTGTAAACTGCGAATATTCTTTGTAATATGCTAAAACCACCACGCAAAGGCATTTAGTATGATGCACATTGAGTACAACATTCTTAATTTTGCAACAAAACAGTGCAGCTTTAAATTGCAAAACAAAAGCATTCTATTGTATAAAATATAAAATACATTATAGAAACCTTGATTCAACACCATGTTTCTACATTTCATTTATACAAGGCGTTTTTTCCATGTAAAATCGTTATTTTGTATTAGAATAACTTTTAAATCTAAACATTTTTATTTAATTTTTTGCATATTGTTTTAAATTAATGACAATTTATGGAATAATGACATCGGCAAAATGACTGACTGGCCACGCTGCAAATATGGGCTCTTTCGACTACATTTTCCATTGCGTTTGAGCACATTTCCGGGGAAATTTGTTCAATTTCTTCGCGAAGGTTTCGTTTAAGCTGTTGAATCGTTGTAGGCTAGTTAATGTAGACTTGTTGCCTTAAGTAGCCTTGCAGAAAAACAAATCTGGGGAACAAGAGGGCCAATCAACATCACCAGATTTTGATATTATTCGGCCAAGATATTCGCCCTTTAGAATTTGCATGGCACCTCGATCTGTGTGAGGTTCTCCTGCTAGACACTGAGGAATGTTGGCCGGAAGGAACCATTTGATCCCGAGGGACATCAGAGTGACGTCAGACGAGGGATCTCATCCCCATAAAAAATCGGCAAGATCTTGATAACGAGATATCTTGTCGAAACCACTTGGAAGGTTAATTACCCATTCGCTGTGACTCAATGGAGAGCAAAGAAATTGAACACATCACGTGGTCAAAAGAATCTGTATTTGCAGCATGAGCAGATAGTTTTTGACCGATGTCATATTCCATATACTGTCATTAACTGAGTAAACAAAGTATACAAAAAATAAATAAAAATGTTTTATTCAAAAACTATTCTAATACAAAATGGTGCCCTTTCATAAAAAAAATTCTGCTTTATATCCTTTACGTTTAAATGAATTTTCGTAGTTCTTTTTCTACTATGGGAACATACTTCTAGCGTCAAGAAACAGCACGGACCATCTTGAAAAGCATTTCCTTTTCTTGGAAACACTGATTCTGTAAATGAACATGATTAGAGACTGCCTCGGGAATACAATGCCATTAGGAGTCGTAATAAGCTTTCAGTGACTAGCTGAGTGAAAGCTAGCTGGACACGAGAACAGATTCACTTATTCTTTACTTAGAAAGTACTTGGGGGAGACATTAATAAAAATACACAGCTCGGCTGTGGATGAGGAATCTGAAATTATTTGTCCTCAACTATTCAATTAGATCTAACGAGTTTAAAGGATGGAAATCTTTTTAAAACGTTAAAAATACAAAATAACATGTGATTACTTGCATTTTGTATTGTTTTGTTTAATAATTTTTTAATCCTTGATCACCACCCTTAGGCATTCAGCACTACAAGGGGTTTTTTTATTTGTGAGGGAACATCCATTGAATAGGCCGCCGTTACTCCTAAGAGAACTTAGATTTTGAATTTTTGGCACGAGGTTCTAAACAGGACAAGCTGCCCCAGATGCAGTCATAAAATTAAACAACAAATTAGCAGGTTGTTAGGTAGATATTTTAATTAACGTCGCACTTGAGCGCTATAACGAGCTATTGGCGACGGTCCGGGATCAAACCCGAAGAGAAAGATCCGAGGACAACACCGTGTAATTTTGAACCACGGTCAACGAACTAGGTCACACTTGAACTGTCACCACACTCTCGAAACTTTCACACCACCCAAGGTGCAAAAAATCAGCAGTGTTATGCTAAAGGCTTGAAGTGAGATATCTAAAATTAAGACACGAGTAAAAAATATAATTTACATGCATAAAATTTTGAAAGTGCGAAATTTATAGGATTGAATTGTAAAATAATTTGAAAAATTCGATTCATGAATCATTTTAAATTTGAAAAAAAATAAGATGAGATTAAAAAAAAACTGTACACAAAAATGCGAAAAGTTTGAATGGGGATTTTCAGCAACCAAAAATTTCGCAGATTCCAAATTGCACCTTTAAAAAAATTTAAGACATTGATGATTGATGACAGCACGGGCAATTAAAATATGATTAAGAGATATGAGGGAGTAGAGCATGTGTTACAATTGGGGCGCTCTCTTCAAGTAAAAGATGACGATGGGTGAATCGTGTGTGTTCAATGCGAAGACGGTTCAGTTTGACATCAATTCTCAGTCTTGGAGACACTGCCAATGAATGATGGGTTTATGGAATGGAATTTGTTGGTGAATTGCAGGGAATGTCTTGTTGCAATGGAACGGGATCTGCCTTTGCAGCGCTGTCAGCAAGCTCGTTGCCCTTGATGCCTCTTTATTCGCGACCCAACAGAACAGAACATCAAAACCTCCTTGCTTTGCAAGGTACGCAAGATGTTAAAATCTGACACTTCAAGATGTCAAGTAGTGGTATATTGCTCCAGCTTTTGTAAAATAAGGAGCGATTGCCAACATACATGCACTTAAAACCCCTTTTGTTCTGAAAAAAAAAGCAATCTGCATCGATTTAAGTCTATGAGAGGCGTTTAAAGTGTAAAACAAACTAGACAGGGAAGGAGGAATTTTTTTATTTCCTGTTACGCAAATGCTTTTGCATATCGGGGACTACATTTTATCACCGTTTTCGCGACATTTGTAGTTTAATATTATTAGCGCTATCTATCAATTTGGTATTTATTATTTGGGATTTCTATTGGCGACCGACACGACGGGTTGAAATCGTATTTAAAAACAAAAAAGCGACTTCACCTCCAAATTGCGTACAAGAAGATCGTTCCGCCTCAACAACACTACTGCCACCTGCATCCATCTTGACAGAGAAAGCCTCTAAAGGAAACTTAAATCAGAGTGACGATAAACATATTCATTCATTCTTCAGCTTCTGCAGTCATAATCGCTTATACTGGTAGTGAATCAGCAAGCTTTTTAAACTTTCGAAACTTCCTTCTAGAAATTGATTTAAGAATGAATTGTACTACCTTTACATTTTCGCAACAGGTACTTATATTCGAGCCGGTTCGCATGATATTTGTAAAGCGATTTCATTCTGATCTTAACTATTATTCTGTTTCATTAGTTTTCTAATGCTAATATTGAATTAACATTAGGGAAGTTCTAGTTAATTCATCTGTTTTCCCACTCCAATACAAAGGACAGGTATTGGAAAATTGCCAGCAAAGAACGTTACCCTTGGGACCAATGAATATAATCGAAATATTCTACTGAAATAATCTTCGTGGAAATTTGTGGAGAAATTTATGATGTATTTGATCCCTTGATCAAAAAATGACTAATCATTTTTTGTTCTATCAAGGGAAATTTGTCTTAGACTCAATGATACGGTACCATCAGCTATTAGCGATAATTTTAGAATATGATAACCCGACGTAGGTTTGCTACATGCACTTTCACTTCCATCTAGTGGAACGATCCAATATGGCCTATTTGGATAATAAGCATTTGGTGACGAAAATTTTATTTGGCGTACCAATTTGGCGATGTTCCTCTTTGGATTTTTTTCCGCATGAGAGAATTTCAGTGGAAATTAGTAAACCAGATGGAATGCGAGGATTTTATTACTGACACCCAAATACTCTCGATTGACACAGCTTAGATAATAATATATAGTGCAAGCTTGATACAAATCAATTAAATAGAACACATTGGTTAATATTAGAGAAATGTTACAATTGAATGTCATTGAGAGATTTTAAGTGTAAACAAACCAGGACAGAAAACAGATTTCACGTCGTGTTACCCAAATACTCTCGCATGATACATACCTGGGTTACCTTGAAATGTGTTTCATCGCCTTTTAGATAACGCGTATAACTTTTAATATAATTGGCGTTGACCAATAAACTATAATATCAATTAAAAATTCATTATTTGAAATTTCTATAGGCTACGTACTGAAATCGTATTCGTACTGAAAACGTGACGTCACTTTCGGAATGCGAACAGGTAACACCTATGGCCACAGAAACACTACTCCATCTACATTTAACTTGACAGAAAATATCTCTCATAGATAGTTATATTCGTTTTTTAAATTAAATCTCATTCAGCATCTCTAAAATACTGGATATCTGAAATTTTTCAAGGTGTATGCATTGAAACCTAATAACTCTCTCTTTAAATATGCCACTTTCAAACTGAAATAAATTAGAATATTTTTCATATTTGTTATTTGTTTCTTAAAAAATCAAATCAGAAATTAATTCGTTCCTGATTTCGTTAAAAAAATATTAAGTTATAATTTCCTCGAACGGCTGAAAAATCTTAAAAAGCAAAAAATATGTAAAAACACTTTTCATGAGAGAATATGGTATTCGTAAGAGAAATATTGAAACATATCTCCTGAGACATCAGTGTTGGAAAAAGAAACAATTTCTAATCTTTCGGAGAGTGGATTATTTCTTTGTAATTTTTCACTTTAATTAAAATTCAAGATTCTTCGAGACGTTTTTCAATCTCAAATAACTCTCCGAGCTTATATATTCTTTCACATTTTCGTAATTAATAAAGCATATAACTCTTAGCTTTTTATTTTATGTCTGAAATAAAAAATAGATTTTTACTCTTAAAAAATATTATGAAAAAAGGGGAAAATAAGAAAGTGGGATATTGAAGTACTCAGGGAGTATCATATTTCCAATTAATCTTCCAGAGTTACACGATTATTCTTCAAACTTTTGATGGTGCTCATTTAGGTAAAGAAATATTTTTATTTCACTAAAAAGTGATATTTTCCCTACATTCTTACAGTTTTATTATTTGTTTTTCAAATACAAGACATTTAAACATATACGCGCTTAATTTGTTCAATTTTTAATTGGGTAAGATAGAAGACAAAACTGGTTTGAGGGGATAGAAATCTATACACACACTGGTTCAGTAAAATGGGAGACAAATCAGATAAATAGTGATAGTTAAAAATCTAATTTTTATAGTTTTATGAAATTTGATGCAGACAGGAATCAAATCATTAGTTATAGATTATTCTAAAAATAGTAAAACTATTTTTCTATCTAAACATTTTACGATACAGAAACTTGTCCGAAATAACACTTTAAAATACACGCCACTCTAATATCGAATGCGGAATTTTTATTGACAACATGCTGAAATCGTATTTAAAATAACAAGCCAAGTGCGTCACTTCCGGAATATGTAGAAGCCCTTTCCAACATGAAAACACAACCGCCATCTACGTCTAGGTTGACAGAAGAATCGCATATAATACCTCTGACAATAGCATTTGTTTTTAGCAACTAATTTACAAATTTGTGTTTATTTTATAACTTTAGATATGCTATATCTCTATTTAATAATACTAGCTTGACTGATACATATTCTGCGTGGAAGGTTGCGAATTACCAAAACCGCAAAGCAAGCTCTTCTGTACGGCGTAACTGTTTGAAAATGTCAACTTTCAGTGTAAATATCTACTGCGATTGAAACAAAAAAATTCTAAGCGATTAAATTTAATTCTGACAATTTGACTTGCAAATTCTCTTTGAATACACAATAAATTATTAATTGCAATAAAAAGTCATACGTTTTTGTACAAATTTAAAAAAAAAGAAAATGTCGAAGTTAAGCCTGTCCGGTGGGCAGTATCTTGTGTACGGGCAGGTTAAACTTGTCCAGGGGATCATATTTGGTTTGTAGGACAGTTAATATGGTCTGAGGGCTGGTTAAACTAGTCCGAAGAGCCGTATCTGTTATGCCGGTCAGTTCAACCTGTTCGGAGAGACATATCTGATCATCGGGTTTGAGATTAACCTGTTACGAACAGCTCATTTACGCGCACCGTTTTCTGAGAACGCCCCCTCACCCCAACTAGAACAATAGCGATTTCTCAAAAACACGGATCCACGGTAGCCCAGTTGGTACAATCGCGAATCAGCAACCGGAGGGTTGCGAATTCGAAACTCGTTCCAAACAAAGACGAGTACTTGGGGGTTGGTGCACATTAAATCTGTACCTCAGAACCAGACGAACGCAAGTCCAAAAATGACGATTTTCAGGTTATTACAGTTTTGCATGTAGAATCTGATTTTGCATCAAGCCATAACAACGTAAGTCTAAAAAATCTCCTTTTATGATTTACTAGGGTTATAAGAAAGTAAGTCCTAACCTTTGTTTGAGCCAGACAAACGTAAATCCACTTAATACTTAATGGCTCTAAAGCATTACGCAATACCTGTAAAACGTAAGTTCATTGTTGCTTTAAAAAAGCCAGTGAGTCTGGTTTGGTAACATCAAACCTTAGGGGAAAACATATTCCAGCAAATAAATTACCGAGTGATAGCTTAGAACGGATCAAAAACCATATTTCAAAGTTTCCGGTGTATGAAAGCCATTACAGCAGGGAAAGATCCAAAAGTAAATATTAGGGCAATCACCTGAGCATTTCCACAATGCACTCACTGTATGTAGATGAGTTGCGAAAAAGAAAAAAATTAAACCAGAGAAAAAGTGGGTTTATTCGAGAATTTTTAAATGAAGATTTCAATTTATCTTTCCACTCACCAGATAATGAAACTTGTGATGTTTGCGACAAACTAGACTGCGAAATTAAAAATTAAAAAAATGATGTAAAACTCAATGAACATAATTTACAAAAAGAAAACCACCTGGAAGAAGCTTCACGTAGGTATGAATTAAAAAGGAAAGATCAACTGAAAGGCCGTGCTAATCAAGGTTTGAGAGTCGTAATGTCTGATCACCAAAAATCTCTCCCAACGCCAGATTTCAAGAAATTCCAGAGTTTTACTCAAGAAAACTCTGGACATTAAATAGTACAATTTATGACACAACCGTTGACAAAACTTGGTGTATGATCTGGGATGAAGTTACAGCCGGTCGAGGAGGTAACGAAATAACATCATGTTCATTCACATGGGCGAATGAAGAGCTTCGAAATCCTGATAGGCCAACTGAAAATTTAACAGTGTGGACAGATAATTGCATTGCCCAAAACAGAATATTAATATGATTTTCATCACTTCCATCGCCAACTTCAAGCAGAGCGGTCGTGTCTTTCTTAGCTCCTGACTTTGATGAATTTACTGGGTTTGGAAATAAATTTCTAAGTCTCGATTATTAGCTGAATTAGCTACCGGAGAATTGCCCTATCTTTGCGGCATTCTATCCGTGTTAGCGGTCACCTCCTGCCCGTTGGTTGTGTTTTGGTGACTTGTTCAATTGTTACTATACGTGGAATTTTTGTATTTGGGCCATATTTGCGCTGAATATCAGTGTTTTCTGGATACTCGATGTGTTTGTGCTTGTTGTGGCCTGCTGTCGGTTATATCGGAGCATTTGGCATTGTTGACCGACTTATTTTCTTACAACTTGCGTGAGTAGCTTGTGCTCTATACATTGCTATATAGCATAGATATTTGTGTCTGCCGCCATTTTTCCTTTTTGGTGTGAA
The DNA here is from genome assembly GCA_933210815.1 of Meta bourneti. NCBI lineage: Eukaryota > Metazoa > Arthropoda > Arachnida > Araneae > Tetragnathidae > Meta > Meta bourneti. Next base: position 35,528,990 of record OW119927.1, on the reverse strand, counting down.
ACGCCCCCACATTTGTCTGCCCGGTGTTCCTTCCCATTTGGAACTTTTTGCCCGGTGGTTCTACTGCTTTTGCCACAGCTGCCCCTTATCTTGTGCTGGGTGCTGTGGGTGTTGCTGTGGGGTCCTTCGTGTTGCCTCGGCTTCCTGTGTCCTGTGTTCCTCCTTGCCGTGTTTTCCTGATTTTCAGCATACCGGACATTTTCGATGTTGTGTAGTAAGTCCACTGTGAATTTTTTTCTTTTATAACTGATTTTTGTTTTATTTGTTGCCTGTTGTGATTTGTGACCGTATTACCCTATTCTTAAATTTTTAGATATTTAACTATATATCGTATCCTATTTTATTAAATTGGATTTGCTGTGTATTATATGTGAATTGTGGTTTATGTATTATTGACCTCTGGTGCCCTAGTATATTACTCTTAGCCTGCTCCCTTTGGGAGCATGGCAGTCGATAACCCCCTGAAGTCTTGTTGCCCAGGCCTTGATGCACTTGTTGTAGGCTTCTCTGAGGAGGAGCTGAAACAGCCAAATTTAAAATCCTATAGAGATACTATCATTGAAATCGTTAACTTATGTAATGATAAGCGCTCCAGTAAGGTTTCCACCGTGGCCTTGCAAGCTGGATTGAGTGGAGTTTTTAAAACAATTACTGACTTATTTGTAGAACTTTCTGCCCAATCTGTTACCCCTTCGGCTTTTCGAAATGAAAGGCGTACTTCGGCCTCCATTTCTCCTTCAATAGATAGATTATCTTCCTCCCGTACAACTGAATTTGAAAAAACTATTATCGAGAAAAACAAACTTATCAAAAACCTTGAAGATAAATTTATAATTGAATCCTCTGAATTTAATAACATTATCAAGCAAAATAAATTAGATATACAATCTTTGCATTCAACGATTAAGGACCTTGAAATAGACTCCGCCTATCATCGTGGTGTATCTGACGAGAAGGGTAAGACAATTGTCCTGCTTACCGAGACATTTACTGCCCTGTCTGACAGGACGCATGAACTTATAAAGGAAATTAGGGATGCTCCGGCACCCCCCCCCCCTGTCCAAATTCCCTCTTACGCTGCTGTTGTATCCAGACCCCTGCCTGGTTCTGCGGGGCCAAAACATTTCCCGAGAAATTTTGTTGCACTTATTAAACCAAAAAAAGAAACCGACTCGGGCTTGACTAGAACTAAAGTACAGTCATCGTTAGGCAATTCTAATTTAAAAATTAAAAATATTAGGAGTATTGGCGGAGGTGGCGTCGCCGTCGAAGTGGATTCGTCGGACGAACTTACCGCCCTAGAGACCTGTCTTAATAAAAAGGAGGACTTCTTACAGGATCATGAGGTCACTCGGCCATCCAGGCGGAAGCCTAGAATTATTTTATTAAATATCGATAAATCAGTTAAGGAGGAGGATATAATTCCTAGTCTCCTCATTAAAAACGATCTCTTAATTAACGAAGAATTCTTAAAGATTGAATTCAAGATTAGCTCTAACCGAGGCAACCACTGGGTGGTTACGATTGACCCATCATTATTTCACCCGCTCATGGCCATCGGTTATCTGTATCTGGGCTGGCAAAGGGTCAGAATAGACGAATTCCGTAGTGTACGACAGTGCACTGGATGCGGCCAGTTTGGTCACTCGAAAACGAAATGCGGCAACCCCCCTAGGTGTCTCACCTGTGGGGAGGAACACGATCTTAATAAGTGTACCAAACCCAAGAAATGCATTAACTGTGTCGCATCCAATAACAATCACAAAACTAGGCATAATGTTGATCATGATTGTAGAGATAAGAAATGCCCCAACCTGAAAAGGCAGCAAAATATCATGGCCGCTAACACTGATTACGGTGCAGTGTGATGCACAGAATCAAAATTTTACAAATTAATGTTAATCACTCTCTTTCAGCCCACAGCCTTGCCTTGGCCACTGCATCTCAATTAAACTATGATTATGTTTGTATTCAAGACCCCCACAAAATTAAAAGTGAAATACTATCTCCTCCATCTCATAATTCTCAAATAGCCTCACTTTCAAATAATTGCTGTATTGTTTCTTTAAATAGATTGAAACCCTTAACTTTAAGATTTAAATCTGATAACACAGTTTTTGCAGAGGTCCCTTTCGACGCTGGCTCACTTGTCCTCGGCTGCTTCTATTTCCCTCCTCACGATAACATCGACCATCTTTTTGAGGAGGTTGATCACTTGGATTTTTCCAAGAATAGACTCCTCATTTTGGGGGACTTCAACTCGAGGTCCCCCATATGGGGCTACAGTTTCGAGGACTTTAGGGGCCGGCGCGTTCTGGACTTCTGTAACACTCATAATTTAAATATTCTTAATATTCCGGATCTCGGGCCAACCTTTTTGTCCCATTCGGGCAGGGGTTGGCCAGACCTTTCCTTATCCTCATATAACTTGGTTGATTTTGTCAATTCTTGGCAAATTCTAAATCTGGATTCCTGCAGTGACCACAGGTATGTGTCTGTGGTGCTTGATAGTAACTCAATAGTCCCGTCCGGGTTCTTCCTCAGGACAAAGTTTGGCCTGGGGGGGGTTCCCGGGTAAATTTAGGCTTGTTTATAAACAACTGATTCCACTAGTTAAAATTATCTCGTCCACCAGTGAAATTGATAATTATTTTCAACTTCTGGTTTCCAAAACCCAGGAAATAGCCCTAAAAACTTTAAAAAAATCACCCAAAAATACAAGATCTAAAATTCACTGGTGGACTCCTAATCTATCCTCCTCGCGTAATAGGATCACTGCTCTTTTTAAAAAATATAGATCTATTAAGAATAACCCTAGTTCATCTTCCGATGAGATCCGGGCCGCCCACTCAAATTATAAATGCAATAGGGCTAATTATAAATTAATGATAATTAAAGCTAAATCCGATTCTTGGCGATCTGCCTGCACTGGTACTACTGACACTTACGGTAAGATTTTTAAATTTACTTTCCGCAAATCTAAAACTTCTCCTATCAATAATTTGTTTTTCCCCAATAATCCTGAATTATCATTTCCAGATAAAATTGAAACTTTAATGACCCATTTTTTTGGTAATTCTACCTTAGTTAATAGTAATCCCTCTTCCTCTCCCTCATATTTTAACCCCAATATAAAATTAACTACTAAGCAATTGGGGCTAACTTTCTCGAACTTAAAATCTGGAAAAGCACCTGGCCCTGATCTCATCGATTACAATATATGGACTTATATTTACCATAATTATCCCTCCCTCCTGCACTTACCTATCCAGAAAGTCCTGCAATATGGTTATTTTCCTAGGTGCCTCAGGAGTGGTGGGGTCCGCTTCATTGGTAAGCCTGGAAGGGACCCCTCCTCCTGCGGTGCCTACCGACCCATCTGCCTATTATCTACTTTGGGCAGGATAATTGAAAGGGTCTTCACCAGGAGATTAGTCTCCTGGTTGGAGACCCATAATGATATCCATCCTCAGCAGTATGGTTTTAGGGAGCAGCGGTCCTGCGAGGAGGCCGTTGTCTCAATAGTAGAGAAAATTAAAACTTACTCGGGCTTGCATCACTCTGCCCTCACTACCATCGACATCAAGTCCGCCTTTGACAATATGAATTGGCACTCTCTGGGGATTGCCTTATCCTCCATTAATTTGCCCTCATACTTTATTAATTTTATAAATACTTACCTCCAGGACCGAACAATTTCCTTTACAGATACTAACCCCAATACAATTAACAAAAGGTTGCCCTCAAGGTTCGGTCCTGGCTCCTACACTCTGGAATATTTATTTTAACATCCTATTAACCCTTAACTCTCCCGACCTCTATGTCCAGGCCTTCGCGGACGATCTCGTGATTATTACCGCGGGATCGACCCGGAGGATCCTGGAACATAATACCAATACTGCTTTAGACTTAACAGCTAATAAAATTGATGGTATAAAATTAACTATCTCCCTAGAGAAGTGCCAATCTACAATTTTTTCTAAAAAACTCAAACTTAAAAGGAACCCGATCTTCAAATTAAAAAATCAAACAATTAAGATCTCAGAATCAATTAAATTCCTAGGTATTCATATTGATGGCGGGCTCACGTGGAGCAATCATATACTGTCGCTCGTGGGGAGGTGCCATGATATTGGTGGAACCCTCTCCAGGGTGGCAGGAGGGGGTTGGGGCGTCAGGCCCCAGCTCCTAAAAATTTGGTATACTACTGTTATTGAAAAAATAATTACTTATGGGGCTGGGGTCTGGGGTGGAAATCTCAAAAAGTCACAAATCGATAGGCTCAAGTCTATACAACGACCATTTTTATTAAAAATTACCAGAGCCTATCGAACCACCCCTACCGACGCCCTAAATGTCATAGCAGGCATCCCCCCTCTCCACGTGACCCTGCTAAAATTATATAGAGTGTTTAATGCTTGGAAAAGGCGGACCCCTGACCCATTATTGCTGGGGCTGCCGGTTAATAATATAGATACAAATATTAAATTAATACCTATATCTTCTGATAATTTAATCCTTGACTTCCCTCCAACTATTGATAACCCAGATTTCGAGGTGTACACTGATGGCTCCGGTATTGATGGCAATATCGGGGCCTCGGTGTGCATCTTTCATAATAATAAATTAACAACCGTATATTGTTACAAACTTAACACCTATAACACTGTTTTCCAATCCGAATTAACAGCAATTTATAAAGCCATTCTCTGGTCCTCCAATCAAAATAAAAAAATTAATATTTACACTGACAGCCTCAGCTCCATTCAGGTTTTAAAATCTCATAAGGCCAAATCAAATTATATTAATAACATTAAGTCATTTATTAATTCTCAATCTACCTTTGGCCTGAGTTGGGTCAGGGCGCATAATGATCTCCTTGGTAATGAGGTAGCGGACCATTTTGCTAAGGTGGGGACTGTCGCCGGTGAGCCACTGGACGTTCCGGCCCCTTATTCCTATATCAAAAAATTTTTTAACAATCAACTTGTTCATGACTGGCTGGATTATTATCACAATTCTGATAAGGGGCTGAGACCGAGAGAATTCCTTCCCTCGGTTTCCACCAGTCGTCTCATCGGCGACAAATATCTTATCTGGTTTTTAACTGGCCATGGCCCGTTTGTCGCCTACCTGCATCGCTTTAAGATCAAAACATCTAATTTATGTAGTTGCGGTGCGGTGGGCGACGCGGACCATTACCTCTTCAGCTGCCCATCCACCTCCTCCTGGCATTTAACTAAACCTATAACTAGTTACAAGCCTATGTGGCTCAATAACGTTTTAAACAATCCAAATTCATTATATAGGATTAGAAGGTGTATGGGCTTTGCTGGAGAGGTGGCCAATGCCTAGTTTTGCATGTCACTGTCCTTTGTCATCCCCGGTGTATTTGTGGTTTTAACTTATATCCTTTTATTATTATAATGTTCAAAAATTTTTAAATTTCTTATGTTATCATTATCATACAATTTTAATTGTTTTTAATGTTGTTTTTAACTTTCAGTTCTTAAATCTCATTTTCATTATATGTCATCATTGTATCTTTGAGGTCCTCCTTGATGGGTCCTGGTGAGGAGTGGGCTGTTTGATCTATGACTATGTACTATCTGATTATACTCCAACTTCCCTTCCTGAATATGACTGATTGGTCAAGTTTCCTGGTGGACCCTTTTGGAGCGCTTGTTTATTTCTATTTAATAAATAAATGAACTTTTAGGACTTTTCATATTTTATTCCAACAGCAGGTTTCTAGTATTGATTGGGTTTTTTATCGACCCTGGTATGTATAAATTTTTAATCTCTATAAATGGTTCTTTTCTTTAAAATCATAACTTTTATATTATTACTAACCTATTGAGGTAATCTTGTGGGTTATGTTATTTGGGTCTGTTTTTAATCTTTATTATATTACTGGTATATTGGGATATAAATCATTATTTAGATATAATTCCTATAATTCATTATGGGTACTTTAATCTTTTACGCCCTTTTCTTTTAAAATTTTTCTCAGCTCCTCCTCACATATATAGGGCGCAAACTAAGGGGGTTGGTTATGGGCTTGGCCCCTTTAATGGTTAACTTTAATGGTCACTGGCTAATTAAATTTTATTGACTTTTAATATTTTATCCTTTTATATTCTTGGTGTCTCCTCTTTTTATAATGTATTTGGACCCGGCACATCACAACGGGAGACTTTGTATTAAATTTTGGTATTTATTTTACTATGTCTCTTTTGGCGTTTTGCCCAAATCTGAGCACACCACAATGAATAGGGGATAGAGAAATGAAAAGGGTAATGATTATTTTTCTAAGTCCTTATCTTTGGTTTGCCCACTGAGCACACCGCAATGAAAACAAGAAAAAAAGAAAAAGGAAAAAGGAAAGAATAGGGAGAGAAGAGGTTTAAAGGATACGTTGGAGTTGCGGAAAGACGAGGAATGAGAAAGACCCATCTACCTCTACTCTGAGACCACTCACCTTTACTTCAATGTCTGACGATGGAAAGCGCCTTACCTGGATCCATCTGGTCACCTGGGATTCTTCAGAGATTCTTCTTCCTCCTCAAGATTTGTATTACTCTCGCTATTGTTCCGCCCTGTTGGCATTTTTGTTCCTTGTTTGTTGGCCTGTACGCCCTTTTTAAGAAAAATTATTGTATGGCCCCTGAGAGGCCCAAGTCCTGTACTTATGATGGATTTTTTAATAAATGTTCGTCCGCGCGCGCCCATGTTGGAGGTAAGTGGCTCCCCTCCGATCGGCTGGGCTGCCCGGTTCCTCAGAATTTCGTGCTGGTGGAAGTCCCCATGAACTAAATCCCCGCCCCCCGCACCAAGCTCTAAGCCGTAAGGCGAGCTGGGGGAGCGCGGGTCTCCAATTCCAATATGATTTTCATGTACCTATGGCTGTTGGAAAAAGTTTCTACTCTAAAAGAAGTCAACCATAAGTTCCTACTTGCTGGACACACATGGAAGCAGACGGCAAGCATAGTGTGATAGAGAGAGCTAAAAAGCAGCTAAAACCACGCTATTTTACCAAAAATGATTGGGCCAATTGTATTGCTTCATGTTCAAAAAAGAACCCCTTTGTTGTGAGAAGGATGTGCCTTGAAGACTTTTTTATTCAAGAAAGCTCTTTGCTCCTCTACTTGAGGAGCAAAGAAGCTCCATTAGTTTCAAGAAAGAAAAAACACAAAGAACCATTTTTGATATCCAATGCAGTGTGGTTACAGTTTCGCAAAGGAGACAGGAAGTTCCTGAAGGAAACTTACCTGAGGATGACTCAACCGCTCTAGAGTAATGGTTTTGCTTAATCTGTAGCTTTTAAGCCATTTACAACATTACAACACTCAATCTACAATATTAAATATATTTTTTATAAATATTGTATATTTTATACAATATTTTATATTTTATACAATATTATATATTTTATACATTATATATTTTATACAATATTATATATTTTATACATTATATATTTTATACAATATTATATATTTTATACATTATATATTTTATACAATATTATATATTTCTGTACTTTTTCTGTTTTTGATAGTAAAGGCATTGTTACTATGATTGCTCATGTAGTTAACTTGAAACACCTTCTTAAAGTGCTATGTAAGTCCTAAAACAGCTTTTGATGTAGAACCACAATAACGTAAATCCAGTCCTGTCTTAAGCTATAAAATTACATAAAAAATTAGCCAACAGTGGATAAAGCATGTATATTTTTATCGTTAACTATCAATTTTTGTAGGCTAATTCAAATACTAGCATTGTAGCCAGGCAACGAGACCTCCTTTCAGTTTTTCTGCTCTCTTTAAAAGTTGGCATAATGTGACTTACGTTCTTGTGGTTCTGAGGTACAGAAATATGTTGTGACTTTAAGAGTTGGTGTGATGCGCAAGTTTGGAGAGTGGGATGCCAGTTCAAGTGTTGACCTCGTTATCTGATCATGGTTCGAATTTACGAGGTGCTGTCCTTTGTCTTCGAGTAGGTAAGTAGTTGACTTTGCACAACGGTCTATTGGTGACGGTCTGGGATTAATCCGGAAGGGAAATTTCCGAGGACAACACCCCGTAATTTTAAACACGGTTAGGTGACGAGGTCAACACCTGATGGTACCACACTCGCCAAAGTGAGGACATTTGAGGTCACGACCGATTTAAAGTGTATCTACGTACATGACAGTGTTTTGTTGAATCATGTTTCGAACTCGCATCCCTCCGGTTAATCCGTAACTCTACCAATTGGGTTACCGAAGTCATGCATATAAAATTAAATTTTGTAGTTTGATGTATAAGTCCGTATACAGCCTTTTGCATCCTGTTTCCAAAACTATATATTGAAATAACTTTGCATGTGATGATAAAGATATAAATATTTTTATTTAAAAATATATTACACAATACAGGAAAGTATTTATATCGCTTTGCAACTCCAGTGTATAACGAAATAAATACTTTCAACCGAAGTCATAATTTGAGATGCATATTTGATACATTAGTTAAACCTTCAAACCTTTTGATGATACTCTGCAGAGTAATTCCGAGATAAATTCGACTTTTAAATTTGAACAAACAATGCTTGAGTATGGAAACAATTCTTTTTAACAAATAACGATACTTGAAAGGGAAGGTAAGGATGAAGACCTATTTAATAGAAATTAATTTCCAATGACATACATTAGTTTGCCAGTGCATATATGTATTCACATGAGATCAATTCTCTCCATAATTACAGATTCCTCGATTCAGGATTCTTCAAACAAAATACATTTATTTATATTTTATAGTTTCCTTTTAGACTCACACACAGCTTACAAAATGCATGATGCATTTGGAAAAATGAAAGGTGTTTAGGAATTTAAATAATTATGTATATTATTCTCAACAGTCGAGGTATGTTTGTTGCTTTGATCTGCACATGAAGCATTTATGGAACAGTTTCCTAATTTGTTTTATGAGCAATATTGTATCAATAGGTAGGTGAATTAAAGTCACTGGAGCAACGGTTTATTGGCGATGGTCCGGAATCAATTTCGAAGGAAAAGATCCGAAGATAACACCTCGTAATTTTTCGTTCTTTCGTTTGTGTAATAGAAAGTAAAATCTTCGGTTTTCATCTGGTTTGTTTGTATTGAAACTCCCGCTCATAGATATTAATTGACACATTATAGTAATATGCAGTTATTCTTCCAAATTAAACATGCATAAAAATTATTCATCTCAATTTAATTATTTATTAGGTTAGGTATTTAAAGTTATGAAATTCTCAATTTCTACTTTTAAAGTTAATGTTGGTTTCCATCATTCAAATAATTCGGATTTACAAAAAATTCCAAGGCTTGCTATTGTCACTTCAATAGCAAGCCTTATTGGAAACAAAGATTAGAAAATAATTTTCATGCTCAGAGCGTGCCTCCTTTAGCTTAAAACTACATTCTGAATGCATATGAAACAAACATTTTCCTTAATATTACAACAATTTTAAGAGATTTCCCAATTTGTAAGCTCTAATTAAATAATCAGGATAGTTATTCATAGTTTCTGGTATTCTTTTAGAAGAGTCCTGTATAAACGCATTTAAATTGTTACCTTTCCCATGATGGAATCATTTATGCAGATGATTTCCATACAGCGAATTGAAGCCTTCGCAAACAAATCGTGTGGAAGCATATATAAGCGTACAATCCTTACAGCATAGAAGGAATTTTATATGTATTATGCATGAAAGTCTGTGTTTAACCTTTCACAGCAAATCTTCCCATTTCATGGCACCCAGAACCAGGCTTTGGGTCTGAACGTTGAAGAGAGATACGAAATTCGAATCTCTGGAGAACTCGTCTTGGTAAACATGGCTGTGTTTCTCTTGTCGAGTAAAGTTTTTTGCGGTGTTTAAACAAAATAACAAATGCAAACTGTGCAGTACCTAAACACTTATCGAGGAAAAGAGCAATCGATGATTGTTGTTCTGTGTTTGCATTTTTGACTGCAGACTACTGAAAAAACTCAGATATAAGATTCTGTCGCTAAACTGATAGCTATTGTTTTCGTTTTTCCTGTATTCTTACTGTTATCTGTTGATGTTAGTCACTTAAAATCGTCAATCAATAGATCGAAGTATAACTCTGGATTTAGGAAATGTATTGCTCTTTACCTCGAATTTTTCAGAAATGAATTTCCGCTTTTTGCCGGTTTTGAGGATTAGTGAAAATTACCTCTCTTACTGGGCACTTTTAGTATTTTTAGTCATGTTTAACCCTCCTGGTGGTTGTCTCGACGAGGTATCTTGTCATTAGAAAAACTGACCAGATCTTGATGAACGAGATATCTCCTCATTAGAAGAAAACTGGCCAGATCATGATCTCGTCATCAATAAAAAACTTGCCAATATCTTGATGACGAGATATCTCATCATTCAGTGTCAGATTTTGATGGACGAGATATTTCGTCGAAACCACTTGAAGGGTTACGATCTACTTCAAGGATCAATTTATATGATGATAGTGGAAAATGCCATAACTGTAGGATATGTTGCCACATGAAATCAAATCTGGATAGCAATTTTACAGTTAAATTAAGAATAGGATATACCAACAGTAATTGTATTTTTTTATTGTTTTCGTGATTTATGTGATCGAAGAATTAACGCACAAACACCAAATGTACCAGGAGTGTTCAAATGAAAAGGTACGAAACGTCGTAAAAACCAAACCGGTTGAAATTTGAATATGCCGCTTTGGGATAACGTAGTGAGACATCTAAGGAAGCGAATGCACGAGTACCGGCGTGGTTGTGCGCATGCGCGGCGCCCGCACATGACGCAGAAGAGAAGCACGCAGTTGCGTGTTCCGTCCAATTGACGCGGCAGTGCGTGTGAGGACATCATGGCGTTCACATTGCAAAGTTCGACGATTGAGGAGCAGCGAGGTGTTATCAGATTTCTGATTGCGGAAGGTGTTAAACCGGTAGGTGAGACACTCCGTAGCCTACGCAAGTCCATCAAGAGCAAACGGCCTGGGCTGCTCACGGAGGGAGCGATTCTGCTCCACGATGACGCGCGTCCACACGTCTCCAGAGTCACACAAAGTGTATTGGCCAAGTTCAAGAGGGAGCAGCTTGAGCATCCGCCCTGCAGCCCGGACATATCGCCCTACAACTTCCATCTGTTTTGTCCGCTAAAAAACATCTCAAAGGGAAGCGCTTCAACTCGGACGACGAACTGAAGGACACAGTGGAGGACTGGCTCTTGTCACAGCCACAGGAATTCTGGGAACAGGGAATCCTTCGGCTCGTGAAACAGTGGGATAGTTGTGCTCAGTCCTCTGGTGATTACTTTTAAATAAAGACTTCAATTATACCCACAGTGTCGTTTCGTACCTTTTCATTTGAACACCCCTAGTATTTTTTAAATAAAATAATGTACTTTTTGAATAAATCAGTTTTTCGGATATATTTTACAACCTGAATTCACTTGAACTGATTTTCTGGAAAATGCTTCCCTTTACCTCAATTATCTCATTTTGTGTTTGAATAATATAGAATAATATTTTGTTTTGCTTTTTTCCCTTTTTGTCACCTTTCATTCACACAATTTTGTAATGCATGAAAATCAAATTAAAAGTTATTATTTTGGTATGTAATACACTGATGTACATTGAAAATTCAATACCAAGAAAGAGTTAGATTAACAGGAAATTTATAAGACGGATAGAAATGCATCATTTAAAATGCAAATACCTGATGAATATGCAATTTAAATGAATGCATGTGTATGCAGATTAAAATCACAGGTTAGTATGCAAATAGGATGTATGTGCAATAAAGGCTTAAGTGTGACTTGGAAGGTTTAGAAGGCCTCAAAAGCAAATCCCAAATGTTATGGTGAATTTTATCGGTATTACTCTGCTAGTACTTAACACGCATAGTCTCAAAACAAGACACCATTGTCACTAGTAGACGAAGTTTGAGAAAGGAAGAATCATTGGGCTGAGGGAAGGGGATTTGTCACATAATACCTATGCACACGTTGAGTAAAACACAAAAAGGATTGTGCGTTCTTGAAGACAATGAACAGAAGGTTTTACATATCTTTGTGATTGATCTGGGGCACCTATAACTACAACAAGAAAGGGGAAATTGGCACTTACTACATATGACGACTACTAATTTTCCATCGACATCCCCAACGTTTACACAACAATGGAGGAGGATGACACATCAGGCTATATCTGCCATAATACTGCCGATGCTTGCCGATCCTTTTATACCACATGTCATCACTCAAATGAATTTTATTGCTGTAACTAATGTCTGTTGGTATTGCATTTTCAATGAACAGCAATGTATATTTTAACCCTCTGGTGGTTGTTTCTATGAGGTATCTGGTCATTAGCAAAGCTGAGCAGTTCTCGATGGACGAGATATCTCCACCGAGAGAAGTAACCACATCTTGATCTTGTCATCATCGAAAAATCGGCAATATCTGCATGACGAGATACCTCGTCATTAGTAAAATTGGGCAGATATTGATACACAAGATAACTCATTAACAAAATTGGTCAGATGTTGATGGATTAGATATATAGTGGAAACCACTAGGAGTGTTGGAACTATTAAAATGTTAAGAGTTGTTTGTTCTTCTGAATAGTTATGCATACAGTCCATATATATATTCTAAAATTGCATTGTTTGTGCCATATATTAAAAATTTCAGAGTCTGATTGTAGTTTGATCAACATATTTTAAGATCAATATATCATCGATAAACTTTAAAACTTTAGGCCCGTATGTGTTTTTTAAATATCTGTTCTTATTTAAGTATGGTATTTTTTCTAAAAGTATCACATTTTTTTAATCATAATTAGTGTTCAGATTATGTGCTACTTTATTCCCAAAATGTGTTTGCTTCAAATAAAAGGAGGAGGAAATATATTGGGATATAAAAGTTTAAGAGTATTAATTTAGATAGTTAACAAGATATGAACAAAACAAAATTTCATATTTGCGCAAAAGTTGCTTTTATAAAGCCTTAAAAATAGAAACCTAGATTAATTACACTGTGCTACGCAACAAAAAGCTTAATCAACCTTTTAAAATCGTGCTATTTTTTCAGAATATATTCGAGCACATTTAAAAAACGTTGGCTATTCATCTTTTACGTAATTAAGAACTTCTTGCAACCAAAACATTAAACTTCCTAGGAAAGAAATTTCCATTAAACATGTATCAAAGATAAAGCGTGAAAAACATATCAAGTATTCATTTTGCTGGATTAATATAATTAACTCATTTTTGTTATTCGTGTTAGTGAAGACAGATAAAAGCAACGTTTTTCACTATTTACGTTACTAATAAAAATGTAACAATTTACGTTTTTTAAATCTTAAGCAAGGAGCATTGTACACAAGTATATTTATAAATTTATGACATAAAAAATAATAATTTTTTTTTAATTTAATAAGAAATGTTTATTGAAATATAAAGAAAGGTTCTCTAGTATTCAAGGAAACAAAGATGTAATTTTAACTTCTTACTAATACAGTTTAGAATAATCTCTTCTAATTTTGTATTATTTTTATTTTAGTAAGATATATACTAAATATATAGTATTCGTATGCTTTTTATTCATATTAAAGTGGATGTGTTAGATTTTCTTCCTAAAACATTTCAGTTATAACTAAAATATTCTTAAACGCTATATCTTTAGAGCAATTTATAGTGTCATTAAATCCACTGATATATTTTTCAATAGAAAATCGTTTAATTTCAATGTTTAATTCCCGTTTTAAAGCATAGAATAATTTATTCTAATCTTAATATTTGCACTTCTTTCAATGGGTAATCAAACTTGAACTTGATATTATTTTTTAAAATCCTCACTTAAATATTTTTGTCTTAAATACAAAACTAATTGGAAATTTATTGTATGTTGTAAACGATGGAATACTTTGCAAATTTATTGAAATTATAATACATTCTATGAAATATTCAAGTTCTGTACACCATATTAATAATCATTCATTAAAAACAATTTCAGTTTCCTTTTGGTATAAAATTTAAACCTTTCTCCGTTAATTACTTGATCAAGTTATTCAGGAATTTTGTATTTGTATATTCAAACTACTATGTAGCCACTCGAAGTTGAAATTTTACTTGAGTGAAGAACTGGAATTCCAGCTTTACTGGTTGGTTGGGTTTTATGGCGTAAGAGCCATATTTAGCCATTCTGAACCAAACACAAGACAGACAACGTCAAGCAATGAAGACATACGGAAAGTTTTACTGACACAGAAGAGAGAAATAAACCCAGGGAGAAATCAAACTTGCACCACCTATAACGCAGCTCGACAGCGCAGTAGGCAAATTCACTGAGGCACGTCGGCGACTCAACTTTACTGAGTATAAGAGGATTGAGTCCATAATTACACAGTTTTTCTGTGATACTGTTTATTTGGAGAATAGGATGCCATCTCAGGTGTTGACCTCGGCATCTGATTGTGCTTCAAAATAATGAGGTGTTCTCAAATCTTTCTGTTCGGGATTGATCTCGGACGGTCACAAAAATTCGTTGTGGTACTCCAGTGTGACGTAAATTCATCTACCTATCATGATACTATTGGCAGCAAGGCTTATTCGTGTGCAGTGGCTCGCCAGGGGGTTTCCGTCTTTTAACTGCTGGGCGGCGTAGCTCAGTGTTTTCCCACCGATCTAGCAACCTGCGAGCAGTAGGTGGTGCAGGTTCCTTTTCTGTAACTATTATGTACCCGGTGCAATTAATCTAGGTGAATTTCTCTCTTCTGTATCAGTAAAACTCATTTTTGTTCACTGACTTGAAGTAAAGATATTGCTTTGTACAGCGTGGCCATATATGTCCCTTGCACCATAAAAGCAACCAACCAACGACGTATAAATGCTATCAGGGTTTGCAGTTGCTAGGCTAATGGCTTTACTGAGACTAATTCCATGGCTTCTCTTTTCTATTTGCAACAGTGTTCGATTATCTGGTTTTGAGGTCTAAATGTGTCTGAGGCTGAAATTCATCGAAGAGTTTTAGCTATGAAAACAACGTTTTGCCACGATAGAATATCTACAAATGAGGTGAACATTTCAGAAATGGTTGCGCAAGTGTTAAGCAACAAGGCGAATAATGTCAGAACTGATACAATGTTGATAGCGTACAAAGACATGGTTCTGTTAGACATATGTGACTATTGAAGAAGTGGTATATTTGACTGATATCAGTCATTTATCTATGCAGTGGGTCATTGCTCAACCAAAAACGCTATTTGTTGCGGATATAAAATATAGCTTGAGTAGCGTTGGAATTAATTCATTGAAAAGCAAGGGTATCATACTGAAGAGTTACTAGTTCTCAATTTTTAATTACATAAATTACATAGATGCACTGGGATAATTATTGGCCCACCCTAGTCACATTATGCTTGATACATTTTAAAGAATCCCTTCTACTTATTACGGTATTTGGCAGGGCCCATATAAAAAGGGGGTCGATGGTAGACTGAAGCGTAGAGGCCGTGAAACGGGGAAAGCTTTTGGTTCCGTGACATATTTTCGAAATCTGGAGGTCACAAAGATGTTTATTTTTGCAGGGCCCACACCAAAGGGGGGAGGGTCGACGGTAGTCTGAAGAGGCCGTGAAACGAGGAAAGCATTTTGTCCTGTGATAGATTTTGGAAATTTGAACGTCACGAAGATGTTCTTTTTTAAAAAAAAAGCGGTGCGACTAATATTCAAAGAAAAAGAGAAAAAATACTTTTTTTCAAACATTGAGCCTTGGAATGCATTTCATAAGAAATCTGTCATCTAACCCTGTGCAAGGGAGTCTCGGAGTGACGAAGTCCACGAAGAGTTTGGTTCGAAGGGATGTGAAAAAAAGCCAAACTAAAAAAATCTACCTGTAGGTCCGTATCTTGTGGAGAGTGGGATGCCAGTTCAAGTGTTGACCTCGTTATCTGACCGTGGTTCAAAATTACCAGGTGTTGTCCTTTGTCTCCAAATGGGTAGGTAGGTAGTTGACTTTACGTCGCTCTGGATTAACACAACGCGCTATTGGTGACAGTCCTGGATCAGTCCCGAGGACAACACCCCGTAATTTTGAACCATGGTCAGGTGACGAGATCAACACCTGAGCTGGTATCACACTCTCCAAACATCCACTCCAGGCCAAAGTGAGGATATTTGAGGCCAAGATCGATTTAACGCCACCCCCCCCCCACGTATAAAGATGGTCTTTGATAGGATCTAACTATCAACCATATCGTATCGAACTAGCAACCATATGAATGCTAATCCGCGACTCTAGGAACTTGGCTAACGCGACCCCTTTCCCTTCGGAATACACCCTGATTCATCACCAACAGCCCATCTGGTTACAGTGTGAAATCAAGTCAACTATGTCTGAAATAGTTAAAAAACTGGAGGTCCCTTTTGGATAAAACAAGGCAAGCCCTGATGATAAAAGGACAAATAGCATCACGTATTCATGTCAACACAAACTATTCCGAGTAATCTATGGTTACTTCCCAACAGCCATTAGCGAGAAAGAAAACCGATCCGATATATTCGGTATCAAGAGGGCTGTCGTCATTTAAATGATGGACACAATATGGCAGCTTCTCTGTGGGAGATAATAACAGTTATTTTCTGGAATTGCAATACCCTGGAGATTATTTAGTAGTTAAACTCCATACACAATTAATAATCTTAATGGTCTCCGTGCCTTTCGAAATATTTCACTGATGCCGGAGCTGCTGCTGAAGCAAAATTGAATCTCTGGAAGCTGGCCAAGAAGGTGATATTATCTGTCTGTATTAACGAAAGTATTATGACACGGGAAAAAGGATTTTTATCCGTAGGAAACATCATTGGGATACTGGAATCTGACGTTGCGGCTACTCATTGAGCGATGATTTACGATTGCTTTGGATTTGCGGTGGGAAATAATGTCTTTGGGATTTATGTTAAATCGCGTACTCCTTTCGAGATTCGCTATCGGTTTTCAAAGAATAAAAAACGAATGAATTCGATCGAAAATGTTTCTGGAATTAGTGGTGTTTCAAGAGACAAAAAATGCCCGAGTAATGAATCGAAGGAAAAACCTTTAGAAAAAGTATGAGATTGTTCAAGGATAATCATGTTAGTTTCGCAGTTATAATTTATTTCCTCTAATGAAAGTGCCCGTACGGAGGAAGTTTCTCAGAGAAACATCAGATTTATGAATTTAGTTTAAAATATTTATGTCATTGTCCCTAATATTAACCCTCCTGATGCCTTTCTCGACGAGATGTCTCGTCATTAGAATAAAACTTACCAGACCTTGATCTCGGCATCATCGAAAAACTAGCAATAGAACGAGGTATCTCGTCATTAGCAAAATTCGTCAGAACTTGATGGACGAGATATCTCGTCGAAACCCCTTGATTAATAAACATAAACCTTGAACCTTTGACTAAATTATCTGAACCTAACAGACCCGTTCATAGCTTTTTAATTTGCTTCATCCATTGGTGGCAGTGTTTACTTGCATTTCATAACTTATTTTAATCCATTTATAATAAATATAGCATCAATATTCATTTAAATGGATTTCATTTCTTTAATTGTTATATAACTATCCTAAAAAAACTAGTAAAAGCATTTCATATGCTTTTACTAGTGTTAAATCTTACTTGCAATAAGATGCACGGCAATAAGCACACTCTTTCCACATATTACCACAATCCGATTCTGAACGTCTACTTCAATTTCATTCCATTACCTTGTTCAAAGGCGACCTGGCATTATTTTAAAGTTAAACCAACTTTCACGCTCCTCGTTCACATTTTCTTTTTACCGTAATTTCTATCTTCCGGATTTCTTTGTTTTCGATCATCAGACTGCTACAGAATTTAATTAGAGTGGCAAATTCTGCGCAGTTATAGCAATATTATGCAGATCCATAATTCAAATCAAGCCTATTTAAACTAAACGGAAAAATTGGCGAATGAATCCAGTAACGGACGATTTTATATTGTTAATAACCGTTGTTCCCATTCGACAATAAACAAATAACATCAAATTATGTGCCACGTACTTTAGTGAAATATGCATGTACAGATAGTTTAGATATTTAGGTACTGATAGAAAAATTAAAAAAAAATATTTATCGAGAAAGAAAAATGAACAAGAAATGTATCTGGAAAAAAATATAGCAAACATGAAATACATTCTGTATATCGAAAAATAATTTTTCTGTGTCTTTTGAAATGACCTGTTATACACTCATGTCCAAAATTATCTTTACATGCATAAAATCACGGATTTCTCAGAAACTATGAATTATAATTTTATGAATTTGTGTGAAATGATACATAACATCATAACACATAAATACAAAGGAAAAAATTTAAGAGCACTTAATATGATATAAAACTGTAGCATGAAACAATAAAAATAACAATAATATGTGACAAGGAGAGTTCAGAAGAAAAATAATAACTCAGAAAAAAATTAAGGCTTATGAATTTAATATGGAATGTGATCTCCCTGACGTGTACACACATATCACAACGTGTTTTAATGCTGGCAATAATGTTGTTAGCCACATTTTGGGGAATTATGTTCCACTCCTCCAGCAACGTGGTCTTCAGGGCATTTATATCTCTAGGAGGAGGATGGCTCCGTGAAACTGCTTTTCTACGGTAATACCATAAGTTCTCTATCGGGTTCAGATCAGGAGATTTAGCTGGACACGGTATTCGCTCAATGGATTCACTTTCAAGAAATTCGTCAACAATGCTCGTACACAACGAGGTTTGTTCCATGTGTACGAGCATTATCGTCCGTAAATAAAAAGTCAGATCCATATGCACCTCTGAAAAGTCTTACATAAGGTTCTAAGACCTCATCCTGAATTCTCTGGCCGGTCACGGATCCTCTGTTGAAAACTTGTAGGGGCGTACGTCCATCGATCATTATTTTTCCCCATACCATCACACCTGCACTACCAAAACGGTCACTTCCATAATGTTCCAAAGGAAGATTTCGCGTTCCTGACTCCCTCCAGATGTAAACACGTTTAGAATCAGATGTTAAACTAAACCTCGACTCATCAGTAAAGAGAACACGGGTCCATTGGTGTTCACTCCAGTTCTGATGTTCTTTGCGCCAACTAAAGTGATCCCTCTTTTGTTGTGAAGACAGTAAAACACATACCCTTGGCTTTTTGGCGTATGGGCCTTTGTCATTAAGCCTTCTGTATACAGTTTGCCGTAATATAGTAGTTCCAATGGCGGCTGCAACCTCTGAACTTAAGTGCCGAGCAAGTAGACTTCCTGTTACGACGGGCAGTACTTTCCAGATATCGATCTTGAGAAGCAATTGTTATTCGTTTACGACCTTGTCCAGGTCTCCTTACAACAGTTCCAGAGTTCTGAAATTGTTTCCATAGCGTAGAGACTGTCTGTCTTGAAATATTCACCCATTTCGCTGCTTCCATGATTGTCTGCCCTGCTTCTAAACGGCCGATAATTCGCCACTTCACAGATTCTTCCAAATGATACTTCGGAGCCATAACAAACCGTTTTGAGTCCTTACACACTGAAATCAAAAGCTGTATTGCAGAAATTCACTCAGATATTCACTTTGCTCAAAGCGCTTGATTCACCGTCGGATGACGTAACGCCTTGATTTGCATATCAGAAACCGTTTGATCACTTTTGATGGGATAATGCTAATTAGGCTTGTTTTTCACACATTCCCTGCAAAAATGGATTACATCGATTGGATATTTCATGGAATATAATTATTTTTGTGTATGTAAAGATAAATTCGGACATGAGTGTATTTAAAGGGTTTGTTGTATTCTTTTGGTATTACGTTATTGTCAACACGTGGAACGCGTACGGGAGAAGATGCTCATCCATTGACTCTTCATCTGATTGGTGCACGCGACATAGTAGTCTTTGGTGATTTGGCTATTTGTCACCACTTTAGAAATGTGCATTCCCACATCTATCCTGACATAAGACGTTATATCTCCAAACGAAGCGATAAGATGCCAGATCGACAACCAATTTAATTTTTCACAGATGTCACGTGACTACTAGTTGAAATATTGGTCACACTTTTTGAAGCTCCTCTACTATTGTTGTCAACTTATATTTCACGTCTATGAACAGGACGAGTGAAAAAATCAAATAAATGGGGAACAAATAATAAAACCTGTTCTTGAGATAAAGAAAGATAAGTTTTCTGCAGAAAAGTAAATTTAAAAAGGGATGTTGTCAGCGTTTGCAGGGGATTACTCCTCCATATATATATTCTTAGATAGACGGGCAAAGTTTCGATAAGATATTTTGTGTTGACGTGTTTGCAATGCAAAAAGAATTACCATGGAAAACAAACAAAAGGAGTTATTTGTTCATCCTTCAAGTACTGATTTCTCTTCGCATAAAAACACAAATGTCGCGTACTATACACAGTCAGTTTGTTGTGTCTTAAGTCGGAACAGCAACCAAACATTCAGTGACAAGCGATGTTATTTTGCGTCGAGCCATGCCCTTATTCAGCATTTTCGCGGCAGCGAAAACCATCTAAGTGCAAATTACAGTCACTTCACCGAAAATGGGAACGCGTCCCTTGTTGACAAAGCCATTGAGATCCAACGCTTTTAGACTAAGTTCCTTTGTAAACACACTCGTAGATGTAGAGGGGGAACAAACCACTTCAATGTTAGAGCAGAGGAACGGATTTTTACAAATTTTGGGACAAAAGATTTCGCGTGTCAGCCTAAAGCTTATGTGTCGCAACTAGGACTTATATTATTTGAATGCGTTTTACAACCCAGAGAGAGATATATTTTATTCAGAGAGAAACAGAAATTTAAGCATTTCCTGATCGTTTAAAAGCTCACTGTTGCTTAACATTTGTTAAATAGCAACTTAGAAGTCGGTAAATATCTCCACATTTCAATCGACACGAAAATGTCTCGTAATTTAAAACTTTTCTGTACTCAATTTATCTTTCGAAACTATTGATTTTTCCAAGTAATTATACATTTGAAAAGCATAACTCTAGAAATATTTTTGGAAACAATTTATAAGGAACGATATTCCATTTACGATAAGTTGGTTATTACTCTGTATTACATAATATCATACATGCGGAAATTGTCTAGTGGAAATGTAGAAATAGTCCTATTTCTCCCTGGGTACATTTCTTTTTTGTGTATCAGTAAAACCTTACTCGTGTGTACGTCCATTTACTTGACGTTGGTTATTTGCCTTTGCGCCATAAAACCGAATCCAACTCTTGAATCCAAATGAAGAATTTTTATATTTATAAACTAATTTTTGTACTTGTTCTTTAACAAATTCTTTTGAATTTGCATTTGTGTGGCCGCGATAACCCGGTTGGTAGAGTAGCAGATTATAGGAACCGGAGGTTTGCGTATTCAAAACTCGACCAAACAAATACCGATATGGAGGCTGGTTTGAGTTAAATCTGTCGTGGCCTCAAATGTCTTTACGGCATGGTGTCGAAGTTTGGAGAGTGGGATGCCAGCTCAGATCACCGTTATCTTACCGTGGTTCAAAATTTCGAAGAGTTCTCGGATGATTTTGTCCTTTCGAGATTGATACCGGACTGTCTCCAATGGCCCGCTGGTTCGCTCCAGTGCGACTACCTCAATTTGCATTCGATTAACAGACAATATCTCTAAAATCGGAAGTGTGAATCATACAAAGAAAACCTTTAGCTTTACTCAATTTTATCCCACAACCTGGAATATTCTAAGGAATTCTACTCTTTCGATTGATACGCTAGGAACTATGTTTTCATTTAAAATGGAGATTGATTAGATTTGGCGAGATACGGTTTTTTATCCAGTTCTTTTTCCATTAAACTATCTCATCTATCGTCCACAGAATACTTTTCCTCTTCATTTCAATTCAAAGGATGGCGTTCAATTCGTTCTTTTTTTTATTCGTTAAAGTATTCCTAAAGCTTTCCTCCTTTTTTATAATGCAATGGAGATGAAAAATAGAGAAATATTTAGCATGATGGGGGAAGGAAAACATTTTGCGCTATACCTATCGCCGTAAAATATGAGGACATGTATGACAACAATAAATCTCACTTGAAGGAAATGGAATAGCTTGAAGGAATGTCATTGTGCGAAAGGGGGGAAAATTGGGTTTTGCGAAATGTTTGGCACATTTAGAGAAATGTCTGTACTTTCTTCATTTCTTGTTTTCAATTTAGTATAAATTTATACCTTTTGATTGAGGTAGTTTTGGATATTCGTCCAATTCAGGAATGAACTTATCTGTTTCATCGCTATTAGTGCATAACTTTGACTGATAAATATCTATCTTCGTGATTATGAAATTATTAAAAACGATTGAGCGTGTGCAATTTCCATTCAATTGTGTGCAATTTCATAGACTAGAATTAAAATCATAAAGTTTTATTACATTTGGATGAATACAACGGTTGATATCGTAAGAATTATCAAAACTAACGTCGTGGTCATTAGAGAATGTTTTAGTGCAAAATGCACCCATTATTTTTAATAGGTTTCATTTTCATATTGTTGAATCGGGGGTCGTGGTAGCAAGGTTGGAAGAGTAGCGGATTAGCAACCGGAACGTTGATAGTTCGAAACTGGATCCAACCTGGTAGGTAGGTAGTTGATTTTACGTCGCAGTGGAGCAACACAATGGACTATTACGGGCAACAGTCCAGGATCAATCCCAAAGTGAGTTCCGAGGACAACTCGTAATTGTGAACTACGGTCAGATGACGAGTTCAATACCTGAGCTGGTATTCTACTTTCCAAACTTCCGCACTGTGAGGCAATGTGAGGACATTTGAGAACACCACAGATTTAACGTGCACCTGCCGAAGGAAGACGACGGTCTTTGGTTGGATCGAGTTTCGAACCTGCAACCCTCCGTTTCCTAATCCGTGATTCTAGCAACTGGACTACCTCGGCCCATGTTTACACTAAAGTGAAAAGTTTACAACGGAGTGGTACCTCGTTTTATTGCTAAAGAACTTTAAGAACTTTCATTGCTAGTTTTTCTTCAGTTTCCAAAATGCTTTCATTTTCTTCGTGCATTTTTATTAACCTTTAGGGGATTCCCAAGCATATATTCTTACAGCGAATTGATGTCTTTGCTACATCGCTTTTACTAATTTTGACCTTACAAAATATAATCTTTCCTGAGATTCCTAAATGTGGATACTTAGTCATTTTGTATATTGTGGTGGGAAAGCAAAACCACACCATTAAGAAATCTCTTGATGCTCAGAGGATTAACCCTTTTAAGTGAGGTAGTTTCAACACGAAACCACCTTAAAGGAATTCCTAGGCTAATTGTATGGCGAGTTTGTTCGGGTAACCCCATGACAGATGCTCTATACTACCGCCATCTGTCGATCAATAGCGTAAAATTTGTTAAAATAAAGATTCAGTCAACAGCTAATCGAATAGAAATTTTAACCGGTACTTCACCAAGTTGATTCAATTTTGATTTTTACGAAAATTGAATAAAAAGCCATTTCAGGTGATATTTTTGCATGAATCAATTCATTATGTTCTTTAAATGAGTATCTCTTAAAACTGTAAAAAACTCCAAGAAAATTGTTGACATAAAAGCTGCATGCAAACTTAACAAACTATTGCGAACTGGAATAAATGTACCCGTAAACATTTATATCCAAATCAAAGACAAGACTTATAATCATGGTAGGTAGGTAGCTGAATTTAAGTCACACTGGAGCAACACAACGGGCTATTATAATCGTAGCATATCTTAGCCATTGTTAAATCTGAAAATATCAGACCATAGTATCCAAAAGCTTTTTCTTTTTGAAGGAAAGCAATATATATTCATGAGTAGAGAATGAATACATATTCCCGTTATAAGTAATTACAATTGTAGCTGTAACTGATTTCCAACTAGACCGGATACTTGCGTGTCTTCTTGATACATAAATATACAAAAAGACCACCTTATATATCCCCAAATTGCATTACTTGCAATAACAGCAGCATAAAACAGAGCTCACCATACTCAAAAACATATCTTGGTTGAAAGAATTTAATTTCCGGACTTCGATGGAACAAACGTTGGAGTAAAAGTCATTCCAGAACATTTCGTAAGGAACATGTTCGTGAATATATTCATTTGTAGTTTCTCTCTCCCAATTTCCAGAAATCACGACAGAATATTAATGTGCGCATATCTGACTAAGACTGCCGTGGTTTCGGGGTGCATGAACGATGTGCGTTGGCTTAATCAATTGGTTTGCTTCCAGTCATATTATTTCGTCAAACTAGATTTCACGTGTGATTATAGCAGCTTGGGTTATTCTTACTACATCTCTTTTCAATTGGGGTGTTTGGATTAGATTAGTTCGCCTACCCGTGCTCCAATTCCAAAACTACTAGATTTTGATTATGTTCCGGCAAGGAGAAATCTGATCTAATTGTCAGCTTTCGAATCCGTCTCTATAGTTGTTAAGTTATTGCAAATTCCATCCACTTGGGGGAAATACATAAGAACACGTGTCTTTTCTACTGAAACTTCACTAATGCAAAGGAATATCAATACAATCTCCAGGTAGTGTTTAATAATTACACGAATTGCTTAATGTTTGCATGATAGAATAAAATAATATTTATGAAATTTAATTAATCATTAAACATATATTTTGCAAACTACAAAAATACAACACAGGGCTTACAGAAGTAACTTGATTAATGGAAAAGTGGAATATAAAATTTAAGTATTTTTTAATTACAAGATTTGATTAACTTAACAAATGAAAAAAAAAAAGATATTAGATCCAACAAAAACATTATGTTCCACTCTTTAACCCTCAGGGTTTAAATGGCGAAATTGACTGCATTTCAGACGTTGAAGAATAGTGAACAGTTATCTAACAAGTGAATGTGATGCAATATTTAGAAGCATAACTATAAAAGCATTACGTGCGTCAACAAATTGTATTTTACTTCACAAGAAACATGAATGAAACACGACCAAAAATTCACACCATGCTGCTTTCAATTTTTGATTAATTTTAATGAAAGGATTTATTAATGAAATGATGAAATTATTTAATTAATGCGAACATTGTGAAATGCAAAGTAAAAGCATACCTGAATCCATCAAAAAAGTCAGGTGATTAGAATACAGGTTGTAGTTAACTGTCTATATACACTACCTGACATTGAAAATGCAACACCCAGAAGGAGTGCGCAGAACTGGATGAAATTTACAGGGTAGACGCAGCTCACCGAGATATGTAAATGATGCAAACTGCGCAGCTGTCCCGCGCGAGTGAAAAGCCAGGGAAGGAACCTGCAAAAGTGGTCAGTTTCGCGCCGCTCTGTTTGCCAGGTAAATCAAGTTGCAATTTGTTTTTGTATCTCAGAGGAAACGTCTAGTAGCGGAGAATGCCAGGACGCCGCCAATCAAGACAGTTCCAGCAAACAGACGACTTCACGAGAGGTATGATGATTGGCCTCAGAAGGGCAGGTTGGTCCATACGTCAAATCTCAGCAGATATCCACCTACACGAGTCCACAGTGCACCGGTTGTGGCACAGATGGTTGGACCAAGGGAATGTGGCACGTTTGAGGGGTTCCCTTGCAGCCAGAGTGACGTCAGCACGCGTGGACCGACGCATCTACCGGCAAGCATCGGCGGCCCCGCAAGCCACCTCTGTCGCCCTTTGGCAGCATGTGCAGGACACTCTTGATGCTCCCATATCGTCCAGGACCATTATCCGCCGATTGATCGCTGGCGGCATGCACTCATGGCTCCCGTTGAGACGACTACAAATAGCCCGTTGTGTTGCTCCAGTGTGACGTTAATTGAAAATACCAAATACCAAAGAGACGACTACCATTGACCCAACAGCACAGACGTCTCCGTTTGCAATGGTGTTGGGATAGAGCCACGTGGACGACAGAATGGCACAGGGTGGTGCTCTCAGACGAGTCACGCTTCTGTTTTAGCAATGACAGTCGCCGTGTACGAGTCTGTCGCCGACGTGGTGACAGGGCCAATCCGGCCGCATCTGTGGAACGCCATACCGCGAGACAACGCGGTATAATGGTTTGGGGCGCCATCGCCTACGATAGCAGGTCACCTCTGGTCCGCATTCAGGGCACTATGACGGCCCAACGATACGTGGATGACGTGCTGCAGCCGGTGACACTACCTTTCCTTCAGGGGGTGCCCAATGCCATTTTCCAGTAGGATAACGACCGGTCGCACACGGCACGCATCAGCCAACATGAACTGCAAGGTACCCAGGTGCTTCCCTGGCCAGCTGTCTCCCCTGATCTCTCACCTATCGAACATTTATGGGACGTCATTGGACGTCGCTTGCATGCGTTGCCACCTGCACGTTCAGAAGACGAACTCTGGCAAATGGTTAACAGGGAATGGGCAGCCATCCCTCAGGACACCATCCGCACGCTCATTGCGTCTGTACCTAGACGTGTTGCTGCCTGTATCGCCGCTCGCGGTGGTCCTACAACCTACTGATCAGACGTTCTTGCTTCTCAGTGGCAAGGTGTATAATGTTGCAATAAAGATAACTTATTGCTCGTTGCTGTCTCTCTCTGTTTGCCAAATTTCATCACTTTCTGCCAACTCCTTCTTGGTATTGCATTTTCAATGTCAGGTAGTGTAGGTAGAGATCTACGTTTTGTTCTCTGATATTCATTATTGTTTTTCATAAGTATTTGAAACATGAATAAGTCTACTGTATTTAGTCATTTTAATGTCAGTTTCCAAATACGAAAATTGTTTCGTAATTTAAAATAATTTCTCATGAAAAATTTTTTTTAAAGAAGCATGATAAAAGCAAAAGGATAGCAATATAGTCATAATTAATTAATACTATAGCTCTTTTAACTAAATCTAAAACTAACTTAAATAAGAGATGTATCATTTCTTAACAGCTGTCATCAATAGATACAAGCAAAACAAGCTTCAACGCAGAGGCTCTGAGGGAGTCAACTTGTTTTAAAAAATTCGATAAATTCAAAGTTTATTTAATGCTGAAGATTTCTTATGCTTCATGAATATTTCTTCGAATAAACTGCATTTCTGACAAATATTCTCATGGTGTGTATATCCACGGTAATTTGTATTTTAAAATTCTAGTTCCAACATCAAAAGATTCCTGGAGTCTTTGCTCTTCTTTCAGATATCTTCCATTCCTTGAAAATTCCAAAAGAATTCAATGCTACGCTATTACTCGAATGATAGGTGGAAATTTCGTTCCGTGGAAGTACTTTTTGCCCTTAAATCTTTTTATTTATCTACAAAATATAGCACATGGAAAATAATAAACTTGTACCGAGTCCGCAGAAACTGGAGAAAAACATAAAATAATATAGAGGTAGGTAGTTGAGCTTACGGTCGCACTGGAACAACATAGCGGGAAATTGGCGATAGTCCTGGATCAACCCCGAAGAGAAAGATCCGAGGACAATGCTTCGTAATTTTGAACCACGGTGAGATGACGAGGTTAACTTCTGAGATGGCACCACATTCTCCAAACACACCACGCCGACATGAGGACATTTGAGGCACGACAGATTTAACTCGGACCAGCCCATACGTACACGACGATCTTTGGTTGGATCGAGCTTCGAACTAGAACCCTTCCGTTTGCTAATTCGCTACCCTACCAACTGGGTCACCGCGGCCTCGTCTATATAAAAACAAGCTAGAGTGC
This sequence comes from Meta bourneti, assembly GCA_933210815.1. Lineage (NCBI taxonomy): Eukaryota > Metazoa > Arthropoda > Arachnida > Araneae > Tetragnathidae > Meta > Meta bourneti. Next base: position 35,501,214 of record OW119927.1, on the reverse strand, counting down.
GATAGTGCAAAATGAGGCTTTTATGAGGCATGGATGACTAGAAGAAAGGTATTGTTCAGTGATTAAAGTGATAAAAGCGTGTTGTGTGTGTTTATGGTGATCAAAGTATTCGCGTTTGGCGAATGAAACAGGAATTTGAGGAAGAATGCATGGCTGGTTGGTAGATTGGTATTTTGTGGCACAAGGGCCATACTTGGCCATGCTGCGCCAGACACAAGACATGCAATATAGAGTAATGGACATATACTCACACAATGAAAGTTTTGCTGATGCAGGAGAGAGAAATACACCTGAATCAAACTTGCACCACCTACCACACTCGAAGGGAGTTGCTATCGCAGTGGTCATACGCACTCAGAGCCAACGAGAATACATGAAATTTATAGCCAGCATAATGGCATGGAATCGAGTGCCCGCAGAAGACCCTGAGAGGTCAACTGTACGAAAAGATAAAGTATAAAACATATCAGGAAATTCTTGCACATTTTATGGTGCCAGCGTACGGGGACTTATGTGAGGTTGATTATTTTTTTCAACAGGACTTATCTTCATGTCACACTTCGAAGTCAACGAAAAACTGATTCAATTTAATTCTCTGTTATTTTTACTCATATGTTCTATAAGGGGAATGTTGACATGACCGAATCTCCGGTGAACAGTATTAATATTTAAAGCTACGTTAACAGATTCGTTACATGGTTTTAGGATATCCACGTACTATATACAATTTATCAATTAAACGTATGTGTTTGTTGATCAACTGTTTGTGTTTGTTGACGCAACAAAGAATTCTTTTATGAGAATTATTTATTGAATACAAAAAACAATCATCCAATCCACTTGGTTAAGATGATAATAAATTAAGAAAACATGCGGTCTATCGGACAAATCTCTCGAATAGAGGGTATAGACAAGTACGAGCACAGACAAGTACAGAAGAAAAGTTCAGACAGTAAGAGAACACATATATATACATTCACAATCGCCACAGCCAATAGGAACCAGTGGAAGGAAAACTGTATGAAAAAGAATGACACCAGTCGGCACAAACTGCTAATGCATATTGGGCGGAAAACGACCGATCCTGTTTAATAGAAACAAACAAATGTGTTGCTCCCGTGCGATGTAAATTCACCTGTTTAGCAGTCATAAGAGATTCCGTCTTTGGTTCTAGCTAATACTACGTTATCTAGCGTTACACGAGCGTTAATGAGTGTTATATATCGGCCCATAGCCAGTCGAACGGTTTCCAATCGCCCTGAGGAAGTGGAGACGCACGCTCGTGTTATCAGCATACAACCTTGCGCAACATGCCAAGCTATGTATTGAGCCTTCAACCCCCTGTTCTACATGCTTTGTCAAGCGCAAGGCAGTGATTGATCTAATACTGGTAATTTGACTATCGTCTGTACATTAGATTGCCTTGGGCATTCTCATAATCATCAGTTCCAGTGTTATAGTACTAAGGCTAAACACACTTCAGTAATCTCCCAGTACAAAACAAGAGGCACTTAATAAGAGGTAGTTAATAAATGAGGACATATCACTATATCATTAAGGGGGCATAGTTCCTTTAAAAGCCTATGAAAAATATCTTAAATTGTAGTTCATAAGCTATTATTTAGTATTGAGGCTATGTATATCAAAATGAAATATTTGTATTGTGTATCTGTATTCTTGACTGCAGAATACAGAAAAATTGCGTCTTTGTGTGAAAATTAAAAAATATTTCATATAAATTTACATACGGTCAATTCATAAAACAAATATCTAAACTTATACCTTTGCACGCAAGATTGTAAATAAACAAATGCATAATATACCAAAATAACGATTGAAATGAGTTAAAGAGATATGATATTTTAAATTAAGACCAACAAATTTCACTATTGTTATGTACAGATATAATGAATAATTTATTATTTTGTTTAATTGCATTTTAACAAGTCGTTATACACATTACCTGCAAAATCAACAAAACGATTTTACTTTTGCAAAATATATTGGCTTTACTTTAAAGCTGTTCTTAAGACGCATATTTCCTCCAAAATTTCATGTGTTTATGTTCAATAGTTGAAGAATTATTGTGCGCGCAATGTCAAAAATTATAATTGTGAGAAAAATGCAGTTAAAGTTGAAATTATTTTTATCATGAAATAATGATTGAAAGAGTATAAAAATAGTTTAGAAACATAATTATACCCTTGCTCTTGCAGAATGTTTTAGTAAACTTTCTTTCCTAACCATATTATTCACAACTGTCGTATTTAGAATGAATTGTCTCTGATTCTTGAATTTCTTTGTTATTGGTTAGTTTCATTAACAACTGCATGGGCATTTAGATTAGACATTACTCCTAATGTCACCAGAAGATTAAAATGTACATTTCACTCATTGTTAATATTTACAGCTTTAAACAGCTATTTTAGAAATATTATGTCTGATATTTATAATTTTGAACAAAACTTCAAATCAAGATGTCGAACATCCTTTTTCAGTTCTCGAAGCCTTTCCATCATCCATACTTTTCTGAATGTAACCAATATATTCAATTTTGTCATGAAAATTGCATTGCCCAGTATCAGCACTATAACCCATAGCATAATTATTTTAGAATCACTATCGACTTATACAGTTGACATAATATATTACATTCTTGGTAACAAAAAGTTCAATTCAAAAACATATTTTATACCAGTCACTGAAACTTATAATGAAAATTACATAAAGCATTTTACATTTCAGGAATTTATTTTCTGATACCATTTAAATAGTTTTCGCTTCTTGTAGTGTTTGTGCCATTAACTACTTTGAAAGCGAATGTACAGTTTTATTCTGATGTTCGAATTATCTTTTGCATATGTTCTGCATTTTCTGTTTTGCTATCTATTCACTACTTTTCGATGTTTCTATTCGACCAATCAGTATCTAGAACCAATATAGTAGCCTATGAATAAAGAATAAATGTACTTTCAAAATTTCAAGCACGTAAACTCCAATTTTTTTTCGAAAGAAATATTTCCAATCCAATAATATCATAATGCTCTCCTGTATTTCAAAATTTCTCCCATTTCGATATGACATTTTCGTGCTATTAAAGAGATTATTCGAATTCCACAACGCAAAACAAGATTATGCAAATTCCAGTGCCATTTAGGCGGACAATGCATCCCTTATAATAAAACTCTTTCTTTACCAAGAACTTCGTTATTTCTTAAACTAAAAAAAAACAAGAGCTTCTTTAAGATGTCCGATTGCAAGAAAAAGACTGGGTTAAGAAGAACGGTATACTGGCACTGAATAGTAAGTAGCATTTTACACGAACAGACTCCAGTAACCCCCAATTCATGTTCATAAACAGAATTTAAATTAGATTTTGAGTAAGAAGCTTATAAATATGAATACTTACTTTATTTTTGCGGTCTGGTAACCAGACCATGTTCATGCATATGACACCATAATACATTTGAGAATGCAGAAAAATTCATTCGGGAGTATATTACGAAGTTAATCTTCATTTTAGAAATCTTACAAGCTCATTCCTTGAAATATACTTTTTGATAACATAAATAATGCATATATATACAGCTTTAACCGAGCCAAACTCAATAGTAATAATTTCAATGATACCAGTAGATTTCAATTCCAAATAGCCATACTCAATATTAAATTAAGCATAACGTGAAACTCTGACCAACTAAACATTTAAAATACTTAAAAAGTAAAAGATAAAATAAATGAAACGAATTCTGAGTAGGGGAAAGTAACGAGATGTTCGCAAAAGATGTTATGGAAACATTTTTGAGTGAAATGGTTTCTACTCTAATGTAATTTTTTATGTTATCTTAATGGTATCTGAATGGATTTATAAATTGTCTTGTTGAATATAAATTACTCAATTGCTTGTAAAGGTGTTCTTACTTATTCCACTAGGTAGGTAATTGAATTAACGTCGCACTGGAGCAATAAAGCGGGTTATTCTTATCCCACTTGAACTAGTCTGAGCCATAAGCGTAAAATATAAGTAGCATGAGCATTGCTATTGAGAGGAACTTCAAAAGTGTGACTAAAAAGAGTGTGTATAGTACCTTGTCAAGTGACAAAAATACAGTTTATGGGAAATTTAAAGGAAGATTAAAAATCTTAAGCACAACACATCATTTTGATATTCATGAAATATCGTCACAATTTTTTATTTTCGTATTAAAAAGTAGTATCGAGTTTCTCAATTTGATTTCCATGGTCTGTTCTCGTCTAATAGAGTTGTTTCTAATTGAAGAAAAGGATAAAAGCAAGTTAAAATCTTTAAGCGCTGTATACACGTTCAAAGAATCAGTATTTAAAGGAACTTGTCTGGACATGCGTTCTAAGACGGGCTATACAAGTCTCCTTTAGTCCTTAATGCAGGTTGGTTGGATTTTAATGGAAGAAAGGTGAAGCATGTCCAAGCTGAGGTAAACACATATCTAGAAATGGACACAGATGGAAAGTTACTGTCACAGAAGAGAGATATGCAACCAGGATAAATTACAGTCGATCCTGCTCCCCTACAGCTCTCAGGCTGCTTGCGCAGTGGACACGGGCCCTTATTGCTTATAGTAAAATTCTAAGATTCAAAACATAATTAATCAAATTAACTCTCTTGGGGATTTATCTTCGTTTCGGAAACTGACCTGTAGTGGCCAGTCCCTGGAGCTAAAACCTGTCCCAAACTGTCATCAGTTCTGGGAATTGGACACTTTGTTTTTCCAAATTGGATTTTCATTCCTCCTAAGAATAATAGGACAGTTTTGTCTCGGCGAGGTATCTTTCCATTAGCAAAACTGACAATGTCTAGAGGGAAAAGATGTCTCGTTGAAACACTTGGAGGGTTAAAACTCTTGAGAGAAAACATCAATGGCCGTTTTGGAAGGAGCAAAATGTCGTGATGATCTTTCTGTCTTGATGGTGCTGGACGTTTTACTCCACCAAGATGATCATTGAAGGTTTTTCACAGGTTTTGAAGATTACATTTTTATTATCAGTTTGACTGAGATTTAATGTTTTTATCTATTTCCTTATTGCTGTCTAAGTAACGACACGTTTGTAGAGGTGTGATATATTTGGGTACAGGATTGAACAAGCGACAATCAGTAAATTCTTTCTGCTTTGGGTATTTGATAGTATTTCGCATGCATTACTTTGAACTGAGGTTACCTTATTTAGTACTGTATAATAATGGTTGTCCATAAAATAAAAATCTGTAAGGGTGTCGTCTATTTACCTTGTTTATCTCAGCTGATTTCAAAGGGAGTGATGCTTCTAGTTCAACCATAGAGTCAGGGTCGTTCCTGAGTGGTGTACTGGGCATGCACTTGGAGGTAGTCAGGAATAAAACAACGAAAGAAATCCGATTCCACATTAAATAAACATGCCAAGTAATAAAGTTTCTGATACTAATTTATATTTATTTATTCGTTCGTTGTTAACTGAGCTGATTTCAAAGGAAGTGGTACTTCTAACTGAACCTTAACGCCAAGGCCTTTCCTGAGTGGTGTACTGGGCGTGCTCTTGGACGTAATCAGGAATAAAATAGGGGTGGGCGAAAGAAAAATGTGCAGTATACCTCCAACATTAAATAAATATGCCCAAAAATAAATTTTCTAATATTAATTTATACTTATTCGCTTATTAGTTCGTTGTTATCTGAGCTGATTTAAAAAAGAATGATACCTCTAACTCAACCTTGAAGTCAGAGCCATGCCTGAGACGTGGACTGGGTTCGTTTTGAGTTTCTAATAAAAGATTTTCTTTCAGAAAATCAAATGTTTCTGAAGTTTGCAGGTGGACAACTAACAGCACAGGAACGGCCCTGCTTAAAGAAGCAGTCACAAACTATATCACGTAACATGTTTAATTGTGGAAGTTTTTCAGGAACCCATTAAACCCTATTAAGTCCACAAACTACTTTCCAAGTGATCCAACACACCAAGAATTATTCATTCAAAATTCATAATTGAAAAACTCAAATAGCTTTCTTAAGTTCCCAAAGACCTCATAAAATAAAAGCCACGAAGCAAAATCACATGCAATAAAGGCTAATATTTCTTTACTAAGCGGAAACGGTTTTTTATGAGCTGTAAAAGTGCGGTTGTATGAAAAGTTTATTATGGAGAAGTTAAGACGTCCCCCACTATATTTAAGTTCTGGAATAATCTAGTAGGATTTATTAAATTCGCTCAGTATATTTTTTGTGGAGATGTCCCCTATCTCCTCGAGAGCCCCCGTTTTACGAGCCCGTAAGGCAAGGTCCGTAAATAATCCCACATAAAAACTAAGAACTGAAAATGGAATTAGAATCAATTTTATGGGAGTCATCTCAAATAAAAAAGCCTAGATGTAATGCAAAAAGGAGATTTGATGACAAAAAGATTACAAAGAGGAGGAAAAGAATTGTAGGGGGAATGTTTTAGAGTGAAGTTTCAAACGGGAAAGGACCTTCACAATTTTAATCCTGGGGTTTCTTTTGTATTCGCATGCCATTTTAAGTTTTCCTATCGATTGTACCAGGAGATTAAACGAGAATAAAATTAAGGTTTCATGTGGGAGCTTAAAAATGATCATTAGACACCTAGGGGTTTGTACGTGGTAGTTTTTTCCTCGGTTCTATCGAATTTTAAAGCTGGGGTAGTAGCATTTTAAATAGACTATAAAAAACCAACTTGTTGCGATTTTTGTATTGTTATATTGCATGAAAATCCTTTTTTATTCTAGCCGTAAGCAGCTTAAAAATAAATTCTAAATATAAAAGGATAACATGAATTATATAAATTTGCTTGTATTTTGCTCAGTATTAGCACTATACTATGTTCTGCATAGATAAACAGATGAAAACTTTAATCAAATTGATGTAAAAAATGAAAAACTTTCAAAACATCGACTAATGAGTATAAAAACTTAAAAAAGGTCGTCAATGGCTATTTCGGTAGAACAAAGACGTCCACCTTCCTCACGATAGAAGATCTTAGTCAGGAAAGAAGAACTCTTCCTGATGATGGTGAAAGTTTTTCTCCACCGTAATAGCCATAAGCCATCTTTACTAAGTGTTTAAACTATGCAACGAGCTGTGGAACAGAAATCCTACACTTCTGAATGCAACAGAATTCTAGACCATCCTAAACGAAGTATGATGTTCAATGCCTACAGAAGACTTCCTCAAGTTCGTGCAGTCTATGAGTCATCGTATCTTTCTGTTCTTCGCTCCCGTGGGAGGCCTGTTAGAAAGGTGTACTAGTTTTTCTGGCATTTCAGTGTATAGATATTGCATGTGATTCTTTTTTAATGTATATATATATATATATACATTAAAAAAGAATCACATGCAATATCACATGCAATATCTCGTATATCCTCGTATTTTATTCATACTGGTAAAAAGTAAACATTATTCAATTAATACTCTATTCTACAGGTCGTAAATATTACCGGTGAATATAGCATTATTTTTATTTAAGAACTACACTCTTACCTGACCTTCCTTGAGTTGAATTGATTAACTGTAGATTGAAAAAGTAAGTAGAATAATCACGTTTTTCAGTAGAAAAATGCCTGCATCATTTCGGGTCAGGAAAAAAAAATTAACTGCTTTTCGACATTTTTATTTTCTACAACTTACTTTGGAACCAAATAGAATACATGGATATCCATCCATATAATCCATTTCACATATATCGTATCCATGTTGATAAGGCAAAATTACGAAAGGTGATACTAAGATTACTACCAAAAGTAGATTTTACATTTGGGGGTGACTATGAATGCCCTCTTTTGAGTTCGTTTTCTGTAAAATTGCCACACTTAATTTTATAAATATGAACCTACGGTGAATACTTTAACACTCATAATTTTTAACCAACATGTTTTTATTTGTGACACTCTTCCAGCAGGTATTCAACATTTTAGACTTTCATAACCTTTAAGGGAAGAATGATAAATTTATTTATAAGATATTCATGACTAATTTTTAAAGCTAATGCACCATTTTCATTGAAAATTCCATTTAATGACACGTGCAATAGCAAAATAACTTGCTTTCAAATCGAATGTCTTTAATTCAGACAAAGCAAAAAATAACCTATTTACAAATTTTCAAAAAATGGTAGGATTTGACAGCGTTTACTTTTTAAAGAATCACTGTTTTTAACAAACTTTTAAAAGATATAAATTGCTAAAATATTGCTTCAAATTGCAAAGTAGGCAACCTTTTCCTTCTGTCACTATGACAAAGAATGTTTAATATTTTAAAAGTCTTAGTTCGAATTTTTTCATCCATTAATCTTCTATATCGGTAACATAACATTCAATATGGTAAAGTTCCTTTTAAAATTTCCTTTACTCTAACTTGAATGCAGTTTCAAATCGAATCCTTTCTGGGGGTGTAGGATGTGATGAATAGGAATTACAATTTATTAAAAATAAATATTTATTAAATTTACAACCACAGATAAAAGATCGTTTCGTTGCTCACGCATTACACTTTAAATCGCTTTTTTCGATTCCGAGATTCAGTTTTGAATGGAAACCTGTTTAGAATGGAGTGATGGTGTTACTTTCCAATCGAGTGCAGCTTCCAATTAAACCAAGTAGTTTTATTTGAAGCATGGAAAGAAATGCAAGTTTCAATTATTTTGTAAAGGAAACCTACGTCAAAACTTTAAAATACTTTGAAAAAATTAAATTAGTTTACCAATCTTAGTTTAAAGGGTTTTGTGCTGCATATTTTACTTTTTGTACAAAAAGAACTCTACAACCACGTGTGTCCACCTGTGTTAAACCAAGCACTTAGAGGAAAATTGGTCGAAATGTACCCATGCCAGAAATGAAGATACATCTTTAGCAACATTGGATACAAAACAGCAAATTTCTACCTTGGTCTAGTGCAAAATTGAATGCTTTATTCTCAATTAATTGATTTATAAATATTGTCCCAAATATTCGAAAATTGTTTAAATTCGCAAAGAAACAATTAGGACAAAATAAAGTATTGGAGTTCAAATTCTGTAAAACTTATTTTTGGAAAAATAATTGCTTTTCCAGATGTATTGTAAAACAATCCGAGTCATCGCAATGTTCAATTTACATCTCATCTTGTCCAAACCTACCAAATTAAGGTTAATTTAATGGGTGTTCAGATTTTTTAGCATGAAACTTGCTTCAAAATGTAGGCAAAGGAAATTAAAATAATTTATTCTCTAAGCAAATATATGTGTTATGAAATACTAGCTGGATTTATCCGGCGTTACTCGGGTTTAATTGGTCAAACGTCGATTGAAAGGATCCAAAAAATCACTTTTCTGCAAAATGCAAATATAGAGAAAATGCAAATATAGAGACAAAATAAGCGAGCGCAAAATAATTTTTAAAATGAGATTTTTATAACTTCTACAATTTACTTTAGATCCATTTCACGTACTATAGGTAAGACAAACCTACAAAAACTGATACTGAGATGACTATATACAAAGTAAATTTTGAGTTTTGGAGTGATTGTGAAAGCCCTTTAAGTGTTCATTTTCTTAAAAGAAAATGACTCACATGGTATTGTTGCAGTCAATTTCTTCATACAATTAATTTTTGTAGCACCTTGCACCGGGAATGCGAATTTCGGAATTCCACCATCATTATGAAAGGCTGACAAATCATATTGATACGATATCATGATCAACGTTTCAAGCAATTACACTTTATGCTCGAAAATTCCATCCCACATTTTACAGGCAGGATACATATATGATATGATACTGAGCGATTTTCAGCTTAACCGACCCATCTGCGATTGCACCATACTCTAAGATTCTAAAAGAGCTCCAACTGAGAGGCGACTGCTGTAGATATTAACTCCGACTTCATCTGCACAGCCAGACCGGGACAGAGCGACACCCTTGCAATACTCAGTGTTACTACTATGGGGATTTCGAATTGTTTTTAGCGCCTACAACAAATAGAAAGGGGTTATGTAGCCTACGTTATCCTTCAGGGTTCTAAAGTATAAGTGTGCCAAATTTGGTGTGGATTGGTCGAACGGTGTATATTTTTATAGAGAACATACAGACAGATAGATTATAGATTTAGCATGTTATGAAATTATATTGAATAAATGGTATGTGATACTTGTACAAACACAAAAAGAGACATAAAACAGAAAGACATACAGATTGACTCAACGAAGTTCAGTCGCTAAATCATTGTAAATACTCACAGTATGTAAAGTGTCATGAAAATACATCCAGCCGTTTGGACGTAATGCGGGTCCACACATACAGATGGACAGACAACAAAAGTGAAACCATTGACTTTGCATTGAAATCACCAAAAACGAATAAATAGCGTGAAATGGTGCGGAAATATTGAAGTACCAACAAATATTCCATATATGTACGCATGTATATATATATATTCCATACATATTAAATACAAAATGGGATTTATTTCGAAACAAACTCATGCTTCACTATCCAATAATGGTAATTGAAATATGAGACAGCATTCATATTTTATGTAAACAAATTACACTGCTCTGTATTATCTAGATACTATATAAATTCGACCTTCACCACTGTGATATATTTTCTACCTTACTTGTATTGTTAAATAGCAAAGTAAATTCAGTCAATATCTATTTTACAACGCGTTTTATTCGAGGCTAGACTAAATTTAATTTTGGTGCTGTATATAAAATTTGTATTGCATTTTAAATGAATATGAAATTGAAAAATGTTTTATGTCCAAGTCTGATCAAAATTGAAATATAGTTTAATACGTTTAACGACTACAAAAATGGAAACTATAATAATCTATTGAAAACCAAATTTGAAATGTTTTGCAATGATGAATTTGATGAATTTTGCCGTTTTATCTTTGAAAGAATGGTATACCTGCAATTCAGAATTTCTTTTAAAAAATATCTATTTCAGAAAACATATCACGTCGTATTTGAGATGAGAAAAGGGTCACGCCATAAAGTATTGTGTGCATTTTTTTGTGAAATCACCGCGCTTCATAATTTTTGCTAAACAAATAATATAAAAATATAAAACTAGTAAACAATTTGAAATTGACACAAAATATTTATCTAGTCTCGATAGTTATGAATATGGCATGTCCTGAAAGTCCGTAAAATTATAATTCGTAGGAGAATGCAAACCAAATTAGTTTGAAAGGACCTATGTAATAAAAATATTAAATCCTACAGATATCGATGCCAGTAGAGAATTCTTGTTTACCACCAGTACGAGACTATTCTACCAATAAATAATTTATCTATTCGTACTAGAAAAAAAATGCATTTCCAGTTAATTTGTCTAATGATTAACTCAAGTAGATTTTGACAAGCTTGAAAATAGAATTTACCGCCTATTCTAAATAGAAAAATGACTAACCAAAGAGAATGGTATTGCAGTGTTTCTAAAAAGCAGATATTTCATACTGGAAAAGAATTGATTCTAACTCAAATAAATTCAAACTGAAGTTGTCTAGAGTATCACAAGAATCATTGAAAATTTTCAGCTTTTGTTGCATTCAGGATTTCAGTGTAAAAACAGATTTCACAATCAAATCGTTGAAAATGCTGATGCGCAAAATTTAAAATAACTTAAAACTGCACGTTCAGCAAGAAGTCGGATAAATAATATATTAACGGTGTGTTTTAAATTTTTAACTATTTAATACTTAGGGAGCTGAATAAGGCATTTATATTGTGGTGACATCAGTGACGTATGAAAATAAGTCGCGTGGCTCTGGCAACGGATTAAATTAAAGGATTGTTTTCTTTCAGTCGTATTATATAATAGAATCTGAAAATCATAAATATTTTAGAATCTGAAAAAATCTTTAAATATGTATCTTTTGTGATCAAGGAAGATTGAGATATTAGAATTATTGTTAAGCCTTTTTGTTTTGATAAGAGACGCTATTCTGGTATAATAGTTAGCTCATTATGTTTAATTAAATTTTGATAAAATTTTATTAGTTACTTTTTTACCTGCTTCGTTATTCATTGAACCAGTCGACATCTTCAAATGGCTACGAGAATTAACACCCACGTAGCCATAACATAAAAATTCAATCACCTTGCATTTTTTAACATCACAAATTCGTATTGCTGGAAATACGACAGCAAAAAAAAAATTCTATTTAATAGTATAAAAAAGTTTTCCTTAAAAGGTGTATTAATTTATAGCCCTAGAACGAATAGTATTTAAATTTTTAGACGCGGTAATTTAAAATACTGATTGAATCATTTGAAAATAAGCTAATGAAACATCTTAACTAAGATATAAACTCAACTGTTGGAATACATTGTATTCGAAAATGATTTTCAATAATTGAACAGACACGCTAAAATGTAGTGAATTTCGTATATTATCTTTACAAAATTAATTTAACATGGAAAATATTCCTTTCGGTTGCAAAAACATTTTAATTAGGGGAAGAGTGATGTTAATTTCTTATTGAAACTTCACAGTATTATGAGAAATTTTAAAGTCGGGCTTTTAATGTATTTGAGTACTCTTAAGCAAAAGGCTAGTAATTAATTCCAAAATTAAGTTTCACTGGAAACTGTTTTGTGTGGGAAATTAAAAAAAATATTATTATCTATGTAGAATTTATTTTTCTAAGCGGCATTAAAAATTAACTCTTGAATTTATATTTTAGTAGTCTTTATTGTGAATGGAATGGTACTACCATGTGATGTTAATTAAAGATTATAAGCCCCCTTTATTTTTCAACAATAATGTTAAACTCTATATTAAGTTTTTAGTGGTGACGCAATGCAATCATTATACTATTCGTATACGAACTGTAAATGTCTTATAATGGTTGCGATTAGTTTTGGAGAAAGTTTAATCTGACTAATGATTGAAAACTAATGACGAAATAATTAATCATGACTAATAAGTAAAGATTGATTAGTCTTAATCAAGCAGTCATTATTAAAAATTATGATTGGAATTTTGCCTCCATTCAGCATTCTGAATCCAGTAAAACTAGTATATGACTGTGTGAAGTTATATTATATATAACAAAATATCTGCCTTCCCACATGTTAGGAAATTACCGCAAATAAAAAAAGAGGATAACACGATGAAATTAATTATTGATTTATATTTAACGGTGTAACGAAACTCACGTAACAGAACAAAAATCAAGTTACAAAACGTGAATAAAAATAAAGGATCAAATATGTTGGTCAAATTATCGTTTTTCGTAATAAAATTTTTGAATCGATTCTCGATTTCAGAAAATCATGAAAATTGATAGTAAATAATATCGCCAAAGCTATTTTGTAATTATTGGAATTTATATTCTACTATTGGATTTATATTCTACTATTGGAATTATATTCTACTATTGGAATTTATCCAAGTATTTCATCATTGAAACAAATTTATGAATGATTAATGCCTAATTGATTTAGTTATGATTATGATTAACTTTTTAATCTGATTATCCTTTGCCATGATTGAAATCTTAGGTAATCGATCAATTGATTGAAAAATTAGTTGATTACCCCAACACCAGATACAATATGGAACAGTAAGTGAATATACATAAGTTTAAAAATATTTACTCTCCATAATTGGTGTTGCCTTAAACTGATTTTTCAATTTAAAACTAATACTCCCATGATGTTTCAAGGAAGTTAAGTGGGTTAAGGTAACCAGATAACCAGGTTTATCACCTGTGTTACAAATATTTATATGATTAATCCCGGTATCTTTGTAAATATTTAAAAATTATCCTCAATACCATAATTGAAGGTTACACCTGGATCATCAATGATATAATAATGTTACAAATTACATAAATAATAATAATGTTAATAGTATACAATTAAGACCTATTTACAAGCATACCACTTGGCAAACAGAATGATGTCCTAAACTATTATTATCATGATTTTAAAAATTTAATTAACATTAATTTTGAAGAATGGGAATTTCTATTTAATTACTGTATTTTCAATAATTTCATGTATAAAGGTGAACATATTTACACTCTAATTAAAGGTATACACCAATGCTCTTTCTATCATTCTTGTCAATTTATTCCTACATTATTTTGAAAAAAAAATTTACCTACAAAAATTCTGTTTTCAGATGATTTAATTGTTTTTAATAACAGTAATTTTACTAACTTATGGAAATCAATATATCCAGAAGAATTGTACTTATCAAAAACAAATTCAGAAAGTAATAAAGCCGACTTCTTAGACTTGAATATATCTATTATGAACAATAAAATGGATATTAACATTTAAGACAAAAGTGATTATTTTAAATTTCCGGTTATTAATTAATTTATTGGGACTCAAATATTTCTAAAAAATTATTATAATACAATTGCTAGTCAACTAGTGCGTTTCAACAAAATTTGTAATTTTTTAAATCTAACTTTCTTTTTCAATGTAATAATTTCATCAACTTAATATATACCCTTCCTCTTTTTATAGAATTACTTTTGAAAAATTTAACAGTACTAAAAATTATTTAACAGATGACTAATCCTAATGGCTTATTAGGTGGAATGCGACCCTATGTTCCATGGTAATTATTGCTCGTCTGGATGGGTACTATCACCCCTCTTATTTCGTAAAAACAATTTAGCACTACTGAAGAATAGCCCCTAAAAGTGAATAGAACCGATACTGTACAGGATTAAGACGGTCAATGAATTGACATGTGTGAACGGTTTCTTATACCTGATTTATATTTACAAAAGAAACAATATATTCTCTGTCAATAAGTCTAACAGATTACTAGGAAAAATAAAGCACCTATACTTTAATGTAATTTTTGTGTACAAAATAATTTTTGCTATACTGTCTCATCTCAGAAAATAATAACTTTTTCTGGAAAAAGATTTTTAGTTGGAAAAATGCTTTTTAGCTGTCGAGGAAAATATGATATTTCTGAATCATCGATTTACGTAAAAGGTAGGCACTAAAAAAGGTTTAAGTAATTACACCTTCCTCAAAATACCTTTAAATATTGCTGAATATAGAAATAGGAGTTTGAAAATAAAAGAGTTTCAACTGTTGCTACATGTACTTGTTCATAGCAACAATGGAAATGTTGTTTTATACACTGAATGGGAATTGAATTCGGTTTTTTCATTATGGTTTCCATTCAGGAAACCACAATGAAAAAAATTGAATCTTAGGTTACATTTTTGTTAGAATTAAAAATTATTCAAGCACAAAAAATCATTGGCTTTTTTAATTGCTGGTGGAAAACACCAGCCAAAGTAATTATTGTTTCCTTTTATTCTAGTTGTCGTTTTAATTAAACCCATATATCTGGTGCATATTACATTTTTGCAATTCTCTTACTTTCCCTTTCGTTTGTGTATGTAGTGTAATTACTAATAACCAGAAAGCGTAGCATGCAGGAAAACCTCCCCTTTCATTCTTTTGTATTCATTAAGAAACAATCTCGCTTACTTATTAAAAATTCTAATTATGACTGAGCAGTGTTCTGGGATATGCGAAGTATATCGATTTGATAGGAAATATTTTGCTAAACTTGGCTCTTTGATAGACACGATATACTGAGATTGGGCAGATTAATTCACAATAGAGAAGTTTCAAAACTTCTTGTACGAACTTTAAATGAAGGCAGGGAACATAAAATTAAAATATATTCATATCAGGATGTATGTTCTCAAACGTCCGGTTGCGCAAGTGGACTACATCCCTATATGAATACGATTTAATTTTGTGTTCTTCACATCCCTTAATGTTTTCACAGGAATATTTGAAATACCCAGTAAGTATGCAGCGTATATTCTTGCAGATTATATTCTTGCACCAAAGATTCTATATGGTTCACGAAATTAGTTTATAGGAAATATTTATTTTTGCCTTCGTAGTTAATACGATTAAGTCAGCTATCTATTCGCGTAATCAATTAATTCTTACTGTCATTGGTAGGTATTAACCGACCCGATTAACAATGAACTCTGGTTGGTAGAAGTGTCTATCAACCAGAGTTCAACTTTTCTACGTCTTCCGGAATTTCAAAGGGTCGCGGTAGCCCGGTAAAATGAGTAGCGGATTGGCAACTGGAGTGTTGCGAGTTCGTAACTCGATTCAACCAAAGACCGTTATGTACGTGGAGGTTTGCGCACGTTAAATCTGCGGTGGTCTCAAATGTCATCATATTGATGTGGTGTGGGAAATTTAGAGAGGGGGTAGCTCAGGTATGACCTCGCTCTGGTGTGATCTCATCATCTGACCGTAGTTCAAAATTACGAGGTGTTGTCCTCGAATTTTTCTCTTTGTGATGGATCCCGGACCGTTGCCAATATCCCGTTGTGTTACTGCAATGCAACGTTAATTCAACTTTAAACTAACTAACTAACTTGCGGATTTTTAAATTCTGATTTTGTATCAAGCAATAACAGTTTATTTTCAAAAGATGGTATTGTAAAGTAAGCAATGTAGCAAGAATGCGGATATTTTTCTTTTCATATTTTTGATCGGTCGTGAAAAACTGATCGAACTTTACCTCAAAAGTTTTAAGTTCTAGTTTTGTTACCACAGAAATTAATTTCCAGATAATATTGTTTGCTGTGGAAATAGTTAAGCGTTTGTTATTCGCGAATAAACATGTTTTGTAAAATAAGATATATTTAAACTCTGTAGTAATTTCTAAACAAGATATACTGAAATTTCATGAGACAAACACCTAAGCAGAACCATTAGAAACGATCAAAAGGTAAAGTAAAATATGATATTCTACATTTTGTAGTGCCGCGGTAACCCGTTGGAAGAGAACGGATTAGCAAACTGATGCGTGCGAGTTTGAAATTCGGTCCAGCCAAAGACCGTCGTGTACAAGGAGACAGGTATACGTTTAATATATCAAAGTTTCAAATGTCCTCACGCTGGAGTAGTGTGAAAGTTTGCAGAGTGAGGTGTCAGCTCAGGTGTTGACCTCGTCATCTGAGCGTGGTTCAAAATTACGAGGCGTTGTCCCTTGGGGATTGATCCCGGACCGTCGTCAATAGCTTGTTGTGTTGCACCAGTGCGACATTAACTACCTACCTATCTATTACATTTTATTTCACATTTATTATTATTTTCTAGTCATACAAGTCGTCACTCTTATTTGGAGAAGGGAATTTGACTATGACGAGTTTGATTCCCCAATGAATCCTTTCTAGGGTTTCAAAAATGGTTCATTGCTTTGTTGATACTGTGAGATTCACATAAGTTTGGACCTAGAGGATTCGTTCATTAGGGGATTCATTGGATATGATGAGAGAGGAAAAAGGAGCAAGACGAGATAGTCTAGAGAAGAGACCGAGACACCAAAGTGGAATCGCGGTGAGCTCCCTTGTGCGGAAGTGATTGGGATTTTTTTCCTGGGGTTCGAAACCCAGGTCTGTTTTGTGAGAAAGAAAATTAATCAATGTTGTTTTTATTCCAATCTAATTCCGTTGCCCTACTTCATAAATAGCTCGTTGTATAAACATGGCTTAAAAATATTTGCTCGTGAATTTTTGTTTTTACTTGAATGTTAACTTTTAGCCAGATCTAACAAATACCAACACAAGATAAACATGAAATTATAATAGTTTGATTCCAAAAGTAATTTCATTGTACCGTGGTGGTATTAGTTTTACAACTTCTAAAAGTTAATACGTGACATGAGGAATCCAGAGATGTGAAATTTTAAAAAAGCTAGATTAAGGAATGAATTATTAAAAAAGCTGGATTTTTTTCTAGTGTTTTCTTAAAACATTAAAGCAATATTTTCGTCTGGATTTTATTCGGGAACAAGGAATAAAAACATAATCCACCTAAACATTAAAAACTTAACAGAATATGGAATCCTACGTTTCTTTAATCGTACGCTTAACTACAATAGTAAAAAAGCTGCAGGTGCTATATTATGCTTTTTTATAAAAGAATTTTCAAAATCAATAATCAAAATATTACTCTACGGCTATAAAAAATGCTTTATGAACCAAGAAAGAATATTTTCAAGAGAAAAAGAACCGTTTTATTTTCTCAAACTTTCTCGATTTTTTATCATACGAGAAAATAACAAAAACTCGATGAAATCAAATACTCCCTTCTGTAGGAAAAGAAGTGAAGAGGATTTGTGTGTATAAGCTGGGTTGCTTTATCATAAACGTTTGTCTTTTTCATTTCGGCAGAACTTTTTATAGGGCTAAACAAGTAATAAACCACACGATATATCTGCACCAGTTCAGTGAAGTTGAAAAGAACTAATATGTTCAATTACTTTTTTCAAAAAAGGATTTTTTAATCTGTCTGAGAGTCTAATTCGGAGAGAAAGAAATTATATTTTAAATCAGCAATTGAGCTGACTTTTTCGAGTGTATACCTAGTCATGAGATCAATGTACATATTTAATTAAATTTTCATCTTTGTTAAAAGTTTTAGTAGTTTAATTAAAGAGCAGCTTTGGAGATTCAGTGAGTTTTTTAACACATTTTATGGGCATGTTCTTCCAGTATATCAATTAATAACATCACTCAAATTGATTATTATACTGAATGACATTTCAGAAAACCTAATTTTAACGAATGCATTAATAAAAAAAGAATTGCATACAAGTTAATTGTTTGAGTTACGATATGCTTTAAAAATTTACTTGCGATTTTTATGCTACCGTCCAAGCAATACTTCTGAATCCCTTGTAAGTGATATTTTTGTTTGATTATTCTGATTGATTTAGAATAATCAACATAGCTGGGGAAATATAAGATTTAAAAAAATCATATGCCAAAACCTTTGGACATAAGTTTCTGTCTGGCAGCCCAATATAGTCTTGAAACAGATTAAATTTGGAACTCTATCAACAGAGTATTGTTCACTGCGACATCAGTAAGATCAGATCAACTATTGAGGTGGGTCACTGTCATGTCTGAAAAGCCATACAGAGGGCAAGTTGGAGAGTCAAATTGACAAATCAATTCGGTAAATATCATTCTCCAGGTAGTCGCATCCAGTGAAAGCATGAAAACAAGTAACTCGTATAGTTCGTTGGTGGCCATCGTGGCTCTGTGGGTATTCCACTGCGCTTGCAACCTGCTAGTTGTAGGCGGCACAGGCTCGATTCCTGTCAGGTTCAATTCCAACCTAGGTACATTTCCCTCTTCCGTGCTAGTTAAACATTATTAGTGTGTGTCATTTTCTTGATGTTGATTGTCTTGTATTTGGCGCAGTATGGTCAAATATGGTCCTTGTACCATAAATTCCCATCCCAACCAACTTACAGCTCTCGGTGGATCCTGTGGTAACTTAGACATCAGCAAGGAGTTCCAGTCTTTCTGTTTAGTTACATTAAATGTAGGTAATAAGATTTACGAATACAGTGCTTTGGAAGAAGTTTTATTCGATAAAGAAATAATTAATTTTGGATTTGTTTCGAAATTTTATCCCAAAAATGGTTGATGGAACGTCTGGCACCCCTAAAAGGAGGAAGGCTATTACATAAAATATTCTAGGTTCATTAAGGTGCATAAATATTCTATAATTTGCTATTATGATGTTATAAGGAGTACTCTAGATGGTAGCGATGAGATATGAGTCCCACTTCCCCCTAAAAAAACTAAAGTGCAAAAATTGTTTCGAATTGCAAAATGTATTCATTTTAAGTGATAGATCTTCACCCATAAAAATGTTTCCATACAATTTTTAGAATCATGCCCTTCAAATAATTAATGAAAAGACTAGATTTTCGTCTAGTCTATAGATTCTACAAACTGTTGCTGTAGGTTCGTGCAAAAATTAATAATAAGTAATTTATTGTTTATATAGTTCCATTATTACCACATAAATATTCCTTACCGAAATATATAAAATCTAAATATAAATCTGTTGCAAATTTTCTACTCAAAGACCTATATAATTCTGGAAGTATTTTATATTTCTGAAAATTGCCTGTGATTTGTTTATTCATTAATAAAAAGTGAATTATATAATGTTAGAGAAACGCAAAATATCAGCAAAGCAAAACATTTTGAATATTCCCTTATACCTCCATGTGGCAGAAAATAAGTATGCACCTGAGCATATTTACTAAATGGGCTTTAATCACTGCACACTTGCAGAATAAGCATAAAATGCGAAACATATTTTGCCCCAACGTTTGATAAAAAATAAGAAAGTGTGAAAATACATCATTCCGAAAGGAGGGAACACAGAAAGTTATTCGTATAAACATTAAATAGCATGCAAAGTAAATCAATTGCAGTTAATCGTATTTTCTGCTCCAGTTATTTGCAGCTTATAAAAGCACTAAAAATGATGAACAAAATAAAACTGCTGCATCTTTCACTTTCCTCCGAATATATCAACTTTCAAGTAGAATCACTCTATCAAGAGAACGCAAACTACAACTATCGAATTTGTAATAAAAACATTTTGGTAGAAAAATTGGTCAGTAAATATTTATCCAATCATTTTATTTATGCAAATTATTTTATTAAATTTATTTTAAAGCTATTTTTCTTTTTTTTAATATATTCCGTTCTTTTCATGTGTATGAATATTAGAGTTTAAATCAGCAATAGACGGTGTCCATGCAATGTAGTTGGTACAAGTAAATGGACTGTATAATCAAAACTTAGCTATCTATATAAATAAAAATGGAGTGTTTATGAATTGGATATTTTTGCCTCATTTTAAGCTATTTATCCATTTCGGGTCATTATAATGCAAAATCAGTCGTTTTCGCGTTTGGTGTCTACTTGTGTCAATATAGTCAGCCATTTGGACGTGTGCCCGCACTACGTCCAAATGGCTGGGTATATTTTCGCGAAACTTTGCATGCTTTGCATAATACACACACTCATTTAGTGACTGAACTTCATTGCTTCAATCTGTCTGTCTTCCCGTTCTATGCTTCTGTGTCTGTAGATTTGTGTGTACAAGTACCGCATAAAATGCATTTAATATAATTTCATACAACGTTAAATATTTTATGAAACATATATTATCTTAGATATACAATATGCAAATTTTCTTCGCCTACATTTTAAATTTCACGATAAAACATCTGAATACCTATACTTAAATCAACCTTAATTTGAAAGTTTACGAGAAAATGGGATGCAAATTTAAACATCGCCATTCCTCGAATTATTTTACCAGTACAGCTGAAAAAGCAACTATTTTTCCACAAATTATTTTTACAGAATTTAAATTCTAATACTTTGCCGTATTTTTCCTTTCCGAAATAAAAACAATTTTCGAATATTTGAGACACGATATAAAGAAAATAAAACATTCTGTTTTCACTATAGAAAAGTTGAAATTAGATATTTTATGTCCAATATTGCAAAATATGTGTGTTAATTTCACCATCATATATCCTATCCATCCTAAGCTGAGTCAATAATTACCCTCATTGGAGTTGTTTTGTTGGCAGTATTGTCACTTTCGTGGGCATTGCTAGGCGATATTTATGTTTATGACTGCTGACCAGGTTTAAAGTTTCTAGGGCCATTGTGGCTCATGTGACGTTGAACATGACCAATCCGCTTTCCGTACGCATAAAAGAGCAACGTTCGATGATCCGGGCGTTTTTTTCCTTCGGTCTGAAATGTACTTTTCTAGGATACCTTTTGACGGTCAGAGAATGAAAATTTAAATAAGAATAAATTTTTCTCTTTCTAAATTCAATTTCTGATTACTGATGTCACCAAGGTGATACTTGACGCTATGTTGACTCGTGGAACGCCATTTACTGGAAGTTTTGCTCTATTATTTATTAAACAAAATTTATTATAATTTATTTTGTTAAATCTAATTAAAATATACTTTCTATTTTAAAATTATCCTACGAAAATGTCCAGGTACTCACTATGCTTCATACAAAATATGCGTTAAACTAGTAAGAATACAACTTTAAAGTTTATTGGGAATGTTACATGCAATAAAATATAGAAGGTTAAGGGAACACTAAAATAATTCGTTGCCACATTACATACGTATATACCGAGGAAATGCATAATATGGAACACCTAATTTTAAAAGATTGCCAAAAATATGGGAATATTTTTAATGAATCAAACCCCAAATCACAAAAAAATAAACCAAGCTTATTATAAGTGTGAATATAACATTTATCAAACAAAAGAAATTGAGTTGTGCTAAAAAAAACCAAGAAAAGTAAAAATCGTCGTTAAGAAAAATTAGTATCTAATATGTTAACTAAAGAAATTGTCACAAGCATACAAAAAACAACTTTTTGTATAAAGAAATTATATTTACATACAATTACGTTTAAACATTGCTTAAATCCAACGAAATAAAAATCTTTCTTATTTTTCAGTTTACATTCAATCACATTAAACTTTGCACATTAGGGACAGGTTTGGAATATTTTTAATTCAATATTCTCACAATAAATCTTATCTCTTCAAACAAAAGACTATTATCCATATCAATTCATCCAACATCTTAAATATCAGGAAATGTACATTGTAACTGTAGGTTCCCTACCTAAGTGTTCTTACCAATTGCTGTATTTACCAATTTGTTCTTCAATCTCCTAGCCCGATATTTGCCAGTATCACAGCAATCATACTTCGTCTAGTTGAAGCCATGTTGAACCTTGGAACGCCGGAGTTTTGCTTCAAAATTTCTTTATACAAAATGTGTTTCGTTAAATCTAATTAAGACATATTTTTAATTTCAAAATTAGTCTACAGAAATCTCCAGATACTGGCAATAAATGCAAAATGTCTTGTGCTTCTCGATTTGAAGCTTTGAATTTCAATAGATTTGGGTTCCGATACACTTGCTTTAAGAAAAAATTAATTTAACCGAAAAATAGTATTGAACACATTCACAAACAAACGCATTTTGTATTATAAATCACTAAAAATATGTTTGAAACTTGTTTTCTCTTTAACACTTGGATTTTTAAATGAGACTGTAAGATAATGTTTTCATATCTCGAAACAGAAAAATGTTTCTATTTAAAAAACGGATTCTCGACAGATGCCTAAAATATAATGTGATAACTCGAATAGATTTCGATATTCCCATGCCAAGATGCTGCGTTATTCAATATTGCGTACACTTGCCTTACTGGCGTTATTTATTTTTAAACAATACACTATTATCTTGAGAATCTTTAATCCTCAAAGAGGTTTCGACGATATATTTCAATCTGACCAATTTTGCTAATGACGAGATACCTCGTCATCAAGAATACCGATTGAATTTAGGATGTTGTTGGGTTTTTTTATATGATGATCAAGATCAGGTCAGTTTTTCTGATGACCAGATACTTAGACGAGACAACCACCAGGAGGGAAAATTTTCAAAATATGTGCTCATTTGTTAATATATTAGCTTAATTATTTTAAATCACTCATATGTTTAAAATTTGTTTAACTTAAAAAATTCAGTTGAGATTAGAACGTAATGGAAACGGTTCATATATAGTTATACTTTTTTAAAATTGATCAATTAACTAAGTAACTCACGAAAATAGATCACTTGTATATTGATAATGTAAATGATACATGCATTCCCTTCACAGTACTATTTTCTTAACGCATGGGAAACTTTATATGCCTTATTTTAAAACATTGAAGGAAAAAAAGTAGCGACGGAAACAGTTTTTCATGCAAATTCAATGCATGAATAAAATAAATACCCTCCCCGACTTGAAAAGGTTTTAGATTTAGCTCGAAGAAAAATGACCGAGATATAAATGGAAGATATCTGAAGAAAAATGTAATATATTGCTATATTTTTAACTTACTTTTAGTCTTAAAACTAAACAGTTTTAAAGCCTAAAAGAATCTGAAACCCGATGGCTGCACTTAATTTAAATTAGCTGAAAAGATTAGGATAGTATGTTCGTCTTTTGTTTAACAATTTTCTTAAGTAAAATCGATTCAACAGAAAAATAAATTTGAAGAATAGAAGCTAATTTAAGTATTTTGAACATACTTCATTGCAGAATATATGTTACCGCTAAAGTACGGAAATCAGGTAATCTGTAGATTACCTAGGTAATGTGAAGATTAACTACGCCAATCCGTTAAAGTGCGGAAAAGTATTTCATTTCTTAAATAACCTAGGTAATCTCAGATCACCTAGATAATCTGCACATTACTACTAGGCACTCGTTGAAGTGAAAATAAGATCTTTGCTCGAACAACAGCAACGTTTTTGTACGCTTAAATTAATACTCAAACAACTCAGTAATACTAGGTACTAATAATCGAAAAACACGCTATACGTTTATCCCATAAAGTTATAAGTAATTTCATATATTAATCAGAAGATGTAAATAAAATATACTGACAGTTGTTGAAACATAATGTTATTTATTTTTCGATATCTAAAGATTCAAGTTGATAGAATCAATCAATGAACAAAGTATAATACAAAGAATCAATGAACAAAGTATAATACAAAGAATCAATTAAACGGTTTAAATATAATAAATAGGAAATCAGAAAAACAAACTTTTGCATTTTAAAGATTCGAGAGCCGTTAATGTGCACATTACCTAGGTAAAGTGCGGGAAACTCTTATTTTATAGATGATTCCGCACTTTAACAGAACAAATAAGATAATCTGCAGATTACCTAAGTAATGTGCACATTAACGGCTTTCGAGCTTTAACAGTAACATACTCTGCTGGCCATCGAAAATACAACGCCATGAAGGAAGGACAAGAGATATCACATATTTATTACACAAATAAGGCACAAGGGGGAAATTATTGAAATTACAGCCCCGTTCGGACTTGCGGAACGCGAATGAATCAGTATTTTGTGTAGCCAACATGGTAGGCGATTCCTGCTGCTCGTCTCAGCATTGAAACAGAGATGCTTTGGATGTGTGTTTGAGGTATGCGAGTCCTGCAATGTCCCTAGCAGCAAGCTAGGAATCAGAGGTTAACGCCACTGAACTGCGACCGAAAATCCCGAAATATCTATCGGATGGACTTCCATGGCAGTCTCCTTGCCATCCAGATGATTTTTAGGGGTGTACGACGTCCCCCTGTGATTGAACTGTCTCCCAGTGAAACTGGCGGGACAAGACAAACAACTGTTGTAGAGCACGAGCTGAGCAGAGGTGTTTGGGGGGGCTTTCGTTTAGTAGATCCCAATTTCCCTGTTTGCAGCTCCCACGACCAATCGACACAAATCCCTGATTGTACAGTGTAATTACTGTGTGTTTAAAAAAAATAGTCTAGTTGGAATTTTGGCTGTTTCGTCATGTTTATTGGCACACGACTCGGCCCACAAGTTACAATCCATTCTGAGTCCACACGTTACCAAAGTTCACCTGACGTGCCACTGTTGGTCTGTGGTATGTCAAATGTTTGCCTAATGTTTACCTAATCTGTCGTTCATTGACCATGCGTGGTCAATGAACGACAGATTAGGTAAATGGGCGGGTCATAGCAGAAGTGAAAAGGTGAACATTGAGGAATTTTTGTAGAATCGCAAAAATAAACGACCCCCTTTATTTCGAGCCCTATTCATAGTAGTGTAAATTCAAAGATATCCTTCAATAGGGAATAACGTCCTCTACAAATTCAAATGAAAAATATTGAATAAGGGGCGGTCTTCATGTAAAATTGTGCATAAACAACACAATTTTCAATAGCAACACCATATTTTGATGTCTTAATCAGATTTTACATCATAAAATTAGTTTAAATATGAAGTTTCATGAATTTACTATCTTTATATCCGGAGGTATTCAATGTTAAAGCCGCTGTCCATCTCAGGGATTATATCCATACTGAAAGTCGCTATTCGTAGATCGCGATTATTTGTAATTAATCAGGAACTGTTCATTTGTTGCTTGACTAAACGTAGATTACAAAGAACCTTAACTCTTCTGGTGGTTGTATCTACAAGGTATCTCGTCATTAGCAGAATTGACCAGATCATGATGGACGAAAAATTAGGAAAGAATGATAATCAGTGTTTACTGTTTAATATCGCCCTTAACTTCAATTTTCAACAGTTAATAATAGCTCTTAAACTTATTCAGCAACTATTAAATAAGCTTTTCATAATAACAGAATAGACATTCCTCAGGTTTGTCATAATTTTTTTCACCTTTTGCATGCCCTATAAAATCAACGTAGTGGCACAAATTTAAGTGTAGCACAAAACTATTCAGAGGAAAGAGCTGAAATTTTATATGGTAATATTAAGAGTCTTTCTGAATCGATTTCTGTCAAAATATATCATGGTTTCTATTCATAATTTGTTTGAATAATAATTTAATAATTAATTTTGCAGACTAACAAATATTTAAAAACTAAAATATTATGTATATTTTGTCTGTGTAGCTTAATAGCAACATGCTACAAAATACCAGCGCTATAGGGATATTATTTAGGAAAATATCTATTAAAGCCTGGGAAACTGATTTAACATTAGGAGCTCCAAACTTTCGGTATTCACGAATGGCTTATGAAGTTGGTGTTCAATTTAATATGAAGACGGCCCCTTATACAAATTTTATGCATATCAATTTATAGAAGACATTATTCCCTGTCGAATTCCATCTTTGAATTTGTTCTAATGTTAAAATTCTTTGAATAAAGATGAGTGGTTCGTTTTTTCTTCCCGCGATTGTACTTGCTTGCCACGTTCGGTCGCGTTGTCCTGTTGAAAACTGGTCACAGGCAAGCCCTGAAGGTAAGGGAAGACAACAGGCTTCAAAACTTCAAGGATGTAGGGGTGACTGTTGAGTGTACCGGAAATGCGTACTAAGCGGGTGAGGTAAAAGAATCAAGTATGGCCCTATACTGTAACACCAGTTGACGGGTCCGTATGGCGATGCATAATGCAAGAGTCATGTAGTATGTCGTAGATGTGCTTGCAGACTCGGATACGACCATGGTGGTCGTTCCGAGTTCAGACAAAATAGAGTTTCGTCTGAAAAGACAATGTCATACCATTCATTTATCCCAGTTCGGCGCACCATTGCAGACGCTTGTGGTTAAAGATATCAACAATGGAAGGGCCTTGAAACAATTCCCCGTTGCTGTTGACGACGTCGAATTATACGCGCTGACACAAATTGTTGTGCAACACTCCCTAATTCTTTAGCTAGGGTTCTTGATGTTGCAGAATGATCCATAATACCTATGCAATATGTCTGTCTAATCATTCGGTGGTCTGGCGAGGCTGCTGCAATCGTTGACGTCGGTCAGTTGGTCCCTCCTGTAGCCACCTATTCCATATCCAAATAACTGATTTTGAATGTCTTACCATGATCTAGGCACCGTTCAAATTTAAAGCTATTGGATAACTATTACTTCATGGTGTTGCATTTTCGATGGCCAGCAGTGTATATTCTGCAACGAAATGGGTTCAAATTATTTAAATAATCTTCTGTCATTCAGTTTTATTTTTGTGTTAGATCGATTTTATTTAATAAATTTGTGATAAAAAGACGAACACACTATCATAACGTTTTCATTTAAATTAAAGTCATTACAGTCATCGAATTTCAGATTCTTTTATCAGTTTAAAACTTGTTCTCTTTTAAGACTAAAAGTAAGTTTCAAAATTTCGTAATGTACTATATTTTTCTTAAAATATCTTCCTATTATCTATCGGTTATTTTCTTTGAGCTAAAGTTTCAATTTTTTTGGGTCACCCTTCCGTTTAATTGGTGTATTTTGTAACTCGTGAACAAAGTATTGTTCTCCTGACTCGACATAACTATGTGTTTCTCATATTTGATTGATCGTTCTCCTAGTTGTTCGGCAGTTTGTTTTTCTTTTTACCATAAAAAATTTAGGTCCTAAGCTGACATCGCATCAGTGAACTCCTTTACTGACACTTGCCTTTTATTCTTCCTCATTTCTTTCGAATTTTATTCATGTAAATTGTCTTCCGCAAAGACTGACATACTTTTAAACTGATGTGACGATTTTTGCGATAATTCTATCAGAGGCATCTAGTAAAGTCCGGTTTTGTCGTTGTTCATCAATGACACTCCCTTTATCCTGTGGGATTTCTTATTCCAGTTTTATTTGTCTTCGCAAAGAAGAAATCCATTTGGTGTCAATATCATCTTAATTCTAACTCTCACCTGACATGCTATTATAAGCTAAATATAATATTCGATTACTGTAGTTTTGCCACTTTCAATTCCACATGTACTTAGTACTTTGAGTCGCCAACATGAGGTGTTGACCTAGTCATCTGACCGTGGTTCCAAATTACGACAGAATGTCCTCGTATCTTTCCCTTCGGGATTGATCTCTGACCGTCGCCAGTTTTCCGTTGTGTTTCTCCAGTGCGACGGTAATTAATTACCTACTTCCTTCTTATCTTTGGAATATTTTAATTGCCACTTTGTCCTTATTCCCCACTTTCATCTTTTCAAACTTATTTGGCGCTTTAAAAGGACAATTCTCTAAAATGAAGTCTTTTATCACAACTTCATCAAATTTCCACTGAGTATTAGCTTGAACAAATATCGGATTTTTAAGAATCAGAAGTCTGTTCAGTCTCATGCACTTTAAATTAAAATCGCTCACTAATTACAAGCATTACAATTTATTTTTAATGTCTGCAATTAGTTAATTAATGTTTGTAATAATGATTGTATTTTAAGCACTAAAATTTCTTTGGGATATACCAATTCATCAGTCATGCTGCTACCAGAGATGGGACAACTTGGTATCAGTTTGGTTTTTCAATGAAGACATTGACATTTTGTTAGTTTTCTGAGATTTTCATACGCATATATTATTTCTGTAAATAGCAGTCTTCCCTGCATGTCATCTAACCGTTTTGATCTCCTTGACTCTTAGAATATTTCCTGGGATTCTTTGAATAAAAAGATGAGGTTATTTAGTCATGATGAAGTGTTGTGGAGTTAAAGTAATTCCTTCTACTTCGCAAGTATCGTGACTCTCAGAGGGTCAAAGGCTTTTAATTCTGAGTTACTATTAAGAGCACACTTAGCATTTGCATAAAAACTTAACAACTATGAAGAAAGACGACTTTTAAATACATTAGTAAGGAAGTACATTGTAAGTTAAGGGAAAAGGTCTTTTGAAACACATTTTTGCAGTTATTATACGATTGTTATAAAATTACCAGACTGTTTTCAACAAACGAATCCTACATATAAAGTTTAGTCCAAAAGTATTAAGTCATTAGAAAGATATTGCATAAAACGTGGCCAAATATTTTGATAAATTAACAAAAGCTGATAGGTCCTATGCTCATTAATTTTCTACGTACGAAGTCAAACCTAATTCACATAATATACATAACAAATTCGCGATTGCACCATACTCTAAGATTCTAAAAAACCCTCCAAGGTCATCTTGAGAGGCGACTCCTGTAGATGTTAACTCTGACGTCATCTGCACAGCCAGACCGAGAGAGAGCGTCCCCTAGCAAGTGCTCTGTCCAGGATGACGGGACGTTACACCCTTCTGCACACCCAAGAAAAATAGAATGGGGTTAATATGTAGCCTACGTTACCTGAGGGTTCCTAAGAATAAGTGTACCAGATTTGGTGTAGATTGGTCAAACGGTGTCGATTTGTATACAGAGCAGAAAGATGCCAACTCTGCTTTTTGTGTATAGAATTTAAGGATGATCCCCAAAATATTTCGAGTAAATAATTTAAAAATAGATGAGCATAGAAATTTTTAGAAATCAGGAGAATGGTAAAAAATCTGAATCCGAGATAAACGCGTTTTTGCAGTACCTACTATAGTATATCTACAATATCTTTAATGTTGTTCTATACGTAACTCCGTCAAAAATTATTGTAATTGAAAAATTATTTTTGCTATCCACAGAATTTGATATAATTTCCTTTTTAACATTAAAATTGAAAATCGATTTTGGTGACTTTAAGTCTACTGAACCCATAAGGAGATATATTGCGACTCACGACAATGTTAAAAAGTGAGATTTTTAAAAAAAACTCGTCTCTTAGGCGCCTAAATGGCATGATGGGAATAGAGTTTGTTACACAGATTCGAATCCCAATTTGTAAGCGCATACATAAATGTAGGATCGCATCCTTGGCAGTAGTGTCAAATCATCTACTGAGTGCTCCTCCGGCATCCAAGCTTACAAAAGTGTCACTGCTAAGGTAGGTAGATAGTTAAATCAACGTCGCACTAGAGCAACACAACGAGCTATTTGCAACGGTCTGGGATCAATCCCGAAGAGAAAGATCGTCGACAACTCTTCATTTTATACCACGATGGCGACCACCTCATCATCGCAAAACGGATGGCGATGACAACACCTGAGCTGGCATCCCACTCTCCAAACTTCCTTACCACACCAACGTGAGGACATTTGAGGCTACGACAGATTTAACGAGCGCATACACAACGGTCTTTTGTTGAATCGAGTTTCAAACCGGCACCCCTCCGGTTGCTAATTCTCTACTCTACCAACCAGGCTATCACGGCACC
This sequence comes from Meta bourneti, assembly GCA_933210815.1. Taxonomy (NCBI): domain Eukaryota; kingdom Metazoa; phylum Arthropoda; class Arachnida; order Araneae; family Tetragnathidae; genus Meta; species Meta bourneti. The sequence continues at coordinate 35,470,738 of OW119927.1, read as the reverse complement.
ATGTCACTGTTAAGAAACGGATAGTGAGGCTCTTGGTTACGAGTTCGAATCTCGTACTTGCCGAAATCGGTTTGGTTGCCTTCAAGTTTCCTGGTTTGTTCAAGACTACACGTAAATATGGACCAGCTTTTCCAAAACCTTCCAGAAAGGCATGTCTTCCATGGTTCACGAAGGGTGCTATTTGGCAGCACCACCCATGGTGCCACTATAATGCCAATTAGTACTTGAAGAGTCATACTATGCATAATCTGGCATTCGAAAAGAAACATTATAACGTAATTCACCCATAAAGTTTTTATACTATTTTTTGCACAATTTCCCAATGAGCTCAATTCGTTTGATTTTTTTAAATCCTTCTTAGGGGATCTTTCAAATTTCCATTCGATCACACATTTTACACTATAAATGTATTTTATTTTCAAACCCACAACACGAAACGATCCATCTCTCGACGAAACATTGGGTAATAAAGTTAAATAGCGTGATCCGACACTTGCCTAAACGCCAAGAACCCATTACACACATGTTAAAACAAAGCGTCACAGATGTTCCATAAAAATCGACCCATGCGTTCATTGATTCCTCGCTGCCAATAATTGCTCATAAAATATCCCACTGGAGCTGTATTTCTTTGGGGGAAAATATCATCAAACTTCTTCCTCAAGGGGAAAGAAGTTACAACTCTGCCCTCATAAACCACCAACTCGGAATGATGCAACCGACCTACTTTGTATTTATGATTGTGAATAAGATTATTCCGGGGTCCTTCGAACGATATTTATAGTCTTTCCAACAAATAAACGCGTGACCGTCTCTTTCCCCTGATCGACAGTAGTTTGAGGAACCCCTAACGACGGTAGTATAGGTGACGGTGACCATAAAACGTATGATAAATGGCTGATGATATCATTTTAACTCTATCACCATCGACCGAATGGACATGCTGTGTTTGATGTTACTCCTTCCCTTGTACTGTAGTATTTAAGTGGCAAGACTTAATGGTAGCTGCTGTTGTAATGAATTTGTCTCTCTTGTTTGGATGAAAGTTAATAAAATTTTGTAAGACACACATAAAGACATGCAACTCTTGTTGATTGATGAAACAACGAAATGACCAATAACATAGACTGGATGAAAAGAACTTGAGAATGACATAAGCAATATAACACTTTACAAGCTTTGAAAAATATGTTGTTATATCATATATATTGAAATTCATATTACTATATTACAGACATCGCAAATAATATCATTGTCTTCCTCGTTCACATGGAAGTTAATAAAATGTTATAAGAGAAACATATAAAGACATTCAACTCTCTATTGATTAAAATAATCAAATGATCAACAACAAGCTCTGTCGAGACCAGAATTAGATTAAAAGAACTTGAAAATGACTTATAAGGAATATAACACGTTATAAGCATTTAAAAATAAGGAGAATAAGATACCATGCAAATTATACGTTTTCGAAAAGCATTGACTTTCAGTATTCTAATGGTTATTATATACTGCAATTCAAAAGACTAGGTGAACCACCGTTCAATATCCTAAATGAAGCATATACCTGGTTAAGATGTTCAAGGGGAAAAATCCAACTTCATAATACAGAGTTTGATAGTAATGTTCTTATCTCCTTCGATACGATGAAAGTTAATAAAACTTTTCAACAGATGCATAAAGATATGCATATCTCGAGTGATGAAAGTAATGAAATAACCAATAATATGCTCTGTTGGAACCGAAATCGATTGTAGACTTTCAGCAGAGTACGGTGTTTCGCCGCAACGGAGTCTCAGCGAATGAAAAGTCCAAAAATGGTCGCATGTGTTACGTATGAAGAAACCATACAGCAGTCTGCTGCTACTACTGGCAATGGCTATTTATACTGTTCGTAACATGGCTCTTTTACACAGACGGGTGATTTGTTGAAAAAATAGCAAATTATTGATTCATTATGAACCAAAAACTGAAAAAAATCTGCTCATATGAGAACAGGAAGAAGGTAGACAGATAGTCATCTGCTGCTATTACTGGTTACAACAGCGTTTATAGTGTAGGTAACGTGATTCTGTTACACGATGAGTAACTTGTTGATAAAGGGGCAAATTATTGATTCATTATGAACAATAACTGAAAAAAATCTGCTCAGAGAACAGGAAGAAGGTAGACAGCCAGCTGCTGCCATTACTGATTGCAACAGCGGTTTATAGTGTAGGTAACATAGTTCTGTTACACCGACGAGTGACTTGAAGTTTAAAATTAGTCATTCACTGTGGACCAAGAACTGAAAACATTCTTTCCAGCTGTGAATGGAATGAAGCCAGGAATCTATCTGCTTGAATTACTGACAACAACAAAGGCTTATGGTGTAGGTAACATGGTTTTGTTACACCGACGAGTGACTTGTTTATGAAGTGGCAAATTAGTCATTTACCGTGGACCAAGAAATGAAAGCAATGGGGCATGCGTGGCTCTCGAATCATCTGAGAACCCGGGCATAAAAAAGCTTTCCAATGATAAAAAATGTGGTGTATTGAAAAAGGATGTTATTGCACGCCGTCTGTTTTTATTGAAATAAAGTTTACAGCTGCATTGCTGATAATTATTGACTCACCCATTTTACGATTGCCGAATCACATCTAGAAGGATTACAATTTACAAACGACCAAAAATAGATTGTCTTGAAGTCCACAGGATGAATCCAAATTTAAAAATTCGATTAAAAAAAAAAGAACATTTCCTCGCCAACAGATCTCACAAAGAAAACTCGCGCCCAACTAATCCAATTTCACGACCGAACTGACACTTTATGTAACGAGAACCCCCACATCGTGTCTCAAGGAAACCATATTTGCATTAATTAGCTTCGTTTCCGTCGTTTCTCCTCGAGTTCTACTTCATTTAACGCTCCCGCACGACGTCCCGCGCATTGTTCCGCGACTCTGCCATCGATTCGGTATCGGAAAAATTAATGAGGTTCCACCAAGATAAATATGCTTGTTTATTGGATGGAAGTTATTTAATGATAATCATGATAATCTATTTGAGGCATCTTCGAGCCGGAGAAGTCGCTGCCAAGGTGAGACTTTGGAGAGCGCGAACGATCAATTATTTGGCGAGCGTTTTTAGCAGAAATTCGAACACCCCATCGCTCAGAGGGTGTCACGTCTCCGAGTTGATGCGCGATCTTTTTTATGTATGAAGTTTGCATTAATATGTCGGAATTATTTTTAGCCAAAACAAGTTTAATGGTGTTGACTTTATTGATTTTCGAAGGAACAGGATACTGTGAAATCAGAAATGCAAGATGCTTAATATGACACAAAGAGAAGTTCAAGCCAACTGATGCAAATCTTTGAATTATACTAGTGTACATCGATACCTTTTCTTTTTATTAATAATAATAATTTTGCATTAATATGTCGGAATTATTTATAGCCAAAACAAGTTTAATGGTGTTGACTTTATCGATTTTCGAAGGAACAGGATACTGTGAAATCAGAAATGCAAGATGCTTAATATGACACAAAGAGAAGTTCAAGCCAACTGATGCAAATCTTTGAATTATACTAGTGCACATCGATACCTTTTCTTTTTTAAGAGGATCGAAATGACCTTATCTATTTCAGGATCCAGATAAGTTGTCACCTTTGTTGTCAAAGCAATATTGCCCACTCAGGTCTATTTGCGTAGTGTATCAGCTCCAACAGAGGTAGGTCTAAAGACAAGATATCTCGTCGTCCATCAAGATCTGGACATCTAGATCGAGATATCCCGACGAAACTACTTGGCAGGTTAAGGAATGCTTGACTACCCTATTTTTAATTAACCGTCCTTTGATTTCCAGTGGGGCTGAGATAGAAGACTTCGAAATCTCGAACTGAACAGAGGGTTTTTATTTAAGAGTATAGTCACCGGTCGTTTTAAGTTCATCACTTTAACATCTTAATCTTTTTTTAGAGCGCCCACAGCCAAGGAACCCAGATCGAAAGCATTCCATAGACCATAAGTTACAATGTAAGTGTAAATAGTGTGTAAATTCAGCTAATAAATAACTATCTTAATAGTATTTTAGAGGTGTAGCTCTTAACACACCGTTCGGCCCTGTAAGTTAGAACAGATTCCACTTTGCTAATTCAGATATATAGGTACGAGATGGAGTGATGATGAACTTAAAGGAAATCACCTCCTGTGAATTCAAAAATCAAAATAGCCTAAAATTTTTACTTTCAATTCAAGAGTACATTATTTTAATATCAAAATATGTAAATGACGATTTTTAAAAATTAGAATAACAGTGCAAACAAAAAGCTTTTGAAAATGTATGTCATTGAGCCATCTCTACGTTAAGGTTCGAGGTAAGATGGACTTTCTAAAACTCATACCATGAATAAATAATAAAATTTCAATAAAATACTGACAGGATTTAGTCCTTTAATGTCTTTTTCATACACTTTTTTTCCAGTCATCACAATATTTATAAAAAATGTGCACCTTTCATGGAATCATAACTTCCAATTCACACATTCAATACAATCAGATTTTTGTAACGTAACTATAATCTTCCCAACATTAAATTGACCTGTTAGAGTTCACTTTATGAGTTTTTGTGGGGTTTTGGAATCATGTCTTACATAATCAAAGTTTCCATTTCCTTTAATTATAGCTCTGAGTTGAATGGGTGTTTACCAAGCTTTCTGCAAACACGAATGCAAGTTTCGATCTAACTATCTTCACATCTAGGCTAAATCATATTCTGAAGATTTTACTTTACATAATCAACAAGTCATTTTCCGTTCTTCTCTTCGACGACACCTTTATAACATACAAAAGAAGCGGTTGAATTTGATAATACTCATATCACCCATCTCTAAAGCACAGTTATGAAACAATAGGAAACGAGAGCACTTAATTGCCTTTCCACTTAGTTATAACGAACCATTGATAAAATGTGCATATTTTTATCCTCGTCAAAGCGTTGCTTCTAGTACATTAGAAATACGTTATGCCTCACTGGTGCCGATTTTTGCAGAATTTATACGAGAAAAGTTTGCTTTAATCCTTCTTCGGATCAAGTATTCCTAGGTAACTCGGAATATTTCCAAGCATAAACTGGTGACATGATAAAATCATTTAACAAAGCAGGAAATTGGATTATTTAATAAGTTCAAAGTATGTTTAATTATATTTCAAATAATGTCTAACAAGTTGCCAAAATTATTATTTTTTGAACAATGGCTAATTAAAATCATGATAATTTTTTATTATATATTTCCAGAGGTTATTTGTCAAAACTAGCAAAGCATGTATTTAATAGAAAGAAAAAATTTTAATTGAAATTCAATTAATTTATTTTTAAATAAATCTGACAAAGTTTTAAATAAATCTGACAAGACAGTTTTGCTGACAATTTACATGTGGATATAGCATTTTATTTGTATTTACGTCCAGAGTGAACTGAAAACATATTTCAAATGTTGATCGGACGCAATAAACAGTTCCAATTACTAAATATAGTTTAAAATTTCCTACGAAGAAAAGCATTTTTCCTGATAACTCAAGAATAGCCCGTTGTGTTGCTCCAGTGTGACGTTAATTAAAATACTTACCTGATAACTCAAGTCTTATTAACTTCATTCATCCTTAAGAACGCTGATTAATTCTGCCATATGAGAGGGATTGTCAGTGCAAAAAAGAAACCAACCAGACTCTTCAGCTATCCAAATGCTCTCGCATGATATATTTCGGGGTTACCTTAAAATGTAGTTTATCGCTGTTTCGTTAACGTTTAGCTTTCAATCTAATTTGTATTGACCAATTAACGATATATCAATTCGGAATCCATTTTTTGGAATAATTATTGGCAAAATGTTAAAATCGTATTGATAAAAACCAAGGTAGCTAATTAAAGTCGAACTGGAGCAAAATAGCGGTCTATTGGCGACGGTCCGGGAACCAACCCGAAGTGGAAGATTCGAGGACAGCACCACGTAATTTTGAACCACGGCCAGATGACTAGGTCACACCTGAGCTGGTATCTCACTCTCCAAACTTCCACACCACGCCAACATGAGGATATTTGAGGTCACGGCAATTTAACGAAGAACCAGCCTCCTTTATACGCCAAGGTCTTTGGTTGGAGTCAAACTCGCAACCCTCAGGTTGCTAGTCCGTTACTCTTCCAACCGGGCTACCGGGGCCAGAAAAAGCCAAGATATCTGTCGTCACGTTTAGAATGCGTACAGGAAACACGTATTACCACAGAAACACTATCGCCACCTATATTTAGCCGACAGAAAACACGTCTCAAATGCGGAATTTGCGACTGAACTTTGTAGAGGTTGACTTTATTTAAATCGCTTTTGCCATGGACAATATATAAACAAATGGTCGTGAGTGAAAGGTATCGAGACATTTTTTGTTCATCATAAGTTAATTAAATATTCTAAGACAAATGTAAATACTATTTATGTAATTTTACTATATGAGATAAACTAAGCGAGTTATGGATCTGGATATGAGATATAGAGATAGATATGAATAACAGAATGAAAAAGAACCCTTTACACTTGTTTATGCATAGCACAAATTCAAGCATGCTGTCTATGAAAAAATGATGTCTCCAACTCTACGGATTCTCCTTGACTTCAGGTAATTTTAGGACCATACAAAGTAATGCTATAAGGTAAAAAAGGTTTTCACATATTTTTTATTGTTGTTATGATGTGCTGTTTCTTTCAAAATCCTACAAAAAATATAATAAGATCTTTAGGTGCGTGCCGTTGCCAGGAGACAGTCAGAGTAAAGTAAAAAAAGAACTTTTGAAGAGTTTGATATTGTTTAGAAAGCATTAAATGTAGGGTTTTTTATACAATGCGAAGCCCCTAAAAGCTATTTTGATTTTAGAAATGATTCTATAGTATACTTTATAGCAATTAACGTCGTCTTGCAAACAATCGAATGGAACTGTAATATAAATTTGATAGAAAAACTGTAGTTTGAATTGAAAAATAAAGTAACTTACTCTAGTGCTTTCTGAGTTTTAAATTAAATAATAAACTTTTAAGTATTTCAGCGACTTATCCATTCTGTCTACAGTTGTTTGCAATATTATATTTTAAAAGTCACAATTGATTAACAAACATATTTTTAACAAATTTTAGTCTTAGCCCATTAAACCACTCGTGGCCTCAAATGTCCTCACGTTGGCGTGGTGTGGAAGTTTGGAGAGTGGTGTATCTGCTCGGGTGTTTCCTCGTCATCTGACATTGGTTCAAAATTATAAGGTGCTCCCCTCGATCTTTCCCTTCGGGATTGATCCCTGGCCATCGCCAATATCCCGTTGTGTTGTGCTCCAGTGCGAATTTATATATAATTCAACTACTCTTCCCCTTATATGCCCACCTAATTATCGAATCCAGATAGCTACAAGTATGAAAGTGATGTATAGGTGTAGTTGAAATACTCGTGTCACAAAGCAGGAAATTATGTAATACGGACTCTAGTCGTCTATCATCTCAAAGAACAGGTAGATCAGATTAAATGAACGACTGTGTAGGATGTACAACATCGCATAACTAATCCCTGTACTAGAGTGCACCTAAAATCCGTTGAAAGTGCAACTGGAGCTGTCCCAGATTCAAATGTATATTGTGGACGACGGTGACCATATCGCACAGACACTATAATGTGTATTTCTCGTGAGTTTATTCATGTGTCTCGTTTATTTCTTGTGTGTTTATTTCTAACATGTATATTTATCATTTTCCTGTCTTCGAGCTGCATTCATCACTGTGCGTGGTACATTGAACATCGCTCACACATATCAAGTTTTGCAGGCGTCCTATTTCTTACAATTTGCTGCTTAGTGACATAGCCTTGAGGGGATAAAATTCTTACAAATTAGCGTTTTGAGCTTCCTATTCACGATACGCAGAGTGTCATTTTGCACAAAATTGGTGATGCTTTAGAACACATTGCAATTTTATTTCCTTATCTTTCATAGTTTTCGAGATAGATGCCCTAATTTCCGATTAGTACCACTAAGGACGTAGCAGTCTCATCTCGTAGCTATAGTCACTTTACCAAACCTATATACCACTTTCATAACTGTAGATATCTGCGTTCGACAGTTACGAGGGTGTATAAGACTGGTTAATATTAGGTACATAAATATCCCAGATAAGAAAAGCTGCTGTATATAATTTCGCATTCGATATTATGATGCAGTTTGACTAATAAAGAATAAATTAAAAGACGTACAAATACAGGGTGGATGAGAATTTTACTATGCACCTTGTATATTAACTTTATAGTATCCATAATCTGTAGTATGAAAAAGAAACTTCGATGTTATTTTAGATTGTGCAGTATGACTACATAAATAACTGACTTCAAATCTTTTACTCGTTAATTTTCTAAGGCTCAGCTATAAGAATTAGTTTTAGTTTCTTTGGTTAAAAGCTGATTTTGAAGGTTTGAAGACATGTACTTCAAAATTATTACTGCTTTCTCTGATGATAGTAAAACTTAGTCACAGAAGCTCCTTAAATAAAATTTATCACTTTAATATTCATGGAATTTAAAAACATTAAAGGCAGCTATTTAACACCTTGACTATAAGTTATGCTTAAGTTATCAAAATTCTTAAAATAAATTTACTAGATTCTAAATCAGAAAAAAAGGCAATGATATACGGAGTAAACTTACTATGAAGTATAAATAACAAAACTCAATGGCTTTAAAGACTTCAAATTAATTAAACAGTTATTGAATTTTAAGAAAGCTGTTTCAAAATCCTATCTTTGATATGATGTTTTCTATGATAAAATGCTTTTCATCTTCAAATGAATACTAATAGCATGGAAGTGACTAATTGCATGACAGATATAAGAAACTCGAGACTGAAACTTCAATCCAAATCAATAATATGATGAAAATAAATATGTTTCAATTCGTTTTTAAAAACTACGCTTGAAAAATTAAACCTTCCAATGAAACATTTTTATTTAATTTCCAAATGTTTTCACTGAGTTTTATTTCAAAACTCTTTATATGTTTGACATAAGAAACATTTCTGTTAGAGCTGCAAAATACCATTCTTTAAATTTTATTTTTAGTACCTCACGCAGTGTCAAAATGTTATTACTTTATATGTGTCTTACCCTATTTATTTCACTTCCTCTTTTTAGACAATGTAAGTCTTCCAATTTTAATCATAACAAAACAAAAAAGACTTTAAAGTTTTTATTTGCAACAGCATTCATATACAAATGCATTGTGTACGGTATACCAGCTATAAGATTATAATACCAGGAATCCTTTCCACATATATCTGTATTACATTGTAGACTACCACAGTTGCAAAATTTTTCATTCCATTTTAATAATACCCGATCTGATCTTAAGCAAAATTGAATTTCCTATCTACAGCCATTCCACCCCCGAATCTGCGATAGCGGAATTCATATTCGTACTCATACATTCTCAGCATGCACACACACATAGATACGATTATTTTCCATATCTTGTCCACATGCATTCGCCTCCAAATGGGAGATAGCGAATTAGTTTCCATGTAAGCTGCTTTTTTCTCTAATACGTATTGTCTGTTAGTAAGTGAACAGTATGAAACCCTTATAGATGATTATATTTCAAAATCCCGCAACACTTTCTTAAATCTATTTATATTTGCTTTTCATTTCTCGGTCGAATTCCCTGATACGATCTCTCAATTCAAAGCCACTGCATTTCTCTATCAGAAGCATATGAACCAACCCCTAAATTCGCTGATTTTTACGCTTTACGTGCTTTTTAGAGCACACACATTTTTCTCTTATTTCAGACAGTATCTCCACTCAGTTCGGAATTTCCAATATTACTATTTTTGTGAAATCATGACGCCGATGCCCTTAAGCTAAAAACAGAACTGTATTGCTTTTAACAACTGATACATAAGAAACAAGAGAAAGTGTTTAGAAACAGGCATTGTATATTACTTTTTCAGTAGAATAGGTTGGCTTTCAGTACCTATATTTATCTCAAGAGATTTAGAATTAACCTCCTGGGCAGATGTTTCGACGAAGTATCTAGTCGTCAGCAAACCTGACCAGATCTTTATCTCGTAGGCATCAAATGTTGGCAATATCTTGATGACGGGGTACCTCGTCATTAACAAAATTGGTCAGACCTCGTCATTAACAAAATTGGTCAGATCTTGATGAACGAGTTATCTCGTCGTAACCACTTGGAGGGTTAATATTAAGTTTTTAAGATAGAAGGACACACTTTAAATATTTGAAAATAATTTCACTTCACGTCAGTAGGTTCAAATGTATTAGTGGTAAGTTATCCCAGTGTTTTGTTAAAGTTAAATAAAATTGAACAGATTCAAATTGTGCATTTGGAATAACTCTTAAATTAGAAAAAGATTAGTTCTAACTATTAGTTTTTGTTACGCGCCGCCTACATAGTATAGTGGTCATAGCCCATGTCTGCTCCCAGTAGGCCCTGTGTTCGAATCCTTGTTTGTAAACGCATGGATGCTGGTGATAGTCTTTGTTAGGAGCAACGGAGGCTTGTTAGGAGGCTTTGTTAGGAGGCTTTGTTAGGAGCAAAGGAGCACTGGGTGCTTCCTCACAAATAGAAGCCACTTCGCCCCTCGTCTTCGCGCCTTGGTCGGGCATTGAAAAATATAGTTTTGTTACTATGTTTGAGTTTGCATCCATAAAACACGAGATAAACAAACAATTTTTCGTATAAAATCACTAGTCTCTTGAAACGCAAATAATAGTAAAGTTAAATATTAAGTTAACTCGCCTACTTCATAGAACAAGGTATTGTAAATGCATATTCCTCTCATATGCTCCGTTCATATAGATAATAATGCCATCATTTAGATAACGCATTTCGAGTTCTAATCGCATTTCTTGAGCATGAACTGATTCGAACAATGTATTTGGAATAATTCTTAAATTGGAAAACGAGTAGTCCCATCAATTAGTTTTCGTTGCATGCCATCTACCTAATCTAGTGGTCATGGTGCTTTTCTACCCAATAGATCCCGAGTGCGAATTCCTGTTCGTAAACGCATGAATGCTGGTGATTGTCTTTGTTAGGAGCAACGGAGGGGTGTATCATTGGACTCCCTAACAAATAGAAGCCAGTTTGCCCCTTGTAGTGAAGAGGTCAGTTCTCTGGTATCAAAAAAATATAAAGATTTTGTTTCTATGTTTTCTGTTTCTATGTTTTCTGTTTCTATGTTTTCTGTTTCTTTGTTTTCTGTTTCTATGTTTCCTGTTTCTATGTTTTCAGTTTCTATGTTTTCTGTTTCTATGTTTTCTGTTTCTGTTTTCTGTTTCTATGTTTTCTGTTTCTATGTTTTCTGTTTCTATGTTTTCTGTTTCTACGTTTTCTGTTATCTGTTTCCTACTCTTCACGAAAGTCTCGTGAACCGCTAAGTACAGAAAATCAAATTTATAAATATTAAAGTTAACTCGCTTGTTTTATAGAACAAGGTATTGAAAATGCATATCCTCCCGTATCATCCACATAGATAATAATGCCTCAGGTAGCAATGCCATCATTTAAATAATGGTTTTTCCGGTTTTATTCGCATTCCTTGTGCGTGTGCATGACACATAAAACATCTCATAATACATAAGCCCTTGCACAACACAGCAGCGACATGATATTATTTTCCCACAGGCTCGTGCTATTAGTTACTTTTTAATTAATTTTTCCTCCGGCATTTGCTACAGACGGAGTGCCAACTACTTTCATCTCATGAAACGGAAATTATGTAACTACTATCTATATTTTTCAGTAAGAGTTAAATGGATCAACTTTCTAATTTATAGTTAACTAGGCTTGCGGTTTTAATTACCGGTGCACTTTATCCTTCAAGAATTACGTATTTTGTAAGGGTTAGCTAGAAGAGGATAAGGATCACGCAATATTACTATCGGCCCCTTATGGCAAGTGATACTACTGGAACATTGAAATATGGCATCCAAGTAGATGCTGAAATAAATTCTCTCTCTAAGCGTATTTGACCACGAGTTACTCGTACATTTGCATAAGAGTTATTCGCACATTTGCACAAGATTTACTCCCTCATTTGCATAAGAATTATTCGCATATTTTTCAAGTGTTACTCACACATTTACATAAGAGGGGCTCAAGTATTTGCATATTTTTCTAGTGTTTAAATTTTTCTAAGATTTAATATAACATTGAAATATGGATGTATAGATATCATATAGACTTAAATAAGTAAAAAAAAAAAGTAAAGGTGGAACTTTACCAACCAACTTACACTATTGCAGTGTGACTTTTTGTATAAATGCACGATATGATATTAGAAATATTAAACAGCCCAGTTTATTAAAAAAACACATCTTATAGGACGAATCACACAATGAAATGTTACGAATTATTTTCAGATGAATCTATACATATAAAGAAGAGTTGGAATCTGTACATCTGTTCAAATTATTTTCCGATGAATCTATACATATAAAGAAGAGTTGGCATCTGTATGTCTGTTCTCTATACAAATCTATACCGTTTGACCAATCCACACCAAATTTGGTACATTTATTCTTTGGAACCCTGCGGGTAACGTAGGCTACATATTAACCCAGGTTCTATATGTCTTGGGCGTACAGGGTAGTGCAACGTCCCTTCATCCTGGACAGTCACTTGCTAAGGGGGCGCTCTCTCCCCTGGTCTGGCTGTGCAGATGACGTCAGGGATAACATCTACAGGAGTCATTTCTCAAGATGACCTTGGAGTTTTTTTTAGAATCTTAGAGTATGGTACAATGGCAGATGGGCGCGGTTGCACTGAAAATCGCTCAGTATCATATCGTTTATGTATCCCGTCTGTAAAATGCGGGATGGAATTTTCAAGCATAAAGTGTAATTGCTTGAAACGTTAATCATGATATCGTATCAATATGATTTATCAGCCTTTCATAATGATGGTGGAATTCCAAAATTCGCATTCCTGGTGCAAGGTGCTAGAAATAAAAAAATATTGATAAGAAACAAAATTGGCTACAGTAATACGATGTATGTCATTTTTACTTTAGAAAATGAACTTGAAGGGCATTCACAATCACTCCAAAACTCAAAATCGACTTTTGTACATAGGCATCTCAGTATCAGTTTTTGTAGGTGTTTGTCTTACCTATAGTATGTGGAATGGAGTTAAAGTAAATTGTAGAAGCTATAAAAGTCTCAGTTTAAAAATCATTTTGCACTCGCTTACTTTTTCTTTATATTTGCATTTTCTGACAGAAAAATGATATTTTGAATCACTTTCAATCGACGTTTAACCAATTAAACCCGAGCAACTAAGAGTAAATTCAGCTAGTACATTATAAATCCCAGTATATTGTTTCTTTGTGTTACAAAATGAAAGCACACAAATTTCCAACGAAAGCATTTCAATCAGACGAATGAAACCCAGTCTAATGGTTGTTACGAAATCAGAAAAAAAATCAAACTGAACATGATTCAGGGAAACTTTATGCAATAAAATTGTTGTGTTGCAGGCTATTATAGATACTATAACTATAACTAAAATATGTACGTAAAGGAGGAACAGATGGTGCATTGGGTTAGATGAAGCAGTAGCTATTACTCGGAAACCGCAATCGTTGAAATTATTTTCTTTATATTTGTAACTTCAAAAGATTTGGTGGTGAAAATTGTGTCGTGTTCTTATTTAATCCTAATTTATCGTCGTTGGAAGAGTTGTATGTTCAAAGCTTTTGTAATTCTAAAACATATACATGTCTAACACATCTTTAAGAGTCTTGGTTTCAGCTGTTTGTTACTGTTGTTGAGGAATAGTTTGGCACGTCACCCCTTCCTGACATTTATGATAGATGGCTAACCCACTTCCAGAATAAGAGGATGCATTGATGTTTGTTGTAAAAATTGTAATGACTATGGGAAAAAAGTTTACTAAAAAGACACTAAAGGACTAAAACTTTGCTATTTATTCATTTTGTTCAAATTTGTATTATTCATTCATCGAATGAGTTTTCAAAAGTGCGCCATTTTACCTCCAATCTCAATGTAGAGATGGTACAATAACATGTCTTTTTAAAAAGCTTTTTCGAACTGTTATTATAATTTTAAGAAAAATCCTTTACATATTTCGATAGTAAAATAATGTTCTTATGCATTGAAAACAAAACATTTTTGGTCATTTTGTTTCTTTAATTCGGAACGAAGTTCCGAGCCGGATTTTCTAGAAAACCCGAACCACTTTCTAGTTGCTGAACTCTAGAAAGTGTGTCACCACTCCCTCACTTACCTATATTCCGTATCGCTGCCATGAAAACATAACATTACAAATTATGGTAATTTTCATATTACACATACTATAAAAATAAAATACCTAAGAAAATTTAATCAATTCACTTCACTGAGATGAAGCAGATCCCATATTTGGCGAGAGAATTGTAACAATATGATTTAGATTAAAACCAAAACCCTGATGGTCTCAGCGGATGATTGTAACACTATTTTGGCTCATTTATTTATAATTAGGTAGTATCCACAGCACACTTTCTATAAAAATAAAGTACCTAAGGAAACAAATTCAATTCACTTCACTAAGATGAATCAGAGCCCATATTTGGGGAGAGAATTATAACTATATGATTTAGAACTAAAACTAAACCCCTGGTCTTCTTGGAGAGTGATCGTATTACTATTTTTGTTTAGTTAGGTAATGCCCATATCACACTAACGATAACTTTAAATTACCTAAGAAGATAGTCAATTCACTTCACTGAGTTAAAACAGAGCCCATGTTTGGAAGTACAACTACAACTATGATTTAGACTAAAACTCAAACTCTGGTCGTATCGGAAGATGATTGCATCCCTATTTTTGTATAATTAGCTATAGATTTTCCAAATATAGACATTATTTATGCAGAAATGTTTAAACATTATTCAAATCATTGCTACTCTGAACAACTCTCTTAGTAATTAAAGCACAAAATGCAAGCAAACAAAAATGCAAATGTTTCCCATGCACTGAATAATCATACATAATATCACCATTATTATTATTTTCCCACGTAACCCCCATGGAGCGTCACATTAAACATTGAGGTCTTAGTTCCGGATTTAATGGAAGAAAACAAGGGTAAAACCTCGAGGGGAATTACTCCAAGCAGAAATTGGGTTAATTTTGTTTCCTCGAAAGAGGTTCTGAAAGTAATTAAGGAACGCTCCTGTGAAAAAGCAATTAAAAACGTATCTCTTCATTTAGAAGGGCAATTTAGTTTTTGCCTCCGCAATCAAGTTGTGTCTATCTAGTAGCTACAGGTGATTTCGTCTTAGGTCACCGTTAGATAGGGAGGTGTATCGCTAATTTAGATCAGGAAAAAGAAGCGGCTATTTAGAGTGAAACTTCCGCGAAGAAATTGCCGAGCTTTTGCCGGGTAAGTGCAGTTGATAAGGAGTTCTCGGCCCCTTATTTTCGTCTCCTTCGGGACTCTTTTGAAGTTCATTAAGAATGAAAGCTTCATAAAGAATTACGGCATTGATATTTGAAGGGATAAAGATTGTCTTTTATCGGTTAATTAAAAACTTTGGAATAAATGAATGAATATAGCGCTTTTTTATGTTGCGCGTCAAAAAAAAGTGGCATTTCAACTGTCAAATATTGATAAAATGTTAGGAAAATTCAAAAATAATCTAAAGGTAATTTTCACATTCATTTCTCTATCAGGTTTAAAATAAAGTTTACCCTCCTGGTAGTTGTCTTGAAGAGGAATCTTGTCATAAGCAAAACTGACCGGATCTTGATGGACCAGAAATCTCTTCATTAGAAAAACTGATCAAATATTGATCTCTACATCCAAAAATTAATTTTGTTTCCTAGGAAGTGGCTCTGAAAGTAATAAAGGAACGCTCCTTTGGAAAAGCAATTACACTGCTGGCCACCGTAAATGCAACACCCTGAAGGAAGCATGCAAATAATATGAAATTTACAACATGCATTAGCGGAGGTGAGATATGCAAATGATTAGAATTTCAGCGCAGACGCACATCACGAGCGCCTGTGGCGCCACTTCAAAGCGCTATTTAAGGCTTGGAGATTTCGACGATTTCAAGTACGGCAATTGTGTTTTTCTTGTGGTTTTTTCAAAAAAACGATCAATTATGCCTCGTAGAAAACAGCGATCATCTTTTGATCAAGTATCCGAGTTCGACAGAGGAAGGATAGTGGCTTACCGAGATTGTGGATTATCTTTCAGGGAAATCGGTAGTCGTGTTGGACGAAACCAAACAACTGTAATGCGGATATGTGATCGTTGGATGCAGGAGGGTACGACGGACCGACGTGTTCGATCGCATCCACCTCAGTGCACCACTTCACGTGATGACAGGCATATTGTGCGTATGGCAGTGACGGATCGCTCAGCCACATCACGAACCATAGCACAGCACATTCAGTCTGTACCGCATCATCCAGTGTCTGCGCGTACCATTCGACGCCGTTTACAGCAGAGTGGTCTGTCCGCAAGACGTCCATTGCTTCGTCTACCCTTGACGCAGAACCACAGACGTTTCCGCCGCCAATGGTGCGATGAAAGAAGGATGTGGACGGCAGAATGGAATGAAATTGTCTTTACTGACGAGTCACGCTTCTGTCTGCAACACCACGATGGTCGGATTCGAGTCTGGAGACACCGTGGAGAGAGGATGCTGAACAGCTGCGTTATGCACCGCCACACTGGTCCTGCACCGGGTATTATGGTATGGGGCGGTATTGGATATCACTCTCGCACTCCTCTAGTACGCATTGCCGGTACTTTAAACAGCCAGCGCTACATCTCCGAGGTGTTGGAGCCAGTTGTCCTTCCTTACCTTCAGGGCTTGCCCACAGCCATATTTCAACAGGATAATGCGCGACCACACGTGGCACGCATTGTCCAAGGGTTCTTCGTCAATCGCCAGATTGAATTGCTTCCCTGGCCAGCTCGCTCTCCGAATCTTTCGCCGATAGAAAACATGTGGTCCATCGTTGCTCAACGATTGACCCAGAATACATCCCCTGCTGCCACACCAGATCAACTTTGGCAACGTGTGGAAGCTGCTTGGTCTGCTGTACCCCAAGAACACATCCAAAGTCTCTTTGAATCAATGCCGAGGCGTGTGTCAGCGGTGATCTCCAACAATGGCGGCTACTCTGGCTACTGATTTTGGCAGGAACCACACTTCACAGAAGTCTATAAATTTAATCATTTGATACTTGGGCAACATGTTATCTACAAAATAAATTTTGTTGTGATATCTCTTGTCTTTCTTGGTGTTGCAATTTGGGTGGCCAGCAGTGTATAAACGTATGTCTTCATTTCGAATTGCAATTTAATTTATGCCTCCGTAATCAAGTTGCGTCTATCTAGAAGATACAGGTGATTTCGTCTTAGGTCACCGTTAGTTGGGGAGGTTCATCTTTAATTTCGATCAGGAAAAAGAGGCGGCCATTTAAAGTGAAACTTCCGCGAAGAAATTACCAAGCTTTCGCAGAGTAACTGCCGTTGATAAAGAGTTCTCGATCCCTTATTTTTGTCTCCGTTGGGACTCTTGAAATTCATTAAGGATGAAAGCTTCATAAACAAAGACGGCATTGACATTTGAAGAGATAAAGATTGTCCTTTATCGGTTAATTAAAAACTTTGGAATAAAGGGATGAAGGTAGCGCCTTTTTAAGCTGTGAGTCAAGAAAGGAAAGCGCATTTCGAATGTCAGAAGATAAAATATTGAGAAAATTCGAAGACAAGAATCCAAAGGTAGCTTCATTCCCTAACAGGCTTAAAATGAAATTAAACATAATTTTACTAACGAATGAAATGTCGCTCTTTTCACAAGATATTTCGTCCATCAAGATCTGACCAATTTTGTCAATGGCGAAACAGGCTGATCAAGGTATTGCCGAGTTTTTGATAATGAAGAGATACGTTCTGGTCAGTTTTCTTCTACAACCACCAGGAGGGTTGAAAAGAACTAGTAGACTCTTCCATAGTACCAGCGCTAGTTTCTAAATCGTTTCTGGAAGTGAAATTTATGTTTTATTTTTTATTAAAATCCATTTATTGCGAATATAGACATCTATAAGCACATTTCGTACCTTTAATGAAATAAATTTAATCAAAAATAAAAAGCGACATTTAATATTTATTACTGGTGTCAACTCATATTTCTAATAATTGTATAGTAATAAATACATACCTTAATCATATTATCACAATTAGCGTCTGCACATTTATTTCAATTGCATTCCATTAACTTGTACAAATGCGATTTGGTATTTTTTGGCGTCTAGACCTGTTTTTGTGTTTGCTGATATTTTTTTCCTGCGATAAATTCTAACTTCCAGATGGCGCATTGCTTTCTATAATCCGACTTCTGAAAAATATCGTTGAAATGGAGAGGTGTTCCGTGTAGTTTTAGAAGCAGCATGCAGATGCGTAGCTCAAAACAAACATGTTCAAACTAGGCAGTAAAATTGGCGAATAAACCCCGTGGTGGTTGAAATTAAATTGTTTATATCCATTTGTTGCTATTCTCCAATTACACAGATTATATAGATTTTTGTTAACGTACGTTTGTGAAGCACACACACACATATATAAATATGCTGAAATAATAAACGTGGGAACTTCCACCCGTTACAGGTTATCAATGGCATATTAATTTACCTTCAGTTGATATCAATATTTATCGTCTTTCCCATTTTTAGGGATTTGTTTTAGAAATATTCGCGCATTTAGCACAAAAACCACGTGTTACACGTGTCGCGTTTTTGACTTCGAACTCTATTTCATTAAAAACTCTTTTAAAAAGAAATAAAAATGTATTTATAGCTCAAACAATATCTATATATGTATTAAACTAAGAGTTTAATTAAAATCTCAGCTCAAAAACCTTTACTTCTCCTTTAGTAATCTCACAAAAATTCAGTAGTCTACAATAACTCAATCTTGCAGTGCATAAACTGCTTCTCAATTAATTCTAAATGAAACTAAAAAATATCCCTGGCGTTACCATAGAAAATTACATACTTATTATGAATTGAGTCATGTTATTGCTTCAGTAAGTTTTGATAAAAATATCGCTTCTCTTTTCTATTATATTAATATAAACTAGAATAGCATCTGTGTTGAAATTTCTCAATTGCATATATCCATTGATGGCAAAGAGTTATAACTCACATTCTATACCTCATTTCAATACATTTAAAACGAGTTTAGCATCCATATTCACAAAAATGGATTTCATACCTCTAATAGCGCAAGTGTTTTGGAACACACAGTTCAGCGGACACTGTTGGATATGGGACTGTGCAGCAGACGTCCCACTCGTGTGCCTCTGTTGACCAAGCGTCATCGTCAACTACCAAAACCTCCTATAAACAAGGCCCATCAACCAGTTGTAGAACAGGTTCTGACGTCACACAACTTGGGCCATCGCGATCTCGTCACCTCGTCCAGTGCCCCTTATATGCATCAAGAAGCTAAGCCTTATCACAGCCGTTCTTGACACGTGGTTTATATTTGTTTAATTTTTTCACTTGTAATTTACGTTAAAGCAACTTGAGTTATCATGGTGAACAAGTGTTGTATACCCAAATGCCGTGGAAATTATATTGGCACGCCACGCATTTCAGTATTTGGATTTCCAAAGAATGAAGATCTTCGGTCACAATGGTTAGCTGCAATTCCTAGGGATTTCCAAGTTACTGAACATTCAAAAGTAAGTAGTTATCTTTATTTCTTTTAGAAAATAATCATACGAAAATCATTTGTATCGTGATAATTTTGCAAGTATCTCCCTCTCACTTAGTTATAAGCAAATTTATAATTAAATTTAAAATATATTTTCCTCATGGTTTAATGCAATCAATTTTTGATCTCCGGAAAAAAATAAAATGTCACTTTATTTTGCAAGATTATTTTCACTGTCAAAAAATATAATTTGCATAAATATAATTTGCGTAAACAAAAAATAAGCTGGAAGGTATATGAAATTGATATGTATATGCTAAAATATATAACATGTCATATAAATATAATTTGAAATATAAGAGTGTACGTAAATAAGATAAGCATAAACAAATTTATTTTAATGATAGTAATATTATCATTAAAGGTTGGAAGATATATGATAGTATAAAGATATCCATATCATGTATACATTACATATATGTACTAAAATTATTTAAAAACTGAGAAGAGAGTTTTAGCATGTAAAATGATTTATAAATAAAATGTTTAGCTGAGTACAAATTTGCAGAATACATGTATATTCAAGTCCAAAAATGAATGCTTTTCTGTTATTAACAAATTCCTTATTTTTTATATTTAAACAATAAAACAATTTTTAAATCCTGAAATTTAAAAAAATCATATTTCTAGGTTTGTGAAGTACATTTTCAAGAAGCTTTCATACGTCGAGTTAGTTCCTGTTATGATCCCTCCACTGGAAAAAGGATTGAAGTGCCATTGAAGCAACCTCGTTTACAAGAAAATGCTGTGCCGACAATCTTCCCCAACTGCCCACAATATTTGTCTTAAAAAAAATGTGTTCGTGAGAGTCCTCGAAAAAAGTATTCGAGGTTAGAAAATGACCACATGCAGACTGCTATTGCAGAAAGTTTTAAAACATCACAGGATTATGATAAACAGTTTCTTTTTAATGTGTGATCTTGATGAACTTTTGAACACATTCAAGAATACAAGCCTACCGCCTTGTTGGAATATTATTCAAAAAGACAATCAAGTGTTTATTGTGAACATTGATCCAGATCCTGTGCCTAAAATTACATCATCAGTGAAAATTGATGAACATTTATTATTATCAGTGTTCGTAAAAAATACAGCTATTGACAACATAAAGGGTATTACTTTGCCATTCACAGTGAAATATGTGCATGAAGTATGTAATATTGTAGAGTGGTTAACAGGTTTACCACCTGAATTAGAGAATTTTGAGTATAAGGTAAGTGCCTTAAATGAATTGTTTCAAGAATTATTACATTTAGCGAATGATGAACAGAAAAATGTGGTAAATTTTCTATTAGAGCAACTAAATCTGTTAGCATCACATAAAAATCATAGGAAATATTCTCATGAGTTTTTAATATTATGCTGTTTAGTATATTCCATTTCTCCACATTGTTATAGGTTTTTACGACATTCTGGCATAATTACTGTTCCCCATCCATCAACATTGGCAAAAATTTGCACAAAATATAATGTCAATCCTAAAACCGAACAAACTGATTGCAATTTTTTGTTATATGCTGCACAAAAATTTAACTTTTTACATGAAAGTGATAAAAATGTTGTTTTATTATTGGATGAAATCCACATTAAACCCTTTTTAGATTACAAAGGTGGAAATATATTAGGTTTAGCATTTGATAGTGAAGATGCTGCTACAAGTGCCCATGTATTTATGATTCAGAGTTTAAAATCAAGTTACAAAGATGTAGTGCATGTTCTTCCTATGAAGAAATTGACTGCAGATTTGTTGTATAAGTATATTTATAAAGTGATAACTGGCTTAGAAAAAATAGGCTTTACTGTATGTTGCATAATTACAGATAATAATGCTATTAATCGAAAAGCCATTACAAATTTTGCATCCCCTCCCAAAGTTAGTATCGTGTATCCACATCCTGTTGATCCAAAACGCCCATTATTTTATATTGTTGACCCAGTGCATTTACTTAAATGTGTACGAAATAACTGGTTGAACCAAAAAAATAAATGTTTATGCTTTCCATCATTTTCTTTAGAAAATATTGATGCATCAGATGTTAAAACAGCATCCATAGCTTCTCTTCAACGACTTTATAACTATGAAGAGAGAAACTTTATAAAATATGGCTATGGTTTAACGCTCAAAGGATTAAATCCAAGTAATTTAGAACGGCAGAATGTAAAATTTGCACTGCAAATTTTTAATATATTTGTTGTAGAAGGCTTACGAATTGCGGGTGAAGAAAAACACATTGCAGATTATGTAGGCACTTCAATATTCATTGAAGTTATCTGTCATTGGTTTGATATTATGAATGTGCGAACGCCCTTTAAGGGAAAGCACAAACGTAATGTATTTCAAGAACCCCTTACCCTGAAGGATGATCACAAAATGAAATTTTTAGATTCCCTTTTGAATTGGTTGACAACATGGGAGGGTTTAAAATTAGGAAGCGGTACTTTCACACGAGACACTCAAATGGCTTTAAAGCATACTACATATGCAGTTATTGAAATGACAAGGTATTGTGTTGAAGAATTAAAGCATGAGTATATTTTAACAGGTAAGCTTCAAACAGATGTGCTAGAAGATCGCTTTGGAAAATATAGGCGATTAGCAGGTTCAAATTATAACATTTCTATAACACAAATTTTTGAGACTGAAAACAAGTTAAGAGTACAGAGTCTGTCAAGTATTTTAATGAGAGAACCAGATGATGATCAGTCAGTAAGTCAATTGCAAGAAAATATTTGTTTGTGTGACATTGACCATTTAGAAAAATTACTGTTAATTACAGTTGAAGATTTAACTAATTATCAAACTATGTGTCCTCTTTTAACTTATGTAGCAGGTTATTGTTGTCATATAGCTCTCAAAAGACTGAAAAATTGTTATTTTTGCAGAAATATAATTTTAATGGACGATGATTTAGAAATTGATGATAGATTTAAATTAATTAAAAACCTGGACAGAGGACAATTGAAGTATCCATGTGAGGATATAATAAATATAATTTTATATACTTACATAATAATTGATAAGTTAGTTACACGTTCGAAAGAAACTGGATTTTTAAAAATGAATAACCAACGTTCTGTTCTTGTCGGTTTAGGATTTTGTGTTCCAATGAAATATTCATTGAAACAGATGGTTGCCCTTGTAATCATTTAGGAGACAATGTAATGAAATGCATAATTTGGTCTGCTTCAAATATATTATTAAAAAATTTGTGCAAAAATAAAAACGATAACTTGATTAAACAAAAAGAAGGTGCAACTTTTTTGAGAAAAAAGCGCAAACTTCAAACGTTGCAAAAATAATAATTGCAACAATTTCCCAATCAAATCATTTTGAAATATAAATATGTATTTATAACTTTATATACTATATGTATACCATTCTAATGCCTTTTCAGTCTTAAAACGTCTTTAAAACACAGTTAAATATAAGCATATTTTCATTTTATAATAATTCAATTTATTCCATGTTAACCTCAGGACACTATTTTGTTACTTTTTCTGAAGGGTGTATATAAAAATCTGCATGTATATAAAATCATTTAGTCCTTCTATATAAATTATTTGTATTCTTTCTTCTATGAAACATTATTTAAATGTGACAGCAATTGATTTGTAATGCAGTTTCTGCATTATATTTTGCTTGTGTAAATAAACAACTTATTTGAAACTTTGTGTTTTCATACTTATTTTTTTAAAGTTCCTTTATATTTAAGTATCAGAAGACTTTTTCTTTTCCATACTGATTAAAATAGAAAACTTGTTTGTTTTAGTTAAAATTCACTAAAATGACACTATTATCAAATTTATATAACGTTGATCTTAGTTTCCAAAACAGATTGAAACTTGCCGAAATTTCACGTTTGAAATGTTATCTAAAAAATTTAATATACTTTGCTCTTTAATCAGCTGATGTCACTAAATCAAATTTAATAAGCTATTAATATTTGTGTTTTAATATAAGGTTTTCAAACGTATATAAAACAATTACCGAGGAACTCGTATCTTAATATAAAGAAAAATGCCCTACTCTAGATTTTAGTGTACTTTTTTTATAGATTGGGCTAAAAAAACCTTTTTTGAGAGTAATTTGGAGAAGTGTAGTCTCTTCATTTACAGCAGCGAGTGTTGGGAAAATTACGTATGGATTCTACATGGCCCAAGTTCGGCTACGTCACGAAACCTGTACTTCGGCCTTGTATATAGGTGGCGTTGCAACTACGCCTACAGTGGGCCCGGGAACATCGAGACTTGCGACCCACACCCCTCCAGACTCACCCTAAGGCGAAGAGCCATACATTGGGGGTGGGTAATAGATTGACTCCCAGCACTAGTAGGCCAAGGGCCCACTAACCCCACCGCGCAGGGAAGGCACACGCCGGGACGCCCCTACGGCTCTTATTTTATAATTCAAAAATTGTACAGTGTCTGCATAGTTACAGTTGCAGATAAGAACATCATTAAAAGAACAATAAAACAACGATGAACAAACAACAAACAAAATACATTCGCTGACAGGCGAAGCATCTCCACAGACAGCTAAGCGTTCAGGTGGAGTTTGCCATGCAAACAGGTGGGCATCACAAAAGTTCGGCGAAAGTTAAAGTAAACAAGAAAGAACAGGAATTAATATAAATAAAACAGCATCAATGTATCAAAAGTAATACACTAATACATAAACAGTATAAAATACATATCTTTAAAAACACATGAGTAAAAAGTAAAATCTCGTTATATATATAAAGCAAAACAATACACAGAGAATAATCAAACTGTAAGAGGAGGGAAGCCCAGGTACGATAAAATTCAGGTAAGAATAAAAATAAATTTCATAGGTGAAAATTTTAAAATTTAATACGTTAAAAGGAAGGAACCACCTTAGGACCCTGAAAGGGCCGGGAGACCGTCCGCCACCTCCCCGGCCACCAGCACACGCCTTTTAATCAGATATTTTGAACTGGAATTTTCCAGGACTTTATTAAGCCATAATTTTTTATTTATATCGTTTGGCCTTTTGAGTCTAAATTGTGATGTGCGCGGGCAGTCGAAGAGGTAACGGTCGGCGTCTCCCACCCCTCCACACACACATATATCCGTGCTCCTCAAATGAAATCTGTGTAAATATGCGGCGAAGGGGCCATGACCGGTTAAAAACCAAACGGTGTATCTGTCCGCGGCAAGGAGGCCGGGACCCACCTCCGGGGCAAAAGATTTAAGCCGTAAACCCTTATTGTTTTCATAATGTATATTCTTCCTGGTTTGTAAGATATAGTTTTTAATACATTTGTTTAGAAATGATTTGGGGGTGGGGACCTCAATCTCCTCACCGCAGTACGAGTCTAGCTTGGCAAAATGGTCGGCAGTCTCGTTCCCGGACTGCCCCACATGAGCCCTAACCCAGCTCAGGCCAAAATTAGTAATGGATTTAAAGATATCTTTTTTAATTGTTAGTAGATAGATTTATTAGTGGCAGACTTTAAGGCCCGAATCGAATTAAGACTGTCACTAAAGATATTAATCCTTTTATTGTTTTGGGAAGCCCAGCCCACAGCTTTATAAATTGCCGTGAGCTCGGCCTGGAACACGCTATTATTATTGGGTAATTTATAACATAGTACTTGTTGTAATACCGGTCCAATGAAGATGCACACGGCGGCCCCCACGTTCCCATCAATGCGGAAGCCATCCGTGTACACCTCCAGGTCCGGTTTAAGTATTTTATCCTGGATATTGAGTTTTAAGAGAGGTGAGGGCAGATTATTAATTTGAACAGTATTATCAAGAATTGATGGCGACAGTCCTTCGATTTCTGGGTCAGGGAGACGTAGTTTCCATATTTTGAATTTTTTAAATAGACCTGTGACCGTCACATGGAGTGGTGGTATGCCTGCAATAATAGTTAGGGAGTCGTTAGGGGTGGTTCTGTATGCACGGGTTATTTTGATCATAAAGGGTCTCTGGATGGATTGGAGTTTTATACACTGTGATTTCTTGAGTGAACCACCCCAGATGGCCGCCCCATAAGTCAAAATTTTTTCCGTGACCGCGAGATACCACTCTCGCTGGAGACGGCCAACCGCCACCCGAAACTCTGGAGAGGGAGTCTCCAATTAGGAGGCACCTCTCCGAGAGGGATGCAATATGATCATTCCATGTGAGGTCGTTATCAATAATAAGTCCTAAGTATTTTAAATTTTGGAAGATTTTGACTGATTGGTTTTCAATCTCCTCTCTTGTACAGCAGGTGATATACAGGCTGGTGGTGGCGGTATTATGCTTTGGGGGACGTTCTCATGGGCTCATAGCTCTGGTATTAGAATGTTCCTAGCAGAAAATCAGGCATTTTTACTGTGATGGAAATTCGAAACGAAGTTTTTAACCCTCCAAGTGGTTTCAAGGATTCAATCGAGATTTGACCAATTCTGCTAATGATGAGATATCTCGTCAAGATATTGCCGATTGTTTATGAGGACGAGATGAAGATCTAGTCAGTTTCCTTTTAATGATCGTGGTCATGTTTTTTTCTAATGATAAGTCCTACAAGACGGGAAACCACTAGCTGGCTACTTGGTGCGTGGCAGAATGAATGGGATGAAGGAGAAATAGGTAGGGCGGTGAATGATGCGTTCCCAAGAGGGTCACTGAAATCAGCAAGTTGGACCAGAGAGGATACACTCTTCTTCACAGGACAAGGCCCATTTCCATTTTACCTAATGAGGTTTAAAAAATCAATTCAGAAAATTGCTCCTGTGGTGAAGTTGGCACACCTCTGCATTACATCACAGTCTGGCCCCCTTACAGCATCATGGCATATGAGGACACCTGTCGACCACCTTAAAATCGCATGGCTCAGGAACATTGCTAATAATAAGAGCTCGAGTTTAAAAATTATTGGCATGGTGAGATTCATTGAGAATCATCAGGACTTGATCATCCCAAGAGACTAAAAAACTACTTTTTTCTTGCATGTTGTATACAGTGCAACATAGTATTATGATATAGATGTAATTACTGTATAGATGAAATAATGTATAGAAATAATGTGCTCTAACATTCTGGATAGATATGACACCGAGGTGTCATGCTCAAACCATCCCAACCTCACTTATTTAAACGGGTACAGTGTCTCACGACACTAGGCACGGGAGTGTGTGTTAGTGTCAGTTAGTCCAAGATCTGGTCAGTTTTGCTAATTATGAGATACCTCGTCGAAGTAGGTAGGTAGGTACATAATTAACGTCGCACTGGAGCAATACAGCGGGATATTGGTTACGGTCCAGGATCAACCCCGGATACCACGTCGAGGCAACCATCAGGTGGGTTAAAAATCTTGGGAGAACCACGCTTTCCGGTAGATCATGACTTAATTCCACTGCCATGAACAGTGCTTTACTTGTGTTTTCCGCTAGAGCCTGTACCTCACGTATTCTTTTTTCGAAGCAATCATCAAATTCTTTTTCGAGGCCTTCCAACCATACTCGATAGACTAGTTTTTGATGTGTTTGGTAGGCACTGAATTACAGACCGATTTCTGTAAACGCTCCGCATTAGCTTAGTAGATAGGTAGTTAAATAACGTCGCACTGTAGCAACACAATTGGAGCTATTGGAGACAGTGCTGGATCAATCCCGAAGGGAAAAATCCAAGGAAACGCATCGTAATTTTGAACCACTGTTATATGACAAGATCAACCCCTAAGTTACCACTCCATTCTCCAAACTTCCACACCACGCCAACGTGAGGACACTTGAGACCAAGACAGATTTGACGTGCACCAGCCCCGCATTGTCTTGGAAAAAATTACTCTGTTGTCGAGAGCTGAGTTCTCATTATCTTATTAAAATTAAATTTTAAATTATATTTTGTTATATATTTAACGTTTCTTACACTTAGGTATTATTCTTAATGAAATTGTATGTTTTTAAAAACGACTAATGCAAGGAAAATCCTGAAAAATACAAAAAACGGAGTCTCAAAATTTATTTAATTACAGACTATACCTTCAAAGCATGCAGATTTGAGATTACAGACTTAAATTCGTCTAGCAAAGATTTCCGAGGCACCAAGCCGAGAAGAGTTCCGACACGAAATAAAAATAAAATTTCTAACCTTAATGGAGTGGAAAGAGGAACCTCTGGTACCTTTTACTCTTAATTGAAATAGGCTTGAAAATAAGCAATCCTTGTCAACTACCTCAAGGATAGTTCTACATTGATTCCGACTGCTTTTATCAGGGAAAAAATGTTCATTTTAACTTTAGCCGCGCTGGAATTGCGAAGTTCCACTTTTCGGCGCTCCATTCTGCAATTAAAGCTGCTTAACTTGCTGTATCTCTTTTAATGTAGATACTATAGTAATTGAAAATTAAAAATGCAAACAAAAACTATTTCTTTATGGCACCCATGTGGACAACCTTCGTATACATTTATTGAAAGTGGACGAAATATAATCTATTTTCAAAATAAAAACTCTTAGTTTGGGTTTTATAATTCAGTATATGAAAATATAATTTAAAATCAAATTTAAAGATTGATAGGTTTGATTGTGTTTTTATGTCGCAAGGGACATATCTGACCAAGCAGTGCCAAACAACCTCAAGTAAATGAAAATACAGGTTGCTAGAATGGTGGGCAAACCCACTGAGAAACTATTTTCGATCTAAAATTGTCGTTGATTATAATAATATTTTAAAACATATGCAGACATTATTTAGGCTTTTTTTTATCTCAATAAGGATTTTTCCCCAATTTATATGGGGGAAATATTAATTTTCAAATCTAGGATCCAGTTACTAATTTGATCAAAATATAAGATCAAAGCAATAAATGCTACCAGACCCAATTTACTAAAATTATAAACTGCATACAAGCCATTTGTCTCAATCATATCGCAGCTCCAAGTACCATTAGCTTGAAGCAACTTTCTCATTTTGTCAGCTCGTAAAACCCAAAGGTATCCAATCTCAGCGCTATTCCACAGTTTCAGCATAAAAGTTAAATTGCCCTCCTGTTGTTTTCACGATAACGCAAGAAATAAAGAATAATCAGCCATCTAATTTCCCTCCGCCATCAAATGCAACCGGGACCCACTTAATTCCGTAGTAAATACGCAATTTTCCAACAATAATGGCAGCTTAAACAACTATGAGAAAACTAAAAACACGAAAGTTCCCATCCGCCTTTTCCCTTTAAATCTCACAAACCTGTTTCTATCGTAAATTAAAATTATTGCAACGTTCCCAAACATCTTTCTCAGTTTGATTTATTACTCACTCAAATTTTTAAGAAATGAGAGCATCAGAATTTCGGTCTCGGTATATTAGCGTTAAGGCGCATCAATTATAATTCTTTTTTATCATAGAAAAGCGGATCAAATACTCGAAATCCGTGTTCTAAAGAATAAACTCACTTCTATGGTTTCTTTCTGATCCGCTTTCAGGTTTTAAAACAAAAGTTTATTCTCAAAGAAAAATTCCATGAATTAATAAAGCATGTGCAAGCATTCCGTATCTGAGTTGATTAAACAACTTGTTTGATAAATCATATGTTGGCTGAAGGTTTTTATAAGAGAAGTCTGGGACTTATAATTAAAAATAACTAGATGTATGTTCCCTTCTATATTAACTCTCAAATGATGTGCTTTTAAATTACTATGCGTGAAATATTTCTTTCCCCTT
The DNA here is from genome assembly GCA_933210815.1 of Meta bourneti. NCBI lineage: Eukaryota > Metazoa > Arthropoda > Arachnida > Araneae > Tetragnathidae > Meta > Meta bourneti. Next base: position 35,441,241 of record OW119927.1, on the reverse strand, counting down.
TTACTAATTAAGCACATTGATCGAAATAAGCGTTGATCTGTAAAGGAATCTCGATAAAGTTTTAAGCACCGTCGAATACAGTGCAAAACATGGAAGTAAACTTACTTCCTGGAAGAATTCTACTTTATACATCATTTATCAGGAAAGAATGATTTTTGGGTACACTTTTAATTCCCAGAATCTTTGTCTTCTAAAGGGAAAGTCCTTCTCGTGAAACAGATCGATTTCTTAGTTAATTGAACTAATAAACATGTTACGATTGTAGATAGTAATCATGCTTTTCGCATTAACGTGTAAAATTTTTCTTCAAATGAATGACTTGTCGATCTGAAGTGAATAGCAAATATTGAACTTCGAATTTCGTAGAATGCGCTGAAGGTAGTATGAGAGGGATTTTAAGGTGTAAATAAACCACTGTAAGAGGAGTGTTTTGATACCCGCTACCCTATAGGAATATACGAATCGGAAGCATTTTACTGCAAAAATACTAGAGCCATCTACATTTAGCTGAAAGAAGTCTCAGAGATAACACGAAAAGTAATGAATTATTTGATGGCACACCAAGAACTTCTAAATGATTTGAATATCTATGATATGCACTCACTGCCAAAAGTTAAGCACGGAGAGGAAAATGTTAATTTCTGGAAGCCAATCTGAATTTGAAATGTTGCATTTCGCTGCAGAGGTAGATGGAAGTATGCAAATCTGTTCTGTAACAGCCAATCACGGTTTCGTGTCGAGAAATATGCAAAAAAAGGCAGTCGTATAAGAAGCCAGCATTGTGAAGGGTTAGGAGGAGTTTCATGTAAGTGCTGATAAAAAGTGTTTAGAACTTTCGTACGATTAGTTTTCAAGACAGACGTGTTTCTATGGCTTCCAGAAGACGAATGGCAGATAGTGAGCGCTGGCGTTCTGTGGGACGCCTTGAATCACAATCAATCACAGATGTTGCTCCTTTCTTCGGCGTTCATCATTCCGTCATTTCACGATTATGGAAACAATTCCAAACAAGCCAAACAGTTGTCCGAAGACCTGTGGCAGGTCGCCCAAGGGTTACGACCCCCGCGGATCGATATATTACTGTCTTAGCCAAGCGGAATCGAAGAGCAACCTCCACACGTGTGACATCGTGTTGCAGCGTCCATTGGTAAGACGATATCTGCCACTATTGTTCTCCGAAGGCTACACACGAATGGACTGTACGCCCGGGTACCACGAGTTTGTGTTCCTCTATCCGTCCAATCCAGAGGGGCACGATTAAAGTGGTGTCGGCAAAATGTGAATTGGACTGTCTGATTGGGCCAAAATTATGTTCACGGATGAGTCGAGATTTGGCCTGGAGCCAGATGACAAGCGTGTAAGGGTCTGGAGAGAACAAGGCACACCCAATCGGCCTCAGAACATCATCGAGAATCATGCATTCCGAGGTGGAAGCATCATGGTGTGGGCAAGGATTTCCTTGGGATATCGCACAGACCCGCATATCTATAGACGGGGTTCTGTGACGGCTGCCTGGTATCGTGATGAAGTTCTAGAACAAACTGTGAGATTGTACGCTGCAGCAATTGGCCCTGCTTTCGTTTTAATGGATGATAATGCGCGTCCCCATCCAGCCAACATCGTCGGCGACTACCTGGAGAGTGAGGGGATTGCGAGTATGGATTGGCCGGCGTATTTGCCCAACCTTAATCCCATTGAAAATCTTTGGAATGCCCTCGGCCTTGCTGTGTCTGCACGTTTCCCACCCACAGTCACTCCCATAGTTGCAAACAGCTCTACAGGAGGAATGGCGATTACTTGACTCTGGGGTGGTTGATCACCTCATGGAAAGCATGGTTACACGCTGTAAACTTTGTATGAGGATGAGGGGTGGTCACATATCCTATTTATGTCGGTTTTGTTTGTTTGTTTTGGATTTAAACATCATTTTGTTAATGACTCCAATATGACTTCATCTTATAATTTATGAAAATTCAATATTGTTTTCATATTTGTATGTAATTATTAGTTTTGTTTCATGCATAAACATATTTGCTACTTTCCTGCCGCATTTCGTGTCAATCAAAGCTGTACTTTTCCATTTTTTCACATTTTACGGCTTCATGCTTAATTTTGGCAGTGAGTGTACCAATGCTTACTCTCTAAATTGAATATGTTTTTAATTTTATAAGCTATTAGCAGAATTACCCCGCGATGCTCGGGTTGTATTGGTTAAATGTTGATTCTATTTCATAGAAAAATGCAAGCATCATTTAAGTGTACAGAAAATATTTTTTAACATCGTTTTAACTTTTTCATAGTTTCTACAATTTACTTCGGACGCAAATATGTATATACAATATATCCATCCATACAATTCATTTCATATTCATCACACTCTTACTGTAAGAGAAACTACAAAAACTTTTTCTGAGATGGCTTCTTCAGAAGTCGATTTTGAGTTTTGGTGTGTTTACGAATGCCAATTAAGTTCATTTTCTGTAAAAATGAAGAACTTCAAGCGTATAGTCTAGCACTCAGTTTTCCAATCAATATTTATTATTTGTGGTACCCTTGCATCATGGATTCGATATTTTCGAATTACATTATCATTGTGAGAGGATGGTAAATTAAACTGTTACGTCGTTCGTGGTTAATTTATTGTGAAGCACACTTTTTTTTTTTGAAAATTCTCTTCAGCCGCACGTGGAATAATGTTGCTTGTTTAAAACAAATGTCATCAGTGTAGACAAAGCAAACTCAAAATCCATTACACTTTTTACAAAGTCACTGCTTTCAATGAATGTTTCACAGGTACGTAAATTGTATACGAACAGTTTCAACTTCAAGTAAGTAACCTCGACCTTCTGCCACTTAAAACCAAAAATTTTAATTTTTAACAGTCCTAGTTCACATACTTCCCTAATATGATATTATTCCAAGATCCGCAGACTTATTTAAAATTCGCTTTCCTCCAACAGAAAAATTGAGTTTTAAATCGAATCCTTAAGATACTTTTTCAATTGAGAGGGATGGGAAACTACGTACCTATTTAGAATGATAGATGTAGTTACTTGATTATTGAGTACAGCTTTCAATAATACCCTTCAAACATGAAAAACAAATGTAAATTAAATTGATTTTAATCGTCTTGTAATGAAAATATGTCAAAATTTAGAAATATCTTTGAAATACAACGTATGGCTACCCGTATTGATTTAACGTAACAACTTATTTTAGAATAACATTATTTTTTTATCAGTCATTTAAAATAAGAAGTTATACACCTTACTTAAAAAGGTTTCCATTTATTTTTATGAAACAGTATTCTACAAACTATAAAGTATTTAACCAAAGATTTAAGGAATGTTCGTCAAAGTATACATATACCACCAGGAAATTACCCATGTCTAGTGGTATTTGGCAGAAAATAAAAATAATTCCTTAAAATTTAACTCCCAAATAATTTATCTGTAATATGAAAAGTAATGTAACGCATAAATACAAACAGAAACGAAATTTTGGTCATTGAAAGATGTGGAATTCTGAAAACGAAAGATTTGAGCGTGTTGAATTATTTCGACGTCATAAGAATTTTCTGAAATAGAGAAATTCGAAAAAGACGTTTGAAAAATATTGATAGACAATAATGAATTATTTACAAAAAGTACACAAATTTACAAAACTTAGAAATGCTCAAATATGACCGCAACATTTCTGTCTTAACTCAAAAACACAAACACGGAATTCTAAATCTAATTTATAAAATAAAACATTAATTCTGGCGTTGGCAGATACCGAATTGCAAAATTATGCTTTTATGATCAATGAGGGTTTTTTTTGTTTTGGATTTTCGTGTTCTGTTACAAAATGCAAGTTGTGTAAAATTAAATATTTTAAACTATTTTTCATCAATCAAATATTCTTAAATTAGTCATATCGTGGAAAGGAATACAAATTCAGTTCGAACATAATTAGAATTTTAAATTGTTTGTATATAACGTTTCGAAAAAAATTGTTTTTTTTAGTAATACTGGTAAAACAAACTGAGTTGCATACCGCAATCGTTTTATGCTCAATGTTTTTAGTATAGCAATTTCGAATTGATTTAGGCCCCCAACCTAGGTTAAAGAGAACGGGGGTTAATATGTAACTTGAGTTACTCGTAGGGTTCTAAATTATCAGTGTACCAAATTTGGTGTGGATTGGTCAAACGATGTAGATTTGTATAGAGAACATACAGACAGACAGATACCAACTCTGCTTTATTTGTATAGATTTAAGAAATAGATGTCATAATCAGGTTAAACCATACCGGAAACTAAAAACCATGTAAGAAAGCATGTAAGATAAAGCACCTTACGCGTATGATAAATTAATTGTAGAGAATAGATTTTTCTCAGGCCGTACGTGTAAGTTACGACTGTTAACGCCAGCAGGCGACCACTTTGGTCCTCTAAATATTTCTCAAGACCGCAAACCAGATACAGCCCTTCTGATACGTTTAATTTGCCCGCAGTCCAGATTCGGCCCTCCAAATATTTTTAGCAAACCCGTATACCAGATACAGCCCTCTGGACAGATTTACCTAGCTCAAAATCTAGGTGGGTAGGTATTTAATTAACGTCATTCTGGAGCAACACAACGGACTATTGGCGACGGTCCGGGATCAATCCCGAAGGGAAAGATCCAAGCCACGCAATTTTGAGCCACGCAATTTTGAGCCACACAATTTTGAGCCACGCAATTTTGAGCCACGGTTAGATGACGAGGTCAGATCTGAGCTGGCACCCCACTCTCCAAACTTCCACATCACGTCAACGTGAGGATATTTGAGGTCACGACAGATATAACGTACACCAGCCCCCTTTGTACACGACGGTCTTTGGTTGGATTCGAACTAGCAATCCTCGGTTGCTAATCCTTTACTCTTCCAACCGGGCTACCGCCGCCCCTCTCACAATCTAGATACGGCCTTCTGGATAGGCCTACGTGGCCCGTAGACTAGCTACGACTCCTCAAATATTTTTCTTTTACTTTTTCTCTACTTGTCCATTTGGTATTCCATTAAACTCAAAAGAAACCTCTTACTTTTATGTATTATTTCATCAATTTTTTCTGTTCGATATAAGGAAAACCGGAATTACCTTTACGATCCAATCTGTCTCAGACCGATTTCATTCACCAACTAAATGACTAAATGTCACATGTTCTCAAATATGGAAAGAATTGTAATTATAATTTATACGTAATTAATTAGGAAAGTAATTGTTCCCTCATTTATCCCCTTACAAAACACAGGATAAAGTATTAATCCATTCTCATTAAGCAAATTTGTGCTGGAAATATCTCATAAATTAGCCGTAGATTTCAATTATGTTGAAAGGTTGTGTAACAGAACGTTAAGAGTGCATCATGGTTAATATCATTCAGTACTCAAATAAGTTTATTCACCTAATCTGTTTCAAAGGTATGATTAAATGTTTATTTTCAGACTAGTAATTTTCAAACATCATAGCCTTACTTCTGATATAGATTTATAATTATATATCTACCGCTTGATTCCTTTGCATACTAATACTATTTCGGATGTGTTCCCAATCAAAACGTTTCAGGGCCGCGGTGGCCCGGTTGGAAGAGTAACGGACTAGCAACCGAAGGGTTGCGAGTTCGAATCCAGCCAAACACCGTCGTGTACAAAGGGGGCTGGTGCACGTTAAATCTGTCGTGGCTTCAAATGTCCTCACGTTGGTGTGGTGTGGAAGTTTGGAGAGTGGGGTGCCAGCTCAGGTGTTGCCTCGTCATCTGACCGTGGTTCAAAATTACGTGGTGTTGTCCTCGGATCTTTCCCTTTGGGATTGATCCCGGACCGTCACCAATAGCCCGTTGTGTTGCTCCAGTGTGACGTTAATTAAAAAAAAAAAAAAAAAAAAAAAAAAAAACGTTTCTATACACATTCACTTTATAACCCTATTCATCAAACAAGTGTGTATATCGAACTTAGCCACCACCACAAAAATTGGTTAAGAATATATTAGTACATAAGGCATCGCAACTTATCTTCACCATGAAGTACTTTTTTGGTAGGCAAAGTTGCACTGTCTTTCACACATGCTGTTAATTTGGATACCAACGGAAATGATTATGAACACGTGCACTTTCAACAAAAAAGCATGCCAGATGGCGCTTCTGACAAATTCCTGATGAGGCTCACCTCAATCGGCCAACACTTTAACAGATGGTTTACTTTCAACAACTATATAACCGGCATCATGACTGATATAATTTGATAGTGATGATCCCTATATTGATTCAATATTATATACCTTTCCCATCATGAACATGATAGACGGGTGGTTGGGCTCTGGCCCTTGACTCTGCAGGCTCCGGGGCTGCTTGTAGAGGTTCAAATGCACTTTGACCCTCAAAGTGGTTTCAACGAGATATCTAGCCCATCAAGATATGAATAATTTTGCTAAGGACATGATATCTTGTCATCATGATACTGCAGATTTTGTGATGATGGCGAGTTCAAAATATGGTCAGTTGTCTACAAACGACGAGCTGTCTCATCCATTAATATCAAGTCAGTTTTGCTAATGACGAGATAAATAGCCTCATCGAGACAACCACCAGGAGGGTTAAACTGTTAGTCTCGGTCTAATTAGCCCTTGAGTAGCAAAAGATGACAGAGTGATAACCAAAACCAAAGAATACCTTCAACGATGCCAAAAAAGCTCGTTCTTCCCTCCATTTACTCATTGAATAGGCATTGAAAAAACAAATTTAGGATGGATTTGTTTAAAAGGAATCCCTGATGTGTTTTTAGATTATGTGGTTCGTATGAAAGCAGTTGAGTGGTTGAAGAGTGGTTCATGTCGTAAGAACACATATTTTAAGAAGCTCAATTATAATGTGAGGAAGACTCTAGATCAGTGGTTCCCAAAGTGGGGTCCAAAGATCTCTAGAAGCTCACGACAAAGTTTCAAGGGGTCCCCGGAAAACATTCAATAGTTCACTAGCTAAAATAGAAAACTCTTTCAAGAAATACGCATTAGAGTATTTTTTAAAATTCATTTATGTTCTGAAAACCGTTTTTATGTTCTAAATAGGATTAAAATGTCTGTTATATGTTCAAAATTAACAACTCAACTTGCTACTAAGGGAATATTTTCCAGTGACTTGTGATATCGCTCCTCGTCTATATTACCGCCATAACTAAATATGGATTCTTTTTGTGTATAAAGACTGAAAAAACATGCTTCTGTATGCTGCAATACTGTTCTTTAAGGCTGGTTGGTTTAGGGTTTTATGGCGCAAGGTTCATATTTGTCGAGTTGCACCAAATACTACACAATGTGAAGTAAATGGACATACACACAAGGAATGTTTTAAAGAAACAGAAGAGAGAAATACACTCATGAAAGAATGAATCTGACAGGAATCAAACTTGAATCTGACGAGAATACAACTGCCATCTACAGAAGCTTGCAGTTGTGGCAATTTTGCAGCATGCAGAAACATGTAATCTTTCTACATTAAACTAACTAGAAATTCAGTTTCTTTTATACACTCACAGCCAAAAGTTAAGCACGAAGCGGTAAAATGCGAAAAAGTCGACAAGTACAGCCTTGATTGACACGAGATGCTGCAGGAAAGTAGCAAATATGTTTATGCATGAAACAAAGCAAAGAATTACATACAAAGATGAAAACAATATTGAATTTTCATAAATTATAAGATGAAGTCATATTGGAATTATTAACAAAATTATGTTTAAATCCAAAACAAACAAAACCAACATTAATAGGGTATGCGACAACCCCTCATCCTCATACAAAGTTTACATCGTGTGACCATGCTTTCCATGAGGTGATCAACCACCCCAGATTCAAGTAATCGCCATTCCTCCCTTAGAGCAGTTTGCAACTCTGTGAGAGTGACTGAGGGTGGGAAACGTGCAGATACAGCACGGCCGAGGGCATCCCAAAGATTTTCAATAGGATTAAGGTCGGGGGAGTACACCGGACAATCCATACGCGCAATCCCCTCACTCTCCATGTAGTCGTCGACGATGTTGTCTCGATGGGGACGTTCATCATCATCCATTAAAACGAAAGCTAGACCAACTGCTGCAGCGTACAATCTCGCAGTGGGTTCAAGGACTTTATCCCAATACCGGACAGCCGACACAAAACCCCGTCTACAGATATGCAGGTCGGTGCGATATCCCAATGAAATCCCTGCAGACACCATGATGCTTCCACCTCGTGATGCACGATTATGTTCTGGGGCCGATTGCATGTGCCTTGTTCTCTCCAGACCCTTACACGCCTGTCATCTGGCTCCAGGCAAATCTCGACTCATCCGTGAACATAATTTTGGCCCAATCAGACAGTCCAATTCACATGTTGCCGACACCACTTTAATCGTGCTCCTCTGGATTGGACGGATAGAGAAACACAAACTCGTCGTACCCGGGCGTACAGTCCATTCATGTGTAGTCTTCGGCGAACAGTAGTGGCAGATATCGTCTTACCAATAGACGCTGCAACCATAGATGTCACACGTGTGGAGGTCGCTCTTCGATTCCGCTTGGCTAAAACAGCAATATATCGATCTTCCGCGGGGGTCGTAACCCTTGGGCGACCAGCCACAGGTCTTCGGACAACTGTGTGGCTTGTTTGAAATTGTTTCCATAATCATGAAATGACGGAATGATGAACGCCAAAGAAAAGAGCGACATTTGTGATTGATTGTCCTGCTTCAAGGCGTCCCACAGAATGCCAGCGCTCACTATTTGCCATTCGTCTTCTGGAAGCCATAGAAACACGTCTGTCTTGAAAACTAATTGTACGAAAGTTCTAAACACTTTTTATCAGCACTTACATGAAACTCCTGTAACCCTTCACAATGCTGGCTTCTTAGACGACTGACTTTTTTTGCATAGTTCTCGACACGAAACCGTGATTGGCTGTTACAGAACATATTTGCATACTTCCATCTACCTCTGCAGCGAAATGCAGCCTCTCAAATTCAGATTGGCTTCCGGAATTTAAAATTTTCCTCTCCATGCTTAACTTTTGGCAGTGAGTGTATATAGTGGTATTGCAACCGGGGTGCAATATGTGGATGACCTATTTAATTTATAATCTCGAGGGGTCTAAATGTTTTTTTAATTTTCAAGGGGATTTGAAAAGTTTGACATCGATTATTCGAGACTTTGGGGTTTCAGACTTCGGTTACGACAACGCTGTGAACCTATGCTTTTATAGTTCCTGTCGTCTGCGATTTCGGATATGTTGCAATTTACTTGGTTTAAAGTTTATTGGTTGACTGCAAAAAACGGATAAATTATCTTGTGTAGGAATTATTTTTTAATTCTTGACATTAATTCGTAGAAATTGATATTCGAGGTTACTGTTAGATTTAGTTATTAGAAATGTTATAAGGGGGATGAGGTCTAGGAAGTCTTTTCTAGCTAAGAGAAATATCTACTGTTCATTACGTAAACTGATAACAAAACTAAGCTCTTAATATGAGAACTCACAGTGAAATAAATTTTTCGCTCAGTTATCTCTAAATAATTGGACTATTTCATGAGCCTTTCTGGTTCTCAAACGCTCATTTATTCAAGCTATGACGCTATTCACCCACTAATAATCCGGAAATAATTTAAATTTAAAATCTGTTATTGCTATTTTCCACTACTTAATTGCCCTTACGTTTAGGCAAACTCGATAACTGAAGATTTTGCTAGGAACTTGTGAAAGTATTAACTCAATGACCTCTTCGTTCAAAGTCACGTGTGCGGGTTTGAAGAGTAAAAATAATCCTCGAGAATGTCAGGAATTTGAGCCACGGCTTTTCCTTTGCTCTCCCAATCCATTTGGAATTTCTTTGTTTTCTCTTGTGGAAACACAAGCTTGTTTTTCGCTCCATTCTTTCCTACCCCGCGGTAATCCTTTCGCTGCAAACCTTCTTATCTGTCAGTTTACTCCTTTCTATTCAAATTTCTGTAACTCCAGAAGGCTTTCTGCTTATCTGTTTCCGAAAATGGAGTGCTGAAAGCCTCTATATAACCAAGAGCGACATGTTCCTGCTCTTTTCGTTTCCATTATATTTCTTGTGGCAATGACATCCATTTCTAGTCAGAACATTTTCATTACAATCGAGTAAAATTTATCATATATGGTTTGTCTTTTATACTTGGACTGGTGAATGAATATTATTTCTGATCGCTTAATACGTGGTATTCTTCATTCACGGCATATTGTCTTATGTATCACCTTATTCCTTTCAATTCAAATTTCTAACTGCTGTCTTTCTGCTTATTTGTTTCTGAATATGAAGTACTTTTTACAGCCAAGAGCAACAAGTTTCTGCTCATTTCGTTCTCATTGTATTTGATGGGCCAATGGTAGCCATTCCTAGTTACAACAGTTTCATTACAACTGACTAAAAATGATCATAAATTATATTTTATACGTGAGTGAATGAAGAAATAGTATTTGTTATCAAGCTTAATATCTAGTATTCTCATTTCTATTACTCTTAATTAAATTAGAATTACACTATCAGATTCCTGGTTTATGGCATTGCTATAAAATTTTGAAGTTGTCAACTTACATTTTAACAAGCAAGATGTAATTTATTTTTATATCCGTTTAATTATTGTTTTTAGTTCCATAAGACAATTCAAGAACAAAATATAGACGAAAAAAATAAGACTATTAAAAATATAATCTATAAATCCATTTGGTGCCTCGACTCTAGTACCTTTCCCACAACAAAGCGGATTGAAGGACGAGGCAGCGAGCAAAGAGGGTCAAGATCCATCTACTCCCGTAGAGCTTACAATCCAATCAGAGGTCAATATCCAAGCTAATGCGGTTTAATGTTGTTACTAATCTCCTATATGAAGATATAACCTAGACCAAGTTTCAAAGACCATGTTTTAAAGTCGCACAGCAACCAACTCCTGTTCAGGCAGTAGCTGTCCCACGGAGGTATCGATAAAGTATGAGAGGAGTCTCAGGGTTTGTGGAAAATGGACAAGTTGGAAAGTTTTTAACTCCTCTCGCAAAAGTCATATATCATTGCCCGCTTCTAAGTCTTGCCAGGACAGTCTGGTGCAGCTTAGAACCTTTAAAATGCAACCACAGTCCAGGGAGCATTTGTGGGGAAGAACAGACCATATTTTCCGTGGTTTTTCGATTTGCGCAGGGAGTAAATTTCCGCTGCGGAGAGATAATTATTTTTCTGGACTTATCTGCTCTCAACCTCCTTTGTAAACAAATCGGCTACTTCATTACCAAATAAACTAACAAGGGAAGTATTCAGTACAAGCAATTTAAGCCCGTGTGCACCAATTTTGGGTTTAAAGACAAAAATTTACAATTAAATAACTTTATTCTATTTAATTTGTTTTGCATTAGTGGATGCTAACACGATTAGAATAAAATTCCAAGTAATTTAATAATATACAGCATAATGAAATGAGATGTTTAGAGACAGCCTTGAACCGCGATAAGGCGTAATACAGCTACATCTTTTTGCCATGGCTACATTGGGATCTCATAAATACTATTCCGCCATGGGTTTAGGTAATTCTCAGAGCGGACCAGAGAAAAATATTTCAAAACATTTCTTAAAAAATTCCGTTTCACTGTTGGCAACTGTATTCGCATTCGGGGGTTAAGTTTATTTTAATTTAATTCAATTGTGATAAAAGGTTTAAAGACTAAAATTGACAATTAAATAACTTTATTCTGTTTAATTTGTTTTTCACTACATTGCATTAGTAGATACTAACATCTCACACAGCGTCTCCAGTAATTTAGAGATTAGAGCGGATTCATGTTTAGCACTCAGATAGTGCCTTAGTATAGAGTAGATGTACTGTGCAGGTTCCTAGGTAATAACTACAAAACAGTTTATTGTATAATCAGAGCAGTAATAAAAGCGACATGACCCAAACGTTGTCTCGTTCGTTAGACATAAACGTAACCTCAATACTTTATAACCTCAAACTTTTAGTAAAATATTTTTTCCGCAAAAATAATCTATTTCACGAAACTTTAGAATTTCGTGGAAATCCATTCGAAAAATGGTGAACTACTTAAGCAGCATAAGCCATCAAACGCAGCTTATTTATCTGTATAACAATTGACCTAGTCAAGCATTAATTTTCCTATCTCGCTCCTGGTAGCAGAGTGGTTAGCGCTCTGACCCTCGGTTTAATTCTCTGGGATAGAATCTCGATCTTGTCATGCATGTTCGCAATAGTTCGGAATCCACATAACAAACCATACGTGCCGATATAAGTAGTCCTCGTGTCACAAAAAATAATCATGTAGCGACAAAAAAAACCATGGTTAAGCGCAGAAATGGGCAAATTAACAGTCCCAGACCCATTATCAACTTTATGTGGTACGCTGAAGAAACAATTCTATATTTTGATAATACAGACAATATCGCATCACCAACTGAGTTTTTATGGCATAAAGATGCAGATTAAAAAACGAAACTTTAAATTCAGTCTTAATGAAGTTAGTGTTGCAACTGTAGCACACATGGTGTGAAATGGTCTGTTGAATAGAAAATTCACCAACTCTTTTTAAAGACAGATAATATCGACAGAACCTAATCTATAATAGAAAGCTAAATATGATTTACTATTTCATGCGAAAGAAAATTCAAAAGTGAAATGTCGCATTCGTTGATACAACTAAGATGTTTTTTGGAACCCCATCGTTAAATGAAACAAATTTTTCATTCGCTTCAATATTGTTTTCCAAAGTGGGAGTTATCACCTCCATGTAGGAAAGGAAGTAATCATGGAGGCAATGTTAGACCAAGGAAGAATAGAGGACATTGAGGTACAAGACTTGTGTACTGAGTTGTGTACTGGACAGGAAGGAAGCAGCTTAGAACACGTTTATTGAAGATGATTTGATGTCGAATATGTACACAAGTGCGAACTGTTATATATGTAAATAGAATCTGGCAACGTGTTCGAGGAGAAGCCGAAGCTTTCGCATGCGCTGTAAAATTTTCTCAAGAATATCAGAATCTTTCAAACATCTAATAAATTGTACGCGTAACATTAGATTTATGACTGAGTTAGAACAATCGGCTGAATTACACGTTGATTTAAATTCAATCTTTTTCGATAGTTCTTTTAGAGTAGTAATACAATTCGAAATTGACTCACCCTAGTTTTGGGTTCTTGAAAAGAATCGATGCTGCTCCGTCAACACATTGGGTTTTAGGCACAAGTATTCTTTTAAGAGGTGCATGATTTTATCATGCGTTTTTGAAACAGATAGGCCCGGTGACGTAAGACTGCTTACGAGGTTGTAGAGCTTTGGTCCTAGACAGCTGATCAAGATTTGAAGTTTGCCTCTTTTACCTCAGCACTATCTCCAATAATTTCTTTGAGGTTGAAGAAATTTTCCATTCTCTGGGCGTAGTTTTCAAATGATTCAGTTTCCTCATCGTAACCTTCGAAAAATTCACATTTTGGAACTGAAGAATATCTTTCGTGGTTGAATGCGGTTTCGATTCAGCAATCGGAGGTGTCAGGCGCTCCATAAAGTTCGTCAAGGTCGATATTAACTGTTGAATTTCGGTCATGTTCATCATCGGTTTATCCTTGTCACCAATTTTGCTGTGTACTGGATAGGAAGGAAGCAGTTTAGAAGTAGCACGTTTATTGAAGATGATCTGGTTGTCAAATATGTACACAAGTGTGCATTCTGGAAACATATATATATATATTATATATATATATACAATTTATTTTACAGCGCATGCGCAAGCTTCGGCTTCTTCTGGAACACGTTGCCAGACTCTATTTACATATATAACAAAGACTGCAATAGATGCTAAAAAACGTGTTGCCTAGAAATGTTTTAAACAAATATTTAATCACTTGACCTAACATACACACTCACTACAGTTGCAAGAATGGTATGTTGTAAAATGCAAGGTACAACTGATCGATCTAAAAGCAACATGTAACGAACGAATGTTAGGGACTTGGGCGCACTTTAAAAATAAATTTTTGATTACATTTCCGTCATCCTGTTAAGATAAAAATGAATTCAGTTCAGTTAATAAGTCTAACTAAAAAGAGGAACCGACTGCAGATAGTTTACTAGATATTTAAGGCTGTTTCTGGCGAAAATGGAGCTTAATTGGTAGCACACCAGGCTCATCCTTCATATTAGTGATTATTTTTAATTTTACTGATTTGATTAAAAATTTATTATTAACAAGTGAGAAATCGAGTGTGTTAATATGCCAATATATTTATTTTTATTTTATTTTAATAAATAGCTTTATAATTTCAGTTCCAAGTTGTTTTATTTTCGTACAAGTGTCTTAAAATTTTACAATTACATACGGCTACATGAATATTTTGATGAAATTCAAAAGTCTTAAGCACAGCTGCACTTGTATTTTATTATTCGATGAAATAGTTTTCCAGAGTAGTGAGACGACAAAAATTGTCTTTGAAAAGGGGGCGTTGAGCCAAAACTGTTTGGGAAACTATGATTTAGAAGTTTTAATTCTGAAACTTCGAATCATTCGTTACTTATTTTACTATTAACCTTACTTCAACATTCTGCAGGTTTTCCACATATCAAGTAGTGATGACTAACTAGTTAGTTCAAAAAAACAATTCGGTTGCAATATTTAGTTAATTCTGAAATATGAAAGTTTAGAATTCGCTTTAATATATACGAGAAGTATAAACGCGAATTGTATTTAAAATCACTTTGAGGAACTGATTTATGGTTCTTGAATTGACCAACAATATTCCCAAATCAATCTTGCTGATAATGAATTGAGCTTTACAAGAAACGTTTCAATCGAAACATGAAATGATAGCTATTTCCAAATCTTCTTTTATGTGAACCAAGAGTTGGGCTGGACATCATTGAGTCTGTTTAATACCATTCCCAAGCCGATAGTTCGAAGCCTAGAAGAGACAGATATCCACTGATGCAAATAGGAAACGTCACTGCTACAAGGTAGCAAGATACATTGAATCGATTCGATGAGGCTTAAAGAAATCTCTGTTATGTGTTCTAAGAGCTATCTCTACTCTTTTTTTCCGCAATGAGGAACTCGCCTTATTAAAGGTTTAGTCTATTTAAGTATTACTATTTGTCAAAAGTGACTTTTAGTCAAAAGAGCCAGATAAATAATCGATTTTTCCATCACCTTCAAGTTGCCAAACTGTTATTTAATTCTAATAATTTTAGTAATTTTTTATGTGCAAATCTATATTAGTCATATTTAATAGTCATTCTAATATATAATGACGTTTATAATCTAAAGGGTGATTCAAAATCCCTTGACTAAACTGAAATTTAATACTCCTGAAGTGAAAATCAGTTTAGGTACATTTAATAGGCATTCTAATGTAATAATCCACAAGGTGATTTGAAATTCCTTGGCCAAACTGAAAAATTTAATACTATTTCTGATGTGCGAATCTTTATTAGGTACATTTAATAGGCCTTTTAATGTATAATGACTCATAATCTACATCGCAATTTAAAATTCCCGGGCCAAACTGAGATTTAATACTACTTCTGATTGAAATAAATCTTTAGTAGATGCATTTGATTGGCATTAGAATGTATAATGATGTTTACAATCTACATGGTGATTCAAAATCCCTTGGCCAAACTAAAAATTTAATACTCCTTCTGATATGCAAATCTGTTTTAGGTACATAGACATTCTAATGTATAATCCACAGTGATTTGAAATTCCCTGGTCAGACTTTAAAGGGTTCTAGGGAGCATTAAAATAAACATTTTCTGTGAAAGAATGTATGGCCGCAACTGAGCTGGATTGCGCTACTTGGCACGTCTCATTCTTGGCAAAACGTTCTTTAAAAAAACTTTGGGCTACCAATAGAAACGGAAGAGCTACTCAGAGATTGTACTGTGAACGCTTCCTCAATGGGTGAGAACTGAATCGTTAAACACTTGATCGGTTAGACCAGCAGCAGTGAGAAACCGGAACATTTCACGTCAGTAGGGAGGATATAGGTCGAACGAGGAGTTTGAGTTCCCCAGGAATGGAAGACATTCGAAGTTGAGAGAAATCCTGGCATGCACAGGAGCTGTTGCACGTAACTTAGGTTTAGGTCGTTCAATCGTATGGAGAGTTTGTATGAACAACGACTGCATCCTTTCCATCCACAGAATACAGACATTGAATCCTGAGGTTTTTCCTCTGCGTGTAAAATTTGCCAATTGGTTTCTACAGCAGAGTGTAGAGCAGACCTATTTTCCAGCACACCTATTGTTTACAGTTGAAGCCTCTTTCACACGTGATATAGTGCTTAATGTACACCATGTCCATGGGCGCACGTCAATCCACTTGTTATATGTCCGCATACTTAACAACAATGATTCTCTGTCAATGTTTAGATGCTGTTAGCGCCGACGTGCAACGATTGCAGACAAACATTCACTGATAAAATGTGTTTACTTTTGTGCACCCTACCCTTTTAAAGTTTACCTAGGGAATGTTGCATCACTCTGTATATAGCATTCATAATATACAGTCTCTTCAATTAAGAGTCCCGCGGTACCCAGTTGGTAGAGTTAAGGATTAGCGATCGGAGAGTTGAAGGTTCGAAACTAGATCCAATCAAAGACCCTCGTACATGGAGCTGGTGTCCTTAAATCTGTCGTCGTCTCAAATGTCGTCACGTTCGCGTAGTGTGGAAGTTTGAAGAGTGGGTACAAGTTCAGGTGTTGACCTCCTCATCGAACCGTGGTTCAAAATTATGAGGTGTTGCTCTCGGATTGATCCCGAAGGGATCAATCCGAGAGCAGGTGACGATCCAGGTGACGTTAATAATCCACAAGGTGATTTGAAATTCAGGTTCAGGTTCAGGATTTGAGGTTACAGGTGACGATCCAGGGTCAATCCCTTCGGGATTGATCCTGGATCGTCACCTGTAACCCGCTGTGTTTCTCCAGTACGACGTAAATTCACCTACCAAAAATTGAGAATACACCTACTTTTTCATCGAACATTTCGGTTTTCAAAGCAAATTATTAATTTCGACATATGTAATCATCTAACTTAATCGATGATTCATTCATGACAACTGTGCGGAAAATGAAATAATAAATCACTTAACAATAGGAATAAATAAGTTAAAGCATATTTATATGCCTTTTGAATATTTTTAGCAGAGCGTAAAGTTCAGACATTTTCTGCAGGCTTTTTAACATACTAGTGAGAATGCATTTCTATCTGATATTTCTTGCCTCGTAAAAATGTCATAGTAGAGAGAATATAAATAATGGCTTTTGAATTAAAGAGCCACCTATGAGCAAAAAAAGTTTTATAAAATATGTTTTGTTCCTGAGAACTGATTATCAATAATTTATCTTTCGAGGACGGAACAGTTATTGAAAAACATGTTTCAAAGTTGCTATGCGATTACCCTCTTTATCAATGCTCGTTGAAGTGCAGGAATTTAATTATATAAGACGAGAGAGAAGTGTGGAAAAAGTATTCTCAAACTCTTAAACAGGAGGATACTTTCGAGAATCTAGAAGTACCCTCAAAATTCCTAACAAAGTTAACGCACAATTCAATTTTGAGGTAGAAGTACTCTTGAAACCGGAAATATCAAAGGTAGTATATTAATTGAATTGACATACATAGATCATGAGAAAACGTAGAAAAACGGTTCAGTTTTTTTTCTCTGTTAATTCTCATGAACGTTCTGAATACCTTACTTTAAAATATTTCAGAACCATGGTATGAATGTTTTGCTGCTGCTAGTGATTATGTACAATAAACTCTCATTATATAGTACCTCCCGATGTATCACTGTCTTGTCCTCGGTGCATCTTCTACTTGAACAATAGAATGAGTTTGTTTAAAGCTTTTCAAAGTGACTTGTTTCAAGCAGACTGAAAGAATCCTTTTGGTGTAGCAAGTGTGAATGAAAAGAAATTTAGAATTCAAAAATATTCTACCCATTTAGAATTATTTTGAAAGTTTTTAACATTCATTTTGTGATTAAATTACGCAATTTTAATAATTTTAAATAAAACACACGCATTATATGGATTAATTTGAGCTCTTTTTCTAATAAGCGTGTTTCTCAAACTTTATTGTATCGCTACTCTCGATACATTGCTCTTTCTTGTCCGCATACAGGCTCGAGGGTATTGAATTTTCATTGGTGGATAGATGCTTTTAATTTCTTTTCTGCAAAATATATATACATGCCGTAAGAAAATTACATTTTCGTTCCTATGTAGTGATTCTTTCTATTTTTCATACTTTATCGTTTTGCTGAACATTCGAAATCTTACTGAGGATTGAATATCAGAATCATTGTATGTAATTATTTTACCGAGGTTGATGTATTTTAAAGATTTTAATTCAATAAGTAATCTGCTTTAATGAAATGTTTTGTTTCATCTCTTATCTAACTGTATGTGTGTTTTTTCCCTTGCACTCTTTGGACCATATACTTTTTGTTCTCTATAATTGGGTATTTTTCTGCAGGAAACAACAAATAAGTGAATCTTTCAGAATTTTGAATAACATTTGCTTGGACGGTATTGAGGATTATTACTTTAAACAAAAAATTCATACTCATTCAACAGAGTTTTTATGAACTGAAGACTTAACTAAATGTTTTAACAATTATAGAATTCACTGGATAAACAAGGAGTGTTTTAGAATCCTTGCTTGAATTAAATATTATACAGCCTTATTTTTATGTAAATTTGGTTTTTGAAAGTGCTAAATATCTAATCCAAGATATCATCTTAAAATTTCGAATAATAAATCGCCTGAAAAAAAATTAAATATTTTACTTGACGAGAGTAATTTTGATGGTTGTGATGGATTTTGGCCAATCCTATACATTCGGATAAACGGATCACTGAATGCTCCTCTGTGGTGCAAATGAGAAGCAAAGCAACCATAGTTAACCCTCCAAGTGGTTTTGACGAGATAACTCTTCCATCAAGATCTGAACGATTTTACTAATGACGAGATTCCTCATCAAGACAACCATCAGGAGGGTCAACAGAAATCTATGAAATCACATTTTCGAAGAATGGATCTAAACAGCAATGAATATATCATAAACTAAGATATTCGCTATACTTATTTAATTTCATACCCTTTTGTGTTGATAAAAACTCTACTTCACTGTACGCAAAATTAAATTATTTTAAGATTGTTCAGACTTCAGAGGTTTGCCAAACTCCTTTGGGTACCTCTACAGCCTTAATACTTTACCCTATATTAACATTCTTAATTTAGCTTCTATCGCATCCAATCAGTGTCAGATTGGTTAGGCGTGGCGGAGAACTAATCAAATTGAAATAATCACTTATGAAAGATGTCGAAATGGCTTCCTGGAGATCTAGTGGAAAATTGTCACTCATCGGAGAAATCAGAAAACACGATATCAGTACAAGCAAGAATCGAGCTAGCAATAAAACGCGTCTGTCCACTGTTCTCCATTTGTCTGATGTTTCTTCGCCTTACTGCATGAAACAGAATTTCGGCGAAGCATAATGTGCAATTGCCAATTGGTTCCAAAAAATTGTCACCATTTGTTTCAGCTTTGCAATTTTTGATTTCCGCGTCGTTTATCTAGGCGACAAAAAATTTGTTTGACGCCAAGTGTACACCGTATGAGAGGGATTTTTAGTGCAAATAAACAAACTAGAAAGTGAAGAATTTACTTTTACTATCCAAATGCTCTCATGATGCAATCGAAGTTGCCTTAAAATGTAGTCAATCGCCAATTTGGTGGCGCTTAATTTAGTTGGCGTTGACCAATAAATTATCATACATTAATTCGGAATTCATTCTTTGGAATTTGTATTGGCGAAGACCTGAAACTGTATTCGAAAAATAAGCCAACTGAGGTCACGTTCAAAATGCGTAGAGTATACACGTATCGCAGCAGAAACATTACCATCACCTATATTTAGCTTGACAAAAAATGCCATATCATGCTTGACTATTATTACCCTGTCAGAATTGTATGGTTGGAATGGCTTGTTTTATGGCACAAGGGCCAAAATTAGCCAAGCTACAGCAAACACAAGACAGACAACAACAATTTATATACATACACATACAAGAAAAGTTTTACTGACACATAAGTGAGATAGATAGGAATCGAATCTACGCCGCTTACTACTTGCAGGTTGCTAGCGCAGTGGGCAAACACATTGAGCCACGGCGACTCTACCCAAGATTTGTGTGTGTGCGAATTATGCGCTTCTCGAAAAAGCAATTTCTTTAGAATTACAATTTAAAACATGAAACGAATACGTTGGCGAACCGCAGAATAATACTTGCTAGTTCTTTTCAACTTCCATAACAGTACCATCTCAAGATCTCAAGACGTCTCGATGTCCTGGGAATTTCCAATTTCAGAGGCTTGTTTCCAAGAAATATCTGGGGCGAAACAGTTATCATTTCACTGAAAAATGTAACTTCATCCCAAAGGAAATACATCAACTAGTTAGAAAACTGACTACTCGAAAATGCTTTTAGAGACCCTGACCTATATTTGGGATGGATATGTTTTAAAGATTTAGTACGAGTGTGTCTATAAGTAAAAAGAAGTTTCGCTTCCCTTTAGAAGGATTTATATCATGTATTCTTCAATCCATATTAAATATTAAAATCCAGTGTTAAAGCCTGTTTTAAGTGATAATGTATCGCGCGGCCAGTTTCATGAAATATGTATAGGAAGTGTGAAAATTCTTTCTTATCCTTACCCCTCGAGCGTAAGCCGTTATAAATGTTTATCACATTTTTATCCTCACTTCAGTTCGAGTTTGTCATTCTTCAAAGGGTTCTTGAAAGCTTTCGATTTTCTTGTTTGGTGAGAGAAACTTTTTCAGGGAAGTTTTGACCGAAATGAATTTGACAAGCATCGCTGGTGTAGCGCAATTTAGTGCGTCTTGTAACATGGGAAAGAGCGCATCGTTGCTTTCGGCTTGTTTGTGGGAGAAACTCGTTCCGAAAGATTTAGAAAGTTTTTTTTTTTAAGAATATCGAGGCCCGTTGAATACTACGAATGCTGATCCCGCAGAAACATCAAGTCAAGAAACGAACGGTTTCATTTAATTTTGATTTTTTTATCTTAAGAATTGAACTGTTTTGACCTCAGCTTCGAATCCAGACTGTTTTCTGATGCTTTTAACCTCAATATACTTATTAAAAAAGAATATGCAGAACATTTTTAACCCTCCAAGTGGTTTCGACGTGATATCTCGTCCATCAAAATCTGACCAATTTTGTTAATGACGAGACATCCCGTAATGAAGAATGTGAATTGATGAATATATTGTCATTTCTGAGGACAAGATCAAAAACAGGTCAGTTCTTCTAAGGACGAGATATCACATCCATCAAGATTTGGTCAGTTTTACTAATGACGATATACCTCGTCAAGGAAGCCACCTGGAGGTTTAACTTCAGAAATTTTATTTTGGGTTTGAGGATGAAGTTGCGCATGTGCGAACCCGAAAGTTCAAAATTCATGTTTAGCAACCAATTACTACTCTGACCTAGTAATTTTGTTAGATGTCCTATTTTCACTACACACTCCTACCACCTTTACTATCATTCCAACATTCGTGTTTGTTTGAACTTAGCATTGATATTATTTCAAAAAATACTTTCGAAAGCTGTTTCTGTCGGTAGCATTTGCCCCATATGATAGGTCAAGTGCATACCATGAATTGTTTCTTGTTTGCAAAGTGAGCGGGACAAGAGTATATCACTTCTTTCATGCCCCTCTTCGGTCAGCGCTACTCTTCCCTGCCGATCACACTAGAGCGCACCGAAATTCGATGCGCTCTAGCTGTGAAACTAATCTATTGGACTTCTTCAAGCATTTTGAGGCAGCCCCTATTTCATTATAGACATTTTATATTCGGTGGGCGCACTAGTTCCACCTTACCTTAGTAGTTTAAATAATACCCGATTCGGAACCATGGGACTATCAACTATGGGCCTAAAATGATCATAATAAAAAGTACCAAATAAAGTATTCCACCTGTTTTGCTTCCCGATACCTATTAACAATGTAATCAAAGCCATTAAGTGTGAGTACATTCGTCCAAACGTTCGCTATTGATTGGTTGTTCAGAATTACATAAAGTACAATTAGGTGAATTCCTAAATTTAAATAAATGAGCATTGAAGCAATCATGTCTAGTAAGAAGACGAAACAAAGCAACAGCTGAACAATGAGGAAAACTTAGAAATGAAGACTGAATCAGCAAGGCACTGTCAGGCGTTTCCCCAGCTTCAATGAACATGTCGAATATATATCTTCTTCCAAACTCCAATTTAAGAAGTTTGTCGGAATAAAAGTCATTAATGAGTTTGGATTCTGAAGGACAGCCTTTCTTAGCTGAGAGAAGTTTCATAAGTTATCAATTAAAAGTATAATTTGTTTGTAGTTCAGTGGTGTTAGAAAGTACTAGAGTGAATTGTTTTTCGCAAAATGCAGTTATATTTATGTTTCTGTTGGCAACACGCCTTTTTGGAATCATCCCTAGGAGAGGTGTCTATTTTAACACTGGCCTAGGATTGAAGTTACTATGTCAGTTCTATTAACGTTATCGTGGTTTTAAGTCGCGATAAGGTAAGTCTCGGCAAGGTATCATTATCAAAATTGACCAGATCTTGATTTTGTCAATATCAAAAAATCAGTAATATCTTAAGGACAAGGTATCTCGTCGTTAGCAAAATTGGTCAGATCTTTATGGACGAGTTACCTCGTCGAAACCACTTGGAGAATTAACTATGAATGCTATGTCTTTCGTTAGCACCAAACAGGAGCATTCATTGATCCGTTTTTATGCAATCTGTCTGTAGAGGATTGGCCAAAATCCATTAAAAACTTTCACAATACGGAAACAGTATTGCTATCGCAACGGAGTAATTACTATTGAAAAGCTCAAAACTCGAAGAAGCCAGAGAACCGTTGCAATGTAGTGTATGCAACATGGTTCTCTTATACAGATGAGACTATTTTTGGTGAAGTTACTAATTACATTCATTAACTATGGACCAAGTACCGAAAGAAGCGATTCATAAGTAGATCTTTGTTCATCTAATAAACCATCTTTAGCGGGTATGTTTGTGCAACAATAGAACGTACATTGAAAAGCAAGGGAACAATATTAAAAAAATAATGTTATCGAAGTTGTCTATTTTTATAAAAAAAAGTATGACAATATTGCGGATAATTACTAACTCACTACCGTATTTACGAATATATCATTAGAGAAATTCATATAATCATTAGAATTTTTATAAATATTATAATCTCGATTTTACGAATTGAACACCAATTCCGCAATTTAATAAATTTTATTTATCTCAAAGAAAAACTGTCAAAACCTTGTTTTTTATATACTGGTATTCACCCTTAGAGCGCTGTGTTTTTCAGAACACGCGATTCTTAAATTTTGTCCACATAATGTAAGAACAGTGGTATTAATATGATGAATTGAGAATAATTAATTCTCAATGATTATACATCAATTGTATTGTAAAGTAAAATTTATTCAAAAATTTTCATTTAATAATAAATTATTATTTAAGTAATCATTGTTTACGCTTTGCCATTTTTAGCTTTACCCCATCGTTCCCCGAGTTCGCGATTTTCTCAAAAGGACAAAAGCGTCGGTCTTACTTTTAAGTAATGGAGTTATTTTATTGGAAAATACCTACAATAATTAGCTCAACGAACATAAAATGCAATAAAAGATTGTTTTAGTAAAGGTAAGTACAGAGGGTGCGTGTTTTGGTAACCTCCTTCTTAACTTGTGACGTAACTTGGCAAGTAACAAGACTGAGCATGTGGGCGGAGATGTCAGAAGAGTAGATGACGTGGGCTTGGAAATCCACTTGGGCCGATCGGCTATCCCAGCATGAACTGGCATTTTTCAACACGTTCGTCGGTTAATCCTACATTTGAATTCGTACTTTTTCGCATCACTATTTGACAGGTCTTCAAAAGCGAGTGATCGGGAGAAATAGCATGAAGCTGTGCACAAATGCTTCGTCTATTTCATTTGAATGTCGATCACAAGTAAATTGAATGCACTATCAATTTAAAAAATTTCGCCAAACATCGCCAATACGGCGATAAATCAGATTAGTTCTTAAACTGATGTATTTTTGTTCTTTGGAATCCTGTCTATATTTACACTGAAAAACCCTCTCACAAGAATGTATCAGTGTTTTGTGCTTCTGTTTTTATGAAACATTGCCTCACTATTTCAAAGAATTTGGAAATGAAAAAGAATCCACTGAAAACCATTCAACTTTTTTATAAGACTTCTTTAATAAAAAAGTATAAGTGGTCCCTGCATTGTCTTCTTTTTACTCCAATTACACAATCATTTTAAGCCTTTCTTTTATATTTATCTTTATTCAATTACCTTTACAACTTTAATTCCTAGCTTTTCATTTACATTTAGGAATTGAAACTTAACGCCAAATATCGCCCAATACAATAATAAATTAAATTATTTCTTAACCAGATGGTATTTTTCTTCTATGTGAGTTTGTCTATGTTTGCACGGAAAAATCCTCTCATATAAGAATGTTTTATGCTCTTATGCTTTTATAAAACATTTCCTCACTATTTCAAAGGTTTTGGAAATGAAAAAGAACCACACGGAAAAACCATTCAACTTTTTCATGAAGCTTCTTTTATAAAAAAAATATGTGTTCCATGCAATGTGATCTTTTGAGTACCCCAATCACACAACCATTTTAAGCCATTCCTTTATGTTTGGACATCCCATTGAATTACCTTCAATTCCTAGCTTTTCATTCACTTTTTAGAGTCGAAAGTATTTTCAAATAAAAACACTTTGTGTGTAAATTCTTTTTTTTTTCTCCTTTAGTATTGAATAAATCAATGCACTTTTCTGTAAAAATAGTATAAGAATGCTTAGCTGATTGCCCTTAAGGGGCTAAGGCTGTATAAGTTTAAGTTCATGTTAATAACATGAAGTTTTTTCATGATATTTAATTAATCGAGGGAAAATATTTAATCCGTTTCAAAATAAAAGCAATAAGTAATATCATAATTAAAAAAGTGAATCACGTTTCCAAAATTCATTTTCGCAAAATAAATGTATTCAATTTCAAAAACTCGTTATGCAAAATGGAAGTAGAAAAAGAATGCTGTAAAAAATTCTCTCTAGAATCAGTCTTTAACAGAGATTCATGCTACTTACGGAAGATCTATTACGGAAACGCTGAAGGTAATTAGAAATGAGATCCCTTTTAAGAACTGATTATTGAAGATAATTATTTAAGCAAAAGAAATTATTGAATTTATCTTTTACTGAACGAGATACATGAAAAGAACAATTACAGGCCGAAAATTCATTTTAGATTTGTGTGATAATATTATTGCGTATAATATTATAAGTGGAATTTTTTTAAGAAAAAATTCGTAATTGGTTAAAAATTTCATTAAAATTGACACAAGTCAATAGGCCTAATAATTTGTAACAAATAGCAATGATTTCTTTTTATAACAGTGATTAGTAAATACAAAAACAAAGTTTAAATTAAAATATTAAGAAATTAATTTAAGTCAAACGTTTCAATTGAAGTTTATAAAATCCTAAATAGATTATAACTTGCTTAGGTTACTTTGAAAGTGCCCCTTTAATCTTCTGAGGAGCTCACATGCATAATTCTCCTTGCCACTGCAGTCTTCCCTGTATGATTTTAACCAGTTTTGAGCTTCTCAACCATTAGAATATTTCCAAAAGGATACTAATCTAAGGAAAGGGCCAATAAAATATTTCCAAAAAGATTCTTATCTAAGGATACCTATATAATCTTTCTCAATAATCTGAAGAATTTTTTCTACCAATATACATGTGGTTATTTTGTCATGTGTGATATGGGGAAAAAGCATATTGCACTACTCGAAAATATGATACTGAGAGTTTAACTTTAAGGGGTTCACAAGCATATATACTGCAATCTCTGCAATCTTCCTTGCATGAATTCTAACCAGGTTTGACCTTCTTGGCCAATAGAATCTTTCCTGTGAATCTTTTAACCAATCGATGTGATTATGTAGTCATTATTTATGTGTGTTGTGGGGTAAAATCAATACTGCACTAATTAGAAATCTCATGACTCAGAGGGTTCAACGTATCAAAAAATAATTAAATATATTACACCTATGATCATTCCCTTTGGAATCCCATTTTACATAACTATTAATGAACAGGTTATATTTTTATATGGTTTTCTTTATTTCTTGTGTAACTTCTTTGGTTCGAATTCCAGTTTAGGCATGAATATTCACAGTGGCTAGAAATCAACTTTAAACAATAGGTTCTGGTCACACACACACACAAATTAGCTCTTACTCAGCAAAAAAGGTGATAAACAGAGATATTTCAAATAAATGAAAACTCGCTTTATTCAAATTTTTCAGCAAATTAAGTGTTTCATCCTCAAAATATTCTTTTGTAAATAATATTATATATAATACAATACCATTTTGTTTTCACTGTGTACAGTATGGATATAAATTACAATATGAACATGGGTAAACCTTGTCCGGCATTAACCCTCCTGGTGATTGTCTTGACGAATAATCTCGTCATTAGTAAAATTGACGAGATCTTGATGGAAGAATCGCCATTAGAACAAAATTGATCAGATATTGATCTCGTCAACATAAAAAGTCGATATCTTTATCTTGATAACGAGATATCTCGTCATTAGCAAAATTGATCAGATCTTGATAATCGAGACTCGACGAAACCACTTGGAGGGATAACTGAAGATAAGTCTCATAGTCAGATATTCAGTGCAATTTTGTTTACCAAAAATGATAAATTAAGCTACACTACTGTTGTTTTGTAAATTGGTTTTTGTAGTTAATTGGCTAAGTTCACGACAGTACTTCTCAAGAATTTAGTGACTGAATAATGATGAGAAAGATGCTATCATTTATTAACAGGTTTCCAGTTGTTTGATACCATGTGAGCTATATTAAGAAAACTGGTGGTGTGCTTCCATATGCGTGGTCATGCAATGAATGATTGTAAATGAATGAATTGCATGAATGATTGTGAATGATTGCTTGTTTTTGAATGTGCTCTGTTCAGATCCTTCTACCAGCCATCAATTTCACGCGAGACAGGCCTGCAACTTTGTCCTAGTAGCAGATCGTGCGCATCAATTCAAGAAGACAAGATTGTGAATCAACGAAGGGTGAAACAGTAATAAGAAAAGAAACGTTGTTATCACTAGGCTTCAGATATTTGTTGAAAGTGATTAACATTGTATAGGCAATTCAACCCTTCGTCGTGAACCATCCATCGAAATGTATGCCAATTGAGGCCCATCGATTCCGAGGCCATCTGGAATTTGTCAGAAGCGCCATCTGGCTTGTTTTTTAATGTACTCGTGTTCAGATCCTTCTACCAGTCATCAATTTCACAAGATGCGAGATAGACTGCAACTTTGTCTACTAAATACTTTTCGGTGGAAAAGTTGCATTGTCTTTTACAGTCCTGCTAAACAATATATACCAATGCTTCAAAGAATGACCACGATTAATACTGCATGGTATTGGTCCTTGTGTACAAGCTGGTTATGTGCAAGCTAAAAATCGTAGGCCTGTTAATCTTCCAGACTGGTGGGCGTTACAACAATATCCAAACGAGTAAAATTATAGAGATTAGAACCAGGGAGGGTAGTGGAGGAAAGTATTAAATTACCTCATAACTCATCTCTCTTCTGCTTTGGCATCACAAAGTTTTTTTGATGCTGACACTTTAGGCCTGGTGCACACATCCGATTTTTAAACGTACTGTGCCGTTGCAGTACCATAAGTGCGGTCTGAGATAGGCTAGTTGCACTCACATCGATTTTCCATCGTATGGAAAAATATCGAACGATATTTTATCGTGTGCGTATTTCACGTTGTATGGAAAATGAATCCCAAACATGTTGTTGCCATGTGGTTGGTGTACTGTCGTCTCAGGCGTTTCGACAGGAAGAAAACGAAAGATAAAATAATATGAAGTCTTCAAATTGTTAATCGATTGATTGATTTTTTTATGGCGCAAGGGGTAAATCTGTCCAAACTATGCCAAACTATCAGTAATTAAGTAAAGAAAATTAGAATATATCCGTAAATTTGAAAAAGTTCTTGTCAATCGAAACGTTTAAATTCTCTCTGGGTCCTCAATTGGTAGTTAATAATGTTCCGAATCTGAACCACTTCAAGTGCGGTTTCCCAAACAGATATGAGGTGCCTAGGACAAAACAAATTCGCAAGCGAAAGTACTTTAAGATTTTAATGTCATTTTAGGTCAACAAAATCCAGGACCCGATAATCACTTGGAAGACTTCTAAGTATGACTTTATGCAATAGGGTAGGTAGGTAATTAATACGTCGCACTTGAGAAACACAACGAGGTATTGGTGACGGTCCGTGATCCATCCCGAAAAAAAGATCCGAAGACAAAACCACGTAATTTTGAATTACGCTATGCAATAGGGAGTTACCCTTTAAAAGATTATAGACACTTAAAAAACGCATAGCCACTTGGAAATTAAAAAGTATGTAAAATAAACAGGTTAATTATTATATAATTTCTCTAAACTCGTTTGAAACATAAAAGACCTGTCAAAAATCACTTTCGCTTTTCAACACTTTAGTTTTATGGTGGTATGCTTATTTCCGAAATGTCTTTCAAATCGTAATAGCTGACTTAAATGAGATACCTTTTCAACTTATGCAGAGAGCATGACACCCGATTCGAAACTCCATATTTCACAGTGAAATAGGTCCAGACATTTGAAATTTTGCTTTCCATTCCTTTGTAAAATTCGGTTTTAAAAGTTAAAATTGCAAATCCTAGGAACGAGTTGCGGCGACACCACCAGAGAGGAAGTTAGACAAATCATAATTAGTAATATTTAAAAAAAATTAATTTGTTTAAAATTTAAAATTCATCTCCATGTCATTGCCTAACAATTATAAAATTTCACAATTATTACACGTCTTCTCACAAATCCATCAAACGTCGGGGCTTGGTTCAGTCGAGAACAGTTCCGGGAGCATACCAGCGAGACCTGTTCCAGGAGCAGTCTAGTGAGAATAGGTCCGCGAACAGTTCATCGAGAACAGGGAACAGGGTCGGGACAGTTTGAGAGAAGGGAGTAGTTTATGGACAGAGAATGCGTGAAGGAATCCATAGGAAACAGTCAAGAACTGTAGGGTGAACAGCTGTGTACTTTACATAACTTAGAAAATACGAAAACTTTTTAGCGAACTTAGAAAATTCGAGGAAAGAAACTTTCTTTGCAAAACTCCCACCCGTAAAATTAAAATCGAAGTAGAAAAGTTTTGCAATGTTTCCTTTTACAAAAAGAACGGAAAACAGGTTTTCGTGAAAAGTGGGAACAGGTTGTTTTCTTTTCTCCCATCCCTACGTACAACAAACTGAAAATACTATTTGAATACTCAAGTAATTGACAAATAAAATGGAACACACAGGAAGTCAACTAAAGACAGGTTGTGGTACGAATTTAATCGTGGAGTGTGCAAGCGTGCAATGGTCACGTTCGCCACTAAATTCACGGAAACGTCACGGCGATTGTCTGTTGTAGTGGCAGTGGACGATAGCAACACGACGATCGTGCCGTGCTGTGTGAAGATCGAACCTTGTGCAAGCTTCTATGCACTTCGTTTCACTAAAAGAATTTGATCGTACGATATTTTCTCGTACGATCGAAATCGATGTGTGAACGAGTCATACAGGAGATCAGATAGTGCAGTCACATACATCCGGTGACGTTGCGGCAACGCACGTCCACTTTGTGTGTAATTTGTGCCGTAGTTCCCCACGACGCCGTACGGTCGCCGCGCACACCCCTCCGGTCTTTCAGTACCTTGTTCACTATTGAGCGGTGCGCACATCCGTTATTTTTAAAGTAAATGCGGTGTATTATTTTCTATAAATCATTAATATTTTGATAGTAATGGTGGTAAATTTTGAGGATTTGGATAAAGAATTGTTTATTGGCGAAATAAAAAGATATCCTGTGTGAAATATAAAATATCGCTGCAGAAAACTATCATGACCGAATAAAGAAAAGAGGAACGTGGGATGGAAATTTCTGGTGTTTTGTTTCCAATGGAGGTATGGAGACTCTCATCCAGGTATTTTGAGACATAATCTTGTCAGTAAGTTTTCCCGCAAGCTCGTTAAATAATCGAACACTCATTCGGAAGTAATTAAAAACTTATTTGGGTTTTCTCGTAAATCCACAAAAGATGTATAAAATCTACCTCTTGTAAATCAAATCAATTAATAGATATATCCATTAATGTCTATTTTGTTTCAAAATATATTTTGTGTACACCAAGTTAGCTAAAGAAACACGTTTCTTTCTATTGACATCCATCGCAACTAACGGTCAAATGAGTATAGGCATCATTTCACGGTTGTGTGTGCATAGTTGGCTACGGCGGCGTAGCGGCAACGCAGCGGCGCCGTACGTTTAAAAATCGGATGTGTGCACCGCGCCTTATAGTTATTAATTTCAAAAATTGCGTTTTTAACTCAGCGTCACTAGAAATTCCAATAGTGTAGCATTGCTTTTTTTCCCACAACGCACACAATGACTAAATAACCACATTAATAGGTTGGAAGAATTCTGGAAGAAATTACGTTGGTCAAGGTCAAACCTAGTCAGACGACTGGCAGGTCACAGAACATATGATTGTGGAACCTTCAGAAGGGTTAAATCATAAATTTGGGATAAGAATTTCCGATCATCTAAAAGATTGGTTTATGTGCTATATAATGTGTCTAAGATTAATCAATCCAAAGGCACGCACAGTAGATCTTGATTATTTGAGCTCCAATTAATCTAGTTTCTGTTATCCGAGTCGAATTTGAAATCGAATTCTTTTAAACTTTAAATAAAATTTCGAGAACGAATGTGTGTAATTTGTCCTTGACTGGTCTAGTTTAGAGGGTAGAATGCTGCCTGTCACACCGTACCGTTAGGTCCTTGCAATCCTTGTTTTATGAATATTTTTGGAGCAGTAGTACTATCGTGTAATACAGTATATTTTCTTTATTTCGTATAGCCTGCTTTAAGTTACTACGTATTATCCAAATTTCTAGTTAACGAGGATGCCTCGAACCACATTACTTCGGATACTCAAGGTTCTACTGTATTTCAAACGCTATCGTTACTTCTTACAATATGTACAGCTTAGCCAAACATGGCCTTTGCATCATAAAACCCCCTTACCGTTCAAAAGAGTAGAGGGTTAGCAACCGAAGAGTGCGTGTTCGAAAATCGATCCAACTAAAGACCGTCGTGTACGTGGGGGCTGGTGCACATTAAATTTTTCGTTCTTCGATGTCGTGGTCTCAAATGTACATGTGGTGTGGAAGTTTGGAGAATGACGAGCTAGCTAAGGTGCTGACCTCGTCATCTGACCGTGGTTCAAAATTATGAGGCGTCCTCGGAACTTTCTCTTCAGGATTGATCCTGGACCGTCGTCAATAGTCCGTTGTGTTGCTCCAGTGCGACATTAATTCAACTACCTCTTCATCTACCTCTACCTTACGACATGTATTCAGGGCAGTCCAACATTAATTACAGAACACCCCAAAATAACATTACCTTTTAAATTAGTTTCCCTCAAATTTCCCTGTTTCAATTTGAACTATCTGATGACTCAATTCAGATGTCATATTGGATGTATATTATCAATTACACCACTCAATAATTCGTCCCCAGAGATTCCAAATCTCCAACAACTTCATCCTCGAGCGTATCCACTCACTTGACGTACATCGAGATAAGTACAAATCCAAATGAATGAGCACTCAAACAAGTTGCCCGAATGCGAGTCAATACGAATTCCAACTCGTCCGTATTAAATAATCTACGATAAGAGCGAGATGGTTAATCACGTCGTCGCATTAATTAGATCTGATGTTATCCATATGGCCACGTATAAGACTGATCCGTCCAATTATTAAATTTCTGTCTCTATTTAAATCCCTTTTCGATCAACACGACAATGCACGTCTTGATCATTCAGCCAGTCACTTGGCCGAGGTGGGGTTAGTAATGAATTTCTCGAGTGAAGAAAGTCATTCGTAGTATAGAATTTCACTCAGTTGGTGATAGGTAGCAGATGTTAAGGAATGTATCGATTTTGGAAATACGGATGTGGTGTAGAAATTGACGTTTGAGTCAAGTGAATTTAAACGAGTCTATTCGGTTGCGTATATCGCGGTTATGTCTCTTATCCGTCCAATTATTTAATTTGAGTTGGTAGGTAGTTGAATTAATGTCGCTTTGAAGCAATACACCGGGCTATTGGAAACGGTCAGTGATCAATCCCGAAGACAAAGATCCAAGGCAACACCTCGTAATTATGAACCACGGTGAGATGACAAGGCCAATACTTGCGCTGGCGCCCCACTCTTCAAACTACCACGCCAAGCCAACGTGAAGGCATTTGAAGCCAAGACAGGTTCAACGTGCACCAGCTTCCACGTACACGACGGTTTTGGTTGGATCTAGTTTGGAAGTCGGAACCATCCGATTACAAATCCGCTACTCTTCCAACCGGAACGAGGTAACCGGGTAGTTCAAAATTACGAGACGTTGTCATTGGATCTTTCCCTTCGGGATGGATCCCGGACCGTCACCAATAGCCCGTTGTGTTGCTCCAGAGTGACGTTAATTAACTTCCTACTTGCCTCCAACCGGGCTACCTCGACCCAAATTTGAGTTAGTGAAATGATCACCTATGGTTTTTCTTTCTTATCTCCACGGATTCGAACTTATAAGTATTCCCCTCTGCCCCGTAGCGAAGGGCGCGATGTCGACAAGTACGCGTTAGTGTATTATTCTAAGATTTTTATCACACCAAACCAAACAAAAAATAACAAAACTCAACGGCTTCTCAAGTTATGAATAACAAATTTATAACAAATGCGTGAGTCCAGATAGCCCAGGACAGCGAACCAAGTAGACTGGTAGAACAATTTGAGGCAAGGGGCTACCTTCTAGTACCCAGTTGTGTGGTACCTACCCTACTGCATAAAGCTATATTTAGAAGTATTCCAAGTGATTATCGGGTCAAATATTTTGTTGACCTAAAAATGACATTAAAATCCAAAAATATTATTATTTTCGTTTGCGAAGTTCGGTTACGACCCCTGAGACGACGGTACACCAACCACATAGCAACACGTTTGAGATTCATTTTCCGTATAACCTGCGATGAGTAGTCACGAGCTTTTAACAAACGACTGCACTTACTACACAGAAAAAACCGTGGTGTGTGCAAGCACGTAATAAAATACGCACACGATAAAATGTCGTTCGATATTTTTTCGTACGATAGAAAATCAATGTATGTGCAACTAGGGTTATACTGTAGTTATTAAAGGTTTTGATAGATATTTCTCAAATGACAGTTAATATCTTCAATTTCTTATTTAAAGTTGGAAAAGCCCTTTAGCCGATCTTATAAATAAACTTGAGGTAAAACCGACCCCAAAACGCATGAGGGATAAAAATGTCAAAATTTCAGATAACATGGGTAGTGAAATGATAAAATTCACTATCGGTACACTGCCGTTTATAAGTTTGGAAACACCGCCAACGTTTGATCAAAAATCAATAAATATCAACAAATATGATTCTAATGTAACATAAAATAATCAATAACTCAAATTAAAGGCATTTTTTATGTAGTCAATCACTCAAATTAAAGGTATTTTTCTGTAGTCAATCACTCAAATTAAAGGTGTTTTTTATGTAGTCAATCACTCAGATTAAAGGCCGTCGTGATTCAGTGGGTATTCCACTGAGTTAGAAATCTTCGAGTTGTAGACGGCTCAGGTTTGATCCCTGTCAAGTGGATTCCGCCCTGGGTGTATTTATCTCTTCTGTGTCAGTAAAACTTTCATTTTGTGTGTATGTCTATTACTTGATATTGTGTGTCTTGTGTCTTACGCAGGCCAAACATGGCCCTTGGGCCTTAAAACAACCATTTGAACATCATACATATGTTCAAAAGACTTACGTTTAGGATTTTCCTGATACTATTCCAGTTCGTTTATCGACAGTTAATTTCTTCCTAGTAGGCTTCTGAATCAAATTCAGCAAACTACAGGATTGAGTGACATTATTATGACCACCTGTTAATATCCAGAATAACCGCCTTTTGCAGCACGGTCAGCAGCTAGACTGCGTGGGAATGAGTAATAAGATGCGGAATGTTGCTACAGGTATCTGGAGCCATGCAGACTGCAGTACGTCCGACAGCAGCGGCAGGGTGCATGGTGGAGTGTCCATATTGCGAACATGGCGATCGAAATGATCCCAAAGATGCTCCATTGGGTTCAGATCTGGTGAATTTGGGGGCCAGTGGAGCACTTGGAAGTCTTCGTCGTGCTCCTCCAACCAATCGCGGACAATTCTGGACGTATGGCAAGTGGCATTGTCCTGCTGAAAAATCCCATCCTTCTGAGGAAAAACAATCAACATGTATGGGTGTACAGATCGGCAACAATGGATACATAACCCAATCCGTTGAGTGCACCTTCCATAGGTACGAAAGAACCCAGGCAATGCCATGAAAACATTCCCCACACCATAACACTGCCACCACCATATTGTGTTCTTTCGGCAATTGTTGAAGGGTGTTTGTTCTCGGACGTTTCTCGTCGGATTCATGAACGTCCATCCGTTCGATAGAGCAGAAAACGTGACTTGTCTGAGAAGGCAACCCTTTGCAATCAGTAGCAGTCCAGTTCTGGTATTGCCGCGCAAATTGAAGCCGTTTTAGCCGATGCAACTTCATCAGCATGGGTGCAGTGACCATCCATCTGCTTCGGAGCCCCATACGTAACAAGTCATTGATGACGTCCACCTCTCACATCAATGGCACGTGGTGCACCGCAGTTTCCAAGCCGTTTATTTTCAATGGTGCCGTTACTCCAGTCACGGTACACTTTCATCACAGCAGTACGCGAACAATTCACAAACTGCGCAGTTTCCGAAATACTGCCGCCCTTGGCACGAAAGCCAATGATCACCCCCTTTCGCAAGTCAGATAAATCGCGCGTTTTACCCATCACAGCAACGAAGGATATGTTCCAAGATAGCCTACGTTTATTACTTTTATACCCCCACGCCAGCTAGCGCCACGTGCTGCGTTTCATTGGCTGTGCGCTGTTGACGTCTGAGGTTGGTCATAATAATGTGACTCGACTCTGTAAAACACCACAAGCGTTTCCAAAAATAGTCCTAAAGTGAAACATCATAAAGTTATATTACTTCAAGCGTAAGTCTTAGCTTTTACTGCTCAGATGTGATGAGAGAAGACAACGTAATTGACAAGAAATTTAAATACTCTCAATTTTACATGACTATTTTCGGAAACTGTCTACCTAGCCATCTAGAGTTTTACGTGTTAGGCAAATAAATATGATTAACTATTATAATAAATTATCTTTCTCTTGTCCTTGACATTGTATTGAAATACAAAACAAAATCTTTTAAAACTATCGGGCATCCATAGTTTTCGGAAAATGGAGGATGTTTCCAAATTTATGGACGGTAGTGTTTGTATGAAGAAGCTAGAAACTATTTCTCTCCAATGCGTTCCTAAAATCGGCTCCTACTCTAAGATGATATGCCACGAACTTCGAAGAGATTTGTATTTTACCCTTTATCCAGAGTAACGACATCTTTTATTTATACATTACATTTAATATCCAGAAGTCATTGACTGAACGAAAAAATTTTAATTTAGATATATTTTGTTAAACGACAAGATAGATAAGATAATCATCCTAATTCTTTTGAATGCAGATGGAGTGTAAACATAAAGTTTTGTCTTTTTTAATTGAAAGCATTAAAAGGAATTAAATCTTGAACGGGCTTTGTCGTATTCTATAAAAATTCCTCTCTGCATGAAAGACGTATTTCATCAACATTCGCACACTTCTAGTTTCGGAAGTAGAAGAGTTCTCGTGAGGCTTTTGTGGTGCTGGACAAAAGACACCTCCCCTATCCAGACTTATGAAAGTTTCTCTATAGGCTCAATCTTGCTTCGGGCATGGCCGAAGCCCCTATTCAAATTATTGAGATGTACTCGGCAACTTTCTACAACCGCTCAATGGCTTTCTATGAAACACTTGCTGCAAAATGTTAGCGCAGGTAAAATAAATTCGGAAAGTTTCGTTGGGGAAAGTTTTAGAAACTGTTGCTTGAGAGAGCGATACAGTTTGCTTTTGATTCAGTTGTATCCTTTTTTCTTGTTTGTTTATTTCCGAAGTTGAGTCTCAGCTCATCATGCATTGATGTTGATTCCAAGGATAGCACAAATGCACCATGTGGTATTTAATATAGCTGGTGTTATTTTAGATGTTTCTTTTCTGAAGCGGGTATTTGTTTTAGGTAACTTTTCATGTATAAATTCTAATATTTACGACTTCTGACTTTGGTTTTTACTTTGGTTCTGACTGGAATATTTATTATGTGCCATAAGTTGGGGAAAAATGCATGCTGCGAAATTTGTGTTGAAAAGAGTGCGTGTAGTCAAATAACTGAAGTAGGATAAACGTTGTCTGTATGTCATCCAAGACCACAAAATAAGTAAACAATAATGTAGATACCTACATTAAGTCATCCAGTACTGAGAATAATGGCAACAAAACACAAGACTTCTAGTTTAGAAAAGAAATTATATAGTTCAAATACGTACTTTGCGCGACCAAATGCAGTCGCACATTTTAATATTACATTGGACCACCTTTAGCACGAATTACAGCACACATTCGTGGTTGCATTGTCTCTACGAACTTATGCAGTGGCTCGACAAATATTTTTGGCTAGATTTGTATTAACATTTTGCTAAGATTCTTTGTTAAACCTTCCTTAGGAAACACATACCTTTAATAGGGTTAAAGTCAGGAATTTGGGATGATCAATTAAAGCGTGGGAATGGTGCCCCCCTTGCTCCTCAAACCAATCTCACAATTTTAGATCGATGAATCGAGGTATTGTCATCCTGGAATATGACTTCAAGGAAAAAAATTGCACTGATGGAATAAGCTCGGTTTAGTATGTTGACTACATTTATTCCTGAGCCTAGACCAGCCGAACCATCCCTAGATCATATCACTTCCTCCTTGTATTCTACTCTTTGAGGTTTGTACATGAACATTGGATGCAATAACATGAAGTGTCAAATGCTCCATGCTGTTCCTTTTAACCCTGATGTGTCGTCCATCATGTTGGAAAAAGTAAATCTGGTCTCATCGGACCACTTGATTTCCTCCTCCCCATTGCTCAGCAGCCCAATCTTTATGTTATTGGGAAAATTGGTGTCTTTTACATTAGTCTCGGAAACCAGTGGTTTCTTTTATGCAATACATTAATTTAAGCCCACTCCTTTGAGTTCTCGTATCATCGTGCGAGTGGAAATAGTCTTGCTTCCACTATTGAACAAGATTGTGAGCTCTAGGGGCGTTTTTTGCAATTAGACTTAACTAAACGCTTTAATTATCACGATTATATAGTACTATTTTTCGACCAAACATTTCTTCCGTTGATAGTTCGTCGCAATCTTTTCAAGATTTAACAATGCGCTGGACAGTTTGTAATCCGGTGTCAGTTATTTCAGTAATCTCTGCAGATCTACCCTTCACACAGACCAATAAAGTTTGACCCTTTTTGAATTCTGCAACATCTTTTCCGCGACCACGTATAACGTCTTCAGCCATGCTTGCTTTGAAATTATCAATAGCACGCTGATCCAGTTAGAATTAAAGGCTATATTTCCCAGAGAATTATGCAAATTTTCGAAATGCTTTACAGTATAAGTTTTTAAAATAGTTGTTTTTAACTAAGGGGGTTTTAACTAAGTTGTTTTTAACTCGCACAAAACACGTGAAAACACCGTTTTATGAGTCACCTACCAATGAATCGTCAAATGTGGAATCGATTAAACTAATTTTAATTATCACTTTTGATAGAAGTAAGCACTACGATGAATATAAATTCCGATCTTGAAGTCTTATATAAATATTCATAAATAATTCGAGAAATAAATTTTAGAAACTTACGGATTGTGAATTGCTCTCATAATGCAATTTAATATTAATATTTTAGATGTTCTCCAACAGTATTGAACTTGAAGATGAAAGATATCCAGAAAGTATCCATCAGAAAAAGTATAGCATTTTACCCTTGGATAATGTATGCTTTTAATCCCAATAATGGCGTAAAGCAGTTTAAAAGAATTCAGAATTGCATTGAATATTTTCAAAGTTAAAAATTAGATTGGTCGTTTGAAAAGATAAACTGAAGTATTTTTTAAATATTAGTATGCACACACAACCGTTAATTAAGTTCAGAAGTATAAAAAAACTTAAATCACTAATATGGTGACAGTAAATTGACTCAAATAATGTTAGTTTAATTTCGCGAAACAGCTTTCCATAGTATCGGACTATTTTCCATCAAAACACAAAAAATATAGCTAGTTGTGAACTCATAAATACAGTTCCTATCTTTCGCAAACTAAATATTAAAATGCTATCATTTCTTGAGGTGATTGCCAAAAAAGGTTACTTAAAAATTATCGCTACTTTTATTAGTTGGAAAGTTTTTCATCGCTTTAAAAACCACTGTCGCATAAATTATGCACAAAATATGTTTCTGGGAGAAGTGTAATTTTAATTTATCGTTGTAAAAACATGTTTCAGGTTCAGCAAAGAGAAGATTCTTTATAGCTTTTCTGAGTTGTTTACGACGAAGTAATATCCACATTATTAAAGGAAAATTGCGTATTTACTTCGAAATTGTCTCCGGCCTGTGTTTTATGGTCGATGAAAATGAGATCATTCATATTTACTTCTGATGGTTTGGGCGGAATCTTGATTATTGAAGGGTTTTTCTATGTTTAGTAATGAACCTACACTTAATAAAAAGTAGAGAAAGGTAGGAATTAATGTGCATATGGAAAATAAGTAGATCAGTAAATAGGGGCATGTTTTAGTTTTTAGTATCGGTATCTGGAATGAATAATACTGCTATCCCAGCAATATCCTGATTATAGTTAACTCTACGATGAAATTGATCGATTTCAATAATAACAGAAACGCTTGAATTTGATAGTTTAAGTTCAAACTTTTGCTGTAAACACCACTCCTAATCTTCAGTTCCTCCTATCGTTTTGACGTTGTTTGACTTTGTCAAATATGGCCCTTGCACTATAAAACCCAGCCAACCTCCTTTCGTTCGTTTTATTCATCTACGATATCTGTAAAATTTAGATTTCAATTATCTAAGACAGTTTTTTTATATACCCTTCCTCACTTGTCTAAAACTTGTCCTTATTTCTTATTACAGTTCATGGTCTCATCTGATAAATTCCTTATTCTGTGTTGGGTTTTCTCTGATTTTGTTAGATGTCTCATATAACTATTGATATATTTTACACTTTCAAATGCATTTTAATTCATACTAAAGGTACTAATGTTTAGTTGCAAAAATCTCAAGTTTTGGCAACCTTTAACCCTTCAAATGTTTTGGACGAGATATCCACCTATTAAGGTCTGACCAATTTTGCTAATGACGAGATTCCTCGTCATCAGAATATTACCGATTTTTTTATGATGACGAGATATCTCGTTGATCAAGATCTGGTCAGTTTTGATAGCGACAGATACCTCGTCGAGACAATAACCAGGAGGATTAATTGTTCGCTCTATGCTGCAGTCTACTCAATCAAAAAATACGCTCGAATTTTTTTAGATTTGCCATCCTCTAATCTTTCGCTCTAGCTAGTCTACTCAATCTACTTTAAAAAACGATTCTGATTACGATTTCCACCCTTAAATTTACTGCTCTAAGCTGTATTCTACTCAATCTACTTAAAATAAGGCACTGGATACATCAAGATTTTCCACCCTTAAAATTTCTACTTTATGCTGCATTCTATCAGTCTAATTAAAAATATAGTTTCGAATATATTTGACAACAAACTGAAAATAATTCAAATCTCTATTCAGTGTTTAAGAGATGAATTTATATTTAATTACATACACACAAATTCAAATGCATCTTTCATTTACATCTAGTATGGAATATAAAATCAGCGCAGTATTCTAATCTATACGTAACAATGTATTATTTAACTCATGAACGAATGAGAATTAATCAAAAAACTTAACTATTAAAAGTGATGCTATTCAGACTAAGTAAATAGAGAATAGTTAATAGAAATACATTGCACACAGAAAAACAATGCAAAATGACATAAAAATTAATGAGAATATTTATTTTAAGGAATTTAAAGGTACTTTCATAATCGTATTTCATTTCCATAAATGGGTTCTATGCAATGTAAAGGAAAAATATTTAATTAAAAAGAAATAATGATTTCTGCTTCGTTTAAATTCTATTGGAAATTGTACTAGAAAACCATTTAGATGGGGGAATTTATAAGTTATTCTAAAACCCGTTTCCTCCTCAATTGTGGGAGTTTAAGAAGAAAGAAAAAAAAGTTTTCCGAAAACTAAGTTCCTTCATCGTAACTCTAATGGTAAGGGTCGACGGGAGAGCATTTAAGGTTGTAATTCGAAAAAAGAACACTTTGGTACATGGAAAGTAATTTTTCTCCGGGTATTTTAGACTCATAAATTCTTTTTCTGCTGTTGAAAAGAATTTTCTCGGCATAGCGGGATACTTCATTTCCTCTGAGCAGATAATTTTATCATATGCCAACCCACATTAAACCAAAACTATTTTAAATTTTACCATAAGTGTAAGTCATGTTAATTTCCTAATTGACATGCACTAGTTTCTTTAGAATCTACTAGTACTTATCGTCATATGAATGCAAGAATTAGGTAACTCTTAAAAATGGGTATTTTGCGTTATACACTGCTAGCCACCCAAATTGCAACACCAAGAAAGACAAGAGATATCACAACAAAATTTATTTTGTAGATAACATGTTGACCAAGTATCAAATGATTAAATTTATAGACTTCTGTGAAGTGTGGTTCCTGCCAAAATCAGTAGCCAGAGTAGCCGCCATTGTTGGAGATCACCGCTGCCACACGCCTCGGCATTGATTCAAAGAGACTTTGGATGTGTTCTTGGGGTACAGCAGACCAAGCAGCTTCCACACTTTGCCAAAGTTGATCTGGTGTGGCAGCTGGGGGATTATTCTGGGTCAATCGTTGAGCAACCATGGACCACATGTTTTCTATCGGCGAAAGATCCGGAGAGCGAACTGGCCAGGGAAGCAATTCAATCTGGCGATTGACGAAGAACCCTTGGACAATGCGTGCCACGTGTGGTCGCGCATTATCCTGTTGAAATATGGCTGTGGGCAAGCCCTGAAGGTAAGGAAGGACAACTGGCTCCAACACCTCGGAGATGTAGCGCTGTCTGTTTAAAGTACCGGCAATGCGTACTAGAGGAGTGCGAGAGGGATATCCAATACCACCCCATACCATAATACCCGGTGCAGGACCAGTGTGGTGGTGCATAACGCAGCTGTTCAGCATCCTCTCTCCACGGTGTCTCCAGACTCGAATCCGACCATCGTGGTGTTGCAGACAGAAGCGTGACTGGTCAGTAAAGACAATTTCATTCCATTCTGCCGTCCACATCCTTCTTTCATCGCACTATTGGCGGCGGAAACGTCTGTGGTTCTGCGTCAAGGGTAGACGAAGCAATGGACGTCTTGCGGACAGACCACTCTGCTGTAAACGGCGTCGAATGGTACGCGCAAACACTGAATGATGCGGTACAGACTGAATGTGCTGTGCTATGGTTCGTGATGTGGCTGAGCGATCCGTCACTGCCATACGCACAATATGCCTGTCATCACGTGAAGTGGTGCACTGAGGTGGATGCGATCGAACACGTCGGTCCGTCGTACCCTCCTGCATCCAACGATCACATATCCGCATTACAGTTGTTTGGTTTCGTCCAACACGACTACCGATTTCCCTGAAAGATAATCCACAATCTCGGTAGGCCACTATCCTTCCTCTGTCGAACTCGGATACTTGATCAAAAGATGATCGCTGTTTTCTACGAGGCATAATTGATCGTTTTTTTTGAAAAAACCACAAGAAAAACACAATTGCCGTACTTGAAATCGTCGAAATCTCCAAGCCTTAAATAGCGCTTTGAAGTGGCGCCACAGGCGCGCGTGATGTGCGTCTGCGCTGAAATTCTAATCATTTGCATATCTCACCTCCGCTAATGCATGTTGTAAATTTCATATTATTTGCATGCTTCCTTCAGGGTGTTGCATTTACGGTGGCCAGCAGTGTACTTAAATAAGTAAATCTGAGATCATACAGAACTTATATTGCAGGAACCAGGTAATTTCTTTTACTATATATCAGCTAATGAAAAATGTATGTATTTATGAAACAGGCATTGGCGTGAAGGAAACTGTTATTCCCTTTATGTTAAAGCTAAAAAAATTTGATTTAACAATTTCTTGGTTTCAGGTCACGATATATTTTTCAATCAATTATCTGAAAGAAGTTTACTTTCTATCTTATTAACTTACTATCTATCTTATAAGTTCTTTTTTCTGTTTCGATGCGTGCGAGATGTGACAGCACCTCCCGTGGTGTCGTAATGTAACACAAGGACACTACCCATCGACCTTCTAATGAAATAGACAGAGCATGTGAGCAGAGTCGCTATCGTAAGATCTCTGAAGGGTAAATCACGTGGGCATACGAATTCACTTAGCCAATTGGTTATCGAATTGCAGACTGAAGATTTTGACCACTGTGGATAATCATTTTAACCAATGAATAATTTAGGATACATCTTGGTATAAATAGATTACATCAAGTCTGTTAATCGGGGAGACTTGAGGCCCTCAAGAACCAGCTGAGGATGGTGAATAAGCTGGCTTGAGGGATAGCCAATACAGTAGATGATGTGAAGCCTAAGCTGAGCTCATTTAGAACACAGGGAAATACAACTCAATTCGATCTTCTTTTGCTTCAAGTGCCCACTGCGAAACCTAAAGAAAACAGTATGGTCTTTCCTGCTGTTCGTTTTACCCAGGGAGGCACATAGCTGACTTTAGGCATAGCAGTCATGAGTCAGAGGAGTCCTCCAAATTTTGTTCATACACAATTTTTGAAGCGATTTCTTCATTGGTAAGTCTGCCGCAAGATGGTAACGTATCCAGACTTCCTACCTTAGCTAAAAGGTCTGCTGTTTCGTTTCTTTGCAAACTAATATGTGAAGGGGTCCATTGAAGATGTAACATGTTCCTCTCACACAGACAGGTTATATTCTTAAAAACTGAGCTACTGGTAAGATTAGGTTTTTCCATAAATAAAATTACCGCAGAAATCCATTTTATTCCCATGGGGTGTGTAGCTACCCCACGTGAGTACTGAAGGGTTAAAGGCAATTCACGATTCAAAAGGTGACGGAAAAGTGTCTAAAACCGTTGCTAAAATAAAATAAATTGAAAACCGTGCGAAAAATACAGTTTATTCATTCTCTTTCCTCAAATATTATAGGTAGGTAATTGATTAACGTGGTACTGCAGCAACACAACGGGCTATCAGCGACGGTCCGGGATCAATCCCTAGGGGAAAGATTCAAGGACAACGCCTCGTAATTTTGAACCACGGTCAGATGACTAGAACAACACCTGAACTGGCACCCCTCACCAAACTTCCACACCATGCTAACGTGAGGACATTTGAGGTCATGGCAGATTTAACGTGCTACAGCCCCCATATACACAACGGTCTTTGGCTGGACCTTATTTTGAACTCGCAACCCTCCGGTTCCTTATCCGTTGCTCTTCCAATTGGGCTACCGCGGCTCCCTCAAATCTTATGAGTGCATAACAGATTTTTTATCGATTGAGGTTCCTGTAATCATGTTAGATTCTTTCCAGATTGAAATATTGTTCAGAAATATGTATAGTTTTTGGATTACTCGATTCTATCTAATGGAAGTGGGTTGTATAATTTTAGGAAAACTAAAAACCCTAGCGTAAATCTCCGAATGGATCTTATATTTGTACCCTCACTGAGAAAGTGAATTTCTTACGGGTTTATTAAGTTTAGATGCTCGCTTTAACATCTCTCTCAATAACGTCTCAGGCTGCACCGTTTGATCGCCTTCATTGTTATGCGCATATTCCTCGTGACTCCGATATGTAAAACATGTTTTTTATAGCATTACGATATTTACTCGGACACTCAGGAGTAGGTTTTCAGTGAAGCAGAGAGAAGCTCAATATGTTTCGCTACGAAAGCTATTCAGGCGGATTCTTGGAAATTTCCGGAGGTTTATTCTTTATATTTGCTTTCTTTTTTGGGTTGCTCCCGAAATAAATGGCCTTTCAATATACCCCATAAATGTATTTATTCAGTTTTTCATTTCGGGATTTCTTGCATGTTTGACCAGCTGTGGAGAAAGTATATTTTGATGTTTGAATTCTTCTGTCAAGACGAAATGCAACATGTAAAAATTATACATTCGATATATATATATACACTGCTGGCCACCGTAAATGCAACACCCTGAAGGAAGCATGCAAATAATATGAAATTTACAACATGCATTAGCGGAGGTGAG
Source organism: Meta bourneti (assembly GCA_933210815.1). Lineage (NCBI taxonomy): Eukaryota > Metazoa > Arthropoda > Arachnida > Araneae > Tetragnathidae > Meta > Meta bourneti. Next base: position 35,396,496 of record OW119927.1, on the reverse strand, counting down.
ATATGCAAATGATTAGAATTTCAGCGCAGACGCACATCACGCGCGCCTGTGGCGCCACTTCAAAGCGCTATTTAAGGCTTGGAGATTTCGACGATTTCAAGTACGGCAATTGTGTTTCTCTTGTGGTTTTTTCAAAAAAACGATCAATTATGCCTCGTAGAAAACAGCGATCATCTTTTGATCAAGTATCCGAGTTCGACAGAGGAAGGATAGTGGCCTACCGAGATTGTGGATTATCTTTCAGGTAAATCGGTAGTCGTGTTCGACGAAACCAAACAACTGTAATGCGGATATGTGATCGTTGGATGCAGGAGAGTACGACGGACCGACGTGTTCGATCGCATCCACCTCAGTGCACCACTTCACGTGATGACAGGCATATTGTGCGTATGGCAGTGACGGATCGCTCAGCCACATCACGAACCATAGCACAGCACATTCAGTCTGTACCGCATCATCCAGTGTCTGCGCGTACCATTCGACGCCGTTTACAGCAGAGTGGTCTGTCCGCAAGCAATTGCTTCGTCTACCCTTGACGCAGAACCACAGACGTTTCCGCCGCCAATGGTGCGATGAAAGAAGGATGTGGACGGCAGAATGAAATGAAATTGTCTTTACTGACGAGTCACGCTTCTGTCTGCAACACCACGATGGTCGGATTCGAGTCTGGAGACACCGTGGAGAGAGGATGCTGAACAGCTGCGTTATGCACCGCCACACTGGTCCTGCACCGGGTATTATGGTATGGGGCGGTATTGGATATCACTCTCGCACTCCTCTAGTACGCATTGCCGGTACTTTAAACAGCCAGCGCTACATCTCCGAGGTGTTGGAGCCAGTTGTCCTTCCTTACCTTCAGGGCTTGCCCACAGCCATATTTCAACAGGATAATGCGCGACCACACGTGGCACACATTGTCCAAGGGTTCTTCGTCAATCGCCAGATTGAATTGCTTCCCTGGCCAGCTCGCTCTCCGGATCTTTCGCCGATAGAAAACATGTGGTCCATGGTTGCTCAACGATTGACCCAGAATACATCCCCAGCTGCCACACCAGATCAACGTTGGCAACGTGTGGAAGCTGCTTGGTCTGCTGTACCCCAAGAACACATCCAAAGTCTCTTTGAATCAATGCCGAGGCGTGTGGCAGCGGTGATCTCCAACAATGGCGGCTACTCTGGCTACTGATTTTGGCAGGAACCACACTTCACAGAAGTCTATAAATTTAATCATTTGATACTTGGTCAACATGTTATCTACCAAATAAATTTTGTTGTGATATCTCTTGTGTTTCTTGGTGTTGCAATTTGGGTGGGTGGCCAGATATATATATATATATATATATATATATATATATATATATATATATATATATATATATATATATATATATATATATATATATATATATATATATATATATATATATATATATATCGAATCTTCTAAGTATATCATTTTCTATTATTTAAACCTAAAAGACTGCGGTGTTTATAAAGTTTGAAACCGATGTAGACTAATTTGGTATATAAATTTAGCATTTTAAAATGTCCAATGGCTAGAGATTTATAGAGGATCTGAAAAGGAAATATGAAACAGAAGGCATGTCATTTCAATAAATAATAACTTAAAAGTAAAATAAATTTTTATTTATTTTTTTATATATAACTTAAAACCAAACATAAGAACGACTGAAATAAATTCATAGCACTTAAAACAGTCATACAAAAGACAAAAGACGATATTAAGGATGTCAAGATTCGAAACATTAAATTTCGTAAATTAAAAATAAAACCACAATGAGATAGCAAACACAAATACCTATTTAAGTTAATTTAAAGGTTTCGAATAAAATTTTTTTCTCTTGATCTAAGAAAATAGATTGCCAATCAAATATAGAAATTTAATTATATATTAAACAATAGATGTTTACTTCAAGAAAAATCCTTCTTTTTCTTTTCGTTCCATCTAACAGAAATAAAATAATTTGGTTTATACAAAATCGTTCTTTTTATGTTCTTAGACATTTTCGGTTAGACTCAAATACACGGTACCATCACCAATTAGCAATAATTTTTGGAATATGGCAACCCTACTTTGCTTTGCTGCATGCACTTCTACTTGTGCTCAAGTGGAAGGCATCCAGTATGGCGGCTTATCAAAATAGCTGTTTGATAAAGAAAAATTTAGTCGCCAATTTGGCGAGGGGCTGAGTTTTACCATATTTTGATGTATTAGTTTAAATTATATGGTACATGATCCGATCAATACTGATTTCCTTAGACCGGAAAGGATTCACTTTTTGGAATGGATACAAATCGTGAATTTAAGGATGAGTTTGAACATTTTGTACCAAATTGTTTTATTGTATACTTGTAGAACTTGGAAATAAAATACATTTGCTGTATTCATTGTTGATCTCGTTTCGTTGTTTTATGAAATATGCTAAAACCATGACTAAATAAAGTAAATAAATGTGCAGAAAAAAAATTGTATTAACTGTGATCGAAAAGATTCACAATCTAAATCAACCTGTTCAATGCTAAGTCAGTAAACTGTCCTTAAAAACAAGAACGCTTTCTATATAATTTCATTACAAAAACCTTTAAGTTTCAAGTACTTAAAAAACATCTTAGAAGAGGAAAAATTTAAATATTCAATAAGCAAACCGTCGAAATCGAGTGCTTCAAAATATTTTCTTTTGTTCGGATTTCTTTCAGAATTTATCCATTCTTTGCGACCCAGTTGACAATAACAAGATTCAACTCCAAAGATACTTTTCCTTGAAAAGCATCTATTCTCATTCAATGAAATATTTATGTTGAAAAACTGTCAATTTTGAACAGACATGCATTTTCGCCTCTTTATATTCCTTCTTTTAAAACGGCATTGTTGTAGTACAATCATCTTGAAAGCTTTGTTTTGTAGTCTGAAAACTTCATTCAAAACTTCAAGAGAGGAAAGCTTAATTTGACAGGTCGAATCACGTTTTTGGATTTTGTGGAGACAGCTTAGTCGTATAAGTGCTTCTGTTGTCTTCGACAGATTTGGTACTTTTGTATGTATAACAATTTATCTTGAATTTCTTACTTTAAATGTTTTGAAGTATTGACTTGAAAATGTGGTCGAAAATTCTTTGTTCAACTTATTTCTAACTTTGGATTCCTTAATACTTTGGATTCCTTAATACTTTGGATTCCTTAATTCTTTTGACACATGAAAAATAATGTAGATAGGTAACTGGAGTGTCAGAAACTTTTGATACAGTACAGTTCTAAATTTTATTCTGCTTATACTAGTGAAAACAATTTGGATTTCATATTTTCACACTTATTTATTATTATAGTTTTTGAGTTTTGGATATTCGAATTATGATATGATTTAAGTACAACTTAAAAACATTACACACCTAAAGTTCCATATTATTTTTATTTTTGAAAACTCTAGGCTTTGAAGGCTCTAGTATACCGAATATTTTAGTTATTCGAACACCATAATGGACACAAAAGTTAATTATCTTTATATATTGAGTTAAGTGTACAAAGCATCCTTTTAACAATTATTTTTATTTTACTTTTATAATTTTTGTACTTTGCTCCAATACACATTAACTATACATCACAAATAAAAAAATAATTCTTACGTAAGCAATAATTAGAAACTTTCACACAAAACTTAATTTTGTGTGAATATATTTCAAAATTTTAAAATTCTTACTCCTGCTATTTGATATCGTCATGGGGGGGGGGTCAATGGGTTTGTCCCGCTGCGTTAGCTACATGCGAGTTGCAGGCGGCGCTGGTTCGATTTCTCCCTGGGTGTATTATGTGTCAGTAAAACTTTCCTAGTGTGTGTATGCCATATTTACTTGACATATGGAAGCAGCATGGCCAAATATAGCCCTCGCCCCATACGATCCCAACCTGTAAATTCTAATTTTTTCTTTATTTTCCTTGAAATATTTCGCACAATTCTGAGCATGTACTACCGTTTCCTATTTTTTACAAATATTTGTATAACAAACACAATGAAAAACATTAAAAGAAACATCCTAATTGAAAATTATCAATCTTACTAAAGTTAATTTTCTTCTAAATCCTTTTTTCCATGTACAAAGTTATGCATCATAAAAAAACGCCACAAAAAGTTTCAAATTTTCATATTAATTGCAAAATTTGTCTTAACATTTTAAATACATTGTAGTCAAAAACAGAACGCTAAAGGGACTTAATAGTTTAAACGTTAGCTGGTTTCACTCCTTACATATATTTGATGGAAAAACTTTAATAACTCACTACATAATGCCGCTAAATCTACGAAATTTTGCACTCATACTCTTTAAAATTGTACAACTAATATAAGATAATAAAACAAATTCCATATTTTTGGTCATTTTTAAGGTAAGGTATCCCCTTAAATTAAGTAAATTCGATCGATTATAATTGTCTGACAACACTACCAAAATATTACACACTGCAAAAATTCCTGGATAAAGTAAAAGTAAAACATTAAGTCTTAATAAAAAAAACCTCAGATTCAAAGAATTTGAACCAAATAAACCTTTTTCCCTGATAGGAAGCAATTAACACCCAACTTGTTACATCTTTTTAGTCAAGGTTCAAATCTAAATATCAATTAAAAGTTCGTGTTTAAATCTAGATATAAATTATATCTTTTCTCACTGAAAACGAGTTATACCATCCATGGATTACCCAACCACTATTTCAAAAATAACATACACAGCCTCCTCTGCATATAACATACTAGCAGAATTACATGGCTCGGGTTGAATTGGTTAAATGTTGATGGAAATGTGATCAGACTCACTCTTTCACAGAAAAATGCAAGCATCTTTTATGTGTACGGAAAATAATTTTTTAAAATCGTTTTCACTTTTTCATATCTTCCTACAATTTACTTTGGACGCAAATATGTATACACATGATATTACCATCCATATAATTCATTTCACAATTATCATTCCTGCAGTAAAACAAACTACAAAAGTTTGTACTAAAGTGACTACTGCAGAAGTCGATTTTGAGTTTGAGAGTGATTACGAATGCCCCGTAAGTTCATTTTCAGTAAAAATGACGAACTTCTGACGTATAGTCTTGCAGGGATGAGATGTTTTCGAATTTAATCATTATTATGAGACGATGGCAAATTCAATTGTCATGGTATTTATGATTTATTTATTCGAAGCAAATAATTTTTTCTTAAATTCCATTCAGTGGCAAGTGGAATAACGGAGATTGTTTTAAAAACAAATGTCATCAGTGTATACAAAGCAAACTTAATCGATTACAATTTTTCAGAATACAGGAGGCCAATATTACAGCGTTTTCAAAAAAGAAAATCTCTACTTTCAACGAATAGCTTCAACTTGTAAAATAAGCATAAAGTAACAATATACTTACAATATGTAAAACACCGGATGACATAAATACGAAGAGAAATGAAATTCCGGTCATTGAAAAAATGCAGAATTCTGAGAAACGAATATGTAAAACACACACAACACACACTGGAACACATAAATACAAAAATACAAACAGAAATGAAATTCCGATCATTGGAAAATGCAGAATTCTGAAACACGAAAGATATAAAGAAAGCGTGTCGAATTTTGATTTCCTGAACGGGGGGAACCATTCAAATTCAGGCAATAAAAATAAAATATTCGCCTCACCACTTTCGATTTTATTAAAAATTTAGTATATGGTGGTCAATAGCGTATGTTAAACTATGCCACGTTTATTTTTGGCAAAATAATTTTTTCATGGAAATAAGACCCTTTAAAAGAAGATCAAAAATATTGAATTTTACTTTTCAAGAATGTCGCGTAGCACTTAAAATTTTGCTATGCTTAAACTATTAGAGATAAACTTGTTTTGTTTTTTGCTAGTTATATTTAAATGTGCTGTTCGTAATAATAGGTAAAAATATCTTTACAAATTAGATTAGTTTTTTAACAATTTGGCATGGAACTTGCTGAAGTTTGGTTAAGATTTAATAAAAAAAAGCCGTCTTCAAAATTTTTTACTTTTTGTCTGTTCTCTTGAATGTTGTTCATGTAGTACTCTATATAGCTAGTGCAGTATCTCAATATTTGATTTTTAAGAGCCTTCAATGTAAGATATCATCGAAATTTCATCCGCTAAATCGAGCCAACGGTTTTCCTCCAGTAGTAAGTAAGCACTCGTATCTCCCCAACCAGCAGCTCAAGCACCTTTTTCGATGCGATATTTTAACATGATTCATTATTTCTATACATATATCCATAAATTGTGTAGAACTAAGATTTTTGATAATCCTATAATTCTAGTGTTGCAGTTTTAAAAAGAAACACTTTCACCGAATTTTAACTAATATTTCAATTTATTTTAATTAATATTTTATTTAACGTAAATAATATTCAAATTAGCAACTTTTCTTATGGTTTTAAATAAATAAAAATTTATATCATTATTTTACTGCGATGTTAAATATTAGAGCTTCCACATTTTTTTATCTGTGCAGTTTTATAACTACACTGCTGGCCAACCAAATTGCAACACCAAGAAAGACAAGAGATATCACAACAAAATTTATTTGGTAGATAACATGTTGACCAAGTATCAAATGATTAAATTTATAGACTTCTGTGAAGTGTGGTTCCTGCCAAAATCAGTAGCCAGAGTAGCCGCCATTGTTGGAGATCACCGCTGCCACACGCCTCGGCATTGATTCAAAGAGACTTTGGATGTGTTCTTGGGGTACAGCAGACCAAGCAGCTTCCACACGTTGCCAAAGTTGATCTGGTGTGGCAGCTGGGGATGTATTCTGGGTCAATCGTTGAGCAACCATGGACCACATATTTTCTATCGGCGAAAGATCCGGAGAGCGAGCTGGCCAAGGAAGCAATTCAATCGCGATTGACGAAGAACCCTTGGACAATACGTGCCACGTGTGGTCGCGCATTATCCTGTTGAAATATGGCTGTGGGCAAGCCCTGAAGGTAAGGAAGGACAACTGACTCCAACACCTCGGAGATGTAGCGCTGTCTGTTTAAAGTACCGGCAATGCGTACTAGCTGAATGCGAGAGTGATATCCAATACCGCCCCATACCATAATACCCGGTGCAGGACCAGTGTGGCGGTGCATAACGCAGCTGTTCAGCATCCTCTCTCCACGGTGTCTCCAGACTCGAATCCGACCATCGTGGTGTTGCAGACAGAAGCGTGACTCGTCAGTAAAGACAATTTCATTCCATTCTGCCGTCCACATCCTTCTTTCATCGCACCATTGGCGGCGGAAACGTCTGTGGTTCTGCGTCAAGGGTAGACGAAGCAATTGCTTGCGGACAGACCACTCTGCTGTAAACGGCGTCGAATGGTACGCGCAGACACTGGATGATGCGGTACAGACTGAATGTGCTGTGCTATGGTTCGTGATGTGGCTGAGCGATCCGTCACTGCCATACGCACAATATGCCTGTCATCACGTGAAGTGGTGCACTGAGGTGGATGCGATCGAACACGTCGGTCCGTCGTACTCTCCTGCATCCAACGATCACATATCCGCATTACAGTTGTTTGGTTTCGTCGAACACGACTACCGATTTACCTGAAAAATAATCCACAATCTCGGTAGGCCACTATCCTTCCTCTGTCGAACTCGGATACTTGATCAAAAGATGATCGCTGTTTTCTACGAGGCATAATTGATCGGTTTTTTTTTTGAAAAAACCACAAGAAAAACACAATTGCCGTACTTGAAATCGTCGAAATCTCCAAGCCTTAAATAGCGCTTTGAAGTGGCGCCACAGGCGCGCGTGATGTGCGTCTGCGCTGAAATTCTAATCATTTGCATATCTCACCTCCGCTAATGCATGTTGTAAATTTCATATTATTTGCATGCTTCCTTCAGGGTGTTGCATTTACGGTGGCCAGCAGTGTATTTTATGAGGCTTTATATAGGGTACTACGTTTTGTGCAAAAAGTTTCAATGCTGTTTTAATATACTTATAGGAATTTTTTAAATGTGTAGTTTATTACTCTGCCTTATTTTATCAATACAATTACAGTGTATTTTTAAATTTAGCTTTGTAATGAGTTGAACAGCAAAATTATGACATGTTTGTGAAATTCTGTGTATTTGTTTAATATATAATTTTGTGGTAGATAATTTATTCAAATTAAGTAAAATACTGTAAATTATTATTCATATTATTGGGTTAATGTTGAGTTAAAAAGTATTTGTAAGCAAATACAGAAAGCTTAGTTCCCACTGGTTGAAAGGGAATCTCGATTTAAATTAGGGATTTCGAAAATCTTTTCGTCCTTTTGTAGGGAATTTGACATGTGTTTAGGGATTTTTCGTACTTCGAAAGGGAATTTGACGATATTTCATTATTTTCTGATCGCGTCAGGTTTTCCGATCAGGGTCATAACACTAAATAATTTATTTACGCTTAACTATTCGAAAACTGCAAAAAGTGCTCACACACTAACAGAATATTTATATAGGAACTTAGAAAAATAATCAGATTTTTAAAGGATGGCTTTTTTGAGAAAAATGAATTTAAAATTGATCAAATTGAAAAATTCGTATTTCCAATAATATTTACGTACTACTAAAGAAATTAGTGTCAATAGTTGCTCTAGTCTTACATTTAAAAAAATTGGATTATCTTGAATACTTTAGGAGATATGCGATTTTTAACAAGGTGACGTGCGCTAAGAAAAATAAATTTAAATTTGTGACATCATTTTCACAACCCTGTATCCTGAAGAAAATTTTTTCTATTATAAAAAACATGTATCCTGAAGAAAAAAATGTTTTCGTTTATAAAAAACATAATTTAAGGTGGCCCAAAATGTACCTGTATGCAAAATATCATTCGATTCGAAGATGATGAAGTGAACAGCCTTCGAATTGCTTTTAGCCCCCTCTGCATACCTAGGAAAATTAGAACGGGGGTTAATTTGTAGCCTACGTTACCGGAGGTTTCGAAAGAATATCTACCAAATTTAGTCAAATGGTGTAGATTTGTATAGAGACCAGGCAGACAGACGTCAACTCTGCTTTGCATATATATATAGATATACTTACATTTGTAGGTCGATTATATTTAGATTTGGCCCTAACTTAAAAGTTGGGGTTTAATTCTAAATTTAAATGTCTCTACTCACTTAATGAAAACGAGTTACACCATCTATAGATTATCCAACGACTATTTCAAAATTAATACTCAGTCTGTACACTGCATAAAACATATATACTTATATTTAGGGTAGGTCGCTTACATTTAAATTCGATCCTAGCTTGAAAGTTCGGGTCCAAATCTAAATATAAATTACCTCTCCACCGACTTACTAAAAACAAGTAATACCATCTCTGGCTCATTAGACGTCCATTTCCGCAAATAAACTCGTGGAGCGGACAAGACAACGCCATTTCCAACTTCCAAAACGACTCAATTGGTGGCAGGAAGATCTTGAACGAAAAATTCTCAGAAATCCAAGAATTCTCCACCATCTAATTGGTAGCAGAAGCGTCCGTTTCGCGTCGGTGGCGGTCCTGAAACAGTCTTAATTACCATCTGAATCGGGATCTGTGTCGGAGAGACCACAGATCAAATGATGAATCGACCTCTCAGCGCCGTATGAGAGCCGCGTCTCCTTCGTAATGACACAGTTTATTGAATTTCAATCCCAGTAAATGTCGCAGTTAATTGGGGAAGAGTCTGTCCGAGACTGCTTAATTAAATTGAAGATTTCCCCGAGGTAAAAAGCTGGGGATGACTTATTTGCTCCTCTTGTCAGAAAGGCTGGGGTGGGTGATGTAAGACTCTGCGAGTTGAAATGGACATGCTCTAGTTATTTTCTGATACCTCTCGGATTTAATTCATGGGCGGAAGTTTAAGTGGGTGTAAGTACATGTATTACTGAATGGGAAATGACAGACATCCATATTCTGAGTATTTCTACTTAGATTATGAAAAATAGTAACGCAGGATCTAACGGGGTGTTAGTAGAATAAAGGGAATCAAAATTTTCAAACTGAATGAATAATTAAATGGCTTTGGGAAACATTTATAAGCCACTTTTCAAATTTTTCAGTCTAGCAATTTTGAAGTTTAAGAAATTTTCAGAATTATATTCATTATTCAAGAGGTCATTTCATTTTAAACTTTCAAATATTACATACTCATTCAAATAATTAGAAATTTTATTATCCTCTTGAATATTATTTTAATTTATTTTCATTACCGAACATAGTATTTCTGTGGCTTGTCACTATGTTTCCCGAGTACTTTCAGTTATAAAATGCAGTTTATTTAAAAGCTAATGTATCAAATATTTAAACCATAACTAAAAACGTCTGGAGGGAAAATATAGGACTTTAAAATGCTATTGGGTCTTTGTATAAATCGTTTCATTTCCTTCCTAGTTTTCAGTCTAGATGTTCTTAAAAATTGTTGAAAAACGAATTGCTTACCTTAATATAATCATACATACATCAATAAAAATATTATATATTTTTCTTGAAACAAAGTCTGTGAGACATTTAACTTTATCTTCATCTATTTTTGTCCTATACCGGTTAAAAAGACATATTTCACTTTATTATTTAAAAACCAACACACAAATTATAATGTTGTTTTTACTTAATTTTAGGCCTGCCTTTAATTTCAATCTATATTAACTATTTGTACTGTCATTATTAACTTAATATAGGGCAAAACAATTATCCCATACATGACTTATGTTCACTGTGCTATACTATACTCTTTTTTGTTTCAGACCCATTACATTAGGTTCGTTCTTTTTACCAACCCGAAAATCAGAGATTAATCAGCAAATTTTGTCACAAAAATATTTCTACCTAGGGTCTCAAATTGACTGATCCGCCACTGATATTGATATATTAGGGGTACCCATAAGTAATGTCATTTTTGCGGGCATATATGTTTGAGTGTTTCTTAGGGTTGCTATAGTATTAAGCCCATTCCAGTTTTGGTTGTTAAAGAGTATACATGCGCTTTCGGCTGAGATTTTTTAGAGTATTAAATCCTCCTTTAATATCCTTTACTAAATGAATAACGGTTAACCTAGAGAAGCTCATATGTATCATATGTAGAAAATGCTCATTGTATGCTTTTTCAGTTTAATTGCTGTCATATCGCAACTGTGAATATCAACGCAATTCATGCAAATTGTTTCGAACGTTCGCAAGTTCCAACAATGGTTCAACAGATTTTGCAGCGACAATTTTGACCTTGAAGATGTATCAAGAAGTGGTCGTTCAGTTTAATTTGATGACGACGCTTTGAGGGCTAATGTGGAAGATAATAAAGATAAAGATAAAGCCAAATAATTGAGGAAATTTCAGAAAGGATGAATGCTTCTTGGTCAACAGTTCAACGCAACTTGAAATCCATTGGTAAGCTTCAGCATGCCGGTGTATGAGAACCCATGTGCTTCGTGATGAGAACAAACTGCACAGGTCCTCCATATGTAATTTGCTCATAAACCACCATAAGAAAAGAACCGGTTTTTGACCGTATCATAAATGGAGACAAGACATTTGTTCTCTATAACCCAGTGATGGAAAAACAACGGCTTTCCACTGGAGAACCACCGAGAAAAACACCAAAGACCAATATCCATGGAAGCAAGATTATCCAACGTGTTTGGTGGAACATTCATGGTGTGATTCACTTTGAGCTGCTTATCGTCGAAGATATCATTACTGCTGACAGTTATTGTGGTCAACTTGAACGACTGAAAGTATTCATTGCAGAAAAACATCCTGTTTTGATCAACAGGATAGGTTTCCTCCCACATAATAACGCAAGATCGAGGGTAACTTTTCGATATGTAATGTTAAAATTTTATGGATTGCATTTCCAGCCACACATTCTTATATCTCTTTCCGCCATTTGGCAAAAATCAAAAGCACGGTACCGAACCCTCGCCAAATCGGCGAATAAAGTTTTCTTCGCCAACGGCTGTTTGGATAGGCCTAGACGTATATTTATGCTGAAGTAGAAGTGCATGTAGCAAATCTAGGACGGGTTACCATATTGCAAACTTATCGCCAGTTTGCTGTGGTAATTGTCAATTGACGGTGGTATCGTGTAGTTGAATCCAATCCTATAATTTATCGCCATCCGAAATCCCCTAAACACACATGCACGGAATCCAAGGTCTTAGGTACCTTGCAACATAATAAAACCCCAACATCCATCCGAAGTCTTACGAAAAGTACCAGCTCAACTTCCCGTAAATACTTCCACCCAAAAATCTACCCTGTACAAAATTTTGGGATTGAGAGAAAGTAGAATGAAAAGCAAAACACATCTATAAGCTCATCACCCGTTTTTGCCAGAATGCTGAGGAAGGTAAGTAAAGAAAAAAGATCTCCCGCTGCTATCTCAAGCTTTCAGGTGCCCTTTTCAACCTCTCTTCGCCGCTACAATTTAATCTTACGTTTCAAAGCCCCTATTCATCGGTCGCTGCATGAATAACGCCCGCTCGGCACCAATGTTGAAGAACAAATCCAAAAGTCGATATTTTGAAATTCGGAGGATTTATGAAGAAATCCATCATTTGTGAAACTCAGAAAAGCTTCCACTGGGTCTGAAATTGTGCTGTTTTTTCCTCGTGTAGACACGAATGCTTTCAACTATCCATTAATTTAATCTTATTGGATTTCCATCGAAAACCAATGGGTGGGATTGGAGCATTGTGTGGACGTGTTCGCGTTTATAGAAAATAGGCAAACTCGAAGAAAAATATATTTATTTTTAAAAGCAATATAAGGTATAAGAACTTTGATGTAGTATCCTTTTACGAAATTGCACCCTAATCCTGAACACATGCTTTTTCACTTGCTATATTTATGAATCTGTTCTAGTCCAATACATGTGGCTTAAAGTAAAATGATTAGTAACTTTCCATTACCGACCTCAGATCATGAAAATAAGCGTTTCTCAAATACTCTATCCACTAATGCTAAAAGCATTTGGCAAACAAAATAAATGTAATTGTAATAACTGCTAACAGATCCAAATTTTATTGAAATGCAAGCGGGTTATATAGTGTTGTAGAGTAACATTCAAACACCTTCAAAGGCACTAAAAGCTGAATTTGTTATGCTATAGTCCTTTTTTGCTTCGCGAGGACTAAGTAGACCTTTTTAAAGACTAGAAGGAAGCTTTTATGTACTAATTTTACTTTCAGGTCTTGAAATTCAAACATTTTCAGGGGCGATAAAAGTACTAGATATCGACTTGCAAACAAGTTTGAGATATGAGGTTTGAAAAACCCTTCCAAAAGGCTTAATAACTCTAATATACATTTAGGATATTTTCAAACAAGACAGTTACAGCATATAAAGCATATTTGTAACCAAACAATATAAACCAAAAAAATTGGACTAGATAGTTTAGCGGCAATATACTCATCTATCATGATTCTTTTACTTTGGAAATTAGCAACCTAATGTCATCTAAAAAAATCAATTCCTCACAGGAATTCCAGCTTAAGATTAAGATTGTTGTGTTCTTTGAGGCTAATGATACCGACATCATTGTCGACATTCGCCTCTACTGTTCTGTACAATTTCAGGACTTAAGTTGTGATGCAGTTGAGTTGTTTTAAAGTTTATTGGTTGTCTGTAGAATTCCAGCTTTAAATTCATGTTATTCATACAAAAAGTGATGCCCCATTAATCTGTAATAAATAAAATAGCAATTACGGTTTCAGCATGACTACTGGTAATAATGATAATCATTTTATTGAAAGTAGAACATGTAGTCTAATACAGATTGCAACATCTTCCATATGCCAAACATGAGCACTAGAATAAACCCTAAATATTTTTAAAACCATGCCAGTTTCTGTGCGGAACCTAGCCAAGATATGTGAAACGAATACTATATTTTAACAGCAATATTTTCCAGTGCCTTGCGTAGTCCCTGTTTTCATTGTGGCTGAGAAGAATAAGATAAATTTTCATTGACCACGTGTAAGTTGCCCTAGTTTACAGTTGTGCTGTTGAATTGACAGGAGAAACCATAGATGTGAAATATAAGTAGACTGAACATTGCTATTGAGAGGAACTTCAAAAATTGTGACCAACCTGTAGACCATTAGTCACGTGACTACTCTATGAAAAATTTACTTCATGGCCGATTCGTGTGATGGTTTATTGGTCAAAGGCATTTAAATTAAACATTGCCAATACGACGATAAACTAGATTTTAAGGTAAACCCGATACGTATCATACGCGGGCATTTGGACAGCAGAATTAAAATCTTCACCTACCGTATGGTTTGTTTGTTTGCACTGAAAATCCCTCACATATGTTCATTTCCTTGTAATGGTTTCCCTAATATTTAATTAATTGGAAAATTTAATTTCTGTAAAGAATCTTTTCTCTGTCAGATAACCATATCTTAATATTCCAAGGAGAAAATCAACATAATGGGTCCCATTGCATTATTGACTGGCGCAATTAATTTGGGACCTTAAATCATTTTAACATAAGCTAAATACTAACCCAAGTTCAAATAAAAGAAGCATTGTTCACATTTAAAATTGACGCACGTACATAACAAATTATCTCATTACCATAAATAAACAAACGCACACGAAAGACACTTAATACAAATTCTTTTTTCCAACCACTTAACGGCATAGTAATTGAGCGTTCCCAGTTACACCAAGCATAAAACCAGAAACGGGAACAAAAAATTTCGAGAAAGAAGAGAAGGCAACTCACAAAAATCCCAAGATCGTATTCCATTTTATTATCCCGGAGAATGCCTTCCTTTCCATGTGTACTAACTTCTTCAAGATTCAGAGACCTCTAGGAGTTTCGGGCAGGCTAGAACTCATAGTGCACTCTCGTCACGCTCTGGATATTTTAAAATTTCTGCCACATAAAATACCAAGTTTTTCCGAAAGGAAAGATTCAGGATCGGGATTTACGCGTACTGGGGAAAAAAGGACGTGTATTGGAGTTTCCCTCGAAAACGACGTGATAAAGGAAGTTTTATGGAGCTGTGTACCACTCTGAGGGAGTATGTCACTTCTGGCTCTTCTCGATCTCTCTGATGTGCTCATCTCATTTTCTGAAATGGAAATGAAGAATAGTAAAGAAATACCTTTTGGATGAATGTTTGGTGAAAGTTTGGTTTGGTTTGGCACGAAAGTTTCGTGCAGAAGAAGATAGCGCTGTTTTCCATGTTGAAAAGTCAATTATTAACCCACCCCCTGGTGGTTTCTCGTCGAAAACTACCCTGTAGTGGCCAGTTTCTAGTGCATAAACTAGTTTTAGATTGTCACCAGTTCTGGGCAAAGGACAATTTGTTTTTCCTACTTGGATCTTCTCATTCTCCCGACGAGTTAGAGACGAGTTATCTCGCGATTAGTAACAGACCACAAAAAGTTGAGAGTTAAGAGCTTGAAAACGTGCTATAACATGAGCCTGATTGTTGTGTTCAATAACTAGGGTGACCAACTTTCGGTCATTTATTTAAGGGAAATTTAGTCGTGACGCATTTTGCGCATTTTTACATGCACGGTGTCGCTTCAACAAATGCTCATGGAATGAATATTATTAGACTAAACTATTAATTTGCATTGTATAATATACAGATCACAGCATAGAATGTAAATTTGCATGATTATCAATCCAATATATAATATTATAACCAATATATATTGTATTTGTCCACTGATGCTGCAGAACTAAGAATTTTTTATCTTGTGAAAATTTGAAAAACTCTTTATAGTTATAGTTAATTTATTCCTACCATTAGCTGACTTAATTAGTTCTAAGCTCCCTTGATTTCTCTGGTGAGTTCATTTGCTCATTGGAAACACTCTTTTAGTACTGGTCTTTGAGGCTGGGATGCGTAAAGCATAGCTTCAGGTCCTTCCTTTCATTAAGGTTTGGCACATGAATCTGTTTCGTAAATAACTGATAATATTGAACCAACTTTGTTTTATTCTCCCTGTTTACAATCTTGAAGCAGATATTCCGCTATTGATAAGCATGCTAAACTTTCGATAGATTGTTATAGGTAATTTTTCGATATTTATGGATGAGTACTTCCAATCTAAACTGTCGATAATAATGGCAGTTTATATCGGAATACCATTTGGGGAGATAATATATAATTTAAATTTCACGATCTTGATTGTTCATTGAATATAAGAGAGAAATAAAAGATCGATACGGGAGCCGAGAGGATCCAAAAAAATTTTGCCTTAATGCTGGAGTTCCTCGGAAATACGGGAGAATTGTTCACTCCATTTATGACCATCGGCCTTCAAATGAAATAGGTGGAACATCTGGGTGGTGTCACTGTCAAGGTCTTAGAAGTGTAGGTCACATGGGTTTGGGAATGGGCTTGGGCCGAGTATCGAAGAGCAAACTAATCTTTTTCATTACGCTCTATTCGTATTAACTAGCTAATAATTAGTCGTACATTAGGATTCGTGCCTCCTCCCATTATCATTTGACAAATCTTCTAACTGAGTGATTGAGAGAAATAACATGAAGCTGCTCTCACATGCTCCGCCTATTTCATTAGAAGGACAATGCCTGTGGCACAAATGTAATGATGATATTTTAAGGAAAGTTATTTATATCAAAGCTACAAATAACGTAAATTTATACCATTAACTTTAATCTAGAAAATTTTCTAAAATAAAACATTCTGTCGATTTGATGTGTTGTCAGATGTAGTTAGTTATTATCAAATGTTCAATACTTATTCCGATGGAACTAAATATTTGCAATACTGATACTGCAAATGTTCTTCGGAAAATCGTTGACCTACTTTTTAAACATCTAGAAAAATTAGATGTATTTTTCAGCCCTCTACGAAAGGAATTGATATTTTTGACAAAAAGGTTATATTTTTATTAGAATTAATGTAAATAGGGTGTTTACTACATTTTTCTCTGTTCTTCAAATTGTAAAAAGCCACTCGCTACACCTTGAATTTTAAAATCCGTTTGCCTGTACAAACTCTTTAAATTTACCTTCAACTGCTTTAGGTAGTGAGGTTAAATGTTTCGGGTGCATAGTGCTTTTTGAATGTTATTGAGGTAGCCATTTAAAACGTATTCATCAATAAAACTTTTAATAAGTAGTAACCACCTAGCTTGTATAGTAGTCATAGACTTTGTCTATCACCAGTAGGTCCTGGTTCGAATCTCGGTTTGTAAGCGCATGCATGGTGACTGTCCCTGTTACGAAAATCGACATCTTACACACGGGATGCTCCTCCGCAAATAGCAGTCAGTTCGCTTCTTGTAGTGCCGAAGACTGGAGATGTCAGTGATTGGGTATTAGAAATGAAAGAATAATAAATAAATGTAATACAAAACATCGTATCAATTATGCTGGTGGGCAATCCATTACACTTCAGAGAATTGTTTAATTTATGATATATTAGAAATAAAAGTATAAAGAATAAATGGTAACCAATGGTAATTTAAATTAAATAAAAAATGTCTCGTAACTATTGACTAAAGAACGTGCATCAGTAAAACAGTTCGTACTTTTGTACGAGAGGTATACCAAAAGTTTCGCTAATAAAAAGTCGTTGGCAGCACTGATTGGAGTTTCGCTCTCCCAGCGCCCTCTATTGGTTCATCAACCACCAACCGGCCGGTCTGTCGACTGCCAGTCGTCATTTGTTTATATTTGGCGCAGCGTAAATATGGCGTCGAAAATAAGCGATCCCGCCAGTTGTGAAGTGCGTTCGGTTATTCGTTTTCTAAACGCAAAAGGTGTTAATGCAGCTGAGATTCACCGTGAATTGAGTCAGATCTATGGACCTGGTGTTATGACTGAGGAAAAGTGAGAGAGTGGTGTCGAGAATTCAAAAGGGGCCGTACGAACATGCACGACGAAGAGCGAAGTGGATGACCCAGTGTTCGGACGGATGATCTCGTCCAACAAGTGGATGAAAATGTCCGGGCTGATCGACGCTTCACGATCAAAAAGGCGTTCTCATGGATTTCATAGAACCCGGTACAACAATCACAGCAGCTGTGAAACACTCGCGAAGATCAAACGTTCCATTCAAAACCGCCTGCGTGGATGCTGTCTTCGGGAATCGTCCTTCTTCATGACAACGCGCGCCCTCACACGGATGCCCGCAGTATTGAAAGCATTCAACAATACGGTTGGGAACTTTCCGACCACCCTCCCTACAGTCCTGACCTCACACCCAGTGACTATCACTTGTTCCTGCATTTGAAAAATTGGCTTGGTGGACAACATTCGACGATAGCGAAAGTCTGAAATGGTGCAACTCCCAGGCGGCGGACTTTTACGCAGAGGGAATACGAAAACTCGTACCCAGATACACCAAGTGCTTGGAATTGAATGGCGATTATGTAGAAAAGTAAACAAAGGTTCAATAAAAGAAAACTCACGAAAACCAAGGTGATTTAGAAAGCGTTTTTTATTTAATGACCAAACGGCCCTTACTTTTGGAATACCCCTCGTAAATGTATAATTATTTACTACTACGTAAAATTAATATTGAATGTAGTTGAAGTCAAATCAGAATACAATTTTTATGATATCCTTCTGTTAAAAAACTAAATAAATTTCAAATCCTGTATTTCTTATGATAACGATAACATATATACAAGTATTGTATATATGTTATATATATATATATATATAAGTATTGTATATATATATATATACATTATACAAGTATTTAACCTTTCCGCTAATGTAAATTACTTTTAAAATCTTCTAATGGGCCTAAATGAGCTCAAGTCACGAATAGACGATACAGTGAAGACAACGCCACCAGGAGCCCTTAGCCAATGGCACACCGGTGAAAGACCAACAAATCTGTCGTTGTTTAGGAAACTGTCCCATTCAACAACAAGCATTGTACTTTTAAGTTGTTCGGTACGCCAAGCTGGTATTAATGAAATTGGAATTAAAAAGAATCATATCTACTACAAAAT
Source organism: Meta bourneti (assembly GCA_933210815.1). Lineage (NCBI taxonomy): Eukaryota > Metazoa > Arthropoda > Arachnida > Araneae > Tetragnathidae > Meta > Meta bourneti. The sequence goes on along the minus strand of OW119927.1, from coordinate 35,377,492 downwards.
CAAAAAGATGGAGATGAGAATGTATATGGGATTTGCAACATTCTGCAAAACGAAGATAAAAACACAACCACAACGTAATTCAAAGCGAGACAGCGAAAGCAATTACGACTAGACGACTTTCGTTAACATTTAATTCCACTTTATGCCTTCCTTTTTGTAATATACTGCTGTTCTCACTCGTGACTGATATTTTGTTTCAAAATGAAAGCCATTCTATTAAAAAGAGTCCAAGTTTAAGTTCTTCCTTTGCGGTAATAAATTTTTAAACTTTTAAAAATAATTCTATTCTATTAATCGGAGACTTTAACTTCTGTTTATGGAATATTTTCTTCAGTTCTTATTTGTTTACGTGTAACACTTTCACAATTACTGTCGACATTCGTTTTAACAAACTAATTTTATGAACCCACAGGATTCTACGAACTTCCAGCAATTCCCTTTCAATGAACTTTCAATTCTTTTGGGGTTTTTAAAAAGAGGGACGACTATACGCCATTCTCAAATGAAAATCAATGCAATTGAAAAAAAACAGACATTAATTTATAATGTCTATAAATTCATCTAAACTCGAAATTTAATGTGTTGCCCAGGTTACTAAACCTCCTCCAAAGTATCATAGCACTGTATCACACCCCTTAGAACAGCCAATTTACTAAGAATAGTACTTTCATTATGAACAAAATAAAACATTTCGTCAAGCAAAAACTCCATTGAATAGGTGGACCGAAATGAAAATTTAAAAGAATTCTTGCATCCGAAAAATTGTTTTTACCTTCGTGTGGGGAGAATTGAACGCCTAGCAACAGACATTCCGAAGTTTCGGATTCTTTATTTTATAACTCGAATCTCTTCTTAATGAAAGTAACTTAATTGTTGCCATATATGCTGTTGTCATTGGCAACCACAGATGATTCTTGAGGTTTTGTTATCATGCAAATCGAGAGAAATGTGATCTAATTAAATACCTATGATGGGATAAATACATTTTCAGCATTCACCTTTATTAAACTGAGATTTATTTATATTAGCTTCTGAGACGTAATAAAAGCTCATGTTATTTGGTATCAATAAAAAGATTAACGAGATGAATTTCTGTGCAAATAAACCAGACGGAAAATGGGGTTTTACTTTCTGTTACCCAAATAACTATATTGGAGTTACCTTAAAATACATTTCATTGCCGTTGTGGCGACGTTTGGCGTTCAATCATATTAACGTTTTATTTTGAAATTCTTTTTGCCAGTATAGTGGGCCTTTTGCTTAGCAGTAGTCTACAATGGATGACGGGAATCTTAATTTGCAGCAATATTAATCCTATGAGCGTCATGAGACTGCCTAGTAGTGTGGTATTGATTTTCCCCTACTACACACATAATGACTAAATGACCACATATATTGGTTGAAAGAATCCCAAGAAAGATTCTACTGGTTTAGGTCAAAGTCAAAACTGTTAGAAGGCACGCAGGGAAGATTACAGGTTGCAAAACAGATATGTGCATGCGAACCCATCAAAGGGTTAAACCAGAAATTTGCAAGCTTATGAAAATAGATTATGTCCTATATAATATGCGTCCTATCCCGAGTCTCGAAGCGTTCGTTACATGATGAAATTTCATAATTTTCGAAACAATACTATTGACTCTTCTTCCAACACGTTTTCAGAACAGTCCATAAACAGAACCCCAAAACAACATCACTTCTTAGATTAGTTCCCTCGAAGCCCGGTGTTTCTTCAGTGCATCATAAACTTAACTACTTACCCTCAAAATTCTCGGTTTTAATTTAACTATCTAATGTCTCAATTCAGATGCCATATTGAATGGACATTGCTATGTGTGAAGTATGCTGAGAATAGAATTTTTCTTAAAAATGAATAATTTTATCAAATCCAAACATTTCAAATCATAATCCATTTATCAAAGCACTAATGATTTGATTATACGTATGGATTGAATAAGTATATGTATTTGCGTTAAGAGTAAAACGGGAAAAATTCTACAAATATGGTTAAGGAGTCAGAAGAAACATTCCGGGATTAATTATTTCGTTAGCTACAAAATAACGAGACATAATGTTTCCTTCTAAATAAAAAAATTCTATCAACGGATTTTATTACACATTTATAGCCATTTTACTAATTTGTCAAATAACACAGTAATAATTTAATAGTAAATTTTAATTGCTGATCGGGTAACAGTTCTAGTAATGAATTTTCTTTTGCACAAAAGAGAAATGTATCCAGTTAAAATAAAATGTATATAATTACTAAAAATAATTTCATAGTTAATTTCTTCGACGTTATTATTTTTTCATACTTCCAGTTCTTTCAATTTTAATGAATATACCAAATTTTAATGCAGTTAGAAACCAAATCAGTGCCATTGTATTCTTTGATTTATTCATCAGGTTGTTAAGAACATAAATTTGTACGAAATACACTTTGTTTTCCTAATTAATTCCACAGAAGACAATATTATATGTTTTATTCAGAAGGATTCAAATTACTTGTACATCCAACGAAAGATAAGTTCTTTTTAATAACTAAACTCATTAAAACGGGATTTTTAATTATGCTTTTATTAAGCTTGTTTTCTTCATCTGACTTTTTCCCGCACGAAGTAAAAAAATTAATTGAAAATCCCTAAACTATATTAAAGACATTACCAGAAAAAAGAGATATCTCCAATTCAGAAAAGAAGATGTTTATTTTCCACTTACAGTTCTTATAGTCATTGGTTTTACTTGAGACAACTAAACCCATAGGGAAATTTAATATGTATCAACCGACAGATGATTTTTTATGACATACTTTTACGTGAATACGTCTTTAAAATCAGACCAGTACTAGATGGCAGTACTGAAAGTTGAGTGTTACGAAAAAATGGGCATCGGGTTCAATCTAATAATTTCTATATCGTCAACGCGAACCAAACCAACCTAGTGTCATTCATTCGATAGCTGAGAGAACAAAGACTTGTTAGTGACCTTGAGTTCGCCCTCCTCGATAACATGGAGGAAGGCTACAACGTCGAAATTAGTCTCAAACGAAATCTAACGTTATGATCTGTTGATTCAAGACATTATATGTGAGGTTGAATATAGTGTTGGTTGTGAAACTTTAGATCGGTACCTACGACAGAGGAATTCGAAGCCATTATTTCATAGTTTTTGCATGTTAATTGTATATTTATTTATCTGGTTAATCTAAAAATAGTAAGAGAAAAAGAAACTCCTCAAAGTACATGAAATGAGCAGTATTGTTAGCCGTTTCTCAGTGTGAATGAATTTTGTAGATTAAAGTCAGCAAAACTTAACGGTACCCGCTCTTAGAAAAATATAAATATGGGACACAATGACCATAATCCAGTAAATGATGAGATGAATTAAAATTAAGAGGAATTTAATATATGCTAAATGTACAAAGTATTTACAAGAATAAGATGAATTGACAGGGTTTTAGGCCGTCTTATGCCCGAACAATTAAAGTTCACATATTTGCGGTCGTCTGCTGCAACGTCTTTCTTCCTTATACGCCAGTAGTAGGGATGGGGAAAAAAGAGCGAACTGTTCTTTTTCACCTGTTCTTCAAAAAGAACGGGAACAGCATTTTCCCACTTTTCACAAAAACCTGTTCTCGGTTCTTTTTGTAAAAAGAAACATTGCAATCTTTTTATATTTCGATTAACACAGTTGTTCATCCTACAGTTCGTGACTCATTGTTTCCTGTTGATTCATTCATCCATCCGTTCTCTGTCCATAAACCTACTCCCTGCTGAGACTACTTCCTGTTTGAGAGCAGGAATCAAATTTACCGAAAGAATCGATTCCTGCTCTCAAACTGATCCGACCCTGTTCTCCGTTCTCGGAGCTGTTCTCCGTTCTCAGAGCAGTTCTCTGTTCTCGGAGCTGTTCTCGATGAACTGTTCGCAGAGCTGTTCTCGATGAACGGTTCGCGGAGCTGATCTCGATGACTCCTCCAGGAACTGTTCTCGACTGAACCCAGCCCAGACGTCTGATGAATTTGCGAGGAGATTAGTGCAATAATTGTGAAATTTTATAATTGTTAGGCAGTGACATAATGATGAATTTTAATTTTAAACAAATTAATTTTTTTAAGTATTGCTGATCAAGATTTTGCTGTTCAGCTTTCTCTCTGCTGGTGTCGCCTTTACTCGTTCTTAGGATTTGCAATGCTTTTAACTTTATTTTAAAACCAAATTTTACAAAATGGAAAGCAAAATTTCAAATGTGTGGACATATTTCACTGTGAAAAGGAAATTCGGATCGGGTGTCATGCTCTCTATAAGTTGAAAAGGGATCTCATTAAGTCAGGTATTACGATTTTAAAGACATCTCGGAAATAAGAATCCCACCATAAAACTAATGTGTTGAAAAGCTAAAGTGATTTTTTGACTTGTATTTTTTATGTTTTAAGCGTGTTTAGATAGATCATATAATATTAACCTGTTTTTCAAACCAATTTTACTTTCCAAGTGGTAATCCCGGTATGCGTTTTTTGTTTCTAATCTTTTATAAAGGGCAACTCCCTATTGCATAACGTGATTCAAAATTACCTGGAGTTGTCCTCGGATCTTTCTCTTCGGGATGGATCACGGACCGTCGTTTTATTGACTTAAATGACCATTTTGTTGACTTAAAAATGACATTAAAATCTAAAAAATTATTACTTTCGCTTGCGTATTTGTTTTGTCCTAGGCACCTCATATGTTCGGGAAACTACTTGAGATGGTTCAGATGTGGGGCATTATTAATTGCCACTGTGGAGAGAATTTAAACGTTTCGATATGGGGGGGGGCAAGAACGTTTTCCAATTTACGGAAAAATTCTGATTTTCTTTTCTTAATTACTGATAGTTCGGCGCAGCTTGAATAGGTTTGCCCCTTTCGCCATAAAAAAATCAATCAACCGATAACAATACGAAGACTCCGAGGCATTTGTATTTTTTATATATGCACGCCTATACAAAGTACTAACAAAGATGACGTCAACAAAATTCGGTCCCTGTCTATCGCGAAAACTGCTGGCGCCACATAGTCTACGAGGAGGAACAGGACTTGCACATTTCGAGTAGAGAGACATTTGGGAACAGAAGAACAGGTTAAAGAACAGTTCTTTTAAAAAGAACGGAACATCAAAGAACTGTTCGCCGAAAAGAACAGTATTTCCCATCCCTAGCCAGTAGTCATCTTCGTCCTATTTGGCGGGAAACTGCTTTTTTGGGTGCGCCATGCTTGGGTGTTTCAGGCACGCATGGCGTCTTTACGTCCAGACATCTCCATTTACTGGACGACGAGGTATTTCCGGTATTCCACATAAATAATATTTCAGTCTCTGGAAAACAATATTTATTACTATTTCTCAACATTTGTAGAAATTTTCGTTAGAAACTATTAGCACAAACCCGTATACTTGCTATATGAACTCGTATAATTGGATCAATGCTCTAACATGAGGGTGATTAATTCATTTTAAGATATTTTGATCAGACGTCATCACAAGAGTCACTTTGGTGATTGTAAGTGCCCCAAAAGACCAGGAAGTTTTGGAATCAATACGGTAATGAATATGGCTACTGTGAAACTATAAGAATGTAACTGCTGTCAAACTGTAAAATTCGTGCTTTATAACATGTTCACATACTTATTGTCTTTCATTTATATACCTTTATGTATCCTCTGGACCATCAGCCTGGCCTTAGTAGACATTCATCTTTATGTGAACGCGGTTTAATTTTGTGTTGTCTGCCTCCCATAAAGTTTGTACAAGAACGTTTGAAACATCCTGCATATTTCTCACTGTTAGGTTGATTTCCACGAATTAATGGCGTCAGATCAAAAACCGGGCAATCTGATCCAATACTAGATAAAATAATAAAAGTCATCGAGTTTAAATAATTTTAGAGTAACTATAGTAAGCACCTCACCATTTTCCAATGTCATGTCAAAAAAGTGTGGTGTTAAAAGAGTTACGCTAAACGAATAGTTTCCCATAGAATTTACTCGGCACTCCTATCAATAATTCCAGAATATTTTAACAGCAAACCATATGACTTGTATATAAAGATGATTGCTTTCGATTATTGGAATTTTCGCTAAAAGGTAAACTTTAAATTTTAAAAAATTGAAAACTAATTGCTTTTAAGAATACTTATTTCACACACACATATTCTTGACACTTATTCATTGCTGAATAATCACTACGTAAGAATTAAGTGACAAAAGTCTAATTTGGAAATTCAGCAATTATATATTTGTTTTCCTTCTTTTTACACTCACTGCCAAAAGTTAAGCACGAAGCGGTAAAATGCGAAAAATCGACAAGTACTGCTTTGATTGACATGAAATGAGGCAGGAAAGTATCAACTATGTTAATGCATGAGACAAAACAAAGAATTACATACAAAGAAGAAAACAATATTGAAATTTCATAAATTATAGGATGAAGTCATATTGGAGTCATTAACAAAATGATGTTTAAATCCAAAACAAAAAACAAAACAGACATTAATAGGGTATGTAACCACCCGTCAGCATCATACAAAGTTTACAGCGTGTAACCATGCTTTCCATGAGGTGATCAACCACCCCAGAGTCAAGTAATCGCCATTCCTCCTGTAGAGCAGTTTGAAACTCTGTAAGAGGGACTGGGGGTGGGAAACGTGCAGACACAGCACGGCCGAGGGCATCCCAAAAATTTTCAATGGGATTACGGTCGTGCGAGTATGCCGGCCAATCCATACGCGCAATCCCCTCACTCTCCAGGTAGTCGTCGACGATGTTGGCTCGATGGCAACACGCATTATCATCCATTAAAACGAAAGCAGGACCAACTGCTGCAGCGTACAATCTCACAGTGGATTCTAGGACTTCATTCCGATACCGGACAGCACCCCGTCTATAGATATGCAGGTAGGTGCGATATCCCAACAAAATCCCTGCCCACACCATGATGCTTCCACCTCGGAATGCGTGATGCTCGATGATATTCTGGGGCCGATTGCGTGCGCCTTGTTCTCTCCAGACCCTTACACGCTTGTCATCTGACTCCAGGGCAAATCTCGACATCCGAGAACATAACGTTGGCCCAATCAGACACAGTCCAATTCACATATTGCCGACACCACTATAATCGTGCCCCTCTGGATTGGACGGATAGAGGAACACAAACTCGTGGTACCCGGGCGTACAGTCCATTCATGTGTAGCCTTCGGCGAACAGTAGTGGCAGATATCGTCTTAACAATGGACGCTGCAACCATAGATGTCTCACTTGAGGAGGTCGCTCTTCGATTCCGCTTGGCTAAAACAGCAATATATAGATCTTCCGCGGGGGTCGTAACCCTTGGGCGACCGGCCACAGGTCTTCGGACAACTGTGTGGCTTGTTTGGAATTGTTTCCATAATCGTGAAATGACGGAATGATGAACGAAGAAGAAAAGAGCAACATCTGTGATTGTTTGTCCCGCTTCAAGGCGTCCCACAGAACGCCAGAGCTCACTATCTGCCATTCGTCTTCTGGAAGCCACAGAAACACGTCTGTCTTGAAAACTAATCGTACGAAAGTTCTAAACACTTTTTATCAGCACTTACATGAAACTCTTCTAACCCTTCACAATGCTGGCTTCTTATACGACTACCTTTTTTGCATTTTTCTCGACACGAAACCGTGATTGGCTGTTACAGAACATATTTACATACTTCCATCTACCTCTGCAGCGAAACGCAGCCTCTCAAATTCAGATTGGCTTCCGAAAATTAACATTTTCCTCTCCGTGTTTAACTTTTGGCAGTGAGTGTATAAAGCAAAATGTGTTCGCATACTCTTGTAAAAAGTTGTTAATGGGAAGTGAATAACCTAGAAGTACAAATATTTGGAGATTATTAAGTTAAATGTATATCATAATACCTTTATAACAATCAGTCAGAAAACAATTCTTCTCTCATCTCTCAAATTAGCAATAATTCCATGCCAATTTGCCTTCGACTTTATCGTTTCACTACAGCACTTCGATGTACCGAAAACATCTGACGCTTTCAAAACAAATAATTCCCTTTCTATTTAATTTTCCATCACAATCTTCTTGACTAGTTTCGTTTCCAAGGGATTTTCTTCTAATTAGAGCCAAACGAAATGAATGAGCAAAGCAAATGGCGTGCCTCTCCAAATTTCTGTCATGGCTGAACACAAAAAGTGCGTATCTTTTCCCTTCGTGTATGAAAATTGCTCTTTCTAATTAAGTTAGCGACAAAAGTTCGCTATTTAAGTAGTGAGCGCTGTCTTTGTTCCGAATGGAGAGTTAGAAACTTTCTCCAACACTGGTGATCCACAACTTCTAAGAGTCGATATGATATCGGGGTGGGTGTTGAAGATTAACCTCCTTTGCTCTTATCAGAGGATGGAGTTTCTTTCTAGGCAAGATCTTTTAGTACACTAGGCAGATTAACAAGCAATAAATTGCAATATTCTTTGGTGGGGTAGTAGTTCTCTCAAAGAAGGAAAATTGAATGTGGAATGAATGATTTTTGATGGAGCGATAGGTGGGTGAAAGAGAAAGAAAAAGCTTGCTTTCGAGATATTTTCAAGGTAGGTAGGTAAATTTACGTCACACTGGAGCAACACAAAGGGCTATTGGTGACGGCCCGGGATCATTTGCAGAGGGAAGGATCAAGGACAACACCTCATAATTTTGAGCCATGGTCAGATGACGAGGTCAACACCTGAGCTTGCACCCCACTTTTAATCTTCCACACCATGCCAACGACAGGACATTTGAGGCCACGATAGATTTAACATACCTCCACCTGCAAGACGGTCTTTGGCTGCATGGAGTTTCGAACTCGCAAACCTCTGTTTCTAATGGGTGACACTACCAACTGGGCTACTGCGTCCTCAGTACTCTTTCAAAGCTGATTATCTGTCTTTCAGATTTGAACATTACTCTTTTGATTCCTGATTCGCCTAACCGTTAGGTGAAAGTAACAATGCGAAATGAAAATTTTAATTAGTGACCACTGTCATTTTTACAATTGTTTTTAAATTCCCAAACAGTGGCCTCTGGCCATCGGGACTACAAGGGGTGCACTATCGGTATATTTGTGAGAGGGTACCCAGTGTGTAAGCTGCCACTACTCCTAACAAGTACATTCACCAACAACCACGAGGGCTGTTGTGGCTCAATGGTTTCGCCCTCTGCGCTATCAATCTGCAAATTGAAGATGATGTGGTTTCAATTTCTCCCTGGGTGCATTACTCTTCTGTATACGTAAAACTTTCCTTGTGTATGTGCCCATTACTTTACGATGTCCGCTTGACCAATCAACATCCATTCGCTTACAAACCGGGATTCGAACCCGGCCCTACTGAGTGGCAGATAATGACTACTATACTAGATTATATAGGTGCCCGTCATTAAAAATAGCCGCTTAATGTAATCAAATGTTCTAGGACGGATTCAAATATATAATATCGTAAAGTAAACGTTTCATAAAATCACATTGCCATTTATAAAGACCAACCATTGTCAGCGACAACGTTTAGTAACGTTGATACTGAACAAAAAGGGTCATGATTAAAAACATTTCTTGGAATTTTACTGTTTCTATTAGTCATAATAAGGGTTGTTTTAGGAGTGGTTCAAGAAAAATGACGAGGTGTCCAAGGATAAAAGAAATTGTCACTAAAGACTCCAGCCAACGCCCTAAGGTCTTCGCACATTCTCTAAACACGCCAACAGAAAAGTGTCAGAGAAAATTAGTCCCTTTTTTACTTCAAGAATATTACAGACAAATTAAAACTGTACCCTTGTTTTAGGATAGCTGAGGAAATTATCATTGGATCCCTCGTGTATAAAACAATACCGTTACACTCCAAGAAAGAGTCAATCCTGATAATTAAATTATACGGCTGCACAGAAATAACCTTTAATAACCTCAATGCACAAGTAAAACTGTAAGAAATAGTAATGGAGTGTTTTTTAAATCAACTAACCAAAATGTGTAAGAGCGCATTGATATATTGCAATTAAAATTTTGATCTGTTTGATCGGGTTGAAAAATTGCAATCATATATGACAACGTATACAAAATAGTACAAATAGCTTCGGATTGTGGAAGGCAGTTTAAAATTAGAATAGTTGAGAAGTTAGTTGGTTGAATAGTTAAAAATGCTCATACATTCTATCCGAAGTAGCTGAGTTTTTAAAGTTTTTTATGCCAATAGAAACGGAATATAGATTTTTACTTTGAGTATCACATCAATTGGAATAAACATTTTCACAACCCCAAATTACAAAGAATTCTCTATTCTTTAAAACTATTATTACTTTAAAATTGTATGAAATGTAGAAGTCAGAGGTTGTAGTTCGATAATTTACTTTTACGAACAATTTGTTCAGGGTAAAATGCTAGTACGGTTTTAATAGTATGAACCTTAAAGGAAAGAAAGGTAGATATTAAATGAAGATAGGTCTTAAAAGAAAATATCATGTTTTGATTTTATTCGTTTATTTATTTTTATTTTTTGATTTTTAACAAAAATAGGCATGTATTGGTTACTTGATTTGGTCCACTTGGAAGAGCAACGGAAAATTGCGAGTTCGAAACTTGGTCCAACCAAAAGACCGTGGTCCACGATAAATATGTCGTGGCTTCAAATATCCTCACGTCGGTGTGGTGTAGAAGTTTGGAGAGTGGAGTGCCAGCTCAGGTGTTATTCTCGTCATCTGACCGTGGTTCAAAATTTCGAGGTGTCCTTTGATCCCGACCGTCGCCAGTTCCCCTTTGTGTTGCTCCAATGCGACGTTAATTAACTACCTACCTATCTACCAAAGCTAACAAATTCTTAAGACCGCCATCTCAAAGAATCCTTTGATATATTTGTGGAACCTCAGGGTTCATTTTCGGTGACATTGTTAAGTCACCCAGATCATCAAGTCCTCCCTTTATCTATACTCGAGTATCAGTACCATGCTAGGTGTCTGGCCCCCAAATTACTAAATAACAATTTTATACTGGTAAAATAACCCAAATTATATTGGTTAAATAACAATCTCCTCATATAAGACAGCTATGCTTCCAAGTACTCAATGTTCAGTTTGCACAATTTCGTACTTATGCACAAATGGATAGCTTTATTAATGAATCGATTATTCAGGTCCCCTCTCATCTTCGGAACCCGGTACCATGGTTCCAGTGTTCCTCCACATGTGGGATCCCCGATCCAGAAAAAAGTATAAGAATTGTCTTGGCAAATGTTGAATACAAATCGAATACAGGGTCGTTCCAAAGTGGTGTGCTGGGCTTGCACTTCCACGTAGTCTGTTAAAGTAGGAAAGGTCTGGAGAAGGGTGAAATATACCTTCAACTTCATACATCAAATAAACATGTCTAGCCAATACATTTTTAAATGGATCGGAAAAAATTGTACTTAGATTAATACTTATTCATTCTTTGTAGGTTCTTTTTGCGTCTGTAATAAAAGATACTAATGAATGTGCATGTTTTGTTCTTTGTATTAAAGTATTCAAAAAATCTTCATCAAGGGACGGGATGTATTCAGGAGAGCCCACTGGTCTCGAAATCCTAACAATATGATTCAGAATTTGAGGAAGCTATTGAGAAATACATTAAAAGATTTGTAAGAGAGTAAGTTTGCAAAAAAGATACAAATAAATCTGCACATATTTTGTTCTTTACATTAAAATATTCAAAACATATTCATAAACAAGGGATGGGATGTGTTCAGGCGGATAACAACGAGTCTCGAAACCCTCCCAATATGATTTCGAATTCGAAAATCCATTGGAAAATCCATGCTGAAAATATTTATATCAGGAATCGAAGTTTCGTAAATCACACAGGTAAAATATACATCTGCATGTATCAATAATCCGAAAACAGTCGAAAAAAATCTTTAAACGTATTATTACGGCATTTAGGGTCCCAGGAAAAACAATCCTTTTCTAAATATGTGCTTGTTGAATGGATTTCTCTTAGAAAAAAAGAAATTAAACGTGTCTGATAATATGCAACTTGCTAAGTTTTGCACGTGGGTTGCTAATATCTCATAAACGGCCCTGATAACATTATAAAATAGAATAAATTTATTTGACCCACTTATTTGAAATTGAAATTAAAAAGTTATTGTTTACAATGTCTCTGATTTAAACTATTAACGATTCATTTATCAGCAAGCAAGCCTCCTTTTTCAGAACAGATAGAAATGCGTTCATTGTTCCATCAGCCCGTAATTTTCCTTTGACCCACAACTCCCTTTAAGCCGTCTTTGTAAGATTAAATTGCTTGGTTACCAATTCCATATTTAATTTGGAGTTCTCAATTACCCTGGGTTTCTTTCATTCGTAATTTACACACATCGAAAATCAATGCACCTTCATCGAATCATGCCAACCTGCAGCAACACGTGAATAATAGAATAGCACCTCCTGCTGTTTCAAGAAGTAATTACCTCTGGATAACTTCTTATCCCAAAGCCCTGATAGTAATGCAATCAACGAACTGGGGAAAGTTTCGAATATTAACATTGACAATGCGCTGTTCTATGTTGCAAGATGTATCTGCAAAGTTTTTAATTAGATGAGTGAAATTATCTCTGAGGGGGAATAAGAGGAAATTGCAGATAAATATACCAAATACCCTTCATTGCCGTGTTCAGGAAAGTTTGAATAGATTGTAAAGTGGTATGTCGGTGAGAAATGCCCAAAAGGGGAATTTGGGAATGTTTCAGAGGATTTGGCTTATAGTTATTTAGAAATACATATCACGTTAACTTTTAGCATTTTGTTAAAGAGCATTATATAGAGATATACATACGGATTTACGGATTTTCCCTATTCTTATTTTACTAAATCATGTATATACTTAGAATTTTCTCATTTTCAGCGGTGTTGGTGAATAGTATACAATATCGCCAAAGGAACGAAAATTAAAATAGATTTTATCATGTTTGTGTGTTATGGATATATAAAAACAATTGTAGATGAAGTTGCAAAACAAATTCAATCAGACAGTTTTAGTTTGTATGGTCTAGTGACTCGAATTAACTCGTTAAGATCATTGATATTTTTGAAACACTTAAGTTTGGGTTTGATTTTGTCCTTTTTCGATTTATTTTGATATACGGAGTTTAATTGGACAAGAATCTAATAAATAAAGTGCATTCCAAACGCTAGGAACTTTCATCACTAAATCGAAATACGATCCCAAGGCCAATTATACAAAATGTCTGAAGGACTAAACACTAGGCCAGAGAGTTTGAACAGACAGAACAAACTTTCACATAGCTTTATATAACACACTAGCAAAGTCTGATATTGGAATTCATTTATTTGAATAGGCGCGGTCAGAACATGCTACATTTATGCCCCTAGCCCTGTTTCATTTTCCCTAATTTGTCATCAAGCTAATTTGATTAGTGTGGCCAGGTTGGTTAAGCCTCAAGTACTATTTAAAAAGTTTTAATAGTTATTGAATTTAGAGAAGCTTTCCGCATCCATTTGTCAATTTAATGAAATAATGGACCTTCGAGTAGCCAGTCAGTCATTGGCACATATGAGGGCAATAATGGCTCAGTAGGCTTTGCCCACTGGGCTAGCACATAGACGTGAAATTTAAGTAGACTGAGTATTGCTATTGAGAGAAGCTTCACAAAGTGACTAACATGTCTAACAGTCGATTTGGCATTTTATCGCTTCAGTTGGCTAGCATCTTATGACAGCGTACATGTGTGAATGAGCATTTTTGTAGAATGATGACAAAAATGGGGAAATCTCCGGTCTACTGCTCTGTTGCACTGACCAAGCAAACGATGAATCAGTGGGTGGTCATCTTCTCCCGCACCATGTACTAATCATATGATGAATGCTTACTTCATCCTGTAGACAAAAGCAGTTTAAAAGTCAAGTTGCTACTAGTTTTGGTCGTATGATCCTAGGCAGATAAAAATGTTACCATTATTCACTCTACTTTTATATTTTCACTGTAACTGTAGGTAGCACAGGTTCGATTCCTGTAACTACCTTGGGTGTCTTTCATTTAAAGATTCGGTAAAACTTTCTTTGTGTATGCTCGTGTACGTCCATTTACTTGACGGGAAAACATTACTTGACACAACTTGGACAGATCTAGCTCTAGCGCCATAAAATATAAACAACTAACCAACTACACATATGTTGATCGAACTTGTAAACAGATGCTTTAGTGTTCAACGAAGAGGTGTATAGGCTGGCAAAAGTGGATGTCAACAAAAAAGGCCATCAAAACAAACTGGAAGTCAAACGACATCCCATTCACTTCCGACAGCAAGTTAGGAGGTTCATTTTGGCATGCTGGCAAAAAGAATGGGACGAGGGTATTACTGGACGTCTTCTCCATGAAATTCTACCCAAATTGAACAGTAGACCGCTCGTCGAAGGTAGAAGAACGTTGCAGTTCTTCAGAGTCCATGGGCGTCCAAACCTACTTCAATAGCTTTGAACTGAAGGACACGCTCCTCTGTGCATGTGGACAGGAGGACACTCCGCTACGCTACGCCAACCCAATGTGAAATCACTAAATCCCTTCACATCAGACATCCTTCAGGTCATCTGACGTTAATTGAAAGAAATTTATCTTCAAACATAAGGGTTACATAAAACTTATAGGCCAACTACTGGACTTCTCACACAGCCATAGCCACTAGATGGAAGCGGTACATTGACCAGGACATACCAAGTGGACATGTCCTCGGGCACGTGATACCACAGTACACCACTTACGGTCCATTTTGTAACTGCGCTTTTCGTTCTTTCTTCTATATTTTCTAGGAAAATTACAGGGATGCCCACCATACTGGTCAATCTTTTTATAGGACATACACAACAATACTTCTGGTATAAGATGTTATGTACCGCTCGCTGAATGATTACTCTAAGAACTCTTACATAATGGCATTCATTTAGCACATGCAGTCTTAGACGAAGCCTATAGAAGCGAATATTTTTTTTAAAATCTTTTTATTTTAAGTTAATTCTTAAGACTGGTTAAACGAATTAAAATATGAATTTTTTACAATATGCCAAACACATTAATTGTAAACATTAATAATGCCTTATAAGATTTACATTATGGCATGTGTTAGCAAATGCTATCTAAATAAGACTAGTATCGGAAGAGATGAAAAGAATATGTTTATTCAATCGAATTTCAAGGCAACTCGAAGAAACTGTTTAAAGGAATCCACATTTTTCATAATGCGTCTAACAAATGCATTACTTGTAAACGTTATTCTCCAATAATGAATGCAATCATTTAATAGTTGCGTTCCGTCCCTTTCTTTGTCTTCGCCTTAAATATTCGAGAAACTCTTATTGTTTAGTGAGAAGTTTATTAGTTGATTGCGAGTCCATAAAAAGTGTCAACTTTGATCATAATTAAAAAGGATCCATAAAGAGATTCGATTCTTTGCGTTCGGATCCCATCAAAAGCTGCCGGCAATTACCAAGGTTTAATGCAATTGTTCGAAGTTTATTAATTTCTTTTTGTGTGGTAAGAATTTTACCTCTCAGTAATTACTAATTACATTGCTCGAGTTCATAAGAAACAAGTTAATTACAGCATTCTGTATTTAATTAGTAATCTTCCGTGCGATTCATCTAATTTGAAAAAAGTAGTGATCCCTTTAAGAATCAGCATCCGTTTAATATTTCTTTGGCTCTCATAAATGTTTAAAATATTCAATTAATAACTACGGATAAATTAATCTTTTGTTGCGGTATTAATAAAGAGAAACCCGCGCTTCCTAATCTTCCTCATAAAGGAACTTTTTTATTCACAGGAATACATTTAAGCTCAACTTCATTACTCGTAATTATGTTTTGGTTTATTGACAATTTTAAATTTTATGTCATTATAAGAATGAATGAACAAATAAAGTAGCTTATGCATAGTTTTCCTTTTCATTAAAATCTCCTTTTCATTCCGCCACCAAATGAGTTCCTCGTGTTGTATTTATTAATATCGTGAAGTTAGAAATTTCAATTTTAAATGAAGAGTAAGCTTGTTTCTAATTTCTTAACTAGACAAATTCCTCTCTGGGTGTATTTCTTTCTTCTGTGTCAGTAAAACTTTCTTTGTGTTATTACTTGATATTGTATGCCTTGTGTCTGGTGCAGCATGGCGAAATATGGCCCTTGCGCCATAAAAGCCCAAAGAAACCAACCAACTTAACTAGACAAATCGCATACGTCGAAGAAAAGTTTCATCTCAAGAAACGCACATTTTAATTTAAGCTACAGTAGCCATCTTTGAAAGCATATCTACATCGAAAAGAATATTCACAAGTCAATTTTATAGAACTGTAGCAGTTAGAATGTAAAAACTTATAGTGAAGTCTCAAGAGGGTTTGTTTTTTACCATGGTCGGATGACGAGTCAACACCTGAAGCTGGCAACCCACTCCCCGAACTTCCACACCGCGCCAATGTAAGGTCATTTGAGGCCACTGAAGATTTAACGTGCACCAGCCACCACGTACACGACAGTCTTTCTTCCGACGATTCACTCATCCTTCTCATTAGTGATTATTTTTAATTTTACTGATTTGATTTTAAAATGAATTACAAATAATAGTGAGCAATGTAGTGTTTGCGGGTACAATTTATGTTTCTTTATTTCATTTTAATAAATATTTTTATTTTTATATCTCTATAGTTTCGTTTGCAAACCAGTTTTGAAATTATATAATCAGACACAGTTACAAAATTTTTTGGTGAAATTAATTATCGGCACAACTATACTTGCAATATATTATCGTTGAGAAAGAGTTTTCCTGATGGGTAACAAAGAAAACTGTTTCTGAAAAGGGGACCTCGAGCCAAAAAAATTCTAGAAATTATTATTCCCAGGTTCAATCGGGAACCATAAAATTTGTATTCTGTATTTGAATTTAAGTAGGGCATGCCGTAAACTACAATGCATTTCCCTTCTAAGGTAAACTATTCGTGCTAAATCTAAATATAATGCTTAAGTCATGCAACATAATTTTACGATATGCATTTCTGATGGCATAATACATGTTATCTATCACAATGACATGCTCATGCATGAACGAAGATCGTATATTCAGAGTTGTGATACATTTCCCCTATCAGTAACTGTGAGAAGTGTCATGTGGTTATGTCACCCGAAAGTGTGGCTTGTAACGTGCGAACTTTCCTTTGGACCGAAATGATGATATGATTACATTAAAATGCAGATCCATTGTACCATCACTCTATTAACTGTTCACCTGTCACTATGCATGGAATTCAGAACTCTTGGATTTTCGACACATCCTTCATGCTGTTACTTCATGAAAGCAATCATGCCCTTCACAGAATTTGAATAAAATAGTCATAGAAATGTGATCAGATAATTAAACATGAAAATTAGACTTTCATTTGAATTTATTACGCTGAAAAGTATTGATTTGTGAATACTGTAACACCCCCTCTGAAAGCCACGAGATTTCCGAGTTGTGTAATGCAGCAGGTATGTACCTTAACTTCTGTTTCTTATTTAACCCTCCAAGTGGTTTCGACGAGATATCTCGTCCATCAAGATCTGATGGTTTTTGCTAATAACGATATATCTCGTCATCAAGAAGGCCGATTGAATTCCAGATGAAGAAGGTGTTGCCTTTTTCCTGTGATGACGAAATCAAGATCAGATCAGTTTTCTCTAATGACGAGATATCTCGTCCACCAAGATCTGGTCAGCCTCGCCAATAACGAGATAACTCGTCGAGACAACCACCAGGAGGGGTAATTGAAAATACTGTTAGAAAGATATTTTTCCATCCTGCAGTAATTATATAAATATGTAATATTATATATATATATATATGTATATATATATATATAGATAGATAGATATAGATATATACCCTTACACTCACGATTACGGATTATTTCTCCCCATCCGGGACCTCTGGGGCAACATAATCAAACTATAAATTTTCATTAGCGCTAATCGTCACTTCTATTCTCAGTTTGGTTGCCTCAACTTCTCCCCGGGAATTGCCAGCGGGAAAGGGAGAAGTACTTTAAACAGACCCTTTCGCTCTGCCCCTAGGGATGAGAATTGCCTTTTTCTTGTCGAGTCCACTACGATCCTCAGAAGACGAGTTAATGACAGGGGTTAGATTTCTTCCTGGGCGTGTTGGCTCCGTTGTAATGATGTCGCCGGTGACGCTTTATTTAACCGACAGGCACAACTTTTGGGATGGATTTTCCCGAGTCCCATTACTTTCACTTGAATGCCTGTTCCGGAATTTTGTCTTCAGGACTCGGGGATTCTGCGTTGGCGCATCGGAGTATAGTCGAGAAGTGATTGAGTCGTAATCACTTGATGAATAATGGAACTGAAATGGAATAATTTCAGTTATATAAGACGAAATTAAATTCCATAGAATGAATTTACACAATATTACACATTGCAGTTCTACTTTAAATCTGCAATTATCGGAAAATTTCCAATTCGCATGCCGGGGCATGGTAGAGTCGCTGATTAGTCGTGATCAATCGGTAGAGTCATGGATTAGCAACGGGAAGTTTGCGAGTTCGAGATTCGGTCCAACCAAGGACTGTCGTGTACATGGTTGCTGGGCATATTAAATCTGTCGTGACCTCAAATGTCCGTACTTTGGCGTGGGGTGGAAGTTTAGAGAGTGGTGCGCCAGCTCAAGTGTGATCTCGTCATCTGACCATGCTGCAAAATTATTAGGTGTTGCTCTAGGATCTTTCTTTTCGTGATTGATTTCCCGTTGTGTTGATCCAGTGGGGTCAGTGCATGCATGTCTTACACCCGCTAAAACAATATTAATGATACTTCTTCCTCGATTTTTAAATAGAAGTCATAATACGAGGTAATACTCCGTTTTATGTCTTCCATCAACTATGCAATTTAATGTAACCACGGGCTGTTGTAGCCCATTAAGTAGAATCGAGGATTAGCAACCAAGGGATTGCGAGTTCGAAACTCAAACAAACCGAAACCTTCGTGAACTGGGAGTCACGATAAATCTGTTGTGGCGTGATGTGTGCCAGCTGAGGTTCACCTCGTCATCCATCTGACCGTGGTTTAAAGTTATGAGGTGTTGTCCTTGGATCTTTCTCATAGAGAATGATCCCGGAACGTCAGCAATAGCCGGTTGCGTTGCTCCAGTGAGAAGTAAATTCAACTACTTCAAATTCGTCTGTTTAATTATTGCAATTTATGTCCTTTTTCTTTCGTTGAGTTACAATAGATTATGCTTCTATGAGCTCGCACTGGGGGAAAATTTCAAACATTTGTTCCTCGTGTTCAATTTTGTGTGTATTATAAATGCAGACGCCACCTAACTGGAATAGTGGTCGTAGCGTTTGTCTGCTACCCAGTACGTTCCGTGTTCGAAACTCGGTTTGTAAGCGCATGGATTTTGGTGATTGTCGCAGTTAGGAGAAACGGCGACTTAACTACTGGGTACTCCTTCCCAAATTAGAGGTATTTCGAGTCTGAACAAACTAGGCGGATTACTAGATTTTACTTTTGCTTCCCAAATGGTCTAACATGATACATATTGAGTTTACCTTAAAATGTAGCTTATCGTCATTTTGATGACTGCGTTTGTTCTAATTGACGTTTGCCAATCATATATCAATACGGAATTCCCATTCGTTAAGTCCTGAAATCGTATTAAAAACAAGCTAAGTGACGTCACGTTCGGAATACGTACAAGGAAACACGTTCCGTCATAGAAACGCTACTATAACCTACATATAGATTGGCAGAAAATGATTCTCTGTCTCAAAAAAATAATATAGACGCACTACATGGCCTAATTGGTATAGTTATCTTACCGTTTGTATCATAAAGGAAATATAAAAGAAGAGTGATTAACGGTAACCTTTTTCTGTGAGCAGGATCAGACGATCAAAACTAGTAGAAACGTGACCCTTAGACTACTTTCGCCTGCCGAGAGGAAACGGATATCACCATCTGATTGATCGATGAGTCGGGAGAAGACACCAATCCATTGATTCAACGTCTGATTGCTCCGCGCAGTATACTTTCGAAAGAGATTTCACATTTTTTATCACCTCAATGTTTCACAGAGCAGTCACATGATTACTAGTCGACATGTTGGTAACACTTTTTGAAGCTCCCTTAACCACTTAGAGCACGAGTTTTTTTCGGAAAAACTGGTAAAAAATGATCGAGTTTTTTTTTTGACAGAAAATGAATATATATATAGGTATAGTGTAAGTTATTTTTTGCGATTTCAGTTGCGAGGAGGGGTAAAAGTTATAAAAAATTATTATACAAAGTGTAAACGATTTGATTACATGTTTATTTTGAATTTCAAAATATTAATAATAATAAAATATTAACTTCAGATTCACTTCCATCACTCAAGAGATCATCACTTTCATCGCTGAAACTTTCTGATAAATTGGCATATTCAAAATCGTCACAGTCTCTCATTATCAGATAACTTTTTCTAAACAAGTTACAAAAACACTTAGTAAAAATTAATTTATGGTTAACTGTTCACTTTTATGATATTTAACGTAATAAAAATGGATATATTACCTTTTAGACACCTAATAACTGCTTTATAAAAAAGAATTCCTAACAAACTTATAGCTAATCATCAAAATGCACCACTTGGTTTACACAAGAAAAATGGTGCATAGTGGTGCCATCTACGGTAAATAAGTTTAATATCCATCTATAAATAAGTGGTAAATCATCTATGATAAATAAGTTTATGCCATCTTTGGTTTAAGTTTAATCTAGCCTATCTATTTTTACTAGAACGGAAGAGCGCCCGTGTGAGACACGGGCATGTGCAAATTTGCCGGTAACTTTCGCCCGTGTCAAACACGGGTAAATGCGTTAAGTGGTTAATAGCAATGCTCTGTCTACTTATGTTTCAAGTCTTTCGTTTGTATGACACCCAGTAAATCCCTGCTTCGAATCTGGGTTTACAAATCCGTGGATGTTGGTGATTGTCCCTGTTAAGAGAAACTGCGATTAACCCACTAGTTGCTCCTTTCAAATAGCCATCAGTTTTCCCCATGGCGCGCTAATGAACAAAGAGAATAGGGCATTGGAAAATAATAAATAAATGCAGTACAGCCAGTTGTGCTGTTAAGCTATTCCATTTTAGAAAAGTGAATAACTTATTGCACTTTAAAACACACTTATAATATCTTAGAACAGCTCTAACAAATTGCAACTCTTACACTCTCAACTAACTCGACTTAAATTAAGTATAGGACACTAAATCCTAATTTTAGCAAATTTTCCATTGATACATTAGAGAAATAACAAGATTCGAATTTTTTGAGAAATGTTTTAACAAGAAAATTAAGAATGTAAACCACGATATCCAGGTTTTGTTTCCACTGCTGATTAAATGAGCCTATAAATATTGGAACACGTTTCCACAAAAACATATTTCTTTCAAAAAATGCACTAGGACAGTTATATCAAGTAAGTAGGTCGATGATTAGACATAACATGTGATAGAAATTTACGTCGTAATTTTTTATAGCAACACAATGGGCTATTGGCGACTATCCTGGATCAATCTCGAAGGGAAAGATCCGAGGATAAAGCCTCGTAATTCTGAACCACTGTCAGTTAACGAGTGACATTTGAGTTGGCGCCCCATTCTCACAAACTTCCACGCCACGCTATGGAGCAGCTTGTCCGCTTTTGGACCTTGCACCATAAGACCCAAACATCCAATCTAATCCACACCACTCTAGCCTAGGGATATTTGAGGCCATGACAAATTTAACCCTCCTCCTTCTCTTCTCCAGAAAACTTAATGTTCTAAAGTTCTTGAAACCCGAAGTCCTATTACATTGGTAGCAAAATACGGACTTTTGGGGTTACACATTTTATTCTTTGGTTTTACGGTATGTGTTACCACATCTGCGGGCCAAATAAAAATATTTAGAGGGTCGTATCAGGTCTACGATCCATGTATATCTGGACTACGCGCTGGTTAAACCTATTTAGATGCCCGGGTCTGGTCTACTGACTTGATAAAAATTCTTGGAGGACCGTATCTGGTTTCCAGCTTGAGATGAATCTATTCGCTACAACTAATGTATCTTACGAATACGGTTTTTTGTGGACGAACTGGTTAAATTTACCCGCGATGAGAACAACTATAAATAGCGAAAAATATATACACCTAGTACTCAATGTTTAACTTATTCCGAATATGAAAATATATCTTTTAAACCATGGGATTAGACTTGTGGCAGCACAGAAACCATTTCGTATAGAACCAGGTACCTTAGTACCGCAAACCCCCCCCCACACACACACACACCCGTAGGGCTTAGGAGTTGCATAAAACTTTGTTATAATACAGGACTTGCCTCATCTAAAGACTAGGGACCTAAGCGAGCAATATTATTTGATTCGTTCAGTAGCTTAAACTTCAAATGCAGCATTTAGCGCCATCTATTGTGTGGTTACCTAAGTAAACGAATATTATTTAGTAGCGATATAAGTTACTATTAACATGCATTTCTCAATCGCAGAACTTATATGAATTCTAATCTATATAAAATATAATTGCAAAGCATAATCATTATTTTCAATCTGTACAATTTCGTCCTTTAATTATTTTCTCAGCAGAAATCCTACAATTAAACACAAGTGCTCTTTCAAAAGAAATACATGTCAAAGAAATAAATCTGTAAAATAAGAAAAGTTAATTTGGTTGTTCGTTTATGCACTGTGGATTTACATGTAAAGAGATCAAAACTGTTTTAAAAACTGCAAATACATTATAAGGCTTATGAAAATAATTTTTATTTAACAAAAATATGGGAAAATGTTTTATGAGACTTGTTATAAATTCGGAAAAACAATCTAAGTTGGCCTCTGTCTGTACTTTATACAAGTTTACACCGTTTGACTATTCCACACTAAATTTGTTACACTTTCTTTAGAACTCTGCCGGTAACTTAGGCTACATATTAACACCCGTTCTGTTTATCCTAGGTGTACAGAGGGCTGTATGGTGGATTTGTAGCTTTTACTAGGTGTTGAATTCTATCCCTCAGTTTTGCCTGCTCTACCTGACCATTATATATTATAATTATACCATAGAACATATATATATTTTCAAAATACTTTTCGTTCTATTAAAATGCTGGTGAGTACTTCTAAGATAATTATTGTTTTGATCGCGAAAAATTTAAATTACAGTTATATCACATAACAAACATCGTCGACTTAGAGCAGAAACTCATTAACTGACATTTTATAACACTAAATGCTTATTTTCATGATCTGAAATATATATATTGTAATCTGTTTAAAAGATATATAACACTATCGAAATGTTAATAGGTTTTATTTTTAACACAAACATATCATTGTTCTTAAACAGCTGTTGAGAAAAATTATATTTTCATTCATTCATTTGAATAAAAAAATTCGCTTTCGTCAATTAATGAGTTTCTGCTCTAAGCCGAGGATGTCTATTTGCTCAAAGGCTTCTCGGTCTAAAAATGCTTGTGAATGCTTCTAAGATAATTAATATTATGATTGGGAATTATTTTTTTAGAATTAATTAGAATAATTAGGGAGAATTTATATTTAACATATTTTTTGGGGATACAAGTTTTTTCATATCAATCATGTAAAACAAAGTAAAAATCCATCAAATTGAAAAACATTAAAAGGCTAGGAAGTTTTTGAATCATCACTTGCTCCTGTATTCGTTTTAAACTGCAATATCGCTCACAATAGAGTTAACAAGTTTTAAAAGCACATTTATTAGGATAAGGCTTTGAGTATATAAAGATAAAGGAAACGATTTCATTGCCCCTTTGTTCCTGATTTTAAAAAATTTCACAACTTTATTCGATTGCTTCAACATAAGAATTTAAATTTTAGTATTCGCCATCGTTTCTTTTTTGTTCCACTTAATTTAAAATGTGCAATGTATTTTTCTAAAAATTGTATCTTCTAAGTATGGAAAATATTCGCTCATGAAAAAGCATGGAAACACCAGGATTGTGTTTTGTATTGATATTTACTGGCTTCTCTGAAAATATGAATCGGATAAAAAATATTTTAAATTGATACAATCGCGATCTTTGCATTGCCATCTGCTGAGGAGTTCTAACTCTTACTATGTTTGACAGGTGTAGTGGGGGTCAGTGGGTTTGCCCACCGCTCTAGTAGCCTGTGAACCGTCGGTAGTGCAGGTTTCATTCCTGTAATTACCCTGTGTGTATTTCTCTTGTGTGTCAATAAAACTTTTCTCGTATGTGTGTCCATTTACTTGACGGGCAGGTATTTGAATTGTTACGTCAAAGTGCGGAAACGCAACTGGCTATTGACGACTATCCGGGATCAATCCCGAAGGGGAAGATTAGAGGACAATACCTCGTACCATGGTCAGATGACTAGGTCAGCATCTGTTTACTTGATGGGGGAAAATTGCTTGCCCAGATCTGGCCCTTGTGCCATAAAAAATAATCAACGTCTGTCACGGAAAATCTCACCAGCTTCTGAATCAATTTTTTATTCTTCCATTCTCTTCCTTACTGTAGGAGGATACTCATTTTGAACTAGAATGACGTGCGAACCAAAACATCTCATCTAAAATGCATACGCGAGCATGCTTCTGCGCATATCTATTTTTGAACAAAATGTCATCAACTTCTTGTTCAGATCAGGTGTAAAAATGTCAGATGTTGATAACTAGCATTCGTCTAACATTGTAATTTTTAAATTGGAAATATATAACATCATCGTTAAATACTTATAGCAGCCTTCACGTACCTACAGCAATTACTAAAATAGTAAAATGTTATAAATCGCTGTTGTAAATTATGAGAGGGAATTTCAAAACTTAAGAATCAGGGCTCATCTGAAGCAGTCTGTGAAAGTAGCTTTTCAAAGAACAAGATTTTTCTGAACGCTTTTTTAGAATTTTTTGGTAATGTTTTATAGATGTCTAATCCTTGACTGCAGAACGAAATTAATTATCTCTTAACCCTCTGAGCAGCACTGTTCCACCCTGCAACCTGCCAGTTTTCCCCGCATGACTTAACCAATTTTAGTTATCTTGACCAATAGAATCCTTCCTAAGTTTCTTTCAACCAGTAGGTGTGGCTATTTAATCATAAGTTGTAGTTTAGTGTTGTAGGTCTAGTAGTGTTTTAGGTTAAAAGCAATAGACATTACTGGAAAATCACTTCAATCTGAGAGAGTCAAGATTATATTTTGCCATTTTAAAACTTGACAAGCATTCAATAATAATTGGATATTCGACAGGTATTCAATAATAATTCGATACTTGACAAATATCGAATAATAATTGGATACTTGGCAAGTAATT
Source organism: Meta bourneti (assembly GCA_933210815.1). Lineage (NCBI taxonomy): Eukaryota > Metazoa > Arthropoda > Arachnida > Araneae > Tetragnathidae > Meta > Meta bourneti. The sequence goes on along the minus strand of OW119927.1, from coordinate 35,352,075 downwards.
CAATAATAACTGGATACCTAAGAAGTGTCGAATAAATTGGATTTTGACAAGTATTCAATAATAATTGGATCTATGCATCTAAATCATCCAATAATAAATGGACACTTCCAGTACCAATTGGACAAATTTATTGGACACTTCCAATAAATAGACAAATATCCAATTACCATTGAATACTTAAAATTAATTCATCGTGTTATTGTAATAATACGACGAATTCATTCTATAAATATATTCAAGTTGGAAAAAGATGCGCCGTAAAATGCTATTTGAGAGAGGTTTTAAATAGCTTATATCTTCGAGCCGAGCTCTCCAATGGAACTAACTATTCAACATTCTCCTAATAAGACGGTCGTAAGTCAGTCGTATAATAAAGCCGATGATAAATAGCCTCTCTATTCACCAACTCTTTGGATGCTGCTGAAATCCCTTATGTTTAAGCCCTGAAGTATATCTTTGACGAAACTTCCAAGGGGCGCCATCATTAACTTTTATGGAAGAACTACGATGCAAGTGGTTGTCAAGGTATTATGTTTAAGCGGTATCGGATGCATAGAATTAACGACAGGATAGTTTCAACAGGAATGTGGAAGTAATTATGAACATGTTGATATTTTCCCTATTCTTCATCGACTAATATATTAGATTAAAATAATATAGCACTACAGGATTTCCACGGTAATTAAAAAGGCCTGATTTTTCAATTGAGCTTTTAATGTCTCTTAAAGTCTTCATATTTGTTTAAAGTCCTAAAATTAAGAAAAAGCGTTATTTTTTGCAAAAACATTACACATTTTATTTCGACTTCAGGCAAGTAATAAAGCAATTTTAAGAAGTCCAATTCAATACAGGTATAGAGTCACAGATTAGCAACAGAAGGGTTGCGAGTTCGAAACTCGAACAAACCTAAGATCGGCATGTAAGTGGGGGCTGGTGCACTTTAAATCTGTCGTGGCCTGAAATGTTCTCATATTGGCATGGTGTGTAAGTTTGGAAAGTAATGTGCCAACTCAGGTATTGACCTCGTCATCTGATACTGGATCAAAATTATGAGGTATTGTCCTGGTATTATTCCCTTCGGGACTGATCCCGTACAGTCGTCAATAGCCCGATGTGATGTTGCAGTGTGACGCACATTCAACTACCTACCAATACAGGTCTTTCATTACACCCGCTAAAAGCAATGTTAATAACACTTGAACTTTGACAAGTATCATTATTGGGTCTGAAATTTAACCATAATACTCAGGAAAGGTTCTTCACCTATGCATTCACAGGTTAATCAACTTCAATCTATGTTGAATATAAGCTTAACATAGCCTTGAAAAGGCTTTAATAAGGCCCTAATTTTCAGTTATTTAAGAGTAGGAACCTTGCACAAGACCCATCATAAAGTATTGGCTCAGGAAATTTCAACAAAAATATTTGACGCTCCAAATAAATCTCCCTTGATAAATAATTTTTATAATTTTTGCTAATTTGAATTAAACTTAGTATACAAAATACTCATAAATTCTTTTACACATTGCAACATACAGCAGAATAAAAAATACTGACATACATAACTGCATGCTATTTTGCCTATTTATTGGTAATAATTTAATGATACGAATGGCCTTTATACAAAGAAACTTGTATAATTCGAACTTCTTTAATTCCAATTATTCCCTAATGTGAAATCTTTTTTGGTGCCTTCCTGAATTTTCTTATAATTTTTATGTAAAACCGCATGTTTAATTTTAATTTTGAATAATTCGAATATTTTCTTGTTCGACAAAACATTTTTCACAAACAAGCTTCCTTTAATTTTCCTTAAAAACTGCTGCAAAAAATTTAATAATATTCAGTGCATGTCATTTGCATGTGCATACATTACATGTAACATTCGGGCTCTGTAATCTCTAACTCCTCTCCTTACTTCATTAGATTCATTACATTCATTCACTTCTTATCAGTAACTCACCGCATCTCACGTAATATACAATTTTGTAGTGACTATATTAATTGAAATTTCACCTGTGTTTGCCATTATTTCTGGCTCAAATCCGGGTGTTTACAAAACATTGATTAGGATGCTTACAAAGTAAATTGCATTTTTTTAAATTAAAACCTTTGACAAACTAAAAATACCTTTAATTAAGACCCTTTTTTGTCAAGTTATTTTATGTTAACTAAAATATGTGTATATGTATTTTTTCAAAAGCGTTGTTCACTTTTCTCAACGCCTACAAATTCTTAGAAAACTTGTAAACTCTCCGTTAATTACTTGATATTAATTTTCGGATATCGTTGAATCCAAAAAACTTCTTTAACACGAATTCTTGACTAATTCGAATATTTTTGGTGGTCATAACGTAGATCACAGATTTAGTTTGTGGCAAAGAATAACGAAACCCAGAAATTAAATAAAATTAGCTACATGTGTGGAAGCATTCTGTTCGATACAAGAACTGAACCCTTATATACTCTGCCTTTTGACTAAGATAATAAAGGCTGACACAGAGTAACAATTCCTTGCGGTTTCCTGACATTAATGATGTGTCTTGTCTTTTAGTTCCCACGAAGAAACAAGGTTTGGATAGAAGGGACAGTAACATGAGATGAAGAGTGCTTCTCCCTTGTGGCAATTAAAATGGTTCTTGCTCGTTCCTTATACATGGGGTAGTTACGTAGAAGTATAGATAAAATACTGCACGAATTTCTTTCTTTTTTTTAATTTTAAAATGTGTAGATATACTTACTTTTACATTTAATCTCTAAATACTATCTATTTTATTCCTTTCCTTGATGTGATACATTCCGTACTGACAGACCATAGTATCTGCGCTAAAGTGTCTTAATTATCTACCCTTAATCTATTGATAGCAGAGTCATTTACTCACATTTCATATCTTATTTAAATCCCTTTAAAATGAATCTAAGCATTAATATGCACATGTCATACACTTATAAATGAATTAGTCAAAATATAAAACATCATTTTATTTATGTTTTTCAAATTTTCTCCTACTCTTATTAATTCTCATTTCCAATGAAGTGCATGGTAAAAAGTTCACACCTCGGTCATGGTTACCACAAATAGCTTCTGAACGTCCCCTTCAATTGTATTTCATTCACTTGTTCAAAGATTATTCGATACTTTTTAATATCTAAATCCAATTTCGGGTTGGCTCAGATTTTATTTTCTGCGCTAATTTCTATCTTCCAGATTTCTCATTGCTGTCTCTAATCAGACTTCTAAGGAATTTCATTGAAGTGTCGAGAGATCGTACTTGAAATTCTACCAGCATTATGTAGCTCCTATCTCAGATTAAGCATATTTAAACAAAGCGGCAAAATTAACGAATTTATCTCCTAACGGTTTATTTTATACAGTTTATATCCATTTGTTGTCATTATATGTATGTAATTTCTATCACAATGTTGCTGTTCATTTTTCTTTCTAATATTAATTTCATAATTTATATTGCATATTAAAAACTATTTTTAAAAGTATTCGAATGAGAGGCAAATTCTCTCTCTATTATTCTAAATATAGGTGACGGTAGTGTTTCTGTGGAGACATGTGTTTCCTGTGCGTATTCGGAACGTTACGTCACGGCTTGTTTTCGAATACGATTTCAGCACTTTCTTAATAAAAATTCCAAAGAATAAATTCCGGTTTGATATAAAATGGTTGATTGGTTAACGCTAACTAGATCAAACACCAAAAGTTGCCAAAACAGCAATAACCTACATTTTAATGTAATTCCAAAATAAGACATGCGAGAGTATTTGGGAATCAGAAGTAAAATATTCGCAGACGTCTGGTTTGTTTACACTAAAAATTCTTGTCATACGCAATTTAAACTAAAACTAATTAATTTGATAGTTGGTTGATTGATTCACAACCTTATTCCCTCTAATCCAGATAGGTTCATATTGTTGAGAATTTCATGAGAACTCAAATAATCTTTAATTCAATTCAGTGAGATAAATTAACTCAGCGAAGTTAAAGAAATAATATGGGTTTCCCCACTTCCTCCAAATACCTCTTCTCTCTCTCTATTCAGTATCATGCACGTACGTACAACCCTTATGTCCGTAATCAGTATTTCGTTAGCCCCATACATAATAATCCAAATGAATCGTTTGTAATAAAATAAGAGATATCTGAACGAAACTTTTTTAAATCCAACCATTTCGAGCATGACTGCTTCTTTTAAATATTACTTGAATTTATAAAAAGTTGTAATTTCTCAACAGATGGAGTCTTCGAATTTGCTCTACTTTGAACAATGCATGAAGGTACAGAGTGTTATTTCAAGTCTTCCCACAGCTGTAGCTAAGAATTTATGGTTACAGATATTCTACGCTTGCGAAAAGAGTTCTGATTGAAAGTTTAAACATCATCCTAGAATTAGGTTTTCTCGGGAAATTTTAATTACTTCAATCCATTCTGAATTCAATCAGAATACCTTAATTGAAATAGCTTCATTAGCTCGGAATGAATTTCTCGCAGATGAAATGTGAGATGAACATACGTTTTTGGAGAGACGAGGTAAATTGTTTTCTAAAACGTTCTGATATAATTCACGCGAGTTTCGTCACTCAATTTGTCTTTCACTTCCAAAGTGGGTAGATTGGAATAACTTCAACCGATGTCTTGAGCATTATAATTGTTGCTGAGTAAAATTTTTCTAAGTGGTGGTTTTATAAATGAGGATTTATAGTGGCAACAATTGCTTAGAATGGTTTGACTTTATCAACTGAAATTCAGCTATTAGAAATTTAGATGAAAAGATTGTGAATGAGAAACAATTAGTTTAAATAAGAAAATTTAGAATACCCATTACTAAATACAGAAAACTTTGCAAAAGTTGTATGTTATGAATATTTGAATGCCCCATCAATCCATATTTTATAGAAACGAATATAGTATATTAGTGTATTTTAATCTTATTCGTCTAATATTTTAATTTCATTCCCATTAAATAAAGAAATGTGTAAACAAGATAGTTAAAATTATATTTGAACTGAAATATTACTTACATAATATTAAGTCTTAAATTATGATAAAGTAATATAAAAGAAAATTAGGAAATGTTAATTACGTGAATTGCATTTTATTTCATAGTGAATAATCTAAATTTCTATTGGTAGAATTTTCAGAATGATGAATATGAATTATAGAAAAATAGTCGATTACTAAACTATTATTTAAACTATAAGCCACCAATAAACTTAAGGGAGCCTTAAACGTTCTAATTTCGATAAGAAAAGATAGAAGTTTCAAAATTCTGTATACAAATTATTTTTCGGTAGATTATTTTCAAATTAAGAACTTTGATAGTATGGATGTTGTATTTTAAAAGAAAAACACTTTGAGGCTTCTATCATTTAAACCTTTATGATTAAGAACAAAAAATACAAGAACCAAGTTTGCTTAAATGTTATTTTAATAGTTTTGCTGTCCGTAAGATATCTCAAATACTGATTACTCTACAATAATGAAACTTGCCCACTTATTATAGAATTCATTTGCACCTGTAAAATGAACTGTCATTGAAATTTGTTTTTGCAGTAATATTCTGTTGTGTACAAGAATTTTTACATTTCTAAAATAATATAACCTTACCCAAATTTTACTTATAAATATTCTGTAATAATAACGGTTCACTTGAGGAATTGTGAATCGTTATAATTATAGGCCATTTTATAGGTAAAATTCGAATAAGATTTTAATGCTCATTAACTCATTGATTTATTGCAGAATGTTGATGTGAATCAGAATATGATCAGCACAGAAGAATCAAGGACTTTGAGCACTACGTAAAAATAGGTTATTGTATATTCTGTATAAAAGAATTCGATAAATATGTCTATAAATAACAGAAAATGGAAAAACTGACATTTCTGACAGTTCAGCAAATGGTTATATATACACACACAAATACAATGTAATATATTTTATCTGCCCAGAGCCTATTCAGCTGACAGAGACAGCAGGGATCTTAATAGATCTTTTTATTTCGATAGGAACAATATACTCTCTCTCTCTCTCTCTCTCTGCAGCTGAGAAAGAATCTCCTTGTATATATTTTCCTTCATAGCCACAAGCCAATCTCTGGTGAGGAAAGGTAAGCTTATATTTATACTTGCGATACAAGTGTTAGTACTTTTTAAACTAAAAAATATTCAAGTTTATGATAAATGTTTTTGACTTTTATTTAATAATACTATTATTGAATCGGAGATTCGTTCATTTTAAATATCAGGTTTTACATGAATTCGAAATGTCTAGAGACATTCAAGTAAGGATCTATTCTTTTATTTAACGGACATAGTTTTAACTCTATAAAGGATTGTTCCCAATACAATTCGAGCCAAGTAATTGCTTTTTCTCTCGAAAGTTGATGATCAATCGGGTTTTTAGTTTATTGTACAATTGAGTAGTTACATGGTTTTAATTTTTTTATTAATTTACTTAGCTAAAGTTACTTTCACACTATTAGCATTATTTTTAAACGGTTTGAAAAGCGTATTTGACAGCATACTATTTGTGAAATTTAAACACCGTATAGGAATGATGGTAACTATTTGATACTCATATGGTATGCTGAGCAAAGTATGAAATTCAAATTATTAGAATTGTATAGTTATTACATATGTCTGAGTCTCAGCAACACCATCTAGATTGTCGTGTTAGAAGTATAAATAGAGCGCTGTTTAGGATCTACAAAAGTAGTGTATGGTGGACAGAGCATTGCCCATTCCTTTGCTGCAGCATCGCTTTACCTAGCACCCTTGAGGTCTCAGGCTACAATGGGCTCGTGAACATAGACAATGGCGTGCTGATTGGCAGAACGTCGTGCTTTCGGACTAGTCCTGCTTTAAAATAGGCTACAACGAAAACAACATATGTATTAGAAGGTATCGGGGTTAGCACATTATTCCTGAATGCATTGTAGAGCGTTGCAATGACCGAATGCCAGACGTAGCGGTCTGGGACGCCATTGGGTATCATTCGCTATCTGGGCTGCCGACCACATGTTGCCAGGAATGTTAAAGCCTGCTGCAGCACGGAAAATACCACTTCTTCCCTAGCCTCCACATTCACGAGACTTGTATATTTAACATGTGTGGTATAGTCACAGGCTAGTCACTCGTCAACTAGTCAGTCAAAGTCCTCCAACAGTAAGTACAAGGCTGGTAAGAAATTTTTCAGGATCACATCCATTTTCTTTCATTCAAAGAAGAGAAAAAGGAAAGAGAAAGATCTCTTTCATTCAAAGCCAAGACGTATCTCGTGACTCGTAGTAATGTGTGAAATAAATTTTATTTCTATTGCTTGATTTTTTCATGGTATTGTAATTTTCACAAACAGTAGTGTATATTGCTTCAGTGTAAAAAAGTAGGCAACATGTTCACAGTAATGATTCATAAGATATTCACAATAATGCGTTTCATACATCAAAATGCTCAGTAGATAAAACATATTAGAGTATTTTAAAGACTTATTTCTAATGGCAATAAGGAATAATTTAACCCGGACAAGAATCTTGTAGATTAAGCGCGAATAAAAATATCATAGCCCCATAAAAATAAAAAATTTCAATCAAAAATAAAATGTTCAAGCAATCTAAGAGGATGTGTAATAAAATTGAGAATCTGCATTTTGTTCAGAGTAAGTTAAATTTCTTCTGTTGAGAACTATTTTAGCCTTAAGAAATGAGTACACTAAAAATGATTTGGTATTCTCCCTAGTCTCAAGGAAAATGATTGCTCTGTTTCCTAAGTTATTCGCAAGCTCTTATTTTGCAACTGTTCTATTTTATGAATTATTCCTCATTCTGAAAGAGAATATCTTAGCGTTTATGTAATAGCTTTAAGTATTCGGAATGAAGACAGCAGAAAGGTATTGCTGCTTTCTCCCAGTTGCAATATTATTATAAATGCTTTAAATAAGGAATGAGCAATACACTTACACGAATAAAATGCGAAGAAATAATAAAGAAGTTCACTTTATTTTAGAATTGAGCGCTATGCACTGGTCCTTTTAAAAAGTGCTTCGACAATGAGTGTAATGAACCATTCTTTGACATATCGCTGATCCGAAACAACAATGACGCAAGTGGAATTCATCGGATTCAGAAAAGAAAACTAATACAGTTCATGGTAAATATTAATTACATGTATAATGGTAATTAAAGTGAGATTAATTATAACATATTTTTTGTTACTTTTAAGTGATGTCATTCATACAGTTATTCACAGAATGAATCACATTGAATGAACACAGAATGAATATTCATTCCCAATTTTGCAGAGCGTCGTGGTTCTCTTAAAATTTGAAATGTCACAGCAGCAGCACAGTTACTAACAATACATAAAATGTTTTCATTTATTTATAAAATTATTTTTACAACATATACGTATGTTGACATTTTTATTCATTTAGTTATTTACATCAGGAAATGGACAAATAGTTTAGATCAACAATAACGCAATACACACTTATAAATTTCAGTCTAATTCAACAAACTTCTTATACAATTGTTCTGAACAGCACTTGCTTTAATGTTGTACTAAAAAGCTAACCTTCCACATTAAAATCTGAGTTACAATTAACACTTGTGTCGTTTTTCTTCTAAAGAATGATGGGAAACAGTTGAAATTTGAACAATGACGCAATGATCTCAAGAGGAGCTGAGTGTAACTACAGTGTTGTCCTTGTCCCATTGGAAGGATAAATCATGTCAAAGATAAGGGACGCATTTAACTCAAAATATCCATATTTTGCACTTGCTTCATTCTTCTTCCGGAATACGATACGACATTTATGAAGATGCACTGTTCTTAATTGTTCATTGAAAATATATAAAGAATGTGAAGATGTTTATGTATATGTACTTAGAACCACACTTTTTTTATCATAGTGTGCACAAGCGCCCCATAAATCATTTATCTATTGTTAAAAGAAAATAATTCATAATTGACAGTAGATTTTGCGAAAATCATGCATGTGCAAGAAGTCGAATAAAACGTTTTCTTGAAAAGCAAAAACACATTATTCACTTAAAGTACTACAAAAGTTTTGGCGAAATAAAAACACTTCTAATTTTCTCTTTTTGGTGATTATTTAATACGCGTTAATTACATTCTCTTGCCTTTCAGTGTCGTACCAAACATTAAACAAATGTAAGTAAATGTTCTTATAAGTTTTGCCTCGTGTGTAAACCATAAAACTTTACATTTTTGCGTGTACAAATATAATTTATTTCAAGAGATTGGAACTTCCATTGACTAGCTTTGATATTGGAGGCACAAATCAAATACTTAAAATATTACTATTCGTTAAATCCTCAAAATTAACTCATTGTTAACAAAAGATTTTCATAATTTTGATACCGAGAATATCTCGAAAATTTCTACCACAATTCTTCATGCCCGTATCTTAATTGTATGAATCTTGTATAAATGTTGGGAAATAGATTATAAAGTTGATAATACAATATTTGAAAACCGTAAAGTTCACGTGAACAAATAATTTATCATCCCAAACTAGAAATTAGAAGAGGGTAAACAAATGCCGATGAAATTGATTTTGCTTTTAAATAATTGAAGCTAAAGCTAAACAGATTAATATGAGTTGTAGCAAAGGATACATTGAAATGATTTTAGAGATTGATATTCAATTTCTCGATGTTAAATTTTGAACTCATGAATCTAAATCTTTGACCGAGACCTTCTAATGCTGGTTGGTAAGTCTAAAGGTTTTTAATACATTCCAATTATTAACAAAAGTAACTAATAAAGAGGAATTGTAATTAATTGAAACATTACCATTCAATGTTACATCATTATTATTTCATGCAAAAAGTTAAAATATTATAATATAATAAGAAGCTTTAAAGGAATTTTTCAGCTTTCCATTTAGTTTCAAATATATTTTCACATGCTGATAAATTCAATGTGATAGTTAAATAGAAAACAAAAAAAGATGCACTCTATTTATAATGATAGCTTCCCTTGGTTTTGAAAGGGGAATCCATTGCATAATCACGATCCAAAGTTTCTTTAAAATATTTTAAGTTTAGTTAGTTTCTATATCTATTTAAAGTTAAAAATATGGTTCAGAAAATATGGAGTGTTTTAGGATGAAGAAAAATTGATGCATATTTTAATCCATTGCTTAACAGGCTGTAATATCTTCATCCTTTTTATAATTCGAAACTCGTATCACAGTTTAGTATCTTTCTGAATTTGACGTCACTGAAACCAATGCGGGTACCCAACTTCCTGTCCATCACCAATCGCGTACTCGAAAGCTAAATTGTCCTGTAATGTCTTCACCCGTTCAAATTTCCCCATTCAAATAATCCACCTACTTCAAATTCCAGATATATAGTATCACCATATCTGGGTTCTCTGCAGTATGAGGCAAGGTCTTTATTCCTTTCGAAGCGCATTCACGGGAAGAGAAGGTCTTTCATTTCCGACTCTTTTCAGGAAATCTCGACTGACAGCGGAATTGATTGTAGTGGGACCTGGACGGTTATGAGGAGGGCATAAGAAGGCAGAAATCAGCGGGCCCTTGTCTTGAAGTTTTGGTAATGACGCGAGAAAGTACTCAAGCCTTATCTTCACGCTGTCGGTCTCTTGGAGGAGTAATTCACTGGAAGAGAGATCTGAGGTTGAAGGTTGGCATTATGGATATGCTGCTGAGGTTTATTTCATGTCACGAGCAGCGAGTTCTCGGGATTTATGCCTTTGATGTTGGCATTAAGAAGTCTTTCAGGGAATCCTGCTTGAATTTACTTTTCTACGGTTGGCAGAACACGTTTATTAGTCTATAAGATGATTTTCTTGTGAAGCTAAACACAGAGGGCGTTAGTGTTTTGGTTAACTTCTTTTGTTATTGGACATGCTACTCGAATGCAGTTTCAGCATGCCGCTAAAAATGAGAGGAATTGTAAGTGTTAACAAACAAACCAAGGCAGTTGGTTGGTTTTTTATGGCGCAAGGGCCATATTTTGCCGTACTGCGCCAAACACAAGACAGGCACCAAGCAATGGACATAGATACACACACAGAAGTTTTATTGATATAGAAGAGATAAATACCATCAGGGAGGAATTGAACCTGTGCCGCCTACAACTCGCAGCTTGTTAGAGCAGATCCCACTGAGCCACAACTGCCCTATAAACCAGAACGGAAAACAGATAATTTCGCTACTCAAATGCTCTCGCAGGATACACATAGCGGTTACGTTAAAATGCAGTTTATCACCTTTTTGGTGACGCTTGACGTTTAATGTAATTGACTTTGACCAATCAATTTTGATTTATCGATTCGTAATTCATTCTTAGAAATTTCTTCTAGAGAACATTTTTCATTGGTTCGAAGGGTGTTTGAATTTTATGCTCATTTAGAAAATACATAAGAGATAAAAAGGGAAATCAGATAACATACTTTTTTACAACAGACTCAGATATGCTTTACAGAAGTACGGAATTGTATTGGGTTGGATTTTGAGTTTTATAGCGCAAGGTCCAATAAAATATAAGCTGGGCCATAACGCAGTACAGGAGAGTTTGTAAAATCGATTCCATTATTAGACATATTACGTCTGTGAATTAATATATTCGTCCCATACCACCCCTAGTAGGCGAGATGGCGCTTCAAAATACAGCAAAGAGTTATTTTTATATCCTCTAAAAGAACTCTAATTTCTAGTGTTCAGTACAGCTTTTAAAGAATCTAGTTCATATGAATTTCATTTAATAACGCAGTAATTAATATGGAGATATATTCCTCTGCATGACACTCCTGGGGTCTTGTAAATAATCTAAATCCAATAATTTAGACCAGGTGCTATTGATAGGGATTAAAGTAATGTCGTACACTTGCATCCTACTATTTTAGAATTAAAAAAAATGGAAAACTCACTTTTAATTTTAGAGCTTTTGTACTAAAGCAACATGATTAGAACAAGCATGAACCGATCTCGCATTGTTAATAATTTTTAGAACACTAGAAAGTTTGACGCGTTAATTTTAAAGCGGCACACCTTTAAAACTTCTAAAAAAACGATTTTTCAATTTAGATGAATTTAGAAAGAAATATCCTGATTCTGGTAAAAAAAAAAGCATAAAAAATCGCACACAATTCGTTCGCAATTAAGATTTTTCTGACACCTTATTTCAGTTTTAACCCTTTCAGCTTAACTTTAATCGCATTTTTATCAGAATGAGGATTTTCAACACTTATCCTCTACATCTCTCAAACTATTAAACTTAGACACATGAAATTTGGAATTGAAGTTGAATTATCGTTAGAGCTTCAAAATAAAAAAATTGCACAAAAATAAGAACTTGGTTCAAATATTTGAATATAAGAAATTTTGCTGAAAACCATTAAGTGAAATATTAATTGATTATTTCATATTTTTGTGTTACTTGAGCTATATTATTTGGTACACACACTGGCCAATGAATTCGAATCCCGTAATTAATTATGCAAATGTTGATTACGGGCTTAGTTATGTAAAATCTATCTATGACGTGGGTGACACTTAATGAAATTGATGGCATATGTATGCTGTGCATATTCATTTCACAGAAACGAAGCAAAATGGGAAAACTAAAGGCCTTTCACCGTTTGAAAAATAATTTATTGTTGAGACCCGTTTAGCAGGAAACGCTCGCCAAGACAGAAGAACACACTGGGTTCTCGAAAGTTGTGATTTCGAAAGTGTTTAAAAGTTGGAAACCGAACCCACAGTCCTTGTCCAAAAGAAGTGACTGTGGGTCCTTAATAATTAATCAAGACCGTGGTCGGCTTCGTTTCAGACGGATAGTACAACAGAAAAGAGATTCCAATGTGCTGCAACTGATAGAAACCTTTAACGAAAGATCGTACCAATCGATGTTGGCGCTAACAATGCGCAGAAAATTGCAGAGGAATGATTTAGGCAGTCGCATGTCATTGAGGAAACCTAATTTCTGCAAGGAACGTCAGAGTTCGCTTATAGTGGTGTCGAGAAAGACATAACTGGACATCGGAGGATTGGAAAAAGGTGATGTGGTCAGACGAATCATGGTACACCATGTTTTGCACCGACGGAAGTTTGAGTTTATCGAAAACCCCTTGAAGCCATGAACCCATCTTGCCCAGTTCAAGGGTCTGATGGGAGTATCATGGTGTTGTGGGGCATGTTCTGCTGGCTTGAAACTGGTCTCGTGGTGTTTCTGGTAGGTAGACACTTAGCCATGCAATACTTGAACATCCTGGCAGATCCAGTGAAACCTGCAATGTTACATTTTTATTCTGAAGGTGACCGATCTTTCATGGACCATTAGTCTGACTTCCAACATCGTTATCCCTTCCATCCTTGACTTCGGCAAAGCTCGGATCTTAATCCTATAGAAAATGTTTGGAGAATGTTGGAAAATCGCATCCGACAGCAATCGCCTCTGCCATCCACTTTATAGGATCTCAAGGTCTATGTATACAATGCATGGTATTTATTCTCTGGACTAAAATGCACTTCAGAACCTTATAGAATCTATTCCTAAACGCATACATGCTGTTATCTATGCAAAAGGAGGTCCAATAAAATATTGGTCTCAGGTATCTAATTCAATGGCCAGTGTGTATATCAATTTAAAATATAAGTACTCTGTAACTCATTTCAGTTATTATTTTGGTAGAAAATGCATGGGTTGACTCAGAAGTTGTCCTTGTATATTTGTCTTGTAGATTGATTTTATGTAAATTCGAATAAAATATTACTTAATTTTAAAAAAATAACCTAATGTTTCTGTATAGTGTATTATAAACCATATAACGCTTTTTAAAGTTTCATTCTGATACACAGTAAACTCTCTCTTTAGGAGAGACAGATTATCAAGATTAGGTTATGTTTTATCCTGATTAGAATGTCTAAATACTGTGCCTCCTTAAGTTTTTTTTTTAAGCGCAAGATCTTGCATACTTTTAAAATCATGTAATAATAAGTTTAAAAAATAGATTCAAATAATTGTTGCGAATTATCGCATGTTAGAACGAAAAGTAGTAAGATATTCAAATTCATATCTCCCAAACTTGAGCGATTAAAATCTCCAGCTACTAATGAAATGAAATATAACTGCAAACGATAAATAAGGAAGTTAAACAACTTTAGAAAAATATAAATACACCTCGTTCTTTCAAAAATGAATTTTTTCTTTTATTCTATGCTTCCAAATAACCGATTTCGATTAAAAGGCCCCACGAATCGATTTTTCTGTAAACTCCTTTCGCATTCCAAAAATATAACAACGCATTCCATTCAACATAGAAAGTTCTTTTTTCGTTTGACCACCCGTCAATCTAATTATTTCTGTGATATTATTTCTAAAAATATCCTCGTCCAAGCTCCTCCATACCCTTTTGATTTAATGGTTCAATGTAACGATTCATTATCAGCCGAGACCAATCAAAATATCACAAAACTAGAATCGATTTTTACGGTCGCAATTGCGAGAGATCAACTTCTTTGATTGAATCTGGTAACTAGTGTATGTCAGTGAGCCCATGTGATCATTTAAATTATCCGGGAAATTATTTTTACACGCAATAAATTCATTAGAAGCATCGTCCATTAAATTGGGCACTGAAACAAATCAATTAGTGCCCATGGCGTTATTTGAAATCGATAGAAATGTATTTGGCCATTTTTTTATCTCCTTACCTTTCTTTCTTTTACTGCGAATGAACAGTTCAGATAATTATTTACATCTATTTTTAATTAGTTGCATTTTATGACTCAATACTAAAAATAATATATAAATCCTTGACATTATCATACGAATCTTATAGCGAATGTAATTGATGAATGGTATTTCAATCTTTATTAGGCCTATAAATACGCATGGAGAAAATTCGAAATCGGTACTCACACTGAGTTTCTTTGCAATTTTTTGTGTTAGCTATAGATAATTTAAAATATTTTCTCCTGTAAATATTGGTTTTCAGATAACTTCGCGGGTAGTTTCCTTGGACAATTTGTGCTACAAGAGGAATACTTCACAGAAGAGAAGCAAGCATTTTATGATGGTGTGACAAAAGTAAATTTATTTTGATAATTCCATGGAAATAAAAATGAAACTTACGTTGAGCAATCAGAAAAGTTCGGACAAGTCCGGATGGGGTTTTCTCCACACAGGGATCATTCCAGCTGCCCCAAACAGTTGGAATCACGACCTGTCAGACCAGGCTATTCGTTTCCAGTCCTCAAATGTCCAATCGCAGTGTTTCCGAGCAATTCTAATTTTTATTTGGGGGCGCAGCCCCTTCGCTTCGACGTGCTGAAGTCACTACGGATTTGGGTAAGGCTCCGAGAGAAATTCTTGGGTGGATGTCTCGACAGTAATTGGAGAGATTCGTTTTCACTTGGTCGTTGTGAAAGCAAAAGTCAGACATCGCCGTCCACCACAGGTTGGTAGGTTTTGCAGCAGACATGAATAGCCGGAGGTAGGTGTTCTTCACGTCATCCTACTTGAACCCTAGTCGATGTCTTTAAACGGGGGACGGATAGGGCCTTATCCCTATCTATTTAGCCTATCATTTATAGCCTGGTCTGGCTTAAGCTTGCAAGGCTTGTGGCGAAATTTCTACATCGGCATCTGTCTTATTTCTGTGACCATCTAGTTTTGACTTACGTAAACCTACACGCCTCGTCAAGGTTTTGATGCCTGATCCATCTTCCGAGCCCTCGGGGGAGGACTAGGAGTTGTCTGCCACACACATCTACCCAAGCAGCTTATCACTCGGAGACACTTCGAATGATGCTTAATGTGTCTAGATCAATCTCTTATAAATTCAAGTCCGTCTCGGAGGTGCATCGTGAGCCTGCAGTCTAGCATGTAGTGAAGAGAATCACCTACTTCACCACAGAAATAGGTGTCCGACGTCGGGTATCCCATGTTGAAGTATTCCGGGAACCTCCAGTGGTTGGTGAGTAGTTGGATTGCAAAGGGGTCTTACAAATGCATTTTGAGATCTGGTTTAGGGAAGATTTGTTGTGTGAAACGACCTTCCTTTGAGGATTGCCATCTTACCTCGCACATCTTTACTGCAATTTCATAAAGCATTCTTTTCATTATTATTTCTCTGCATGCTTCAGTGCACGATCGCACTCTTGGTTGCCGTTTTGTCCCTCTCGTGCCAACGCGAGTTTGATCCAATGCATGCGAACTCCCTGGCATCCCACGACTACCAGTACAGTCTTTATTCTATGCATCATTGGGTTTTTGATATTCGGGCTTGTAATGCGGAGAGACTGTCTGAGAAAATGTGTGTGATTTCTCTACATTGTACAAATGTCTAGACTCGTACTATTCAAGCTTTTTCTATAGCTGACAACTCCACTTGTGCTATTGTCACTGAGTCTATAAATACTTTTTAATGTTTCCGAGCTCAAGCGAGGTGCATGGTGGTGAGTATTCATCGAGTGGACGTCGGATCCCAAAATTCATATCTTTGAGGGAACGTGCACAGGCCTCACGCTGATGTTTGTTTAGGGCCCAGCATTGAATTTCAATGTTATTTGAAGCTGTGTTGCGCACCTGTTGCTTGAAACTATTCTTGCCAGCTTATGTTGCGTTCACTCAGTCCTTTTACGTCACACTGCTGTTATAGACCAGAATTTGTATAGTCACAATACTCCCTTGAAATGGTAGTGCGTGATAATCCAAACTTCTCTTCCTCAGAAATACTATGACCCATCTTTCTAGTTCAAACTATTAGACCGCGTTGAAAATCATTTAAATTGTGTTAACCTGCCATTATCACGGTGGAAGGATCTCTAAATGCTTCCACAGATGTCTGCATGGCCAAATATGGCCCTTGCACCATAAAAACCCAAACAATCAACCACAGATGTTTATCGCTTCATATATGCAACCAATGACGTACATAGATGGCGTTGTTAAGTATTTTGCATAGGTTCGTCTGTGTCAGTCTTTCTGGCACTTCAGTGTATATTATGAGGAATGTATTTTTGTTAGTTTGTATTTTGTTATTGGATTGTTTTAATTTTCTTAATACTGTGACTCATTCATGTTGCAACCTCCACGTAGCTTGGACGTCCTCCCTGTGTCTATTATTCGTAATTCATGTTCATATATTACATCTCAAGGAGTCAGCTTTTTTAAATCCTTACCACAAGGCCCATGACTCCTTCATTTTAATGCGAGCACACATTTATTGTATAAATTATTTCTTTTAACGAAAGGATTATTGTAAATCACCGAAAACTTGTTATAACTTTCGGAGTACTGAAGATTTCGTATCACGTTATTCTGTTCGAATGCCTCTGTACATGGTTAAGAGTACCGCCTAACTGGTATAATAGTCATAGCGTTTGTCTGCCAACCAATAGGTAATTGTCCCTATTTGAAGTAATGGTGTTTTACTCACTGGGTGTTCTTAAACATATTTAGTCCCTTGTATTCTCGAAGCCTGAAGATGTCAGTGATCGGGCATTATAAATAATATTGGTTAAGATTGCGAATTGCATGAATCATAATTACATGCTAGCACTTATTGCTCAGGAAATCGAAAGATTGGATGATACACATAATTCATTTTCTTCATCATACTCCTGAACAAATAGCCCCGTCAGTTTTCCCCTTGTAGCCACGAAGTCAGGAGATGTCAGTGGTCGGGCATTATAAAAATTAGTGTTGAGATTGGGAATTGTGCATGAAGCATAATTATATGTTTGCACTCATTTGCTCAGGAAACCAAAACGTATTGTTTAATGCACGGAATTCATTTTCAGAACCATACAATACAGAAATAAAAGAACTCATTTAAAAATTAACAACGGTAAAGTTATCAATCCATACGGTTTTTATTTTCAAGTTAAGAAATATATCAATGATTCATAAATAATTGATATATTTCTAATATAACAATAATTTCTAACATTTCAATGAAGAAATATATCAATATTTCAAAGCTTCATGCTTTGAAGTATTTTAATGCAATACTGATTGCTTTGAAATATTTTAATACAAAATGGTCTAAAGGAACGAATAGAGTAGTTTGTTATAAATAAACCCTACTGTCGTGATAAATTACAAATGAAATTAAAAACCGAAACATAAATTTAAAGAATATTATGAAAGTTTCTATTTTGAAATTCCCACTGAAATATTTCAAAAATGATGAGAAACTGGAAACGTTTCGTTGCTGAAAATACTGGGATATTATGGTATATAAATCTATGGGGGAAACCAACCAGTTCATATTCAAAGTTAGTTGAATTATAAAAACAATACTGCTATTAAATTACTCATTCTTCAAACATTTATTTTTTAAGGAAGAAAATGAAATTGAATACCTAGTGGAAATGATTCTTGAAAAAGGAAGCAATCTTTCGAAAGCATTCTGAAATTAAACTTCTGTTCAAGACAAGTATCAAAATTTTAATTAAAAAGCAACGACACTTTTAACTTTCACTAGAATGTTTTTCTTACCACAGTCAAGTTTTATGAACATGAACTTTTAACATGAAATTAGGGGGAAAAGTGAAGCTGAAAATATTTCTTGCTCTCAGAAAAATGTACGAACAAAGAGAGTAAAACGAGGAATGAATATTTAATAGAAGAAATCACCGAAAGTTTTTACGATGAACAAACTTAGTGAAAGTGCTTGCATATATTGATACTGAAATAAAATATTCAGCCACTACGCCCTTGTAAATTTGAGTGTTGTATAAAAGAAGCCTTGAATTTCTTCGTTCCAAGAATCAGAATTCAAAGATAATGTAGTATAAAAAAAAACACGTCTAAGGCTTCGATTTCGAACCGAAAGTATACTTAGTTCGTATGATTTCGAGCATATTTTTAAATTCTAATGGTAGAGCAGAAGCTCAGATACTAAGAAAAATTAAAGTTTTGAAATACATGAATGGTTATCCATTTTTGTAACGTTTAAATTTGTTTTTAAAGAATAAGCTGATTATGGACAATAGAATCGCTCTAAAGAATACGATTTCAATAGAATCTTACCAAAAGCTACTGGGCCGAGGTGATCCGGTTGAAAGAGTAACGGATTAACAACCGGAGGGTTGAGAGTTCGAATCCAACCAAAGACCGTCGTGAGAAGGGGCTGGTGCACGTTAATTCTGTCGTGGCCTCAAATGTTCTAACGTTGGCGAGGTGTGGAAG
Organism: Meta bourneti; assembly: GCA_933210815.1. NCBI lineage: Eukaryota > Metazoa > Arthropoda > Arachnida > Araneae > Tetragnathidae > Meta > Meta bourneti. The sequence continues at coordinate 35,332,873 of OW119927.1, read as the reverse complement.
TTTGGAGAGTGGGGTACCAGCTCAAGTGTGACCTCGTCATCTGACCATGGTTCAAAATTACGTGGTGTTGTCCTCGGATCTTTCCCTTCGGGTTTGATCCCAAACCGTCGCCAGTAACCCGTCGTGTTGCTCCAGTGCGACGTTAATTAAAATATCTACCTACCAAAAGATACTATCCTAAGAAAGGATAGTATCTTTTGGTAAGACAATATTTCAAAGGGATTCTAATCTAATGAAAGGACCAATATAATGTTTCCAAAGGATTCTATTCTGCAGAATGGGTCAATATATATAGAATTGTTCCAAATTATTCTCTCTATTCTAAGGGAAGGATTAAATCTTTCTGAAGGTTGAGTGATTAATAGAATCTTTCTAAAGGTTGAAAGAATCGATGAATTGTTTAGATAGGTGGGATTACTTTGTCACTAAGTGTTGTGGAATAAAAGCAGTGCTACACTACTCGCAAATCTCTTGACGCTCAGAGAGTTAACTCAAAAGATAAGAATTGAGAAAGAACATTTCTGATATGTTCACATGCATATAACCATTCTGTAACCTGCACTTGTCCCTTTATGATATCTAACCGGCTTTAACCTTCTTTACCAATGGAATGTTTCTTTTCCTGCGATTTTTAAATCAATAGATGCGTTATTTAGTCATTATGTGTTGTGGAGAGAAGCAATACTACGCTACTCGGAGATCTCGTGATGCTCAAAAATTTAATTATCTTCATATCAAATGTCCGACACCTATTGTGCTGAGAATCAGTGATCATTAAAGGGAACAAAGGAATGATTTCGCTTACTGCATAAGCCAGCAAAATTTAATCATAATCCTAAATATTTATTGTACAAAATAATCTACACTTCTCAAAACAATTAAAGGATATTGTAAGTTTTATATAAATTAACGGTATAAGCGAAATTTTTTTTTGCAGAAAATGGAAGATAGTCACAAATGCAAATTTTTCTCATTTTCAAACTTCAGAGTATGCAAATTTTGAGTTTGACGTCAAAAACGACGCTTTAGCGGCAGAGAATGAAATTTGGCTTTCAACTTAATGAAAGACAAAGCGGAAAAGAATGATCGACATTCAGTAAGTGCGTTGTTTCGATGAGTGCGATGTCTCAACAAAGTCATTTAACCCAGCGTTTCTCAACCTTTCAGTATTCGCGGCCCAGTTTTCAATCATAATTTTCATCGCGCCCCCCGCTTACAATAAAATGTATACAACAATAATGTATATTGAGTATTTTGGATTCTGTTTTTAAATTATTTTTAACTAACTGCCAAAACAAGAGTAAAAGCGAGCCAACGTTGGCGAGAAACCACATCTGGCATTTTGCCAAGCGGTCGGTGAACAGATGAAGCGAATGAAAACGGGGAAAATTTAAATATTATATTTGAAATGAAAGCCAAACAGGGAGATAACGTTAAAAGAATATGAAAGTAGAAAAATTCGTTAATGAAAGTTAACCTAGACGGGGTGAGCTAAATTTAGAAACTGGGAATACATTTTTTCGAATAATAATAGAAATAAAACAAGCGTGACTGAACAAAAGAGAAAAAATAAGTAATGTTTGTGAAATTGAATCCACACGACCGATGCCGTCTCGAGCATGCGCAGAGCAAATGTTTTCTCATAGGAAGAAGGAAAATGTTCGATAACACAAGTTTCAATTCCAGCCAGTCTCATTCGCGAGTCGATCCTTCTATCGCTATCGAATCTATCGTGAATGTGTATGTTATATATGTTTTCGTGTTAATTGCAATTCACCATATTAAATATTCACGGCAGCAGATTTATGCAGACTCATGGATAAATTTTTAAGCGGAAGTAAGCGAGCATTAGACGATAGTCAAGCATCAACAAGTACACTGACGAGCGTGGTTCCGAAAATAAAATCAAAAAAATATTGTCAAGAATACTTAAATTTTGGGTTTACCAGTACTGAAGTAAATGAAGAAGAAAGGCCCCTGTGTATCATTAGCTCAAAAATATTGGCCGCAGACAGCATGAAACCTAATAAACTTAAACGACATTTGGAAACGCTTCATAGTGAGTACGTCAACAAACCCAGAGAATTCTTCGGATTAAAATTAAAATCATATAAAAAGCAAAAATCATTTTTAAAGAAACTTTGTCTATGAATAAAAAAGCTTTAATTGCATCTTACAAAGTTTCATATAAAATAGCCAGATGTAAAAAACCTCACACCATTGGTGAAGAGCTTATTTTGCCAGCAGCAATTGAGATTGTAGAAACTATGTTTGGAGATAATTTTTCAAAACAATTACAGTCCATACCTCTTTCAAATGATACTGTTGCTCGTCGAATTGGTGATATAGCTGAAGATGTACAGTATCAGCTTTTCTCGAAGTTGCGTGACAAATTGTTTTCAATACAGCTTGATGAAGCAACAGATAGTAATAAAGATTCTCATTTAATTGCCTATGTTCGATTTTGTGATAATGTCAGTAGTAGAAGAACTACTTTTCTGCAAACCAATAGAACTCAAAACAACAGCGCTCGCATTATTTGCTATTTTAAATGATTTTATGAACGAGGCAAACATAGAATGGAAAAATTGCGTCGGAATATGCACCGATGATGCTCGTTCAATGTCCGGAAGATTACAAAGTATACAAGCACTTGTAAAACAAAAATCGCCTCAGTGCGTCTGGACACATTGCATGATCCACAGAGAAGCTTTGTCTTCGAAAGAAATGAGTCCTGGTCTGAATATTGTGTTAACTACGGTTGTAACCGTAGTAAATTATATAAAAATGAGACCCCTGAAATCGAGAATCTTTTCCGCACTTTGTAAAGACATGGGTTCAGTACATTCAGCGTTACTATTTTATTGCGAGGCAAGATGGTTATCACGTGGGAAATTTTTGCAACGTGTTTATGAATTAAGAGAAGAAATCGCCATTTTCCTAGAAGAAAACAGACCGGAAGCCGAGAATTTTCGCGATGGTTTATTTGTGATGAAATTGAGCTACTTGGTCGACATATTCGAGAAATTAAATAACTTGAATCTTCAACTCCAAGGAGCAAATACACATATGTTGGATACGAGTGATAAAGTTAATGCTTTTTGTAGAAAATTGGAATTGTGGAGCAGAAATTTAAAGCAAAAAAAAACTAACAATGTTTGCAAATGTGGATGATTGTACTAAAACTTACAAGGCTGAAGAAGAACATGTAAAAGTTGTTTTTGTAACCATTGAAAATCATTTAGCCATGCTGGCAAAGAATTTTAAAAAGTATTTTCTTGCTGACGACAAACTGATAGCAAGTTACGAGTGGGTTAGGGATCCATTTCATAAGACTCCCGAAGGACTCTCAATTGATGAGGAAGAAAAATTCATAGACTTCACGACAAGTGGCGAAACCAAAAGACAATTTAGTAATAAATCACTATTTGAATTTTGGGCAGGAGTAGAGGATGATTTTTCTGCACTAAAAACAAGGGCATTTAGCATTCTATTACCATTTTCAACATCCTACCTTTGTGAAACTGGATTTTCTGCTGTGGCTTCTTTGAAGACAAAATATAGATCTCGGCGAAATATAGAAACAGAACTGAGAGTGGCTATTTCTAATATTAAGCCTTCCTTCGAAAAACTTTGCTCTGCAAGACAGGCCCAAGGAAGTCACTAATAATTATTAAATTTGTTTTTAATTATTTGTATTATTATGTTATATTTAATAATTTGTTGTTAATTATTAAGTATGTTTTGATTAAGTAAGTTTTGATTTAGTAAGTTGTTTTACTTTATTTGTTAAATATGTCGAAATGTATTTTGTTTTCTGTGTGTATGTGTGCTTTCCTTTCAGTCAGTTAATCAATTTTTTTAAATAATATTTTCTCTTGGATATTCTCGCGCCTCCCCTCTAGTGTGCTCGCGCCCCCCTAGGGGGGCGCGCCCCACAGGTTGAGAATCGCTGATTTAACCGATTCAGAAGCTTGGAGAGTTGTTGGTCGGTTAGAGGGGGGGGGGCAAACACAAGCCGAAGTAGCAGAAGCTACTGGAGTTTCACAAAGTGTGATTTCCAGGATGGATTCTTTTGGAGACTGGAAATGCAGGCCGAAGACCAGGACAAGGTCGTAGACGTGCAACAACGCCCAATGAAGATCGATATTTAACGCTAACGGCTTAGAGACACCGAAATATGAATGCCACTCTTCAACAACACCTTCGCTCGGCTACTGTCACCACAGTTTCGACTCAAACTGTCCGAAACCGGCTCCACGCTGTAGGTCTGTATGCTCGCCGACCAATGGTATGTGTTACGTTAACAGCAAGGCACCGTCGTGCCCGCAGGGAGAGGGCAACAGAGCATGTGAACTGGAGGAGAAATGAATGGCGCAATATTCTTTTCTCTGACGAGTCCCATTTTTCTGTTCATCCTGATAATAGGCGTATTTTCATCTGGAGGGAACGTGGCACTAGAAACAATCCTGCGTTCGTGCACGGAAGTGTCAGATTTGGCGGTGGGGGAGTGATGGTCTATGCTGGCATCTCCATTGATGGGTGCACCGATCTCCACATCATTCGAAATGGAGCTCTGACCGGTCACCGATATAGGGATGAGATCCTCGAACCTATTGTAGTCCCTTACGCTGCAGCAATTGGAGATGACTTCATGTTAATGGACGACAATTGCAGGCCACATCGTGCTAACTTGGTGGATGATTTCCTTTTCGAGGAAGGAATCAGACGAATGTAATGGCCGGCGTGTTCTCCGGACATGAACCCAATAGAGCATGTTTGGGACAATCTAGGCATACGAGTTGCTGGCCGACTACCACCCACAAAAGCTCTCCAAGAACTGGAAAGTGCTCTGGAGGAGTGGGACAAAATACCCCAGCTCCTCATTAATAGCCTCATTGACTCCATGCCTCAAAGGTGTTCAACGTTGCTGGCCATCCGGGGAAACCATACCCCCTACTAAAAACGATTTTCTTTCAAGGAAACACCTTTTTTATTCGTTTTTTCTCATATACACAAATTGTGTTTTTTTCCTTTTGTACCCAAATGCTCAATAAAATGCATTTTTTTCTGCCAAACATGTGTAATTTTTTTCTCATATAGCCTACCGCGTTGGTCGATCATGTATCAATCATCTAAACAATTCCCCAGCCGCAAGATCCACCCACAACCTCTATATCCTTTAATTGTTTTGAGCAGTGTAGTAAAATGCCAGTTATTGTTAGCCCTGTTCTACAAATCTCGCAACACATTTGTTACCATGACGTCACGTGGTCCAATATAAAATAAAAATTACTTACATCACTGTACCTATAAGAAAATGGAAGGGGGTCAAAAATTTGATATAATTGACAATGGTATGAGTGAACTTGTTGACAGCATTTATTATGAAGCTGGTTTTTACTGTGGATGGAGCCTGCAGGAGGAGAGAATTTGAATTTATGTGGCAAAAGGGAGGGGGGAGATCTTTTGAATTATGGAAGAGTATGACCAGCGATGCCCGTACTCATCGATGAACCAAAAGTTAAAGCAGTACCGCCCAAGACCCGTAGCAGTGTGCCTGGAATATCGCAGCCTTAACAACTACACCCCAGCGCCTAAATGCCAGAGATCAAAGTGTCGATGAGTACACACCTCTAAAAACTTTCCATCAATTCATCTTTGACCCCCCTTACATCACAGATCAATATCTATGACATTCCTACAGCGTCATTAATGATATGTAACATGGACGGAATACTTTAATTATCACTGTTTTATCATCACAAGAGATTTTCCTTAACGTCATTGAGAATTTTAATATTGTATAATTGCAATGAATAAATAAAATTAACCTTTAATTCTTCAAACCGGCTGCGTCTGACAACTAACTAATAAATCAGTAGCGTAGCCATTACATTGAGATCTAGGGATACTGAGATTCGGTGGAAAGAAAAACAATCTCGACAACTTTATAAGTCAACTTCATTCGCCGTTGTTCTTTTACCGCAAACACAGTGCAATACGAATCATTTTTAGCCCTAAGTTAAAAAGGCATCTTGATAACTCTATATGAACGATAAAAAAGCTGTCTTAAAACTTGACAGTCTTTTACTAAGGCGGGGAAATGAAGAAAGAATGATAGACCATGCGCAAAGGCCCACTGCTCATATTATCTGTACGGGATGCTAATTTCGGTAGGAAGCATGTGGTAGGGGAAATGAGTCTGTGCTGTGAAGGTGCTCATTAGGTTTTGCGGTGAGAATTAAGGATGTTAAAATAGAAAGGACGTCTCACTCAGTCTCACGGTTTTGCTTAAGGTTTTATAGATTTTTTGCCACCGGAAAAAAAAATAATTTATTAGGGGATACCGGTTCTCTGAGCTCTTATGAACAAACCAATATACCAGGGATTCTAAAAGAAAGACGGGTGTCCAGTTTTGACTTTGCCCCCCCCCCTCCGATACAAAAAAAAATTTAATTCTTTCATCTCATAAATATAAATTGCCTATTCTATTTCTTATAAGTAACACTATCTTTAGAATTTTTCCAACATTTGGCACTTGGAGCAGATGAATCGATAAAGCAACTCCTTTGAAATTTTACATGCCTGTCAGTAAACCTTCCTAGTAAAACCGGTTTTTGAGGTCAACAGATTTGGATCCTTTGATAAATAACTAGAAAGGAGGAAACATTTGCATTCCGATTGCTTTTTCAAAGTTTAATGTTAATTAATAATGTAAAAACTTTTTTAGATTTATATTACGTACGCATATGAGCAATTCAAATGTTTCGTTGAAACTAACCTAAAATAATAAGGATTAAATATAATTAATCAAATTGATAGTCGAAATTAACTTTAAGTCTGTTCTAGGAGGGGGGGGAATATCATGTTAAGGCTTATTTACGCTTGTAGGTCAATAAGAATCCGCTTTCAGTATCCTAATCTGTCGGAACAATGACCAACGAGGACGGAAATGATTGACAGGTTCCATCATTCTCGTTCTTGTCGCTCATTGGTTCGATGGATACTGATAGCGGATTCAGATTGAGTACAAGAGTAAATGAGCCTTTAGACGAGTTAAATCTAAAAACGCTTAGGATCTCAAAGTGTATATTGGCATTGGTCAGAAAAACATGAAAGTGAAAAGAATACTGCAAAAGAACAATATTTTCTTTCATTTCAGCGTTTCTTCTTTTCTTTGAGTTAAAATTTTGAACTGATTTTTTTCACTTCATGGTTAATGATATGCGAATAATATATTTGTTTAGTATTACCTTCAGCCAATTGGCAGATTGTTTTTTGTACCTTAGAAATATCGCAAAAGGGTAATATAAGCAATACTAAATAAGGAGAATAAAATGAAATGAAACCTTCATCGAACTTAAAGCTCCATAACTTTCTTTAGTGATGTATGAAATTTGCTATAAAGAAGTAAATGACCCTGTGCACATCAAAATAACTCAGTGTCTTCCACTGTCGAGAGAAATCAAAGGAAAAATTACCTCTAAGTTAAATTGAGCGAATGGAGACGGAATATTCACATACTTAAATAATTTATCTTACTTGAATTTAAAACTTGAAGCAAATTTCAGAAAACCCGCTTACGAATCAAGTTTATACTTTTAATACTGAATCTTATAGTTACGATGACATTTCTGTTAAATCATCGTTGCTCATTTTGCTCACTTTTCGCAGTGGAAGAGCTTGACAGTTTAATAGTTGTCAGTTATTATTTTTCATCAATGTTAGTTGTTATTGTTCAGGAATTTAGTTTAAGGGGACAGCTAACTTTCAAAACCAATTTTTCAATTTATGATCCGATTGATATAAAATTTTCAGACTGTTTGTCTTTTACTAAATTGTCTATACGTATATGCAGTTTTGTCCTCTTATGCATATTTGTCCAACTTAAATAAAAATAGGCAATAAATAAACTCGCTAATTAAAATGCATAAACTTAAAAACTTGATTATTATGCAAACACCTATCCCCAATTTTTGCTGCACTAAATTATAAATTATTTAATGAAACTCTAGAAAGTTAAGAGATCAGATAAGGTAAAACCACACTTTTAAAATGAATCCTAAGGAGAGATTGAATCAAACAAGTACAGTTTCTTCAATAAGATCTGCACCATGTTAGATCTCTACCGAAGAAATGCGGATCACGTTCTCAAGAGTGCCCCGAATCTGTCCTGAAAGAAGGATCGAACGGGATTTGGGGAAAACCCTAAGTAATGATTAATATCCACACGGGAGCATACAAGCCTCCAAGACATGTTCGAAGACAGTAGAAACTTGATGGAAGAAAATTGATTCTCCTCCTTGAGCCTTTAAAAGCACAAGAGAAAGACAAAGTTGCTCTGTTTATTTTATTGGCGTTTAAGGATCAATCTGATCCACTGCGAACGTGAACTGTTATAGGATCTTCCAATGTTTGGGTCGTCTAGTGAAACAGTAGTGTACATCGTAATGTGATGCCTATTGCCCTAGGGTCTACTAAGTATGTCGAAAGTTAAATCCAACATAATTCTGGAAAAGTTTCTTCCCAAAGGAATTCCAAACAGAGGTCCCTGATATTAGTGGCTAGATAAAGATGAAGAAATATCTTGAATAGATGCCAATGGTATAATAAATACATAGAAATTATATTTATATCTCGACAATAAAATTACTAGGTGTCTAAATTAATCTGACACATTGGCAGACTTCCCACATTTGCTCTACGAGTACAGGGAACCAAGTTAGAAGCACACATGGTACTGGTTATTTGATGAATACCTCATAAAATATAACTATGTATTCCAAATAGTCACTTTAGCTTGTACAAGCGTATACATTGTTCTCTTTTCCTACAACTCGTACCTCCCTTTCATGACGTATTTTACATGAAGTTGTCTGCTTGTGTCTGGCGCAGCTTGGCCAAATTTGGACTTTTATGGCCCTTGCGCCATAAAAGTCCAAACCAACCAACAACTATTACCAATACTTTTTTATAGCACAAGGGCAAATATGAAGCAATGTTTTGTACGTTAAGTAAATGGTCATAAGCACATAAGAGGAAAGTATTACGACATACAAGAGAGAAATACACAGAAGGAAGTTACAGTAATTGATCAAACTCACTGAGCCAAGGTGTCCCCTTTTCTCTTTTCCTCTGTAAATTTGTGTAGCTTAATTATTATGAATAAAAAGAAGAGATTTATAGCTTTTAATCTTAAAAACACACTTCATAATACAATACAGAAATTTTCCACGGTTTTCGGGCCCTCTCCCACCCACGAGTCCCGGTACTATGGTTCCACCGACACCCCCACATATAGGAACCTTGCACCGTGTTTATCTTGATTTGTTTATGGAATTACAATCCAATAAAATTATTCCAGTTTTCAGTTCAATCATCGTCACTATGACGTCAAGAGATCTAAGAGAAAGCAGAAGGACACACATTATGATGTCATGACGTCCAATACAAAATAGAAGAACTTGTGTCACTGCCTATAAGGAAACGGGAGGGATCGAACATCAATTGGTGACTACGGGATACGTGGATTTGCTGGCGTTGGTTAGAGCATTAATTATGAAGCTGGGGTTAATTGGGGATAGAGAGTCGGCAAGAGAGACTTTGAATTTCTCGGGAGAACGATGACAGATTTTATGAACCTCCGGAAGTGCATGACCTGTGATCCACTTGCTCATCGATGAACCAAAAATTTAAAGAAGCACCTCCAGAGACTCGTAGCAGTGTTTGGAATATCGCAGCACCGAAATCAACTATATCCCAGCACCCAAATGCCCGAAGTCAGTGAGTACCACTCTTTTAAAAACTTACCAGCAATTTACCTCGCATCACATATCCATATCTATAACATTCCTATTGTGCCATTAATGATATGTAATATGGACTGCTATTGTACTGAATGTTTCAATTATCACTGTTATTACTCATCATAATTTTTGCACAAAAGATTTTCCTTAACGTTATTGAGAATTTTAATGTGTATATAATTTTACAATGAATAAATGACATTTAACCTTTAACTATTCACAATGCATGTACGCTTCTATGACTATCATCAAACAGTACTTCATTTCATAGATTAATGGAGTCTAAAACATTATGTCATAAAAGTTCTGCTTTCGATTTAGAAAATATGTTCCAGCATATTCCAATAACTACTCCATGCACTAAGCTCTGAAACCAACGCAATGGCGTTAGGTTTCCATGGAAACGCGATAGCAAATACAAATATGCTCATCATTAAAAAAATACTCCAAACTCCTCTTCCCTTAAAAAGTTATCAAAGTCAACAAAGCTAGATACAAATGCTTAAAACTTTCCAAACCCACCGTAAGAGGGAAGTTTATTCGTCATTACTCCAGTAATCAGATCCAGGCGAGGGGGAAATATTTCGAACCGAAAGTTTTGATTAAAACTTCCAAGAAAAAGAGCGTGAACAGGAAAATTCGTTAAAACTCGAAATTTTCAGAAACGCTTGGGAGACAGCATACGTTTTAGTTGGAAAGCCATTGGGGGTTTTATTTGATTTCACCCATAGATTCGAAATGGAGGATGTATTAAAGACTCCGAACCGATTAATAAGGCAACGGATTTCACATTGGGATTCATACTTTAGGACTGATTTGTACGATGGAATTGAATTCGTTTGGATCTCTTTTCTCACGAATTTAATTTCCTGTTCCTAAACAATGTCATATACAGTACATATTTACTGATACATGCATATTTGTTGGATTGATTCTTTCATGTGCAAATCGTATTTTATACTTGTTTTATATTTTTGTTTTCGATTTTTGAAACTTCTATGGCTTATGCAATTTCTAGTTTTTTTCAAAAGTACAATTGGCTTGTAAAATTTTTCAGGAACGTCAGAATCTTTCAAACCTCTTATAAACTGTTTATTATCACATTATGTTTATAAGATATTTAGTACAATCAGCTATATCACACAATGATATAAATTCAGTATTTTTCGATAGTTCTTTTAAAGAAGTAATGTAAGTTGAAATTGACCCACCCTGATCTTGGACCTTAATATGAATCTGTGTTAACGCATTCGGTTTGAGATGCAAATTTTCTTTCAACAGGCGCATGCCTTCGAATGATCTTGAAACAAGTCGGCGCCATAAGATTTTTGATATGACTGCAGTGCTCTGGTCCTAGACAGTTTATTAAGAACTGAAGTTTAACTTCTTTTTTTTCTGTAATATCACCAATAATGCTCTTTTTATTGAAGAAATTTTCATACACATAAATTGCTTATCAATGTTTTCTCAAATATTCATGCAGTACACTAAACGATAAAAAAAGATCAAAAGAAATTCTGTAAATAATTATGTCTTCATCTGTTGTTAAATATAAGTTTCTTTAAACATCTTTGGGGTGTACAAATTCAGAAGAAAAAATACTTATCTTCTAATATAAAACCGAGAGCTTTGGAACATACATGTGACAAAAACATAATTCACGAAAAAAACAATAGATTATGAAGAAGACATATTTTTAATGTCATATAAATAATACTTTTGTTATTAAAAAATATTTATCTCTATTTAAAACTAGCAGAATCACCCGGCGTTACTTGGGTTGATATGGTTAAATACTGATTGAAAGGTGATCAGAATAATCACTCCTGTTTCATAGAAAAATGCAGATATCATTTAAGTGTTAGGATAATAACTTTTATACACCATTTTAACATTTTTTACAGCTTCTAAGATTTACTTTGGATACAAATACATATACATGTTATACCCATCCATGTAATCCATTTCACATACATTGCACCCCTGGTGCAAGAGAGGCAAAATAGAAAAGGTGATTCGAAGGTGACTACTACAGAAATAAATTTTGCGTGGGAGTAATAATGAATACCCTTATGTTCATTTCCCGTAAAAATGACGAACCTACAGCAAAAAGTTTAACACTCAGTTTTCATATCAATATTTTTTTGAATTGTGGCACTCTTGACCCAGGGATGTGATACTTCCGAATTTCACTATATTTATGAGAGTGACAAATTAACTTGATACGATATTCATGATTAATTTCTTTTGATGTAAGTACAATATTTTCTTGAAAATTCCATTAAACGCTCAAACTGTCCTGCAGTATTAAATCGAATTTTTTGAACAATTTTTCAATTCCGCATATGAAATAACAACTTGTTTTAAAATAAAATCTCTTCAGCACAGACGAAGCAAAGTTAATCAATTACAATTTTTCAAAAAAACGGAAGGTCAATTTTACAGCGTTTTTAATAATGTTTTCAGCGAATGTTTTGAGATATGCCATCTCAAAGTTGCATAAGAATAACTTCAACTCATTAAGTAAGGACCTCGAACTTCTATCAAAAGACAAAACTTTCAACTTTTCAAAATCCGAGTATGAATATTTTATAACCGTGGTATGATTCTAAGACCAGCAAAGTTTTATTTAAAATTCGCTTTACTTCACTGGCATATAGTTTTAAATCGATTTACACCTTATGCCACCTTTTTCGTCAATTCAAAGATCGTGTATCGAAATGGAAACGACGTACCTATTTCGAATGACAGATGTCGTTTCTTGACTATTGAGTACAGCTTTCAATACATTCCAATATAATTTTCCCACCTAGGACAAATAGAAAGGGGTTTATGTAGACTGCATTAACCGCAGGGCTCTAAAGAATAAGTGTACCAAACTTGGTGTGGATTGGTCAAACGGTGTACATTTGTATATTGAACAGACGACAACTCTGCTTTATATATAGATGTATAACTTGTCTATATTCGTCTAAAAAGGCGCATTTGAGATCTATAACCTTCTGAGGGTTCCAACGCATAAATCCGTACTTCAACTTACAGTGTTTGGTGGAAGACTTCCAATAAAACCTTTCGTTGGATTCTTTCAACCAATAGATATACTCTTCTGCTTTTTGCTTTTTTCCCTCCTTCGTTTTGTGTTTGGCACAGCTTGGCCAAATATGGCCTTTGAGTCATAAAACCCCAAAATAACCAACCAATAAATGGGGTATACAGTAATTGTGCGTTTTGAGGGATTGAACTACACAACTGGAAAATGTGACCTCAGAGAGTTAACTCGTCAAAACTTTGACAATCTTTGAATTATTTGGTAGTCGGAGAATTGCATATATCCTCCTCATATACCAGCAACTCGCAAATTTCCAAGAGGTTTATTTTTATTATTTTACGTCAAGCATTATAACTGTCATTTTCACAAAACAATTAAAGTCGAAAGAAAATATACCAACATTTACATTCCACAAATTTACACAAATTGTTTATAGCGTTCCCGTACAAATATATTTTCCCGCTGTGTCTTTATTACTGCCAACACTGTTTCCTCTTTAAAATGCATAATTTCCCACATTTCACTAAGTGTCGTAAATACTCTCCAAAAATACAAAAACTCTTTAAATAAAAATCAAAAGAGCCCATTTTAGCTGGCAACAACGTCTTGCCTCGAAGCTCTTACCCAGAAAACGCTGTCTCACTGAAATAAAACATCTCTAATACATGAGATCATTTTTAGAATTTAATTCATTTATTGCATGAACCACATTCGCTATTACACAAGGGATAGATATATTTCGAGCAATAATTCCTTCACGACTGTCTCGTATATTTCTCCAGACGTACTTTTACGACCATTTCGTGGTTGAACAAAGGAAAAGCTGTCTTTATTTATGTTACACGGCAACAGCTATCTTAGAGAACAAAATTCGGGGAAGATATCCTCTTTCTTTTTTCCGTTTTCCCGATTGCACTCCGGAGATTTTTCCCAGAATGAGGAATCGCTTTCTAACACTCGGATCAGGATGTGAAATTCCCGGAAACTGTTCTCTGAGGATAGAATCTGGTACACCAAAAGGATTGTAGAAACGAATGTATCATTGGTATACACAGAGAAAACGCCGATTTATTAGAACTTCTTGTGGTTATAATTCCTTCTGTTTGAAAACTTTGAGATGAATCTGATCTTTGGGTGGTTGGGGCTTCCTCGGTGATCTCAAGGGTTTATATGTCTCAAATTTTCATGGTGTGGAATGAAACAAGAAAGGATGATATAAAACTGCGGGGAATTCTTAAATTCCTAACAGCCGAAACGTTTAAAGGAATAAGAATATAGGTTTCCTTAATGTAATGAACCAGAAGAAGGATACACCAGAAGGATTGTAAAAACGAATATAGTAGTATACACTCAGAGAAAAACTTCGATTTATTAGAAAAACGTCCGGTAGCTACAATTCGTTCCGTTTAAAAGCACTGATATGAATATCTTTGGATAGCTTGGGATTCCTAAGAAAATCACACGGGGTTTTATGCCTCGAAGTTCTGATCGTGTAGAATGAGCCACGAAATGATAAAACTACAGGGAATTCTTAGATTCCTAATAAAATAAATGCGTAAAGGAAAAAAACTAAAGTTTTTCTTAATATATAACGTGCAGATTAAAATGTTTGGATATTTGTGGATTGTTTTATTGGCGTGGTGTGGAGAGTTTTGGAGAGTGGGGTGACAGCTCAGATGTTAACCTTGTCATCTGACCATCTTTCAAAACTACCTACCTCGTGGATTATTAGAAATATAATGTATATATCGAATTTTTAAATGTGTTACTTAAGGTTAGAACTTTAATGAGATGTAACTTATATATGCATACAAATTGTGAATATCAATAATGAATTAATTCCGAATAATGAAATCGTTGAAATTGGGCACTTGCCCTTATTTCCCCGTTTGTCTCGAAGAGCTAGTTGAATAATTGAAAACCTTATTTAGGGTCACAGAAATTTGACTCTGACAGATTCTATAACAACCACTGAGATAAAATAATATAGGTTTGCTAAGTATAATGTGCACAGTAAAATTGTTGGATATTTGTGAATTGTTGGATAAATAAACTGGATATCACGATTTTTAGAGTGTTCCTTAAGGTTAGAACATAAATCAGATGTAATCCGAATGTATATACGAATTGTGAATGCGAATAATGAATTAAATCTAAATAATAAATCATTGAAATTGGGTACTCACCCCTATGACCCAAAGTCCTCAAAAGGTTAGATAAAAAAAGCTAGCCTTTAGATAATAATAACCTTGAATATTGTAATTCTAAAAGTTTCAAACTTTGAAATGTTTCTAGTTAGAGTTTACAGAGAAATAATTGTTATTAGTAAGTTAATGGAAAATGCAATTTTACGTACTTTTATTTTGCTTGCATTGGTAAAACTCAAAATTACGGTACTGGCCCATCACCAAATTATCGACTGAAATTTGGATCGGCTTACGACGGGTTACCATATTCCCAAATTATCTCTATTATTGACGATTGTAATTATCGCACTCTTACTATTCCAATACTTACTCTTAACTTTTTAAATATTATCAAGCAATTAATTTTGTATGACGTTCAAATGCCTCAAATGTCGTTGTTTTAATACCGTAAATGTAGAACTGAAATATTTTTCGAGAATTCTTTAAATCAACTCTATAGTAACTGAAGCATAGCCGCTTTAATAAAACTAGAAGTGTTCTTTAGCCTTTGCAAAATACTGCCCTGTTAAAGACGACTATAGTGATTGATTCTTGTAATAACATTTCTGTGTACATGCCGTATTTTATACATGTTGAAAAAAGGTATTGCCTCATTGCTTAAGAGGAGAAATATATTTCTGTAAGATGCATTAAGGATTACCTAACCAACATATTTTCAATATATTTCTTTTATTTTAAAAATACATACATCACTTCTTTTTGTTCATGTATGTGTATCTATATTTATATGTGTAGTTTGATCTTCCTGTTCTATGCTACTGGATCGCTTAGAAAGGGGGAAATACGAGATATAGGGAGCCTAATATTTTCCAACGGCAATAAAGAAAGTCCTAAATTTTTCCTTTTAGGTTCTTTCTGAATAGTTTTTCCTTCAATAAGGTTGAAAGATAATATTTTACCTTGAAAAGGCATTTATTTGCTCTAAGAAGGGAAGTGTCTGGAAATATGTTCTAGGATAGGACTGACTGAGAAGTATAGGCACGCACTCCAAAAGTTAGTGCTTAAATTCAGTTTGCTATATATATACATTTTCCCTTTTCAAGAAAAAGGGTAGACCTTTTCTCTCTGAAATACATATATTGTAGGTATCTGAATAAGTACTGAGATTTTACAAGACAACACGAAATTGAGGTCTTATTTCAAACATAGACTTGCAAATATGTACGAATATACCATTTCAACATAGCTTCTCTTTAATATTTTTATTGAAAACTAAAATACTGTTATTGTTTTGTATTATTGTTTTATATTAATCTTTTATATGCTTGCATTGTTAAAAAAAGGCCAAATGTTTTCAATCACTCAATGTAAATTGCATTAATTAGGTTGCAAACAAAAATATAATTTTCTGTACTTAAAACTATATATTTTTATAGTTATAACTTCGTCGATTTTAATAATAAATAAGGTTTATCATTTTCAATAATACATTTCTTCATGCGCATTAAAATGATTAATTTGATACTTTTTATAAATTAATTTTTGCAAACTTTATAAAACTCATTTTTTAAAGTACAAAGTAAGTTATGCTTAAAAAATTAAATGTTTATACAATTTCGAGATTTTCACTTTTTGGAGAAAAAAAAATTTTAATGTGTTGATTTCATTCATTGATTTTATGTGTTATTTAATTGCATGGTCAAATACGTTTTACTTTCCTTTTAATTTAAAAAGCATCTACACATTTACTAACGAAAAAACGGAACGAAATATGCATAATGCTTTATTATAAATACTTTTTTCCACTACAAAATCTAAAATTCATCAAAGTATTTTCGACATATTATTTGGTATAGTGTATTAGTCACGTTAATATGTTTTCTATTTTGTTTACTTGATTTTTTATTTCTCGAATGAAGTTAATGGTTTTTCATCCAAATTGAATGTTTTAGTGACGTGATTTTTTTATTCAACTAATACACGTAAAGTTCCTATTAGCCAATATTTCTTTCCATCTCAGAAATAATAGTATCATCGAAAACACTTAAGAGTTGTATTTGTGAGATATTATAGCTATGTTATACAATAACGAACTACACAAAACTTTCAAACCTTATATGGACGTTTTTAAAACAGAAACAAGTAGTTGCTAGCAACCATGTTTCACACGTTTTCTTAGCTTTAAAATAGGATTATTTAAGTGCGTTTTCCTACAAATATCAGTATTTGAGAGACAAATTCAACTCCATTTTTATTGCAAAAATACTTATTTTGGGCAATGATATAAAATTTTAATAACATTTTTGTGTTACAAAGAACTTTATTTTTATAGTTCGGTTAGTTTCAGAAGAAACAAGTTTACTATTTCGCATATAAATTGCTTTAACTCTATTACACGTGCTTTGACTGAATTGCTTGTGTATATAAAACTTGTAAAGAGTAAAAATACTACATAAAGTTGCGTCTAAACCTCCAGAAAAAATGTGGAACTTATTTCAGTACTTCTGAAGTTTAACTCGACTGTTGTATTCTGAAAGAAATCCAGAGCTTGGAACGGTTGTTTTTGCACTTTTTCGTCAAATATGGGCTTCTATAAGACGCTTCTGCGTACTGTTTCTTCCTTTGTAACAAGCTACGGATTCTGAATTTATGGAAAACATTTTTTCCGAACAAAAACACAAACTAGTGAGAAACAGGGTCTGTTAGAAATGGAAATGCTTCGAGTGGGTTCTTATTCTTTTACAAAATGGCGCAACGCTCTCGCTGCGAGCAATGTGCTCGTGTTCCGCTTTTCTTTGATTCTTTTGTTCACGCTTGAATGAATATCTTTTAAAAGATGCAAAACGGTAACATCAAAAGAATGCGGCTATCCAGTAGAGTTGCTTCAATCTTCTAAATCTATCCCCTCCAGGACAAAAACACAGTATTTCAGAGTTTTTCGCTATCCCACAAGAAGGTACACTTCCAAGGAGAATATCTCGGGGATAAATACTGCTTTACTGCATTCAAACCATCGTCTTTTCCTCGCAACAGTTATCGCCTTGCAGTTTCTTTTCAGCATTTTGTTAAATTTTATTTCAGCATGGTGATTTGTTAGTAGAAAAGTAGAATTTACATAGCTCAATCGAAATAACTTATTTACTAGTTTATGGACCGAGACAAGCTATCTAATAAATTACAGTCCATATAAAAGGGTTTTTCATCAAATGAGTCAAGTTTCTCACCATTTTATTTCTCTAAAGGATATTCTTATTTATGGGAAAGGCATGCAATGGTTTTAATGGATTTAATTATGTCATAAACCATAATACTTATTGAGATAGTATTCGTGCAATTTGAAAAGTGATATGTATAGGAAAGAAATACACGATTTGTAGAATAGGAGAATACATAATACATAGTACAAAATTATATAGAATTTATATCTTTACCTCGAAGGCATAGGGCACTACCTCACAAATATAAATTTTTTTAGGAAAGCAGGTTAAAATTTTCTTTCTATTCGTTCTCAATTACTCAATTCATTTTTAAAGAAGCATAACTTTATGTATTGGGGTATTTCAATTAACGTCACACTAGAGCAACACAATGGGCTATTGGTGACGGTCCGGGAACAATTCCAAAGGGAAAGATCCGAGGACAAACCACGTAATTTTGAACCACGGTCAGATGACGAGGCAACACCTGAGCTGGCAGCCCACTCTCAAAACTTCCACACCACGCCAACCTTTATGTATTGGGATTAGATATAGTGTATACAAAAGTTAGACCAGACTATTGTAAAAAGTCTATTTTCGAGAAAACTGGAAATAGTCTCAATGCCTCCGATGTGTGGATATATAGAATATATTATAAAATAGTCTTGCACTTGTTTTCAATATTTAACTACATATTAACTAATATTTAACTACACCTTAAACTTTCTCAACATATCAGGGCCAAGGTAGCCTATTTAGTAGATTCGCAGATTAAGCAACCGGAGAATTGCGAGTTCGAAACTCGATCCAACCAAAGACCGTTGTGCACGTGGGGACTGATGCAAGTTAAATCTTTCGTGGCCTTAAATGTCGTCACTTTGGTATGGTGGGGAAATTTGAGAGTGGGTTTCCATCTAAGGTGTTGACCTTGTCATCTGACCATGGTGCAAAATTACGGGGTATAGTACACAGATCTCTCCTTTCGGGATTGATCCCTGACCGTCGTGTTGCTCCAACGCAAAATAAATTCAATTATCTATCTACCCCAAGGTATCATAACGAACAGCAATTTTCAACCGCTGTACCGGTATTTCAAATATTACTCCAAAAATACTTTTGAGTATTATGTTTTTTGCGAAACATAAATAAATTGTTTAAAAAAAGATTTTTAAAGCCACTTTGGAACAAAAGGGAAGATTAATTTCTTTTGTAAATCAATCAAAATTATATCTATACTTTATGTCAGATGGGTGAAACATACATTTTCTTAGTGTGCTATGGAATTTTAGTAGTCAGTTTATTTGTGCCATAAGATGAAAATGGTTGAAAATCGCTGATACAGAAAATAGCAGTATCATTGAACGTATTTTGAATCTAGCCTTTCTTAAAAACATCCATCCTTTTAACATATTCAACCGGTGGGTAGTTGAATTTAAGTCACACTGGAGGAACGCAACAAGCTATTGGTGACAGTTCGGAAATCAATCCGAAGGGAAAGATACGAGGACGACACCTCGTAATTTTGAACCATGGTCAGATGCCGAGGTCAACACGAGATGGCATTCCTCTCTCCAAACTTCCAAACCACGCCAATTTAAGGACTTTTGAGGCCACGACAGATTTAATGTGTGCCATCCCCTGTATACACGACGGTCTTTGATTGGATCCCGTTTCGAATAGCAACCCTCCGGTTGCTAATCCACAACTAAACCAACTGGGCTACAGTGCCCCATATTCAACAGACAATTAAATACTTATTTATAACACGGAACAAGGTTATGGGTGCAAACCTACTATTTTCAATAAGAGATCAGTACATTATATTACACTATCTTGATTGTGTGCAATCCATACAGCATCACAAAAGAAGCCGAAGAATAGCCTCCATCTTAAAGATAAGACAGGATCATAGCAGTCTTGTGACAGATTCTGATGCATTATGAAGTTATCCATCGCTTTTACGAGACATGCATATTCTTTAGCTTTATCCGTGATTTCTCTTCCAGTAACCAAAGAATAATAACCCAAAGCGGAAGGGTCGGGAAATGCGTCTTTTCGCTATAAATATGCCTTCTCTTGGGTACTTAAGCCCATAATTCTCGTATCCATTTCCCTCCGGATGAGAAAGATCTCTACCTTTCCTTTCTTTGGGGGTATTTTTTCCCAGGATTCGCCCTTTTGTAAGAGTTCTCTGAAGTGGAAGGTACAGCCTAGGACGATCCAGATGCTGATCCAGTACTAATGAACCTTTATGGAGCCACGGCGTCTATGCCTTATAATTTATGAGCCATCGTGGCATCATAAGAGGTCTGTAAATAAGCCTGCGACCGGAGACTCACATCGAAGTAATCCTTCATGTTGTTTATGACGGTTGGACCTAGGCGGGTGATTACTAATTACACAGCGCATTCGGTTCCTTTCAATTTACCCCCTTGAAAAATCCTTGGGACGGAGAAGGCTTATTCATTTTTGATGGGATGCGAGAAAAATGAGTTGGAATTATATGCGTGAGAGTATGCAAGATGTTGGGATTTGTTCCTGCTAATGAATAAACATTTGATGCTTTTGAGAATGTAATGCATTTGGGATTAGGTTTACTTGCATGTGCTCATTTTGTTTACATTATTTGTATAAAAGCTTTACTAAATGAAGCCTGCGCACGTTATTTAGTTGGTTGGCTGTTGAGTTTACATCACTCTGGAGCAATGGGCTGTTGGCGATTGTCAATCATCGTAATTTTGCACCACGGTCAAATGAGATGGTTAACACTTGAGATGGCATCTCACTCTCCAAATTTTCACACAACCCCAAAGTGAGGATATTTTATTCTACGACATATTTAACGTGCACCATCCCCCACGTACCCGACTGTCTTTGGTTGGATAAAGTTTTGAACCCTCAACCTTAGTGTTGCTAATCGATCGCGACTCTACAAATTTGGCTACAGTGGCTCTTACACGTTGTTTAGATCCTCATCCATCTATAATGTATATTTTGAATGGGTTCAAGTTCAACCATTATCCTAATCACCAATGGAATACTGTCCATGGAAATGTTGCTAACTATGATTGGTTGATGATATTTTTCATGCGTAATAGTTTGCCTTTAACACAAACTCCTCTCTCCTACTCCCTGTTTCCAACTGAGGGCAGCATTCAATCCAGATAACATGAGTCCTTGCACATGGTCAATCATTTTCTCCGTTTTCTCTCATTTCCCCCGTCTTTAGAAAACAGTCTCAAGCTCTAATACAGCGCTTGGATCATCCCCAGAGTTGCTAGGATTGGATACAATTGTGCTTTTTGTGCTCCGTTTCAACATAGGACTAAAATTGTTTGTATTTTATTGTCTGAGGAAAAGAAATAATGGTGGATCTTGTGGACTTATAAGGTTGTCTAAGGCTAGCATTAGATTTTTTGGCTCTCGATCCAATCGCGGCCTGCCCAGTTATCAATGCTAAGCTACTGCCAGCCATTGTTGTTTAAACTGGCGTGTCTCGCCAAACTCGTTTAAACTGGCAGTGTCTCGAAACACTAGACACGGGCTTAGCTTGTCACTCTACAGTCATTTCTTGCTATATGAAAACAATAGGCAAGGTAGTATGTGTGTGCTGGTGTTAATTGAGATTTAAATTAACTTGAGCACAGTGGAATCTTCTATTAAGTCAGTTTCTTAATCTACTTTTGTTCGTAGAACTCTTAAAAAGCTTCCGAATTTACTGTGGACCTCCTACCCAGTTAATATAACCATTTTGTATCAATATTTATTCTTTATACTGAACTTCTATCTTCTGCTTGTTTCATCAGTCAACAATTTAGGGCGGTGGAATTTAGGATTTCAAGTATTATTCTTTTAAGCAAGTAATAACTTTTGTATTCTCATTCAAACAAGGTTGTTCCCTTAAGGAGGTTTCAATGTACATCGTCCACAATGGTCTACTTTCTTCCAGGTTCAAACTTAATGCTCTCATAAAATATTTATTTTATGCACACAATTAAAATTGAGCCAAGTGTAGCACACGGGACACAGTGTAGTGATCACTATTTCACGGCACCTGAGAATATCTCTAAAAATATTTAGTTACAGGGAACAATTTTGTACACCGAGTTTAAGGTATAGGTTATGTAAGTTATTGTTTAGTACTGGTGTTCGAAAATTCAGTTTTAGAACGACGTAGCAGTTTGTTAAAATAGCAAAACCCTACAAATAATAGAGCGCGTTTGGTTTCAAGATGTTAACAGAAATAGATTTTGGTATAAATCAAGACTGAACAGTTTTAATAATCTGAAGTTTTTAATTATATGGCCACAGATTTTATCGAAGCAGCTAAAATACACCGTTGGCCATCGAAAATGCAGCACCATGAAGGAATCATCTAATAGCCTTGAAATTTACACGACATATAGATCATGTAAGGATATGCAAATCACGTGGGCCAGTAGCGTTCTCTGTGTGGCAACACTTAAAAATATCTCTAGAATTTGTGTTCTTATCGTTGCAACTGTTCCAATTAAGAATGTTCTAATCGTTACAACTGTTCGCGCCAAGAATTCTTAGTCCAGCAGTGTGCCTCGCAACTTTTCTCTGTGCGCATGTCAAATCATTTTTATCTTAATTTATTTAACAGTATTAATTGTTGCTTCTGAATAAATTATGTGTCCTTGTTCCTGAGATGCTTATGGCACAGTTGATAACACGCTGAAATAACATCGAATAGTTTATTGCTGCTAGCCAGCATTTGAGTTGGGGTTCTTCCAGAAACCGGAATCACCAAAGATGGTGATCTCCAAACCTGTAAGAGAACAATACTTTGATCACATGTTGCAAAATCCACCAGTTAAAGTAGGGTGGGCCGAAAAACTCTTGTTTTAGCTCGAAGAAAAATTGCCAAGAAAAAAAATGGAACGCATTTGAAGAAAACATGTAATATATTATTTTTAACTTACTTTTAGTCTTAAAATGGAACACAGTTTCAAAGTGCTAATAGAATTTGAAATTCGATGGTAGTAATAAATTTCAGTTTTGAGTGAAAATGTTAGGATAGTATTTTCGTCTACTGTTTCCCAAATTTATTAAGTAAAATCGTTTTAACACAAATATGTATAAAATTGAACCGAAGTTACATATTCAATTGCACAATATACACTGCTGATCAACGAAAATCAACACTATGAAGTATCCAATAACCTTGAGATTTGCACGATGCATATGTAGATAGGTATTTTAATTAACGTTGAACTGGAGCAACGCAACGGACTATTGACGATGGTCCGGGATCAAACCCGAAGGGAAAGATCCAGAAGCCTCCTAATTTTGAACCACGGTCAGATGAAGAGGTCAACACCTGAGCTGGCACTCCACTCTCTAAACTTCCACACCACGCCAATGAGAGGACATTCGAGGCCACGAGATTTAAAGTTCACTAGCCCCCGTGTATACGATTGTCTTTGGCTGGACGGTTTACACCACGTAATTTTGCACCACGATCAGATGACGAAGCAACAGTTGCATGATCATGGAAAGATATGCAAATTATTATCACTGTAGTGTATATGCAAATCATGTGCGCCAATAAAGCCTCATATAAGTAGTATAAAAAGGATGAACAGAGTGACGCTTTAAAATATTGGAATTGTATTTTCTTGTTGTTCCTGCGTATAGGTAGCTTAATTATGCCACGTCGAAAAATAAGGTCGGCTTACGAGGATATTTCTGAGTTTGACAAAGAATTGTGGTTTATTGAGAGACATCTGGAAATTTCACCAACCAGAATTTTACAGAATTTCGAAATTCGATCCCACCAAAGGCAGTCGTGCTCCAGTGTGACGTTGTATTCATCCAGTGCCACATAAATTCAACTACCTACCTAACTATATATCAATGTTTAACTATCACAGATATTAACTATTTCTCTTCTCTTCCATTACAAGCATGTATAACTGTGTTATACATATAATGAGTTATAACTGAACTATTGAAACAGACTTTACATTACAAAAAACTTTGCGCACACATCTGCAGTTCACGAACTCTTCACATATCTCTGAATCCCCCTTTGACCACGGACCCCGTATTATGGTATAGTCTCCCCCAACCTATCCCTGGAGACCTTAAAGGAAGAAATAAACATTGACTATTCAGTGTCATGGAAAATATTTGTCCATGCTTCAGATAAAGATAACGTACTATTTAAAATAAAAAATCTAATTATTACTAGGATAAACAAATGTGTCTTCTTTTCTGACGGTGTACCATGAATATATTTATTAAAAAACATACGAACGAACTATAGCATTATTGTGCTTTACAAATAAATAAACGAAATCAACCCGAAAAACCGTTGAGTAACAGGGTAGATTCTAAGAAATGCATGCAATGTATACAAATAAGAAAAACTTTTTACTGTCTACCCTTTTATTAAACTCTAGTTGCAACTGCAGTTCAGACGTCTGGCTTGAACTGTAGTTGCAGCTACGATTTAATAAAGTCAATCAAAGGGTTTCCGTTTCGATCTACAAGAGAAATCTAGTTTTGTTATATCTTCAGTGAATATCCCCCTCCTTGTTCTCCTGAAGAATAAGACAAATTCTGTCGTTATAACTCATTTTGTGGGTTTCCATCAACCCTTATAAAAACTTCATTCAGGAAACTCCAGACGTATGACAACCTGTATGAAAGCATCCCTCAGGGGAGAATAGGGGTACGAATCCAGTATGTAAACACGTCAAAAGAAGGAGAAAGAATCGCTTAGCAACAAGTGACTTCACCTCGATGAAAGTTTCTACTGGGTGAGGACGATATATAATCTCAGATAATATATTCCAGTCCAGCCAAAGTTCCCCGTAACAGCCACTGCGATATGAACTTGTTTACTGGCATTCATAGCAAGAGGAATTTATCGAATACGAATTCCCTGAAGGAAGCAGTCTTAATAAAAATATGTATTTGCGACATTGCATGGAAGAAGTGATCGATCGCTATCTTCTTTTGATTATCATTGCGAATATTTCCTGCAGATCTATTCCCAGATGTTGTCATATTTCCTGCTTAGGTGCATCCATTAATCCCACAGGCATCCATTAATGTTCCCACGATACTTTATTAAAATGAAGGATTCTACGGAACCTTTCAATTAATTGTAAAATTATGAGTATAATGTAATATGCTTGTTCCTAAGGCTTGTTTCATGTGCTTTGTTTTATTGAAACTGCAGCAATAGGTTAACCCACATCTTGTTAAAACATTTGGAAAATGAGCTCTTGCAGTCATCAGAGACGTACGTTAAGGAATAGACAGGATGACAGCATATTTCTAAAGATACTTGGTGGCAACCCCTGGGATTAATAGATAGCAAGGCAACTCATCATTTCCATTTTCTCATTCTTACTGTAAAGCCTTCCTATAAATTATTATTGTGCAGCGTTAGATAAATTTAACATAACAATTATTAAAACACGCATTTGGGACAATTCTTCTCATTCGCCCAGAAAAACTTTTTCAGATAGATAAGCTAATAGCGGATACACATTAAGTATTAGTATCATGGATAAAACATAGACAGGTGCGACTTGGCGTATTGAGACTCACTCAGGTTCGACTTCACGTCAGGAATACGTGTAAGAAGCACGTTTCACATCAAAACACTGTCGCCACCTACATCTACTCGAAAAAAAAGAGCTCATAGTATAGAATATCGAATATAAGAGCTAAGAAAATGCATTTAGGTGAAAACGCTCAAAATTATGATCCATCGTTTAATCTAATTGGCGTGGACCAATCAACTTCAAAATAGCAAGTTTTAATTCATTCTTTGTGATTTTTACTGGCGGTACGTATTGAAATAGTATTTGAAAAACAAGCCAAGGAACGTCACGTCTAGAATATGTACAGGGAACAAGTTCTACCCCATTTAGCTTGACATAAAATGCCTCTTTGTGATTGAGAATATAATCAAAAGTACATTTCCGAAAGGAAAAGAGAAATTAAATCCATTTCAGAAGATAATATTTTGCTGGCGAAGCAAAACTGGGTGCGCTTCCATTCCGAGTCATATGTTGATAGGCCCTTGAAAGCAGCAGTTTGGAATTAAAATTAATTAGAAATCTCTCCTGCTCCGCTAAAGCCTTTTCAAGCGCCCTTCACCACCCGAAATTCCATTCATTCCGAAATACTTGCTTAACTTTTCCCATTCGTGGCTCAATCCGCTCCAATATGCGCCAAGTGGCGAACTTATCTCCAACGGCTGCGCCTTCGAATAACCCTTATTTACAAGCAGTCCTGATTGCCCAGGTACAAATAAATCAGGCAACTAATCAAATCGGGCCCCCCAGCAAGTCCGAACTATATTTCCCACCGTTTAGCCGTCTCTCCTTTCCCCTTCTTAAGCTTAATTGGCAATTTCAGACCAGAAATTTATTTCATGACTCTGCCATCGATTCGAAAACTATCGGCTTTTCTGCTGTACGATACGACTTGCATTTTGTTTCCTGCAGGCATTCCTTCATGGTACAGAGTAGAAAGGGCGAATATTTCACCCGATGTCCCCCGATTTGGTATTGTAGCATCGATACAAATTATTAATAAATGACAGATGTCATATAATTTAATTCATTTGCAGAACATTAAAACGACATTCTACAAAGTGATTACAGACTAGAGACAGTCAGACGAGACACATTGTTTTAATCATTTATTTCATAGTTCTCTAAACTATTTGATGTTTCTCCATTTCTAGACGAAATCTCAAGGCATCTAGACCTTCAACACCATGACATATAACGACGATGAACTTTACCACTGACATCAGATTTTTATTTTAAAAATGTTTGAATTGAAATCAATTGAGATGTATAGAATTAAACATCAGATATCCATTTCAGGAAGATAGGAATACTTTCAACCATAAAATAGTTATTCCATAGTAACCTTCATGATGATTAAAAAAGAAGTATACAGAAGACCGTATTGTTGTGGTATCAACAAACCTTCATCAGAGTCCCTTAGTTCCAATTATTATTTTATAGAAATTACAAAGTATACAATTAATCAGAGATTTCCTAGCATATTAACATTTATTTAACCATTTAAAGATAACTAGTAAAAATTGAAAACCCTTCAAAACGAGCACTATTAACGATTTAAACTTTGTTAATGCAAAAAAAATTCTGCGTCAGTGCTAAAGATGGCAAATGACCAATTGGATGAATCAATACGTCCACCATCATTACCTGCAATTCTAAATATCGAGATAAACATTAAATATTTTTCTCTTATATTTGTCTCAATTGTTATCCGATTTGCACTAAAATTTGAATTTAGTGTAACTTTAATATAGGAAATCTTTTAATGATATTAAAAGTATAATTTCTAAATATGAAATCGGACCCATCTCTTTTACTATTATAAAAGGAAATGTTTGTGTGTGCGTGCGGCATCCAGACGAATCTATAGCACGTACATCCATGAAATTTGGCACACAGGTAGACCTAAAGGTGACTGATGGCCCTCGAAGTACGAATTTTAAAATTTAATCTAGAAAATTTTTTAATTAATATTTTGTTCTGTGCGCGTAGCATCTCCTCCACTATGATGTATCTGCGCAGACCGAACCGACAAAGATAGTTATCGCGCCTGCTGACTTCTATTACTGTTTTGAAACTGTGGACCATCCAACGTATTCAAAGTGCTCTTGATTAAACCCAGAAAATCCCGCAAAAAGTGATCGGACTCTCACCAAATTTGGACCTCAAATACTAAACAACAAAAAGAACTTCCACAAAAATTTTCAAGACTCGGAGCCCACCAATGGGTTGGAAAAGATACATCAAAAGAAACACCAAAAGCCAGAAAATCCGGCCAGAGATCTCCATGATAAAATCTTTGAAAAGAGGTGGACGATCATCACGCGTGAGTACAAACTATTAAAAATAATGTTCTTAAAGAGAAAAAATTTTACTTCAAATCAATAGTGGTTTTATAAAATTGTGATAAATATCTTTGAAGAAATTTGCATTTATATGTTTAATTAAAGCTTTCAAATCAATTCAAAATCATAACAATGGAATAACAGAGGTTTGATACTCCAAATTTAAAGCTTTTATCATTAAGTGGACCAACTTTCCTGAAGAACCAAAAATAATTAAAATTAATTGAAAATTCTCAAGAGGACCAACTTTCCCGAATAATTTGGTTTTGATTTCGCTGACATTGTGATTAATTTAGATTGTTTGTCGGAATCAGTGAAGTGACGTAACAAGACTTTTTAAAAGTATAGCGTTATATTTAAAGATTCAATAACATTCTTATTTCAGTAGTGGTTTTTCATAACTTACTTTTGAATTTGTATAGTTTCTGCAATTTAATCTAATTTTTATTTCAGGCAAATAACTCATTATAGTTATAATTTTAACGTTATATTTAAAGATGCCACAGCTTCCCAGAAAAAGAAACGTTTTCGAGCAAGACAGCGAGAGAACAGAGAAAGAGAACAAAGAAGAAGCTGAATCCACCCCAGAAAGAGAAAAAAACAAGACTACCGCAAGTTAGAACCGGAAGAATATCTGCTCAAATGCGCACCTGTAGAAATTTAGAGAATGCAGCTTTTAATTACGACCCATCAGCAGATTATTTATCTCATCCTTCGTGCGTCATTGGATCAATGTCTAACATGTCAACACTGTGAAGCAAAGAAATGGAAAGGCGAAGTCCCAGGTATGTGCTGAAACGGAGGAAAGGTTCAACTGCCACGGTTAATGGATCCAGCCGAGCCCCTACAGGG
Source organism: Meta bourneti (assembly GCA_933210815.1). Taxonomy (NCBI): domain Eukaryota; kingdom Metazoa; phylum Arthropoda; class Arachnida; order Araneae; family Tetragnathidae; genus Meta; species Meta bourneti. Next base: position 35,303,894 of record OW119927.1, on the reverse strand, counting down.
CAAAAGCGCGGCCAATTCAAAGGGTCAGGTCCGGTGGTTCTGTGAAATATTTTTATATTTACGAAAATTAAGCCCATTTTCGGACCATCGGACTAGCAACGGCGGGAACCTCCCCGTGGTGCCATCTGGTAATCGACTATGTCGAGCTAATGCCCGTACGTTGTGAATGGCGTTCCTGGTGACCAGGTAGCTGGGCGAGGCACCAATGACTTGTCATTGAGGGAAGCGCCCACTGGAGGATGGAGCGAGGTGGGCACCTTGCCGCCGGACAAATGAGCGCTTTCGCTGCCTGCTACTTGCAATCTGGGGCTCCGATTAATGGAGCAGCCTACTGAGGGCGCTTGCCCGGCTTTATTTTCATTTCTTTGCGGTCTCCTGACGAGATACGCAAAACTTTCCCTACATCTTTACTGGGAACTTCCCAACTTTATTCCTCTCTGTAAATGATGTGTATTAGCACCGCTGAATCACCAAGTGCCACATCGAAACCAACAAAAATCACTCTATCTCTACAGGCTCTATTTAACCGTCTTTAAAATTTCTGGTCCTGCCTGTGGCCAGATGACAGGATTTGATGGTTCAGACGGAAGGTGAATGGTAGACCGTACCCGCCTTAAGTGGCAGGGGTGTAGTACCAGCCCTGGGATCACATCTCGTGAGGGGTGCCCTTGGTGGGGAATCATTCCGCAGCAGAAGCCTGAAGCTGGAAGGCTAGCTGGATAAGATTGTATCCGTTTGGTCGGTCTAAAAGTAACGACCCCGCTGGCCCGGCGGATACGATGGAGGACAGGAAAGAGGCGACAAAACCGCCCCCATGGGATGCCACCTGCGCGGGCAATTCGTAAGATGCGCGCACGCAGGGTCATTCACACGGGGCCCGTGGGCTTGGGAACCCACGTCTCGGACCTCGACTTGAGTCGTATTTCGAACAGGACTGCCTCGAGTCTGCCTGGCAAGACGAGTGCGGATCGTGAGTTTGTAGGGTGACTACGTGAGTGGAACCTGCCGTGCGTGTGGTAACTGGTACGCCACATGCTGGATGGACCAGCGGCAACTGGTAGTATCGGACCCCCGAAAAATGCGTTATTATGGGTACACCTAAAAGTAACACGTTTTCTTGCGCTTCTAATGCTGTAAGCTCTTCCTCGTCCTCCTCGGACGAAGAGCCTAAAGCTCGCAATAATCCTGAGAAGGAAGTAAACTCCAATACGGAGATATGCTCAGCTGATGCAACGCCTCTGGCGCTGCGGACAAGGAAGGTCAGCAGGAAAAAGAAGGCTACTAAGAGCCTTAAAGAGTCGAAGGAAGTTGAAACGACTAGTGAGTCGGAAGTCGCAGGGGGCAGCGACTCCGACGAGGTGAGAGGCACCCAAGAACGAACCTCGAAGACGACCAGCGAAGATGAAGAAAGAGAGAAGTCGGAGGTCGCAAGGGGCAGCGACACTGACAAAAAGGTGAGGGGCACCAATCGAACCCCGAGAAAAACTATAAAAAAGAGGCAGGAGCAGACCTGCAGCTCTAGTGAAGATGAATTTCCGCCAATACCCGGAAACACCCCGACTAAGCAGAACGAGTCGGGGTCCGGCAATGACAGCGCCGGCTCTAGAGCAACCGAAGTAACTAAATCTAAAGTTACTAGTTCCAAAAATAAGAAGGGGTCTAGCCCAACCCCAAAGGCCTCAAAAATGGAGGTGGAACAACAGGCTGCGAAGACGGCAATCAGCATGGTCATGCGAATGACTATGCTGATTAGCCAGCTTGGGGACCAAAGTCCCAGTTCCCAAGCGACCAAAAATAACATAATTGAAGTTTTCTCAAAGTTCGCAGAGGAACACATCCTCCTTGCGGAAGAAAACAGGAGATTAAGGGAGCAAACAAACTCCAGGAAATCTCTCCCTGCTCAAGCGACAGAGCAGCATCCAAGCCAGAAAACACAGGCTCCCAAGGCGACTTGGGCGCAGGTGGCAGGAGGTGACGGAAATAAAAATAAACAGCGCCACAGTCAAAATCCAAGTAAGATAAGAGGGCCTGCCTCCTATCAAAAGAAACGCCCACTTGTTCCGACTATACACATCTCGCCAAGAGAAGGTGTGGAGTTGGTCAGCAGTCAGGTAATTAGCTTAGTTAAAGAACTCATACCTAAGCCAAACAAAGTCGCACCTATCGTCGGGGTGCGAGAAACCAGTACTCTCGGAACGGAGGAACACAAGGCCCTCTTGACCGAAAAGATTAATCGCACACAGGGTCTTATGGAAAAGTGTGAAATTTCGACACCTCCACGACCCCATCCGACAATCAGGGTTTACAACGTCCCAAGGGAAGTTGGCGAAAGCGAGGTTGATGTGGCAACCTTTCTGCGAACCCTCGAAAAGCGGAACAGCATCCCAAAGGACAGAATGACATATGTCCGAAGGGTCACAGCAGGGCCGTATTATAATAATTGGTACATACGGTTACCCAGCGAAGCCCTCAGTTCTCTGAAAGGGAAGGAGAGACTAATCCACGATTGGTCCTCATTCCGATTCTCAGTGGATGCCTCCCCTACGCAGTGTTTCAATTGTTATCACTACGGGCACAAAGGTGCTAAGTGCCGGGAGAAGGAGCAGGCATGCTCACTCTGTTTGGGTCACCATAACTGGAAAACCTGCAAGAATCAGGGAAAACCTATCTGCAGGGTATGTACCCATAATAAAGCGAGATTTGGAGGCCCTAACATAAACAATCATAGTGCGGTGGACAAAAGAAGATGTCCATCGTACATGGGGGTCCGTGACTCGCTCAAGCAGAGAACTTACAATGAATAGTACGACCTCGCACAGCCGTAATATGGTAGAACACTGGAGCTTCCTCCAGTGCAATGTCCGGCGATCTAAGGTCGCCACTCACCTATTTCAACTTATCTTAGGAGAGACGGCTCCGGATATCCTCATTGTGTCCGAGCCTTATCTCCTTGAGGGCAATATTGCAGGTATGCCCCTGCACTGGCGAACATCGCATGCGAAGAGCGGTAGAGCGGCGATTGTGGGCACCAATAAAAACATTGGTGTCTACGTAATTGCGGAAACTGACAATATCGTGGTTGTGGAGCTCTCAAATGGAAGCTTTACTGTCGTTGTGGTGTCTGTCTACTTTCCCCCACTTGCACCTCTGGATCCACTAATAACGGACCTTGAGACCTATATACAGAGGGCAAGAAACCGGAGGGTTATTCTGGGCGGAGATGTCAATCTCAAACATCCCCTCTGGCACCGACATGCAAAGGACACGCCCAACTCAAGATCGTTCGTGTCTTTCCTAACACGCAATGACTTGAATGTCCTTAACAATCCGGACTCTCCACCGACTTTTGATAGTGGATACGGGGAGAGTTGGATAGATATCACGACGGCAACACATTCGCTTGAAACACAGATCAAGGGATGGAAAGTGATCAAAGATACGCTCAGCGATCACAATTACATCTCCTTTGAACTGTGCAAAACTGCCCAAATAAACCTGACCAGCAGGTACTCTCGCAATCCATCAAGGATCCGTAGGATGGTCACAACCCTCGGGCGAGACCTCCTAGAAGCCGCAGAGGAATTCTCAGTCTCTGGGAACCCTGCGGAAATTGATGGGTCATTAGCGAAGTCGGCTCTCTTGATCAAAAGAGTTAGTGACAGAGCGCTGCTGGTCAAAGGGTTCAAACACAAGCGCAATCCCTGGTGGGATGATACCCTCACGGGTACAACGCAAGAAAACGAGAGCTCTGCGCCGCCGATTCCAACATGCGAGTTCCGAACTGGACAAGCTGTTTTGGCGTACGCAGTTTAAAAAGCAATCTGCTCTCTACCGCCAAACCATCCTTCGAAAGAAAAGGGAATCCTGGGAGACTTTTCTATACACTACCTCCCCAGGAAATCCCTGGACGCTACCATATAAACTGGCCGCCCACAAGATTCAGAAATGTCAACCAATAGGTAATGTCAGAAGGGTGGACGGAACGATGACGGAGTCGCTCTCTGAGACGGTTGATCTAATTCTCAGCACTCTCTTTCCCTCTGATACGGAGGATAGCACCCCGTATCAGAAAAAACTTCGAAGGGAAAGCAAGAAAATACCAAGCTCGCTCCAAACAGACGATCGCCCAATAACAGCGGGTGAGATCGAATCTGTCATTATGAGAATGAAAAAGAGACGAGCAGCTGGATTAGACGGGATCACGGTGGAGGTGGTCCAAGAACTATTCCGACAGTGCCCCAAGTTCTTCATAGAATTATTTAACAAATGCTACTCAATGGGGCACATTCCACCTTGTTGGAAAATAGCGAAGGTCGTCCTACTTCGCAAACCGAACAGGGATGCGACAGATGTCAGATCCTATCGCCCTATCTGTCTTTTGAACACCATAGGCAAAGCCTTTGATAAAATTATTACGCAACGCACATATTTTTGGCTTAAACGGAACGGTAAATTACACCCTAAACAGCATGGGTTCAGGGCTGGCAAGTCATGCGAAACAGCCCAATACCGTCTCCGTCAAAATGTGCTACAGGGCAAGAAAGACAAACTTAATATTAGTCTTATTGCCCTGGATGTCGAAGGAGCGTTTGACAATGTGTGGTGGCCAGCCATTCTTACACGGCTCATTGAGGCCCACTGTCCTGTAAACCTCTACAAGGTTTTCCAAAGTTATCTAAGTAACAGAACAGTGGCGTTTTCCACACCAGGATACGCCACCGAGCGTAAAACGGAGAGAGGCTGTCCACAGGGCTCCTGTAGCGGGCCTCTCCTTTGGAACCTAGTGGCGGATGCTTTCTTGGAGCTTACTTTGCCAAGAGGGTGTGAGATGATCGCCTATGCTGATGACCTGATGCTAACGGTCACTGGGGCAAGCCTTTTTGATTTGGAGACTAATGGAAACCACTCCATCTCAATCGTCACTCATTTTGGTCATAAGGTTAAACTCAAATTTAACCCAATTAAGATCCAGGCTATGACCATCTCCTATCGAAATACTCTGAGAAGAAACGTTCCTACCTTCGACTGTGAGGGAACACCTATCACCAACGTGGACGAGCTTAAATATCTTGGAGTAATTTGGGACAAGAACCTGAAGTTTGCAGAACACTTCAGGCAAAAGCGAATAACAGCAATTAAGCTTCTGTATATGTTAAATAGAGTGGCTAGAATACTCTATACCAAAAGACCTTGGTTATTAAAGCGCATATACCGAAATGTTATAGTCCCATCGGTACTCTATGGACATGGCGCTTGGGGAGACTGTGTCAATCAAACAGTCTTTCGAAATTATCTTGAGTCCATCCAGAGGCAAGCCTTGATCCCTATCACAAGGGGTTTCCGAACCGTTTCCACTAAAGCTTTGCAAGTCATAGCTGGAACCTTGCCTTTGGACCTTCTAGCCACGATTACTCATGCTCAGTTCCTACTCACTAAAGTCGAAACTGAGGTTGTGGTTTACGGTGAACATTTCTCACCTTCGATTTTTGCTAGAGAGATCGATGTGTGGGAGACTCACCCTGCAGAACGCATCATTGTACCCTTCGACGTCGCACTCCCCGACTGTACGGAGACAGAGATTTATACTGATGGCTCAGGAATAAACGGACGCTTTGGTGCAGCGTTCGTGGTTATGTACTTTGGGGTTATTATAAAAAGGTGCATGTACCGAATGAGCAATAACAGCACGGTGTTTCAAGCAGAGCTGTCGGCACTTGAAAAAGCGTTGGAGTGGGTGCAGTCCAGCCCCATCTACAACGCAAAGAAAATCACCCATATTTTCTCCGACAGTCTCTCTGCTTTACAGGCCCTAAGGGATCCATTACACTCTAATCCCCTGGTCAATAAGGTGAAATCTCTGTACAGGAAGGTCGTGTCATGCCAGGGTGTACAGATGCATTGGATTAAAGCTCACGTCGGCTACCGAGGCAACGAGGCGGCTGATGAGGCGGCCAAATTGGCTACCGAGAGAGCGGTCGCAGACATACTGGTGATGAGATCTAGCATTACGATTAAAAATATGCTCATTCAAAGAGCTGTGGAATGGTGGAAACGAAGATGGGAGGCGGCACCTTCAGGTCGTCACACGTTCAAATTTATACCGATCCCAAATCTCAGAATTCACCTCTGCGACCCCTTTATTGTCCAACTGCTAACAAACCATGGAAGGTTCCCAGACTACTTTTCTAGAATGGGTTACCCGATGTCAGACGCCTGTCAATGTGGTGAGGTAGGTGATTCTCTTCACTACATACTGGACTGCAGGTTGACGGCAGACCTCAGGGGAGGACTCGATTTCGTTAGAGATCGACCCCAAGATTTACTCAATAACCCAAAGTGTCTCCATGCTCTCCATCGTCTGGGTAAACTGGTGTGGGAAACCACCCCCCGCCCCTCCTCCGAGGGTTCGGGGGACATCAGGCCTGCAACCTGATAACACATAGGATTTGATGGAAACTATAGGATTTGATACATTTCAGAGGAATTGACGGAAACCATAGGATTTGATGGAACGTTTGACAATTGGCAGTTTTGCTGGAACTGTCATAGTGTCGGTGATGTTTAACTCCTCGAAGTGCGGCGTTGCACTTGAGCATACCCCTGGTCCCTGCTCACCCAACCATGGAGGGTTTTCGCTGGTTTTCCCTCCACGTAATGCAAATGCAGGTTGGTTCTTAAAAGACCTTTCAGCGAAGGCACTTCCCTGAGGATACGACCACCTTGGTCAAATGTCTCATAACTTTTCTGAGCCAGCAAGCATAATTATGCCAAGATAGTTAAAAAGTAGGTGCATATTTGCATGCCCTCCCTGTACCCTTTGGTACCAATGTGTTGATCCGTTGCGCGACCACTTCGTGCAGCCACAGGTTGCTCTCCTAAAGTGCTAAGATGAGAGGAGGAGGGGGACAAGAGCCCACTCTATCCTTGATATGGTTCTTATGTTGAGTCCGAATAAATCTCCTGCCCAATAAGGAGTACCGTTGCTTGTCTTTTGACCACTGACATGAGTCTCGCTCTTGCTTTTTGGGACCGCTCGCTTCTTGCTATCTGGGGTCTCCCCTGCCAATCTGCAATGGCTCAATGTCGGGTGCGGAGGGGGCTGCGCCCCCAACTAAGTAAGTAAGTAAGCCGAGCCCCTACGTACTTTACTGATTGGAGATTCAGCGGAATCTACACATTTCCTGGCAAACATTAGAAGGTACAATTCCTATTTCCAGATGACCTCTTTCGGCACGACAAAAGAAATTAGAGAGTCCGGATACATGCCGACATTTAGGGTTCAGGGTCAAGTTTATCACCGCATCGGGAGTCTACCTCCTCTACCAAACGAAGAGCCTGTTTCTGCAAATATATATATTTTGTTGGAGATGGTACACAACAAGCAGAGCAGCGCTGCAAACACGTTCCGCAGATGAGACAAGACAATACTTCAGTTGCAATATATGCTGGATCATCGCAACTGTTACATCCACAGCTTCAAATCGGCCATGAATCAGATCACCCCTCAATTCAAAGTGGCAATCTTAGCGAACAAAACCCCACATGGTGAATATGAGAGGCGGTTCAATGCACCGACAACAGGAGAAGTGAGAAAGCTGCTCATCAAGAAAATTCCCGATACGCACGGGTCCTACGATGCGCTACTGTATATACTCATGTTTTGGCAGGAGGAGGATGGATATAATTTTGAACTGCGACAAACAAACCCAACTACAGGAATGCCGCTAACTAAGAAGATTTCTGCTATGCAGTTCTACGCTCACAGGATGATGATACGCTCTTCAAATTTCAACATTTTACTGAGAAGCAAAGACCTGTTCCATTAATTAATTGCTGAAATGTATGCCAAGATTGAATCGGAAAGGCTGTTGTACATGCGACTAAATCAGAGGACGCTGAGAATGGAACAGTATGCATATTTGAGGGATGCGGTCATGAACGATGGAAATGTTGCAGACATTGGCCAGTTGATCATCTTGCCTTCCAGCTTTACTGGGGGTCCCAGGTACATGCACGAGCGTACTGAAGATGCCATGACCTACGTGAGAAACTATGGTAGATCGGACCTCTTCATCACCTTTACATGCAATCCAAACTGGACAGCGATACAGCAAGAATTATTTGTTGGGCAAAACCACAGGATTGTCATGATTTGTTGGCAAGAGTCTTTCATCAAAAGAAAAAGAACACTCAGGAGTCTCATCACAAAGGCAAAGATTTTTGGAGAAGTTAAATGTCATATGTACACGATAGAGTGGCATAAGCGAAGATTTCCTCATGCCCACATTCTGATTTGGCTCAGACTCATTACACGTTCACAGAGTGGATGACTTTATCAGTACAGAAATCCCTAATCCACAAGAAGATCCAGAACTTTTTACATTACAACGAAGCAGATGGTGCACGGCCCCTGAGGACGCATAAATCCACCCTCTGTATGCATAAAGGATGGAATTTGCACAAAGCGATTCCCACGCTGCTTTTTAAAAGAGACGCAAACAGGACAAGACGGATATCCACTTTATCGTCATAAATCATCATAAGACGGGGAATTTACTGCAAACATAAATTTTCGAGGATCAGGTGTCCGTGGACAATACGTGTATTGTTCCGTATTGCACTCTATTAACAAAGATTTTCAATGTGCATATCAACGTAAAGTATTGCAATTCTGTGTAAAGTCTAAAAAGTACGTCTGTAAGTATGTTAACAAAGGATCTGACATGGCTGTGTTTAAATTTACCAGTGGAGAGAATGACCTTAATGAAATTCGTCAGCATCAAATGCGAAGATGTATCAGCAGCAACGAAGCAGTATGGAGAATACTCAACTTCCCAATTCACGAGAGCCACCCTACCGTTATTCATCTAACCGTCCACCTTGAGAATGGCCAGAGTCTACTTCACGACAGAAAATGCTGCTCAACGTGTCCAAGCACCTCAGGAAACAACACTGACGTCTTTCTTCAGACTTTGCACCCAAGATGTGTTTCCACGAACCCTATTGTACAACCAAGTACCAAAGTACTACACTTGGAAAAACGGAAACAAGACATGGAACCGTCGAAAACAAGGACAAGTTGTACCAGAACCATCCGACGAACTCCGAATGCTTTCACCTGCGACTCTTGCTGCATGAAGTACGAGGCCCGATATCATTTATAGATTTGAGAACATTTGAAGGAAGGGTCTGCGGAACTTACAAAAGAGGCTTGCCATCTTAGAGGACTAAGAACGATGAACACTGGAACAAAGCATTCGAAGAAGCAGCTGCATCTCGATCGCCAAAGATTTTACTTAATCTGTTTGCTGTTATGCTACAAACATGCTCGATATCTTCTTCCGATCAGTTATGGATGAACCACAAGGAGAACCTGTCAGAAGGCATACTGCCCCAAGCACGCGTACAAGAGCAGAATATGGATCTGGACTACAGTCATGACATCTTCAACATAGCTTTAATCTACATTTAGGATAAGATTATATTGTTGGGTGCATCGGACCTAAAAAGCTTTGGACTACTTATGAAAAGAACTTAAACTTAGCTCCTCAAGGGAAGGATAATTTACGAGGCAATTCTTCTCTACCCCAGATATCAGAATGTATTTGCACGACCCCCTTTGTTGTCGAGATGCTCACAAATCACGGAAGGTTCCCAGACTACTTTTCTAGAATTGGTTACCCGACGTCGAGCGCCTGTCCATGTGGGGAAGTAGGTGATTCTCTTCACTACATTCTTGACTGCAGGTTAACGGCGCATCTCAGGAAAGGACTTGAATTCGTTAGAGTCAGGCCCAGTGACTTTAAGCACCACCCGATGTGTCTCCAAGTTTTGAGCCGCTTGGGTAAATCTGTGTGGACAACTCCGAGCCCTCCCCCGAAGGTTAGGAGTACGGTTCAGGCACCAGAACCCTGACGAGGTGCTCACTTAAGATCAAAATCTGACGGTCGCAGGAATAAGACGTAAATGCCTACGTAGAAATTGCGCACAGTCCTGCAAACTGTAAGCCACACCAGGCTATAAAGGTAGGATGGAACAAATAGGGACATGGCCCTATCCATCCCCCGGACGGAATACAGGGAAGTATTTAAACTTCTTACTCTAGCCAGCCCAAGGTTGAAAAGCTAACAATGCCCTTCGTTTTCGCAGTGACCGCTGCGAAGAGTGAATCTCGACTCAAACAACTCGAGTCCACCATGCCGAATCATCTTGGGGTCACCCCCATATCCGTGATAACTTCAGCTGGCTGGTACGGAGGGGCTGCGCCCCAACTGAAGAAGAAGTCTTCACTGTAAACGCGCGCGTTTCTGTGCAGACGTCAGGAGGATGCAAACTGCTGGTCGTCTGGCATAGAGATCAACGTGTCTGAGTCTCCTGTAAGCAGTTTGTCTCGAAACTATGACTCCTGTGGTGGCTGTCAGTCTGAACACAGTTGTCTGGCAGAATGGTTCTTCTGACGTCTCGTTATCGCCAGATATCGGTCTTGCAGAGCGGTTATTACCCTTGTCTGACCTGGTACTGGTCGTCGGTTAACATCTCCAGTGGTTTGAAACCTTTGCAACATTCTGGAGATCACACACTGAAGCACATTCAGAATTCGAGACGCTTCGGTTTGGGATCGACCAAATTCCAGCATTCCAATAACTCGTCCCTTTACAAACATGTCCAGTTGGCATCTTTGTGACATCTTTCGTCCTCATTGATTTGTTAACAACGCTCCGTACCACAGCAATAGAGAAATTTCTGTCTAAACTGGCCATGCCGCTCGAGGCCGTTTTATACTCGTTCCGATGTGTGCCGGTGCTTTGCGCATGTCGACGTCGACTGAACTGTTTTGCATATGTACAATGTTTTACCTTTGTCCCACGATTCTCTACAAGTGATTTTGAACCATTGTATCCATATTTACTCCGATTGTTTCGCATTTTACGAATTATGCTTAACTTTTAGACGTGTGCATGTTCAGTTCAAATCACTGCAAAATGCTCTTCATATACTTGATTGGATCTTGTCAAAAGCTTTAAAATAATACTGCGTACTGTTGTGTTCCACTCACAGTTTCCCAGATAAACCGCGATATTGTCGAAAGTGTTCACCAGTCCACAAGAGAAAGCAATTTGGTGGTTGTCTCGACGAGGTATTTCATCATTAGCAAAACTATCCAGATCTTGATGTACAAGATATCTCATCATTAGAAAAACTGACCAGATTAACTGACCTCGTCATCATAAATATATCGGGATTTGATGATATATCTCGTCATTGGAAAAATTGGACGAGATATCTCGCCGAAACCACTTCGAATGTTAACGATATAATGATTGCAACTGGGGCCTATTTTTGTTCTAGGCGGTCGCTTGTAAGTCGCCCCATACTATCCATGGAGTTAGACATACTCCTACATCAAAAATAAAGTGTTGGCAAGAAGCGGGAAGTGCAAACAGATTCGTCCCAAACTCGTTTCCCAACTGTAATCTAAAGAGTATTATTTTGAGTCAGGATTTCAAGGAATTGCCTCTGAACCATAAAAACCACGGTAGTAATAAAATCCCCAGTTAGATAAGAAGCTCGGAACATTTTTTCTTCCCGTACCATAAAACTAGCTAAATTATCGACTTCGGGGATCCGTAATTTTTTCCCTTCTCAAATTAGTCCCGTTGCAATCAATAGGGACGTGACACTAAAAGTTTTTATTTTATGTTTAGGGCGACAAACTTTTTATGTTGCCACATTTCAAATACTTTTGCCCGATTTATCTTTAAACATATATTGCATTTACTATAATTGAGATGGATTTTTTTTCGGTAGACGACGGCGAATGAAATGCCTCGTCTAAAACTACTTCCCAATAGACACCCATTAAAAAACGTTTTTACTGTCGAATTACTCGTTCTAATTATGCAAACCAGTCTCAACTACTGGTTTGCATAATTAGATTACAAAGTTTCTAAACACATCGGCCTCGTTCAATTGGATAAGAACTTTGTTATTTTGTGTGATTTATTTACTCTGTCGCATGGGTGTATTACTTTGAGCTCTTTTAGCTAATAACAGTTGTACCACGTGTTTATTAAAATTAATGACAGTTAATGAGAAGATACATAAACATAACGGACACTAAAAATGATTTAAAGCTTACACTTAGATGCTATTATAAGTTTTATATGTTGGACACTTAATCAATGCTTATAAAAATTAAACAAAACTCAAATGAAGCAACTAGTTTAATACAAGAATGTTTTCATGCACTGGGAAAAGGCAAGCCAGCATGTGTATTGTCTTACAGTAAGGCAAAAACGTTTTTCCCTACGCTTTTCTCCTGCCTCTCAGTCATCAGTCGACCAGCCCAATATAATTCTAAAATAATAAAATGTGTTTTAAAAACGCTATATACAGTTTTTGAAACTGTATTGTCTTTGAAATGGTCTCCTGTCATTTCATCCAGTTCGCAAAGAGGACAGACAAATAGTTGATCTCGCTACTCTAATACGACGTAAGTGTCTTTGTTGGTAGTTATGTTCAGTAAGAAGCCGAAAGCAAGCGACTCCAACAGCTCTGGGCAAGGAATCTGGGATACGAGCTTTATTTCTCAATGAAACATTCCAATTTTTTCCTCGTAGACATCTCTTTGTAGATAAAAAATCTATTAGTCTTTATGCTGCATGGACATATAAGCCTTTTGATATTACGTAGAAGCAAAGGGGATTTAGATTGGAACAACTTGAGGCAACAATCGGCCAAACTGACCGATTGGCTCTAGCCTTAGCTAATCGGCCGGTTTGTTCATTGACGTAAATAGGTTAAAACATACGTAGCTTTAACTACAATTTATTTCTCTTATCGCAGGATCAAAATTAGATATGTACCATGATGTCCTCCTGCGGAAAGTATCCAAAAGAAGTCTCGTATTATCATGAATGTCGTTCCATGTACCACCCCGAAACACTACAGTTCGTTTTCAAGAGTATTCATGACAGTTGTGATAGTCATAGTTAATTTTATTTCCTGCCACATGTATCATAACTTGGTGTGACCAGTTCTACATCTCGATATAGAACTCGTCTGTACATAACTTAATGTTGGCTGTTTCTCCAGGTCTTAACTACAAATGTAAAATAATAAGAAAATTCTTAGTGGCATTTCAATAAACTAGTGTAAAATATTCTTTTGAACTTACATCAGAAACCAGAGTTAAATCATTAAACATAGAACACACTCCAGATGTGTCCTTAAAAGTACCATTAATTCATATGAAAATATCCATTATCTCCACATGAAACACAGTTCCATTGAACTTTTTAAACAAAGGCAACTGATAGATTAAATATCGATTAATCATAAAACTCTCGTTAAGGCAAATTTAAAATTTAAAGCAGAATGTTGTAAGCATTATCCAATTACGAATTCTAAGAACGATCAACTTCGAAGTTCTGAGAATCTAAGTCAAAATTGATCCAGAATTCGGATGACGCTAATGCCAAAACTACGTACGACGTGTAGATGGACGTCATTATTTATGCTGTCTCAAGAACTAGAGTCAACGTCTCATCTACACTCCAAAAAAATGTGTTGCTATTTGAAGCGTTTAATTCAGAATTCATCGAAGAATCAAACATTGCGGAAGACTCATAAAAATTACCGTTAATGTGGGCTTCATTGGAGAAAGAACTGTGCATAGAAAGAAGCACACGGACATTAATTCTGGATCTTGGATGTAATTTATCTTGTTTGGCTGCGTATTCGTAACTGTAACGTCAAACAATGTCAAATAGCTTGATTAATTGTCGAATTAACTGATTACATCATTGAAGTCATTGGAGCGTTGAACAAAATAAAATCAGAGGGAAATGGTAAGCTGGAATCAGAAGAGTTCAGAATCCATTGCCGATTTTTCTTTATACCCGTTCTAGTTTCTAAACATGAATTGTTTGAGTGAGCTTAATTGATAATAACTAGTAATAATTATTAACTGGTATTTTTCTCTGAATCACTGGGGTTATTGAATCGATGAAAGTTGCGTAAAACTTTTTCTTTGGTGGAACTTTGTCATGTTGCTTCACTTAAAAATACATTCTCGGATCAACTTTAGTTTATCCCCAAGTTTGTACTTAATTAAATTTAAAAAAGGATTTGTTAGGAATGCATCCTAGTTTTAAGGGGCAGGGTAGTTAATTAACGTCGCACTGTAGCAACACAACGGGCTATTGGCGACGGTCCGGGATCAAAACCGAAGGGAATGATCCAAGGACAACGCCTCGTAATTTTGAACCACGGATACCTGATCTGGCACCCCACTCGCAAAACTTCCACCCCTTGCCAAAGTGAGGACATTTGAGACCACGATACATTTAACAACGATTATGCACCAGCCCCAACGTACACGACCGTCTTTGGCTGGATCGAGTTTTGAACTCGCAGCCATCCGTTGCTCTTTCAAATGGACTACAGCTGCCTCCTAGCTTTGAAGGAAACCTACATTTTACAACTTTGCATTCCTTTGTCTTTTTATGAAACTGCATTCAATGCATCTTATTTAAATAGATTAGGAACATATAGAGAAGCTCGAAGTGGCAAGTTTATGATTTTTATACGTTTCATAACACGACTGAAAATAGTATTCGTTATTATATTGTGTTAACATAATTAATAAAAAATGACTATTATTATACTTATATAAAATCAATACATTTTTGTGAATTCTAAAGCATATGTTAAAAGCATTTTAAATCATGAAAACAGCAAAATTGTAGTCATTGCTTCATAATATTCGTTAGATTATTTTAATAAGGCAAATCTCTTTGTTTTAACTTTTAATTAGTTTCGTTGTTATAAAGTATATTTTTCCTACATAAAGGCTAATTAGACAATAATTATTGCTCTAAATGAATTCCGAATCACTGCGATATGTTATCACCGGGATAAGAAAAAAAACCTGTTGAATCAAGGATCGAAGAGCTAGCAATTTGACTTCCAAGATGGCTTTAGTTCTTAATAGTTTTATTTTAAAATCACATGTACAATTCTCAAGAAAAGTGAAATAACTTAAAACAATTACGATCATTTCAGATGTATAAACTAAATTGTGTACTCTAAAGATGCATAAACGTCTTACGTTGAATAAATTTTAAATTCTAAATAAAGTAAAACAGAGGTATGTGGTCTACACACTATTTCAGATTCTAGGCAAAAAGTGATTTTAAGTTTTCAAATCCCTTTGCCTTTTCTTAGTATGTTCTTTTTTATGTACTTTGCATCGTATCACTAAAACTCCACCAGAAGTGCATGCCCACTTTTGATTAATTAGAAACCTTTAATTCGTTTAATTAATTAGAAAACAAGAGGAAGCAATTGTTTGGAGGGGAAGTTGATACAAGTAAAAGTAAAATACATTCTGCAGTAATTTAAGTAAAGAAAAGTCAAATTAAACCATCTGATTCGTCAAGTGACTGACTGCAACTATGAACGCTTGCTAGCAGAAATCAAATCTGCAACCTCTTCAGCCCGCAGGCTTATATAATACTTTGCTCTATAATCACACTAAGTCTGCATCCTTAGCTTACGTGTTTCGAAGTTATTTCTATGAAAGTAAAATAATTAAAGAAACTCATGGCAAACTCCTTTTCTGTAAAACAGATCCACTAAACTTCAACTTGAGTCGTTTTTACAGGAGACATATAGTTGGAGTAGCGAATTGGATGAGTGACATATTTTCCACGTTGTTAAATTTCACCAGAATTTTTAATTTGTCTAAATTTAAGCGACTTGGCGTTTCTAACAAGAATATTAGCACATTTGTTATTTATTTATTTATTTATTTCAATTAACGTCACACTGGAGCAACACAACGGGCTATTGGTGACGGTCCGGGATCAATCCCAAAGGGAAAGATCCGAGGACAACACCACGTAATTTTGAACCACGGTCAGATGACGAGGCAACACCTGAGCTGGCACCCCACTCTCCAAACTTCCACACCACGCCAACGTGAGGACATAGCACATTTGAGGGGCGTTTAAACCAGCAACCTGATTTATTTTATTGTTTATATTTACAGTTATATATATTCCTAAAGGAAACCAAGATTTCGTGCGCAGTAAAATTATACGAAAATATTTATAAACATTGAGATTCAAATGGACTATTACGTCTTTTGATGTTGTCATATTGACTTATAAAATAATTTAAGAAAAATGTCAATTTGCGTTAATATTTCAATTTATTTGTGTTATTATAATGTACAAATTTACAGTACTTAATGATATAAAATTGTCAATTCATTTTTTCTCTCTAACCAAGTACACACACGTCTAAAAATTAAGGATAATGCAACCCGAAATGAATCAAGTACCCCAAATGAATTAATATTCCACAAGCTGTGTGAAATACAATAAGAACACCCATACGCCTCGTGATACTGTTGGGAAACTAAAAAATTAAATATAAATGTTTAGAAGAAAACATTGTAGGTTTTAGTTATCACGAAACTAAATGGTCTGTTAATATTCTAATAGCCAATATGTACGCCTATGTCCCTAATATAGGTCTCCCGACGTGAAAGACATGCTTTCCACACAGTTATACAAGAGTAGCTAATAAGAAATTCCATTTATACATTTTTGCTCCTGGCGGTCCTAGCTTTTAGGAGAAATAAATTTTCCAAATTTAATAAGTTCATAATTTTAGTTGAAGTAATATGTAAAAATTATATATTACAATTCATCAAGTTTTAAAAGCCTTTTTTCTTTCCTGTCTTTATAGCTTAAAGATATTGCTTAATTGCTCTCGAATACTGCTCAAAGGATTAAGAAACCATATTCATTTCATTACGAACAAAAGTATGTGGTTCAAAATAACGAGGTGCCCTCGGATCTTTCCCTTCGGGTTTGATCCAATAGCCCATTGCGTTGCTCTAGTGTGATGTAAATTCAAGCATAGTCAGCATGTACAAAACAAAAGATGATAAAAGCTTTGCTTGAAACCGATAGCAAAGAAATACATTTATACTCACACTGTAACGGATAAATTTCCATTTCCAAAATTCCCTAGATCCTAGCCTATGCATTTATTTATTTTAGACATAAGTTTATATTTTTAAAATATCCCCAAAGATGGGAAAATATCCAAGGACAGCAAACACTATCCATAAAAGTAGTTCAGAAATGTATAAGGCTGTTTCTATTCGATTGCCTGGTTCTTCGATCAATTCTGGAAATCCAATGATTCTACTGCTTCCCGATCCTGTCTGATCATGAAGAAAATGATGTTTCGAAACGGTTTATACCAGTGACGGAGGTCAGGATACAACTATAAATATGCGCATTTTCAAGTCAACCAAAAACCATCCTTGCAATTCATCGATGCTTTGGGAGTCGTGAACGCTCCAAGGAACTATTGGTGGGAAGGAAGAACACGAGGTTATTGATATCGTATCCTAAAAAGTTTTTTCGCAAAATGTCGAAAGTTCTTTTTAACGGAAGAGTAAGTTAGAATAATCGAAGTACTGTGAAACTGGAACTGAAAAACGGATATTTGAGATGTGTTGAAATAACTAGTGATCCAGTAAATGTATTTAGAACGGCACTGGTTTTTGTAAAGAACCGCAAATCATATTTCATTGCTACTGGCATGTGAAATACTTAGACTTTATACATCTGTTCCCTAGAAATAAGCAGTCGTAACTCCAATTTTGCCAATCACTCCTCTTATCTATTCCTATATATTTATATATACTCGTATATATAGAGATAGGTTGACAAAATTGGAGTTACGACTATTTGTTTTTTGGGTACAGATTTATAACAGTAAAATTATTATTTTATAGGAAACTTTCTCATGGAGTTCAACGGTGGATACCAAACAATTCTTCATTTTCACAATAGATATCTGAACATCTTTAGAGTTGTCCTATACTGTGACTCAGTAAAATATGTTTAGATGTCAACTGCAAGACCTTAAAATGGTACCATTTATGAAATTCTACGACGCCACAAAAAGAATTAAACTTCTACAATACACATTTACCTACTTGATTGATGACATACACACTGAAAATACCGTTTTCTCAAATACATTTAATTTGGATTTTTACATAGTTCATTATTCTTTCAGTTCTTGTGATTGTGATCCATTTACCTGGACGCTTTGGCTACTGCTTTGTATATCAAAGAAAATATTAGCTTTTGGTAACAACAGAAAAGGAATTAAAAATGAAAAGCAGTTGATAATTAATATTGAGAAGGGTGTGAGTAAATAAGTCGAGTAACGAGACACACACTGAATACGATGAGGAGTCATTTGAATTATATCGTTTAAATACTTTCAATAACTGGTGATATCAAATTGTTAATTTTTATCGCATGATGGGCACTAGTTACAATAAAATCGGAATGGTGAATAAGAAACTCAGCATTTGTAATGTTTTAACCTTCGAGATTTGCGATTAGTGTAGTGCTGCTTTTATTCCAAAATACACTTAATGACTAAATAAAAACATCTATCTAACGCATTCATGGAGTCTTTCAAAATTTAAAAAGATTCTATTTGTCCTTTCCTTAGAATATAATATTTCTTAGGAACAATTTTATTAGTCCTTTCGCTTCCGCAGACGGTGTAGTCGGCCTAGGCAAGACACCAATATGAGAGGTGCACCACCAAGCAGTCATGGTCAGTCATAAGGCAAAACAACGTCCCAGTCCCAGTCAACAGGGATATATATGCGATCCAGGATTCGGTATTCCTTGAAAGTATCCAGTACAATGGAATAGTTATGGTATCTCAAGTATGTCGATCTTTTGATAAGGCGTTTTAACGCCAAAAAGGTGATTTTATCAATTACTAACATGAACCCTTTCTTACTAATCTGTCTGATTGCTTCATTACCATGGATCCCACAGCGATAAATCTATATGTATTTCAATAAAGTAACACAGAAATCCACATTATTTGTATATTGGTGAATAGCATCAAACACTTATAAACCTTATAAAATCAACCACTACTAATTTCTGGATTTGCTTAAATGTGCTTGATTTGAGCTATGGAGCTATGAAATACTATTGAAAAAAAAATACTCGAAAGAGCTCACCTCTTTAATGAAATTCTTCAGCTTTTTTTATGAGGGCAGGCAATGAGGAACCTGGAAGATAGAAATCAGCGCAGAAAAAAATATGAGCGTATATGTGAAAATATACCGAATTACCGTTCAAGCAAATGGGATGAAATGGAAGATGTGCAGAAGCTAACTGTGGTAACATGACTGGGTCAACAAAGTCATGGAAATAGGTAAAAAGCAGCTTCTGTTGAGTTGAGCACCATAAAGGTAGAAGTCTGTCTTGGCTCTTGTTGGTGTTCTTTTTAGTCTGACACCTACCCTTCGGCCTGTCCGGCTTGGGAGACCCTACCAGTAGCAAGCTACCGCCGGCATAGCCCTCCAGGTCAATGGTGCGCGCAAGCCTCACCGCCCCGTCAAGAAAATGGAGGAGAAACACTAAACAAAATGACAGGTAATATGTAAAATATTGAATAAAATTTTAAAGGACTCACATTTGAAGTAATTTTTCAAGAAAGCTGACCATAAAAGGTCTTTAAAAGTTCTTTCAGATGAGACAGCTCTGAAGATTTTCTTATTTGCAGAAGTCTTTCTGTTGAATTTTTAATTGATGTGGGACTGGTAGCACCAAGTTCTTGACAAGAGCAGCAAAGCGATATCCACGGAAAATGATTCCAATACAATGGCCGAAATTAAAATTTTGACGAATTCTAAAGATGAATAATAGCCGGAATCCGGACTTACATGAATCGTATTTTGGAGATTTTCACATCATTAAATTGGTCTTTCGGAGGCGCAACTTTATGTAACTTCTCATGTCTGTTGAGGATCTATTTCTCGGTAAATTTTGAAAAAATCAGGAACTAAGGAAAAACGCAGCTACTTCTTGATGATATGATGTCGTATCCCTCCCACCTCCCTGTCCTTATCGAATTTAAGAAAAGACAGAAAGTGCAGACCAAACGGGATAATTTCTGGAATTTTAAAAAGACTGAATGGGACTGCTACAGGGATTCAGTAGACCTAAAAATGTCATCAACACCCTTTACTAATGACCTCAAAGAGAACTGGACAAATTTCAAGAACATCATTTTAGACAATGCGAAGATCTACATCCCAAGAGGCAACGTCAAGCGATATGTACCCTTTTTCACACACCATGCTCCTAGATTAAAACCACTTTTGGATAGGAGAAAACAATTGTTTGAGTCTTTGAATGACAGTGATGGCTCAAATGACAGTAATGTTGGTCATAGGACAGAAATCAATAAGATCAATGCTGAAATTAAGACATCTTATGCACAACTTAAGAGATCAAGATGGAGAGAATTGTGCAAAAATCTGGATTCTAGGACTAATAATTCGAAACTTTGGCGAATTGTTAAAAATATCAACAAAGAGCAAGAACAGTGCGAAGAGAGTAACTCAGTAATTGACTCAGATGGGCAGGTTTTTCCTGACAACAAAGCGGCAGCAAATGGCCTTGCAGCCTACTACCAGGCAACTAGCAAGTTGGTCTTCACTAGTGAAAATAAACCCATTTTGAAAAAAGCAAAACATATCATTCATGGCTGTCGAACCACTGATGTAGGCGATCAAGACTTATCTAGGGACTTCTCCCAGCGGGAACTGCTCCTTGCTATGGCCTTTTTAGACATGACTAAATCTCCTGGCCCGGATGGAGTTTTCGGACGAATGCTTGAAAATCTTGGTCACAGAGGAAAACTGAGACTTCTAGAAATTATCAACCTCTCCTGGAAAACAGGTTGTCTTCCGGCCGACTGGAAAAGAGCCACTATAATCCCTATCAAGAAGGCTGGCAAAAAGAGTTGGGCCCCAAAGGATTTCAGACCCATAGCACTAACAAGTACAGCTTGCAAAATAATGGAGAAAATGATATTAATCAGAATTCAGTACTTTTTGGACAACAAGAACTTAATGCCAAGTGAACAGTATGGCTACAGGAGAGGCCATAGCACTGTCGATCAAATCCTTTTTTTCTGCCAGAACATAAGGGATGCTCAAAATCTCAGACCCACCCACCACACAATTGCCGCTCTCCTGGATCTCACGAAAGCGTTTGACAGAGTATGGAAGCACAAGCTGTTAATTAAACTACATGACACATTCAACATTTGTGGCAACACCTTGGCGTGGATCTCGGATTTCCTGCATCACAGATCTATCAAAGTGAATTTTAACAGCACCTTTTCGGACCCAGTTGAGCTCGGACAGGGCGTCCCTCAGGGTTCAGTCCTCAGCCCTATGCTCTTCTCATTATACTTAGCAGGCATTGAGAAAACACCTCCTAAAGCGGTAAGAGTTGGCTTGTTTGCTGACGACATCGTTCTTTGGTGCTCTGGAAATGATTTAGTTGAAATGGAGAGGAATCTCAACAATGCTTTATCTGCTTTTTCAGATTACGCTTTGGAGTTCAAACTTAGTTTTAATCCTGCAAAATCCATTGTCACTTTCTTTACCACCAACAAAAGATTGTACAACTACCAGCCAAATATAAAGATGGATAACAAGAATCTTGCTTACGAAAAGCATCCAATATATCTCGGATATGTCTCAGACCCAGAGTGGACAAGTAATAAACATATTGAGCATATTGTCTCAAAATGCAGAAAACGATTAAACTTACTAAAATATATTGCAGGCAAAGATTGGGGAGCCGATGCTGTCACGTTAAGAGATACCTATTTGACTTTCATTAGACCCATTCTGGAGTACGGCTTTCCTGTGTACTGCTGTGCTTCTGCCACCAATCTGGATAAATTGGAAAGGGTTCAACTAAGCGCTGCGAGAATAATTACTGGACTCAGACGTAGTTGCCCTAAAGAAATAGTCCTCTTTGAGGCTGATCTTCAACCTCTCCAAACTAGAAGAAAGGCTAACCTCACCAATTACTTCAACAAACTTTCTAGCTATGGCCAGCACAACAAAACCTCTCTATACCTCAACAATTGGCGCAACAATCAGCGACTGAAGAAAAACAGCCCATTCAGTCATGTTGAACTTCTGCATTTGCCTTCTGAAGATGTAGAGCCCCACTCCTTAAAATCTTGTCTGAATCCCTCAGAGGGAATCCCCAGAGTCCATTTCCACTTCGGTTTTTCTGCTCCGGTCACAAAGAAAGATCTTATTCCTGCTCATCTTAGGCAGCTAGCATTGGAAATTATAGGTGAGATTCCCAGTGACGCCATAAAAATTTACACAGACGGTAGTGGACTGGGAGACCTAGCTGGTAGCGGTGTCTTCATTGAAAAACCTGGGCAAAATTATTCCATCTGTCTCCGTAACCCTGATTTCACTTCAGTCTTTAAAAGTGAATTAATCGCAATTGAACAGGGCATCGAAGCTGTAATCAACGAGTGCGACTTTGGAGATCTCTGGATCCTATCGGACAGTCGAAGCGCCCTTCAACACCTACACAATTGGAATAAAGTTGGAGACAAAACAAGCATCTCCATCCTTCTTAAACTTCAACTTATTTCAAAGCGCCACGACGTTCATTTTCAGTGGATACCATCCCACGTTGACATTTTTGGCAATGAGCAAGCGGATCGCTTAGCCAAGGAGGGCTGTAGTCACTCGACACCTTCCTCTTCAGCCCTTACCTACTCAGAGCATCAGTCCAAAATCAAATGTCATCTTTCAAAAAAGTGGAAGATCCCTCCTTCTCACCACTGGTATGCGGCCAAGGAACCGGGCTCTTCACTTGTTCTTTCAGGTGATAGAGCGTCTCGAACAGCAATTTCCAGATTGACAAGTGGACACACGAAGAGTCTCTCGTACTTTGAGGGTAGAAAAACTTTTGCAGTCTGCTCCAAATGTGAAGCTCAGCAGGCCTCTGCCGAACATATCCTGGACTGCTTGGGTCTTTCCAAAGAGGACCTTTACGCTACCCCACTTCTGGTCATCGACTTTTTAAGGGTCAACAATTTATTGGATCTTGTCTGACTTCGTCAGACAAGTGTAGGATAAGGAACAACAACAACAACATGACTGGGTTATGTACTTCTTGCCACTCATTATATTGGAAGTAAGAATTTAATCCCAGTAAGAAGTACACGAAATGCTATTTTATAATTTTTATTTAACTTTATTCCATTAGGATGTGTGAAATGTGCAAATCAATGCATATATCGATTATAAACGGATTTAAATAAGGTATGAAAAGTGAGTAACGAGACTGCCATCAATTAAAAAGCAGAGACATTTCAATGTAAATACTATGCGCGAGTCTTCTAGTATGAATATAAAACTTAATATAAGGATTATAACATAAAATAATAGCCAAGAATTATAAATATGAATACAAAACTAACCAAAAATTAACATAATAAATGTATAAACTAATTAAAATGAATATGAAACTAACTGTTCGAATCATGAATGCAGATTCCTTAGCGCCGAGATAGTTCCTATTCCATTTCCCTTGCTTTAATCAATAGAAATGATATCATGCTTGATGCAATTCCTTCTACTGGAACATGTGAATTCTAAATTCTTCCTAGCTCAAGTGTGAAGACATTTAAAATAAGCATCTAAATTATCTCACGCATGACATTAACCATACTTTACATGTATTCATGAGCAGGTCTTAGAAAGCAACAAGGGAAGACTTAATGTAATATAAATAAGCCTAACGCCTGAGCTGAAGAATTTAGAGTTAAATAGAAATTTCATTGTTTATGAAGCGAGTCACTTGCGCCAAAAGTCTTTGCGAATGCTTAGTAAGCTGTATTTAGAAATTTTAAGATTTATTGGTTTATATACAAATTGTTAAAAATGCCTTGTTTAATTGTTCTACGTTAAAAGTTGTGTTTACAAACCTACATTCTGATAATAAATATTCTGATAATAAATATTATAAAATATATATGCCAATGAATTATGATTCTGATACAAGAATAATAGATAAAATTTATGATTACCTAATATTTAAAATGATGTTTATGTTTGTTTCAGTGATAAATATTTCAGAACAGCTTAGACGTAATTCAACACTTTAAGCAAGTGAATGACTATAATAACAGTTAACGAAAACAATTTAATATTTTGAACACGGAAAACTATATTAATCATAAGGAAAGCAGAACCCAACTCCAATTCTAATTCCCATGATCCAATGTTTGTGTCATACATATCCAAAATATTTTTAAAGGTAGATTCTGCTTTTGAAGAGTTGCGAATTTTATAAACGTTTCTTTCGAATTAAAAAATGTTAGCTTATTTTCTTCCTTGAAAGATAAAAATATTCTCAGTAATAAGCATAAAACAGATTAATTCTTCGTTTTGAAATGTATATTTTCAAGGTACTTAACATATACCTTTCTTTTTTCAACTTTGACTGTTCGTCTGATGTACTCCGTATTCCTGGGATTTGTAATAGGATGGTATACAGTGATTAATATTGAGTTTGGAGAGTGGGATGTTCAGCTCAGGTGTTGACCTCGTTATCTGACCAGGGCTCGAAATTACGTGGTATTCTCCCTTGAACTTTCTTTTAGGGACTTTCGATCTTGGACCTTCACCAATAATCTGTTATGTTCCTCCAGTTCGACGTCAATTGAACTACCTACCTATGTGACTAATACTGTAAATAAGACGGAAGCCTCTAAATTTCAATGTTTGTTTATCAGAAAATTCAATCTTTTCAAAATTCCTTATTTTTTAGGAATAATTCAAATGAAAGCCCTTTCAAATGAATAGTCTTGTAAATTTCAGACTCACTATCATTATTTGATACAGATCGACAATTCATTAAATTGATCGTCGTTATTCCCATTATATTTTCATTGCTTTATTTCTACTTTGCAAAAACTATTTTACATGTTACTTGGACATCTAATATTCTAACATGTTGCAGTTTATTTTTTACCTACTACATCTACAAATGCCACTAAATCGTACAAATCAGCAGACTCAATTTGCACTGAAGGTAAAAGTATTCAGCTTACAGTAAATTTTCTTGAAATTCCTCGAAAGTATAACTATCGTAACTCAAAAATGTTCATTTGTATGTATGAATGCCCGTATTTTGAGTTACCGTCTATTCAGATGCGGGAAAGTTGAAAAGCCTTTGATAAAATAACACGTACCTACTTTGAATATTTTTCTCGTAGCAATATTTCTCCTTCCAAAATAATGCTTTTTCATAAAATCTGACCGATGAATTGAATTCATTCCTCTTTAAACATTTCAGTAAGAGTTGTGATAAAGTTTTGCATCTCAGTCGAAGACGGAGCTAGATGGACTGTAGAAACGGTTGATTGAAAAATGTTCGCAATGTTTTTTTCTCGTTTTTATTGACAAATTGCATTGCCACATTTTTAAAGATTTTATATCTTTATATTATATGACCCCTATCGTATCCCAGTCCAGCTGTGTAAGTTAATTTTCTGTGAAGTAACTATTCCTTTGATTTTACTCAATGTAATTGACTTAAAGAATCTAATTAGCGGCTAATGAAAGATTTATTATTTTTAATTATTATTTATTTTAAATGTTTTTTGTGCTTTTGTTCAAAGTTTTTTGTACGAAAATCAATAGTCAGTGAATTGCTATTACTATGTAAGAACAGCTAGTACTTCGATTAGTTTACATCGCTACAGCAGAGAAAATAAAATGTTTTAAATGAAGTATTTCGCACAATACTTCAACGTCAAGGTAACTTAAATATGTCTTTACTTATGAATCTTCCGCCACAAAAATGTAGTTCTTTGAGCACTGCAAATTTATTACAGAATGAATGAATTTTGAATAAAATTGTGCATACAATTTGAATCTGTGAAATGTTTATTTTTAAATACACTGTTTTTATTCAACTTTATTATTTTATTTCATTTAATATTACGTGATAAGTTAAAAAATAAAACACCTACAGAAGAAGCTCTACTTGTCTTTTATAACAACCTTAAAGGCAAAACTTAAAGAAAAAAGTATCGCCGTGGCGCACAATTTTTCCAATTTTTTCATCGATGTATTTCACCCGGCCGAATACGTTTCAGAATTGGAAGGATACATTTACTAGACATAACACAGAGAGAGAAAATAAGCGTCTACATCAAGAGATATTTCATAGTTCTGCTCAAATTTTAATATTTCAATCCTAAATATTACACAATTTCTACCAGTACAAAACAGTGTAAAATGAATTACAAAAGTTGTCAAACGATAATTAATAATATACATATCTAATACATAGAAAAGCAAGCTATCAAACAATAAGACTGGGCAATTTTATCTCCACCTAGATTGTTTAATATCCATTAAACATTCAAGCTAAATTTGAATTATTTTATTCTAATACACGCAAAGAATTTTTGTAAGTTCAAAAGTAATGAAATAACAGAAAAATATGTAGAGAGAACAGCATTCCCAGATATTTCTGTAGTTCTCAGAAATACTTTGCAAGCGATTCCAAAGACGATAGTGAATTCAGATTTTTAGTTTCTTCGAACGTAATTCTTAAATTTCAATGAAATTCAATGCCTCCAGTGTTTAAGGAATGGCATTTTTTTCTGGCATTCCCATCAAACTCTTAAATTTTAAAACGGTATCTTTCATAAGGTGAAATTACCTTTTCCAGGTTCTTTTAGAACCACTAAGGTTCTTATAAAACTAAATTCCAGTCTTCCAACCATTTAATTTAAATGTTTTAGTACATGTAATTTTTTATGTGTATTCCAAGTTTTCTAGGTGGCGTAGAATCCTCAATATATAGCGTCCTAGGGAGAATATATGCATAATATTGTGACTTGATTATTTCTTTTTACTGATAAACATAGAACATAGTCCGTAGAATGGTGTTTTGCTTTTGTGAATCTTTCTCTTGAAATATAAGAATAGAGATGAATTTCTCTTACTTTTTACTCTGAGACTCCACTAAATTTGGACCCAAAATTCTGACTTTAATTAAACTGATATTAAAAATTCTGTATTTATCACACAAAATTATCAAAAGCACGATTGTCAAAGCTGCCTCTTCCTTGCAAGTTCAGACAAGGACGGATTAAAGGGGAGCAACAGCCCCCCCCCCGAGAGGAACGCACGGAAACGGAAGGTCCTGCTCAGTAGATTGAGTCATCCGAGTTGGCCGGATTCCCCGATATGCCGCTGCAGCGCTTCGCCTCGCCCTCACTATCGTCATTGCCACTTTGTGCTGCCTAGCAGTAGCTAGGCAGCTCGCCTAGATACTGCTAAGTAGCCTATGCAAACTGTGAGTGTTGAAAGTGTTGAGTTTTCAGTTTAGTACGTCATGAAACGAGTCACATCTTACTTTAAAATATATACACTACTGTTTGTGAAAGTTGCAAAACCATGAAGGAAAATCAACAAATTATACGAAACTTGCAGTAAATGCAAAACAGGTTAGGATATGCAAATTATAAGAATTACAAAGCGATCACGCATGTGTGGGCCAAGAAACACTCTCTAAACTTCTAAGTGAGCCGTGTATAAAAAGCACTGTCAAGGTGCATTAAAATGTGTGTATCGTCGTTTGACTGCTGTGAATGATTGATTAGAAGTCAATATGTCTCGCCAAAAACGCAGAGTGCCATACGAGTAACAGAGGGCCACAAGATCGGCCTCCGTGAGGGTGTTACTTTCGTATCGTGAAATCGCCACTCGCACGGGGCGTAATGCCACAACAGTGATGCGCGTGTGGAAGAGATGGACCATGGAGAACCGGACAAGTCGAAATCCCGGCAGTGGGCCACACAATATGACGTCACCACGGGACGACAGACACCTCATCCGCATGACGGTGACGGACCGTACAACGTCCTCTCGAGCTTTGGCACAACATTGAAGCACGTCTACAGATGTGTCATTGTCTGCTCCCACGGTTCGTCTACGTCTGCAGTGTCATGGGCTACGTGCAAGGATTCCCCTGCGCAGGATAGATTCCCTTGACACTGAACCACCGACACCTCCGGCTACAATGGGCTCACCAACATAGCCAATGTCGTACCGATTGGCAACATGTCGTCTTCTCAGATGAGTCCCGCTACAATCTGGACTATAGCGATGGACGCGTACTCACCAGGCGCTACAGAGGTGAACACCTTCTCCCGGAGTGTCTTATTCAGCGTCATACTGGTCGAACGCCTGGCTTTATTGTCTGAGGCGCTATTGGATATCATGGGCGATCCCGCCTACTCCAAATTGTGGGGACCCTGAACAGCGGGCGCCACATCAGGGAAATTGTGAAGCCCGAGGTCCTATCCCTCCTGCAACACATTCCCGGAGTTGTATTTCAGCAAGACAATGCCCGTCCATATGTTTCTCGGAATGTACAAGCCTTCTTCAGTGAGAGACGGGTTCCGCTTCTTCCATGACCTGTACGTTCCCCGGATATGTCGCCCATTGAGCATGTCTGGGATTACATCGGACGGCGACTCGCTCGTACCGCTCGTCGGGCAGAGAGTACGGCTGAACTTTGACATCAGATAGAGGCCGTCTGGCATGCCATTCCTCAGCATGACATTCAGAATCTGTATGATTCGATGCCACGACGTGTACAGGCTCTCATCGCTGCGCGTGGCGGCTGCACAAGATATTGATTTTCGGTATTATTTCTGTTTTATTGCTCTGTAAATTTGATCGTTTATTTAAAACCACTATAAGCTATACGTGGAATAAATTTCACTTATTTTCGATGATTATTTCAGTGTTGCAATTTTCACAAACAGTAGTATATATATCCATATATATATATCCAATGTATATATATATATATATTGTGGAAGAGTAGCGGATGAGCAACAGGAGGGTTGTGAATTCGAAACTCAATCCAACCAAAAACCGTCGTGTACATGGTATATGTGCACATTAAATCTGTCATGGCCTCAAATATCATCACATTAGCGCGGTGTTGAAGTTGTATTGTGTTATATAGTGGGTGCTATCTCAGGTTTGACTTCGTAATCTGACCATGGTGCAAAATTACGAGGTATTGACCCTGGATGTTTCCCTTCGGGATTGATCCCAGACCGTAGCCAATAACACATGGTGTTGCTCTAGTACGATGTTAATTCAACTACCTACCTACCTTAAAGTTCAGACACAAAAATTAATAAATATCTTTACTTGTGTGATTAAAAATTAGATTTTTTTTAAACTCTGCAGTCCTCTTGTTCGAATCAAATAAATGTCTTTCGAAAAGTAACAACAAACGACGCCAGTATTGCCATTTAAAGGAACTCGATAATGGTTACAGAATTCATTAATAAACCAAAAGTATAGCTCAGAAAACTTTTAATTTAGATAGCTATTATGGCATCAAGACAACGAACATGCTGATGCCTTGCCAAACGAGAGCTGAAGTAACTCAAAAATCCGTCACATGAAACCTTTTTTCATTTATAAAACATAGAATTAGGTATATTACAATCACCTTTAAACTTACCAAGTATTTAAATCTCTCATTCGGTAAGCTGTAGATTGAAGCACTTGAGAGTTCGGCCCTCACGTCTGACGATTTCAGGCAGACTTGCTTACATAACTTAACTTTTAAAATCAGCACTATTAGAGTCATTTTCTCCAATTCTTACTTTTGGGGTATATTTCGTTACATTTCAAATTAAATATTTACGTAAACTTTGATATTCGTATTGCTCAAAAAAAATTTACTGTCAGATAGAGATGTCCTAATTAAAACTTTTGAAAATTACATGCACCAACAAAAATCTAGCTCATTAGGTTCCCATTTTATTTGAATGGCCTTCCCCCTGTTTTAAATTTTTAATTGCACACCTAAATGTGCACTCAACAAAACAAAGCTATTTACGATGAAATGAATGTAGTTTTTACACTTTTCTTAACACAGACAATGGATACGGATCTATACAAAGTAAACACTTGAAATTATGAGAGCCAAATGTTATTTC
Source organism: Meta bourneti (assembly GCA_933210815.1). Taxonomy (NCBI): domain Eukaryota; kingdom Metazoa; phylum Arthropoda; class Arachnida; order Araneae; family Tetragnathidae; genus Meta; species Meta bourneti. Next base: position 35,273,942 of record OW119927.1, on the reverse strand, counting down.
TAATACAACTTTTTTCCTTCTAACTGAAATATTTTAGATTTTTTGATACATCACAAATACAAAAATTGACGCCTTCATTTATAAAATCTTTGGAGTTTTAGTTTGTTTTCATTTCATTTAGAAACATGCTACCTATGAAATCTAGAATTTCATTGGCATCATTTATGATGGAAGCAGAAAGAGAAATTTTAAAATGCAAGCGTGAATAGTGTTTATCTCCTTAGAAATTATTCGTACTGGATATTAATATCAATAGAAACTATGCAATTTCAAGATCATCAATGATTTTGATTTGTAAAAACACAAATTATCTGAGTTTTTCATATTCCAAACATTTCAATGTGGGATTTTTAAAGTAACTTGTATTGAATATTCAATGCTGTTGAATGATCATGCATTGTGTTTTTATCTCGGTTTCTTTGCAGTTTCTAATTGCTTTCTACAGAATTTCATCTTTTTTTAACCAATTTTATGGGCCATTCTTGCATCCAGATAAAATTCTAGATATATCATCAGGTCATAGTTGAGGTTGACTTAGTTTAACACAGATACTAAGAGTTCTTGTTAAATCCTAAAAATTTCCGTAGAACATGTTAATATCGATTAAATATTTTCTTGGCTTAATTTGATTTTCTTCTCATTCAGCTCTAGTTGAGTTTTCTTCTGGAAACTTGAACCAATATGTTTTACTGTCAGCATTATAATTTTCTTGAAATTCAGGAGCAAAACACTTTAGAGTTCAGTACTCTTCAAATATAGAACTGTATAAATGCTTATGCACTTGCAAAAACGAAATTTTCATTCTGCTATTTAAAAATTTAAAAACACTTACGAATTGTCTTACTGGCCCGATACAAATCAAAATGTATATGAAAAGCACGATATAAAAAATCATTTACCTACGTTTTGTGACGTCAGACGTCTTTATTATTTATTCATCGACTCAATCATATCACTTAAAATCTGACTACTATAAATATGCTTTATATATGTATATAAAGTTACCCAATGTAAACAGCAAAATATAATTATTTTGTATAAAATATCCTGGATTCTCAAAGTTTGCTTATTGGAAATATATTTTTAGATCACAGATCCCATTTTTAATAAAGTTACAGAATGAAAAATGTAATTTAATTTATATTTGACCGAATCATACAGCATATGATTTCCCACGAGAGACCAGAAATCAGAACAAATATTTATCCCAGACTTCCCCAGAAAACAATTTCCACAGCAAAAAAAAACACTTTACACGAGGACTGGAAATTTCTTAGTAGGGAAAAGAAAATTTCTTTTTTTTAAAGATTCTTCTCCAACAGGCAAGATTCTCGTAAAAGAAAGTTGAATGCGACGTAGAATTTTCATTATAAGCGCGGTTTCCAGTTCCAGCTTCTAATTCACCAGGGAAGGTTTAAGATGGCCGCCGCCAGAAGGAAAACTCATTAAAAATTCTTCCTCCTAGAATTGTGATCCCGTGTTGAGCTGCAGCACCTCTTCTCGAACGCGACAATAGCTGATTTCGAGTCTTAATTAATTTGTCCCGAACGTGACGAAAGATTTTTGCTTCGTCTTTCCGCTGGTGTGGAATTTAATTTACCAGCGCCTGGAGATAGAGCTGGGTGTAAGAGTAATTCACTTTCCGAAAATATTGAAAATGAGCGAAAGCTTGCAGAGGAAAAGGGGCTTCGGTTTCTTTCATTGGGGAGTGAAGAGTTCTACTATTGAAACTTTTCCTAACAAATGTTTCTTAATTTCCTCATTACCAATAGGAATCGTTGGAGTTTGAATTCAGCCAATTAAATTCAGGAAGAGTTCTCGAAAGTGCGATGTTTTGCCACGATATTTTCTAATGAATGGGCTTAATATTTTCTCTTTAACACTGGAATTTCAAAACATTGCAAAAAAATCAAAAGTTTCTAGCTAATCAAACATTAGGGAGAGAACAAATTAAGTCAGATATATTCTTATAATTCAAGGCAATTCATTAGAACGTTTCTAAGCTAATGCATTCAATTGGTATTGTAATCTTTTTGAATAATATAACTGTTCGATTTTACAGTTGTGAGGGTTATTTTCTGTCAAGCTAAATATAGGTGGCAGTAGTGTTTCTGGGGTGATACGTGTTTCCTGTACGTATTATGAACTTGGTTACAGTTAGCTTGTTTTCGAATAGGATTTCAACACTTCAAGAACCACAATTCCAAAGAATAAATTCCGAATTGATGATAGTAGATGGATAAGCCCCAATTAAATAGACAAACATGCCCAAACGGCAATTAACTGGATTTTAACGAAACCCCGATAAGTATCATATGGACAGCAGAAGTAAAATCTTCATAGACCGTCTGGTTTGCTTGCTTATACTGAAAATCTCTCTTATATACGTACAATGTACTGAATTATTTTGTTTAATTGGTGCATTTTTATAAATTTCGTTCAATTAAATAGGATTAAACTCTACACCATCCGTTCATAAGGGCAAATAGAAATAGAAATCAAAGAAAGAAAAATAGAGCTTACGTTAATTTGATGTATGTTAGCTAATATTCTACGAGGGTATTCCAAAAATAAGGACCGTTTCGTCATTAAATAAAAAATGCTTTCTAAATCACCTTGGTTTTCATGAATTTTCTCTTTTTGAACTTTTGTTTACTTTTCTACATAATCGCCATTCAATTCCAAGCACTTGGTGTATCTGGGTACGAGTTTTCTTATTCCCTCTGCGTAAAAGTCCGCCGCCTGGGAGTAGCCCCATTTCTTCACCGCCGGTTTCAGACTTTCGCTATCGTCGAATTGTTGTCCAGCAAGCCAATTTTTCAAGTGCAGGAACAAGTGATAGTCACTGGGTGCGAGGTCAGGACTGAAGGGAGGGTGGTTGAAAAGTTCCCAGCCGTATTCTTGAATGCTTTCCCACGCCGGCGGTTTAGAATGGACGTTTGAGCTTCGCGAGTGTTTCACAGTACACAGCTGATGTGATTGTTGTACCGGGTTCCATGAAATCCACGAGAAGAATGCCTTTTTGATCCCAAAAGACAGTCGCCATAATTTTTCGATTTGAGAACGTTCGCTTAAACTTCTTTGGTTTGGGGGAACCCGAATGAAGTCACTGCATGGATTGTTGTTTTGATTCTTCATTGTCATAATGAACCAATGTTTCATTGCCAGTCACCACATGTGAAAAGAATCTATCTCCATCTCGTCGATAACGGTCCAAAAAGGCTTGTCCAGATGCCATCCGCTTGTTTTTGTGTTCATCGGTCAGCATTTTCGGAACCCATCTGGCAGAAACTTTGTGATAACCCAACTTTTCCGTGACAACTCTGAACACGGTAGTTCGAGAAACATTGGGAAATTCTTCGGTAAGACTGATGATCATAAAGCGTCGATTAGCCCGGACTTTTTCATCCACTTGTTGGACGAGATCATCCGTCTGAACACTGGGTCTTCCACTTCGCTATTCGTCGTGCACGATTTACGGCCCCTTTTGAATTCTCGACACCACTCTCACTTTTTCCTCACTCATAACACCAGGTCCATAGATCTCACTCAATTCACGGAGAGTCTGAGCTCAACACCTTTTGCGTTTAGAAAATGAATAACCGAACGTACTTCACAACTGGCGGGATCGCTTATTTTAGACGCCATTATTACGCTGCGCCAAATATAAACAAATGACGACTGACAGTCGACAGACCGGCCAGTTGGTGCCTGATGATCCAGCAGAACGAAACTCCAATCAGTGCTGCCAACGGCTTTTTATTAGCGAACGGCTCTTACTTTTGGAATACCCCTCGTATTTTGAAACATTTCATACATTAAACATTATCAATTATTAAGAATTCCCTTCATTTTTCTGAAAACTATCGAAACCTAAATCTGTATAACCAAATTGTAATTTTCATTTACTACCATTTATACTCATGAGAGCATACTAACATTTCAAACATTCTGTTTTAAAATAACAAAAAGAAAATTAATCAATATTGTTTTTTAACCCAATCTAATCGCGTTGCCCTACATCAGAATATTTCGTTGAATAAACATGACTTAAAAATATTTGCTCTTGAATTTTTTTTGTACTTGAATGGTAACATTTAATTTAAGATAAGTAAAAATTATTAAGTAGATGTAAAGTAGGCATATTAATTTTAGAATAGATATAAATTTTACCTCTCACTTTATGTTCCCTTTTAATTTCCCGTACATCTGAGAACCACTACATTGCTCAATGCTTTTCAATGTTTAATATGGAATTTTAAACCTTTATGCAACGTTTTTGAATTTGAATTTGTAGAGGGCGTTATTCCCTATTGAATGATATCGTTCAATTTTTTCTCAACTATGAAAAGTGCTCGAAAAAAGGGTTCGTTTTATTCAACCACTGTACGTTGTGTGTGTAATGTTTAGTGTGTATGTGTGTTTTTATATGTAACTTGCAGAAATAACCGGGGTTGTTCATTTTGAATAAGTTAAGATTAGAAGTGATTCTAATAATCCCTATTCTCTATAACAGAAAAATACAAATACACATATCGCCAATAAATGAGCCCATATGTTTAGGTTGGTTGGCTGGGATTTTTATGGTGCAAGGGCCTTATTTGGCCATACTATGCCAGAAACAAGACATACAATATCAAATAATGGACAAAATATTTCTACGCTAAAATCAATACCCACTAAAAAGTTTAAAAGATAACTTAAAATTTAAAAAAACTAAATGTAACAGGCAATTTGTATATTTCCCCTTTTTAAAAGACGCTATAAGAACAAGCCACCAAATATGGAGATCCATTACTGTTTAAATACCCTAAATGGCTAAGATTAACGCCCAAATCCTAATTGTTTTACAAACACCGAACATGTTTACGAACACTGAAATCAATACCCATTAAACAGTTAAAAAAAAGAAGTAATTCAAAATTTTGATAAAACTTTAAAAGTAATAAGCAATTTGTAAAAATTTCTCGTTTTAATAGCTACTCTAAGAAGAAGTCACCAAATATCAAGTTCCATTACCGTTTAAATACCCGAAATCGCAAAGATTAACACTCAGATCGTAACTTATTTACAAGCACCGAACAAAAAACCTTCGACCGTGAAATGTATAAAAATGTTCAAATATGCGTTCACGAATAAAAAAATAACACAAGTTCCAAGAGTCTAGCCTTCAAGGTGCAAGGAAGATCCGAAAGAAAACACATCTTGCAAATTTAATCTAAGTCTGCAATTTCGTTCTTCTCAGGATCAGAGAAATCTTTGCCAGAAGACAAGCATAGAAAACTAGAAGCGTTTGTGCTAACCAGCAGTAAAAAACGGACCCCGCGAGCTGGTTGGGTAAACATTTCTCTGTTGGAATTCGAGTTTAGCAGAAGAAGCAATATGGGAGGTGTGTCGTTGATGGAGAGGAAATGAACTGTCACTCGTTTCCAGACTGAATCTAAATATTTTGCGTCTCTGTTTCGTTGTGGTTAGGTCCTGGACGTGGAACATTTTTAAGTCGCCATAAGATAACGTATTCATCCTTAAAATTCTTCACAGAGAACTTTTCCTGCTGTATGGGCTTATACAGGAGCACTTTTATTTCGAAGAGAGAAATCGAATTCATAAGAATTGCAAATTTCTGCTTCTGTTATCTTCCAATAACAGTGTTACCTATTATTGCTAATTAGAAATGATAGTTATAAAATTCTAATATTAGCAGTTTCGTTAAAAGTTAATAACTGACGATTACAGTTGGGAAGTAATTTTAGCAATTAGTAACAATTTAAATTGTTAAGTGTCGTTTTAAAAAGTTTTACTAGTCTCTGGAATTCTCTCTGCCTTAGTATTATTCAATTGCTGAAATTTCAACACTCAACACTACATACATCCCTGTGGAACCACAGCGAACGTCTGCCACTCTATACATTGCCATGCCTGTGCTTTCCATTTTTGTTATTATGACATTTATAAATATTCAAAATTAAAAATGGCAAAAAAATTGTAAATTGTTTATATCAGTTTTTGCAAAACGAAACAAATTCATCAATCTTTAAAGAAAGAAAGAAATTAATTTCAGATTATTTGGAACTTAGTATCGCAGTTGTAAAAGTGAGGTGTGTGTTCTGGCATTGATTATTTTCATTCAAATTTAGATATCAATGATAATTTATTGTAGTTAGTTTCTAATAAAGAAAATTTAATGACACTAAGTGTTTGGACAAGTCAATCGATCCCGTTCTGTGCTTTGTGAGTTAACAGAATAGAAGTCAGGATTAACAAATAACGAGTGTTTATTAACAAGTAACAAGGGAGAGTGCAGCTGCGAGGTTGGTTCTCGGCAGGCAGTCCACTGTTCGACAGAACCACTGAAAACTGGAAGTTCTAGCGTTGGCAATCGAACTTCATGGTACGGATTCAAAACATGACGAGACTCACGAGCACTAATTTCGGGAGTATTTTCATTCAGCTTTCTTTCCTTACGCAATAAAGTAACGGCCAGAGTATTCAAGTTTCGTTTCAGTTCTTGAAACTCCTTTACTACTGCATATAATTCAGTCACATTTAATCAGTTCAAAGATGGAATCATAAAGTTAAGTAAGTCACTTCACTTCATCACTTCAAGCTCATCTTTGAAGAATTGGACCTGGAAAATGTCACAGTTCGAAATTTTTTGTTCAATATTCGTTTTCAACAAGAGAAAATTTGAAAGTTCAATAGTCTTTTTACGCAAATGCACCTTGAGAAGGGACATCACGATGAACCAATTGGAACTCGGTTGAAAGTATCCAAGCGTCAGTAGCGAAGAATTACGGCGTAGTAGCAGTTCACAAGGGAGGCACAGCAATGGCGTCGACGAACGCGTCGCTGAAGACAAAGAAGCGCTGATACTTTTGCTTAGTAAAATGCCTTTCTCCGGCTCGACGGACCAAATGTTAATGAGTTGCTGAGTTAACAGAATAGAACTCAGGATTAACAAATAACAGGTGTTTATTAGGAAGTAACAGAGAGCGAAGCTGCAAGGTTGGTTCTCGGTAGGCAGTCCCCTCGTAAGTGACAGACAAACAATAAAACAGGGGGGTTAAGCACCCCCTTTAAACATAAACATGCAGGCGCGGTGACATCCCCGAGTGGTCGGGTTGTCCTGCGCCATCTCGTAGGAAAATACTCAACACTAATCAATTTATGAACAACCAACCCGTTTTTTCTGAGAATTGTACGCTAATGATCCTCTCCATAATTTTAACCTTGGTTAGTTCTATATTTAGAATTGCTTAATTACAAAAGTGAGACACTTTTATACCTCGTACAAAAAAGACTCTTTAGAAAATAGGATTATACATAAACGATTGAAAGTACAATTTTTGAAAAACAAACCACGTGCAGATTTTTCAGTATTTTTCTGACTGACTGGGAGACCATGCTGTCTACTCAATAAAACTACGATACAATAACTCAAACAAAACTGAACTATACTCCATGCGATGCGGAATACCATTTCACAACTACTCCAAGCAGAAATATTTGAGAACGCATCAAAAGGGAACATGCCGTCCTAGAACGAAGTCAGTCTATGGTTGGAAGAACGAAAAGGGGTGAATCTCAGCTTGAAAGCAGCGAATTGAGAAAAGAAGTCATTAAATTCAAACGCATGATAGAGCAGGGCATATAGTAACTGGAATACAATTTGGTCTCTTCTGCTGTATTGTAGATAATTTAAAAGGTAACTATGAAAGAACATGGTTCGCTGAAGTTACACTCCCTGTTGTCATAGCAACAGAGACACAAATTAGTGTCTTTTACGTTTCAAAATTCAATTAACGCTAGGGTGAACCCTGAATGCTCCTTTCATTATTAAAGTCATTCTTTCGAAGCGCTTTCCAAACGAATCAAAAATACCTTGACATTAAACTACGCTTTAATTCCTTTTATATTACATAATAAACTAATCGTACTAATGTGTTTCATCGTTTTATAGAACAAGTTAGACTGAAATCGTCTGAGCGTTAATTAATTCCATGGAATGAAAGAAAACTAAACCCATGTTCGTTTTGTAGAACTAAAATAGCATTGAATAACAATAAAGAAAAAGGAATTGTTAATGTTTTCTTAATTCAATTATGTTGTTATAATGTAATAACATTAAATGCATTCTTTTCATTAAAGTATGTGTAAATGCAGCTACCCAAACACTGATTGTGATTTAAAAAAGATCGAAATTATTTTTTATTGATATTAGAAGTAAATGTATGTGTTATTTTTCTTCTCTTTTAATTAAAATGTTCAAAGGAATGTTTAGAAATTTCATTAGTTTGCGAAGCACAATTCAAAACATGCTAAAAACGTATCTCCACTTAACTTTTTACTTGCTTGCTTGAGTATTAGCTCCAGTCATAATTTAATTTATCATTTCAAAATTAAAATATTTTAGACAGGAAATAGCGAGTAATCAATTGAAAAAACTCAAAGCGTCTTTCAAATTCTCGATTAGGACACTCCTATTTCTTTCTTCGAGACTGCGCTAGTTCAAAGAATCATTATATAGTAAGTGGACTATTCAAAATTGGAATGAATTGCTATTTGACTGAAACTAAAAAAATAATTAGTGGAATTATAACCTATAATGACGAAATGGGTATGGGTAATATTTCACCCTCATTTGTCTAAGGTAAGAATGATATGATGATCGAAGATGATAGAACAATGCATTGAAAACATAAGTCCCGTCTTTCACAACCTTATCTTTAAAACAACTTTCTGTCCTGTGAATTTACCCTACTCATACTCCACAAAAGTCTAAACGTATGAGAAGCCAACTCGAGGATCAAAATTAGAACATTCCTATTACCCGCTATAATAGGAACATTCCTATTATATAACGGTTCGATGTGTTCCCCAACTCTTATGAAAATGTATTTCGTTCTTCATCGTTAATTCTTAATGTTTAGACGTGTTCTCTAGTAGTCCCAAGCATTCTTAAAAATACATTTAACTTTTTTTTTAGTTTTCAGCGATTTTCAGAAACATGAAATCTATAGTGCGGCTCCAACGAGAAGGTACTCAACTAGGGTCAGTCGATTTTTGAACAGGTGTGAAAGCACGTTGGAAGAACTGCCATACCAAAAACATTAATAGCGATCGCAGAGGAGGGTTTTATCCGCACTAACTCACTATCACTGACTATTGCTTTGGGCACCAAACGATAAATTTAGAACCAGGATCCGCGCTTAAGTGCGCCAACTGTGTAAGCCGCTTGTTTATGCTCCAACCTATCACTTAATTTAAGGAATAGACTAGTTCAAACCATGTGACTCGACTGCCTTCTCGCTGGAAACATTCCTGATTTATGTTTGCAACAATAGTATAAAACTTTTATTAAGACAGGCTAACAACAAATCAATTGTGCATTTTTGGATCTCCTTTATCGGTAATCCAATCAAATTAATTTTTACCTCTTTAGTAACACTATTGATTTATTTTTTGTAATTGTTCGTTTTGTACTTTTTAACTCTAGAATTCTAGGGGAGAAAATGTAGTACATCATGTAAGAGAAAAAGCGAGTTAGTTATAATTGTCTTGCAATATAATTTTAGAACACAGAATCTTTGTCACAAACTATGTCCTTTTGAAGGAGTTTGAAAGTTCCTTATAAATTGAAAAAAAAATCGAAGTTATGTTTCGTAATTATTTCAAAATAAAAAATACTTGAAAAATTTTGGTACTCTTGTAGTACATGTGATTTCAATGTGTTTTTCTACATTTTTCAAGTTAATATTCAGTCTGAAAAACTCAAGTGATCGTTTGTATTATGATTTGCAAATATTTTTAGTTTTCATTTTTTAAATTAGTTGTTAGATAAATAAAATTTTAATTTTACATATTTACAGAGCACACACACTTCACATGCAAACTTCCAATCAAAACCCGACTCTTTTTGCTATTATCACCATAAATACCAATTACTTGACAGTACAAATCAATATACATGTGTTGAATTGCTTGGACATAAATCCATAACAAAGCGTTTAATTCATTAATTATTATATAGAATCGTCCTGCCTAGTACATAATTGCAAAACTAATTCTGGACATGCATATTAATTATCTGTGTTAACCACATTAACATGCATACAATGACAAAGGAAGCAAATGCATAGTGAATGAAACTAAAAATGTATTGATTTCTTAAACTTTAAATTTAAATAGAATACGATTTAAAACTTTTCTTCAAACACATTATTAAAAATAAGGAAGAAAAATGACAAAAATTACTCCATTTATAAGCCAAATTTTCAACCATCAGCTTCAGAAATTTCATAAGAATATTTTCCTATCAATTTCCCGTCATCTGACCATGGTTTAAAATTATGTGGTGTTGTCCCTGGATCTCTCCCTTTGGGATTGATCCCGGACCGTCACTATTAGCCCGCTGTGTTGCTCCAGTGTGATGTTAATTAAAACGCCTACCTACCTATCAATTTTCGAATGAAGTCGGAAAGTTATGTACTTTTTGTTGTTTCATATCCATCTTAATATCGAGTGCTGAAAGTTCTTTGAAGTTTTTCCCTTCTTTCCAAGAAATCCTCGTCCTTTACATGGTTTACATAAATATTTCTCAGATATTAATTTATTAATTCAAACGCCAAAAATGTATCATAAAGAACGAAGCATCGGAGGTATGCGTTGTACGGAAGCATTTTTTCTTTCGTAATAGAAAAAGTTCACAACTTATTCAATTCAAAGCCGTGTCCTCTTCAGATCCTCCATCGTCATGACTTCATGACCGTGGTCCAAAATTTTGAGATGTTGTCTTCAGAACTTTCCCTTCGGGATTGATCCCGGACTGTCACCAATAGCTCTTTGTGTAATCGACGTAAATTCAACTACCTACCTACGTGTAGAGCCTCCATTTGTGTTTTGGGTAGAAGTACTGAGAGCACTGAAGACAGTTTTTCTTGCAAGCTTTTTTTGCAGGCACAAAACTTATGGAACATCATTATTTTTAAAGGTTACAACCTCAAAATTAAGCGAAAGAGCCTTTGACAATTTGCATACCAGAGGATAGTCAGCTCTTGCATATTCAAATTCTGGAAACGCAACGTCTGAGGCTCTATCATAGGAATGAGTTCTGCTATCATAGGAACTCAACCTCATTATCTGTATGAAAACTCGGTATAAAGTCTGCATCAGTCTTCGATGTGGTAACAGCCTATAAAGGACCGCCTACGCTCTTTTCTAATGTTTTCATAATTAGCCTTCTGTCTCATGGCACTCAGTGCAATGTCATCACTTCATTTCAAAGACTTTTTACTGTTCGCTTCTGTTCTTGTCATCGTTATGTTTGTACTCATTGCTTTGGCAACTCTCGACGAACATTTTGTATCGTTTTTCCACATCCAACTGCAAAATGGCAGATGAAAACCTTCAGCTTTGCATGTCAGTGCAATATGTGTTTTTCATGGAGTCCCTCAAACTCAGAAACTGTAATGGCCTTAAGCAATGGCTTAGGAGGTAGAGGCGATATTTCATTACCCTTAGAATCATCAGGGTTTTCGTTTCCGGTATGTATACTTTCTAATATTTCCTGTTCTGTCTTCTGGGCAACAGGGAATGTTTCCTTACACTCCGTTCTACTCGAATCGAAAGCATCGTGTTGTGCATCCTGTTCTTCATTCGCATATGTGACAGTGTATACGCCTGGTGCTTTAATAGCTTCGTCTACTGCAGTTCTATCATTAAAATATTTTTGTGCATCATACGACGTAATCTGTGCAGCAGTTTGAGCTCTATCAACCTTTTCGTCTTCAGTGGCCCGCAATGGTCAAGTCTGCGAACTCTTCGGTATGCTCGGCATTCCACTTGCCCAGGAAGTCTCTCTCCAAGTATGGCTTCTCTTCGCTTTTCTGTTCCTTGGCCTGCTTCTCAATCTGTTTCTTGTTTCGCTTCTCTAAGAATTTCTTTCTGAGAAAACATTATTATCTTCATTTTAATTTACAAATTTCACTGATCACCTTTCTCACGGCACTACGGAATGATAACCTTGCGCAAACTAATGATTAACCAAGAGAGATCTAATTAAACTAACCCTTTACGCAAAATTAACACCTTGATAATAACCAATCAGATTAGCATAAATTCGGCATCAACGAATGCGATTAGTGACGCCAGGTTGGTTAATCGCAGTGAATTTCTAAAACTGGATTTGTCGTTTCTGTTGCAATGATGGTGCCTAGGGGTCATAGGTATATTTACATAGCTTACTTGATATCAAAAGGATCTGCTCATAAATCATTACAAGGAATTTCGAAGTTTTACTGGCACAGAAGAAAAAAACACTGTGGTGACTTCAACTCAGGATTCAACAGAAATTCGCAATGTGGCATAGGAAAAAGAAACAATTTTTTTATTGGACTGCTGTGAATCGGAATATTCAGTTTCCCAGGAGCGCTTCGACAACGAAAAAACCAATCGACTCGTCGTGGCCGAGAAAATGAAACTGATTACAATTTAACCCTCAAAGTAGTTTCGACGAGATATCTCGTCCATCAAGATCTGACTAATCTTGCTAATAACGTGATATCTCGTCATGTAGATATTGCCAATTTTTTATGATGACGAAATCAAGATCTGGTCAGTTTTCTTCTAATGGTGAGATATCTCGTCCATCAATACCTGCTCAGTTTTGTTAATGACGAGGTATCTCGTCGGGGCAACTACCAGCAGGGTTAAGTGATTCTTAAAATTTGATTCCAGGTCAGCAATGACTTTGAAAAGGACTTCTGAAAACAAAACAGTTAAAACTTGGAAAATTGTAGTAATGTCATTTATCTTTGATTCGTGACTTGTGTCTAATTTCTTTGTGATTTCTACAATAATAAAAAAATAGGACAGTACTTTGCCTAACTACATGAAAGAGAGTCACAACACCATGGGCATTTTACATAAAACTAGCCTGTAGCTTCGTATGAGGCATGGGCTGCTAGCGAAGTGGTTCACGGAATCCTTGGGTATGCGGAGGATCGTAAGTAGTGATATTTAATCAACAGATCAGATACTTTCAAGTCACAGAGTGCACGGCGGCAATACCTAGAAAGTAAACCGAGCACTATCTCCAACTCATAAACTTTTAAAACATGTTTTTAAACTTAGTTCAGCGATCTCAGCAGAAAACAATTTTTCAAAAGAATTTCATTTCACTCAATTTCCTCTCTAGCAATAAAGTACACAAATAAAAAAAGGTCTCGTTCTCCGATGAGGGTCTTTGAAGAAGACTCTGAATATCGCAAGATAAAAGAAAAAGCTTTTTGCGGTTCACTTCTCTTCGTTTGTTATACAGAAAAATTCTAGGTTTCTTTTCGAACTTCTTCATTTCGCCTCATTAAGCACAGGAATAGAGCTTCTCCGTTTCCAAATGTTTGATCGTCTGCGATAAAAAGATATGAAGTAATGACGTGATTAGAAGATAGTCGTTTTAGTTTTGGTTTGCTTTTTCGCGAATCCAAATGTTATGCTGTTTGCAAAGCACTTACGGCAACGTTTCTGTTTTTGCTCAGTTAAGTGTTATCAACTACATCGGAAAAAATTTCAATTCGAAGATCCTCAGAGGTAGCCGTGAGGGGAAAATATTTGTTTGAAAGCATTGTTTGAATGAAAGGAGTTTTTAATGGTACCCCATGAAAATGTCTTAGAATAGGCAAACAAGGACAATATTATATTAATATCTCTCCAGATTTTATCAACAAACACTGCTATGGGGAATTTCTTACAAATCATTATTCTTAAGCACTTCTCTATTACTATGGTGCAGAATTTCTAGTATATTTGACTGTACTTTTCAGTCAAACAAGAGAGAGAGCATGTAGACCGTTAAAAGAACGAGAATAAGATAAATGGGTACAATTTAAAATTCAATAAGCCTCTAATTACATTGATGTTCAAAGGTTAAATATTCATACTATGCAAGCATTAAAATAAATAATTTTTTATAAATTTATATCAATCATTCAAATATCTAACCTAAGAGCCCTTTTAAACATATGAAATCAAATATGTAAATATAGTGGGTCACAAAAGTATTCGGCCACCTAGGGTTTCTAAATATTTTCATGCATTTTATAAGAATGTAGTTAAAATTACGATTTAAAATTTAACTACATATAAGCTCTTTCAAATTAGTCTTCCATGAAAATAATCAAATAATTATTAAAAGTTTTGCTAAATTATTAAAAACTATCAGAATTACCCGGCATTGCTCAGGTTCATTTGATTAAATGTAGATTGAAAAAGTGACCAGAATAATCAATTTTCTCTTTTGTAGAAAAATGCCAACATCATTTGAGAGTCAGGAAAACATTTCCTAACTGCTCTTCAACATATTTATTATTTCTACAAAACGGCGTCTAAAATTCTTACTTGGACGCAAATCAAATACCACTTCTGAAATACATTTCACGCGAAATACTATATTGCTACATTAGGGTTGACGGAATTTTTTTTTTAATCATTTTAGCAATAGGTTATAACAGTTGCCTCTTACATTTAAATAGATGCTTGTATTCTTTCAGATTTTTCTATATAATGTCTTTAGCTCTCTACCAAGCTTTAAATAATAACGAAATGGGCTAAAAAACGGGATAAAAGACACTTTGTAAAGCGAATTTTTAAATAATATTATTTTAATTTGTAATACTTAATATGTTTTAGCGAACCAGGGATTCGGAAGACGTCCAATCAAGAGACACTTAGGAATGGTAGACTTATACCTATCGTCGTTCTCGTCTCTTCTCTTGTGGCCACGTGTTAACTAAAAGTCACATAATACAAACAATAAGAAATGCTTCAGCAATACAGAAGATGTCCAGGTGAAGGTGAAAACGACATCAAATTCAAGACACGTCGTTTACAATGTAAAAGAAATATCTCCAATGGGTAGAAGTCAATTTTTGAAGATTCCCACAATAATCTCTCGAGAGACGAGAATATGGTGAAGGATGAAATAGAGAGACTCTTATCGTTGGCAGAATTCCTCGTCGCTCTTCCAACCTCTTCACTTATGGCCACGTATTCTTTCAATGTGGCCTAAAAGAACGATAACAAAAAAGGCTTCTCCGATAAATACCCTGTGCAGTTAAAGGTGTAAACGACTTCACATTCCAGACACATAGTTTAGAATGTGTAAGAAATCTCTCGAACGGGTCGAATTCACCTTTCGGAGACACCCATAATACCTCTTGAGAGTCGAGGATGTGGGGAGGGTGCAATCAAAAGACCCTTATTTTTGGAAGACATACTCATCGTTCTTTCCGCCTCTTCACTAGTGGCCACTTATTCATTCAAGGTTAACTAAAAGAAAGAGATTAAGAAAAAGTTCTTATCCTCACCATGCGTAGAAGAATTCACCTCCATTTCATCATGTAAAGATGGAGGTGAAAATGACTTCACACTCGAGACACATGGTTTAGAATGTGTAAGAAATCTCTCGAACAAGTCGAATTCACATGTCAGAGGCTCCCATACTATGAATTTAGAACCGAGGATGTGGAGGAGGGCGCAATTGAAAGACCCTTATGCTTGACCGACTTCCTCATCGTAGTTTCGGCCTCTTCATTCGTGTCCACGTGTTAATTCAAGGATACATAGAAGAACGAGGATGATAAAAAAAGTTCTCCGATCCATACCCAGTATAGGTGCAGGTAAAAACCACTTTGCATTTGAGACACATTGCTTGGAATGTGAAAGAAATCTCTCGAATGGATATCAATTCACCATTCGGAGACTCCTATACTACTTCTTTAGAACCGAGGATGCGGAGGAGGGTGAAACTGAATGACCCCTGCGTATAACAGATTTACTCATTGCAGTTTCGGCCTCTTCACTCTTGGCCACTTGTTCATTCTAGGTTACCTAAACGAACGAGATTTAAAAAAATCTTCATGGTTCCTAAACATATGAAGGTGGAGGCGAAAAGGACTTCACATTGAAGACTTATTTATAATGTGAAATTGTTAATCCAACGGGGCGAATTCATCTTTCGGAGACACCCCTACTATCTCCTCAGAACAGAGGATACGGAGGAGGGTGCAATCAAAAGACGATTCATGTTGGCAGACTTTCTCATCGTAGTTTGTCTCTTCAATCGTGACCACGTTTTCATTCTAGGTCACATAAGAGAACAAGATTTAAAAAAAGTTTCTTCTAACCTGACCATATAAAGGTGAAAACGGCTTCACATTCGAGACACAATGTTTGGAATGTGAACGAAATTGCTCGAACGGGACGAATTCACCTTTCGTAGATTCCCGTAAAACCTTCTTTCGTAGATTCCCGAGGTTCAGGAGGATGGTGCCATCGAGATATCCTTATCTTTGGCAGACTTTATCATCATTCTTGCTACTCCTTTACTTGTGGCCACGTGTTCATTAAATGTTATAAAAATGAACAAGAATGATAAAAAAGAATCTTATATCTATACCTTGTACAGGTGCACTTCACATTCCAGACGAAAATTTAGAATGTGTAAAAAAATTTCGAAAGTGTCGAATTCAACTATCGGACAATACATACAACCTCCTGAGAGCGGAGGTTGTGGAGGCTGCTATAAAAAGACCATTATGGTTGGCAGACTTCCTCATCGGAGACTTCTATACTACACGTTGAGAACCGAGGATGCAGATGAGAGTGCAGTCGAGACATTATGTTTGACAGACTTCCTTATCGTTTTTTCCAACTCTACTCTTGACCACTTGTTCATTCAAGGTTACCAAAAAGAACGAGATTAAGAAAAAGCTTCTCCGTTCCTCAACATGTGAAGGTGGAGGCGAAGAGGACTTCACATTGACCCTTTATTTAGAATGGGAAAATGTGTCTCGAACGTGTCAAATTCACCTTTTGGAGGCTCCCATACCCCTTAAGATGCGGACGAAGGAACAATCAAGGGACACTTTTGGTTGGCAGACATCCTCACCTTTCCTTTCACGTCTTCGCTCGTAGGCAGGTGATAATTCAAGGTTACCTAAAAGGACGAGAAAAAAAATTTCTCTAATTATCACTATATGAAGGTGCAGGTGACAACGACTTCATATTCGATACACATAGTTTAGAACATGAAAGAAATCTTTCAAACTGGTTGAATTCACCTTTCGGAGGTTTCCATACTAACTCTTGAGATCAGAAGATTCAGAGGAGAGCGCAATCCAAAGACCCTTAAATTTTGCATACATCCTCATCGTTATTACCGCCCTTTACTCGCGGCCACTTATCCATTCAAGGATACATAAAAGAGCGAGAAAATAAAAACCCTCTTCGCTTATTCTACGGTTCCTAAGTTCGACGCAAAAAGGATTTCACATTGAAGAAGCATTATTTAGAATGTGAAAATGAGTCTCGAACGGGTCGAATTCATGTCTTCGAGGCTCCCATACTACCTCTTAAGAACTAAAGATTCGGACGAAGGATTAACCAAGAGACCTTTATGGTTGGCAGACATCCTCATCTTTCTTTCCACCTCTTCGCTCGTTGTACAGGTGATAATTCAAGGTTACTCAAAGAACGAGAATAAAAAAACTTTGATTAGCACCATGTGAATGTGGAGATGACAGACTTCATATTCGAGACACATTGTTTAGAATGTGAAAGAAATATCTCGAACAGCTCGAATTCATCTTTCGGAGATTTCCACACTACCTCTTGAGATCCGAAGATGCAGAGGAAATGCAAGAGTGCAATAATAAGCCCATAAAGTTTGCAGACAACCTCATCGTTATTACCGGCCTTTACTCGTGGCCACTAGTTCATTCAAGGTTCCATAAAACAGCGAGAAAATAAAAACCTCCTCCAATCCTTACCCAATGTAGGCGCAGGTGAAAATGACTTCACATTCGACACATTGCTTAGAATGTAGAATTAGTGCTTAGAATATGAAAAGACTTACTCGTTTTAGTTTCCGCATCTTCATCTTTGGCCACCAGTTCATTCAAGGTTTCCTAAAAGTACGAGATTAAAAAACATCTTGGTTCCTCAACATGTTAGGGTGGAGGTGAAAAGGACTTAACATTCAAGACCCATTATTTAGAATGTGGAATTGTTCCTCCAAAGGGACGAATTCACCTTTCAACAGACACCCCTACTTTCTCCTCAGAACACAGGATGAGCAAAAGGGGGGGGAGAGGGTGCAATCAAAATACCATTATGGTTGTCAGGCTTCCTCATCGTAGTTTCAGTCTTTTAACTCATAGCCACGTTTTTATTCAAGATTACTTAAAAGAACGAGATTAAAAAAAAGTTTATCCGATCCTAACCACGTGAAGGTGGAAATAGACTATTCGAGACACAATAATTAAAATGTAACAGAAATCGCTAGAACGGGACGAATTAACCTTTCGTTGACTCCCGTACAGCCTTTTGAGAACCGAAATTCAGGAGGATGTTCAATCGAGTTATCCGTATCGTTAGCAGACTTCATCGTTCTTGCTACTCCTTTACTTTTGGTCACGTGTTCATTCAATATTATCAAAATTAACAAGGATAAAGAAAACGCTTCTTCAATCTATACCCTGTACAGGTGAAGGTGTAAGCGACTTCACATTCCAGACACATAGTTTATACATAGTTTAGACAGTCTCTCGAACGGGTCGAATTCATATTATTGGATGTTTCCTTACTACCTCTTGAGATCCGTAGTTGCAGAGGAGAGTGCAATCGAAGAACCCTTATGGTTGGCAGACTTCCTCATCGGAAACTTCCGTACTACATCTTGAGAACCGAGGATGCAGAGGAGAGTGTAACCGAAAGACCATTATGTTGATAGACTTCCTTATCGTTCTTTCCACCTCTTCAATCTTGTTCACTTGCTCATTCAAGGTAACCTAAAAGAACGAGTTTAAAACAAAAGCTTACCCATTCTTCAACATGTGAAGGTGGCGGCGAAAAGGATTTTACATTGAAGACCCATTATTTAGAATGTAAAAATATTTCTCGAACGGGTTGAATTTACCTATTGCAGCTCCAATAGACCTCTTAAGAACCGAAGATGCAGATGAAGGTTCAATCAAGGGTCCCTTGTCAAAATTCCATTTGGAATTTTCAAGAAAAATAACAAAACTTGTTTTAAAATTGAATGTCTTTAGTACAAAGGTAACCTGTTGCCATTTGATAAAGCAAAGGTAACCTGTGGCCATTTATCAAAAGATGGTAGAGATCGATTTGACAATGTTTCTTTTAAGCGTTTTAGCACTTTTAAGATATAATAAATTGCTTAAATCTAATTTCAACTCGTAAAGTAGGCAACCTAGTTCTCTATTCTGTCACAACAAATAATTTGTAATATTTAGTCTTAATTCGGAATTTTTGTAACAATATTTGCAAAGTTCGATTTAGAATTTGCTTTACTCAAATTTGAATGTAGTTTTAAATCGAATCCTTTGAGGGTGTTACATGGGATGAATGGGAATGACAATTTATTAAAATAATTAATATTTATTAAATATAAACCAGATGTGAGAGGGAAATAAAACTAAGTCGTCAGGAAAACCAAGTTGCTCTAGATATTAATTCTTGATTCTTTTTTATCTTGTGATCTCGCATAATATAATTGCCACAACTTACAAACCAAAAATAGAATAAAATTTTAAAATGAGAAACAAATTTCGAGCGAAAAATTCCAACAAATACTACTGCACGTTTCTTTTTTGAGCATGTGCTACATTTTAAAGCACTTGAATTTTGCTATTAACACCATTACCCATGTTTCCATTCTTCAAAAGAAAAATTAAGGCCTTTGAAGGCTAGTTTTCAGTTTTAAAGGCTGCATTTCGCTTGGATCACTATAGGTAGGTAGTTGAATTAACACTGGAGCAACACAAGACTATTGGCGACAGTCCGGGATGAATTTGAAGGGAGATCCGAGGACACCTCATAATTTTGAATTAGTCAGATGAGATTCAAGATCTGAGCTGGGGCAACACTCCAAATTTCCACATGTTGAGAACTTCAAATTAAGATTTAATCAAATGGTGAATTAGTTCAAATATTTATAGGTTTAGTTCTATGAAAATATGGAATGTTTAGAGGTTGATAAGTTTATTAAAAACCCTTAAACTTTAAAAATGGCTGAGCTAAAATATTTGATGGGAAAAGTTATAGAATGAACACTAAATTGCAATTACGGATCTAAATATTTGAGCTTCTTCACACTTGTAAAAAGAAACCTTCACACAATGTAGGTAAATGCTAAGATTAAATATAAGTTTTCTAAGAAACCAGACTTTTTTAGTTTCAATACCAAACTCAATGTTTCTTGATTATCTACAGAAGTTAGTGATATGCAAATTTTAGCTTTTGAGTACTCTCACGATACATTGAACTCTACTTGCAGGTTCAAAATTATTTGTTCCATGTTTTAAGGAGAAAACAATCAAATCTAATTCAATTCATCACATGAAAATTTTAGCTTTTTCATAATTATATTACAAAAATTAAGATACTTTTCTCCAAAAGGCATTAACTTAAAAAAGTTTGAAATCAGTAGTTCCACTTATGTAGATTGTCCAAATATCTGAAAACTCCAAGATATTATAACCCCAAACCAAAAATAAACTTTCCACCTAAGAAAATTAATTCTAAAGTGGAAACTAAAAACAATTAAAGGTTATCCTAATTGGTCAGTAGTAATAGAAAATATACAATATTTATTTAAAAGTATGTAGCTATTGTCTGGCTCCCAGAAGGCAGTCGAGTAACATGGTATTAGTTAAATTAGGGGTAGGTAGGTATTTTAATTAACGTCGCACTGGAGCAACACAACGGGCTATTAGTTAAATTAAGGGATGGGTGGTAACAAATTCCTTTTACAATTGGCATCTCTGCATTTTGGTTTTAAGTTTGTTGTTCAATGATGAAAGCAATAGTATTGATGAGTTGGCATGGTGAAAATGACCACAGCAATCAGAATTCAGGCTTTTGCATATAGCAGCCTTCTGAGTTTTCACACCTATTAAAAATTCAACTGACCCAAGGTTGATAGCCTATTGTCAGAGCCTCACTATATTTAATTTCGAGTTGTCTTTTTTAAGTGACTATTGTTTTGAATCTTATTGTTTTAAGAATGATTTCAAATTTACTTAACATTCCTTCTACATTTTCTTCAAGCTTTATACTAGAACTAAGAATATATTATATAAAGATTTTCTTTATGCATTCTACATTTTCCATTAAGATTCAAATGAAAGGAGGAGCACATTATACACTTTCTTGAGTTTAAAAGCATGTGTATGTAATTGTGAAGATATTTAACCTTGACTAGTTCACATGAATGAGTCAATTCTGCAAGATATCTTTATATTTAATTCTCGAGAACTATTAAGTTTCAAATCAAATGTAAATGAGTACATAGAAGCTTTTATAAAATTTTACTCAGTCTGACTCTACATATATTGTTTTTTTAATTAGTGAAGAATGTGGGAAGCCCTTTAAAATACTTGTTTTTCAATACTCTTTCAAACTTTATTGATACACAACTCCTTTACATTCATGTAAATCTCGGCACCTCCTTTGCATTTAAAGATTAAATTAAATATTTCAATTAATTGCATTTTGAATTTCAAACTGTTGATAACAATAAAAAATACACATGTTCAGTTTGTACACAAAATTAAATTTATTAAATGCTTACTACTAACTCAATACTAAAAATCACAGTAATATATAGGCATAATGGTTTGTTCACGAATAAAAAATGATTTTCAGTGAAATGCAAACATCATTGAGGACTGCATAAAATAATGACAGATCTTTTCCTAATCTTTGATACAATGAACAGGAAAACATGTGACATGAATATAAAATATAACAAATATATTTATCAATTGCACAATGTTCCAATCAATGGTTCTTTATCAATAATTTTAATAAGAGATTCTTTTATCTTCAAAAATTGCCGCTTGAACTCAATACCATCTCCCTATGAAACACAAATATCAGCATTTAGTACAAATACACATAATAAGCATTAAAAGTATTAACTAGAATACAAAGAATTTTCAATAATCCTTTCTAAACATTTTTCAAACTGATAAATAATTGCTTTTAATAATTTGGTAAATAACAGGGTGCTTGCTCTTTCAAGTTTTTTCAAAGGATTTTCAAGAACTTGTAAAATATTTTTAAGGACTGCATATTGCTAATGATAATTTACACTGTCAAAAGTAAATAAGTTTGACACATGAAGTAGACTAAGATAATGAACATACAATACCAAGCAGCACACAGTAAAAAGGAAAAAAATATTAAAAAAGCAGAAAATGAACAATTTTTTCAGAAATTTAGGATGCAGTTTTAAAAATGAGTTCTGGAGGAATATTCAAGGATTGAACAAAATGTTGTTCTATTTCAAACTTTCCAGAACAAGAAAAATAAAATTCAAGTACTTCTAAGGATTTTCAAGGACTGCGAGAACCATGTATAATTTTGTTCATAATATACTTAGTGTTATGAGACACACAGGTTTCATTACTACCAGCTACTACTACCTCACTATTTTGTCTTGGTACTGCCTCTGCTTTAATGGTCATTTTCCGTTTTTCACCACTCACATTCTTAAAGCATGTTAACCTCTAAGCACTCATGACCAATTGCAGGACTGGCACAGCCAATGTACTTGTGAAACAGTAGCCTTAGAAGCATAAATTCTTAAAAATAGTAGCAAAATTAGTCTTCTCTTAAAGCTTGTTTTAGTATACGTTTTAGTTACCCACAGCAGCTATATCCTAGGCACATGTTCTTAAAAAACTATGGAGTAGAAGTATGAAGCGTCTTTGGCATAGCTCTTAGCGATCAGTTAACAGTTCAATTTTAACAGAAAAATATTGTAAACTCTGGTTACCCGCATGCCTCGCTGAAGCGATCAGAATGTTTATGTTTACCAAACGTTTTTGATACCATTGGAGAGAAGTCGAAGTCAAACATCTTCCCCAATGAAGCAAAAGGCAAGAATTCGTGACTGAAACAAGGATTTGTGCTTTTGGTTAAAATTTTGGGGATTTAGTTTGTTACCTATAGTGAATTTTAAAAAGTTACCAAAATTTTCCATGTCTCCAAAATAGGAGTTTTAGAAACGATTTTGCTTAAAAAGATACCCTGTTGCCCAAGGTCGAAAAATAGTAGCAAAAGTTGCCTTTTAGTTGTCAGTGGTAGCCCTGCAATTGGAGTGCAGGGGAAGAAAGGGGACGTCTACTGATTTAAAAAAGACAGGAACCGAGGGGGTGAGAGATGCTTGGAAGGAATGGGCAAAGAAAGGGTTTGATTTTGTGGCAGCAAAGAGGACTGGTCATTGGGAGTCGCTTAGCAGTCTTCCAGCCACCTAATTTCTGAAAGTCCTTTTAATATTTGTATTTAATATTATTCACTAATGAATAAACAAGAGATAAATATCCTATCATTTAACACAAACTCACCATCACAACATAAAGAATTTATATTTTCTAAGGAATTTCTATATTGATTCTTCTAGAAATGTTATAAGGTTCATATGCTGAATTAAAAACATAATGAAGCGATTAAATTGACCAACCTTCTTAAAATAAGTATGGAAGATCTCTTTATTACTATAATTCATGGCAAATATAGTATTGTGATGAATTAAAACTAAAAACCTATTAGAGGAATAGCATTAAAAAAACGAAAGTAAATAGTTCAACTGTAAGTATATTAGCTGGATAAGTATATAGCTTAACTGTAAGTATATTAGAGTAATAGAGATACTGGGTATATATAATAAAGATACATACACACAATTTGAGAAAATTTCAAACAGTTTGTACTTACTCTTGATCTTCTGAAATCTATAAGAATTTTTTCAGGCATAGGAATGAGGTTTGCCTTGAAAATTAGCTGATTTTTTCTCCTATCTTGAGTTGTAATAGTCACCTATTACAAATTACAGATAAGAAGCATTTTAAAAATTATATTTAATGTTATTCACAGAATAAGATTTTTTACAACCTAAAACTCAAGGCTTTTGCAAGTACTTATGATAAAAAAATTATAAACATGACAAGCCTAAAATTACATAAAGAATTTAGTTTAAAACTGATATGGACCTATTTCATTTACCTTGATAGTAGTGCTTGAAAAATAGCAAGATTTTCACAAAATGTCAAGTAGTTTAGTTCTAGTATGTTTATTGGAAAAATCAAAGTTGAATAGAAAATAAAGCTAAAAGCTGCATTGAAAACAAAGGCCACAAAAGAAATATGGCCCCAGAGCTTATAAATTATAAGATCAACTGCAACTGATAAGTATGAGTAGCTTTTGAGAATTTTGAATAACCTTTATATTTTTTTAGATTAGTTCATTTACATTATACATTTCCAAATATTATACTCACCTTCAGAAATACACAAATAAACAAAATTTGCAACAGCAGATAAGCTGAAGACAAAAACAGAACACATGAGTGATTTTATCACCTGTCCTGGACCACTATGTTTCCAACAGTATCCCAGCTTTTCAAATGCTTTGATAAGTTCTTCATACACTGTATCAGCATGCAATCCAATACAAAACCTAGTCAACCTCGTACCAATCGGTAATGCAGTCTGTTAAAACACAATATAAAAATTAAAGTACAAATAGAAATAAATTTAATAAGTGAAAATCAAAATATACTATCATACTTCATTAAAATAGATTCACTCATTCAATAGACCTTAACTGCATTACAAGTAGGCTGATCATATGTTCCATTTTAAATGGGATGGGCAGTATTGCTTTTTATATTTCCCACCCATTTCATCGTTTTAGTAAAAAATGTCAATATTGTCCCATTTTTATAAAAACTATAAATATATTATAATTTTTTGCCAATTATAAATTATTATTCATAACTTATAATCGTTTTCAATATTCCCCATGGATACCAGTAATTTGTATTACCATTATAAAGAAAACACTCTTGTGTATAGATAGGTAGATTTTTCTGAAATGAGTGAACACCCAATACTTTTTGAAATATCCTCGAGTTTATTCTTTGTTTTCCAGAAAGTAGATATTTTCTGTTATGAACAGTATGCCATCAAAGGAAAAACCTAGATTAAATATTGAGACAATGATGGCCCTGTGTTAGTTGTAAGACATAAGTTGTGATGGAATGTGGAGTTCTGATAGGATTGAAGGAGAGAGAAAAAAATTTGCTATGTAAGATTACTTCATCGGAGAAATATTTATGGTATGATCAAGTAGTCCTCTCCTTGTCAACTTCAATTTTTGTATGGGTTCTGTTACTGAAGAATAATGTTTAGCTTGATATGTTTATAAAATAAAACTTTTTCTATCATCTTACTTTTCATGGAAACAGAATATCACATAACCTGCTCCTGTTTTTGCAATTCTAATGCCCCTTTACTGTCTCAAGGAAATATGGTCAACCAAATTATAAATAAAATTGTAAACTAAAGAAAAATACCTTAGAAACCATTTGAGAAGCTGAAAATTGTGAGGTAAGTATCATATTATCTGGATCAACAGGTTGCGAGAAACTGGAGCCCACTGTAATACCACTAATATTCCTAGGCAAACAATCAAGTTCATCTGGTTCTCGAAGCGTCGGGGCAGGTTGAGAGAAAGACATCTTGGTAAAACTATCTTCCCTATAAAGACACTTCTATTTTAGTACCAATAATTCAAACTAGATGGCTACATGGGAAAAATATGCTGCTTTTTAGAACCACATCATTAAAAAAAAGTTGGATCTCAAATGTAATTTCTGAAACAGGTGACCAGAAGGCCAATCAATCATTACTCTTCTTGCTGCTATTTGGTCCAATACTAATGGAACAGTTTATAAATCAACTAAAAAGTTCCCACTTTCTCCATGCCAAGTAGCTACTCTAAAACTTTAGATATACAATATGTGTACTAACTGCAAAATTCTTGGAAACTTTGGCAAGCACCAGACCAGAAAACCCAATTTGAGTAATAAAACTTGGTGTGACAGGAATTGTAGAATTTCCTAGTTCAAAAATTGGAATGTAACTAGTTGTTTTGAGACATTATCTTATTGAATCTCCACATCAGAGCAAATTGTAGTAGAATAATGAAATAAACACATTTAAAAATTGGAACTGAGCTTTAGTAGTGGACCACATTAAGAATACAAATTGGCCTATGGTGAAAAAGTTACCTTAGAACAGGTGAATGTTCAAAATCAGAACATAGCCGTTTAGAGGGAGTATTTTCTCCATTCCATTTTACAGCACCTAAATAAGTTAAATGTTCAGTTAGAACAATATATATAGCAATTTTTAATTTTAAAATTCTCATACAATTTAGGAAGACATTTCAATTTTCTGTAAATAATGTTATATCAAACAATATGCTTTCATTATTCTGGATTAAAGGATGCATGCAGAAATTTCATACTGCTTAATGTATGTTATAATTTTATAAGATACTGAAAATGTTTCCCCCCTTTGAGTTTTAATTTAATTTCTTCCAGCTCTAAGACAAATTTACAGCTTTGCATGCTCATTCTTTTGACATTTTTATAGGTAAGCATATCTAATTCAATTCTTCATTTTATAGTGGAATATATTTGTTAATTTATTTTTATTTCTTTTAAAGTGTGCAGAAAATATAGCTAAATTATTTTTTATAAGGTAAAGTTTAAAATGATATCAGAACATTAAATTTGACTTGAATTACATAAAAGAGACACATATTAGTAACTAATGACAAATGTTTCCTGATTTATGACTTAATACATTACCTTCCAGTAAAAGAGTCTTTTTGCACCATAAGTGATTTTGAGCATCTTTTATAGTGTACCTTTTAGAAGGTGAATAACACAACAGTTTTATAAGAAGAGCTGAAAATAAATTATTATAACTAAGTGAGGGAATATATATGTAACAATTAAAACACTTCATAAACTAAAATATAATAAAATATCAGCTACAACCAGTAATATGTGGAATGGGATTGCATAACAAAGTATTTTAACTATAATAGTATAATTTAAAATAGTTCCACTATAAAATAGTTAGCCAAGTAATGGCAGTACCTATTCCCATGATTTTGATCTAATAAGCGACGTTATAAATAATTAGAGCTAAAAATAATTAAAAAGTTCAGAAATAGTTAAAAAGGTCACAATAAGACTTATTTCTACATAATTAAAAACAGGATTTGTACACCTTCTAGAAAAGCAAATTTAAGGATTTTTCCTGTAAACCTTAAATTGTAAGTTAATTGAATCCACATGTTAAAAGTGCAGTGTGATAAAATAGCTAAAAAAATAGCAACTGGTCTTCTTTACTTTGAGTAAATCATTAAACTAGAAAAAAAATATGAAATAAAAATTGAGGAAAAGTGTTTTTTAATGTAATTTCACTACTTCCCACCAGGCACCAACCACAAAAAATTGGCTCAGGTCTACCAGTTTCTGCCTAAGACAATACTTTTCATATTTATCTGGCATTGCATTCCACATTCTTCATAGTAACTATTTACAAGATGCATAAGTATAAAAAGTTCATATCTACTCAAGTTGATATTTACTAAAAACATTTAGTTGCACTATTTCCGAACTGGTCATTTGATATTTTGAACTAGTTTTCCTTTATATTTCAGACTCTTTTTAGTTAAAACTAATTTGGAAATTCAAATAAAATTCTCACGTTATAAATAATCATAACAGAAATTTCAGTTTTCCAGGAAATAAATTCAAGCTTTCCAGGGCCCCTGAAGAAATAATTCATTATCAGAAGTTTCCAGATTAACAGAGGTTGATGAATCCAGGAAAGAGGTAGAAGTGAGAAAATTGTAATGATTACCTAATGGAACGTTGCCAATCTTAGTCCAAGGTGATATAGAGAAGTTTGATTCTCTCCATTGTAGGAAATCTTTGCAGTCATTGGTAGCCTCATTCCAAGGTAGCTCTGGAATATTAATTTACACATTGGTTTCAAATTACAAAATGCTTTATAAAATTTTTAAAAAGCTGTACAGTTGGGGTACACAAGCTATGGCATATGGCCCAATCTGTACCACAGGTCTTATGCTATTAATGCTGACTAGACAAGAGAAAACTGTTTTAATTTGGTGGTCCTAAACTTTCTAAAAAGCAGATATAAGAATGTTGGTGAAATAAGAAAGAGGTAAAGTTGAGTTCTAAGAAGCAGACAAGTTGTTACATCATGTCTGAGAAAGTCAAGTTTCTTTTCCATAAGGACTAGAGACCAACATTTACTGGACCAGGTATGCACTGACTGGAGATACATGTTAATGAACACTGAAGATCAGTTAAGTCAAAATTTAAAGGATTTTGGTTGATTCCTACAAAAGCCCAGGAAAAGATAGATGAAAAAATTTGCAATGACTGCTCAGAAAATGTCAAGAATCTTTGGAAGTGCATTTGTATAAGCAAACTTTCTCGATTGCAACTCAAACTAAGTGTAAATTGCAGGCTAATTTAAAAAATTGGAATTTGGGAGATTTTGAGGATTTTACTACAACAGGATTAACGCCTGACTACAAGAGTTGTTCATGAAAAAATGTAACATGCACATTGATATTTAATAAACAATTCCCTCTAAAAATTGATTATTGTTGTCAGTTCCATTCTCACTTAAAACCTTCTCCAGACTAATACATGTGGCCCACATTCTTTCCCAATTTGCTTTACAGTACTCTTGAGATTGTACTTGAGAAACAGCAGCAGTCAAGAGTAAAGAGCCCTATTTAATTACCATATTTCATTCACTGCAGAAAACCTATCATGAGTATTTGTACTTTTAAGCCATATAACCATGTTATAAAGAGAAACTACTTTAGTATTTTGAAAAATTAAACTGATAAACACACCAAATTTGAAAATTAATTAACGAAGAATTGATATAAATATCTTTAGAATTAAGATTTACTTTATTTCACAACCTACAGGGTGTCTCAGCATCAGGTTTACAAACTTCTAGGGGAGGTAGGGTACACCTAGACAATTCGGAATCACATAGCAATGCTGGGTTGGAAATGCTTTCCAGATGCGGTAGATGGCATTGCACATGCGCAGAATTTCCGAGCATTCTTGCAGACTCTTCATTTCACACACTGACACAGCAGTTGTAGGATGGCTGATCATATGAACACAGAGCTAGCGGATATGCATCTGTCATACGGGACTGCGGAGTGCAGTGGCCTAGCTGCATAGCACTTGTACGCGCAACGATATCCGATGAGGCGTACTCCGAACCATAGCATGTTTAGACACCTGCACCAGCGGTTATCTGACAGAGGTTCTTTTCCAAGAGCCATCATGAGTTGTGAACGAACAGTATGTACTTCAGAAATTGAGGAGACTGTTAGATCTGCTACAGGACAGTCCAAGTTTGGGTACACGAGGTATAGCGCAGCTTGTCGGGATTTCCCACTGCATCGTCTGGAGGATTCTGCGTGAAAACGGCATGCATTCCTCTCACGTACAGCGCGTTCAGGCACTTGAAGGTGATTATGCACCTTAGATAGCTTTTTCACAATGGTATCTACAAAAGCAAGCTACAGATCCCCTTTTCCCAGCCGTGTTGTTCACAGATGAGGCGATGTTCACAAGGGAGGGAATCTTCAATCCTCATAACGCCCATGTGTGGTCGGTGGTAAACCCCCATGCGACACGAAGTCGTGCAGCACAGAGGCGTTTTATGGTAAATTTTGGGTCGGCATTGCGGGGATCACCTCATCGAACCATACCTGTTGCCTCAGCATCTGACAGGTACAAACTACTTGATCTTCCTGGAGCAAGTGTTGCCACAGCTGTTGGACGATGAACACATTTCTGCATCGATGTGAACTTCAATGTGGTACCAGCACGATAGGGCCCCCGCCCATTTCAGCCGTGACATTCGTAACCACTTAGATGCCACATTTGGCAAACAGTGGATGGGGCATGGTGGTCCAGTGCATTGGCCTACTCGATCACCGGACCTATCATGCCGTGACTACTTCTGGGAGCACATCAAGTCACTTGTGTATGACACCCCCATTGACAGCTCTGAGGACCTGATTGCACGAATCTCAGTTTCTGCCAGGGAAATCCAAGACACCCCCGGAATCTTCGAGAATGTCCGTGTTTCCATGCGCCGAAGATGTGAGGCCTGCCTCACAGCTCGTGGACAACAATCCGAACTCCTTTGACCAAGTATGTAGTTGACCTATGTTACTATTGATCATGTTACTTTTGTTGATGTATATTGATTAATAAACCGCAAATGTGGTGTCCTTTCCTTTCTTGTGTTTTCTGTGTACTACCACATGCACATGTCATTTCCAACCCAGTATTGCTGTGATTCCGAGTCATCTAGGTGTACCCTATCTCTCCTAGAAATTTGTAAACCTGGTGCTGAAACACCCTGTATATATATTTACAAAAAAAAAAATTTAATAAATCAAACAGCAATTTAGCTGTTTACAAAGACAATTTCCTTGCATGTCTGCAAAATCTCTTAAATAAAAAAGATTGGATTTTGCATTAGTAGTGCAAGATTAAAAAAATTTGCTGATTGAATAAAAAACTGAAAATAAACCAAATATCAAAAATTAAATGAACAATTTTTCCAGTTCAAAATTAGAAATTTTTAGTAATAAAAACATCAATATTGCTTTCTGTAGTTTTTATCTGTGAAGTCAGCTTTCGGAAATAATAAAAATTACATTCTTTAGTTGACATGGATATACATAAGTGATACCTAAGTTTATAGTGAGTACTCATACCATTAGACTGAAAATAAACCAATATTAACTAAAAAGAAATAAATTGTATGCACTTTTAAAAAGCAAATCAACACACCTCCAGCAAGCATAACAACAAGTAAAATACCGCAACTCCATATATCTGCAGGTTCTGCTTTATATTTCCTGTAAAACACTTCCGGTGCAATGTACGGCAAAGTTCCACATCTATTATTGAGAATTCTCTCCTTTCCTTTGTGACGAAATATAGTTGCTAAGCCAAAATCTGAAATTTTGACGTTATCTAAAAGAGAAAAATAAGACAAAAAATTAACTTTCAAAAGATTTATCTGACTCAACTAGAACAATTTTATGAAGTAAGAAATACTTCACCATTTTCATCAAGTAAGATGTTTTCTGGTTTTAGATCTCTGTGTGCAACTCCTACAGAATGCAAATACTCCTAAAAAGATTAAAGATTAAGAAAAAGTGAATTATATACAATTTTTTAACAAAGGTTCATAACTTCAGAATTGAACAAAGTAAATAAATTAATAAAAAAGTGCAGTTAAGTACAATAGAAAACAACATCATAAAAACCCATGGGTAGAAAGTTTGTTTTATCTGCATATAATTAACAATTTCATAGCAAACATTTTTCCATTCAAGTAAAAAGGCTAAGAAGTTCATACAGTGAAACATGAAAATAACAAATTTCTATTCATTATGTTTAAGGTGTAATCAAAATAATATTTTGTTTTAAATGTTGCATAATTTTAATCCTTTTCAAATTATTTAGCAAATATGCATATTTGGATTATTAGTTGTTCTAAGTTTATAGAAGTGTTCAGTTGCACAGAAACTTAAATACAGATGAGGTCAATGTGTTATCTTTGAGACAAACAAAAAGTAAAATTATTTACTTAGTGATTTATCAGGGTGCTTGCTCTTTCACAAACAAATTCAGGAACATTGAAGGACTTCCAAGGTCAAAAATATAGTTTTGTTAATGACTTCATTTTTGCAAGACTAAATGAAATTGACTTAGAAATTAAAATTTAACATAAAAAACATTTCAAATTAAATAAGTAATTATTTCAATTTTAAAAGAATAGAATAGTAAAAGTAAAAATTTGATACTATCACGATCTAACAAACAGAAAAATCCCAACACCAGCGATTAGGTGGTGGGCAATTTTTTAACTAGGCCTGGGCGAAAATTGAAGAATTTTTCAAGAATTAAATGGAATTTTAGCCTCTTTAAGGACTCAGGATCCTGAAAATAGAAAATAAAATTCAAGTATCCTTTCAAGGACCCAGTTTATACCATTGATCCCTGTTAGTCCATATCAATCACAAAAGATTGAGGGTAAATAACTATTTAGACCAGTTAGTTCAGGAAAGGAACCCCATTACATGAGTTACAAATCCAAGTTATTTTACATTTCCTAATGAATTTTTACAATTGGGCAATTTTAATTATTTCATTGTTTTCCAAATTATGTCTCTAAGTTTTTCAACTTTTAATTTCACTGAAAATTTCCTGTTAAGGTTATTTGATTTTACTAATCCATTCATCCACATCAGTTTAGGATCTTGTGGATCAAAAGTTTAAAAAACAAAAGTGAAAAACATTGCTTCTGTTCGCCATCTGTGATGATTTTTCAGTCGTGCTACCACATGATTTATTTTATCAATTTTCATGCCTTGTTAAGAAAATGCTAGCAGCAGTGTTGATAAACGTTTCATAACATATCTAAAAATTATAGCTAGTGAAATTTTAAAAATCTAAATTAAAAAACAAAATACTACTTACGACTCCTTTTAATATTTGAAGAAAATACTTTTGAGCTGTTCCGTGGGGCATACCAACATCAGGTTCTAAGAAATGAAGGTAAAAAAGAATTTAAATATAAAATTAACTTTTTAGGTAAAAATTTCTATATACATTTTACTAAAGTACATGGCACAGAAATTGACTTTATTTGTTTATTGTTGAATAGCAACAGATATAAACAATACAAAATCATCTGTTATGATATTCATTCAACAATTTTGCTGCTTGGTTTAAAAATGCTTGATTCGATCTAAGCTACATAATATTACAATAACTACAAAGGGTTTGCCACTCAGGTGAAATTCTTCAGCAGTTTGATTACGGAAAGCATTGAGAAATCTGGAAGATAGAAATTAGCAGAGAAATGAAAATGGGACCAATGTTATTTCATCTGGATGTATGAAATGTGCATATCAATGCTTATATTCATTACAAATGGATTTAAATAAGGTATGAAATATGAGTAACAACACTGATATCAATAGGTATAAGCAATTAAGAAATTTCAGTGCTGATGCTACTAGTTTTGAAAACAATGCCGAACTTACCAATACGATCAAACAATTCTCCACCAGGAGCATATTCTAAAAATATATAATGTACAGGATTTTCATCACGATGACCAAAATATCTTATAATAAATTCATGTCGTAGTCTACGGTGAATGAAAACCTAAAATAAAGATAATTTTTAGAATTTGAGCGTTATAATTACATTTCAAACACAAAATCTTGAAATACTTTAAAAAAACATTTACTTCTTTTTGTATATTGCTCTCAGCTGCAGCTTCCTTTCTTACATCAAGATTTTTCATAGCAACTGCTTCTCCTGTACTGGAATTTATAACCAGCTGGACTCTGCAAGTAAAAGATACATTTAACATCTCTACATATATAAAATAAATGTTGCCAGTAGCCACGGGTCAAGCTAAACTTGAGAACCAGAAAGATTTTGATGCTGTTTCCACCATTCTCTTGAACATTTGCCAAGGAAGGTTTATAAAACATTAATCTATAACAAAAGGGAGCTGAGTATTGAAGCAAGTTAAGGAAAATAAGGTCATTCAAGTGCTTTAATCACTTGGCTTACACTGACGAAGATGCGAGGTACATATGCAGACCAGAGTATACACTGCGTTAGCATATAGTAAATGGGTTTGTTGTTGTGTAATCACGTTTCTGTGTGAGTAGCTCTTTAATTAAAATATAAGTGTTACATTACCATTATGATGAGACTAAAGTGCACACATGAGTTAACAGGTGCACAACACAGCCTGAAGATAGCAGGAAAGAATAACAAAAAACTATTATAAATGTAAAATTATACTTACTCTCCATATGCTCCTTCTCCTAGCACTTGAACTACATTCCACCCTTCAACAAATGGTTTCCCTGGTTTTCCCATAGTTGGAAAATTATTTAATGTTATCTAAAACAATCAGAAAAGGTATAATAAATACTGATATATATATATACATAAACAATAGAGGAATCCATAACAATACTACATATAGAAATCAAAATAGAATGTTAAATTACTCTAAAGCAGCAAATAAGTGAGAAAATGAAGATTTAAGCATAATACATTTCCTTCAAAGTACTGCAAAATGATTATCAGAAAATAGTCACAGTAAAAAATGTTTTACTCTCTGCTATGCACTGAAATTTACAGGAAAATATGTCTAGAAATAAAGGGAAGCAGAAAATTAAAAATACAGACAGGAATAAACATTTCCAAAAAGTGCTTTACTACAAGTCGGTGGATTTTGTTACAATAAATATCTTTAGAAATAAACTCAAATACAATACTTACCATACATGCAATAAATACAACATTAATTTATAACAAAAGGCACTGGAAATTAGAAGCAGAAAGACAAATATTAATGAACCTAAACATTTTTCTGCAGTTAACAATGTACTACAAGGGTACAATTTCAAATTCCTTTTGAATATATTGTTATTCATAAACACATTGTAATGTTGGTCTGGACTTGGACGACATTCATATTTTTCAATAGAATAAATGGTTGATTGAAATTTGTGTCAAACAAGCAAAAGAAAATTCAGAAAAGTGGCTGGCAAAAATGACAACCAGGTCTCAAAACAAAATTTATAGGTGCAAAGTACAATATATGAATGCTGGTTTCATTCCTGGATGTAGGATTGGATATTAGGGTTTTAAGGCGCAAGGTCCATCCTGGATGTAGGGATCACCATGGCTCAGTGGGTTTGCTAGCAACCTACGAGTTGTCAGAGAAACAGGTTCAATTCCTTCCTGGGTGTATTTCGCTCTTCTATTTACTTGTCATTGTTTGTCAGTTTCACTGAATACAACCCTTGCTCCATTAAAAAATATGCCTGGATGTAATTATCGAAACAGGACACAAATACTATGTGTTGAAAATAAAATTGTTTGTTGCAAAGGGATATAATCCATTGACTTTTTCATAGATTTTGGATCTAATCACAAATGCTACAGAATTCTCCATTTCCTACAAAACATCAATGAAATTTGTCTGATACAAATGGACAATTTTTGAAAGCAAAGTCAGTCTTATTGTTTCCCTTTTTGATCAAGTACTTTCATTTCAACTTTACCCTTCCTACATCGTTTTCATTCTTCACAAATACATCCTTAACCCAAAGCTTTTCTTCACTCAAATCTTATCTTTTATAACTCTTCAGACTTTTTCATCATGATCTAAGCTCTATAAATACCTTTAAAGACTTAGAGATGAAACAGCCTCATAACAAGTATGTCTTAATACAACCAAACTTTGTAAAACTGCGATACTAAGCATAAAACATAACCAACAGTAGCCAAGGTGAGTCAGTATTGGTAGCCGAGATTAGTATGCCTATTATTTTGTGTAGAAGCTAATTAAAAGCATCAGTAAAATTAAATATCTTGATTCATAAAGTTTATTGGTCAACACAAATATTTTCATTAAAAATTTACATTTAAAAAACAAAACATTTTGGTCTTTAGATTTGAAAAGGTATGTGAAAAAATACTGGGTTTACCCTACTTGTGCTATGATTGCAATCAAGATTATGGATTGGTCACAATCTTTATGGAACAGATGTATTATAGACCCCCAATCCATTTAACGACTTTATTTCGTCACCAACCCTCAATTTCGATTTATGTGGTTTTTGGTAACCCCCACTTATTTCCACTCCATTCTAGCAACCCTACAGCGTCCCTACGTTATGTGATAACTGTGTTTTTATATAATCAAGATTTACATTATTTATTATGGCAAATGTGCAATTTCTTTGCAGATCAAAAACATCAGGGTTTCTATAATGGTTTGCTTTGAAATTTCGTTTTCCATTTTACAAAAAAATCGAATGGGGTGCGACTGAGGGTTCAGTTCACGACTGGCAGCCCCGTTTAAACAGGAAACCCTCATTTACAGTGAAATCTGTTTATAAAATTAGAATAAATTTATTCAACTTATGTACAGTTTTTTGTAATACATCTGTTATTTCTGATGTTATAGATATTTTTTAGGTTAAAATAATGTCGCCAAGTAACGTCAGGGTTGGTGACGGAAAAAAGTCGCCAAATGGATTGGGGGTCTATACTACAACTGTTCCATCTTTATTTTATATTTGATATTGGTTGGATTTTTAGGGCACAAGGTTCATATTTGGCTAATATGCACCGAAAAATGTCAAGTAAATGGACATACACACATTTCAAAATGCTCACATGAATCCAAATTAAAGCAGACAAGTTTACCGCAATAGTACTTCTGATTATTAGATTGTCCACATATAAGTAACCTAGATGTGTGCAACTTTTATTAGACTTTCATTTGCAAGCTGTTTCAAATAACTATTGCCATGAGAACAGTACAAAATTCAGTCAACAGTCGTTCTTGTAATTAGTTTATAGAAAAATAAATTAGGTAAAATAGAATTAGAATTGAAAAAATTCTAGCAGAATATTTTGAAATACTTAGCACGAAAATGCTACAATTAGTCGATGTAAATCATCCCATAAGCAAAATTTTACTGTTTCGTAATCTCAAAAAAAATGCTAATACAACACAGAACTCGCTGGTGCAAAACATAAGATTATGATTCGATTTGTTTTTATGTACGCCATATTGAGTAAAACGTAAAATGACATGCACGCCAAACACGCAATTTGAGTAAAACGTAAAATGACATGCCCACGCCAAATACATAAAATAAATACATAATAATATACATAAAATAATATAAAGGAGAAAAAGAAATTGAAACCTACCTTACTTTATGCTATTATCAACATGCTTCGTACGCTGAATTAAAAAGTTTGCATAAAAGTGTACTCATGAAATCTTGCAGTAACACTGCAGCGTTATCCAAGTCTTTAAAAGCTGGCTAAAAGTATTTTTCTGTCACTTCAAGAATTTTAGGCAATTAATCTGTTCATGGAATATAAAAAGACAAAGGTTGAGTTATATTGCACATCCCAACCTGCAAGTCTGTTCATGGGGATTTGAGATTAAAGTAAAAGCACAAATAATTGATACATTGGAGCCCGAGTTTATTTTGTTTGGTTTCGCGCCACTCACGTTACTCCTCTTCTTCAAGTGAATACGTTTTCAGAAACTTTAAAAAGACTACTTTCTTAAAATTATGCTCCGAAAAGGAGAACAAAAAAGTTTTAAAATAAATTATATAGCATAAAAATGTGTTGAAATATTTAAAAGTTATTTACTGAAAAGATTAAAAATTAATTCGTTTTCAAGGCTTATCTGTCAAGTTATCGAATTTCATGAATCGATTACGCGATTTTCTCAAATATTTTTTTGTTTTCATTACTGTCTGTTTGTGTCCTGATCTTGCTGTGAATGAGAATACATTTTCTTGACGATAATAATTGTCACTTTCTTTTGCATTTAATTTAACAAATTTTTCTCACCATGTCCTTGCGTGTCTTAGTTGGTTGCAAGAGAGTTATTGATTATGCAGTCAGGGTAATTGATTTATTGTTATCACATGTTTTCTCAAATCATTGCTGTTCAGATGATCCAACTATCTAATATTATGAGTTGCTAAGATCTTGTAACATATTATGTTGCATAACTAAGCATTTTAGATTCCTTATTTATTCAAATTATCTTTTAATGGTATTTTAAATGACAATTATTACCTAATTTGGAAGTAAAATGATAGAGTTCGTATCAACAATAAAATAATTTAAAATAGCTTTAAGTGTTTTCATTTCCGTTGTTTTAATTTTAAAAAAATAATGAGCATTACAAACTCACTCTCTACCATGTGCTTCAAACTGCATATTGTTCTCTTGTTATGGAGTGATAAGACCTTTTCAACCCTATAAATTTGGATTAAAGTCTAGGATTTTTCTTGGAAATCCAATTTCTGGACAAAACTCATGTCACATTCTAACATGAATTGTACTTTCTTGAAAAACAAAACCTTTCATTAAATTTCAATGTTTATCAAATACCAAGGGGATAATGATTCTTCCCAGTGGTCCTCTGGATAGCTGTTTTTCAGTGAACTAAACTTCAGCAAAAGCTGCTAATCCTGAGTCCAGCCCTTTATATCATGTAATGTCTACTCGGACAAATGCCATGTTTGATCAATGGGAAAGAAGACATTAGAGCATATTTCATTTTCCTGCATCAGAGTTAACTTTTAGAGGATATTTGACAAGATTGTACAATTAACAGTCCATTTCTATTTTTCTAATTATTTTATAACCATTGTATTTTCTGTGTATAGAAGACACCATGAAATTTTAGCTATCAGCTCTGGAATCATGAAATATAGTTATATTTATTTATCAAATACTAATTGAAGTATGAGGTACTAATGCCTTCTGCTTACCTCACAAATCTTTTAATTGTAAGTACAACTGCTATACCTATTAGGTTGCTTAGTTCTTATCTTTTGTCTTATTGTTAAATTTCAGTGATTTTCTACTTTTAAGAACAAATTAAAATATTTGTCAGTTTACCTTCAAGGGGACAAATTACTTTTAAAATCTAAGTGATAATTTTGAAAGCTTTTTATGGCTGATTTTAAGTTTTCATAAATGGATAATGAAAGTTCATTTTGTCCAATTTTTGTGTTGCCGTTTCATTTGTGTGTATATTTTCTTTAAAGATACGAATCAAGCCTGATAAGACTGGAGTTGTGACTGAAGGTGTAAAGCACAGTCTTAATCCATTTGATGAAATAGCTGTGGAGGAGGCTGTGCGAATGAAGGAGAAAAAACTTTGTACTGAAATCATTGCTGTTTCTTGTGGTCCTGCTAGCTGTCAGGTATTAATATATATAGACTTTAAACTATTTGCTTGCATTTAGTTAGATATATGTAGACTTTGTTATGACATTCTGAAATGAATTGTGTTTTGGTGGTTGTGAGTTAAAAATAAGTTATCTATTCAAGATTTTTATAAACTTTTAAGTTGCTTATTTCATTAAGAATTTTGTTAATCATAAAATGCTGATAATTGTATTGAAATGCCGTTTCTTAGATTTATGCTTAAATAAAAGAATTTTGAAAATTGCACTTAAAACATCTATTTCATGTAAAAAAGTGATCAATAACTCTCACTTTCAATTTGTATTAGTGTAATCCCAAATTTAGCAGTCTAATTTTAATCGAATTTTTAAGGGTTTTTTTTGATTAGCTAAACTTTGATTAGTCACCTGATCTTCTACAAACAATGCTCTAAAAACTTGTGCATTTACTTATCAACTGACATTTAATACCATGCATAACCACCAAACTCATTCTGATTGCTGCATGTATTTTTGCTTTAGTCATTGATAATAACATCTATTTAATATTTCCTACAGCAATCAATCAATTTATGAAACAATTTATTTTAATTTAAGAAATGTTTAAAATTGATGATTACACTTTCTGACACAAATGTGTGGACATAAAAATGATAAAATTCCATCTTTTAAAAGAACAAGATAAAATTCAAACTTTTCAAACAATGTACACTGAAAAGTTTGCTTTCCTTTGTGACTGATATTGATGACTTGCATCTCATGGTCCCCAACTTCGGGTTTCAGCCCAGTCTGGTGGGTTTCCAACCAAATGGGGTTAAGTGATCTAGCAGTCCATTTTGAGGTACCTGTCCCTCTTCATTAATGAGTTATGAGAGTGGTGACTTGGATTCCTGGCCTCTTGGCAGAGAGACAAGCTGAAATTTTGGTAAAGAACATGCTGAATTTGCCTGTTTCAGTGAAACTGTGGGGCTGGAACATTTATTTTAATTTGCTTTTAGCCTTAAATTCTGTTTTAAATTATTTAATTGATGTAAATACTGTGAATTGAATTTTATTAGATGTTTGATTCTAAGTTGTTTGTTAAACCCACTCGCCACAACTTAATGTTATTTCACTACATCACAGCTTACAGCCAAATTTTGTCTGTTTTCTATTGTGTTTTGATGTACTGTCTCATTCCTAAGGTTTTTATAATTATAAAATACAATATTTCCATTAAAGTTACATTTTCGTTCTGTCAACTTAATTTAAGCTCTGCACTCTTTAAATTGAACTAAGACTTTATAATGTAAATATTGTACTCACTTAAAGGAACTAATGCTCATTTTATTAAAATCAAGCAATGACAGTGTTTATAATCAAATCTCCTTGAACTTATTGATTTATATTTTAAATTACAAATTTGGTAATGACTAATTTGTATGTTTCTTAAAAATGTACTTTTAGCAGCTTTTATAACCATAATACTATTATATAACACCTTTCCCTTCAGGAAACTTTACGTACGGCTTTAGCTATGGGGGCTGACAAAGGGATTCATGTTGAAGTGGATGGGAAAGATTACGAAACCCTTCAACCTATTCATGTATCTAAAATTTTAGCATCCTTGGCAAAACAAGAAAAGATTGATCTTATCATATTGGGAAAGCAAGTATGTTTATATTCTTTAATGTTTCTGTTACATTTATATTAAAGTAATACATTAAAGTCCTTGGTTTTTTCATTAAATAGACTTAATGTGATCCATAAATGCTACTCTTGAATTTAGTTTACTGTTGTAAAATATAAGTGCATATCCTCAGCTTACAAAGCGAAACACTAAGTCAAAAAATATAGTTCTGCGAGAACAATGGGGAAAATTCTACTCCCTTGCTTTACTCACTAAGTGCTTTTCTCAAGAAGAAATCTGGCCGTCATGCAACGAAAAAATTTCTGTACTCAACCAATCTTAAGATCACAGTATTGTAGTCTAGTAGAACTAAAAACTCATTTGAAAATGTTGGTGGAGATGTCGAATCCGGGGCACTGGCGATTTATCACCAAATATGGTAACCTTGGCATTTTGATCTAGCTTTATGGCACCCTTTTTTAATGAAATTGCGATGTATTGCGTTCTATGATTTGTGTGGTTTGAAGCATTGGTTTAAGTTTGTATTTTTTCCGTGGGATTGGTTTCCGTGCTTGCATTTGGATTTTCAAAATTTTTATTACTATTTTTTCAAGTGGCACATTTCTATTGATTTATTATTATTTTTTTAATTTTTCAATTAGAAATTTAATTAATTATCGTTCGTGATATTATAGATTTATTAGCTGCTCACTTACCCTTGATTAGGTATGGCAGTGGATGGTTTGACTGGACGTATAAATGCATATTTTTTTGGAAAAATGTATGATGAATGTCTAGCGAATCCGAAGAGCTTGAAAGTGATTGAATGGTGTCAGAAATTTGGTTTGATTGCGAATAGTGTGAAATGTCCAGAATGTGGGAGTGAAATGGCTTTAAAATACAGAAAGGATACGGGCGATAGGTACGAATGGTTGTATAGAAAGGATGGTCATTCGCGAAAGGGAACATGGTTTGAAAACAGTAAATTGCATGTGTGTAAGATTCTTTTGATTACGTGGTACTAGGTGAATGAAACGCCAATTAAATGTGTTATGAATGAAATGGATGTGGCGACCCAAAAGATGACTGGTTTAATTTTTGTAGAAAAGTGTGTGTGGATGTTAAATTTTTGTTAAAATTCGTTAATTTTTGTAAAAAAATTTTTTAATTTTAAATTAATTTTTGTAAAAAATTGTTAAAATTTTGAACCCTGACAAACCTAACTAAATTGGATCGTAAGTTTTATTTTTCTT
Organism: Meta bourneti; assembly: GCA_933210815.1. Lineage (NCBI taxonomy): Eukaryota > Metazoa > Arthropoda > Arachnida > Araneae > Tetragnathidae > Meta > Meta bourneti. Next base: position 35,232,275 of record OW119927.1, on the reverse strand, counting down.
TACTTTTTATTGCTTATTTGTGAATTCCTTATTTTTACTTCCTGATGTAACAAATCGAATCAGCAAGTTGGCTGCCATACTGGTGTTGGGCGCCATCTTGATTTGGCTACAAACATGCCCCGGATTCAACATATTTACCAAAATGTTGAGTTAGTGTTTCACTTGTAAGCCAACTATTTAATACTCTATTTATATTAATACATTAAGTAGTATAAACCTTTTGTACAGTCTTGCTTTCAAATTACAACGAAGTATGTAAAATGATTTTTTAAATAATTTTGCTCACATTTGATAGTCATGTGACAGTATAATAATCAACTATCCATTGTTAACATTTATGTAAATATAAGTCTTGACATTTTGTGAAATTTTGATGTTAAAAGTTTTGACTCCTAATAATACTATTATGTTCGCAACTTCCAGTTTATAACATTTACCATGTGCACTTAATCAAGTAATTATTATAATGTTTAAATGAACTTAAGTATAAAAGTAGAGCCTTTTTTGTTAAAAGTGGATTTATATTAAGTATTTGAATTGAGTATTCTAAAGTATTAAAATGTCTAGTAATATATAAAGTAAGATATATGGATATTCATGCCAACTCTTGTGGATTTAGAGGAAATCTGGAAACCACTTTTTCGTCTTCCAGTCAGAAAAACTGTCTTCCAGATTTTTTTCAATTTGAGAAATTTTCAAATGATGCCAAATTTGACATTTCGCACCACATAACGATCCGTGAAGGAAGGATATTGGAATCAGGTTGGTGAGTTGCCAAAAGTATTTGGGTGTCAACTTTGGAAAACAGGGATATCATGCATGTTATGAAAGAATTTTTCAATTGGTAGCGAAATGTGACTCCTGGGAGAATGCAGTCACTCTTGGATCTCGATTTCTGAATAAGTCTGAAAGCATATTAGGAGAAGGTTGCCATATACAAAAGCATGAATGGCGATCGCCATGGATGTTTTCCATATGGCAATTCAGTGTCAATGCTATAACTTCCAGCACCAAATGATAGACTTAAAAGTAGAATCCGAGCTAAAGATGCTAATTATTGAAGAGATTTACCTTACCACCAATCCCCTAATTTTAATTAATAGAATCGTTAAAAACTACATGACTCACCTGCCTTCTCTTCGAGCCACAATATAAAGTATCTCAATTATAACTTGAATTTAGTGTGTTGATTTTGAACTTTGGCATTGCTTTTTAGGCTACTAAAAATCTTCCAAATTGTTTATTGCATGTTGGCTGGTATGGATATGAAGAATAAGTTTAAGTACACTCACTGCTAAAAGGAGAGGAAAGTGTTACTGCACAGAGAGGAAAATGTTAATTTGCGGAAGCCAATCTGAATTTGAGGGGCTGCATTTCGCTGCAGAGGTAGATGGAAGTATGCAAATATGTTCTGTAACAGCCAATCACAGTTTCGTGTCGAGAAATATGTGAAAAAGGTAGTCGTATAAGAAGCCAGCATTGTGAAAGGTTAGAGGAGTTTCATGTAAGTGCTGATAAAAACTGTTTAGAACTTTGGTATGATTAGTTTTCAAGACAGACGTGTTTTTATGGCTTCCAGAAGATGAATGACAGATAGTGAGTGCTGGCGTTCTGTGAGACGCCTTGAAGCAGGACAATCAATCACAGATGTTGCTCTTTTCTTCGGCGTTCGTCATTCCACGATTATGGAAACAATTCCAAACAAGCCAAACAGTTGTCCGAAGACCTGTGGCTGGTCACCCAAGGGTTACGACCCCCGCGGAAGATCGATATATATTGCTGTTTTAGCCAAGCAGAATCGAAGAGCGACCTACACAAGTTTGACATCTATGGTTGTAGCGTCCATTGGTAAGATGATATCTGCACTACTGTTTGCCGAAGGCTACACATGAATGGACTGTATGCCCAGGTATCACGAGTTTGTGTTCCTCTATCCGTCCAATCCAGAGGGGCACGTTTAAAGTGGTGTCTGCAACATGTGAATTGGACTGTGTCTGATTGGGCCAACCTTATGTTCACGGATGAGTCGAGATTTTCCCTGGAGCCAGATGACAAGCGTGTAAGGGTCTGGAGAAAACAAGGCACACGCAATCAGTCCCAGAACATCATCGAGCATCACGCATTCCTAGTTGGAAGCATCATGGTGTGGGTAGGGATTTCGTTGGGATATCGCACCGGCCTGCATATCTATAGACAGGGTTCTGTGATGGCTGTTCGGTATCAGGATGAAGTCCTAGAACCCACTGTGAGATTGTACACTACGGCAGTTTGTCCTGCTTTCGTTTTAATGGATGATAATGCACGTCCCCTTTGAGCCAACATCGTCTACGACTATATGGAGAATGAGGGGATTGCGCATATGGATTGGCCGGCGTACTCACCCGACCTTAATCCCATTGAAAATCTTTGGGATGCCCTCAGCCTTGCTGTGTCTACACGTTTCCCACCCCCAGTCACTCTCACAGAGTTGCAAACTGCTCTACAGGAGGAATGGCAATTACTTGACTCTGGGGTGGTTGATCACCTCATGGAAAGCATGGTCACACGCTGTAAACTTCGTATGAGGATGAGGGGTGGTCACATATCCTATTAATGTCGGTTTTGTTTATTTGTTTTGGATTTAAACATCATTTTGTTAATGACTCCAATATGACTTCATCTTATAATTTATGAAAATTCAATATTATTTTCATCTTTGTATGTGATTCTTTGTTTTGTTTCATGCATAAACATATTTGCTACTTTCCTGCCGCATTTCATGTCAATCAAAGCTGTACTTGTCGATTTTTTCGCATTTTACCGCTTCGTGCTTAACTTTTGGCAGTGAGTGTAAAAAGAAGGAAAACAAATATATAATTGCTGAATTTCCAAATTAGACTTCATCCAAGCTATTAAAACAGAACTATTTATAAAAGAAGCTGAAACAAATTATCTGATTCATTTCTTAAACAAATGAATATAAACATGACGATGTTCATGGCAATTCATTTAATTTTCAAAACGAAATATTTGAGAATGCTTTTATTGTTTGGTATTTTTAGGCGATTGATGATGATGCCAATCAAACAGCTCAAATGACAGCTTCAATTTTGGATTGGCCACAGGTAAAACTATTTTTATTTCTTGATGTGAAAATACATATTTTATAAATAATATTTTAAACTGCTTATTTTCTTCCATTATTTTATATCCTGTTGAAACTTAAGTGAAGTCAATTTAGACATTCTTCAGTATACTTTTGACCATACTGATCTCAATTAATTTTAGTAGCACAATACAGAATTTGGCTTTAAAACTTTTTGCCATGATCTTTTTATATCCTTGTATTGATGTTTTTAATTTTGCAATGTTATACATGTCAGGAATTGTAAATATTAAAATTCAGATGGTGCTTAGGAATTACTGCCACAAGTTTACCATTATTAGCACTTTTTACTGTACTGTAAAGCTTTTAAGGATACTATTTAAAAGAAATTGATTGAATACAAATTGTACTAGTTAATGCATCTTTGTTAAATGTTCATGTCTTTGCACATGTAAACATTTTTGAATGACATTTTAGATAACTCGTATTTTATTAAGAATTCTAAAATAAAATTCTGCTAATGTAGAATAAAATATCTGTTGGATGACATGTTAAAAAACTATTTCCAGTTGTAGAATCCTACTCCCAGCAACATATTTATTTACCTAATACTATATGCAAAAAATTTCCACTTTTGCTCAAAATCAGGAATTTTTGCAGGTAATTTGTAATAATGCTGTTTGGTATCAATTGACTTTTGGATGTTACCAAATATTTAGAAAAGACTATCAAGAAGCACTTCTCGTACACTGTTAATATGAGGTGAAACATCCTTGCTACTCAATTTTTAGGTTTAACAAATGAATAAAGCTTGAGTCTAAAACAGTGTCCTAACTGGAATTCATCAATGTCTTTGAAAAAGATTTATTAAAATATCCTTTACAATCTGACTTGGTAACCAAGTGGTTAACAGAACTTTGGCCTTCAGCTCAATAGGCTCTGAGTTTAATTCCTGGCATGGATATTCATAGTGGTTTGGTATCCACTTAGGCCATTAGTGGAATCCTTTTTCGCTACAAGGGCCAAATTAGCCCTTGTAGCGGAAAAGGACAAGACAAACCAAACTCAATTTGGCTGCATCGTTTCTAACTGTTCTTACTGTGATTTAAAGATGCTAATGTTTTTCTTTATATCTTTAAAATTTAATGTTTTAAAAATTTTAAAAACTCTAGATTTTAATATTGCAAATCAATTCTTCATAACTTGTACAACAGATGTATGCAACTAACTTTATTTTATCATTAAGAATTTTCTAAATTTATTCTAAGTACAATGTATATTATTTGCCTTTCATTATTTTAGGCTACATTTGCATCCAAGATTGAAAAGGGAAGTGATAATTTGGAAGTGAAGCGAGAAGTTGATGGTGGGTTAGAAAATATTTCTGTGAAGTTGCCTGCTGTTGTCAGTGCTGATTTGCGGTTGAATGAACCAAGATATGCAACTCTGCCAAATATTATGGTATGTATATGGATGAAAGATTATATATTGCAGGTTTTTTTAAACTAAATGCTTTAAAAAAAATTCAAATTTTCTAAACAGAAATCTGAATCAATTCTTAAAATCATGTTTCTATCTTCCACTTTCCATCTCAGAGTAGGTGTTTTGAATCATGTAAAAATGTCCTTCACTGTACATGAATCTCTATTGTAATTTTGTGTGTATCGTTATACAGTAAAATCTTGAGATAAATCGTCACCTGGATAACTCATCACTCACAGATAAGTCAGTTTTTCAGTCCCATCTAGCTCTCATAGACCAACAATGTACTTGAACCCTCACTTACTCATCACAAATTCAAATGCTTCCCCAAATAATTCGTTACTGTGGAAAGGTCTTAAAACATGCAGGGATTGTGTCTGATGGCTAACAAAATGAGGACTCAGACCCTGATTATTTGTTAAATTTATTTTAAATCATAAGTGAAAGTGGATATGCTATTAATAACATAAATGACTACATAGATATCAATAATAACATGCAGTATGTTCTCAAGCAAGCATAAAAGATGTAACTGAAATTTTTAGAAAAGTAGAAGTGAGTGATGAAAGTGAAAATAAGGAAAATCTTTCATCACCTATTAAAACACAAGTTCTTGAAGTAGTAGCAAGAATTAAAAATTATTTTAAGTCAGTTCGAGGTATTGAATTTACAAGGTTATGAATTTCATGATAAATTTAACATTTCTATGTTTAACATTTTATCAAAATTTTCAGAAAAATAGATTACATTGCTTACTCAAGAGCAAAGATGATTCAACACTTGCCAGGTACCTGAAATATTTCAAAGATAGCATATTAAAGTTTGTAAAATACAAAACAAGTATAGTTATTAGGTTAATTTTAGAAAGTGATCTTAGATCTACTCTAAACTTTGTTTCCTTAATGTATATACACGGATTTCCATATTTTAAAGTTGTGGTATATATATGGATAGCAATAACAGTTATGGTCTGTTTGATATATAAATTAGCATTTTCAGATTTGATTCAATTACTATTTTAAAATATATATATAATTTCAATACTATTTTAATTTGTACTATATATGAAATTTTTCTGTACTAGTAGACATAGCATCTGCACTTGTTTCTAAAATTGTCTATTGATGGCACTATGAAACTCACATCTCATACCTTATTTAAATCCATTTTTAATGAATATCTATATGCACGTTTTGAAACTTCTAATAAAATAAAATTAATCAAAAATATAAAGCAACATTTAATATTTCTGACTGGTGTTAATTAATATTTTTGATAACTATGGCAAAATGTGCACACCTTAGTTGTATCACAATTAACTTCTGAAAGTTCAATTGCATCCCATTAAATTGGTCAAAAGGATTGAGTATCTTTTTATGTCCAGACCTATTTTCGCGTTTACTGACATTTTCTTTTCTGCAATTTCTATCTTCCAGTTTTCCTTCTGTAATCAGACTGCTGTAGAAGTTCATTAGTGGCATGCTTTTTGATGTAGTTTTAGCAACATTATGCAGCTCTGTAGCTCAAATCAAACATGTTTAATCTAAGCGGCAAAATTGGCAAATAAATCCCAGTTGAATTCAAATTGTTTGCCATATTTATTCTCCAATATACAAATGTTCATTTCTGTGCCACATGTTAGTGAATATATATAGGTATGAAATTTTAATCAGTGATGAATTATGTATTTAATTTTTATTAGAAAGCAAAGAAGAAACCAATTGCTCTAAAGAAACCAGCTGATTTAGGTGTTGATGTTTCTCCCAGAATCCAAGTTATCAGTGTTGTAGATCCACCTACCCGAGAAGCTGGTACTAAAGTAGAATCTGTGGATGAATTACTCCAAAAACTGAAAGATCTTGGACGAATATAAATCAGTTAGTAAGTTTGTTTTCATCATTTAGTTATTTTTACTAAGTTCCTTAATTGCAAAAAGAATTCTTATTAAGGTAGCTATAATTATTTTTCTAGGACTACTTAGGAACTTCTATTGGAATCACAATGACATCATAAAAGTGCTTTGTATAAAGATTTATTATAAATAATTATCAATATTTTTTGAAATCTATAAACACTAATAAACATTTTCTTAGAATTTGATGTATTTTTTGCTTATTTATACCTGATTAAATTATTTAATTTCACTTGAGGTTTCGCTAGTTGTTTCGAAAGGGCCTAAAAATAGCCTCAATCATGTCAAATCAATGTGTAACCTTCTTTCGTATATTTTACGTATTAACTGAAAAAATCACTAATACTTATATCATTTAATGCAGTTCCTATGTTCGTCCTACTTAATGTTTTTTGATAAACTGATCAAAAAGGTAAGTTTATCTCTAGTAAGGGAGTTTTATACTGAGTTTAAACTTACCCTTTTGAAATTTAACAGACTGCCTTCAAAATTTAAGTGTTATTTGACTTCTGCCATTTACAAAGGAGATGCTCCTAAAACTAAGACCTTTGTTCGATTTGAACTTTAACGGTACACTCAGTTACTTGACAAAACTGACATGCACTTAGAGAAGCAAAATTTTAAGACAAATTTTTCATGAGTGCATAACTAATAAAATCACAACTTGACCTCAGATGAGATTTGAGTTTCATATGGAATCACATTTTTACAATTGATTGCAACACTAATGCTAAAAAGTGTGGCTACTTTGGTAGGAGGTATCCACCTGAATAGTACCTCTTACCTGTTTAATGACTGTTCAGAGTTACGACCAGCTCCAGGAATCCCTTTCTTAAAATGTTTATAGGTGCAATGTAATCAAAAGCATGTTTTTGCATTGTCCCGTCTGTCCATCAGCAAATGCAGTTGTGCTCAACAAATTTGAAACTGGATTGTTTCCATAGCATGTTCTATTTGTGACTGACATGCCTTGCATATCCTGTACCTGCCATTTCGTGTAATGATTAATTCAGTGGCATCAAAGTTCTGAACTGTCCCCTAAAATAAACTAGTTATCCACACTATCAATGTGGGTCTGAAAATCTTTTCTTTATTCAGAATAAATAAAATCGATGAAGCTCCTTGCTTAATGACCTAGTTGTAGTCATTAAGTGAGTGCAAGTATTTATTTTTTTACTGGTATGTATTAGCTTCTCAACATGAAGGAAATTTTTGGAAAGTTGAGTGTAAAATGCTTTTTGCAATTAGTGAACAACTTTCAAAAGTGTATTCAATACAAGTTTCATCGAACATTCAAGTGTGGATACTCCCATATTCAATGCTTTCCTAAAATCGTAGATCTAGAAACTGATTGTCAAAAAGTATTAAATCTTTAAAAGAGGAAAATTTGTGGGTGGATTTAAAAATGATATACAAAATGAGTGATTATAAAAACTTAATACAAAACATTTTTTAAAAACTTTATTTTAGTACCAAAATTTTCACAGCATGCTAATAAATTATTTACATGTTATTTAAGACAAATGGAGCAGAAAATTTAGAACACTACAATATGTTCCCAATATTTGTAACACCATAAAGCAGCCATATCTTTAGAAATAATTTCAAAATTATTTATTTATTACGATGCAATTCTACATAGATTTCTATATTTTAACATAAAATACAAATTTTGTGAGTTGTACTATCTTGATTGTGATGAAAAGACAATGACACAAAGTGAAATAAAAACACTTTATAAAATAAATATGATTACAAATTATTATGGCAATAAGTTACAGATGAAAGATAATTTGCTTTGCTATTTTTTAAATAAAATGAATCAAATTTACATACATATTTCCCAACCCACAAATCACAAAGCTTTAGGATGAAAGGATACAGCACTATCACAAGCATTTCATTTTTGTCTCCTCATAGAAGACATAATGTAAATGCTCTGTCAAAGTACTATACAGCCACAGTTGCACCAATCAGCCTGTTTATATGCCAGTACCTCTGCATTTGAATTTAACATCCACAAAATCACAAATGTGTATATCAAAATGGTATTTAATACAAAGCATTTAATTTACAAACTGATGTAAGTCGAACAAATACTTTAATAGCTTAAGAAAAATGTGTTAATCCCATATACTTAATGCATTTTGAGTTAACATTTCCGATTCATAAAACCATAATACACTAGATGAAAGCAATGTAGACGAAAAAATAGTTGTCACCAAACACGTAAAAAACCATATACAAAAATATGTTACCATTTGAGTTGCTTTCAGTTACCAATTTTTATTGACTAGATTCCAAGGATATTAAAGGAAATTTTTAATTAATAAATTTTTTTTATCAATATTAGTTTTTCAGAAAAATTAAATTACTAATCGAGGTACAGTGCAAAAAAAATAAGATATTTTAAGTCTGGCTACTGAAAAACAATTTAATCTTATTTTTAGTTTATAACAATACTGTTTTCAGTAAATCACTTCAAATGTCTTATTAAAATAAAATCTTACACCAGATAAATTAAGGTCAAATTAAAAAAAATTAGAGTTTAAAATATTATATATTTACGTGCTGCAATGAATATGATGATGCATCACTTAAATGCACTTGTATGTAGACATTATTAGCTACATCTGCACAAAGGTACTAAAGCATGTCCAACAGATTGAAAGGGCTCAGAGATTGGTTGGTGATGGATAATTTGCACCATTATCCCCACAAAATTCATCTAAAGCTATGTGATTTGTGGCGAATTCCTAGCATCCTACAAGCGGCTTTGTGTTGAAGATTATCGAGGAACGTTCATTTATAAAATACACAGAAGCAATGGAAATAGCAAATATAATAATGCCTGAGACTAGAGTTAAGGCTTCTTGAGTCTTCCCTGGCTGAAGAAAGATACGTGCAGAGGTTTCAAGCCACACACTCTCAGTCCATGTAGAATATTCTTTGGAATTCCATTCTGCGTAAAAAAGATGTTATAATATAATCAATTTAGTTAAGGTTCATTTTTAAGGAACTGGTACTTTATATAACAAAAACTAGATTTCTAGAGAAACTTTTATAAGGTTATACATTTTTACAGATGTAGACTTAAAGATAGGCATAATTTTAGAAAATTAACATGTTACAGAAGATATTATTTTAGGAAAATGCTATGATTAATCTTGAAAGATCCAACTAAATAATACAGCATTATTATAATACAGCTATAATTTAAACAAGAATAATTATACTAAAAAAAATTCAAATTTACCATTCAAAACATAAGCAGGTGATTGTGCAGGAGTGTACATAACTGTTGATTTGATGCAAACTCCACTTACATTAACTTCAGAACCAGCCATCCAATCAAAATGATAAATCTAGGATGATTGTGATTTGCAATTAGTATTTATACATACTATAACTATCTTTCAGTAGTAACTTATTAAAAGTCATGAAAAAACTTTAAATGTAATTTAGACACAGCAAAAATTATGTTATTGGTGTGAAACAGAAAAAATTATCCTTTCAATTACTAGCAATAGTAAAGTATTTTATAATTCCTAAAACTGATTATAAAGAAAACTAATAACATGGCAGCTAGGGCATGATTAATATTGATATATCTCCATCATATAATCAAACTGCATAAATCTTGTTATAATTTAAAATATAGACTGCAAAGAAATTACCTGATTCAGGGACTCTCCAGTGCAATTTTTACGATCTCTGTCAGGTTCTTGCTCTCCAGTTAAATAAGCTAGTAGGTATCTGGTGTATAGAGTAATTGCATTAGCTTTAGCATGACCTCCAATATCAACACTCACATATAGAGGATATGGCTCAACACCTGAAAATAAAATGACAATTTTAGATTATGAACAAACAATATCGACTTTTATGAATTTCTTTTAAAAGTATGTATTCAATATTGATTTTGAAAAATGTTGCAACAGAATAGTAAAATTGCCTTTCATCTAATATAATCAGATTTATGCCTTTGAACTAAACAATTGAATGGATGTGTAGACTAACATGTAAATAGCATATTAAAGAAAACCATTTTTTATTAAAAATCAGTTGACAGATTTTTAACTTAATCAACTTACGAAGTCTTTCTGTCATTAATGGATCTGCTATTTGTCGAAACAATGGACATGTTGCATTTTCTAAATAGCATTCCAATAGTCCAGACACCTACAAAAATATGAAGTTTTGAAATAAAATGTACATGATATTTTATAAATTTGTCATGAATTATATAGTGTAATTCACATGAAATTAGTAAATTTTTGATAGATCTACTTCCAAAATCACTGTTTCCAAAAGGTCTATGTTTATAGTCTAAATAATACACTTCAATTAAAATATTTGTGATGTGGTTTTTGTTAAAATAATTTCAACAAAGGACAACTTAATGACAGCAGCTTGTACATGAATTGTCCCAAGTAGCAGTTATGTATTTAAGATGTGTTAATGATAATCGCATATGCACGTGAATAAGATACTCAATGTCATGCTACCTTTTTCGCCATCATATTTTACACTGCAGTGTGAATGAGATGAACAGCTCAATTACTGAACAACGGAGAAGCTGTGGCAAAAGCTGCTATCTTAATCTTTGTCCTTGAGATAGAAAGATAAACGACGTATTAGCAACGTCTTAGAGGTGGTGTTTACGAAGATGCGATGCATTTAAAGCATGTGGCATGAAACATGTTATAAAGTCATTATTGTTGGTATATTTCGGTTACTACAACATATATGACAGCTACCTTTCACAACAGAAAAACACCTCTTATGCTAGTTGGGGTAGCAGCACAACACAAGATAATACAACTTCAGACTATCAGAGCACTTCATAAAGATGTGTTTCGTAACACTTCAATAAATACTACTTTCAATGCCAATTATTGTTAAATTTCTTACAATACTCCCCCACTAGAATTTATCAGCAATTGAATTCAATAGATGCAATCACTAGTTGACAGGTTGGGTTTTTATAGAACATTTGGCCAAGCTGTGACGGATACAAGACAGACAATGCCAAGTAAATGGATATACATGCTTATAATTTTTATTTCTTTACCTAAAAACTAATAGTTAGCCTGTAAACAGTTGTACAGTAAAAAACAGTTTTGTCAGTTATTGAGTTTCTGCTCAAAACCAATGATATGCAAAATCTTTTGTTTGCTCACTACAATAAGTACACTTTTAGTAAAGCTATTTAAACACTCATTTCTGCTTAGTTTGAACAAATCTGAATTAAACAGTGGTTCTGACCAAAATTGCTGATTATATGAGCAATTACATTTGGAAAAATGGATGAACAAAAATAAAATTATTGCCTTAACCCCAAAATTTTGAGAAACTCAAAACTTTTAATTTTGGATTACTTTAAGAAATATTTTTCATTCATATTGAGGTGAAAACACACAATTAAATAAATTTACCAGTTCTTCTGAGCTATTGACAGGTTTATCAAGCTTTTCATTAGTCAGAAGTTCATACAAGGTTCCAGAGACAGCAGAAGAAATATTAGTAAGTACTTGGGTCAAAAGAGGTATATCCACTGCTTTATTTGAGTCAAATATGCTGTTATAGTATCTAAGATAAAAAAGTTACTGTCACATGATTCACATACACGTCAACTACAGAAAAAGTAATAAAGTAAATGTGATTACACAAACACATAAAAATTTTATTGTATTTAGATAGCCACCCATTGGTCAAAATAAGATTGAACAGTATAAATAAGCTAAACAAAATAATGACTTTGTCTTCACTTCATCAGAAAAAGCAATGTGCAAATAAAGTAATGCCTAAAAATCATAATTTGTCCTACTTTTGTGTTGCCAGTGAAAGTAAGCAAAGGAGTAAGAGTCTATTGAGAATTATCGCAACTTAATACGAAAATAATCATTACTTTAAGTAAATTGTCAAAAAATTATCTACAGTTCCGATAACAGGTGAAAAAGTTTGAGTCAATAAAGTTATTTCAATTTTCTACATTAAGGATATAACAGCATTCTGTATGTTCACTTGTATCTTCAATATCTAGTATTAATTTTTATGTATTAAAGTTATTTTTGAAAGGGATGTATTGGGGGAAAATATGGGCAACACTGACTTAGACCATCGATTTTTAACTGAAGTATCGTAAATAAATTGTTTTCAAAAGTTATTGAGTGAAAAGGGTTGATAATTAGTATTATTTTATTGTGCCATCAAAATTCTACCTATTTTTTAGTGTGGCACAGCATTTTAGTAATTAGTTTATACATGTAATGAGGTAAAAAATGGTTGAGAAAATCGCTGACTTGGACAAAAAGTCTTAGTTGATATAGAAAGTACTAAGAATATAAAATACCTATTAATAAACTCTTCATTATGATCTGCAATAACTATGCCAGGAATAGAGGCATCATGCTTGAGGAAACTCTGGAATGAAGCAGGTGGTAAAGGCATATCACCAAGGGTCTCAGATACCTTCAGATCACCACTTCTTTGGGCTTCAGATTTAAATATTGAGATCAACCGCTTTACCTACAAAATACAAATATTCAACAAAACTAACATTCAAATGTAAATTAAAAGGTATTGAAAATCAATCAGCAAAAGAAATATGATTAACATTAAAAAAATTCATATCATTTTTCATAAAGTAACCTATAGGCATATAGACACTTTCCTCTTTTTAGAATTATTAAATTTATCTAGTTGACAGTATTTGTACTGTTATGGGCAAACTTTTATTTTTTCAACCATGGAAATCTATAATACATACAAGTTTTTACACTTAAGAACACTATCAAGTTAAAATTAAAAAGTTAGATGTGTGTGCGAGTCTGAATCAAATTTACCCTCCATTCTCATGTGCTTACAGTGTAATAGTTTGAATTTTAAGAAAGGGTGAAGATTCATTTTAGCATCTTTTCATATTGTAAGTTTAACTAATGAAGTATACATTTTATGTCAAAGCCATACTCTCTGCCTTCAACAATAAACTTTCAAGTTGAAGCAGTACCTATGTGTCAAAAAATATAAGTTAAATTCCTCTCTTCAATCTTTAATTATATCATGGCTAACTGGATTGGGAAAAACTTCCTTAACAGCCATCTGAAAATGTAAATTCCTTGTTACAAGGTGAGTTTCAATTTTCTGCCACTAAGCACTGATTGCCAACCCCATTTTATCACTGCTACAAACAGAACTTAAACATGGAAACATTTATATTTTGTTAATGCATTGTACAACTTATTCTTGCAATATCTCCGAAATTTCAACAATTTGAATTACGAGAAATTAACAAAACTGGATTTTAAAAATAACGAGTGTTTCATAAGAGGAATTTTATTTAGTGAATGTTTCAAAATAGAGTCGAAAGTTGATTCACATAGCTGATTCTAAATTAGTTAGTATCTTTGTTTTCATTGCAATTTTTTGTTAACAAGTAATAGCTTTAGCTTCAAAGAAAATAAGTTAAATGATTTGTTGAAAAGACTATATGTTGAAACATAATTGTGTGCAAATGTTTGTAATATAGTTCAATTATTTGTTGCATACTGTATAATATAAGTGGTTAAATATAAGTAGAGCAAACCAAAGAATTTGGGTATATTTCTCGGACAGTCTCAAAATAAATATTAACAAAGTAAAATCCACACTATCAAACTACGCCTTTGTTTATTGCATGTTACATTAAAATATTTGCAATATTTAAACTATTTTAACATAATTTAATCATTTGTTGCCTAGTGTGTAGTATAAACGTGTTAAATATAAATAGTAGGATCCAAAGAATTCGGTTCGATTTCTCAAACGGTCTCAAAATAAAAATCGACGAATCAGAATGTAGGTTGGGGACAATGGCCATTTTGTCACTGCAACCCATATCTATCATCCATAGAAAATGAAAATTTGGATATTCATATCTACAACTTCTTCACAATCTGGTTAACCATAATCATACCATCAGCATGACAAATAGAAAAGTAATGAATAAATCAAAAATATAAGTTCTCACTTCTTTGGCTACATCGGCATCTTTAACTGAGACTGGATCAGTATGCAACCATAGAGCTGCAGGATTATCAGGTGGAGCTAACTGGCTAAGTTCAATAAAATGAGATACATGACTGAGATTAATGGCAGCTGGTTGATCATTTATTCCATTCATTAATTGAACAGGGAATAATCCTTTTTGCATATCAAAGACAACACGACTAGAGCCAATGTAATCAAAAGCTTCCTGGAAAATAAAAACAAATTATTGATGTATTATACACATTCAGCAAATTAAGTTATGACACAAGCTATTTACAAATTAGGAGGATAGAAAATTAAAGCAAATAAAATAGCTGAAGATCCAGAGGCAGTTTCAAAAGTGCAATTCCTTGAGTTTCTAAGAATTTTGGTATATTTTTAGTCATTTTAACCCTTTAAATAGAACTTAATTATGATTCTCCAAATCTATTTTAAAATCCAATTTAAATGTATAAAAAATTCAATTAAAATTTATACAAAGAATCTATAAATTTTATTTTTAACCACCCTTTATTTTAAGATTGGTTGGAAGTAGTTGGATCAGTATTAAGATTTCAGACGTCCATGAAGATTAAATGCAGTCTCCCAACTTGAAATAGGTGTTTTAAGATTGTACAAACTTTTTCCTAAACCCAACCACTGACCTCTCCTCCTTCAGGGGAGAGGTCAGTGGTTGACTTAGGACAGTGACTAGAAGGGGAGAATTGATGGCTATTTGTGAAGGAGCATCTAATGGGTGAGCCTAGGCTACTCCAAACAAGGACAATCACTAACATCCATGTGCTTACAAACTGGGATTCAAACCCATGACCTACTGGATGGCAGACAAGCAATACGACCACTATACCAGTTAGGCAGCAGATATTAAAAACTGGTAACAAAATTAACAAATAAATTAAATACAGATCCACTACAGATTTTTTAAAGATCCGTGTACATGGTTCCCAGTCTTACCAGCAAAAGAAAAGTTAGAGCCTTTTCAAGGCTATTTTTTATTTTTAAGGTTACATTTCCAGTACACCACAATAAATTAACCATGATTAGATTGCATCACTATGAATGCAAATGAAGAAACATTCCTGAATACTGCTAGATTTGAGTCTCACCGACCCAGTTATAAAAACATTAACACTAAGCTAATCTATAAATATATCCTCAATTTTTGTAAACACATGATCTAGGATGAATATCATTGATCTTGGTTTTTGCATGCAGGTGAAATGAAATATGCAGTGTTTTTGTAAAAATTAAAGCTTTTAAAAAATTTTTAAGGACTGAAAGAAAAATATTATATAGAAAATATGGCTTTTTATGGGTCCTTTAAAACTATAATGAAAAATTAGATCCTTTTAAAGGTCTGGACCTGGAGCAAGTAACAATAAATCTAAGTTCACCATTACAAAACAATACTTTTAAATGCTTTTGCATTTTTCACCCTTTTGCTTCAAATTCAAAGTACTTAAAAGCTTAACATGCTTTAAAAAAAGGGTTGAAAGGTACTAGTAAATTTGATAAACCACTAGACACCTCACCAAATTTTAAAATACTTTTCTAAATATGCATTAAAATTATTTTCTGGATAAAATCACTCCCAGAGCTTCTAGAAAATGTATAATGTGGCTCTGTTAAGGCAGTCGACCTTGGGTTAAAGTGGATGTTTCCCCGCCAACTGCTGTTGCATTCAGCACCGAATGATAAACTTAGTACCAAAATTCACACTAAAGACACCAGTTGTGAAAGCACTTTGTTTATGTTTCCACCAGTCCCCTATTTAACTAATACTCATTCAAAATCATGTGACTCAACTGCCAACTCATGAGAGCAGGACTACATCCATCGATTAAATAAAATTGTTGAAAAACAAGAAATACTGAATGCAAAATTTTCATTTTTTAATTATTTTGGTTTTCTGCATATAAAATATTGTAATGCAAGCAGTTGATATGCTGTTACTGCCATGTGAAATCTTCAACATTCTCAAATCCTGAGGTTTGTTGGGTTTTATGGCACAAGGGCCACATTTGACCATGCCTCAAATCCCGAGGTTGCTGTAACATGGAGATCCTTGCAAAAATTTTACATGATACATTAATAAATCCTTCCATAAAATCAGTCTCAGAAAAAGAAAAGTTTGCAAAACGAAATTAAAAGTAACAAAACTATATAAATCTTACTCCATTAAAGATCACGAAAAGAATATTCTTTAGAATATCCAAACCCTTTGCCTCAATTTTTTTCTTCAAATCTGCCATATTTTTGGCAACAGTCAGCAATGTCACCAAACCAGTTACTGTTGAATGAGCACCTGGAGCTAGTTTATCAAACATTGAAAAAGAATCCAACTGAGAGAGAAAAAGAAAACATTGTTTTACTAATATATTAGTAACCAAACTAAAATACCAAGTACAATTATTTGGAAAATAGTTGGTGCATTACTAGTTGGCATATCAATAAGTGAAAATAGTTATATTTCTAACTATTGTCAACATAACTTAATTTCACAGAATTTAAATTGTTAACTACTTTACATAACATAGTAAACCCTCATTAAAAAATATCACATTTACATCAATCATGCATTTTTCTACATTGCTCATTTTTACTTGTTAAAATGAATTTTGGATATCAGAACAGCAGAGAAAATTTTTTTATCTGTTTCATTAAAAATAGAAGCTTGAAAATCTCTTGTTTCAAGCAATTATCCTAAGCTAGAGTAGTCTTGGTCTAGTTACCCCTTGTGAAACAAAAAATAACAGCAGAGCAAACCAAACCTAAACTGGATTGGTAAAAAATATTAGGGTTTCTCGAAGGCATAAAAGAGAAGGAATTCATTTTCAAGCATATTAAATTGCACTTAGTGTTATTTAAGAAAGTTTTGCCACAGATTTTGCCTAACTTGTAGTTTTACAAACAGTAAACCTCAACAAGTAATCACCTGAATAACTTGTCACTCTGGATAAGTCAATTGTCTTCAGCTCTGGCTAGCTGTCATAGATGGCAATGTAATTAAATCTTTTTTTACTCATCACAAATACATATGATACCCCGGATAACTCATTCCTAAGGAAAGGTTCTTAACCATGCAAGATATGTGTTTGTTGGCGAACGAAAAGAAGTAGAAAATGATAACCCATTCTTTAACGAATTCATAAATAAAAGTGGATTACTATTCCAGGCATAAACGATTACCTCGATATTGATTATGTTACAGTATGTTCTCAAGCAACAATAAATGATTTAACTAAGCAATTTTTTGAAGAAAAGCATAAAAAGAGCAAGCGATGAAAGTGAAAATGAGCAAATACTTAGACCACATAAGAAAACAGTTCTTGGAACCTTAGAAACATTCAACATTGTCTTATGTCAATTCAAGGTAATACAAACCATTATTTCAAAGCCTTAAATGTTTTAGAAAACAAAGTATGACCGATAGATGTTAGTTTCGGTCAAAATTAAACAAGTACTTGGTAATAAAATATTCATGTAAAGTAGCATGAAAGCTTATAAAGAATGTTGAGATAAAGCACAAAAGAGGTTAAGTCACTAGTACGAAAAGGGGGTTAGGTTCCAAAAAATAAAAAACATGCTATTATATTTTCATATTAAGATAAATATCTTTATTAAAATTTTCTTAAGTAATACATATTAATATGAATTAAACAATGTTTTCTTCGTCATCACTAAGCACTATTAACCGAGGGCGTTTTCTTTTTGGCAAGATATCCTCATCCTCTGAGCATTTTTCTGCATTATCTTCAGATCCATGCTCTACCTTTTGCAAAAAATCTGTTATTTTAGATTGCTTGCTTTTAGTTAAAAGATCTTTATAAATTTCCTTATATGGTGCTAAGCACTTATGAAGTTCTTTTTTAAATTTTGTGCTCCTTTCATTTGAAGGATTTTCATTTATGAAATATGACTCTAACTATACCGCTAAGCCTAGGCCTTTCTTTATGCTTTGTAAACTTTTTAACTTCTTTGTCTTCACCTATGCTATCATCCTCTGAGTTATCATGGATTCCAGATATCATTTCTACCAAACCTGCTTCATCAATTTCTTCTTCCACCAGTAATTCTTGGATATCTTGTGCAGTCATATCGTCAAAACCTTCCCGTCCTAGAGACTTAGCAATTTCTACTACTGCATCCATTCTGTTTTCTGCTGTCTCGATCAAATATTCACTTTCAATTAACTCCGGCCATATTTTTTCCAACAATAATTTAATGTCGTTGGTTTTATTTCTCTGATGGATGAGTTTATTAGATTAATGCAGTCCAAAATTGTGAAGTTTCCACGCCTCCTTGACGTCCATGGATTCATCATCGATTTTGTTCAAAACCCATTGTAATGACCTCCTTATGTAATTGGCTTTAAATGTAGCTATAATTCCCTGATCTAATGGTTGAAGTAAAGCAGTTGTATTTGGATTATTTCGATATTTGTGTTATTTAAATCTTGTGGATGGCTGTGTGCATTATCCAATATAAGTAGAACTTTAAAATCTAAATTTTTCTGTTTTAAGTAGTTTTCCACACTTGGTACAAAACAGTTTAAAAACCATTTCTTAAATAATTCAGTAGTCACCCAAGCTTTTTTATTTTCTGCCCAGTATACTGGTAAATTACTCTTATTTAGGTTTTTCATTGCACAAGGATTGAGAGATTTATAAACCAGCATAGGTTTTACCATGTGATCGCCTGAAGCATTACTGCACATAAGTAATGTTGCATGGTCTTTTGATACCTTGAAACCTGGTGCAACTTTTTCGTCTTTAGAAATATATGTCCTCTTGGGCATTTTTTCCACCAATGAGCAGTCTCGTCGGCATTAAAAACCTGGTGTGTTGAATATCCACCCTCTTCAATAATTCTTTTCAATTCCATTGGATAAATTTCGGCGGCTTCTTTATCGGCTGATGCACTTTCACCTTCTATTTTTAGGTTTTGTAGTGATAAGCATTTTCTCATACGATCAAACCACCCTTTGATGGCTATAAAATCTGGATTAGTAGCAGTTTCTCCATTTTCCTTTAAGTAGTCGTAAATTTTCAAGGCTTTGTGTTTAATAATATTGGTGCTCAGTGGCATCCGTTTTTTTAAGTCTTCAATCCAGATGGTAAGGGCTTTATCCATCTGCTCAATTATTGCTGCCCTAGGACAAGATGTCATGTTTGAGATAGAACAGCCTGCAGCAACTGAATCTCTAATTTTCTGTTCATTTTCCCTTATAGTCCGTATTGTCGCTTCATTTAAATCCGACGATTTGGCAACATATGATATCTTTTCGCCCTTTTTGAGCCGATCTAAAATTTGTAATTTTGTTTCCATGGAGATGAAACATCT
Organism: Meta bourneti; assembly: GCA_933210815.1. Lineage (NCBI taxonomy): Eukaryota > Metazoa > Arthropoda > Arachnida > Araneae > Tetragnathidae > Meta > Meta bourneti. Next base: position 35,212,422 of record OW119927.1, on the reverse strand, counting down.
TTAAGAGACATTTTTTTATTTTTGCAAAACATAGCTTAGGGCTACAGATTAATTCATAAAAATAAAAATATAATTATTATTTCTTCAAAAAAGGTAGAGTACTACTTACTGTTGTGTGTCGGTTCACGAACACACCACTTCAATCTAATCGAATCAAATTCAGAGTGACAGCCACAAGATCAGTGATGCCATTTATTTTTAAGTCGTTTATTTCTCAATTCCGTTTTCTTCCTCACTCCAGTGACGCTCATTAACTATGTTAAGAATCTTCCAGAAAGTTACATCATGCCATTCATGAGTGTCCGTCTAACAAATTACAAATGAGCTAGTTTAAAAACAGCGAATCAGGAAGTCCAGCTCCCTTGATTGACAAGAATATCTCCCCTGATTTGCGACCCCCTGAAAAACTGATAAAAAGCGTGGAGAGGAAGAACATGCTCTTTTTTTTCGCCTCAGTCCAATGACCTTGCAGTTTTGTGAGAAAGAAACTCGCTAAGCGTTCTTGCCATTTTTTCTTTTTGATGACAAGTGGGGATCCCCAAGAGACGCCATGTCTCTTCTAAGCTAAGTTACTTTTTATTTAATTTATCTCGAGATAATATCCGTGCATGTAGTTCTTAGGATATTCCCATGCTACACCGTTTAAATTGAACTTTCATAATGCCCGTCCTTTTCACATCGTTGTTTCAATCATTCCATAAAAGCACCATGTTATATGGGGATGTTCCCAATTCTCGAACCGTGTTAGAGTGAATCCGTGCTATAGAAGTGCCATCTTATACGGGGGTTACCTGTACTTTTAATAAGGAAGTTTTTCTTGGCTCTCACTATATCACTCCCCTGTATATTGCAGTTTTCATGCCCTTTAAAAACACAATATATTGCAAATTCACTGTACTACAATTTAGTAATCCTTTAAAATTTTTACAAGAAATCTGCAAGGGAATCTATTCAAATAGATCAAAATGGATATTAACAATTTTAAGGCATTTTATTTGAAAGTGCTGAGTCATGTGAACAAAAGTAAACTAAATATTGTAATAAACTTACCCGAGCTCCAACCACTATGATAGACTTCTTTTCAATTACATCACTTTTGTTGGTAGGAAACAAAGTATTCACAACATTTTTATCACTTAATGGATCACAGGTTTTAACTAGAAATAGAAAAGTAGAGCATGTAAGTTCTCAACTGAAATGCCAATCATGTTCACTCACTCTAACAAATACAATTATTATACAGGAGAAATTAATACAATGATGCTGAAAAACTGATTGACACATCTTTTGTAAGTAAAATTAGAGTAAATGTTCAAAATGATAAAAAAAATTGTAAAACCCCATATTAACAATCCATCTTAAATAAAAAAATTGAACTCTAAATTAAAGCAAACTTTGAACTGCAAAATGTTATAAATTTACACATCTGCATTTTGATTAATCATAATTGTACATCTGTATTTCTTAATCATATGTAAATGCATATGATCATGGATGATTGAATACAATAAAATATATTTCCCAGGGGTAGCTATTCAAAAGAACTCACAAAATTTATTATTTTTGCAATTTTTATAAATCACCTCTATTTGTAGACCTTGAAGTATCGGCCATTTTTATGCAAATTAATTGCAAAAATCAGGGGTGACAGCACAAATATTAATGATCATACTTTCATTAATTATGCTTCTCAAATATGTTTGATCCATTATTTAAACATATTTTTAAATGCTGAAAAGAGAAAAAACAGTGCGATAAGTTAAGCCAATTGCAAACTTTAAAACAAGCTGATGGAACTTTTTGAAAATATAAAACTGTATCATACAAACCTTCGTTCAAATTGGCAATAAGTTTATTACGTCTCATACATGTTGCACTATCTTTAGCTGCAAGCATAACACTAGTCATCTGTACAGAACACAGAGGCAGATCTTGTGTAGTGTCATTATTGAAATTGGTATAACACTGTTGAAAAAAAGAATAAACTGAAAGAAATCATATTTTAAATGCTTACAAAATAAATACATGATATATCCTAACTTAAATTGATATTAATAGAATATTTAAGTATCAAAAACTTTTCATTTACAATGGCTATAAAATTGTCAATCAAAATCTGGGAATTCCACTGCATTGCTAAATTATTTTACTACTTTTATGCACTTTATTTTAAATAATTAATATTTGAGAGTAAATGGTATTTTCTTTTAATAATGCTTAGATTTACTTTATTATCCAATATCTACCTATCCTACTAAATAACCAAGACGTTTTGTTATGTTTTCAGGATTTGTTAAGTGTTACATTATGGGAAAAGTTTGGAAAATGTTACTCCAAAACATTACTCACTACTTTTATATTAAAGCTCAGCTTGAAGTATTAAATTAATTTATCATTGTTTTATTCAAACATACTCAGAACATAATGCTTCAAAGCATTCATCAGGTATTTAAACATATTCTGCAAAGCCAAAAATAGAACTTTCACAGAATGTACTCTTTTAAGACTTTTAATTGGATATCTAGGATCATGTTACAAGAAAATATTATTTCTTCTTTACTGAGCAATCCAAATACAACAAACATCAACTATTCAAAAGGCTACTAAAAAACAAAACGGATTCATAATTAGCCAGTATTTCATAAATATCATAGTAAGAGTAATATTTCAATTACCAAAATATAAACTTACATCTTTAATGCTCTGTATATGAGTTTCATTGGTAATAATAAAAATAGGCATTGCCCAATCTTCAAACATCATTCCCAAGGCTTCATTTCCTGGCAATTTATTCCACTCTTTTTTCTTACATGCAGCATATTCTTTATTCGAGTCTTCTGTGTAAAAACCTATAAAATAAAAATGATATGTAAGTACACATCATATTACACAAAGGTGACCAACTTTCCCAGAACTTTCTATTTCTCCAGCATATTTCATAAACAATAAAGATTGTGAAATTGAAACAATATATTATCCCCATCAAATACATTCCAATATAAACTGCCTTCATTATTGAGTTTATTTGAGGTACTCATCCATAAATATCAAAAGACAGCTATAATAATCTATAGAGAAAAATCTGTTATCAATTATTATCAAGTTTCGGAATTGTAATTCGGAAATATAGAATAAAGTAGAGTTTAATACTTCCAGTGATGTGCCAAACCTTAATAAGATCTTAGGCTTTGTTTTAAACATCTGTCTTAAATATTCACACTGAAAGTGTTTTTTCACTAATGAGCAATAAATGGTCTGGTCAGAGAAATCTAGTAAATTAGTTTAGAACTAATTTGGTGAACATGATAGAACTAAAAAACATGCAAATTTGTAAATTGTTATTTTATATATTATGACCTATTTATTATATACAGTAAAGATGTAGAATCCGAGGCATATTTGTCACCAAGCAATTTTTGTCGCCAAATCAAGATGGCATCCAAAGCCAGTATGTTAAAAAAAAACGGGGACTTTCCTACGCGAAAAACTTTTTGCATAGGAATGCCATAAAGCTGGAACAAAACACCAAGGTAACCATGTTTGGTGATAAATCGCTAATGCCTTATTCAACATCTCCACCTTATATACAATATAAATTAATTGTTTAGTTTAAAATTATCTCCATTTCATAAAATTATCTATTTCGAGTTTAAGTGATGCTATGTGCTAAAATTATGCAAAATTTGCAGTGACTAAACCTCTCTTAAATTCATGCTCAAAAGTTGGTTACCCTATATTATACACATCAATTATATAATAAACACAAGTTACAACTGATCTAGGTAAGACTCAAAAACTATATTCCAAATTATATATATACGATGAGTTACTATATATATTCATACAATACATACGATGAGTTACTATATTCCAAAACATAGCCAATAGTTTTGGAATATAGTAGGTTTGTACTTCCACTTGAGTGAAAGTGGAAGACATTCAATATGGTGGCCTATCAAAATAGTCATTAGGCAAAGAAAATTTTAGTCATTTTTAACTTACCATAATTTCTATTTGGACATGATTGATCAGGAGAGAAACTTTTCGAAGGTTCCATAACCTCTGTCTTAAAAATTAGAACACCTCGGATATTTTCAGACTGCTTCAACTTCTTCATAATTTTCCTGCAAGATAATGATGTACTATCATTACTCAAAAATAAATGGGTACAGCTTTGACAGACATTTTTGTGGAAAAGCTTTTGGCATATTTTTTTGAGTGCATTTTATGTTACCAAGGAAGAATTTCTTAAAAAAGTGTTTTAGACTTAATGGAAAATAATTCAAACATCAGCAAAAACAATTTTAAAATAGAATAAAAATCCACATAACTGATTATTCTTACAACTACCCTACATAAGTATTTAATTCATATGAAAAATCTTTTACTATAATAATTTATAAGTTTTAAGTCTACTGGGACCAGGATAGATAATATGAATGTTATAAAAACCACATTAATTCCAGCAAACTAGAGTAATTTAGGCATGATAAAATGAAAATGATTTATGAAAATTAATAAAAGAGATTCAAATAATCGAGAGGGTGCCATAAGCGGAATTGCCTTTGCTTGCCACAACTCACTGCAAAAAGCACGCTAAAAAAACATGCCAAAAGCACTGGCACATAAGTATCTATATTAAAGCTGTATTAATAAAAGTTTAGATGATGTGCTTGAAAAGAATGGCATAATACTGACATATTGAATAAATCAATGGGCATAGCTACAACAAAAGGCATGGGAGGAGAATCCATTGTGATGTTTATGATGCCATCTTCTTCCTCAATGACAAATAGCACGCCAACATTTCCATTACTGTGAGCTAAAACATAAATCATTCATTATATAAATAAACTCAACAAACATTAACTGATGCTCTTATTAATATATATCTCTAAAATGCACTTACATGCACATCCAATCTGGTGAGTAGAATTGAGTCTACGGAAACAAAAGATATCACTTTGAATGTTTTCATAAATTTTCAAGCTGGTTCTATCCCCGAATGAATCTGAAATTAGGAAAAACTATGTTTAAACTTTCAAAACACCTTTTCTGAGAAAAATGTTAATAAACTAATGGCAACAGAAATTAACACTTAAACTATAATAGAAAATATTTAAATTTACCAAGCTGAACATCAGAGAATGCTACAAATTTATTGAGCTTAATGTCGAATCCGGGGCACTAGCGATTTATCGCCAAATATGGTAACCTTGGTGTTTTGATTCAGCTTTATGGCAACCCTATGCAAAAGGTTTTTCGCGTAAGAAAGTCAACGTTTTTTTTTTAATGAACAAACTGGCTTTGGTCGCCATCTTGATTTGGCGACAAACATGCCCCGGATTCTACATCTTTACCTCGAAGGTGGTTTAAATATTACATGGATCAGATCTAAAAATAATGATTTCCAAACAGGATTTGAAACAATGTAATATTTAGTTAAAAAAAGAAACTAATTTAACATCATAACTAAAAAATCGCTTTCGAGAAACTTAAGAACCATTTCAAAATTATTCAATTTAAATAAATCCAACTATCCGAAAAAAATTAATGCCGAATTTAAAAGTGAAATATTATGTTAAACTAAGAACATGAGAATTTCATAAAATGATTGATGACGAATAATAGACACAAAATGTCGGAAAAAACTATACCTTGTATTTCAATGGTTATTAAATAGATCAATACGTATAAAAGTACGCTTTTCATTGTTCTTGTCAGTTTTAATTTATTGAATACTTGATAGATTACGAGCAAAAAGTATTAGTATTGGTATTGGTATTGGTATTGGTATTTTCAATTAACGTCACACTGGAGCAACGAACAAAAAGAGAAAACCATAAACGCGAGGATAAAGAATCACTGTTGAGATGTTTTGAGCTGTCTGATGTGAATATAAAATATGATTATTTTTTAAAAATTTTCCTAACTCACTATGAAATTTAATTCTATAATACGATTATTTTAAACCACAATTCACCCAAATATAAAAAAGTTCATTTTCGTTATATCATGAATATTAATTTTTTCGGCTTGATATATGGCATCGTAGTTTCCATTTCATTCAAATTGTAAACAAACTCTGAAATTATGAGTTTCTCTTGTCCTTTGGCCTACAATTTAAACTAAATTCTTAATTTTACGAAAAAAGCGCTAAAGTTTCGATCCCTTGTTGTTTAACTTTGCAAAGAAAAAGATCCGTGAAAAAACAGTATGTGTTTTATACGTGTTTTTTGTTAAATGTAAAAGCGAACTTCCCTTTTGGATGAATACAAAGCTACATTGGTCTCATAATTGGTATTTTCAACTTTATGAAGCGTTTTATTTAGTGTAACGTTGATGACATTGACATTATATCTTTTCTCTTGTACTGTCAATTTATATTAAATTGCATAAAAACTAATTCGAAAAATTGAATAATGAGTAATTCTTATATTTTCCCACTTCAAAAATTTACACTTCCACAAAATAACTTCACACATTTTCTGAAAGTAAATTATATCGAATATTTCACTACTTTTAGTTTTCTTGCTAAGGTTATCGAAATTAACATGCACTGGGCCGTTCCTGTGTGGCATGCTGGTTTTCTGCTCGCTCATAGTCAGAAAAATAGACAACCAAAAGGCAGTTGCAATAAGCCTCCAATTTTAAAAAGGGCAGTGGTAACCCAGTTGGAAGAGTAAAGTATTAGCAACCAGAGGGTTGCGAGTTCAAATTCAACCATAGACCATTATGTAAAAGGAGGGTTGGTGCATGTTAAATCTATCTTGGCCTCATATTGGCGTGGTGTGGAAGTTTGGAGAGTGAGGTGCTAGTTCAGGTGTGACCTCGTCAACTGACAGTTCAAAATTATATGGTGATGTCCTCAATCTTTCCCTTCGTGTTTGATCCCAGACTCACCAATACCCTGTTGTGTTGCTCCAATGCAATTAAAATACCTACCAATTTTAAATAATATGAATAACATTAAATTTGATACTTGTTCAGTTTTTGTGTTGGTTCCTTTTGTGATTACAATAAAAGATGCTTTTGAATCTGCATATTATGTTATTAATTTGTATAATATGATCAAAAAGGGTTATTTTGAGTGGTAAAGCCCTTGGGGCTTGAATCCTTCCCTAAATGATTTTGAAATTAAAAAGCTATCAAAAACACTTGCTAGAGCTATTAAATCAGAAAATCAAAATTGTGTACACTACAGGCAAAATATACATCTGAAACAGTCAAAAAATCACTAAGCACAATGCCCATTTAATGACACTTATTGGGAGAAACAAGATGACCATGATTTATTTTCAAAACACATTCTTGATGAGGAAAGTTCTTTTAGAAAATCAAATTTGTTTGAGAAGAGGTGATTTGCTGAGGTTTTGCAAATAGGCTGCTCAAACCTCAGAAACAGCTGTATATATTACTCAAGATTTTTGACAATACTTGTTTTGTCTTGTAGTTAAAACAAACCTGAAATATTAGTAATTAATGCATCTATCTACACTGAAGGTTGAAATTTAAATATATATATACACTTTACTTTAAGATAATAAATAGATCATTATTCCCCAGAAAAGAAACCATTTAACTGATGTGATTATGTGATAGAAGAAAATTCTATTAAACATAGTGATTATATTATAACTTGATCAAGAATCCTTTCCCTCATTCTTAATTCCCCATTTTAAGAAGCCCTCGTGTAGCAAAAATTGATTCAAGTTTGCCAGAACCACTCTTCACTCTTGCATACAACTTTTCCTTGAAAGTTATATTACCATTATAAGGAAAGTTCAACATTTCCATGTATTAAACCCACTCTTTATGTTTGCACATTTTTAAAATAATGGTATACAATTTTTAAAATAAAATCCTATTTACTATTTTTTCGGTGTCACTGCTAAGAAATAGTTTGATGTAATTTAGTTATATTTCTCATTTTAATAAAGACTATTCTTTTTATAGGTAATTTTTTAAAAAGCAGAGGATCTCAAACATTATGCACAATATAACAGCAGTAAGAATTAATGTTATGTAATGCATTGTTTTTATGCATGAAAGGGGTCAGATAAGGTCACAAAAGCAGTAGAAATTACATAATGAAATTCTTGGCTGAAACCATTGTTCCCAGAGTTTGAAATTATCGATCATTAATTGTATTTTCAATCTACGTTTTGTTTCAATGACCAAGTGTTCGGATCCAGCATTTTTGACATCAGCTTTTCTTTTTGTTTGGCACTAATTCCAACCAATCTTTATACTTTCTAACAATCTGTTCTTTTAAATGGGTGCTATAAAATGCATTGTCCAGATCCTAGCCATTACACCTTGTTTATAGACATCCATGAAACAAAATAAGTTTAAAATTTCACCTAACTATGGCAACTGAAGGAAATTGTTTAGGTGTCATTGATACTTGACTTTCTGCTCCTAATTTCTAACCTGGATTATTTCTTAATGGAACATGATATTTCTAAATCTAAAAATCCATAAAATTTTAGATTACAAGACTAAGTGGTTGAATTGAATTATGGATTGAAATTCCTTTTTCTTAATGGAACAGAGCATTTGAGCTAGGAATCCAATTTAACAATATTTAGTGTAAAGTTAATTATAATATTGTTTTATACTTAGAACATTCTCTTTTCCTCTTATAAATTAGTCTATTTCTCTTGATTGATTTGGTTACATATTTATTCTGACTCATGTTTGATCTCAAGGATTCGCTTGTTTCTTTAGAACTTGTGTTAAAATCGATTCTTTTTTTGTGGTTGTTAAAGTTCAAATTTCAATGAGTATGCAAGCAAAAACAAATTCTATCTTCGTAAACAAAATCAATATTCCATAAAATATACTATCCAATTTTTACGAAATGGAAAACCTTCTTTAAAGCTGTTCGTTGATAACTTAAAATTGATTAGGTGACTACATCAAAATACTTTCAAGAATTCTGTGCATATTTAATCTTTAAATTCACGATTATATTAATTTAATTCTTTTTTCTTTTTCAGTTATGTTACAAAAAGTGTTTAAGGTTCAACTTCACGAAGCACCTTCGTGTTTGGAATTGAATCATCCCCTGCATGTTGGGGTACATAAATCATTTGTCCAAGTTTTGTTGAAAAAGGAGGATCTGACAACAAGTCAAGATAAGAATTTTATTGGAGCTTTGATGAGAGAATATCCCACAATATTTGATGCAATTGATTGTATTTTTATTCAAGTCCATGTCATGGAATCCCCTTTAGAGATTGATGAAGATAAAATACATTTGTATGTGACCAAATTCTTCTTGAGGCATTACAACTACAATTATGGAGATGAATGTTACTTTAAAAATGTTGTTTGCCAGAAGTTGGATAAAATCATATTTGGTGCAAAAACTGCAGAGAGTTATGCTTGGTTTCGAGACTCGAATGCCCATACTGATTTGGTTAAACATTGCTGTCAGCACAAGCTTCTTTGCAGGCAAGATGATATGTTACTTGTTGATCCCTCTAATAGCTGCAAAGAAAAACTATCTTACCAAAATTATATTACCTTAGACTGTCAACCTCTTCGTCAAGGTTTAATATCTCTTAATAGCTCTCTCATAGTAGCAGATTTAATAGATGCCTCAGACCAGAGTTTTCGTATAGAGAAGCGTTTGGTTGACGGTGTTGATGCTATTTCATTGGGAAAATATGCACTGAGCTTAATTAATTACACTAGTAGTAACTTTTTGGGCATAAGACTTCCGAGTGCAGCTGTTTCAAATTCTTATACTTCTTTGACTGCTTTGAAATTTCTCTTTTCATTTGAAATCCGTGTTATGTCTAAACTGAACATACATTTTGAAAAGGAGCTTGCTAAGATTGTCAAAGATATTGATCCTCTGAATACTGTTTTTGTGGCTTCTAGTATAGGGAAAAAATTGCACTTGACTAATGGATCTTGGATTAAAATAAGTTTATTGGAACCCATTAAAACTAATTTGAGGAGTCCAGTGGAACCTCATAGTAAGCCCATTTGTGAGAAAAATTTAGACTCGCAAGAACCAAATACACATAGACTGGCACAAGTGTGCTGTTTCTCAGATGAAAAGGCATCTTCACATTATTTTTGCAGTGATAAAATTGTATACATTTCACCACATCTATGGTTTAATTTAAACAAGCACCCATCAGTTTTGATGCAACCAGATCTGAGATTGCAAATTGAGGTAATATTCATTTTTGAATTCATTTGATATTTGGTTATAGTTTTGTTTATGTTTAGTGACAACAGATTGTGTAAAATAACTTATTGAAAAATTAAGGATCTGAATAACTAATGTTTTCCTAAATTTTAGTGATATAATTTTGCATTGATTAAATTTTCTTTTCCTATATTAACATGTGTGAAAGTAAATGGTTTATCAGTCTACTTGTTTATTCTAATAAAAAATTACTAAATTCTAAAGAATGCCTGTTTAGCATTACAACTGAAGATTTCATTGGTATTTTTATCAATAAAGTAAAAATGATTAACCACATAAATATCATTTGCGAAAGAAATTATGGTAAAATTTCTTATAATAAATTTTGAAAGAAATGTCTTTAAACTTCATATGTAGCATATTCATAATTACTCAAAAGTTAATTTTTAATATGTATTGTTAAAGGCTATTATTAAAATATGCCTGAGGAGACAACAATATGACTTCTGTTCAATGCAATAATCATAATTTTGTATATCCTGTTAATGCTTCTGTTGAATAAAACATATAATTGTCTATCAAATCAAAACATTTTAAAAAATCTATACTATGTTTGTAGCCTTTGGAAGCAGACAAGGCTCCTCCCTTGGCAAAAGAAGCACATGCCATTCTCATCCATTCTCCCAATTATGATAGTAAAATGAATTGTCAGGCCATGCTTACCAAGTACTTTCATATTAAAAGGTACATACATTAATTTTTTGCTCAGTGTATTTCAATTGATTTTAATACACCTTGTACAAACATGGGAATTTGTTACTTTTGCTTGGGCTGTCGTGGCTCAGTGGGTATGCCCACTGCGCTAGCAACCTTCGAGTTGTAGGCAGCTCAGGTTCGATTCCTGCCAGGTGTATTTCTCTCTTCTGTGTCAGTAAAGCTTTCACTGTGTATGAAAATTACTTGATATTGTATTGTGTGTGGAGCAGCATGGCCAAATATGACCCTTGCACCATAAAACTCCAAAAACTAACCAACTTACTTTTGCTTACCAAAATTTTTAAGTTAGATCTTTAGAGGTTAGTTTTTTACAGAATGCTTTCACATTAAATGCAATAATCAAATTGTAATATTTTTACATTGTTAAGTGTGGATTTGGATTTATTTAAAGAAGGCAAGTTAATGCAATGGAAAATTAGAAGAATAAATTGATTATTTTTATTTGGGTTTTAATTTTTTTTTGCAGAATATTAAATATACATTCTTTGTAAATCGTATTTGTAAAGCCTTTTTTCCTTCTGCTATTTTCCCCAGGAACTTCAGGTAGGCATTTAGATATTTTACTGTTTTACATCATTTCCTAATCTTTCTTTAGTTCAAATTTCAAAGAATTTTTTTTTTCAATTCATTTAAGTAATTTGTTACTACAACAATTACAGTCCTGCAAGTTGGCTTTCAGTCACATAGTTTTTGCAGTCTATTCATTAAATTAGAGGACAATTAAATATAAACAATGCAATCCTACAATTAGCAGCGCCGTCGTGACTCAGTGGGTTTGTCCACTGCACTATCAACCTGTAAGCAGTCAATTTTATATTGTTTATTTTGTTTTTTATATTGTTTATTATATAAAAGATGTTGCCATCGCCAGTGTGCGAATTTTAGGCAGCACAAGTTTAATTCCTCCCTGGGTGCATTTTTGTTGTTTCAGTAAAACTTTCATTGTCTGTTTCGCTATTGATGTTTTGTCTTGAGTTTGGTACAGCTTAGCCAAATATGGCTCTTACACCATAAAACTCAGTGCAACCAACCAACAATTGGCAAGGTTTCTGGTTCAGTGTTTTCATTAGCAATGGCAGTGATTATGGTTTGGAAAACCAAATAATATGTCGATCATCATACATGATTTTGAGTGGGTATGGCAGCCTTTCTCCTGACCTGCTTATACTATCTTTCTTGATGGGGACTCCTCCAAGCTCATCTGCCTTCTCACTAAAGCCACATTATATCAGATTTTATTGTTAAGAAATCACCTTGCATAGTAAAAATATAAAATTTCAATTTGTGAATTAATGTACTAATTTTTATTTTAAAGGTATATTTGTAAAGGAGATACATTTAGTACATATTCAAAAGGTATGTGAAATTTCATCAGTAAAAATGAAATATGTTTTGTGTAATGAAATATGTATGAAATCATTATTTTAAAATATAATTTGGAAATTATGAATTTTTTTACTTATGTTGTATTCAGTTATTTTAATTATCATTCTTGTCTTTTTGTAAAAGAGAACAATTTTCTTATGGTGATAAAAAGTTGACTAAAAGTTTTTTGATTGACAATTGAAATATTGTTTATCACTAACAATTCCAATTATAATAGGATATATTTTAATATACAAAAACAATTTTGTTCCAATCGGAGTCATCTGATTACAAGAATACATAAGATATGTAAAATGCATTAAAAATAAACTAACAAATTTTCCATTACTGAACATTGTGGAGAATATTTTCATCATTTTTACTTGAAACATTCCAAAATAATGTATTCTCTATGAGATCTAGTTGGCCCTCATGTAGCAAACAATTATTGTAGAGTAACAAACCAATCCATCTATAAAATCTATTTAATTATTAAGAAAGCCATATCAATTTATATCTACAATTGTTATTGAACCTACAAGTTTATGATAATGATGTTTCTCTGCCTTTGTATGTGGACTGGAAGGATTTACCTTATAAAGTAACCTTCCAAGCAATATTAGATTAAAAAAGTTTATATAAATTTGAGTTTTCGTCTCCCAATTTTCTTTCTCACGCTGGTGGATATAGCATATTAGCCAACTCTTCGGGTACATTTTTCTAGAAAATAACTTTTTCAGTCCTCCAGATAAAAAACATATTGATCCAATTTTTCTTTTGAATGTGACAAATATTCAATGATGCCAAATTTTTGTCATTTGGCACGAGATTATGGCAATTCATGAAGCCACGATCTGGTCATTACCTGGCAACTTTTACAGGAAAACACTTGGTTTTTCCAGTCTTATGGATAGAAATATTATCTTTTAGGGAGAAAATTAAGTGATGTGAACTTCAAAGCTTTGATGCCAAGCTGTGGCAAGCATGAAAGAAAGACATTTTAATCAGTGATTGCTAAGATTATAAAAACTTTCTTTGTCATTAGTTTTTAAGAAAAATTTACAAATATACCTCTAAAACACTCAAGAAAAGTTGTATTTTGCATACATTTGGCTACATTTTGTGTAAATATTGCCAAATTGGTTTAGCTATAGCAGATCGTCAACGTTAAAAAACTACCAGTCTTTTTTATCTGCTTCTTATCTTGGAATTTGTTTCTTATAGTTACTTTTTGAAGAGAGTAAAGTACAGTTAATTTATATCAAAGATAATTTAATAGTAGAAACTTACATATGGCTCCCGACATGTCAAACGTAAAAGCATAGATAGTCCTCAAAAGTTTTTAATGTTCTACATTTGAACCGATCTCATGAGCATCTGCTTTGCCTCCCGAAGAACGTATACATCTAGAAGCGCAACAGATTTGTGCGCCTTGCCAGCACCGAAAATATAAACACCAGTCCACTGGCGATGGTGTAGGATCATCTCTGAAAGGCTTCTCAGCAAAAAGGTCTGGTCAGGTTGCGACATCCTCCCACCTTGAGTTCCTAACTTGGAAGAACTCAACCTGTCTCACAAGCCGAGTCTAGACAGGTTTGACTGCTCTCCCACTCCGAGTGATTGTCGATTTGGGTGATTTCTGGTGATATTCTTTGGTAGGAACAAGTTCATTGTCAATATTTGTGGCACCTGAGTTATCTTTATCTTTCGGAACTTTGCTTCTGAGGAAAGGACCTGATGTCTCATCTGATAATTCCGAGGAATAGAGACATTGAACAGGATGTATTATAGTTCCGGATTTGGTTTTCAGTATCACAACTCTGAGGATTCCACCTCTTCCAGGCAGGACTTGCACGATCTGCCCTATCAGTCATTGTAAACGTTTCAGATTGTTTGAACCAATGAGTACTATGTCGCCGACAGAGATAAATTTCGAGGTTTCTGAAGGTTTTCCGTTATATTTTAACTGTCCTAGATATTCCAGTCAAAACCTTTTCTATAAATCTTCACGTACTTTTTGTACATACTGGCATCTTTTGCGCATATAGGCGACATCTATACTATCGATATCCTGTATGCCACTTTCTATCTTTTCCTGTAGAAACATAGGAGTCAAAGCAATCAAATCGTTTATATCTTCAGATAAGTAAGTTAAGGGTCAAGTTTATTAGGCTTTCGGTATCGCACAACATTGTTTAGTTCTTCGTAATTTAACAAAGCCTGCGCTAATATTCTACGTAAAACTTGTTTAACCATGCCAATCAATCTCTCCACTCATCTGCCCACCATGGTGCAGATGGAGGAACGAATTTCAAGTTATTTTCCTCTTCATGGATTCAGACTTTATTTTAAGCCAGTCCACTTTGCAAAGTTCCCTCTGTGAGCTTTAACGAAATTACTACCATTATCACAATAAATAATAGTGGGTCTCCCTCTACGAGCTATAAATCTTCTTAGTGACTGCAGGAAGGCTTCCGCTGTTAAGGATGTTATTAATTCCATGTGCACTGCGCAATATACAGCACAAGTGAACAGAACTATCCAGGATTTTGTCCCATCTTTCAAATACAGCGGTCCGGCGAGATCTACACCCAAGACTTCGAATATCATAGTTTCCCTTACTCTATCTTCAGGTAAGGAAGAGGCTCTTGGTTCTGGATGAGTCACAGTGAATCGTTTGCGTCGGACACATTTCAAGATAACTTGTCTAATCATTTTCCTGCTACGCAATATCCAATAATTTTCTCTGAGCTGGTTCATCAATATTTGAACTCCAGAATGTCCTAGTTCTTTATGCTTACTGTCTAAGCATATGCACTATTCTATGTTTTGATGGTAAGATTATGGGTAATCTAGAGTTCTTTTTGTCTCTTCGGTTAAAAATGAGCATTTTTACTCTCAATAACCCCTTTTCGTCGAGTACAGGATAAAGGGGCTTTATTTGTTGATCATTTGTGCCAACAGGAAATGCTTCGCATTGGATAATTTTTAACAACACTAATTCTGCATGATTATTTCTTTCAAAGTTAGATCCCTGAAGTAACGCGATGTTTTCAATTTTGCATTAGAGAAAAATCTATAAATCCAAGCAATTACTCTAACAAGTTTGACATACGAAGATATTCTATGGAAGATTTCCTCTGTTTCTAGATTTACATGCGTGTTAGTTACAGTGCCTTTTCTGATTTCTTGAATAATGTTTTCCTGATTGTATTCCAATTTTGAGGTGTTAGCCATTCACCTTCACTTTTCTTTAACCATGTGGGTCCCTCCCACCATCTAACTGACAAAAGCTGTTTGGCAGTACAGCCTCTGGATGGAAGGTCTGCAGGATTATCGGTTCCTGATACATGCTTCCATGCATTCGGGTTTGTTAATTTCCTGATTTCTCTTACTCGGTTCAACACAAAAATAGTCCAGATTTCTTTCTTTTGGATCCAGATCAAAACAGTGGTTGAATCAGTTCAAAAATATAATTCAACGTTTTGCCATTGCAAACCTTTTAAAACTGAAGTGCAGAGTCTCGCTCCCACCGTTGCAGCTATCAACTTAAGACGTGGAATCGTGATTGATTTCACCAGAGCTACTCTGGACTTAGAAGTTAATGAATGAACTTCTACTCCATCAGGAGTCTGAATTCTCGCGAACACTGCAGCAGCATATGCATTACTACTGGCATCGCAGAAGGTGTGAATGCTACACAAATTTTGTTATCTGTTAGTGTGTATCCATCGGGGTATAGAAATTTCTTTTAAGAGACAGATCTCTGAACCAATTTAGAAACTTTTCTTTCGTATTTTTATCAACTTCGGTATCCCAAGAAATTCCCATTTTCCATAAGCTTTGCAACAATAGTTTAGGAAGCAAGAGAACAGGGCTTACAAGACCAATCAGGTCATACTCTGTGGGCTATAGCCAAAATAGTCCTCTTAGTTACTTCCATCAATTTGAAGCTTTCCAATCAGGTCAAGTTTACAGTTAAAAGATCTTTATAGTAATCCCATAAGAATCCCAATACCTGTGAATCAACTCCTGTTTGTAAGTCATCCCCAGTACGTAACCAACCTCGAAGATTAAACTTTCCTTCATTCATTACTTTTTGAGATTCTTCAGTAAACAATGTCATTTCAAGCTCATCTTCAAAACTGGTAACAATGTTATCTACATAGAAAGAGTGAATAAGTTTATGCAACATATTTTTATCATAGTGAGAATTTTCTATATATTTCTGCAAATGAAATTCTATTACAGCTGCCAAAAGAAAAGGGCTACTTTTCACACTAAACAGTACTCTGGTATGACAAAATACTTTTAGCTCCTTTTTATTCACATCTTTCCACCAAAAGAATCTAAGATAATGTCGATCATCGGGTTTTACACTAATTTGTAAAAATGCCTTTTCTATGTCTACTATGGCTGCAAATTTACCCTCCCGAAATCTTAAAAGAATGAAATGTATTAGCTCTATTAAATTTGGATCATGCTCTAAGCACTGATTTAGAGACAGAGAATGCTTTACTCTTGCAGAAGCGTCGAATACTGGCCTATTGGGGTAGAATTATTTTCCTTTATAACTGGTCGGTGTGGCAAATAGTGTCCATCAATAACCTCACTTTGTTTGACTTCTTCGATTATACCTAAATCGAGCCAACTGTCGAAAACCTTGTACAATGTAAGCAGGTTTTGTGAGCGAAGTTTCTGCGTTGTAGATTCTAAACACTTCATGGGCTAAATCCTTATTGGTGGGTAATGGTAGGTGATCTTCAGACCAGGGCAAAACAATTTCATAGCACCCTTCACTGATCAGGGAAACAGAATTTTGAAATTTCGTCTTTGTAAATCTCTTTTTTGTGGTCGGGTCAATTATTCCAATGATATCAAGATTCTAGAGTTCAGTAATAACTGCATCCTTAACTAACATATTTGTAACTACCAACGTAGAATTGGCTTCAGAAGTTTGATATGGCATCTTTTCCGTTAAGATCCAAACTAAATATGTTTCTACAGCAACAAGTCCACATGGCAGAATAACCTTTCCATTAAAGGGTTTACCCGCTACATCAGCCCTGATTAATAGATCAATTTCTAACGATTCTTGTTCAGAGATTAATTGATCAGTTACAGTAATATTATGGTATTCAAGCTCCTCTACACATGGTTTTAATGTTGGAATGGGTATAGCTGAACAAATTGTTTGCTGGTGAAGGACCTCAAAGTTACAATTATAATGACCTTTCAAACTGCCTATGAATACTCTATCTAAAATGTTTCTCAGGATGTGCTCTGCCTCCAAATAAATTATGAATAACACTTTCTTTAATAAAATCATATTTCATTTCTCTCTCTACACGTTTACTCAGATAAGATCGTTGACTCCCAGAGTTGACAAGTGCACAAACTACTTTCCACTTATTTCTTGCACCTCGTAATCGTACATACAATGTTTGTAAAAGAACTGTACAACATGTGCAATTGCTTAAAACTGCATCATTGATCATATTTTGACTCACTTTCACCAGCATTCGTATTCGATTTATGTTCTTTAAATTTACCTTCATTACACATTATAGCATGTCTACTCTTACACTTTTCACAATTAATATTGCATTTGCAATTGCAAGCTCTATGACCGATTTGTAGGCATAAGAAACAACCCTTTTTTGCTAAGATTTTCCTTTCATCATCCTAACTCAAGTTTAACGCGATTCTGCAAGCTTGTGAATCAAGCGTTTTCTCTCAGAATGAGCATAGTGCTTATTTATTCCAACGAGTCTCAGCATTGTCAAAAAGTCCGATTGCAGATGGAAATTGTTTATCATTATTAGGAGATGTAGAATAGGAATATTTCACTTTACGTTTTGCCTCTAAACCAAACCCCTCTTTTGCTATTGAAATTCGTTCTTCCCCTTCAACTTCTGATTTTAGAAAACTCATAAGATCGGTCATTTTATTTGGCATTTTCTTTGTTTCATTTATTAAACTAATACTTTTTCCCATACTCAAATCATGTCTTCTGGTCTGAATGATCATGAATTGTACTTTTTGAAATATTTAGTCTGTGTGATAGTTCCTGAACTGTGTATTGTGGATTTTCAGCGATGGCATCTTTTAATAGGTCCTCGTTTACAGAGGATGGTCGTCCAGAGCGGGCATCATTTTCGAGACTGAAATTTCCACACTTAAATTTATCAAACCACCTTCGAACTGTGTCGTCAGAAACAGCACTTTGTCTTTATACATCGCAAATTTTACGAGCAGTTTGACTAGCATTTTTTCCTTTCTTAAAATAAAAGAGCATAATATGACAAAAATGAACTTTTTCGTTCTCCATTCTTAGCACTGCTGTGAAACAAAAATTGTGCCACAACACAAGCTAGAGTTATGCAGTGAAAGCAGAAATGACCAAATTTACACTTCTGCTTTAATCAAGGTCGCTCCTTATCGGCTGTAGCAAAATAGTAATAAGAAAGTGCGCTTCGATTTGAAAAACCACAGAACTTTCCAGATGACCCAATACAATATCTCTGGCTCGCAATCCTTCTCAGTACACTGGGTCAAATATTGTAATTTATCCTCTGGTGTGATGTCCAAGTCTTCGTGAATTTTCAAAAACTGACCCCAGAAACCAAGCCATTCCTTAACATCACCATTGAACTTCTTAAGCTCAATTTTAGGAGGTTGGAACTTTCGTTTCGATACTGTTTCATTAAGCACGCTTTTATTATCGTCATTAGTGCTTTTAACTTCGTCATTAATACTTTTCTTAACTTGAAGTTTTAGAACTGAAGAACTAAGAAGTTTAGTTTAGTTTTAAGTCTTATATATCTTTCCTTATACTCTTCAAAAATTTTGTAAGCCTGATTAAAACTTTCTTGAGAACAATCATCTTCATCTGATATCAAAGCAATAATTTCTTTTTCTTTTGATTCAAGTTCTAACCATTTTTCATGTAACTGAGCCATTAAAATTTCAATTTCATCAATATCACGTTCCTCCTTTTCTAAACATTCATATAACGCATTAGCCATTCTAGTGAAACCACTTCTTAGAGGAGTACGCATTTCTTTAAACTCTCCATCATAAAATTAAAGTAAATTAATTAATTTCTTATCAATCACAAATTATCAATAACAAATTCCAAGTCCTATCGCAGATGCCATTTTATGTAGCAGATCGTCAACGTTAAAAAACTACCAGTCTTTTTTATCTGCTTAATCTCGGAATTTGTTTCTTATAGTTACTTTTTGGAGAGTAAAGTACATCTAATTTATATCAAAAATAATGTAATAGTAGAAACTTACATGTGGCTCCCGACATGTTAAACAAAAAAGCATAGATAGTCCTCAAAAATTTTTAATGTTCTACACTTGAACCGATCATACGAGTGTCTGTCTTCGCCTCCCAAAGAACGTATACATCTCAAAGCACAACAGATTTGTGCGCCTTTCTGGCGCCGAAAATATAAACACCAGTCCACTGGCGACGGTGTAGGATCAACTCTGAAAGTCTTCTCAGCAAAAAGGTCTGGTCAGGTTGCGACATCAGCCGGGTTTAAATTACTAAGCATATAACATTAATAGAGAGCAGGATATTACCCTTTCTGTTTTGAATTTCTATCTTAAAACCCAATTTGTTGTAAATGTTGCTGATTTAGCTTTTTTAATTAAGTTGTGTTTCATTTTTCATTTCTGGCAGTTTGTGTGTTGGTTTTTATGATTTAAAAAGCTTTCAGATACTTCTTGGAGGTTGGCTAGTATAGTTATAGTCCTGAAATAGCCAGATACTTTTTGTATTAACCTTTTATTAGTCATTTCTGAAGTTTCGCCCATTTAACTACTCATACATAGTCATAATATGTTAAAACAGATTTTATAAATATTAGTTACAGTTTTTTGGTTTCTACAATCCAAGTGTGTATTTACAGAAAACATTAAAATTGGGCTGTTACATTTTGTTTTAGAAAGCAAAAGTAATTGTTTATAATCCCAACAATACCCAACTTTTATTTTATCACTAAATTCATTCTAATTAAATTATTTTAGTCTGATTTCACTATAAAGCAATTTTCTTATGATGAATAAGTTAAAAGTGTACCCAAGTTCTTAGGCCTCAATTATAACAGATGTTTTTGTGTTATTACTTTGAAATGTTTATCTAGAAAAAAAGGATTTATGTACTAAATTGTAAAAGTACTTATTCATAAGTAAAAGGTATTTTTCCTAGTAAAATCTGTTTTTATGGCTGTAATATCTGTTCTGCCTCTTTTTTTGAAAAATCAATGCTTATTTATGTATAACCAAAATTAAAATAATTGTTTCCATTAAGAATGTAAAATGTTTTATTGTTTGTTATGTACTATATCTTGGATATATTTTTATTTAGATGAGCATAATTTCCTTTGGAGAGTTCCTGATGATGATTATGACAAATTAAAGTAAGAATTTTCTAATAGTAAAATGCAAAAAATAAATCAAAATGGCCTTCTACAAATGCAGCTAATCACAAATCATTCTAAAAAGAAACTGATGTACCTTTAAATTTATGTGATTGTATGCTATTTCTTCAAATGATCTCTGTTCTGATCTGCAAATGTCAACAAACTTATGTAATACTACAGTGATTTAAAATAAGACAATCTTAACTTTTTATTCAAAAAATTTATTTGTAGCTTTTATTTTCACATGAAATAATCAATCTATTGTGTAATGTCAATCATCCATTATCTGGATCTCTTTCTTTGAACTCTTGCAATCTGAGACTCTGGATGTTCAGTGCATTAATATATATATTGGGTGTACCGGAAAGTTCTGTTCGTTCCGGTTACAACAAGTTTCAACAAGTATGCGCATATTCATTTGATGCATATTTGGCTCTCTTTTTATCACTGAATGTATACATACTAACCTAGCAAATGAACTAAAACGAAGATGATTCATGTTAGTATTAAGTGAGACGCGATCATGTACCCATGACTACTGATAAAGTTCATTTACGCCACTGTGTTTTGTACGAATTCCAACAAGGAAGAAATGCTACAGAAGCGTGTAGAAATTTATTGAAAGTGTTTGGTGAAGGTACAGTTTCTGATAGAACATGCAGAAGATGGTTCGAAAAATTTCAAATAGGTGATTTCGACCTTTCTGATAAGCCACGCTCTGTGCGACCATCTTTGATCGACGACGATACTGTCAAGATCATGTTAGAGCAAAATCCTTTTATGACAACATCGGAGATTGTAGAAAGGCTTGATTTAGCTCAAACCATTTCGGACCATATTCGGAAACTAGGATTGGTGTGGAAATATTCGAGATGGGTGCCACATGAGTTAAGAGAAGAATTTGAATGATCGAGTCATCATTTGCACATCTCTGCTTGCACAGAACAAAATCGAACCCTTATTGGACCGGATGATCTGGGATGAAAAGTGGATTACCTATGAAAACATCGTAAGGAAAAGGGCATATTGTGAATCCGGAAAACCTGCCCCCTCCACCTCTAAACCGAAGTTGAGCCTGAGTAAGAGAATGTTTGTTGTGTATATGGTGGGACATTCGAGGACCAATACATTTTGAGCTGTTGAAACCGAACGAAAAGCTAAATTTGGAGAGGTATTGTCAGCAATTGGATAATTTAAAAACAGCACTCCAAGAAAAGAGGCCGGCGATGTTCAATAGGAAGGACATCATACTGCTTCATGATAATGCCAGGCCACATACTGCTGTGGGGACTCGTCAGAAACTCGCAGAGCTAGGCTGGGAAATTCTGTCGCATCCACCATACTCCCCGGACCTAGCACCCTCTGATTATCACTTGTTTCTGTCCTTACAAAATTTTTTTCAGTGCAAAAAATTCAAAAACGAAGAAGATATCAGACAAGCACTGGTTCAATTTTTCGCCTCTAGGGATAAGGCATTTTTTAAAAATGGGATATACAAATTGCCATCACGCTGGCAAGAAGTCATAAATAATGATGGAAATTATATTATTCAATAAAGTTTATTCAAGGTATGAAATATTTATTATTTTGTTTTCTAAAAACGGATAGAACTTTCCTGTAGACCTAATATATACATACCATTTAGCTTTATTAGGTTAGTTAAAAATAATCTAATATGAAACGTTTGTATATATATATATAGTGTATCTACAAACTTTTTATATTAGATTATTTTCAACTAACCTAGTAAAGCTGCCAAGTGATAACTAGTGGCATAGATTACTAAGATCTCTTAGCTTTCTTTCCAGTACTGCCTATTTCAAGCGAACATTTTCCAAATGACTTCACGCAATCAATATTGATTAGAAAGGATATAAAGATTGAACTTTAAATTGCAAGAGTTGTTGACTTTTGTTTTCTCTAAACAGGAAATCTCACTTTAAAGGTACATTTTGATTCAAAATTTCCGGAAACAACTAAAGAATTAAGAATATTCCAATAATTGAGTTCTAGGATGATTTTCAGAAGTTCCATTAATATGCAAAGGCTGTAATGTCCCTAACAGCGCAGTGTCAGGTCAGCACCACTGACCTCCGTACGAAAGTTCCCGAAACATCTGTTGCAGCCATCCAGATGGTTTTTAGAGGTGCAGGTGATTCAACTGTTTTCCATGAAAAATCTGGCGACAAAAAAAAATGTTGGAAAGTTTGAGCTGAGCAGAGGTCTGTTTTTGTGGTTCCCGGTTTTTAGGGCCATGGCCATTGAGGAGATTCATTTGTGCTTGTTTTGCAGTGCCCATGACCCAGGGATGCAAATCCCTATTGTAAAATATTGTACATATCGTTATTGTAAAATAAACGCAAGTTTATTTGTAATTTGGGCTATTTCGTTGTGTTCATTGGCATGCCACTCAGCCTACTACGTTACGAGACATAGCATCAAAAACTATATGTAGAAGGCTGAACATAGTTATGGTATTTTTCCTATTCATGCTTTGAATTCAGTCCTGAACTTTTGTAGATACTCTATATTTCAGTCAATTAGAACTGCTGCTAAATAACTCTCATTATATAACTGCTATCACATTCTTTGACAAAAATTTAGAACTGTAGCTTTTAATAAGAAAAACATTGGGACGCATTTATGCACTACTTGAAGGTTTTTCTTTTCTGAGAATGCCTCAAAATCAGTTATAAATTTCAACTTTCATTTTTATTGAATGTAATTTAAAAATTATTGTGAAGTTATAGTTTTATATTTTTTCAGTTTGTAAAAATTAAAGTTTGATTAGAAATCCTCAAGCAAATATTATCAAGGGCAACATAAAAATCACAAGATTATTGTTCACTATTATTTAAATTTTGGATGCTGAAATGAGAATGAAGGTATATTCCATTGTGCGTCTTATCTTTTATGAAATAATTACATACAATTTTATTAGGTAGATATGACTGAACTACACTGTTTTATTTGCAGATAATTCTGAATTTTTGGCATATCTTTAAATTGATTTAGCTTCAGTGTTAGTTCTTTGTCTTTCATGAGTTATGTGATAAATATTGTGCCTTTTTTATGATAGATGGCCTGTTGCTCATTTTCGTATGTCTATGATTGAAGGACCTTCATCTCCAACTGGTTATTTAGTAACTAGCAGCCACACACGTTTATATCAGGTAGTGACTTTGCCATTCTCTTTATGATACTGTTTCACAATAATTGACTAATATTCAACATAATGAGAAATTATTAGTTTTACATGTTACTAACAACAAAATATTTTGCAAGTTCATGATTCACAAAAATATGAGGGTTATTCGGAAAGTAAGTTCCAATACTGTGTAAAAAAAGGAGACAGATATGGACAAAGATACATATTTAATAACGATTTACAAACGTTTCACTACTTTTCGACATAGTCACCCAGCACATTAAGGCATTTATCGTATTGAGATACAAAGTTTTATATGCCAGCATAATAGAAGGTGGCCGCCTGTGAGGTTAGCCAGGATGTTACGGCATCTTTCACTACTTCATCGTCATCAGAACGCTGGCCACTCAAGAATCGCTTCAAGTGCAGGAATAGGTGAAAGTCACTTGGCGCCAGGTCAGGGCTATATGGCGGATGATTCATTTGTTCCCAACCGAAGGACTCGTTGAGATCTTGAGTCACACGAGCGGTATGTGGCCTAGCATTGTCGTGCAACAAAATGACACCATCGCTAAGCAAGCCGTGTCTCTTGTTTTGAATGGCATGCCGCAACTGTTTCAATGTTGCATATTCCTTGCATTCAAAAAGCAAATTACAGAATGAATTTCACAGTCGGCGGGACCTTCTATAGTCTTAAATATCTTTAGCGCAAGATTTACATGTGTTTCAGTGTTTCACTATACGTACTTTTCTGTTATGATGCATTCTTTAGTCATTGAGGACGCAATACCGCATAGGCAGATTAGCGTCATGTATCGGTGCGGGAATTATTACATTCTGGAACTTACTTTCCAAATAACCCTCGTAATAATGAAATATTTACCAGTGTCCAATAAAGTGTTTTTATGTTGAGTTGGCTGTATCCCAATTTTTTAAATATAGGTTGAAGGAATCAATTATATAAAGAATATCCCTTTTAGTATTAATATTGAGTAAAAATATTTCAACTACACCTAAGATTATTAACATTTAAAAGTATTAAAATAGTTACGTTACTTTACACAGCTATATATTGTTATTTTAAAGTTGGATTAATAACTAACTCTTTTTAATTATAATTTGATAAAATAGTTTTATAAAATAGATAATTTGATAAAATGGTTGTAACAAGATAGTGGGCTCAATCCCAATTTCAGTCATCTATAAATATTTATTGAAAACTGGCCATTTTTCTGAGGGCTAGGCAAACTGTTTTTGGTTGTATGAAGCTCTAGTTTGAAGATTTAAACTCTGCTTCAATCGACTGATTTAGTGTATAATTTCTTGGTTCTGTATGATCACATAAATGTAAATATGATTTATCCACAGGTTTAAGAAATCATGTGTTAGTTCTTTTGTTATAAACTAAAATTACAACGAATTTTAATTGAATATGACTGGCAAAAGCCATTGTTAAAGTATACAATAACCAAATTAAAAAATATTCTAATGTAAATCAATGCAATGGATATGCAGGATATGCAACTAAAAGGTGTTTACTGAAGTGGAGGAATGACTTATTTTGAGTAAAAGAAATTTATATATGTAGTTATTTTCTTAATTGCTCTGCATATTTTTGCAAAATGATGCTCACATATGTTTGGAGTGTTTCAAATTTATAAATTAATCTTGCAACTTTTATTTTATAGGTTGGCTTGAAAGCAAGCTATGTTCCAGTTACTATGGATACATATTATGCATCCACCCCTTTACATCCAATTTGGAATTCTGTTCCTGAAGGGCTATCACATTATATTTATTTACTTCAAGATCTTATCCTACCTTTTCTAAAATTGCAGTGAGTTACCAATAACATTGTTCACTTGTATTTGAATTAGTTCTTTTTGTTAAATCATTTGTCATTTATTATATTGTCATCTTACAAGTAAAATATATTAAATCAAAAGACAGTTCTGAGAAAATGGACTTGAAAAAATTCTACTCTGTATACTTTACTCATTAAGTGTGTTTCTCAAGATCAAATCTAACCTTCATGCAAATTCTGACTTTGTGTATTTTACTTGTAAACCAATGATACATTATGAATATGACTCATTTTTTGCAATATACAGTATTTTATTACCTTTTTATTAATCTAAATAAATGTGAGGTTTCACAGGATATTTTTATCCTTTAATTTAAATAATTCCTTTCTTTTAATCTTAGGAATGCACAGAGTCGTCTTAGCTCCAATATTCTTTTCTTCGGTCCACCATGCTGTGGGAAAACAACTGTTGTAAAAGCTATCTGTAGATGTCTGAATCTTCATTTATTTCAGGTACAAATTTATATACATGTAATGAAACCTGGAAACATTTCTATTTAATACATTACTTATATTCACTATTCATTTCTCAATAAAATTTTCAGGCATGTATTTTAATAAGTCAATATCATGGCATTTCTGTCTCAGAAGCCTGTCCCATAATCTCTCGATTTGATGATCTCTGCTTATTTCACATACTTTTCTTCCACTTCTTACTCCTCCATGTAAATCAAACATTTAACTCCTGGGTCTGCTATTTGTAGTTCATCATCATAATGCCCTTTTATTATCCTACTATTCAAACGTCCAACTTGCAATAATGTAGATAACTTTTTATCCTTTATCATGCTTAAAGTTAAATATAATATTCAAATACTTTCAATGAGAAATTGCACTCGTTAAGTAAATAATAAATCATGGCATAAATGTAACAATTAGTAATGCAAGTGATGTTGTCGCGTCCATTTCTGAGTCAGATGTCACCATGTACATTTTACACAGCTTTGGCAATGTCAATTATTTTCTCAATGTAAAGCTATTCTTCAGGATGGTAATGGTTTGAAGAGCAGCTATTATTCCACAACAGGTTAATATATGATTAGGAGTGAGTTCAATGCCCAGACAGTTACAATGTCTTTGTTTTGGTTCCATCACTGTTAATTTTCATGCTTTTAAAATGTCCTGTTCTTAGTCTAGATAGTGTGGTGGTGGTTTTTTATCAGTGTTAATTTCACAAATTTGTTGTTTCATTGTAATATTTTGTGGTGTGAATTTGAATTTTACCAAAACATTAGCATCAGTGTTATCGAGGTTTGTGAAAGATTGTAGATTTATGATAAAATATGCGAGTGATAATATTTATGATGAAGTAGAAAGCACAAGCGATATTTATACAGAAACTTAGTGAAACATGCATTCTATAGTAAAAATTAAATTGTTAATAAATGTCATTTTCTATGTCTGACTGCCAATAACATGTTTAATTTTTAGTTTCATTTCGAATTGTTAATTGAGATGTAGTTTTGAGTTGTGAGTATAATTGAGTAAGTTCTGTATTATACTGAGTTCTTATGAGATTATTACTGAACTAAGATGTATTTTTGTGTTGAAGTTTATTAATGGACTTACTATTTTGAGTTGTAAATATTCGTGAACAATGAAGCATATCAAGAGTAAGCTTCAATGCATACTCATTATTTACTATTATTCTGCAAAAGATAATGATAAGCACTTAAATATTAATAAATGTTTTCTAGAGCCCATTGTTTTCTTACAATAATGGGATTTACAGCTAGAATCTTAAATCATCTTTTTAATTGTCAATTATAAGACCTATAACTGTTTTTTTTAGATTTGACATACATGGGATTATAAATTACATTAGTAAATGTGTTATTTTGTAACAACTTTATTTTTATTAAATAATATTTAATTGAATATTGGTAGAGCATTTGTTCCTTATTTTATATTTCTATTTGTGTTCAAGTTAAGTTGTAATTTAAATGTGTTTTTTTTTTATTTTTAAACATAATTTGCTTTTTAGATTAACTGTCATGAATTAGTTGGAGAAGTAACATCTGTTGTAGAAGCCAGACTGAAAAATAAAATAGAAAAGGGTAATATGCTTTTATGTATTCTGTTCTGCAAATAGTTAACAATTATGAAATTCAAGATTTAAAGGTTCGCTCAATCAACTAGTGTTTGATAACCCATGTTACATGTGTCCACACTTTATTTGTGATTCCATTATTTTACACACACATTTAACTAAAAAAATATGCCTATCATTTTCCTATGTACGTATTTCAATATTTTTCAGGAGAATCTAATGCCCCATGTGTCATACTTTTAAAAAACATTCATCTAATTGGAAAAGAAAAAGAAGCTTCCAGTGAAGGTTAGTGATCTCGTTCTTAACTGAATAATTTGAAATACTATTTTGATTAACAAAGAGCAACTGCAGATCATAAAATTATTTCCTTTCCTTTTTCAGATTCTAGAGTCATACATTCATTAGCTAATCTTTTGAAGAAAGCTAATAACAGTGCACGTGAATGGCCTGTTGTTATCATAGGAACAACTCATGAAGTGAAGCTGAACAATAACTTAGTGTCGTCGTTTTTACATTCGGTCTATATGAAAGTAAGCTGTTTGCAATTTTATGGAAATAGTTATTTATATTTTCTTCTGTTCAAAATTGACAGGTAGTCATGTTTTGCTCCTATAAATTTAGTTTTAACAAGTTTTTAAACCCATTCATATTATTTTGGCACTTCACTTTTCTGAGTATTTTTGCTTTTTTGATGCTAATTCCGACCAGTCAACAATAAATCCTTTCTTCTAACAATCTATATTCTGTTTCTTTTAAATTGGCACATCGAGATCAGGTACCTCCTCATTTTGAGTGATTACTGGGATCCAGACCTATGAATGTTCTTAAAAACTGCCTTTATTTGAAAAATATCCTTCTAAACAGTTTGTACAGTTGCCTTTTTCGAAATTATTAATTAAGTAAATTCGGACTTGGGCAGTCATAAACTAGAATTGTGTTTTCTTTTACAAGCTGAACTGAAGAATCAAAAAGAAAGAAAATCCTCTCATAATCACAATAATGACACAAAACCTACAAAATGTCCTCAGAAAAAGAGGCTCCAAATGCAAATATCATAGTCTAGGCCTCAGTCATTACTGTTTCTGTACATCTATGTGTATATTTGTTCACAAAATAAATTTGAAAGGGCATCCAAGTAAAACAATTTGGCAACTGGGGAAAACACTTAGGTGCCTTTGACACTTGACTTTCAGCTCCTAATTTCTAACATTGGTATTTCCATTAGAGTGAAGTTATTTTTAAAGGATATGTGATCTCTTCCATTGATATTTCTAATTTTATTTGTTTTTATTACATGAATTAAATAAAAGAATGAAATCTTAAATGTTTTTATAAATAGAAAGACACTAAAACCCTTTTATCTACAAATATTGTTTTCCAAAACATTTGTATTTATATATTTTTGTAGGCACCAACTGAAGAAGAAAGGTCATTTTTACTACAGGACCTTTTAACTGTATGTGATGTTAGTAGTGATGTATCCACTCTTTATTTGGCCCAAAGAACGGCTGTAAGTTTCAATACATTTTTCATTTCCCTGTTTTTGTATGTAATTATGTATGTATTTGTATGTATGTTTGAATTATTACAAAATTTTAAAGCCATCGATTTTCAAATCCAAATACATCTTAAGTATCTACCTGTTGACTATCTGAAGTTTCTAGACTATAAAATCACAAGCAACACAGTTAAGACCATGGAAAGCAATACCAAAATTTCTGATTTCAGACAATGGACAAGCCTATTTTCTAGTAACCTACCACAACCTTAATAAGTAGGGGAAGATTGTGATGCATTGAAGATTTCATCTAAAGTGGATGCATGGCTCATACATGAACACAAAAATTGGGAACTACAGTAGAGTCTCATTTAACCAGCCTTCGCTCATCTGACATTCCGTCTTATCCGACGCCTCCAAAATAAAAACATGCATAAATCGGCGATGGGAAAAGTGTGCCACTTGTTTACAAGCGTGAGACATTTTAACACAACTCTTGTCAATAGCGATAGCAACGAAATTGATGATCAAGTATCATCAACTGTTGATCCTCTCAGAATCTCTCATAACTATGGAGTTAGGGCTCTAGAAACTGCCATGAAATACACTGAGCACAAGAAGCTATGGGGATCGACATAATGATGCTGCAAAGATGGCGAGATCGTCGGGAAAGCAGACTAGGATCACAAATTTTTTTTAATCATACAGGACTGACTGGACTTTTATGGATTTAACTTCCGACAATGCTGTTACTGTAAGTTCATTTTATGCAATTCTATATTTATTTGTTGTCAATTTTTAATGTTAACTTCAATACGTTTCAATACAGTACGATGTTTTGGTGCTAATTTGTAAATAAATTACTATATAACGTTATCATGTATTGAATTGGGTTTTTTCTGTTAATTTGTCGTAAAACGTGATCCGTTATATGTATTAATAATATATATATAACGTTATCGTATATTGAATTGGGTTTTTTCTGTTAATTTGTCGTAAAACGTGATGTTTAGGTGCTTAATTTGTAAAATTATAACATAGTTTGACATTTATTAGGTTTATCCGACGTTCTGCCGGCCCGTTTTTGTCGGATAAGCGAGATTCTACTGTATTATATATTAATTTTACAAACAATGATTGCTGATTCTAAACTACTGCACTATCCTAAGTCGAGAGAGTGGTACTTGAAGTGGAACACTAGCGATACCTACTGTCACCAATAAGAGATCAGACATTGATGAGTTGGCAGCTATCTTGGTGCTTGTCAAGCAAAATAACAAATTTAAGCATAGCATCAACATCTGCCACATAGATACACACAGCACAAACTGCAGGGTTTATACAATGATGGATTTACTCATTGAACTTTCACCCCAGAAAAGGTTTACCCATAAAATGTAGACTTTTGATCCGATCTTATTTTCCAAGGGCAAGAAGTGTTATGTAAATTGCACAATATTTTATGTGAAAACAAGCAATATACCTTGAAGCAAAGATTAGATGTTACTATCATGTGCCAAAATAGGTTTACACATGCATAGGTCTACTGATGTGCATCATGAGTCATTGTGCATTCATTTTTACTGGCAGCAGCAGATTTTTACTTGAATAAACCCTTTGTGTAAAGCACATTAATGTCATGATTGAAGGTGGTGGGATTGTATGACCTATGGTCATGTCATGTATCACCAGGGATATTGGCCAAATGTGTTTGAGTAGCATTTCTAGTTCACTAGATAAATTAAATAAGTGCTTTATTCATTTAAGTAAGATTTTTTCTTTATTGCGAGATATTTACTTGATCTGCTAAATTAACCATTCATTTCAAAAAGTATAAATTAGCTTGTGTGTGCATGTGAACCTATAATCTTTAAATTTGAAAAAAAATACCTACTAATTTGCAGAAAATTTTAAATACATAAAATGTTTAATTTTTAAAAGTAATGAAAACATAAAATTTAAACAGAATTAAAATTATTCCCAAATTAAAATCCTGTGGAAACAGAAATCACTTTTTATCTGTATGAATTTGCATTGAAGTAATAAAAGTTTGATTTAATTTACTATTTCGCAATTAAGATAGAATATGCTAGCATCTATGTTGAGTTTTAACATTTTCTCTGGAAATTGTGTGAAATTTCATTTTTGATAAATTTTGATTATCAAAAATGAAACCATTTCTTTCATTTTCTTATCTTTAAGCATTATTTGTTTCCAAATTTAAATTTAAAAATTGTATGCCTTTCTTTTTAGGGATTTGTTTTAGGTGACTTGTGTGCTCTGGTGAATCAAGCTATAAGAAATGCATACAGTAGGATTCGAAAATATGTGTATGGTCAATTTATGCTTTCTTTTATTAATTTTATCTTCTGGGAAACATTGAGAAAAGCATTGTCCTCCCAATCGCTCCATACTATCAATTTGTAGGGATTCTTTTAAAGTTATGTATAAAAATTATTATTTGTGGATATACTTGCTTTTTAATAGCAAAACAGTTTTTGTCTAGAGGTTTGAACTTTTATCTTATTATTTCACATGAAAGAGAGGTTATAAATATTATGAAGGAGTACCTAAAAATCCCATCCTAAATACCAATGGTTTATTAGCCTTGAACTGATGTTTATGTACTTTGTATTTCAATGATTCCTGTATTATGTATGCTATGTATCTAATGCAATGTTTCTCAACCTTTTTGGTTGACGGCCCACTAAAAATATCTGGAATTATTTGCGGCACACCTGAATATAAAAAATGTAATAGTTGTATGATACAAAAAAACAAAACAAATTATTTATTTACAAAATTTATTCAATGAGAGGGCTGAGCCTGTTTTCTTAAACAAATTCAATCAAAACGAGGTTCCAAAGTCGCCAGACAAGTTCGCATTTCATCGTCAACTTTTAAAAGTCTTTCTCGCTTTTTGGACTTGATTTCTGTCAATGCTGAAAATCCAAATTCACAGAAATATGAAGATGCAAAAGGCAGAAGAATTTTAATAGCTTTCAAGCTGATTGCAGGGTACAAACTTTTGACAGAAAGCCAAAACTCATCCAAATTTTTCTTGAAGAATGTTGAACAGTAAAACTTATCGTTTCTCAAATCAATGAGCTGTGTTCTTTTTCTGTTGTCAAATTTGGTGTCTTGCAAATTACAAATGGGTTGATTAACCATTCATATTCGTCAACTGAAAGCGAAGGAAAGTAGCTTTTAAGTGAGGTTTGAAGTTCGTCAATGGTGCTTATAATTTCGTCTGCAATTTTTTTTTCGGCTGAGATTCATTGACATCTGGAAAGCAGTCAAAATTTCCTTTTGATATTTCAGATTTCCAGTGTTAATTTTTCTTCAAATGACTTCAGTTTTGATGTTGATGTGACGATATTCTCGGATGGACCTTGAAGACTTAAATTTAGAGAGTTCAGCTTTTCAAACAAGTACGAGAGAGATTGAACTTTAAGCCACCAAATCTTATCATGAAGAGAAAATTCAAAAGATGTTTTTTTGACCTCTCAGAACAGAATCATCTCTACTTTCAGGTGTATGAGTCGTTTCAAAACCTTTCCCTTCGAAAGCCAATGCACTTCGGTGTGATATAAAAGACTTGTGGTCGGAATCTTTTGTGTCACACATCTGAGAGAAAATTCGGGATTTAAGAGGTCGACTCTTAATGAAATTGACCACTTGGATGACTTGGTTCATAGCAATCAACATATCTGGAGTTAAAGATTTTGAAATGAAATATTCTCTGAATCATGCAGTGGATGCTTACAATATTTGGATTTTCTTGGTGCACAAGTGTGATAAATCCTTTTTTGTTTCCCAACATTGATGGACATCTGTCTGTGCAAACACCAACACAGTTTTTCCACAGCAAACCAAAGCTTGAAATATTTTCTTTTACAAGATCAAATATGTCTTCCTGTCGTCGTTCAAATTTTTGTTCTTCAAATTTTTGCAGAAAAGATACTCATTCAAGAATTTTTCATCTTTAACAAATCGAATGAAAGCAAGGGGCTGTGCTTTTCCACTGATATCTGTCGATTCATCCATCTGAAGTGACCAGAGTTCACTGTTGTGCGATTCGAATGCTCGACAAGTCTGAAGATAAATCTTCGATTTTGCGTGATATTGTGTCATTGGATAATGGTACTTTCTTGACCTTCTCTGTCGCTTCCTTTCCCAGCATTGTTTCGACAATGATAGCTAATGTTGGTGCAATGATGGACTTGGCATCGGTGTGTGCTTTTTTACATTGTGCTATTAATTATGCAACTTTGTAGCTGGCAATCAATCCATTTTCTGGCATCTTCATATAGTTTACAATTTTTTTTGCTGTTTTATTTTGCTGCGCTGCCAGGTTTTCAAAATATTCTCATGGTTTGTTTTTGACCTCTGGGTGTGAAGTTTCCAAATGTCTTTTCAGTTTACTAGGAATGAGAGCTTTATTTGCAAGTTTCTTTTTGCAGACTACACAGAATGGTATTTGAGGGTCTTCTGTTTCAATTGCAATGAATCTGAATTCGATGTAGTCATCTTTATACTTCCGTTTGTTTATCTTCTGTTTGTGAAGCACGAGATTATATTAAATATTTGTCCATTATTGCTAAAACATTTTTTTAAATAGTTCACAGCAATGCAATCACATTAAAGAAATTTAAAGACTTACTTATTTCACAAATCTTTTGATTTTAAGAAAGTGACAATTTGAATCAACGTCAATTACAATTGGGAAAAATAATATCAAATAAAAACGCGGGAAAACTAAATTTAAAAAGATTTTTTAGAAACTGTTGAGGTGATTACAAATACTATTTCAAAGTTACAAAACCCATGCAATTTTAATTATTTGTCAAAAACACTCGCAGCACATTTGACAATCTCTTGTGGCACACTGATTGAGAAACACTGATCTAATGTCTGACTTTGCAAAAAAACTATAAAAAATACATGTGATAATTTATTACAAGCTAGTAGATACTCAGAATGATAGCTGTTAAATATTTTTAATTCACTTTTATAAATATTTCTATAGTTGAATATTTTTAGTTCACTTGTATTTTTGATTCCTTATGAAAAATATTTTAATATAATCAAGTTAAAGAGCAACAAATGAGGTTGTTAGGAGCAAAATTGTATTCAGTACATGTATTAATTTTGTCAAATTGTTCTCATTGTTTCAGTGTTAGCAATGCACTCAACTTACAAGAAGAGGAAGATATAATACTTGCTTCAGTTCCTATTGTTCAACGGGATATGATTAAAGCTCTTGAAACTTTGCAGTCTAAATTTGCTGAAGCAATTGGTACCCCAAAGGTATATAATTTTATGACAGAATATTTTTGATGTATTATTTCTTGCACAGCTGAGATATTAATATTGATTATCCATACATATTTAATAAACATATTAATGAAATTACATAAATAAAATCCAGAGACTTTACATTCCTTTTGATTACAGGATATACTTTCTAACAACAATTGTTGAAATTTCTTTCCTTATCAATTAAAAATGTAGAAAAATTATCTATTAGCTCACCTCACCACCTTTATGTATACATAATAACTTCACTGCCAAAAGTTTTTCATTATATTTAGGTATTCAGTGTTTTTATCTCCCTCTTTTTGTTTAATATAATAAAAATTTTCAATAGTTGATAATTTTTGCTACTGGAATATTTTCATTGTAACTCAATTTTCATGTCCTAATATCACATTAGACAAAAAATTAAATTACAATGGCAGAATGGGATGACAATACTTATGTATGTGTTGCCTGTGACATGTATGTTACATTCATCTGTGATAATAAACATTTGATATCAAAGTACACACATCTGCAGAAAACATTCTACATAAAAATAATTTTAACAAGTTGAATATGATTATAATATATAGATAATGAGTCTAGTGTATAGATAACTTGTATTGAGTATTCAGCATGTATTGAAACCTCTATCTATGATGTTCAGATACAGTTATTCTTAAATCAAGGGGCTCTCCCTTGTTTAAGAATGGACCAATAAAGATAGAAAAGCAATATTCATTGGATTGCTTTACAAACTATGCCCATTTCGCTTGCATGCAATGCTCTCTAACATAAAGCATTTCGTAAATGTTTATGTAAAATAAAAATATATCCAGAAAACTATTGCCAATCCTCTAGAATAAGTCATGACATTCTATATCGATGTATTGCAGATAACACTTTGATAATTTTTTCTAATTTTCTGATAATCTCTCAAATTTAGTAAAACATCAAGACAATTCTGTTATTGAGGAAGTACTTTCTAAATTAACTTACTGTTCTCTCTTTTTACCTTTCCTGTAAGGATTCATTTTATCATGCCTCCATTATGGATGTAATACTTGATAGACAGATGTAAAAATAATTTTTATGTATGAATTTGAAAGAACTCAATGTGCATTTTCCTTGTTTCAAATCTGGTGAAAAAATGTGTACTTTCATTGACAAATTTGATTCATGAGCTGAATCGCATAGTATTTTATCTAGTCATTACCTTAGAAGCATAAGTGATATTTTTTTCATGCCATGTAAAAAATATATTGAAAGATTGGTGTTGAATCAGTTGGTCTTCCAAACACGGTGATGCTGAAAATCAGTTTTGAGATAAACTGATTTTTTATATAGTTAGTTTCCAGCGCATCTGTATTAAGTTATACAGTATACACAGCATAATTTCAAACAAAATTTGTTTACTCTAATATTTCATTCTATTTGCATTTGTTCAAGTAACATTTTTTGTTAGATTCCTGATGTAAAGTTCGAGGACATTGGAGGCTTAGCTCACGTGAAGCAAGAAATTTTAGATACTATTCAGTTGCCATTAGAACATCCTGAAATTCTTTTCTCTGGTCTAAGGAGATCAGGTGTGTTGATTTTTTTTTGTTTCTTTAAATGATTTATTTACTCAACAATTTGTAAAATATTCAAGACTAGTTTGTGTAGAACATTTTTAGGAAATCTATCCATGGTATTTTTTTAAACCTGTTGCTACAGTAATTTTCAATGCAACACCTAATTTATAATTTTATTTTAAATTCCTGATTACACATAATTACCACTGAGCTATCATTTAAATTGTGTGGTCAAAATTTAAAATAAAATTTTAATGTTTCGTTTAAAAGATTGTTGTTTTAATTTGTATAATAGTTTTCTACATTATATTCTATAATTTTGTTAGAATACTTCCTGAAACCTACAGGTAATTTTCTTTTTATAGCATCAATTCTTGATTTAAAATTATGTTCAATATTTCCTGTAATTAAATATTTAATCTATTTTCTAGGTGTTCTACTCTATGGTCCTCCTGGCTCTGGTAAAACATTGCTAGCAAAGGCAGTGGCTACAGAATGTTCTTTAAATTTCTTGAGGTACATAATGTAAAATTATTTTCCTTATATTTTTAAAAATACTTCTTAAAAATGAATTATAGGTATTGATACATGTGTGTTATGAATGAGATGTTGTAGAAAAAATTGTCTTCAATTTATTAAAAGAGCAGTTATTTTTATTCTTTAATAATTTCATATTTTAGCAATTGCTCCATAAATTATCAAATTTAACTTCACAAAAAGGCATATACTTACATGGTATGAAACTTTTAAATTTTAGCAGAAATGAAGACCATTTTTAATGTAATGTGAATTTCATGCAAACCAGGATAGATTTTTCTGTAATTTAGATCTTTACTCAAGCAGACATTTTCTTCATAGAAAAAGAGTTTGGTCAAATTCATAAAAATAACAAAAGCAAAATTATCAAAAATCATAATTTCATGTCAATAATCATTAGATAATTTCTATGTTGGATAAAATAATAAATTAGGGTTAATGAAATATCTACAATTTCTGAAGTAAAAAACTACAATTTTTAAAAACATTGCACATGGCATCGATTATTTCTCACAAAAGTTGACTAATTGAGTAGTTATTTAAACTTTTTTATGAATTGTAGTAACAAAATCTTTTAACTTGGTTTAGTAATCCTTTTCATGTTGGAAAATCATGCCAGTTTTATCTAATTATAAAGTAATAAAAATGGGAACAATCTACTTAATTTCATATTAGCTATTCCATGAGAATAAATGACATGTCTTTAAGTCTGAAATTTAAGAGTTAACTAAACTATATTTGTATTTATAATATCAAAATTCTAAGTATTCACATATATTTAAATTTATTTTACATAGTGTGAAGGGTCCTGAACTAATTAATATGTATGTTGGGCAAAGTGAAGAAAATGTTAGAGCAGGTATGACGTATGGCAAAAACATTTTTAATAATTCAAATCAACACATTTACTTAAGCAGTCATTAAATGTAGTATTCATTTTCTTGTAGTGTTTAATCAAGCTCGGAGTGCAGTTCCATGCATTATTTTCTTTGATGAATTGGATTCTCTAGCACCTAACAGAGGACGCAGTGGCGATTCGGGTGGAGTAATGGATAGGTATTAAAAACTTTGTTTCTTGTGTGTATAAACTGTTTATTTTAGTATTTTTATAGATAATTGAACCAGAACAAGCCTGTCTCTTGTGAAAGAGTGCAGGTCATACTTATGTCTATTCGATGATAATATCAAAAGAAAATTGTTCTGCAGAGGATTCCATCTCATTGGTGGAATCCCCAGTAATGAGGCCACTGATTCCCTTGGTAAAATGCATCTATATTATCCAGTCTAGCATTATCGAGGTGACATACAAATCTGCTGTCTTGTTTAAAAATCAAAAATGATTTCATGTCCAATTGAATAAGATTTTCTGAATCATTTGAAGAAAAAGGCTGTTGCCTCTTTTCATCTCGTGGCCAGACATGGTTATCTTGCATCATATTGATATCCTGCCTATCCTGATATCATTGATTGCCTATCCTGATATCATCATATTGATTTTCTTACCTATCCTGTCCCCTCCTCAAAGGTGCTGATATCGTGAATACTTCTCATCTGGCTGTATGCTCCACACTGTTTAGTATTGATCTTTTCTCTGATTACTGGGAGGCTATATGTTTTCACTCTAATAGCCTTATTTACATTATATTTAACTTCTTTTTATTTATTTACTTTGCCTATTTGTGTTATTTGTATTTTTATTTATGTTTTGTTCTCTGGGGCACAGCTTATCCATGTTTGGATTTTGTGCCATAAAACCTAAGTCAACCAACAAACCACCTCTGCCTAAGGATGTTTGTCCTCGGTTGTTTGTGCTTTAGAAATAAAAACATGATTGTTTTGAACTATACTCAGGGTCAAGTTAATTGGATTATATAGAATACTATACAGATAAGTAAAAAGCCTGAATGCATTGCTCTGATTTGCTAAGAGTAAAATTACACTCATACTGTCTGTATACCAGGAGAACTCGACACAAGATGTGGATTTGGTGATTGCTTAAAAACAGGTCTTGTACATTTAGAGTGGGGATGAGGTTTAGGTGCTGAATACTTTGGCAATGTTTTGAATGTAGATCCTTACAATCATGTTTCCTCTTATGTCACAAATGCCTGGAGAGCCAATTGTTGCTAAGTAGAACAAACTCAAATGTTTTAAAAATCCCCTGGGACCACTGTGGCTCAGTGGGTTCACCCACTGTGCTAGCAACCTGCAAATTGAAGGCGTAGAACAGGTTTGATTCCTTAGTGGGTATATTTCTCTCATCTGTGTTTAGTAAAACTTTCCTTATGTGTGTATGTCCATTACTTAATATTGCTTATCTTGTACTTGGTGCCGCTTGGCCAAATATGGCCCATGTACCATAAGACCCTATCGACCCACCATCAAGAAACCCTATAGAAAATGGGCAAAATCACGTTTCTATGGCAATAGACAGCCGTTGATTTTCTGTCAGAAGCTTTTCTCGTGGTAGATAGATAGCATGTCACATGGACAAAAGATTAAATAATTGTTTGGATGTATTAGATGTGGGCAGTCAGTAAAACAAAGATAATAAAATTAAAACAAAAGCATAAATTTTAAATAAATGTTCCATATATTCAATTTGTATTCCAAATTTTATTCAGCATTCATTTTTTCTAAGGTACACTTGTAGTGTTTCAAGAACTATAGTGTAATGATAGAGGGATATGAGTTGTAGAGCT
Source organism: Meta bourneti (assembly GCA_933210815.1). Taxonomy (NCBI): domain Eukaryota; kingdom Metazoa; phylum Arthropoda; class Arachnida; order Araneae; family Tetragnathidae; genus Meta; species Meta bourneti. The sequence continues at coordinate 35,172,998 of OW119927.1, read as the reverse complement.
AGTATCTATCAAGTTAAGTTTCCCAAGTATAGTTCATTTTAAAGTGCATAAATATTAAACTAAATTTATTTAATATGTATTGCTGCTATCAACTTCTCACCACACTAATTTTAGTCATTCTGACTTACTAATGAGTTATTTTTTAGTTATTCAAAAGTGTTAGTCATATGAATTGTTTATTATGAAATTATTCATTGTTAATTTTGAAACATGTGGAATTTCAAGAATTTTGGATATTTACATTGTTATTTTGCTGTGTTGATTTTTCCAAGACTTGTCTGTGCATCCACTTTTATGCTGTTTTTTTTACATTTAGAGTTGTATCACAGCTGTTGTCAGAATTGGATGGTCTTAATAAGAAATCAGAAGTGTTTGTGATTGGTGCAACTAATAGACCTGATCTAATTGATCCTGCTCTTTTAAGACCTGGACGGTAAATAACTAATGACAATTTTTACAAGCATACAGTGAGTAAAAATGTTTCCGTGCGCACTTACTATTCGAAATAAATGGCTTCGTTATTTGCATTATGATATAAGTATTGAAGAAATGAAAATGGAAAAACAGATTAGTATAATTGCATAGAAAGCTTCTATTGCATTTAAACAAAAAATATTAATATAATTTAATGCATAATTCACAATGACACAAAAATGTGGCAAATATAAAGCAAAAGAGTACAGTGAAAAGTATTTCGTTAAATCTTATTCCCCATGTTTCATCATTTAATGGTCAGTTTTACCTGCTTTTGTTTTAATGACCTCTCAGAAGTTTAGGCATGACTTCCACAAGTTTTTTTTTGTTTCTATAGGAATTTTGTTCCAGACGGTCAGAATGGCACTTTTCAGGTTATCCTTGCTGCTGGTATCTTAATTTTTCAGTTCTCGACCGATTTCTTTACATAAGTGTTTCATGGGGTTTAAATCAGGAGACTGATGGTGTGTGAAGTTGCTGTGACATATGGTTTCGGTATCATTCTTTACAGAATGTTGCAGTGTGTTGAATCGTTTTCCTATTAGAAGATAAATGGTCTTCCAAGAGACAGTTTCGTAGCAGTAGCAAGGACATTTTTTTTCAAAATGTCCAGGTACACATTGCTATCCATGTTGCCTTCAACAAAACATAAATTATACATACTAGAAGAATTCATGCAACCCCATACCTTTACATTTCCTCCGCCGTGTTTTACAGTTCTATATGTTTTTTGTTTGCATTTAATGTTTTGGTTTTCTCCATGGCATAACTTGTCCATCTGAACCATAGAGACAAAATTTTGATTCATCTCTGAAAAGTACAGAATACCAGAAAGTTAAGGGCTTACTTACATACTTTTTTGCAAACTCAAGGCTCTTCTGCTAAGTTTGATTAATAATTGTCTTCTTATTTACAACATGCCCATTGTAACCACCTTTTTTTATTTTTCTTACAGTCTGAGGTTATATTTCAATATTGTAATCAGTTTTCAACGAGGATTCAAGTTGTGCCTAATTCGTGTATTATCATGAACTTTTCGCAGAATATTCCTGATGTTTATGGCTCAATTTCTGAGGTCTTATGGATCGGTTCCTATTTTCTACATCTTATTTCTTTCTAAGTTTCCTAGTTTCTACCTAATTATATCTTTCAGTGATTTTTACCGTAGATTTAAATTTGTTTGCGATTTCGCCAATGTTTTCCTCGTTGATAAACCGTTATTTCTCAACTTTATCACAAACACGTGAATAGCTTTCTCATTTTAGGCAATCCACTAGTATAAAATTAGTTTGAAATGATTACTTACACAAAACTAAAGTTCTTTTTCATTCGATAGTTATAATTGAATGCAGGACAGCTGGACTACTTTCTATCAATTTTCATAGTGCGTATGGAAACTTTTTGCTTTTCATTTTGTAAGTTTTTCTCAAAGCTTTATTTCATTACTTTTTATTTGGGAAAATTAAGGAACTTTTGTTGTGAACACATTCTCTAGTATGAAATAGGTTTCTTGTGCAGTTTCTGAATCTTTGGTGAGATTTCTTTAGAAAATATAGTAATTTATGTCATTTTCGTTTTTGCACGGAAATTCTTTTTATTCACTGTATGTATCAAGACTTTATATCACCATGTTTTATAATATTTACAAATGTTAATATCACTACCTTAAAAAAATGTATCTTATTTTCTCATAGATTTGATCGATTGCTGTATGTTGGAATACCAGAAGATAAGAGTGCAAAGATGAATATTCTGAAAGCTTTAACTCGAAAGTAAATTGAATCTTAGATTAATTATAGCTGCAAACCTTTTATAACAATATTGAATATTATTTCATTAGCATATTTGATCTAATAATTTTTCTTGAGACAGTCATAGCATATTAGAATTGTAACAGGTACTTCATGTGACTGATTATTAGATATTTCAATAAAAGCTAGGATCTGAAATGCTAGACTTTAAAACTAAATAGAAGATATCAAGTTACAAGAATGTTACTTGGAATTAAAGATGTGATGTTCTAATTTGAAAATAATTAACTTTAGGTATTATTAGGCACATATATTCTGTTTTCCTCGAAAATGGAAATTTCTATTTCAGAAAAAAATGCTTAATGATCTAATTAAACGAATATCATATTGTTAAAATATTCTCAAAATAATTTGATTTTGTGTTTTTTCACCATATTAGGATATTAAGAATTGTTTTCTTTCTGAGCATGGTGAAATTAACTAATGTTGGAGTGTTTTCAATAGAATCTGCTATATGACCTTTATAAATAACATTTTTTCCATAAAATTTCATTATATTATCATTTTTTTCATATCATTATTTTACTGTACCTGTAATCACATTTACTGTAGATTGAAAGTATTTATTTGTGTGCTTTAGAAGTTTTAATAAATTGAAAAGTTTCTGAAACTCTTGGGTCATAACACAACTTTGTATTTAATGCTTAAAAATTCTAGCAAATCAGATGTCAATGTGTTCTAAATTTGTCTTAAGGATAAGTATTATAATGTATTCTGAAATATGGTAAGAAAAATGGATGTTAATTTAATATTTAATAAATTGTGTGTACTCAAAAATGATGAATACTTACTCTTCACAGTGGTTGTAAGAAGTGTATGTTTAGAAAAGCAATGAATAAAAATATTGCTTTACTAACTTTAGAATTATTTTTACTGTATGCATCAGTTGAGCAAAAATTCAAAAAGTATGAATTTTGTACTTGTAGGATGCCTTTATCGAAGGATGTAAATCTTGAAGAAATTATTGATAAATGTCCACCACATTTATCAGGTGCTGACTTTTATTCCTTGTGCTCCAGTGCTGTTATTCAAAGAGTAGAGAAAAATGTAGATCTTGTTGAAAAAGGTTTGTTTGCTGGAATTATTGTTATTGGATATTTTACATCATATTTATGTTTTACGTATATTATCGGTCATAATGTCCATTTTAGTACTTGACCTTGTGTGTGTTTAACACCTCTGCTTAAAGACATTTTTCACGATTAAGTTGATAGTTTTGTTGAAAAAATTATTAAACAAGAAAAAAACTGAACACTGAATTTTTCAATTAGAGCAGAACACATGTTAATTTTTGGGTTTTGTCTTTGACAGTGTATTTTTGTTATTCTGTTGATTTTTATCTGCAAATTTTAAAGTATAATTCATTTCAAATTGGGGTGGTGCCATGGTTTAGTGTGCTTGCCCACTGCACTAGCAACCTGCAAGTTATAGGTACCACAAGCTCGATTCTTGTAATTTACCCTGTGTATCTTTCTCTTCTGTGTCAATATATTCATTACATGACATTGTCTGTTTTGTATTTTGCACAGATAGGGCTCTTGTATCATAAAACCCAACTAACCATTTCAAATTTGCTTGCACCATCTCTGATTGTGTTATCTATTGTACTTAAATAGTAGAAATATAATTATTATTTATGAACATTTGCGCTATATACATAAATTTGGTAGTGACCGTAGAGACACCTACAAAAGCAATTTGTAAATTTCTAATTTAGTTTAACAAAATATTTTTGTGTGTACATTATTTTGTTAGTGATTGAATATTAATAATGCTATATTGCTTATTTTTAGGAGAAAAAAGCATGGAAGAATTGAACAACGAAATCCATACAGAGGATTTTTTAATTGCTATGTCAACACTTGTACCATCAGTATCACCTGATCAGTTCAAGCAGTATCAAACTATCAAATCAAAAATTCAAAAGAAATGATTCAACTGTCTTTCGAATTTAAATATATTTTGTAATTTAAAGTTCTGAATACTGTAATTTATGCAAATTGTTCAATTTGTTTTCCTTTGATTGTGAAGAATAAATTTTTTAATTTAAAACTCGTACTTTTTCCATTGGATTGACTTGTGCAATGCTATAATTATTTTATGTAAATATTGTGCTATCGGGGTTTTTGTTGATCTCAAAGTTTAATAAATTCAGTTTTATTAATTACAATTTTTCATATTTGTAAAGATGTAAATATTTTTATTTCACTGTAGATGTGAAATTACTTAATGCACTTATAAATCGATTGATTGAATATTTTAACAATTTTAAGTAAAATAAATCGAATTTTTATTAATTATATTATTGAATTGTTGCTGAAAAATCATAATTTTTGCACCTGTAATCTTGCAGAATCTGTTTAAATATCACCTGAGTGATAATAATAACTAATGAATTAAATATTTTTCTAAGAGGCTCATGTTTTATGTATGTCAATTAGATCCAATTCCTAAAGCAAGTCTTAAATCTGCAATTCTAGAAGTAGCTAAATACTTCCACAGCAATTTATAAGTATACCTTTTTTCATCATAATTTGGTTTGTGAAAATCTCTATAAATGTTAATAATGAGAAAAAAAAGATTATGCTTGTATATTTTTCTAAGATAAGTAGTTCTGATCACTTTTTCTTAATTCAACCTGAGCAATAACTGATAATTCAGCTAGTGCTTACAGAATTTTAAATATAAATAAGAATTGCAGAGCTGTAAAAGTGTAGCTCATTTATTTTGTAGTTAAAGTGCACAATTGTAGAAATTGACTCCTACAGAATTCGCTAACATGTTTTATAATTCAACAATTCTTTCTGCTTAACGCTTTTCATGCGTTATATCGGATTTTGGTAAACTTATAAGATATAATCTTGTGTTATAAGTGCTATTAATTTTTAACTTGGACTTTCAATAACTCACTTTTTATAAGCTTCTCTTAGCATAACAGTATTCAAAGGATGTAAAAATTGGCAATGTGTTTTTGTGAAAAAAATCTGGAAAAAGATTTAAAAGGCAAAACGAATTTGAAACAAGATTGTTCATAGCAAGGAAACACAAAGCAAAAGTGAACAAGACAAACCAAAAACGGTCACTCCTCTTCATCACAGGCTTCTGATGCTGAGTAAAGCACTCACTACTGTGGTTATTTATACTCAGTCTACTGAGGGCTGGATTCAGTGTTGTAAGTGTAAACGATGGGCTCATTGCATATGTGCAGGTGAAGATGATGAATCAGTTCATCTTTGCATTTTGCCAAGGTTAGCCCTACCAGCGACCCCACCTGGTGAGGCAAGATGAAGTTTTGTTTTTCAATCGAAAAATGTTTTTAAAATTAAAATTAGAAAATAAGTTCATTTGTATATCATAAACATTAGTAACGTACAATAAAATGTAGTTTTTTTTCAAAAATTTCCAAGCATAATTGTTGATTTTATAAACCCAAAAGTACTAGGAACCCCGTCTTGCCTCAATCTTCCCTATACATGAATCAAGCATGCAAAATAACTTGAATGGTTGAACAATATGTGAAATAAAAAAACCTAGGTTAAAGCCAAGCACTTGTGTAAAAATTAATTTTAAGGAAGAAAATTAAAAATTATTTGTAATAAAAATTGTGTAAGCTGTATGATTGTTAAGTTTAGATGTGTTAAATACAAGTCTCGAGGTCTGAGCGACACAATTTAAAAAATTGCAACAAAAATGTCTTAAAATATGCCCTTACTAAAGCTTATATCCGTTCTTATGTAATTTGATTTTAATTTTTTGTCGTTCAATTTTTGCTACACAGACAAAATTGACTCCTTGCCAAACCAGGATTCGAACCCAGATCCTAATATAAGGTGACTTAGTTTTAACAAGTCTCAAGTTGGTTATAAATCAGAAATTAAATACAGAAGAGTATCAAACAATTCTCAAAAAACACTTCCAGGACTCGACTGGAATTTTAAATAAACATGGGTACGTATTTGAATTAACGTCGTATTGGGGAGGCAACACAACGGGCTATTGGCGACAGTCCGGAGCAAACCCTAAGGGAAAGATTCGATTACACCACATTTTGAACCACGGTCAGATAACGAGGTCATACTTAATCTGGCACACCAAACTTCCACATTTCGCCAACGTGAGGACATTTGCGACCACAACAGATTTAAAGTGTACCAGCCCTCTGTACACAATGGTCTTTGGTTGAATTCGAACTCGCAACCCTCCGATTGCTGTTATTGTTATTGTTATTTCAATTAACGTCACACTGGAGCAACACAACGGGCTATTGGTGACGGTCCGGGATCAATCCCAAAGGGAAAGATCCGAGGACAACACCACGTAATTTTGAACCACGGTCAGATGACGAGGCAACACCTGAGCTGGCACCCCACTCTCCAAACTTCCACACCACGCCAACGTGAGGACATTTGAGGCCACGACAGATTTAACGTGCACCAGCCCCCTTTGTACACGACGGTGTTTGGCTGGATTCGAACTCGCAACCCTTCGGTTGCTAGTCCGTTACTCTTCCAACCGGGCCACCGCGGTCCGAGCTAAAAGTGGGGTTTGTTAATTAACGTCGCATGAAGCAACAGCGGACTTGGTGACGGTCCGGGACCAATCCTGAAGGAGCTAAAAGTGGGATATTCACCTAATTGGTTGGAGAGTGGAGTGCCAGCTCAGTGTTGCCTCGTCATCTGACCATGGTTTAAAATTACGTGGTGTCCGCGACCTTTCCCTTTGGGATTAGGGCCGCGGTGGCCCGGTTGGAAGAGCAACGGACTAGCAACCGAAGGGTTGCGAGTTCAAATCCAGCCAAACACCGCCGTGTACAAAGGGGGCTGGTGCACGTTAAATCTGTCGTGGCCTCAAATGTCCTCACGTTGGCGTGGTGTGGAAGTTTGGAGAGTGGGGTGCCAGCTCAGGTGTTGCCTCGTCATCTGACCGTGGTTCAAAATTACGTGGTGTTGTCCTCGGATCTTTCCCTTTGGGATTGATCCCGGACCGTCACCAATAGCCCATTGTGTTGCTCCAGTGTGACGTTAATTGAAATTCCCCCCCCCTTTGGGATTCATCCCGAATCGTCACCAATAGCCCGTTGTGTTGCTCCAGTGTGACGTTAATTAAATACCTACCTACCTCACCTAAATGGTAAACGGGAAGCTCTGTAAGACCTAAGAAACTGCTATTTTAGATTCTTGATGCAAATTAGGTCTGCACTTTTATAAAATCCTATCGATTTATACTTAACGGAGCGTTGTTTGGTGTTATTTTTTAAACGGCACATTTGTAGACTGACACAATTATACTGGAATTGAATAATGCTCAATTAAATAAAAAACGGAAAATTTATCAAAAATTCGATTTTTTTAACCCTCTTAGGGGTTTACGTACATTGTACGTTCTGTACAATGTACGTAATTTAACGTACGCTAGATTTGACCTGCTGGATCAATCGAATCCTTCCGTGGATTCTTTTAACCGATAGATGTGATTATCTAGTCGTATGGTAATGGTAGCTAATTAACGTCGCACTGGAGCAACACACTAGCTATTGGCGATAGTCCGGGATCAATCCCCGAGGGAAAGAAGCGAGGGCAACACGTAATTTTGAATCGCGGTCAGATCTAGTCGTGTTGCGGGGTAAAAGCAATATTACAATGCTCGGAAATATCGTGACCCTCAGAGGGTTAAGAATTATTTCTGAAAGTAATCTAATACACATTGGCATGGTGTGGAAGTTTGGAGAGTGGGGTGCCAGCTCAGGTGTTATCTCGTCATCTGACCGTGATTCAAAATTATGTGGTGTTGTCCTCGGACTTTTCCCTTGGGGGATTGATCCCGGACCGTCACCAATAGCCTGTTGTGTTGCTCCAGTGTGACGTTAATTAATACCAATACCGTTTGTGATTTTTCTGTTTCAATATGTTATGTAAGCTATTTGATCATGAAATTTGTATTACAAAAATCAAACTTTGTGAACTGATCGAAAGATTGTGCTCTTAGAAGACGTACAAGAAATAACAAAAGTTGGATAGTATTGCACTTTTAGCCAATTTTAACATTGCCATATAATAAACGAACCTTTCTGAATCTAAACTATTTCAGAAATGGGAACTGCGAGCAAATGAATGGCTCAACCGAATCCCCATTGATTAATTTAAAATTTAATGCCCCGCTGATAATTACCACCCAGCGCTGAAAACGTACTACCAGGAGAGGTCACTCCCTGGCACCATTTGCATCCTGTTTTAGACAGATTAAATTATTATTAGATCTCGGCGCCGCGTGGAGCCCCCAGGGAGGGGCTTTCCTCCAAACCACCCAATAGAAATCAATGCATTCATTTGAGAACAGCCCCCTCGAAAAGGATCTGATTTACATGTAAACGCGAAATTAATGACTTCGCGTTATGGTCTGAGCATTATACAATTTGCAACTCCGCACTTGCTCTGGACGACGTGAATCTTTGAAGATATCGCGAAGTGTTAATTCCGTTTAATTAGGCGCTTTTGAGATTGTGGCTCGGGCTGTTATGAATTCGTCGGGAATGGGTTCATGAAATTAGCCGAGAGATTACTTATTAGTTCATTCCGGTTGCATGGAATGGTTATCGAGATCTTGTAATCGGTAGGGATCCCATAGCCAGCGTTTATTTTCAACGGATTGGGCTTGAGTTGTGATCCATGCAGAGGAACCTTGGCCAGTCTTTCTCGAGTATATAAACTGGTCAATAGCATCCCTGTAACGGCGCTGTGTTTAGGGAAGCTTCAGCGCTGGAGTTGTGAGGAGATAGGAAGGTAGTTAATTAACGTCGCACTGGAGAAACACAGCTGGCTATTAGCGACTGTCCGGAATCAATTCCGAATGCAATTGTGAGGTATTGGTATTTTCAATTAACGTCACACTGGAGCAGCAATTGTGAGGAAACGCTCTATTTGTGCAACCTTTATTTTCTTTGCAGGTCACGGTAGATCAGTTGGAATAGTAACTGTTTAGCAACCAAAGGGTTGCGAGTTCGAAGCTTGGTTCCACCAAAGACCTTCTTCCCATACAGGAACTGGTGCACATGAAATCTGTAATGGGCTCAAACGTCCTCACGTTGGTGCGGTGTGAAAGTTTGGAGAGTGAGGTGTCAGTTCAGTTGTTGACCTCGTCATCTGACTATAGTTCAAAATTAGGAAATTTTGTCCTCGGATCTTTCATTTCGGAAATTGATTCCGGATCGTCGCCAATAACCCGCTGTGTTGCTCCAGTGCGACATTAATTAACTACCTACCACTTCACTTTCGTTAAATACTCGGGCGCTGCAAGCGGCTCTTGCAGGATGAAACAACGGGCTATTGGCGACGGTCCGGGATCGATCCCGAAGGGGAAGATCTCCAAGGACGCCTCGTAATTTTGAACCACGGTCAGATGACGAGGTAAGCACCTGAGCAGATTTAACGTGCACCAGCCCCACGTACATGATGGTCTTTGGTTGGACCACGTTTCGAACTCGTAACCCTCCGGTTGCTCGTTGCTCTTCCAATATGTTTGGTAGATTTGTCAAGAAATTCTACATCAAACCTGTTGAACCAATCTTCCTCAGAATGTACCTGATTATGTTTACATGTCATTCTTAACCTTTTACTCCTGGGTAGAATTACCACATCCACAATTAAATCTTATGCTATCTACCTTGCACATAATTTTAAACACCTCATTCAATAGATCAATTAAAATAGGGTCCTTTTCTGTTAAAAGTAAACAATAATAATAAATAGAATACTGCATAGCTCACAAGACGCATATCGGAGATAAAAATCCGCAAACAGATATTAGTTTGGATCAGTACACTCTAGGATGTGTCGAAGTCCGTCTGCAGTGTCAAAGTCACTAATGAAAGGTTGGATTCACGGGTAAAAACTTGAGCTCTACTACATTAGTGTCAATGTAGAAGGGAAAAGAAATTTCACATTTCTCCAATATCTACATCAGTACCATGGTTATGACCCCCTTCTCACCTTCCAAAGAAATCTTGGGTGGGCTAGCTGCGGGCTTGTGAACTACCATCACATAATCCCATTCCATTCCTTCAAAAGATACCAAAGTTATATCAGATAGTTCTGGTTCCTGTTGGGATTTTACCCGTTTTAACCCTGAAGTGTTTCGATGATGTATCGTTCATCTAGATCTTGCTAATGACGAGATGTCTCATTGAGACAAAATTGTCCTATTACTCAAGGGGAATGAAAATACATGTAGGAAAAAGGAATAGTCCCTTGCCCAGAACTGGTGACAGTTTGGAACAGGTTTTTGCACCAGAGGCCGGCCACTGCAGCATAGTTTACGACACGAAGATAAACCCTCAAAAGGGTTAATATATGTGAATAGAACGCTCCTGGAATCCCATATTAACATCCCTTATTTGGTAACATCCCATTAGTGCCGCGGTAGCCCAGTTGGAAGAATAGCAAATTAGCAACCAGAGGGTTGCTACTTCGAGACTCGATCCAACCAAAGACCATCGTGTGTGCGGTGGCTGGTGCTCATTAAATCTGTCGTGGCCTCAAATATCCTCACGTTGGCGTAGTGGTTTGGAGAGTGGGATGCCAGCTCTCAAGTGTCAAGACCTCTTCATCCGCCCGTGGTTAAAAATTACGATGTGTTGTCCTTGTATCTCTCCTTTCGGGATCGATCCCGGATCGTTGGCAATAGAAGTTGTGTTGCTCCAGTGCGACGTTGATTAACTACCTACATACATACCCATTAGTGTCGCCAGATTGAACTTACTTTATCGTGTTCTAAACACGGAGGGTGCAAAAACCATCCTTGAAGACTATGAGTAGTTTCTTGTCTATAAGATTTCTAGTCTCTTCAAATCGCATTTACGCGTCGATTTGAAGAGCTAGATAAATCTAAGGAACCAGCTCGACATAAACAGATGAGGATCGAACATACCAATATGATAGTATCACTTATTTTATGACAATTTTTGAGAGTTTTATCATCAACGACTGAGAGAGATCCACAATGTAGCCCTGTACTTGACTTCAGAGTTAGTCCAAATCATTGCTTGGTTGGGATGGGTGCTGCGTGCAAACGCCATATTTGGCCAAGCTTACAAGACAAAGTCAAGTAAATGAAAGTATATGCACAATACATACGACGTCAAGTAAATGAAAGCTTTTTAACACATGGAAAGTTTTATTGACATAGAAAGACACCCTGGGTAAATTACAAGGATCGAACCTACAAAGCCTACAACTCGCTGGTTCCTATCGCAATGGTTCAGTGGGTTTGACACCCACTGAACCACCAAATCAATAGAGTTAGGTCCGTTATATTACACTATCAACGACGAGGTCTAAAGAGTTACGATTAAGCGAATTGCTGAACCCAACGCTTTATAACTCCATTCAGGCGCGCCAAGAGTGGACGTGAAGAATGCAATAAATATGCAGAACTTATATGTCCTTATACGAAGAGCTGTGTGATTAAGTATACAGGTTAATTAAAAGTGAAAAGAAATTTAGAAGTTGTGTTGATGAAAAGCATGTTTGCTGAAGTCGAGAATAAGTACAGGCATTGAAGAACGCAGACATACTGGATATAAACTACTATGAATAAGAATGGAAGCAAAATAGCAAACTAAAAGAACACTTAGAACCATCTAGCTGCATGGATTCTGGTGTCGAACCTTATTTAATACTGAATACGTTTTAAAGATGTAGGTTTTTATCTTCCTTTGAATTCTTCAAAATAGAGTAGTTGAGGTTTTCATTTGTTCTTGGGAACTCAAAACCAGTAAAGTTCTTCTATTAGTAAAACCCCAGACAATCAGCAGATAAGTTATTCCTGTTTCGTAGGTAGATAGGTAGTTATAACGTCACACTTGAGCAACACAACGGGATATTGACGATTGTCCGGGGTCAATCCTGAAAGGAAGGATCCGAGGACACCTTGAAATTTTGAATCACGGTCAGATGACGAAGTCTATACCTGAGACAGCATCCCAAACTCTAAACTTCCACATTACTCAAAAGTGAGGACATATGAGGCCACGACATATTTAACGTGTACCAGCCCCCACGTGCACGACGAACTTTGGTTGGATCGGGTTTCGAACTCGCAACCCTCCGGTTGCTAGTTCGCTACTCTTCCAACCGGGATACCGCGGCCCCTATTCCCCTTTCGTAGAAAATGATTATTCCAATTTTTAGAGACAAATTCTTTGTTCTTTTATTTTAATTTGTATGTCCCGGTTTAATTAGCCCTTTGGTATAGTAATGACCGTATAGCGAGGCAACCCAAAATCTTTACTTTTATATTTTTATATAAAATTAAATATAATACATTTAAATAGACCCGAATGACCAAATTATTAGGAGAGAATCACTCGGGAACTGAATCACGAATCCCACCATTATGAATATTACTAATAATACCATGCTTCGAACAACCTTTCCTAAATTCGTTCCTTACTACGTAATTAAATATAAGTATAATACATAAGATATAAAAATAGTATTCATTTCATTACTTGTGTTTATTAATTACATTTATATTTGAACAAAGCGTGAGATAGAAACAAATGTTATCCTCTTTCTCATTTATACATTTTTTATAGATCCATTAACACGCACCATAATTTGTTGTGTTGCTGAACTATGAAATTCGAGGATAAAAGCATATAGGAATCTTTTTATTCCCCATACTTTTAGGGTTAACTAACGTTGCTGCGATTACTGGAAAATATGGGAAGTTTCCCTTTATCTGTTTCACCGTAAACTTCTTTTTCTTCATCTTCGTCCGTGCTTTGCTTTTCATCAAAGAGCTTAACAAATGGTTTGAGTTTTTGTTTACCACCACAGTTACAGTTTATCACATCTTTCTCCTGATCATTATTCACCTAGATAATGAAAAAATAATTCAATAAACTCAATGTGTGGGGGAAAACAGAAAAATAAACACAGAATTAGTGCTGTTATCCTTTCAAACGAAAATGATGCGACTAGAAAAAGAGGATTATACCAATAAAACATGTTTTTAGTAACTATGAATGATACACTTTAAGCCAATTATAATAAAGAACATTATAGTAAAATATTATGAAAAACATTGTTATTTAATCCATTATGATTATTGTAAAAACTGCTTTAAGTGTATCAAATTACTGATACTTCCATTTAACCATGCAAAATATTTAAAAATTAGTTACTAAATAACACTTATTTCCAAACACTACTATTGAATGACGAAAAATTGAGATCATTACAAAAAAAAATGCAACTTGTCAAATGCATTTTAAGGTTGATTGTGTGCGTAACAATACTCTAAAAACTTGAAATAACCATCGTATCTGGAGAACAATGTGTGTGTGTGTGATGTTGATAATACTATAAAATAAAATTATTTCTGAATAGTTTCTCAAACAAGTCACGAAATGAGGGGTTATCGCGTGTAAGATATTTTTGTGTGTGCAAAGTATGTCTCTCTCATTATAAATAGGCACTTCATGAGAGAAAATCCACGCTTTCCCTCACTCTAATCGTTGTACCGTTTGCCATAATCTATGCAAGAACTTATTTACCCCACCTCAGTTAAGACTAGTGATACATTTGCTAGGGTTAAGATGTAATGGAAGTAAAGTAGGAAAAATGGTCTCAAAATTAGATAGCGATAACCATGGAAATGGGAGAAGAAAGGGTGAAGGTGTGACCCTAATGCATTATAGCTTAGGAATTTTTAACTTGTGGGTAATGATGCTAATGAAAGTTGTCTTGATGCTTACCTTTCTAATAAATTATTCAATACAAATTATAATTTTTCGCATTTTGTCCAAGAAAGAATCTGATTATTAGCTTTTGCATTTTATTCTTGCACATTTGTGTAGACTGATTGAGTTATTTTTTTTAGTTTATTTTTCTATAGTTTTAGTAATATTACTTGCCTTTCGTATTGGTTTGCTGCGGCCATAGCATTGGGAACAAGGAACATTCGGGTACAGATCATTCTCCATGGCAAAATCAACTAATTCGTAGCAATCAGTTGCTGAAACAAATTCACTTTTGTGAAAAGTAGCCTTATGCCACATTTGAAGAAACTAAAAGACAAAATAAAAATTCAATATCGAATATAACTAAAAAAATTGCTGATCGTGGTTCTTGATGCTTTAAATAACCTGCTCCTACATGTTTCACTATACCTTCACTTAAAAAGTAATATCGACAATGTATATAACATTAATAATGAGCCATTATTAAGAAAAGTAATTTTGCTGAGTTTGGTATGCCTTATGATTCGGGTTTTTCCTTCAACTACAACATAAGATCTATTATAAAATCTGTATACTGCAAACTGGTTTATCGAGAGAAAAATTAGATTTTTGTAATACTAACACGATAATTTTATTATTTAATGTTTGTGTTAGATTTGGACCAGAATATGGATCCGATATTTGGATTTTATATTACGACTACCATAACATAGATATTGAAAGAATAAAGAATACATTTCTTAGATTAATTTATTTTAAGAATTATGAATTTCAAGAACTGCGAATTTTAAGAATTATATTTTCACAGGTGAACATTTTCTTTTGAATTGCGAAATCATTTTGGTTTCATTACTTTGAAGCTCCATACAGACATTGTTTTAATAAAATTATATTACAACCTCTTAAGTAGCAAAATTAATTCACCCCTTTTTACTTTCTTGTATTAATTTTAACTTTCCCAGGTATATCACTAAGAACTGTAAATTATTTATTGTTAAAGCTCTAAACTAGAATGTAACAAGTAGTTTTTAAACTGTAAAATTATTTCTCGGAGGTTGTATATTTTTAATTACTTCAATTTAATAAATAACCTACTTC
The DNA here is from genome assembly GCA_933210815.1 of Meta bourneti. Taxonomy (NCBI): domain Eukaryota; kingdom Metazoa; phylum Arthropoda; class Arachnida; order Araneae; family Tetragnathidae; genus Meta; species Meta bourneti. Next base: position 35,157,875 of record OW119927.1, on the reverse strand, counting down.
AATGAAGTGTTTTTTATCTCTTATCCATCTGTATTTGTGTATTCCTTTTCTTTTTTTGCATTTTTGGATTATATTTTATTCTCTGTAATGTTTTCAAAGCCCTAACCACTCAGCCTACCCAGAGAGTGTATGGCTACACGAGAGGCGGTCGGGAGGAATGTTCTCTGTATTTGTAAATATTTTTTTGTAGAGAAACAATAATTAAATAAATAAATAAAAATATGAGAGTAGTATACTAACTTCTGGAAGCGAAAGAAAGCCATCTTTATCTGAGTCTACCTCATCCAATATTCGCATGCAATTCACAGATGATATAGGAGTTTCAAGATACCGGAAAAGCGACTTCAAATCTCTGTGATCCAAGAATCCATCGCCGTCAGAATCAAATCTGTACAATACAATTCCATGTTGTTTTCTCAAACATTTCATGTGCGACGAGAATGAGAGGATTAAGAGTCGATCAGAACTATGCAGGGCTTAGGTGAAAGGAAAGTGCTTGCTACGATCTATCCACCTCTTTCTATCCATAACGACCGCCATTAAGACGCATCTTTCTGGATTTTTAGTATCCCTGAATGTTGAGAGTAATCCGAAAGCGCTTACATTAAAACATGTTTAATGGTCTCAATTTAAAATACTAGTACGACGATTCCATAAAACATTCAAGTCAAAATCGGCCGATAGCATTTAGTAGCGCACTATCGATTCTTAGATTATGACGCAAAGCTTTTAAAAGTTGCCTCTTATGCATAAGTATGAGGATTTAGGCAAGTATTTTTTCCTTACATGGACTTTTGTTATTAAATGGGACAACAAGAGGTTTTATTGAGCAAAGAATTCTCATTGAAACAGTTGCAAAAGATTTCCATCCTTTGGCTCCCAGTTCCTTCACTCCGTTAACCTTTCGTAAGTTAAGTACTTCCGTCGAGATATATCGTCCATCAAGATCTGACAAATTTTGGTAATGACGATTTTGCCGATTTTTTTATAATGATGTGATGACAACCACCTGGAGGGTTAAGTCAAAGGATGCTATAGTTGCGTTCTGTAAATTTGTGAAACATAATCATGTCTTGTTTCTCTGTTATAGGAAGAAGTTGTGCAAGGTGAACCCAAATCTTCAAAGTTCATACTAAACCAATTACTACTTTCTCCCAGTAATTTTCGGGACCGCAATAGCCCAGTTGGCAGTCCTTCAGGAATTTATGACATCTGTCTAATTTTGCTAATGACGAGATATATCGTCATCAAGATATTGCCGATATTTTGATGATGACAAAATCAAGATTTGATCAGTTTTCTTCTAATATCGAGGAGGAGGAGATATCCTCCGTCAAATTCTGTTAATGGTTCTAATGACAAGATACCTCGACAAGACAAACACCAGGAGGGTTAAATCTGTCATGGCCTCAAATATCCTCAGGTTGGCGTAGTGTGAAAGTTTGGAGAGTGGGTGCCAACTCAAGCGTGGATCTCGTCATCTGACAGTGGTTCAGAATTACAAGGTGTTATCCTCGGTTCATTCTCTTCGGGATTGATTCCGGACCTTCGCCAATATCCTCCGGTGCGAAGTAATTGAGTAAGTAAATTCAATTACCTTCTAGTACCTTTTTAGAAAACTTCATAGTTTTACCATACACTCCCAGACTCATAACTTATATGTTTACACTCTTATTTATTTAAAGAGTTGCTATTGATCCAATTATTTGAAATAACGTTTCTCACTCAAAGAATGCTCTATCTCTAGGGTAAAGGGTCTGCTGTCAGCTCCGAACCTGAGGCATTGAGGGGAGATAGATGTTGAGGAGGGGAAAGGATTCATTATGGAACTTCAAAACAGATGGTGAAGGAACAGATTGAGTTTGCTATTTATTATCGTCTGTGCTTTGTTAACTCCAAGGGGAATGAATATCCAAATTGAATTAACAACTTATCCTTTGCACAGAAATGGCGCCAATTAGGGAAAAGATTTTTGTATCAGCTGCTGACCACTACAGGGCAGTTTTCGACTCGAAGATTGGATGGTTAATGCCCTTCTTTGGTCTATGCAATTATCCAGACGAAATTCGAAGCGCTCTAGCTGTGAAACTAATCTATAGAACATAAGCATTTCCAGCAGAATCTACATTAATCACAGACATGTTTTATATTCAGAGGGCACACTTACCGCGAACGTACCTCCCCTATTATAATTGGGGAAATGCGTTCAGGGAAAATGAGAATTATGATTTTAGTTGACACGGGGCATATAAATATTAAAAAAGGGAGATTTACCCACAATGCAGATGAATGCACTACTTTTATTATCTAAATAAGACTCCTCACCTTCGAAACCAACTGTTGAGCAACGAATACGTATCATTGGATGACACTGCATCCATTTCCCTTTGCCATCCTGTCGGCGAGCGAAACATTGTCTTTTGAAGAACGCAACAAGAACAAAGACGGTTTTCAATTCCGTAGCGCTCAGAAAGGTAATCTCTCGTGACCGGTTCAGATGCACGGGATCTCCCCCACCTGCGGACTATTGGGGGTGACATCACAACTTTTCGAGTCACATGAAATTCTTCTTCGTCACATAAGCAAGTATAATGTCGTGCACTGCGGATTCTTCTTTCGACAAGAACCTTTTCCAGTTCGTGTGGGTGTCTTTCCATGGATGTAAAATTTCTGAATGAAAGCAATGAGAGAGGTGTGTAGATGGTTTTGAATTGGTGAATAGTACTTCGGTGTCCGAATAATAGGGGCTTAGTAAGTAAAATTCAGAAGGTTCTTTTAAAAACTCATTTACAGAAAAAAGCTAAAAACCTGATCAGGAGACAAATTGACCTATAACAATCTTTGGGAATGATGCAAAGCAGTGATTTTCAACTCTTTTCATCTCATGGCACACATGAACTAATTACTGGACTTTTGCGGCACACTAAAAGTATATTATATTTTTTGCCGATCTGACAAAAAATATATTTTTTTGATTGATTTCGAAAACCTAATTGTAATTACCTAACCCTCCTCTTTTTGCTTCAAAGTGGTTTTTAAAAAATATTCTTGAAACAACTTATTTATTAAACTTTGCAATAAAAAAATAATACTCATAATAAATATATGTGAACTGAGTTAAAATTCAAAACTAAACCCGTTGGAATGAAATAAATCTTTTCAATTTAAACCGCTTCACCATTCGTAAGGCACATCAATGTCATTTTTGAGACGCACTGGTTAAAAATCGTTAATATGCTATGAACGTATTGTAATAAGAACAAGTGATAACAGTAGAATTATGAAAATGGTCATAAAATCCCTATTGTCTTCCTTAATTTGACGGAAAGTTTGGCCCTCCTTTTCATCACAATACTTTGATACAATGACGTAGTGACATACAATTCACATCACAATCAGGGTGTGGTTATGATACATCATAATCCTGTATTGCTAAATATAATATGATGAAACTTAGTAGAGCACTGCACAGCTCTAAATAGACTCATTTTGAAATGCTTGCTGGAACACATACAACTTCAAAGATTTATTCAATTAACTTACTCGCAATACTGGTTATTGGTTAAAGATGCTGTCTGGCATAAAACTATATAATACTTTTGTGGTTCAATTGTATATAATACAATTATGCTTTCGAAATCAATCGAAAAATATGTTTTTTGTCAGATCGGCAAAAAATATAATATACCTTTTAGTGTGCCGCAAAAGTTCAGTAATTAGTTCATGTGTGCCATGAGATAAAAAAAGTTGAAAATCGCTGCTTTACATCATTCCCAAAGAAGTTATGGCCAATAAAGACACATCTTGAACCCAATCTTCAGACCAGATAAGGTCAATAGTTGCCAGTTGAATGTTACATACTTTTTCTACCCGACACAATTATGGATTTGATTTTCAAAGCTCATTTAATTGCATTATTTTTTATAATAGTTACTACCTTTTGTTTTCCATTTTTAATAAACATAACAATTTAACATTTTTATCTTAAAAGAACTAAAAAATATCCAACTTCTATGAATATTATAGCACGTAAAAAGTAACAATTATTACAGACATATATTATAAACTAATTTTTAACGTTTATTCTTCATTAAAAACATGACCTTTAGTAAAATAAGTTCTGTGGTTTTCATCGTGCTGTGAGAGGTCAGGGGAAAACATGCATAAAACAAAATGAAGATGCATCAATGAAATATTCTAAAATAAAAAGAATGACAACCATAAAACCGTTCACTCTTCAATTAATCTGTATATATTTTTTAAAATCGAGAATATAATGGCCGTGGCAAATTTAGGTTAATTTTATGTTTGTTGACAAAAATTTTGATATTCTCTTATGAATCATTATATTCCCATCACTCTTAAGAGATCCCCTTACTCATTACAGACGGTGTCAGGTTTTTCGATAAGAATTGTTAGGTAAAGGTAAAGAGAATTTCTCAAGTTGTTATATTCTCATTAATCTTATACGTGAGACTGATATATTTTATGTCGATTTTTCGATAAAAACTGCCAAGTTGTTTTCAATTTTCCCTCATGTGCAATTGATTGATAGCGTGAATTTAGCCGTTAGTTACTGCCTTCCAATATAATAATTTCATTTAAATAACATATTGCTCAACACTTATTTTCCTTTAATTGGATACATTAGTGGATACATAAATTTTTAATTTACTTTTTAGATAACGGTTTGTTATCTTTCTTTATCAACAATGATTCGCAGGGAGATGAATAGCGATACAATGCTATGAAAGCGATATATTCCTCTAAGTAAAACGTATTTTTATGATGTTTCAAAACTACTTTTAAAATATATCAATCGAAAATTCAAAAATATGAATAATAGCAACTAGTAACTAGTAGTGAAAAATATTATCTTAATACATAAAGAAAAGAAAAACTATTTTTGCGAAATATAACTTAAATTTGAGATGATCACAAAATTAAATGAAATCCAGATATTTAATTTTAATTATTTGTACCTTTATTTTGAATTGAAATGAACATTAATGTTTTATTCATGACATAACTTTACAATCTATTCATAAAACAAATATTTGAATTATGTTAAACGGGACACGTATTAAAGAGAAGTCTTCATTACTCTTGTGTAATTCACAACCATTGTTTGTTATTCCTGTAAATAGTGAGACACTAAAAAACTACAATGTTCTAAATAGTCTCATTTAGAAATACCTGTTGATAACGTACATATGAAATTTGAAAAAATAGTTATTTAATCAACTCACTCGCAATAATGATGATCGATGGAAAATATGATGTAAAAACAAGAAGGAATGAATTAGAGAGTGATTAACGATTAAGTATAATAAATAATTAGATAAACCACTTTGTTTATTTTGTACATCTTTTAACAAATAAATGCTGATTAACAAAATTTTGAAAAAAAAATTACTAAATGTGACAGCGCTTTTATTGATATTTTAAAGCGTTCAATCTGGGTCTGAAATTTGTTTACTTGTTGAATATTAATGGCAACCTAGATCGCAAAATTCACCAGACTTGTTCATCTGCAATAAACATCCACATATGTTATTTATTTTTCTCCATAAACAAAGTACTTGCATTTCTGAAGGACTCATTTGATGAAGTTAGTCCATATTTGTAAAAACCAGCGATTTTCAACCGTTGTTCCAGTACACTGATGTGAGGGTCAAGAATAACATTGTATGCCTTACGAATAATGAAACGGCTTAAATTGTTGGATTTATTTCATTTCAACGGTTTAGTTGCTCTTGACAATTGTGTTCCAGAATAATTTCAAGTAATGCTATATTTTATTACGAAGTGTCAAACATATTATTTCAAACCAAATTATTTTTACTGCCACAAAACCACTTTGAAGCAAAGAGAGTGCGTATTAACACAGAGTAAATAGCTATGCATATTTCTCTGTTACTATTACTATTTTTAAACAATCAAAATTATGCTTATTTTTTGTCAGATCGGCAAAAAATATAATATTCTTGGTGTGTATTTTAGTAATTAGCTTATGTGTGCCATGAGATGAAAAACGGTGAAAATCGCTGTTTTAAATCATTCCAAAAGATTGTTATTGGACAATTTGACAAGAATTTAAAAAGATATATCAATTTAAAAATGTCTGCAATTTACTTACTGAGCCCCAATTATTCGGACACCGAAACGCTATCCACTAAGACATTTACACACCTCTATTATTGCTTTCATTCAGGAATTTATATTAATGGAAAGACACCCACACTAACTGAAAAAGGTAATTATCGAAAGAATCCGCAGTCCCTGACATTGTGATATTTGCTCATGTGACGAAAAAAAATTTCAAGTGGCTTTAAATCTTGTGATGTCACCATCAATAGTTCGCAGGTCGGAGAGATCCCGTGCATTTGAACCGGTCACGAGAGATTACCTTTCCGACCGCCACGGAATTGAAAACCGTCTTTATTCTTGTTGCGTTCTTCAAAAGACAATGTTTCGCTCGACGATAAGATGACAAAGGAAAATGGATGTAGCGTCATCTAATGATACGTTTTCTTTGCTCGACAGGTAGTTTCGAAGGTAAGGAGTCTGATTTAGATAGTAAAAATAGTGCATTCATGTGCATTTTAGGAAAATTTAACTTTTTTAATGTTTACCAGTTAATTTTTCAATATTACAATATTTTTTCAATATTAATATTTTCGCCACAGGGCGTATAAAAAGTTCCCCTTTCGGTGTCAACTAAAATCAGAATTATAGTAGGGTGGGGTGACTAAGAACCCTACACGCCCTGTGGCAAAAACGCTGTCACAAGGCATGCAGGGCATAACAATGACACCAACTAGTGAGAATTTTTTAAGGAAGGACAAGTAAGTTGATTTTCACATTTGAGAGGAATTTTCAGTGTAGAAAAATCAGATTCAAGACGTGGATTTTATTTCATGTTGCTCAAATGCCCTCGCATGATACCAATCGAGATTGCTTTAAAATGTAGTTTATCACCGTTTTGTTTTTAATCTAATTGGAGTTGACCAATATATCATACATCAAGTGACGTCATGTTAGGAATATGCACAGGAAGCACGTTCCACAACAAAAACAGTACCACCATCTACATTCAACTTGACAGAAAAAGTCTCATACATGTTTTCGGAAGTTTATTTTGCTCTATGGATCCTTAAAAATATTATCGATGTGTTTGTTTATAATGCTTATCCCAATTATTTCGGGATGGGGGAAGGTTCTAACCATAAAAATGGGGGGAGCAGAGAGACTGATTCCCATCACTTGGGCCCCTGCTTCTTCACATAGTTTAAGTAAGTGGAATGCACCAGCATTTCTGGCTATCCTTATTATCGCTGTCTTATATTTATCACTAATGTTTGAAGGTCCGAGGTTCTAACCATAAAAATATTCGGTCGGCTCAAGAGGAATTGGCCCCTAGGACTTGACGCCCCTGGTAGAAGATGATGTCTAAAACTCCCTCTACGTGCATGAAAAACTCTCCCTCCATGTACATGTAAAACTCTCTCGCTCTTTGGACAAGTAAAACTATCCCTTTGGATTTGTAAAACTCTCTCTCTCTGTGTGCATGTAAACAGCTCTCTCTCTCTCTATATATATACACATGCAAAACTATCTTTGGATAAGTAAAACCTCTCTCTATGTACACATGTAAAACTCTCTATGTACACATGTAAAACTCTCTATGTACACATGTAAAACTATCTCTCTATGTATATGCAAAAATCTCTGTATGAACATGTAAGACTATAAGAAGCTACTCCGTCAAACTGAATATCGTCAATAAAATTTCCAAAGTATGAATTCGGAATTGATATATGATAGTTGATTGGTCAACGCCAATTAGATTAAACTCCAAACGTCTCAAAACGGTGATAAACTACATTCAAGGAAACCCAGATAAGTATCATATGATAGCAATTTGGTAGAGGAAGTAAAATCTTCTCTTTCTGCCGTATTTGTTTATACGCACTGAAAACTCGTCCGTCGTGCTCCCGAACGATGTGAACACGTCCATTCGTCCTGGTGAAGTGGCCTGTCATACCTCATTAATATTTCATTTATGTGATATGTGCAGTTTCACATATAGTTTCTACTAATTCCATTTGGAAGTTCCGGGTGTTTCATTTTTAAAACAGAAATAGAAAGGGCCATTCAGTTGTGATCCATCTTTTTAAGGCCCATCTTCACTCGAGAGAGTTCAGTGGGGTTTGTTTTTATCTTTCAGTTTGTAAGAATCACACTAAAAACATAAATGCTGTGTGAGAAAAAAGTTTCAGGTTTTAAAGGAGCTAAAATATGTAGAGCTCCCATGAAACAGACAAAACGGCTTGATCCTCAAACAGGCTCTTCCAAAACAGGCAATAAATTATAAAGCAGATTAGAAATTATTTATTGCATCAAATACCTTCAGAAACTTACGATAAATGAAATGCAATACGAGAAATGTTTAAACAACCTGCATTAATAGAAATCACCTCATGGGGCGGCTTCATGCAGGGCTTACCTTTCTTACAGCATCGAGCTCCCCTGAAGACAATGACTCCTTACGTCATAAGCGTTAATCGGAATGTTGCAAATTTATCACACATGTCCCTTAGATATATTTTCTTTCTCTAGTAAAAAAATTGTTCCTTTTCTCGTTTAAAGATTACTAATCAAAAGTGTGTTTTGCAACCAAGGGGTGTCTGTCACGTGGTATTGGGAAAGAACACGAATTATAATGGAGGATTTGTCTTAGACTGGTTAATGCAAATTGTCGAGCTTGTATTATTTAAAACACCAGTTTTCGCTTCGGTAGTCAATCGACCCAAGTCGATTCCCAAGCTCGCGTAATCTACACTTCTGAGATCTTATGTCAGCGACTCCGCCCACATGTTCCGTCTATTACATTAGAAGGTCGATAGTAACCTGTTTCTGATGATCTTATTTCAGGTCGTTTGAAGACCGATTACTCGGATGTGTTGTCCAATGCCCCACCGAAGCGACGATTTATAGAGATATTAATATCTTGAATTAAAAAAAAAGGTTTTTTAATGTCTGCCATGCTATAGAGTTTTGAAGAGGATAGAAGGGCGTTTGAATATCTAAGATCGAATGATAACAGCTGAAGTGCGAACAATTTAGATATAGAATAAGGAATTTCAAAGCGAAATTAAACAAAAAGGTTTTCTCCTCCCATGAAATGTTAACATTTTAAATCATTTCAGTATTTGCCTACTATTTTAAATTAGGTGACAGCACACTACCTTTATCATCGATCTTTTAATGAGAAATGCATTGAACACGTGCGCTCAGTTTCACGTTATTTCTTCTGATCGCTCGGTTTGAAGATCTGGGAAAAAGCACGAATCCTAATGTAGACTGGTTTTGTAATGACTAAATGTTGAATATTATCTAGCATGATTAAAATAACCAATTTTCGCTTCGTTAGCCAATCAACCCAAGTCGATTTCCAAGCTCACCTGACCTACACTTCTGAGCTTCTTATACGACTTCTCACTAAGGTTATTCTATTGAAATACACTGAACTTGTTGGAAGGCGTAGCTGTGATTAGATCTCAGAAGAGAAGGTCATGTGGGCTTGGGAATCGAAGCTCATCAATTAGAACTTCATGGGAATTCGTGCTTTCTCTCTACCACATGACGAAACCTGAAATCGAGTGATCAGTGGAAAATAAAATGAAGCTGAGCGCACAAACTCCATCTAATTAGAAGATCGATGTTCCGCCCACATGCCTATTTCATCAGAAGGTCGATTATTGAAATTTCATAAGGATTTATATTTTGTCCGTTTAAATTTAAGGATCTTCAACTGCTCTTATTAGATGATACTAATAAAACGTTTGAATCAATTTACCGATGTTTCTCATTTTGACATTGGCTACGGGAACCCGCCAATTCCTTCTTTTGAAATTTCATTATTTCAGTATATTTCCCATTGTTTCAATAAAAGACAATTATTCTTGATACACAACTGGAACTTTAAACTTCGAAATTAGGAAAGTAAAGCCTTTTCACCGAATGACAAAACTAATTTATGGCCCACCTCGCAAATGTCCCTTGAATGTTTTCTCACTGTTATTACTGCTAAATTATGTATAATTTAGGGATTACTGCGAGTTCGCTTTTTTTGTAAACATATTTTTAGAAACGCGATAAAAGTTTCGAAATGTGCGTGCCTCGTGTCATTTTCTCAAGATGAAAAATACTCGAAACTGTTTTTCTTCCCAAACACGGGATGCAGAAAGATACTTAAATACGCCCGCGCTTTATTTATTCCGAACTAAAAATAGTTTTTATGTCCGAACATAAGTACGATGTTAATTTTTAAGCATTTCCTAAACACTTTAAATTCTTTCCCCTAAAGGGAGAAGTATGAAACCCCAAGTGTTCTCTTTGCCTCACATTAGTAAACATTTTTGCAAGGAAAATTCCCAGACATTATTTCTGAACCATTTATTTGTTTGTTCCTTTGGATTCTGTTTAACATTTCATCTGGAAAGAAATTGCTTCAACCTGGTACAATGTAATAAGTTAGACTCATAGAAAAACCCTTTAAAAGATGCATTATTTGAAGAAAAAAAAATGTTTACCTGTTTAATGTCTTTTATTATCGAGTTTGTGTATTCCACATTGGTTTCGATACTTTTAAAACAAAGTAGCATATGGAAGTACAGAAAACTAGTGTTAAAAGTATTGGCAAAGACTATTTAAAGACTTAAAAGAGCCTTAAGTTTTAAGAGCACTCTAAATACGTCCGTGAAAACCTTTCTGAAAAATAGATTTTTGGCTTAAAGTTCTTTTGTGTTTCGGAGTCTTTTATGTTTGGTTTCATGATTAAGAATTGAAAGTCACGAATCTGTAATTGTGTACACTATTTAGAGTGACGAGCCCAGACACACACTGAAGCAGCATGCACAAAATACACGAAATGCGCATGAGTATTCCGTTTCTTTACCCAAAACGTGTCGGTACGCATGCGTATTTCAGCCAATTTAGAGACGCAGGTTGGTTGGTTGAGTTGGGATTTCTGGCACAAGGGCTATATTTAGACATGCAGCGCCAAACACAAGACAGACAACATCAATAGACATACATACACAAGGAAAGTTTTACTAACACAGGAGAGAGAAACTCAGGGAGGAATCGAACTTGCGTAACTAGCAGGTTGCTAGCGCAGTGGACATACCGACGGAGCCACGACGGCCCTTAGTAGGACATGTTGGAACAATGCTTGGCTTACCTCAAGTGTTACATGCACGCGACTCATACGTAATCTGAAACACACGAAAGGTCTTTCACAAACCCTTTCTATGCATTCACTTACATACAGAGCCTACAATACAACATTATGCGTGGGCACGCTGTTTTGTTCTGTGCATTCCGAAGCATTTTTTTCTGAACGACGAACTGCTCATGAAAAAGCAAGATGTATGTCCTAGATTGCGAGATATTCAAACTCGCCGACCTGAGTTTTGAAATCTTGAGATCTGAATCTATGAAAGAGAAACCTATGATTGAGAAACCTATTCTGAAGATAAAAATTGATCTAGAAAATTTTATCGTAATATTGTATGATACGCGTGAACAATTTACACACTGTGTTTAAGATCCAAATAATATGTCCCCTCTCGTAATTTTAAGTAACTAGCACATCGGCTAATAGCAACTGCGCTAACGTTTCTTAATTGCTAATATCTATTGGGCCGCAGTGTCGTTACTCACATTTCATCAATTCATAATGAATATAAGCACTGATATGCACATTTCATACATCCAAATAACATTAAACTAGTAAAAAATATACAAAACTGCAATTTTTTAATTTTCAAATGTAATCTCACGGTGTTAATTCTTATTTCCAATAAAGTGCAGTGTAAAAAGTTCATACCTCAGTCATATTGCCACAATTAGCAGCTTCTGAACGTCCACTTCAATTGCATCTCTTTCATTTGTTCAAAAGCGATTCGATATTTTTTACCTTAAAACTTATTTTTGGGTTCGCTCAAATTTTCTTCTCTGCACTGATTTCCAGCTTCCAGATTTCTCATTGCCTTTTGTAATCAGAGTGATGAAGAATTCTCTAGAGCGGCGAGAGCTCATCCGTGCAGTTCTTCCAGTATTATGCAGATCTTAGCTCATATTAAACATTTTAATTTAGAGGCAAAATTGGGGAATTAATCGCGTAGCGATTGGTTTTATATTGTTTATATCCGTTTTTTGCCATTTGTCGAAAAGAAATAACTGCAATTTCTATGCCACGTACGTTAGTGAAATATATTTAATGATACGAGATATGCTTATTGCAATTAAATACATTATTAACACAAATTATAGCTTCAAAAATAGCATTGGTTAAAAGAAATATGTTTACACATATCTTAAAAACAGGGCTCCCACATCTACGATCCGAATACCAAGTCAGAAGAAGGGCGCCCACATGAAATATTAATACATTTATGAATACTCAATGTACCAAATGTATGACTTTTTGTCTTTTCATTTGGACAGCTTCAGACAAGGGGGAAATATTTTAACTTTTAAACTTACAAGACTAACATTGTAACACAAAAAGCTTCATGTTTCCCGGTACTCTTATAGCTTTTGGGTCCCATACCATGTCATTTAATTAACATTTTTTACATATTGTTGACTCAACTAATGACAATATTTATGGAATTGTCAATTGTCAATATTTGCAAGGTCACGCTGCTAATACCGGCTCTTTTGACTACATTTTCCATTACTTTTGAGCACATTTGCTCAATTATTCGTGAACCTATTGTTTAAGCTGTTGAATCATTATCGGCTTGTGAATGTAGCCCCGTTCTTTTAAGTAGCCCAATAGAAAAATATCCGAAGCTTCCAAATAAGGGGAAAGAGGAGGCCAATCGACATTACCAGATTTTATACGTCCAGGAAATATGGCCTTTAGAATTATGTTTAAAAGAGCTGCATGACATGTTGCTCCATATTATTGAAACCATTTGCGCTGTAAACCTTGTCAATCAATTTCAGGCAGAAAGAAATTTTGTAACGCCGCACAGTATCTTTTACAATCGACAATATCCGCATTTTCATTATGATCCTCTCAAAAAAAGTCCAATGCCTCCACTCTAAATTGCCAATTTTTATTAGCTGATTAAACAGTATGTAAAAAAAATTTAATTTAAAATTTTCCCTTTTAAAGTTATTCCTAAAACAAAATGGTACTCCTATATAAAAAACACCTTGTATTACAATCTAAATATGGCTAACCTCAAGAATATAGTCGTGATCACAAATCCTTAAGAGACTCTTAACAATCCTCAATGCATTTTTTGCAACTGCTACTGGATAATTGGATGGGCCTCACAATCACAAAATACTAACTTTATCTACGCTCTCTCGTGCTTAGATTTAAATTTAATGCTTACTGGATGGTCCCCAATGGTCTTGTTTTCTACAGCATAATTATTCCGGAGAAACGCAGGTTTGTGCCATAAACTAGCTTAAAGGTCTTAAGTGCAATGCTGACTTTAAAACTATGCAGTGAGAAACTCTTAGCAGTTTCTTAATTACCCTCTCCGAAGTTAATGACTTGAAAGTTGAGGCGCACTAATATCTAGGGTGCATCGAAACTACTGAATCATCATCTTGGAACAAACTATCAGGGTTTCGTTCGAAACTTCATTTTTCACGTTTTACCTGAAATGCAGCTGTCTACAATTTTGGTGTTTTTTAGACGAGGTGTAAGTCGTTTTTTTTGTTTTCTATCGTTAACATATTCTTTAACACAAGATTCTGTGAACGGAGATCGTTCTATTTTCTGAAAATGCCCATGTCACGAAGTGAAGAAAGGGTTGAATTAAAATTCATAGTAGATGGACACCTTTATATTACAGAACGCTTTGTCTTGAGAACTGTTAGAATTTGGATGAGGGTAATAAATTATACCGTGATAGTCAGTTTTGGATTAGATTGTGATTTTAGTAGTCGAAGGGATTTTGTATATAAAGAGATTATGGAAAATAATGGAAAAGATGGTAGGTAGGTGAATCAGTCACAATGGAGCAACACAAGGGGCTGTTGGCGACATTACGCAATCAACACCGAAGGGAAAGATCCAAGGACACCACGTAATTTTGAACCACGGTCAGATAACGAGGTCAACACTGAGCTGGTACTCCACCTCCAAACTTACACAGGACATTTGAAGACACCACAGATTTAACTTGCAACGGCCCCCACGTACACGATGGTCTTTGATTGAATCGAGTTTTGAATTCATAACTCCGGTTGCTAAGGTTGGTAAAACAATCCAAGCAATCGCAATGCTCAACATACATTCCAGCTTCTCCCAAACCGCAAAATTAAGATTTATTTAAGTACAGTTATTCGGCTGTTTTAGCATGAAACTTCCTTACAAATAAATGCAGCTCACATTTAAGTAATGTATTCCTTTATCTAAATTATGTTTTATAAAATATTTAACGGTTTTATTGAAATATATGAAATAGAATCTATGTAATACTCGTACTAACACAAAAACAGTCATAAAACGGGAAGACGGAGACAGACTGACGCAGCGAAATTGAGTTACTAAATGAATGCAAGTATTCACAGTATACAAAGTTTCATGAAAATATACCCAGTCGTTTGAACGTAGTACGGACACACATATACTGTATATACAGACAGACCAAACGCTGAAACCGCTAATGTTACATTAGAATGACCCAAAACAGATAAATAACTTGAAATGAGGCGAAAATATTCAATGTACAAACAAACACTCCATTTTTATTTATATAGATGGCGGATCAAAAACCTTTTCCAATTTCTAAAATAAGTTTCATGTAATTATAAAAAATTGAAAAACATGAAAGCTTACTTAAGAGCTAATTAAATATAAAAATTTTTATACATACAGTGAGTGTAGAAAGTATTCGTACAGTGCGAATTTTAAAGTGAAGAACGCGGTTTTAACATTTAGACTCGATGAAAATCATTAAAATAATTATTACATGTTCAAAAAATCTTTTACAAAGTGTATTTTTATCCAATAACAAAAATATACTGAAAATTATTTTTTAAAACTTAACTGCAAAAATTAGAAATGAGTTTCTCCTGCGTAAAAAGTATTCGTACACGCGAAAAATGCAAATTTATTTTCGCGTTTCGTGATTGGTTTCAGAAGTACAAGGTAGGTAAATGAACTGGAATGCTAGAGAGTATATACACTGCTGGCCACCGTAAATGCAACACCCTGAAGGAAGCATGCAAATAATATGAAATTTACAACATGCATTAGCGGAGGTGAGATATGTAAATGATTAGAATTTCAGCGCAGACGCACATCACGCGCGCCTGTGGCGCCACTTCAAAGCGCTATTTAAGGCTTGGAGATTTCGACGATTTCAAGTACGGCAATTGTGTTTTTTTTGTGGTTTTTTCAAAAAAACGATCAATTATGCCTCGTAGAAAACAGCGATCATCTTTTGATCAAGTATCCGAGTTCGACAGAGGAAGGATAGTGGCCTACCGAGATTGTGGATTATCTTTCAGGGAAATCGGTAGTCGTGTTGGACGAAACCAAACAACTGTAATGCGGATATGCGATCGTTGGATGCAGGAGGGTACGACGGACCGACGTGTTCGATCGCATCCACCTCAGTGCACCACTTCACGTGATGACAGGTATATTGTGCGTATGGCAGTGACGGATCGCTCAGCCACATCACGAACCATAGCACAGCACATTCAGTCTGTACCGCATCATCCAGTGTCTGCGCGTACCATTCGACGCCGTTTACAGCAGAGTGGTCTTTCCGCAAGACGTCCATTGTTTCGTCTACCCTTGACGCAGAACCACAGAAGTTTCCGCCGCCAATGGTGCGATGAAAGAAGGATGTGGACGGCAGAATGGAATGAAATTGTCTTTACTGACGAGTCACGCTTCTGTCTGCAACACCACGATGGTCGGATTCGAGTCTGGAGACACCGTGGAGAGAGGATGCTGAACAGCTGCGTTATGCACCGCCACACTGGTCCTGCACCGGGTATTATGGTATGGGGCGGTATTGGATATCACTCTCGCACTCCTCTAGTACGCATTGCCGGTACTTTAAACAGCCAGCGCTACATCTCCGAGGTGTTGGAGTCAGTTGTCCTTCCTTACCTTCAGGGCTTGCCCACAGCCATATTTCAACAGGATAATGCGCGACCACACGTGGCACGCATTGTCCAAGGGTTCTTCGTCAATCGCCAGATTGAATTGCTTCCCTGGCCAGCTCGCTCTCCGGATCTTTCGCCGATAGAAAACATGTGGTCCATGGTTGCTCAACGATTGACCCAGAATACATCCCCAGCTGCCACACCAGATCAACTTTGGCAACGTGTGGAAGCTGCTTGGTCTGCTGTACCCCAAGAACACATCCAAAGTCTCTTTGAATCAATGCCGAGGCGTGTGGCAGCGGTGATCTCCAACAATGGCGGCTACTCTGGCTACTGATTTTGGCAGGAATCACACTTCACAGAAGTCTATAAATCTAATCATTTGATACTTGGTCAACATGTTATCTACAAAATAAATTTTGTTGTGATATCTCTTGTCTTTCTTGGTGTTGCAATTTGGGTGGCCAGCAGTGTATATTCAGTAAAAAGTTAACTTGAAATTTGTTGTCGAAGTATAAATTGTCGAAATGGGACGGAAAGGTACTGAGACCTCTGTTTTGGAAAGAGAAAGAATTTTAAAGCTTCGTAAAGACGGTAAAACTTTAAATCAAATTTCGTATATGATTGGGAGACCCCGTTCTACTATACAGTCTATAATTAAAAGATTTGGTACCTCTTCAAGCTTGCTTAATCAGGCCCGCTCTGGTCGACCATCAATTCTCAACTCTTCGGACTGTCAATTCATCGTTCGGCAATTGAAGAAAGATCCGAGAATAAGTGCTCAAAAACTTGTAGTTGAGCTGAGAAAGGCCCGAGAAAACGCATTGGTAAGTACTGTACGAAATGCATGCAGAAAAGCAGGATTTCACGGACGAGTTGCTCGGAGAAAATTTTTCGAAAATGAGAACCGTAAACTGCGCTTGGCATTTGCACAAAAACATCTGCAAGAAAGCCCAGAATTTTGGAAAAAAGTTATATTCTCAGATGAGAGTGAATTTAACATTTTTGGGTCCGATGGTGCAAGAATGGTGTGGAGAAAAGCAAATGCAGAGATGGATCCAAAGAATCTTTTTCCAACAGTGAAGCATGGAGGGAGTTCTGTGCTTGTTTGGGGATGTATGAGTGCGTCTGGTGTAGAAAATTTAGTAGTAATTGACGGAATCATGGACCATAAGATGTACATAGACATTTAAAAAAATAATTTGCAGTCCAGTGCCATAACTTAATCGTGATTCTGTTTTTATGCACGATAATAATCCGAAGCACACAGCCGTAAATACACGGCTCTGGGTGCTGTATAATACACCACAATTCATGAAATTTCCTCCCCAGTCACTGGATATCAACCCAATTGAGCACCTGTGGGATATTCTGGATAAAAAAGTACGACTAAGATCAATTTCCAACAAAGATGATCTTAAAAATGTTCTTCAAGAAGAATAGCATTCCACATCCAGCTCTGTAACTTCAAAAATGGTCGAGTCTATACAACGAAGGCTCCAAGCAGTTATAAGGCAAAACGATACCCAACCAGGTATTAAATACAAAATATTTGATGACAAACTGCAAATCTATTTGATGAAAAACTGAAATTTTTTTAAACTGTACAAATAGTTTTTGCACCACTAGACAAATAGAAGTTTATGTTTTTTTGTTATAAATATATGTATAATTGCCTTTTTTTAATGTAAAATCTTGTAGAATACTAAATAAATACTTGTACATATTATTCATTAATTATTGAGAAATTTAATTGCATAGATTTTAAGTTACAGGCATTTTTTAAACATACGCTAAGGGTGTACGAATACTTTCTACACTCATTGTATATGTTAACTACTTTTTTTGTTTATGACGAATTCTCTGGATGTTTCATATTGTCGTAGCTCACACAAAAGCACAACACTTTAGTGGACTGCAACTATATTGACACTGATTCAAATGGCTGTCCTATCCACTGAAAATTGCTGTACTATACCAAGTGTACAAAGGTGGTTCCTGGAAAGGAAAACTGGCGATATCCTATTGCGTCAAGAAATGAGGCAACTGAAATTTGGTAACGTTCTTGGCGATTGCCGAGTGCATGAAAAATTACTTCAATAAAAGAGTGGTGCCAACAATTATCACAGAGGTATTCATGGCGCGAACGATATCATTTTTTAAAAGCGACGATTTTAACTTTTTTGGTATGAAAATGTTTAAAGTTCGATAAATTATCTATGCAACATGAATCTGCTACTTTTATCGATATTTGACATTCGATTCGTCCAGGAAAAAACATTACCCTACATTTGGCAAACTTTTAAAATCAGGTGTTCTATATTTAGTTCCTGTACCTCATATGTTCATAGCGCAATATGAACAAACGACAGAGTTCGAACGAATGACTGGATTGCGTGAAGGTGCATTTTCGTACCACGACATTGCTGCTCGTATGGGACATAATACCACTACAGATGGGTTTGTAAAAGCAGTGGAATGAAGCGAACAGGAAACATTCCGATAGGGGACCACGAAATATAACAACACCACAGGATAACAGACATCTCGTTTGTTTTGTAATGGCGAACTGTCCAGCTTCATCACAAGTAATAGGACAAAGGTAGAGCTGCTGACATACTGACTATTGCAGCAGGTCTGCTTCCATAATTTGAGGGTGTCTGCTACAGAAGACTGGTTGCGCATATTCCTTTGCGGCTGCTTTTTTCGACATTGAACCATCGACGCCTCAGGCTACAGTAGACTCTTGAACACAGACAATGGTATTCTGATTTGCAACATGTGTTTTCGGACGAGTCCCGCTTCAACTTGGGCTGCAATGATGACCGCTAGAAGGTATCTTGGTAAGCACAATCCGCAACCGTTCATTCCATCGGAGAAGTTGTCGAGGCAGAAGTCATATCCTTTCTTTAGATTACTTCTGACGCTATATCCCAGTCGGACAATGAAAGACCACATAATGCCAGAAATTTTAAAGCCTTATCCACAGCACGGTGGTATCGCTTTTTCCCTGGCCTCATCGTTTATAAGACATGTTGCCTGGGATATAGTCACTCAGCAACTAGCCAGACTATGTTCTCAGCAATTAGTACCAATGAACTGTGGATTCAATACAAGCAGCCTGGCAAGCAATTCCACAGAAGCACATCAAGAACCTTTGATTCGATAACACGACGTATAGCATCTTGGAGGCTTCACAATACATGATTTTTGACTTGAATACGTCTTTAAAATCAGTGTCCTAGTCAGTCTAACCTAGTGTCATTCGATAGCTCAGGAACAAAGGCTTGTTAGTGACCTTGAGTTTCCAAGCCGCAAGAAGCATGGAGGAGGGGAGGCGGCGGTGTTTTGGGGATTTTTCGCTGCGCTTGCGCAAACTTCAGATCAGTATAATAATCGTGCAAAGTGCTATGATGTCGAAATTGGTCTCAAAGGAAAGCTAACGTCGAGATCTACCCATTTAAGGCGTTACAAATTAAATGTTTATTGTGAAATTTAGGATAGCAGTTGAAATTTTTTTCAAATTTCACAATGTCAGCATGTCCTTCTCGAAAAGTCTAGCAGAAATACATCAAACGTAATCTACGCGGAAGAGCAACTCGCCAACTTTCGATAAATACTGAATTGACTATTGAATTTGTCTTTCTTGCATTTACTTCACCCAACTAAATACTATGCGCTAACTAGACGTATTCACGTGAAATCTTGCGGACGCGATCCGACACAGCCTACCCGACTTTTTCAGGTTATAATTGTTGCATTATTCTAAAAAATATACAACGCTTATAATACAGTAATATCAGTTGATATAAATTTCATTCTAATCGCATAATTCTTTTATGTGTTGCGATTTTCACAAACAGAAGTGTATTTTACACTAGCAAGCTGAAAACTGATTTCATGTGTCACAAGTTCAAATAAAGGAACGAAGAGTGAGACATTGGACATAGCGCTTCTTCACAATATACATTAATTTTTTCTCCGCTTATATTTTACTAGTTTTTATTAACAAATTTTATGAACTTGCGTTTTAATAAATATGCCTTGGGAAGTGAATAAATATCCATTTTAAAATGCGAATCTGGGAAATATATAATTTCATATAGTGGGTCCACGAAACACCGATGCGATTGAAAAGTGTGGAGCTCAGGCGAAAAGAAATTGGGTAAAAAGATGAATAAGGAAAAGACAAGCGAACACAAAAAAGAAGCTGTCCCAGAAAAACTATTTCACGGTCCGTCAGATCTCCCCTTTTGACCATCGAGCAGAAAGACGAACGGCAGTTGCCATCTTCCACCGCCTTTGTTCTGGATGCCACTTTTCCTTCTTTCGGCCGCTTCCTGACTCCAGCCATTATCTCGTGTCCGGTGGTCAGTTTTGGGCTCTCTCTCGTGCTCCTTTGCGATCTCATTTTCTCCTTCCTGACACCAACGGCTGTTCTTGATGGGAACTTGCATTTCGGATTAAGAAAAGAAAGGGGAATGTTTTGACTTGGGAAGGATGGTCGTAATGAAGTCGCATTTTCTCCTTTATCGTTGGATATTGTGACTCCATACGCAGATAATGATTCGGAATTGAACGGGAAACGTCAATCGGATCATTGCGAGCGCTATTTAACGTCGTGAATGAAGAGTGGTCTATGCTTCATGCCTGGTTATTTAAACAACTAATTTAGCTAAAACGGGCTTTAGTGAGTACAACGGATGTGACCGAGGGGTATTCTAGATATTTCTGTGGTGAACACAGGTAGGTAGTTAATCGACGATGCACTGGAGCAACACAACGGGCTATTGGCGACGGTCCGGGATCAATAAAAAAGAACAGAAGATAAAAGGACAACGCCTCGTAATTTTGAACCACGGTCAGATGACGCGAACAACACCTGAGCTGGCACCCCACTCTTCAAACTTCTACACCACGCCAGCGTGAGGACACATGACAGATCAAACGTGACAATACTCCCTGTACACGACCGTCTTTGGGTGGACCGAGTTTCGAACTCCAACCCTCCGGTTACTAATCCGTTGCTCTTCCAACTGGGCTACCGCAGCCCACGTGGTGAACACATAGAAAAGCAATCTTGCCATAAATGATTTATTATATGCATATGTATAGTTTGTTGTATTTATAAACAAAGAACATTACACTGTCCACTCCGAATATCTGTTCTATACTCAAAAAACTACAATCGCCTCATTTTATTTGTTCTTTTATTCGAGGCCACGCTCTGTTAGACTTGCCAGCATTTTATGTTTGATTAATTTATATTTTTATCTACTAGTTACTTCACTAGTCTTCATGTTCACGTGAAATTACCTCCGTACAACGGAGCGCACGAGACGTGAATCTCACAGTGAAGTTGCTTGTTGATTGATGTCTCACGTACATTTCTTGGAAGACAGGTTGGTTGGTTTGAGTTTTTATGGTGCAAGGAAAATATTTGGCCAGGATGCGATAAGCACAAGACAGATAACATCAAGTAATGGACATACAAGAGTTGTTTGCAGGGGATATTCCCGGATAGGTTGGAAGGTAGGTAGTTAATTAACTTCGCACTGGAGGAACACAACGGGCTATTGGTGATGGTCCGGGATCAATTCCGAAGGGAAAGATACAAGGACAACGCCTCGCAATTTTGAATCATGGTCAGATGACGAGAACAACTCTTTAGCTGGCACCCCACTCTCCAAACTTCCACACCACTCCAACGTGAAGAATATTATCGGGAGAATACTCTTCAAACATTGCAATTTGAAGAATAGTTGAGAATTTTCTATTTAAACAATCATTTTTCAGGAAACTCCAATTTATTAATTACTGAAATGAACCTGAAGCTTATTTTATGTATCACTCACACACACAATTAGCACTCATTTATAAAAAAAATTATAAATATGTATAAATATTATAATTGTTAGCTTTTATTGAAAACCATGACGCATTTTTCATATATTATTGATAATGATGCTTCAGCCACAGTTAAGTCTTGGAGCTATGATGAGAAAGACATG
Organism: Meta bourneti; assembly: GCA_933210815.1. Taxonomy (NCBI): domain Eukaryota; kingdom Metazoa; phylum Arthropoda; class Arachnida; order Araneae; family Tetragnathidae; genus Meta; species Meta bourneti. The sequence goes on along the minus strand of OW119927.1, from coordinate 35,135,703 downwards.
CTCCCATATTTCTGCTTATAGTTGTGGAATGCACGGATTCAACTTATTACAGGGCGTTTCTAAAACATCGGGTCAAATTGTAAAAGGTAGTAGAGGGGCCCAAAACAAACATTTTTTCGTCAAAGAATGTGCGTCCGGAAATGCCGTTTTTAGGTGGCGCTGTTTCGGCCAGTCGATAACATCGTTTCTGCGGCGTGAGGCGTCATTCCCCGCTTGGATTTTCAATGGCATGTATCGCTACATGAATTCGGAGCTCGCAATCTGATGTATGCTGCCAACGGAAAATGGCGATTGTTTAGTTTTGTTTATTAAAAAGTGTTTTTAAAATAAAGAAATTTTATTTTTTAATTTATTAAAATGTTTAGTTTGGGCTCACACCCTTTATAATCTGGCCAGATATTTTCAAAACACCTTGTATATTGGTTAAGGATAAATTAAAAACCAACTCTTTGAGTGTGAACTCGAAAAATAACTACCCATGTTGTCAAAGAAACAAATCGTTCATGCTTCTAGCAAAGTTGCTAAAAACGGGAGGATATACAGATAATTGAGATATCCATTTCTTTTTTCTTTATTTCTAATGTTAGCCTCAGAAGTACTACATTTTTAAATTTGTGATTTTTCATTCATGCATTTATTCATGGATTAGAAGATACATAGCATAGTACTTTTTAACTTTTTATGTCTTTAGAAGAAAATTCTCGATTATTCTCTTGGAGAATATTTTCAAGGATATTTACCAAAGAATATTAAGGATAAATTTACATCTCAAGGACAAACACAAGGAAAGTTTAACTGATACAAAAGAGGTAGGTAGTTAATTAACGTTGCACTGAGGTCCGGTTCTCGAAGGGAAAGAACAAAGGACAACGCCACGTAATTTTGAACCATGGTCAGGTGACGAGGTCAACACCTTAGCTAGCACCCCACTCTCCAAACTTCCTCACCACGCCAACGTGAGGACATTTAATTTCACGATAGCTTTAACATGCACCAGCCCCTGTGTATACTTCGATCTTTGACTGGACCTAACTTCGAACTCGCACCCTCCGGTTGCTAATCCGTTGCTCTTCCAACTGGGCTACCGTGGCTCTGATTCAGAAGAGAGCAATACATCCATCTTGGAAGACAGATAAGAATGGTATGAAGATCTATAAATCGTTATAAACGAGATGCAGTAAAAACAATAAATTTTGCGGTTTCACTACATTTAATATTGCGTAAAACTACGTTGAACACAAAACAGACGGTAAAACCGTTCAAAATAATACAAAACACGTTATATTTTTAAAAATTACATTACAAATCTACGAAACTGTTTCAAACTTTCTTAAAGGAAGTATTCAGTTATTTGTTTATCATTTTCTTGATTGCTTTTTGCCATTGAATCATAGAGAGCAATAATAAACTAATTACGTAACATTAAACGGCTTACATGCTTTTTCAGACAATTCACACAGTTTTGGTCAAAAATTACGCTCTCTATGGCCTCTTCGTCATTGTCGTGGTACTTTCTCTTTGAACTGCAGAAATAATATTTGATTAATTTTAAAACGGAAATACTATACACGAATAATATAATTATAGGGCATCCTTTGTAATCTGCAAACCGGAATTTCATTGATAAGTAAAAAGCAGTGATCTAGCTATGGGAGGGTGGCAAGGGCAGTACTTGAAAAATATTTATTTAAACGTTTCGTAGTCTTTAAAATTTTTTTAATAATTTTAAGCATCATTTTGTCCTTGTCAGAAGTACATCCCAGTGCTGTAAATCTAAAATGAATGCTTTCATGCACTCCATTGTCGGATACAACATTTAAAAGACAATCCTCTTCAAGAGCCTTGTACGAGAGCCGCGGTAGTCCGGTTGGAAGAGTAGCATCTGGAGAGTTGCGAGTTCGAAACTCGATCCAACCAAAGACCCTCATGTAAATGGGTACGCCGTGCGCGTTAAATCTGTCGTGGCCTCAAATGTCCTCACGTTGGCGTGGTGTGGAAGTTTAGAGAGTGGGGTGTCAGTTCAGATGTGACCTCGTCATCTAACTGGGGTTCAAAATCACGAGGTGTTGTCCTCAGATCTTTCCCTATGGGATTGATCCCGGACCATCGCCAAAAGCCTGATGTGTTGCACCAATACGACGTTAATTTACTTTCGTACCTTTCATGTAGGTTCCTGTATGCGTAGTAGTTTTCATGTCACACTCTGTATACGTATTACTATTAAGAAAAGAGAAAGCAAACAATTCACTAAAAATTATCTCTTCACAAATTTCAGTTGTGCACAAAGAAAGGAGCGCCTTTTCTTCATCCCTTGAAATCCATTAACTGTAACCATTATCATAGCTTAGCATTTTTTTTCTTGTTTTCATGCAAAATTCAATAATAATTGCAACCAAATAAATTTGATATTGGGAACAGGAATTTTATAAAAATATACTAATCAGTATATTTTATACTCTAATTATTTTAATAATATACCTTATCATCATTTTGAATAGCAAATTTCGTTTTGGACAGAGGGGACGTCAGTACATTTGCCACAGGTCCCCCCTTTTTACCAGGGGCGAAGATCGATTATAATCTATCTTCGCCCCTGGTAAAAAGGAACGATGCAAAGAGTTATTATAAGAATACGCCTACATGGCCATAGGCTCAAATAAACTATCAATAGTAAAAAAACCGTAACTCAGAATATACAAAGTTATGCTATGCACCAGAAGATTTTTTAATTTTGACTAAAAATCCAGTTTTTTTACAATAAGTCATTGGTTTATGCTTAAAATAATTTCAGTGTGAAAAAATTAGATTAAATCAATAATTAATTCTCTAATTTAGATATAATTAGCTAAATAGATATAATTAGCTAATTAACATATATTTTGAAGTGATACCTCAAATTCTAATTTGTTCAGAAAGACATTTCCTGTTGGAAATTATTCCTAATATATTCTTCATGTTTAGACTCTCGATCAAGCTTCTAGAGGGAATAGGTTTATTATAAATTTTTTCATCAAGGAAGCATAAAAATCAATATTTTTTTAGGTGTTTTAACATTTCAAAAATCAACTACAAATTATTACTCAACTAAAAACTCTGATTGAAGGTCAAAACATCCACTGTATTATATAGATTATAATAATGCAAACATAAATATATAATATATCAATTAACTGTTGGAGTTATCACAATTGAACAAAGCATCATATTGCAAAAATACAGTTATTCAGAAATTGAGTTCAAAGATTTGGAAACATGTTTGTACATGGTGACAGTACCTAACAAAAACCTTTGTAACTAGAAAAATATTCCGAATATTTCCAAGATCTTGGTATCATGAATTCTAAGGAGTTGGAAAATATTTTAAAGCAATAAAAGTATCAATATTCTGAACGAATTTTGTGATTTCTAGTGTATATATACACCTTTTAAATTGTAGCCAACAAATATCCTGGGGATTCATATTTCATATTTCATTGGCAAATAAGAAAAATAGATTTAACGAAAACCTAGTATTAAATATTTACAAACGTATTTAAGAGCGAATAACTCAATAAAATATTTATGAACTTATCTTTTAAATAAGTCTTTTTAATTATCTTTTGAAATATTTCCAAAACTTCGAAATACAAAAATACTTTAAATTAAACAATGGATTCTCGACTGACGCTGAAAACAGAATGGTGCCTTCTACATTCAGTTAAATGTTTTATACAGATCTGATGGATGTTGATAATTACCTGTCGAGATATTGCAGCGTTCCATATTACGGGCACTTACCTCACAACTAAGGCATCAGGTAATCTATTTAACAGAAATAAGTTTTCAGGAGTGGCGATTTTCATTGCATTAGTTTTCTCAATGCGAGTTTGTGGGGATTTAAAAGCCCCATTAAATCACATTTGGTTCTCATCGCAATACATTGTGTGAGAGGAATTATCAGTGGAATCAAACTATCTTACTTCCCTTACCCGAAATGCTTTCGCATGATGCAGATCACGGTTATCTTAAAATGTAGTTCATCGCCATATTGGCGACGTTTGGCGTTTGATCTCATTAGCGTTGACCAATCAACTATCATATCTTCACTCGAAATTCATTCTTTGGGATATTTATTGGCCACACGCCAAGTAACGTCACTTCCGGAATACATACAGGTCGTTTCGCCGCAGAAACACTACAGCCACATGCATTTAGCTTGAAAGTTTAAATCTCTCAAACTATCAAGTCCAGCAACGTTTTCATAACAAAACAAAAGGAATGAAAAATAAAATGCTTAAAAAAGGTTTAACATAGCTTTCTTACACCTACTTGGTTTAATAGAGTACATAGTTTGTAGTGATTCTTGATGTTCCCTCTTGCTTTTTTAAATTTCAAAATTCTTATTGTATTAATTTTCTTATTACTTCTTGGGTAGGAAACTTTACTATTCAACAGTTCATTCACTAAGTATGCTGAAAACACTTAAATTAAACATATTTATATAAATGTGTGTTATGTTTTAAAGATCAGCATTCCATCTGCCACTCCCTGTGTGTAATACAGGAAATGAAGAAACGCCGCCAAGTCTAGACAGACTGGCTTAGGACGATTTTTCCGAGATTCCAGAGAGTAGGGATGGGAAATACTGTTCTTTTCGGCGAACAGTTCTTTGATAATCCGTTCTTTTGAAAAGAACTGTTCTTTAACCTGTTCTTTTGTTCTCAAATGTCTCTCTACTCGAAATGTGCAACCCCTTTTCCTCCTCGTAAACTATATGGCGCCAGCAGTTTTCCCGATTGACAGGGACTGAATTTTGTTGACGTCATCTTTGTTAGTACTTTGCATAGGCGTGCATATATAAAAAAAATACAAATGACTCGGAGTCTTCGTATCGTTATCGGTTGATTGATTTTTTTATGGCGAAAGGGGCAAGTCGATTCAAGCTGCGCCAAACTATCAGTAATTGAGAAAAGAAAATTAGAATTTTGCATAAATTGGAAAACGTTCTTGCAAATCGAAACGTTTAAATTCTCTCCCCAGTGGCAACTAATAATGTCCCACATCTGAATCATCTCAAGTAGTTTCCCAAACATATGAGGTGCCTAGGACAAAACAAATACGTAAGCGAAAGTAATAATTTTTTTTAGATTTTAATGTCATTTTTAAGTCAACAAAATGGTCATTTAAGTTAATAAAACGACGGTCCGTGATCCATCCCGAAGAGAGATCCGAGGACAACACCAGGTAATTTTGAATCACGTTATGCAATAAGGAGTTGCCCTTTATAAAAGATTATAAACACAAAAAACGCATACCGGGATTACCACTTGGAAAGTAAAATTGGTTTGAAAACAGGTTAATATTATATGATCTATCTAAACACGTTTAAAACATAAAAAATACAAGTCAAAAAATCACTTTCGCTTTTCAACACATTAGTTTTATGGTGGGATTCTTATTTCCGAGATGTCTTTAAAATCGTAATACCTGACTTAATGAGATCCCTTTTCAACTTATAGAGAGCATGACACCCGATCCGAATTTCCTTTTCACAGTGAAATATGTCTACACATTTGAAATTTTGCTTTCCATTTTGTAAAATTTGGTTTTAAAATAAAGTTAAAAGCATTGCAAATCCTAAGAACGAGTAGATGCGACACCACCAGAGAGAAAGCTGTACAGCAAAATCTTGATCAGCAATGTTTAAAAAATTTTTTTATTTGTTTAAAACTAAAAATTCATCATTACGTCATTGCCTAACAATTATAAAATTTCACAATTATTACGCTAATCTCCTCGCAAATTCATCAGACGTCGGGGCTTGATTCAGTCGAGAACAGTTCCTGGAGCAGTCATCGAGATCAGCTCCGAGAACAGAGAACAGCTCCGAGAACGGAGAACAGGGTCGGAACAATTTGAGAGCAGGAATCATTTTCCGAACCAGGAAGTAAAACAGCTCCGAGAACGGAGAACAGGATCGGATCAGTTTGAGAGCAGGAATCGATTCCTTCGGTAAATTTGCTTCCTGCTCTCAAACAGGAAGTAGTCTCAGAGCAGGGAGTAGGTTTATGGACAGAGAACGGATGAATGAATCAACAGGAAACAGTGAGTCACGAACTGTAGGATGAACAGCTGTGTTTCGGGCTTACCTTAATTTAGAAAATACGAAAATGTTTGCGAACTTAGAAAATTCGAGAAAAGAGAACTTTGCAAAATTCCCACTTGTTTGAAATCGAAGTATAAAGAGATTACAATGTTTCTTTTTACAAAAAGAACCGAGAACAGGTTTTTGTGAAAAGTGGGAACAGGCTGTTCCCGTTCTTTTTGAAGAACAGATGAAAAAGAACAGTTCGTTCTTTTTTCCCCATCCCTACCAGAGAGACAGTTGCAGAACGAGGACGCGAGAAGGGGATGGCGTACGGCCATGCCTAACGAATACCCGATGAAGTGAAATTGTTAACTATTTTTAATCTGTAAATATTTCCCCCTTTACTAACGATTTTAATTGTTAATTATGTCGCTTTTATCCCTTTTGCTAAAGTAGAGTTCTACATATTCTGTATGCAAACTCATCCTAAAGTGTTCTAAATGTATAGTTTATACCTTCTACCATAAGGTATAGCAAATGTTGTTTTAAAAATAGGGTACTTATTTTAGGATAAGGAAAACAGAAAATAACATATGTGAGGATGGAAGGGGAGAATTGTAGAATTCGCTTATCACGGACTGACCGTTGACAGTTCAAAAGATGTAATAAAAATATCTTTCTCCGGTCAGTGCTCTTTTATCTGTAAAAGCGATATATTTTGAGGATCATGATTTCCCTTAGATTTATGTCAAATAGAGCCATCTCTATGAAAGGGGTAAAACTACTTTTCGACCATTGGAAGCGTGCCATTTAAAGGGAAGTGTGATATATTTCAAATGATTGTAAGGAACACAAATATTTCGCACACATACGCATTTTAAATATTTACACCGATAGCTGCACTGTACGGTCGAATGATTTAGTGAACAGCCGACCAGTATACCAAAGAAACAGCTAATTCGATCCTCATCGCTTACCATAGAGGAAATATAAAAGTAGAGTGAGCAATGGTAAGCTTTTCATATGCCTAGGATCATGTGATCAAAACTAGTATTAATGTGATCCTTAGATTACTTTCGTCTGGCGGGAGAAAATTAGCGTACATTATCTGATTGGTCCACGGGAATGGAAGAGACGCCCATCTATCGATTCATTATCTGGTTGGCCCGTGCAACATAGTAGTAGATTAAGGCGATTTCACAATTTTTGTTGCCCCTTTATAGAAATGCGCATTCACGTACTTACCCTGTCATAAGATATTATATGGCCAAACGAGCTGATAAGATTAAGGATAAGATAAGATATAATTAAAGATAAGATTAAGAGCCAAATCGCTCAATCGTGTCAATTTTTCACAAGGCAGCCACGTGACTCCTAGTTGACATGTTGGTCACTTTTTGAAGCTTCTCTCAATAACAATGCTGTCTAATATTTCAAGTCTATGAGGTTCGCTACCTCAAAAAGTAATCAAAAGAAAAATTAGACATCTGTAGGTGGCAGTGGTTGTTTCCCTAAATATTTTCCTGGTTTTCCTCTTGTGATGAACAGCTCCCCAAAAGGTAGGCTACGTGGAAGATTTTCGATGTAAGCAAACAAACCAGTCGTAAGGCGGAGATTTTACTTCCAAATGCTCTCGCATGGGAACCTAAGAACATAGTTAAACGTGTAGAATGTAGTAAACGTCAACGTTTTGACGACGTTTGGTGTTTAATCTAATTGGCGTCGACCTATCAAATATCGGTATTTATTCTTTGGAATTTTCATTGGCTACGTACTGAAATCCTGTTCGACAAACAAGTCACGTGATATCACGTCCGTTTGCACGTTCCACTGTAAAACCTTACCTCCACCTACATTTAGCTTGACAGAAAAAGTCTCTCATAGGCCTTGAAAGGTAGGTAGTTGAATTAACATCTACTAAAAGCAACTCAATGGGCTATTGACCACGGGAAAGATCCGAGGACAATAGCTCATAATTTTCATCCACGCCGAGATGACGAGGACAGCATCTGAGCTGGCACCCCACTCCAAATTTCCACACCAACGTGTGAGGACATTTGACGTCACGACAGATTTAACGTGTACCAGCTCCCACGTACACGACAGTCTTTGGTTAGATCGTGATTGGAACTCGGAACACTCTGGTTGCTAATTCTCTACTCTTACAATACAATGGTTCTACAATGACATTATTGGCATTGGAAGTTGCATTCTAGAAAATTCTATGCAAATACAAGTGGGAATTTAGAATGTATCCTTGACGCAAATATCTATTTACTAGACTTTCGTTCTGAATATGCATGTAAATTTTAGCTATGGATTTGATTTGTCTCTACTATCATATTTTGCTACACGAGAGTTAATTAGACCTGTTACCTCTAAGACATGGAGCATTCCCATACATAAATAGTGGAGTAATATTTTGAGAGGTATGAATAATCACTTTCGGTATCATAATAAAATATTTTAATATCCTAAAATGATGTACATACTTAATTATAAAAGTTTATGCGTGTCTTAAAATCGCAGTTTACCTCTGCGTGGTTCAGATATGTGTCAACTATAGTTGTTTGGACATGTCAATCGATCCCGTTCTGTGCTTTGTGAGTTAACAGAATAGAACTCAGAATTAACAAATAACAGATTTATTAACAAGTAACAACGGAGAGCGAAGCTGCGAGGTTGGTTCTCGGCAGGCAGTCCCCTCGCAAGTGACAGATAAACAAGAAAAACAGGGGGGTGGTTAAGCAGCCCCTTTGAACATAAACATGCAGGCGCGGTGACATCCCCGGGAGGTCGGGTTGTCCGTGCGCCATCTCGTAGGAAAATACTCAACATTCTCCCGGCCTTGAAGCCCACAGGGATTCAACAGATACATAAAAAAGTCAATTTAAAAAAACAGAAAACAACAAATACGAATTTCAATGAAAATACTTAGAAATAGAATACATGAAGACACGTTTAAAATGACAAATTAAACATAAATGGAAATAATTAAAATTCAATCATAGTCTAATGGTAAAGGACACAGTTTTGTAATGGAACGCTTAAGTTCTCCACTCGAGGTGGTCACATTCACTACACGAACCTTTCCATCAGAGCCAGGAAATGTAGCACTAATTCTCCCTAACTTCCATCGGAGAGGAGAAAGGAGTTCGTTTTTAATAAGCACCAAATCTCCTATCTTCAGATTGGCCTTTGAACGAGCCCATTTTGGTCGTTGTTGCAATCTTGCTAGATATTCATTGCTCCACCTTTTCCAAAAATGCTGGAACAATCTTTGCAGTAACTGCCATCTATCGAGGTGATTGAGCTTAATTTCTGTGAGGCTAGGCTCTGGAATTGCAGTAAGAGGAGAACCAATGAGGAAGTGCCCAGGAGTTAGAGCAGTAAGATCACTTGGATCCTCTGAAAGAGGGCACAATGGGCGGGAGTTGAGACAAGCCTCGATTTGTATCAGTAAAGTCAAAAATTCTTCATATGTTAGTAACGCATCTCCAATAACCCGTTTCAAATGAAATTTCATACTTTTAACCCCTGCTTCCCACAGTCCACCAAAATGGGGAGAAGCAGGAGGGTTAAATTTCCACTTCAGTCCTTCACTTAAAACAAAACTATTGAATTCAGTATCAGTTTTACAAGAAGCTACAAACCTCAACATTTCTTTAAGTTCTTTGTTAGCACCAACAAAGTTCGTAGCACAATCGGTGAATAATTCAGCTGGTTTTCCACGACGACCAACAAATCGCCTGAGAGCAGCAAGGAAAGTTTTTGTAGAAAGGTCACTTACTAACTCTAAATGGATAGCACGCGTGGAAAAACAGACAAACAATACTGTATAACATTTTAGCGATTTTTGTCCACGTCCCTTATTGCATTTCACTTGAAAAGGACCAGCATAATCAATGCCTACCTTTGAAAATGCTCGAGAAGGAGTCACTCTTGAAATTGGTAGGTCATCATTTGAGAAGCTGATTTGGCACATAATCTAAAACAAATAATGCATTCTCGAACAATTCTCCTAACAACATCTCTGCCACTCAAAATCCAAAACTTTTGGCGTATAGTAGATAGCAGAAGTTGAGGACCAGCATGAAGATGTAAAATATGAAAATATTTCACAATTAAATCAGTGAAGTGATGTTTTTTAGGCAAAATCATTGGATGCATTCGACTCTCAGGAAAATTAGAGTTGTTCAACCGTCCACCAACTCGAATAACACCATTCGAATCAAGAAATGGATTTAGAAACAACGGTTTACTTTTACTAGGCAGAGGCTTGTTCTCCGACAAACAATGCATGTCTTCTTGAAACGCAGCAGCCTGAACAATAGTAACAATAAAAGTCTCAGATTTTTGAAGTTCTTCAGTTGTCAAAAGATCGAGCTTTCTCTGTTCAACAGAAACACGACAATTATATATGAAACGTAAACACCATGCAAAGGTACGATACAATTTCATGAGAGAAGAGAATTTTCGAATGAGAGGGGGTTCTTCCTGCAAACGTGCAACAGCGGAAACAATTTGCTTCCTCTCTTCGCAAAGCACATTTTCAGTTATTGTGTTTATGTCAGTACGCATTGGCATTTCAAACGATGAATCACTTAACCAATGGGGCCCAAACCACCAAAGGTTACAAGAAGGGAGATCAGAGGGATAAAACCCACGTGACGCACAATCTGCAGGGTTTTCTTTTCCTTGCACATGGTACCAATATTGATTGGGCAAAATTCCTTGAATTTCTGACACACGGTTAGCAACGAACGTTTGCCAACGTCGAGGTTCAGAAGCAAGCCATGACAAAACAACAGTTGAATCGGTCCACGCATAAATTTCACAAAATTTTCCCGCTAAGGACTCTTGAACTGTTTCAAACAGATGTGCTAGCAATAATGCAGCACAAAGTTCAAGTCTAGGAAGGGAAATGGTTTTCAATGGTGCGACTCTTGTCTTGGCTGTTAGAAGGCTCACTTTCACTTCGGAATTAGCTGAAACACTTCGTAAATAAACCACGGCACAATAGCCTTTCTCAGATGCATCACAAAAGAGATGCAATTGCGTTTGCAATGCATTAGATAGCACAACACATCGAGGAATATGGATGAGCTTTAGTTGATGAAGCTCTGACCGGAATTTAGACCACCTTTGCTGAACCTTTTCACCAACAGGATCATCCCAAGACACATTTGTCTTCCACAATTCTTGAAGGAACATCTTCGCCAGGATAACTATGGGGGAAAGCCATCCCAAAGGATCGAAAATCCTATCTACTTCAGACAGAATGGCTCTTTTTGTAGCAACTATTTCAGAAGAATTTCTAACACTGACTGAAAATGTATCACTAGATGGCTGCCAGTTGACACCAAGCACCTTGATTGACTGATCAATCTCTATCTCCATGGGAAGATGACTTTCTTTCAACTCTGATGGAATGAATTTCAAAATTTCAGGAACGTTTGAAGCCCATTTGCGAAGCTCAAAACCTCCGTTTTTCATCATCATTAAAAGTTGAGAAGACAGTTCACAAGCCTCCTCCAGAGTATCTGCACCGGACAGAAGATCATCAACATAAAAATCCTGAGCTGCTCTCTTAGATGCTAAGGGATAATTGTCCCTTTCTTGAATAGCCAGCTGCCGAATGGCTCTTGTTGCAAGATATGGGGCAGATGCAGTTCCGTAGGTGACAGTTGTCAGTCGGAAATCACGAATTGGCTCGCTGGAATCATTTCTCCACACAATACGCTGAAAATCTGCATCTTCTGGATGAACTCTGATTTGTCGAAACATTTTGGCTACATCAGCAGTTACCGCAATCTGATGCATACGAAATCTCAGCAAAATGGGCACTAGGTCTTGCTGGCACCTGGGACCCACCATGAGAATGTCATTCAGGGATGTGTTGTATGATGATTTCGCTGAAGCATCAAACACCACTCTTAACCTTGTAGTAGTGCTTGATTCCTTGAAAACTGCATGGTGTGGCATGTAAAAACAAGAGGAGGGTGATTTCAACACCTCTGATTCAGGAACAATCTCCATGTGATTGTTTGAAAGGTATTCTGTCATGAAAGCCTTGTACTGCTCATAGGAAGGATGGTGACACAATCTGCGTTCCATGTTCTTGAAACGCCTAATAGCCATTTCCCTGGTGTCGCCAAGTTGACAAGGAGAAGATTTGAATGGCAATCGTACAACGAAACGACCAGTTTCGTCTCTAACATGAGTATTAACGAAATGCTCCTCACAACGCTTTTCTTCTTTGGAGAGCAAGCTAGCAGTGGGAACAGTCTCTAATTCCCAGAATTTTTTCAACACTTCATCAACGTTTGTTTCCACAAAATTTACTGCAACTCTTTCATTTCGAACATTTGGATGAACTGTAATTGGCCCACCTATTAGCCAACCAAGTTCAGAGTTTACAGCAAACGGCATTTTGTCACCGCCGAGTCTTGTTTGTCCAGTAAACAGTGGTAAAGCAGCTGTCACTCCAAGTAGAAGTTCTACTGAACCAGGATTGTTAAAATTAGGATCTGCTAACAATAAGTTTTTGATATGAGCAAAATCTTTGGTACACTGATAATTGGGCAAGCAGCCAGTGATTTTGCGTAAAACATGTGCCTTTTCTATATATACAGGAGTCTGTTTGAAATGAGGGGTAAACACTAAATTCACTTCCCCTTCCGATTTTCCCAAAGATGTTTTTCCTAAACAGGAAATATCAACATTCGCTCGAGAACGTGAAAGACCAAGTTTTTGAACACAAGAATCTGTGATGAAATTTGCTTGAGAACCCGGATCAATCAGAGCTCTGCAATTTTGAAAGAACCCGCTTGAGTCGCGAATCTTAACGACTGCGGTAGCGAGCAATGTTTGTTGACACTCAGGACTTCGTCGCTCCCCTCGAGAAACACAAGAGTAGGAGGAGATGGGTGGGTGCGAAGGAGAACTATTTGGATCCTCTCCTTCGACCCCGTCGGATTGCCCGAGGTCATGACCTGTAGAGTTGGGGGAGTTGTAACGTTCGCTCGGCGACTGGAAATGGAGAAGCGTATGATGCCTTTTCCCACACTTCTTGCACTTATGGTTAGTTTTGCACTGATTCACACTATGGCTGGAATTCAAACAATTAAAGCACAATTTTTTGCTCTTCACGAATTGAAATTTCTTGTTTGCGGATAATTTCAGAAATTCGCAACACTTATAAATTTTGTGATTTGAACAGCACATTTCACAAGTAGAAAACGATGCAGTCAAAGATGTTACCTTTTGAGCTTTCCGCGGAATCACCGATTCTTTTGAAGCTTGAAGACTTCTTGCATGATCTTTCAGGAAACTCAGCAGTTCTTTAAGGGACGGAACACGGTCATCTTTCAACGATCTTTCCCACCAGGCTCTTGTTGACGAATCTAGTTTTTGTTGAATTATGAACATCACAATGGTGTCGGCAAAGTTCTCTATCTTTTGGTCAAGCACCTCAAGAGAACGCACGCATTCACTTGTAACATCAACCAAATTCAAAAGGGATGAAGCACTTTCGATTTGCACAAATTGTTGAGAAAGCAGCTTTCGAATATGAGCAAAAACAAGTTCACGGGTGTTTGAAAAGCGTTCTGACAAGAGATCCCATGCAACTTTATAATTAGCATCAGTTAATGGGATCGACTGAATTATTTTCAAAGCATCACCTTTGACTGCACCCTTCAAATATTGCAACTTTTGCGCATCAGAAAGTTGTCTGTTGGAATGAACGGATGCTCTAAACAAATCACGAAAGGATATCCACTGTTCGATAGAACCACTGAAAACTGGAAGTTCTAGCGTTGGTAATCGAACTTCATGGTACGGATTCAAAACATGACGAGACTCACGAGCACTAATTTCGGGAGTATTTTCACTCAATTTTCTTTCCGTACGCAATAAAGTAACGGCCAGATTATTCAAGTTTTGTTTCAGTTCTTGAAACTCCTTGACTATTGCATCTAATTCAGTCTCTTTAATCAGTTCAAAGATGGAATCATAAAGTTCAGTAAGTCTCTTACGTGTCACTTCAAGCTCATCTTTGAAGAATTGGACCTGGAAAATGTCACAGTTCAAAATTTCTTGTTCAATATTTGTTTTCAACAAGAGAAAATTCGAACGTTCAACAGTTTTTTTACGCAAATGCACCTTGAGAAGAGCCATCACGATGAACCAACTGGAACTCGGTTGAAAGTATCCAAGCGTCAGTAGCGAAGAACTACGGCGTAGTCGCAGTTCACAAGGGAGGCACAGCAATGGCGTCGACGAACGCGTCGCTGAAGACAAAGAAGCGCTGATACTTTTACTTAGTAAAATACCTTTCTCCGGCTCGACGGACCAACTGTTTGGACACGTCAATCGATCCCGTTCTGTGCTTTGTGAGTTAACAGAATAGAACTCAGAATTAACACATAACAGATTTATTAACAAGTAACAACGGAGAGCGAAGCTGCGAGGTTGGTTCTCGGCAGGCAGTCCCCTCGCAAGTGACAGATAAACAAGAAAAACAGGGGGGTGGTTAAGCAGCCCCTTTGAACATAAACATGCAGGCGCGGTGACATCCCCGGGAGGTCGGGTTGTCCGTGCGCCATCTCGTAGGAAAATACTCAACAATAGTTTTATTCACAATCCAACAAATGGATAGCGTAACGAACAAACATCAATAAATATTTTGCTTTTGTTAATTTTTATTCATATTCTTTCTTACCGATATATCTATTGTGTTAGAATACAAATACGTAATTTAGATGCATCCTGTTCATATACCAATTCAATTAATCTATTATTTCTTAAAATTTAATCAGAATACAAGCAGATAAGTCATCGAAGGTGTAATTTTTGTAAATATATTTCTAGCGATAAAAAGTAACAAAGAAAAGATGTTACATTTCCATTAAATACACTAGTTGCAGATGAAATGGAATATTGTGAGGCAGCGCGGTTCACTTCTAAACCATTACGTATATTTTACAGATATGAAAACTCTGTTTTATTCAGATGTGAAGTTTGGATAACAGTAGATAATGGAGCGTCCTATCGATCGGATGCCAGTAAGTGAAGGATGTTCGGTTTGAAATGCGTACTGATATTTATCAGGATATTATGAAATTTAACGACAGTAAATGATCCTATAAGAAAATTTTTGGTCTGTCGTGGACTGCCTGTTACAATTCGGGGGAGAAGGTTACTAGTTGAATGTCAATTTTTAGATTTTAATGTTAATAATGCAGATTTAACAATTTTTTATAGTACGCTTGTTATTCCTTCCAATTTCGCCCATGACGTTGACATAAATATCCAGTGGATCACTTACTTAGCCAGTGGAGGTTGCCGACCATCTAGCTAAGGAGGGTTGTGTAAGTCCCCTTCCACTTAATAAGGACCTCTCGGCCACAGAAATTTTTTCTATTTTCAAAGCAAAAACCAAAGAGACTTGGCATATTACCCCTGCACACATGCATGGTATTCGACCAGCTTTCCCGGAGTGTCACTAAATTGCAAGTTGCCTAGAGTTTTCCAGACTTCTCTAGCGAGACTCAGAAGTGGCCACACTAACGACTTGAGATTCGAGGATGGCGTTAAGATCTTCTCCGGATGGTCCTTGTTCCATAAGCCTTGCAACCCCTGCCCACCTTATCGATTGCATCGGTATTTCCGTGGGCCGGCTTGTCTTGGATCGGGACAAAGTTGCCTTTCTTTTAGAGCGACATGGTCTTACGGACCTGGTTTAGGCTTATCCTGAACCTTGGGGTTAAGAAACAACAGTACGCTTGTCTTTAAAAATTATTATTTTTAATTTATTTACAGCCGATAGTGTTTTATTTGTTTGAGTGGTCTTTCACACTGTCTGTTTTTCCAGACACCCTATATATGTTTTATTAGTTTAAAAAAATTCTAACTTCACTTCTTCACACTATCTGTTAATTTTAATTTTAAATGTAATTTCAACAGGATAAATCACATATTTTCCTCTTTCTTGAAACAAGCTTTTGGATATTCTTGTAGTTTCAAACTAAAAAAGTGCTTTCTTCAAAATATGCCTGTTCTTTTGTGCATCAACATTTTTCATTTTGCTTTTCCTCTCTAAACATAAGGCTTTTGTATATGTGGTCCTAGGCTGAATTTCCGAAGGGTTTTGCACGTATTAAAGAATCAACGCCACCGAAGCAACCCTTAAACGCTAAAGTAGTACATAAATAGGAGAAAAATATTGCAATATTGAAAAATAAAATACACACATAGCCTAAAATATAAAATAATTATTAACATGATCATGTAAAAGGTTATTTCACTGCATACTTTTTTCGCAGAAATTATGCGCATACATTTGTAGAGATTTTATGGAAATTTTGATTCAGAATCCCTTTATTTGTATAAAAATATGTTGATGCGGATGATTCGCGAGTAATTTTTAAAGAAATATTTTCGTTGGTTTTATTAGGAAAGATGCAATAAACAACCTTAAGGTAAGTTTTCTTTTAGGATTTATTTTTCATTTTTGACTAACATATTCCTTCTTTCTCTTAGTGCTTTGATTTCGGAATATCAATGTCTTTTGGAATACTAGTTTCCGCAGAACCTTGTTTATAAACGCTATGAGAAGCTTTTTCTGTCCTCGCCATCTGACCGTGGTTCAAAATTATTTGGTGTTGTCCTCGGATCTTTCCCTTCAGGGTTGATCCCGGACCGTCGCCAATAGCCCGTTGTGTTGCTCCAGTGCAAAGCTAATTAAATACCTACCTGTCAAGCTAAATGTAGGTGACGGTAGTGTTTCTCCATCATAACATGTTCCCTGTACTTATTCCGAACCAGACGTCACTTAGTTTGTTTTTTTAACACAATTTCATTCTATGAGTATTCCTGATGTGATGCCACTTTTCGAACTTCAATAAAAATCCCAAACAATGAATTCTGAATTGATATATGATAGTTGATTGATCAACACCATTTATATTAACCCTCAAGTGTTAAGATAACTCATACAAGATAAGATCGATTTTGCTATTAACGATTTTGCTATCTTGTCCATTGACATTTGTTCAGTTTTGCTAATGACGAGATGCCTCATCAAAACAAAACTGCCCTATTTCTCCAAGGGCCCAAAGGGAAAAACCAAGTGGGAAAAACAAGTTGTCCTATTGACCAGAACTTGTGACTGTTTGGAACATCGTTTGTATCAGGCGCTGGCCATTACAGGACAGTTTTCAACGCAAAGATAAACCAGGAGGGTTAAATGCCAAACGTTGTCAAAATGATGATAAAGTACATTTTAAGGTAACCCCGACATGCATCGTTCGAGCAAATTTGGGTAGCCGAAATAAAGTCTTCGATTTTCATTTGGTTTGTTCACACTGAAAACCTCCCATATTCAACAATGATATTGTACACATTACGCTAAACAAATCGATTTGTAATATTCCTTTGAACGTTTCTGCTGTTAAGAATTTTATAATTCCTTGCAATTTTATCATCCTTTCCTGGTTTGTTGGTTAGTTTTCACTGAAAATCCCACATTGCGAGATGGAACATTTAAAAAATGAGATTCATATTTTAGACATTTGCTCAAAAGCGAGAAGATAATAAAACACTTTAAAGATAAACTTAAAAACCCTTCACAATTTTACGAATCGTATGGTTTCTTTTCGCGGAATTTTCATTTCTTCAAAATTCATTTACTGAAGCGCGTGTTCGCGAGCCATTTCCAATGACGAAAGCCATCCACAGAAAAGATTGAACGAAAAAAGAAATTCCATGCAAAATAGTTCCCTCCATTTTATTTTTATGCATTTCTGCTTCCTTTTTGAAGGGTCTCTATGAGCCATTTGATTTCGGCCGAACCGAAAAGGCTATAAATACGTCATAGGTGGGAAGTTTAAGGGCAAAAGCGCCCTCACCGGCAAGGCCATTAATCACACTGACACATCTACGAAATGTGCTTTTGCTAAATATTTCATCCCGCCCCGTTTCCTCTTGACACATCGCTTTATGGATGCGAATTTCCAAATTTTTTCCCTTCGCTTTATTTTCTGGAAATGTTAAACCGGACATCGGAGCGAAAATATATATCAACATCGCTGAGGAATTTTAAGGTCTTTTGAAATTTATCTTATTTGTATGTGTTTTCTTCCATCTTCAAGATTTATGTATGTCCTTTCATGTTTCCATGTTTGGTATTCGATAAGATACATTTTTTATGATTTTTAGTAACGGAAAATCTATTACGATTCTTCGGTTTTTGTATGGAATGAAAAACATTTTTAGCGTATCATATAAATGTATTCCGGAAAAATATTTTCTCCGTGTTTAAAAATTGTCCCTAAACTGTTTTCAAAAGTTTAGATTTGAAGTATTGCATTTCATGAATGCCCAAAATAAACAATCATCGTATTATAAAAGTATTTGCTTCATGAATTCTTAAAACTTTAAATCATAAGAATTCATAAATTCTTAAAGCTTTTTTGATGTATGATAGTGATTTGTTTCCCATTTAGACAAACATCATTTTCATAAATATATATTAAGGTCCAAAAATCAGATAGGTAGTTGAATAAACGTCTCACTGAAGCAACACAACGGGCTATTGGCTACGGTCCGGGATCAATCCCGAAGGGAAAAATCCTGCAACAATCAGGATATATGTAAATAAATGAATCAAGTTTTAATATATATATTGAAGATTGTAAAACAAGCAACATTTAAAAGGTTGCTAAGCAGACACGAATATCTAACTGTTTTCAGTAACGTAAAATGAATGTGCTCTTGCTAGCATTTAAATTTATGTTTGCAGCTGTAGTTTATTCTTAGAAAGATTAAACTCAAGAAAATGGTACCATAGCCAAATGGCGACTGATTTCCATCGTTAATCGGCAATAATTATAGAATATGATAACCCGGCTTAGGCCAATCCAAATAACCGATTGGTGACCAAAAGTTTAGTCACCAATTTGGTGAGGAACCGGTACCGTGTTTGAATTCTACTACAAGAAATTTTTAGCATACGGTATTTATGTAGAAAATAATTAATGTATGTAGAAAATAATGACTATCTTCAGGAACTGAAGGATGCCATCTCGCTGACAATGAAATCACTGAGGGCACTCTGTTTAGAGGCGGAAGTTGCAAACTACAACTTATCAGGAAATGTACCTCAAAATGCAGGCAGATAAATGGGACCTAGAAACACTTTCCACCATAACTTGTAACTTCCTCTCAGTAAAGTTATTGACAAGTTGTGACTTATAGTTCGTGGAAGAGTTCTGAGTTGAGTGTGTATAGGGTGTTTGAAACGGCTCTGCCACCTTTTTCTAAGGTGCTAGATAAAATTAGTCCGATGGAGGGTTAATGAGTTTTAGAGAATATTTTTTGCTTTAGTCTCTGAAAGTTGTAACATAGTGACTTATAGTTCGTGGAAGAGTTCTGAGTTGAGTGTGTATAGGGTGTTTGAAACGGCTCTGCCACCTTTTTCTAAGGTGCTAGATAAAATTAGTCCGATGGAGGGTTAATGAGTTTTAGAGAATATTTTTTGCTTTAGTCTCTGAAAGTTGTAACATAGTGACTTATAGTTCGTGGAAGAGTTCTGAGTTGAGTGTGTATAGGGTGTTTGAAACGGCTCTGCCACCTTTTTCTAAGGTGCTAGATAAAATTAGTCCGATGGAGGGTTAATGAGTTTTAGAGAATATTTTTTGCTTTAGTCTCTGAAAGTTGTAACATAGTGACTTATAGTTCGTGGAAGAGTTCTGAGTTGAGTGTGTATAGGGTGTTTGAAACGGCTCTGCCACCTTTTTCTAAGGTGCTAGATAAAATTAGTCCGATGGAGGGTTAATGAGTTTTAGAGAATATTTTTTGCTTTAGTCTCTGAAAGTTGTAACATAGTGACTTATAGTTCGTGGAAGAGTTCTGAGTTGAGTGTGTATAGGGTGTTTGAAACGGCTCTGCCACCTTTTTCTAAGGTGCTAGATAAAATTAGTCCGATGGAGGGTTAATGAGTTTTAGAGAATATTTTTTGCTTTAGTCTCTGAAAGTTGTAACATAGTGACTTATAGTTCGTGGAAGAGTTCTGAGTTGAGTGTGTATAGGGTGTTTGAAATGGCTCTGCCACCTTTTTCTAAGGTGCTAGATAAAATTAGTCCGATGGAGGGTTAATGAGTTTTAGAGAATATTTTTTGCTTTAGTCTCTGAAAGTTGTAACATAGTGACTTATAGTTCGTGGAAGAGTTCTGAGTTGAGTGTGTATAGGGTGTTTGAAACGGCTCTGCCACCTTTTTCTAAGGTGCTAGATAAAATTAGTCCGATGGAGGGTTAATGAGTTTTAGAGAATATTTTTTGCTTTAGTCTCTGAAAGTTGTAACATAGTGACTTATAGTTCGTGGAAGAGTTCTGAGTTGAGTGTGTATAGGGTGTTTGAAACGGCTCTGCCACCTTTTTCTAAGGTGCTAGATAAAATTAGTCCGATGGAGGGTTAATGAGTTTTAGAGAATATTTTTTGCTTTAGTCTCTGAAAGTTGTAACATAGTGACTTATAGTTCGTGGAAGAGTTCTGAGTTGAGTGTGTATAGGGTGTTTGAAACGGCTCTGCCACCTTTTTCTAAGGTGCTAGATAAAATTAGTCCGATGGAGGGTTAATGAGTTTTAGAGAATATTTTTTGCTTTAGTCTCTGAAAGTTGTAACATAGTGACTTATAGTTCGTGGAAGAGTTCTGAGTTGAGTGTGTATAGGGTGTTTGAAACGGCTCTGCCACCTTTTTCTAAGGTGCTAGATAAAATTAGTCCGATGGAGGGTTAATGAGTTTTAGAGAATATTTTTTGCTTTAGTCTCTGAAAGTTGTAACATAGTGACTTATAGTTCGTGGAAGAGTTCTGAGTTGAGTGTGTATAGGGTGTTTGAAACGGCTCTGCCACCTTTTTCTAAGGTGCTAGATAAAATTAGTCCGATGGAGGGTTAATGAGTTTTAGAGAATATTTTTTGCTTTAGTCTCTGAAAGTTGTAACATAGTGACTTATAGTTCGTGGAAGAGTTCTGAGTTGAGTGTGTATAGGGTGTTTGAAACGGCTCTGCCCCCTTTTTCTAAGGTGCTAGATAAAATTAGTCCGATGGAGGGTTAATGAGTTTTAGAGAATATTTTTTGCTTTAGTCTCTGAAAGTTGTAACATAGTGACTTATAGTTCGTGGAAGAGTTCTGAGTTGAGTGTGTATAGGGTGTTTGAAACGGCTCTGCCACCTTTTTCTAAGGTGCTAGATAAAATTAGTCCGATGGAGGGTTAATGAGTTTTAGAGAATATTTTTTGCTTTAGTCTCTGAAAGTTGTAACATAGTGACTTATAGTTCGTGGAAGAGTTCTGAGTTGAGTGTGTATAGGGTGTTTGAAACGGCTCTGCCACCTTTTTCTAAGGTGCTAGATAAAATTAGTCCGATGGAGGGTTAATGAGTTTTAGAGAATATTTTTTGCTTTAGTCTCTGAAAGTTGTAACATAGTGACTTATAGTTCGTGGAAGAGTTCTGAGTTGAGTGTGTATAGGGTGTTTGAAACGGCTCTGCCACCTTTTTCTAAGGTGCTAGATAAAATTAGTCCGATGGAGGGTTAATGAGTTTTAGAGAATATTTTTTGCTTTAGTCTCTGAAAGTTGTAACATAGTGACTTATAGTTCGTGGAAGAGTTCTGAGTTGAGTGTGTATAGGGTGTTTGAAACGGCTCTGCTACCTTTTTCTAAGGTGCTAGATAAAATTAGTCCGATGGAGGGTTAATGAGTTTTAGAGAATATTTTTTGCTTTAGTCTCTGAAAGTTGTAACATAGTGACTTATAGTTCGTGGAAGAGTTCTGAGTTGAGTGTGTATAGGGTGTTTGAAATGGCTCTGCCACCTTTTTCTAAGGTGCTAGATAAAATTAGTCCGATGGAGGGTTAATGAGTTTTAGAGAATATTTTTTGCTTTAGTCTCTGAAAGTTGTAACATAGTGACTTATAGTTCGTGGAAGAGTTCTGAGTTGAGTGTGTATAGGGTGTTTGAAACGGCTCTGCTACCTTTTTCTAAGGTGCTAGATAAAATTAGTCCGATGGAGGGTTAATGAGTTTTAGAGAATATTTTTTGCTTTAGTCTCTGAAAGTTGTATGAAAAGAAAAGTAGTATTACAAATATAAAGAATTTTATATTAGACTTAGCAATCGATCCATCTCTAAAGATGGATCGATTCAGGGGTAGAGGGATTTGCCCATTAATCCCAATTTTACATAATTTGTAAAAATATTTTTGTTAAAAGGAAGTATGCAACGCAAAATTAATTTTTGGTGAACAATTCTCACCTGCAGGGGTGGGGATGGACTTTTAAATTGTTTAAACTTCCTGGATGATTTCTGTTATATATTTTATCAGAATGAAACTTTTAGAAACAAGGAAAGAAAAGGGAATTATCGCAATATATCGAATAAAATTTTATGTCTCTTAATAAAACACACACATATAACTTATAATAAACACAACTTATCTTTAGATTTAAAATCAACCTGCTAGGACAAAACTTTAAAAAGCTAACACGAAAGACTGATCTTTTTAGAGATGATTCAACATATTGCAATAAATATTTTCAAAAATCCGTCTTTTCGGAACAGTATATTCTAGAGTCGACTTAAACTCATGACATATTGACATAAATGTCATAACAGAAATCAATGTCACAGGCATGGCAGGAATGGTGTAGGCAGTCGTTCGAGCGATCCATCGTGATCTAGTGTAGTGGAATGTTACAAGTGTATTAATTTAATGTTGAGGCAGGTTCAGGAAAAACAATGGCTATTAAATACGAGGGTGAGCGTGATATAATAATTAGAGTATGGAGTTTTTATGGGTTGTGTTTGGAACTGCTCTAAGCTTTCTTCTAAAGGGCTCGTGAAAGAAGTTTAAAATTAATCAGCTGAGGGAAGTAAGGAGTTTAGAGGAAGATTAATTATCAATTATTGAATTAGTGGCTCCATTAAGAAAGTTTATTGTCAGAAAAGGGGGGGTTTCTATAAAAGTCACACATACATCTCAAGTGTTGCAGTGGAATACACACGCGATCAAAAAGGGAAGAAGAAATAAACAACTTGAGTGAACGCGAATGTTTGAAGCCCTGGTTAGGGAGGAGGGCAAGTTCAAAAGTTGAACGGTGGTGAAAACATACATTGGGGGACATATGGTTGAAGCAATGAAACAAGACTGGCAGGTGAAAAGAAGAGGGAAAGGATTTATTCTGAGAAGGTAAGGGACTTATCAGTGGTGTATAGCATATTTTAGGGGGTTATTTTAGTATACTTTCACATCCAATTCCTCATAGGAATATTTTTCATATGCTAGCACTTGGAAAGCTGCTGATCCCTCTAAAAGTTCAAAATACTTAATATCCATCACTAAGTTTTAATATTTCACTACATAGCACAATACAATATCAATTAAGGAAGGAACTATCTTAAGCGACTTTAACAAATGTATACTTTAAAGAGAATGCATACTCCCAATATCTTACCATTTATTTCAAAAGAAATTGTACTCACCCACAAGTATATTTTAAACACCATAATAATCAATCCTAATTCATTTGAGGCCACAAAACCTTTGATACTTCTTTGATCTTCTTCCGTATGAGATCAATAGTCATAACAAAAATTTTTATTATTTGCATATTATTTTTAGTTCGTGTTCTTTATTTAAAATATTTTCTCTTTTTCACAGATAAAAGAGTATAGCATTTTTAAGAAAAAAAAACCACACCTTAGGGAAATAAACAATGCTTTATTTCGACTGAAAGCTCACTGAAGAATAAAAAAGCGTCATAGGACGAAACAATGCACAAATAAAAGTTATTTAGAAATCTAGTAACAATGGCATGAACAAATAAGGCAGCAAACAGTCATGCAACAATGTAGGTGAACTACAATCAATACTTATGAATCAATCGGAACACAATAACATGAAAAGTTACCTCGCGTTTGTTGACAGTAAAAAAGTTTATTACCATTTCCACAGATCAATGATTCCATCAATGACCACCGCAATCGGCAGAACAAGTTTTCCGTGTATCTGTGTAGTTTTCGTCCTGTTCTTCACAGTTGTTCTAATAATCATAATAACAATTTACTACGAATTGAATTGGATAGATTTCTCTGAATCAAGAAAAAGGCATATATCACGCAAAAGTCAAAGGAAGAAGTTGCTGGAATTGATTCATCTGCTGGAGGAAAAATATCAGACAGTAACAACACCCACTGCCAGATCAAAAGAGAACAACCATTACAAAATCAATTCTCAAATTAGACCTTCCAGTAGAGGACGGTGGACAAAGATCCAAAGAGTGCAACAACATGGCGTCCTGATGGGAAAACACAACATCTTTGCTTCATTGATAGCTAAGTACGATAACCAATCATATAATTCATTGGCAGCTGAAGGAAACGAATCTAATCAAAACATTGCCCCAAGGTGGATGACTTTGACAGCTAATATATTTAATATATGGATGGATAACTGCTTAGAGGACAACCAAACTTCCACTGAAGATGAAGGAGTCCTGGACGTAGAGACTAACTTCCCATATGACAAGTATTCTTTCAATGTAACGTATTATTCCCACCCTAGCTTCTTCCCTCTCGGAGCTGTTGCACGGGTGATAAAAAAGATCTTGCAAGGTCGGTATTCAGCTTATGTTTAAGAGATTTTGTTAGTTATTTTGTTTTAAGACGCAAGGGCCATATTTGGTCAAGCTGCGCCAAACACAAGACAGATAACGTCAAGTATGGTCACACACACAAGTAAAGTTTTACTGATACAGAAACTTTGGCTTACTTGACCACATAAGACGCAAAGTCCATATTTGGTCAAATACAAGACAGATAATGTCGAGTAATGGACGTACACACACAAGGAAAGTTTCAGACACAGGAAAGATAAATACACCAAGGGAGGAATAGAACTGTGTGTAATAGAAGACATTGTTAGCAGAAAATTTAGAATATGCATTCTTTATGATGCAACTTTAAACGAATTCAAAGCATTCAACGATTGATAATGGTCGCCTTGTACTTTGGACAAAAATAAATTATGATGGTATTGTTTGAATCGTATATCATATACCAGTGGTTCCCATGCCGGTGGACCCCAGGGGTCCGTGACGGGGTTATACGGTGTCAGTGGAAAACATCCAATATTTCACTAGCCAAATTAGAGAACTCTTTGAAGAAAAAATTAAAATATTCCGTTATTTTCTCCGATATTATATTCTAAGAAACGTTCTACTTTTTGTCCTGTTTCAGAACTTTTAATTCACATTGGGCTCATTATGCTCTTATGCAGATCTACATATATCCTATTTAATTTCATAATCTCAAGGGATCCGAGGAAAATTTTAAATTTTCAAAGAGGTCCTTGAACTGAAAAGTCTGTAAGGCTCTGTCCTACACCATTAAAGGGTCGCCGTGGCTCAATGGGTTTGACCATTGTGTTATCAACCTGCGAGTTACGGCTGAGGTTATTTTCTTCTCTGGGTTTATTTCTCTCTTCTGTGTTAGTAAAACTTTCCTTGTTTGTGTATATCCATTTGCTTGACGTTGTTTGCCAGATAGGCCCTTGCACAATAAAACCCAACCAACCGTCTACAACTCGCAGGTTGCTAACACAATGGGCAAACCCAGTGACCACGGTGACTCATTAATGAAAAAAAGCCGTGTTTCCCCCAAATTTTTCCAACAAACCTATATCATTTAACATTTCATGCTTAATTTAAATCGTGTTAAGAAGAGTCTTGACTTGAGGCTACAACATTGGTATATGGTTTACCGAATTCCCAAATATACAACATGTTATATGTCATATATATTAAAGTTCCATCTTATAAAACAGGACCATTAACTTCACAAGGGAAGAAGCTATTTTTTTAAAATGCATTTCTTCGGTTTTAAAGCTTATATCACAAACATTCCTTTATTTCAAACATATAGTCTATTAGAGAGATAGTGAGTCGTTCAATGTCTTTGTCAGAGCCGATATCGTTATATCCTAAGGACAAGAGTCTATAATTTGTAGAGAACTATAAATACGTAAACATTTATGATTTTTTTCTATTTGGATATGTTACCGCTAAAGTACGGAAATCAGGTAATCTACAGATTACCTAGGTAATGTGCAGATTAACTAGGCCGATCCGTTAAAGTGCGGAAAATCGTTTCATTTCTCAAATTACCTAGGTAATCTGCAGATCACCTAGATAATCTGCACATTACCTACTAGGCACTCTTTAAAGTGAAAATAAGATCTTTGCTCGAACAACAGCAACGTGTTTGCTCATTTTACTCACCAATTCGGTGCTTGCTTGCATTCTTGGAGCTAAATTTACCTGCTTTAAAAAATTCACGCGTTAACAGGCAGAAACGAATTTGAAAACCGAATTAGCTATGCTAAGCACTCGCAGCCAACGCAAATTATGAGAAAGTGAGAACAGCCGGTGGCACGAGCTTCAGAAAGCGGAAGGAGAAAGGGAAGGAGGCAAGAAAAGAATTTACAGAAACAAAATTTTTCACTTTAGCTATTCAAAAGCCGTTAATGTGCACATTACCTGGGTAAAGTGCGGAAAACTCTTATTTTGTAGATGATTCCGCACTATAACGGAACAAATCAGCTAATCTGCAGATTACTTAGGTAATGTACGCATTAACGACTTTCGAGCTTTAACGGTAACCGATACATTTCCAATGCTTAAAAGCACTCTCAGAATAGTTTTCCGATGAACTTGTAGTCCAACTATAGTCTTGATTCATTCGGAATTATTAAAAGAAAAGTATAAGAATGAATTGCTTTAAAGAGAGTTATAATGGAAAGATTTAGGAAAAATATGAATGAACTCATTTAAAGAAAGGTATAATCAATTGATTTAATACATTTACTCATAAATGTGTTTTGCTCTGCAACAGTATGCAAACGACACCGCAAAATTTACGTTAGGTAAAAGTGCGTACCAATGTCTAGATTTTTCAGAGTAATGTTTAAAATTTTAAATAGACATTTTTTATCAGGTTTAATGTCTTTAATTTAAGTCAAGTACATTCATCACTATTTCAGCTATTATAATGCGACAATTCTTAGAAACTAGGAATGATTACAAGAAACATACGATAATCAAAAGAAGCAATAACCCCATATATATATATATATATATATATATATATATATATATATATATATATATATATATATATATATATATATATATATATATATATATATATTCTCATTTTGGCACAGACGTATCTCTGTGTAAAGTAGCACAATGTAAGGATACCTTCTTTTCCCAGTGACTCTTTTCCTTGGTGTGACATTCCTAACTTTAATCGTCATCGCTTTCGCCAAAGTGAAGGAAACCCAGAATTACCTCTACATCACGGGCCGAATATCAAAAATGAACACTATCCAGAACTTTGTCAATACTTTTCGCGCATCCAATACCGTTCGCACGACCGAACCGACTCTAATCTTACGATCACCAACCTCAAGTGATTCCAGTGCCATTTCCCTCCAGACTATCCTAGAAGAAACATCGCCATTCCTACACACTGAAGGCACCACAAGTAATTATCGTGAAGGAGGAGAACATTTCGATTCTGCAGATGAATTATATTCTATAATAACTGCGCTATGAAAATTCATTTCCTGACATTTTGAATGTATGTGTATACAATGCTCATGTAAATAAATAGCTTTGGTATATCAATCCTTATCTCTGCGAATTATATCTTCATAGAGAGCAAGGAAATGAAGCGAGTATTATCTTTTTATACACTGCTGGCCACCGTAAATGCAACACCCTGAAGGAAGCATGCAAATAATATGAAATTTACAACATGCATTAGCGGAGGTGAGATATGCAAATGATTAGAATTTCAGCGCAGACGCACATCACGCGCGCCTGTGGCGCCACTTCAAAGCGCTATTTAAGGCTTGGAGATTTCGACGATTTCAAGTACGGCAATTGTGTTTTTCTTGTGGTTTTTTCAAAAAAAACGATCAATTATGCCTCGTAGAAAACAGCGATCATCTTTTGATCAAGTATCCGAGTTCGACAGAGGAAGGATAGTGGCCTATCGAGATTGTGGATTATCTTTCAGGGAAATCGGTAGTCGTGTTGGACGAAACCAAACAACTGTAATGCGGATATGTGATCGTTGGATGCAGGAGGGTACGACGGACCGACGTGTTCGATCGCATCCACCTCAGTGCACCACTTCACGTGATGACAGGCATATTGTGCGTATGGCAGTGACGGATCGCTCAGCCACATCACGAACCATAGCACAGCACATTCAGTCTGTACCGCATCATCCAGTGTCTGCGCGTACCATTCGACGCCGTTTACAGCAGAGTGGTCTGTCCGCAAGACGTCCATTGCTTCGTCTACCCTTGACGCAGAACCACAGACGTTTCCGCCGCCAATGGTGCGATGAAAGAAGGATGTGGACGGCAGAATGGAATGAAATTGTCTTTACTGACGAGTCACGCTTCTGTCTGCAACACCACGATGGTCGGATTCGAGTCTGGAGACACCGTGGAGAGAGGATGCTGAACAGCTGCGTTATGCACCGCCACACTGGTCCTGCACCGGGTATTATGGTATGGGGCGGTATTGGATATCACTCTCGCACTCCTCTAGTACGCATTGCCGGTACTTTAAACAGCCAGCGCTACATCTCCGAGGTGTTGGAGCCAGTTGTCCTTCCTTACCTTCAGGGCTTGCCCACAGCCATATTTCAACAGGATAATGCGCGACCACACGTGGCACGCATTGTCCAAGGGTTCTTCGTCAATCGCCAGATTGAATTGCTTCCCTGGCCAGCTCGCTCTCCGGATCTTTCGCCGATAGAAAACATGTGGTCCATGGTTGCTCAACGATTGACCCAGAATACATCCCCAGCTGCCACACCAGATCAACTTTGGCAACGTGTGGAAGCTGCTTGGTCTGCTGTACCCCAAGAACACATCCAAAGTCTCTTTGAATCAATGCCGAGGCGTGTGGCAGCGATGATCTCCAACAATGGCGGCTACTCTGGCTACTGATTTTGGCAGGAACCACACTTCACAGAAGTCTATAAATTTAATCATTTGATACTTGGTCAACATGTTATCTACAAAATAAATTTTGTTGTGATATCTCTTGTCTTTCTTGGTGTTGCAATTTGGGTGGCCAGCAGTGTATGTGAAAAATTTGTATAGAATGTAGCGGATAAATATCCGAAATTGTAAGGTTACGGTACATAAATCTATACTTTTAACTACTGTTACCTCTACATCACAGACAGAACATCAAAAATGAACGCAATACAGAGCTTCGTCAATACAGAGCTTCGTCAAACGACCAAATCTACTCTAGTCCTATAATCACCAACCTTAAGTAACTGCAGAGCCATATCCCTCCAGACTATCTTAGAAGAAACATCGCCACTCCTACACACTGAAGGTCCTACAAGTAATTGCTGACAACAAAGGGAACACTTGGATTATGCAGATGAGTTGTGTTCGATAATAACTGAGCTATAAATATTCATTTCTCCGATGTTTTGAATATATGTGTATTCAATCCTCATGTAAGTAAATAGTTTCAGTACATGAATCCTTATCTGTGTGAATTTTTCTGCATAGAGAGTAAGGAGGTGAAGCGAGTATTATCTCTCTGTGATTGAAACGAAGTTGAATTAAATGTACTAGAGAGATTTCCGAAGCTGAAAAGGTACCTAATAATAAAATCTATACTCTTAACTCCAATCAATTTAAATACCGTAGAACTTATGCAATAATTTTTTTTAGTATTTGACTGAAAGTGTTTATGTCTTTGTTAGAATAGTGCGTCGTGTGCATTCTTCAGAAAAATATTATTTATTTAAAATACTATGTGTCTGAAAAGTTTATTTGTTGCGTTTTTCTCGAGGATTATTTGTTGTATATTTTATGTAAAGTGACTTGAACTTCAAGAAATAGTTCCATTGGTAACGAGTTCATTAGTTTCATTAGTAACTTCAGTAACTAGTTTTGCCACCGCTTCGCTCGAGAGTTTGTGCTGCTTCTGAAAAACCAAGCCGCTTCTCTGCTTCTTCAGCATCTTCTTTGCGTCGTCGAACAGCCTTTTGAGCTTTGTCCGTTTTACGTCCTTGTGTTCTTCCTTCCTTAAATGCTCGACTCGTGACAGCTTTTCACGTTTTTATTGATTCGAGTTTGATTAACCATCGATCTGCTTTTATGTAGTGTTTGATATTACGTTTCACTTCTATGGCTCTAAAGGAACAACGAATCGAGTTGGAAATAGCAGCTTTGACCAAGAAATTCCAGACAGAATAAGCTGTGTAAGTTTCACGACTCCAGAGCTCAGTGTTCTAGATTTTTTACTGCTTTAGACATAGATTTATGCTTTATAGATCAGATTAAAATCAAGAAAACATTTTTTCCCTGAGCAATAACTTATATACATAAGAAAAATACTGTAATTCACTTATAAAGCAAGCATATAAAATAAATGCATAATATGGAATCTTTTTTTTTTGCTAGAATAATATTTGTGTGTGTGTGTGTGTGTGTGTGTGTGTGTGTGTGTGTGTGTGTGTGTGTGTGTGTGTTTTTCAAGAAAAGAAGAAATTGGATTCAGGAGAATATACTTGTTTTTGTATTCTCAACAAATCGTTGAAATATTAATCAATCCATTTCCGGCTCTTACAATATAAAGTACTCTCATGGTCATCTGTCTTAAAATTGTAATCTTCAAAATTGCATAATACAGTGAACATATTTCTCATGATGTTTTGAAATATTTTATTTTAACAATATGAGGAAAGCAGCCCAAAGTGCACCATTTTTTGATGGATAGAAAAGTGCACTTTGCAAGCATTTAGAAATGAATTTTACAAACAAATTTGTTGATTCATTACATGTGTACCAGAACTCTTTCTTAAAATTATCCACTTAGCTATCATAGTCTCACAGTTATTTAAAGTAATAATGTTAATTTTATTTCACATATCGAGTAGATAAAGTTACGACTCTTCACTATAATATTGAGAGTTCTAGAATTCTACATTGAGTGTCCTGAAGTCAATATCTAATACATTTAGAAATTCTATGCAGTTTGATATTTTGCTAATTAATGCGAAGAGAAAAACGTGCGTAAAAATATTGTACATACTTTTACTGGTGAAAAAAAGCTACTTAACAAGAATGAGACTTGATTAATATTCTTAATTATAGCGATGCCAGACCCAAAAGAATTTCCATCGATTTCTTGAACAGCTTTTGATTTTCTATTAAATAAATGAAAATTAACTCATTGTTGTTGTACCAAGTTCATAAACGACTTTTTTAGGTATGGACATAAAAGAAAACCTAATACCATTGTGCTCTTTTTATAGTTGATGCAAGTCCGCTCTAGATGGTTCGCAATTTGACTAGGCTGGCACTTTTAATGCTTTCGAATAAATCATGCGTTAATCATGTGAAAGGTTCGTTAAGCTCTGGAAACCCAATGGAAGCTAACTATTGCTGCCCTTCTAAAGATAAGGTCGAAAAAAAGCAGAGTAGAGAAGATATATTATCGTTAAAAATAATTCGAGCATTAAAGAAATTTCGCGTGTTACTATCTTTAGTTTTTACCCGCAAAACCTCACTCACATTATTGATTTCTGGTTTTTCTTTAAAGCAAGTATTAAGAATAAGATGCGATGAGATTTCGAGTCATAGTTTTGTTTAAAAGGGTTCTGACACATGAATTCGTTGACGTATTTTATATTGTAACAAATGTCTGAATTACTATTTGTCAAGTCAAGAAAAGTTTGAATCGTATAAAATTTAGAATCGAATATAATAAGATTTAAAATATTAAATCGTATATATTTGAAACATTGAATAGAATACTTAGTTTTAAAACATTGAATCGAATACTTAGTTTTAAAATATTGAATCGAATACTTAGATTTAAAATATTAAGCTAAATTATAAGAAACGGATTTTTCATAATTCAGATATTGCTATACAATATTTGTTATGCATTGTTATGCAATATTAAGGTTATAGTATATCTCTCTCAATTATTTTGTCTACAAGAAAACCATCATAGATGAATAAATTTAGTCTGAACTATAAAGCATAAAACTTTTGAAAAAAAAAGGAATCTTTGAGTATTAATAATATGTATACGTGGGTGTATGGAATTGAACACATCTAGAGCATAAAATAGAAATAGTTGAAGATGAAAAACACCACATAAAGAGTTGGTAGTATAAATGCCCCGCTGTTGCATAGTTATAACAAGGCCTAAAAGTCTGTGCAGCAACTCACAATCTTCAGAAGCTATTGAAAACAAAATTTTACACATTTTAGCAAAAGAATTATATTCCTCTTCAAGCTGGATATGGTCCAGACACATTCTTTAAAAAGGCAGTCAAGAGGAATGCATAACTATAAGAAATGGAAGTGCTTCAAAGTGGTTCTGTTGAAGGTTGTTCAGTATGAAAATGTATGTCCGACATTTTCCTAAACTATTGCATTCATTCACTTTTAAGATTCATGAACCTCAAGAGGTTTCTACAGAAAGCTGTAAATTTATATCCAGGAAGAAAAGAAATAGAGAATTTATCTTTCCAGTTAAAAATATCCTATTCGAATCGTACAGACTTTAGACTAGTTTATCTGCAGCAAGCAGATTTTCGACTCTAATGCATCAAGATTAGATAAAAAAGAAGCTTAAAAGTCTGGAAGATTAAGTTTTACGAGGTACGACAAATTCATGAAATGTACAATTTTTCATTTTCCAATTATAACTCAGAGAAAGCAAAGTATAAAATTTTGAGAAAATACGTATATTTTCATTCAGAAAAGGATTTATTCTCCGAAGATTTTATATTTGATAGTTTAGATTTTTAAAATCATGTATAGAAAGTGAGAGTAAAATTACAGTAGATAAAAATGCATCTGGGAATGTATGAAGAATGAGAGCTATGAACTATATTAATATTAATTTTGGATCATGAATTCTCTATGCTTATTTGAAAATATGTTAAATTCATTGTTATTTAATTCATTTGTAAGAAATGCGACGATGACCGAACCGCTGCTAGAGAAGGCAAGAAAAATGTTTGGGATCATTGTCTCAGGACTCCCTCCCCAAATGGAGTACCATGGTACCTGACCCATAGAGGTATGGGGATCCCGGGAAATATGAAAAGTTTGTAGTTTATTTAAGTCTGTTTTCTTTTATTAATTATAAATATTTCTCTTATAAGCAGATATCGTGTCGAAATTAAGAGAGAGAAAATTATTATGTTTGGTACAAGTTACACACGTCTTGGTTTATTAATTTGATGCATTGGCACCAGTATGTCTTCTATGTACGTAAAATGCAATATACATATCAATGATTTTTAAAAACCAGGATAAGGCAGTCCATTCAAAATTTTTCTATAACATTTCTCTCTGGTACAGAAGGAGGCCACCGTGGCTCAGTGGGTATGCTCACTGAGCTAGCAACCTTCGAGTTGTAGAAGGTGCAGGTTCGATTCCTGTCAGGTGCATTCCTCCATGGGTGTATTTCTCTTCTGTGTCAGTAAAAACTTTAATTGTCTGTCTATTACTTGATATTGCATGTCTTGTGTCTGGCGCAGCATGGCCAAATATGGCCCCTGCTCCATGAAACCCCAACAAACCAACCAACTCTGGTACAAAAGAAAAAGATGTTCCTCAATTCTCTTCTTCAGGCAAACAAAACTGTATCTGAATCAACAAGGTTCGTTCAAAATTTCTCTAAAACAGTTCTCTCCTGTACATAAGAACAAGATGTGCTCAAAAATCTCTCAGGAAAACAAGACTTTATATGAATCAGCAAGGTGGAATCAGTGCAAGTAGATCTGAGTGGCAATATTTCTATTCTAGCTTCGTCAGCCAAGCTGGCAGCTCTTCTGAGAACCTTTCTGAAATATATAAGATCATTCGGCACCTATTGGAAAAGAAAAAGCGCTGGTATATACTAGTGTAATTCCACGATACGTACCATTTGGATTGAGATTCTCTTTTGACATATCGAGAGGGAGATGGGAATAAAGGAACTGGAATAATTTTTGTTGACCATTTAATTAAACCATCTGCCACTTTTCATCATTGAGTTGAATTAAACATCGATCATTTGGAATACAAATTTTTTTCATGAGGTGCCAGTCATCTAATTTGGTACTGGGACCGTCGTCTATCGTGGTTTTGGGACCCAGAGAATAAATGTGCATGAACCCTGCATTGTTCCATTGAAAAACTAATCTTTAAATTAAATTTTTTTTTGCACTAGGCAGATATTCTAAGAAAAATTTTGTTTTACTTCCTTCATCATAGTTCCATTAAGGCATTATTACAAATAGAATCTGTTCAACGGTAACGCTGCATTCCAACGGCATAAAGAATCCACTGCCATGCTTGTAGTGGCAGATTTATAGTTAGAGTTGAAGAGGGTCACTTCCCAGCGACAGACATGTATTGTCATTGATATAGATCTGTGGCTTCAAATTCTGGTACGTGTACCCCTAGGGGTACTTGTCAGGACCTTGAGGAATAGGAGAAAAGAATGAGTAATTGTGTAAATGTGAATACAAGATGCTTAAGTCTATTACCGTTTACAGATACTGAGATAGAGAGGATTTCCCCTTTAAAAATTAATGCTATTGTAAGATGAATGCAAGTCCAAATTTTTTACTGTGCCTTTACAGAAATTTTTAAAAGGAAATATTAATGGATTTGGAGTGAAAAGTACTGGGATTCACGGAAGCGAAGTTGCTGATCAAGAAATCAAATAATCACTTAAAAAGATACATATCGATGTCATTGAAAAGGACATCAATAAGTCACTTTTTAACATCGATATGTGTATTTTAAAATCGATATGTGTCTTTTTTAGCATCGATATGTGTGAAACCCCATGCAGATTAAATCATCAGAAAAACGAAACATACAATGGCAAAATCGCTGGAAAAAGTGAGAAAGGAAAATATACTCACAACATTCTTAAACTTGATTCAAAAAATAATGATACAGATTTTTACATAAACCAATTAATGGAAGTAAGTATTTAATTAACGTCGCATGGAGCAACACAACGGGCTATTGGCGACGGTCCGGGATCAATTCTGAAGGGAAGGATCCGATGATAACACCACGTAATTTTGAACCACGGTCAGATGACGAGGTCACACTTGAGCTGGCACCCCACTGTCCAAACCTCCACACCACGCTAACATGAGGTCATTTGAGGCCACGACAGATTTAACGTGCACCAGTCCCCCTTGTACACGACGATCTTTGGTTAGATTCGAACTCGCAATCCATCAGTTGCTAATCCGTTATTCTTCCAACCGGTCTACCGTGGCCCCATAACATGGAGAATTTAGAATTTAATCACTAGATTTCATAACAAAATAGTTGTTATAGTTGTTGTTGAATCAACGTCACACTGGAGGAACATAACGGTCTGGATTCAATCCTAAAGGGAAAGATCCAAGGACAATACCTCTTAATTTTGAACCACGATCAGGTGAAGAGCAGGCACCCCATCCTACAAACCACACCACGCCGACGTGAGAACATTTGAGACCATGACAGATTTAACGTGTACCAGCCCCCAT
Organism: Meta bourneti; assembly: GCA_933210815.1. Classification (NCBI taxonomy): domain Eukaryota; kingdom Metazoa; phylum Arthropoda; class Arachnida; order Araneae; family Tetragnathidae; genus Meta; species Meta bourneti. Next base: position 35,099,965 of record OW119927.1, on the reverse strand, counting down.
GTACACGATGGTCTTTGGTTGGATCGAGTTTCGAACTCACAACCCTCCGGTTGCTAATTCGCTGCTCTTCTAAGCGAGCCACCGCGGCCGAATAACAAAGAGATATTTGTCTGTGAGAACACTTGGGAATAGTTGACCACAAAATATATGTTTGCATATTATGTGTGTGAACACACACTTTAGGACAAAATACTTCAAAAAAAATCAATATAAACACCAATTTCGTAACGGATCAAAAACAAAAATTACAGAGAGTACGTATCAAACTAATTTTAAATGAGCTGATACAGATTTTTAAAATAGTGGATGTATCTGCAATTTTTTGTAATATCTAGTATTTCCACATATTTTTGAAATTCAACAAAAATAGACACACGTGTCTTTTGAAGAGACAGGGATTTTAAATCTTTAACAAACTTACATCTTATATTACTTGAATCTTATTTTAAATATTATGTTCACTGAAAGGTTCAGTTGCTGTGTTTTGCTCAAGGATAATTCGTTGTGTAATTCATAAAAGTGAAACTTCAGGAAATAGGTTCATTATCATTGACTAGCTTTACTACCCACTTTCGCCGGAGAATTTTTGCTCCTTCAGAAAAACGAAGCCGCGCCTGTTTCCTCAGTAGTTTCATTACATCGTCGATCAACTTTTTGAGCTTTGTTCCCTTCACCTGCTTGTGTACGTTCCTCTTCCGATTGCTTGACTCGTGACAGCTTTTGACGTTTCGTGTTGTTTCGAGTTTGATTAAAAACTGATATCTTCTTGTATAACGTTCGATATTAAAGTGAGAGTTTTTACTGTTTCAGACAGATTTCGCTTTACCTCTAAGATGAATTAAATGTGTTAATTTTCAATGTAAGAACAGATTTTTTGGTTCCATTTTCAATTATATTGCATCTTAATCACATAGTTCGTACATTTATTTTTGGTTAAAGTACATAAATAACACACAGCAACCAATTAAATAGACCCTTTAACCCCTCTGGAGGTTGTCCCGTCGAGGTATCTCGTCATTAGCAAAGCTGACCAGATTTTGATAGAAGGGATATCTCGTTATTCTAAGGATCGCTATTCAGATCTTGATCTCGTCATCATAAAAATATCGGCAATCTCTTCGTTAGCAAAACTGGTCAGATCTTGATGGACGAGATATCTCGTCGAAACCACTTGGAGAGTTAATTTCCATATGCGGGATACTCTTTTAGAAAATGAACTGGCAAGGAGAATGCAAATAAAAATGGGTGAGAACCATTTTTTTAAGTTAGTTTGTAACTACTTAAGACTAGAGCAAGGCCACTCTACTCCAGCTATTTTTTCCTGTTGTACAGTGGCTTCTTGTCTGGCTGTGTTGAAATGGATCCTGCCAACCTGTCATAAGATACGTCTACGGTACTTCATGCTGAAGTGTCGAACAAGTGGATATTTCGTGAGTAATATCCTTTTACATTCAAAACAGAGTTCTGTCGATGCTTGTTATGCGAATACTTGTTTCTGGCATGAGGTCTTATGGTCTAAAATTAGTTACTGCTTATATTTATATTATTTTAATGTTTTTCGAAACAGCGGAAATTGTCGACTGGTTGAATCAAAATTTTTAAATTGCATGAGTTGTGGCTCGCATAAATGTCCATAGTTAACAGATATTTGACTTGTGAACATTAGAATTTGCAGCGTGTTTAGTTTGCCCTCTTCGTGTAAATCGTTTTAGATGAATGAAAATGGAATTTCATGCAGAGAATGTTACAATATGATAGGCTTTTTCTGTCAAGCTAATTGAAGGTGTCGGTGGATTTTGTGCTGGAACGTGCTTCTTCCGGAGGTGACGTCATTTGCTTATTTTTCGAATATAATTTTTGCATGTAGCCAATATAAATTCCAAAGAACGAATTGCGAATTCATATATGATAGTTCATTGTTTAACGCCAAAATGGCTATAAACTACATTTTCAGGCCTAGTTCCCCAAAGTAGACTCTGAAGGAGTCTTGGGGGAGAATGCCGGACCCATGTTAAGTAGTGGTCATCGAGTAACAGGAGTGGGTCAATAAGAAGATACTAAAAATGTATTATCACCTAAAAATATTTTAAGCAAACAGTTATCCGCTTGACCATACAGACACGATCACTACAGTGATGTATTACAGACTCACCTCCTCCTAACTCACCTAAAGGTTTAGAGCTTTGTGACAGTGATGTATTGTCATTGATTCTTTTAACTAAAAAGAGGAACCGACTGTGAATAGTTAATCATGGTGATTTTAGGATGGCTGCTGACAAAAATTGAGCCAAATAAACACTCGGTAGAACAACACCAGGCTCATCCTTCTCGTTAGTAATAATTTTTTTATTTTATTGATTTGTTTGATATTTATTACCGATAATAGTGAGCAGTATAGTGTGTTTATGTACAATTTTTTTTCATTTTGATAAATAGCATTATAACTTCAGTTCCGAGTTGTTTTATTGCCAAACTAGGTTTTGAAACTTCTAGTATTACACACACGGCTACATAAATACCATTTCAGGGAAATTTAAAAATACAGACAGAACAAAACTTGCAATTTATTATTAGTTGAAATAGCTTTCTAAAGGAAAAAAATTGTATTTGAAAAGGAGCGGGAGTCCCCCGATCGATTTGGAAAACCATGTTTTAAGGTAACCTTGATATGTATCATGAGAGAACATTTGCGTAACAGGAAGTAAAACCTCCGTTTATTTTATTTGTTTGCACTGAAAATCCCTCTCTTAAATCTAATTAAACACTCTAATTAAATCATTTCATCTAATTCAAACAATCAAATAAAAGAGTCAATAGGATTAACTATAGAGCAATTTTACTAGAAAAGTGTCATAGAAACAGAAAAACCAGAACAACTGATGCCCATATTTCAGTTTTGTACGGAAAACCTTTTGATCACAAATATTTGCTAAGTAATGCATATTTTACTTAAAATTCGATCTTACGCTATTGGCTTAACTGGTTGACAGACTTCCAGTAATTGCTTAAACGTAAATTCTATGGTTGGTTTTCTAGTTATTTTCTAATTAAATTATTTTTCAAATTAAAACACGAAAACACTAATTTCTAATCTTGAGTTTGCGTTTTTTTTATAACTTATTCTTATTTTTTGTTTCACTCAAATAATATAATTATTCAACTGAAAGTCGACCATAGCAGTAATATAAATACATAAACATATTTTTGTCACGTTATATTCTCATTTAATCATTGTGTGAAACAGGCAGACCATTTATTTTTCCTATTAAGTGGATAACATCAAACAGTGTAGATACTAAAACGATAAAAGTTTTCTTATCTTCCAATGCCACTTTGGTGAAAAACGCCATCTGTTAAATTAATATTGCGCCTGCATTCTACTTGATGGCAAATACATGAAAGAAATGTATGCTTGAAATACAATATTAACAAAACATTTTGAAGAGGCAATTTAAAAGGAGGACCGAAAAAACAAGAATATGTTTGAATGCGTATATTATGTGTGCATTCTTTGTGATAGAATACAGAAACATTGAAAAATATTTGACAGCTGTATTAAAACATTTTGTTAAATTGCGTTATTCAAATATTTGTTGCTACAATCAGTTCGAAGGAAACGTGGACACACGTTAAAAGGCAGGAATTCGTTGTGGATATACAAAGTTTCAAAACTTTCAGTACAAAATTTAAGGGAGAGAACACAAAATTAAATCGTATTTATATAGGAATGTATAGGAATATAGGAATATAGGGTATACTAAGAGGGGCACAAGTGAAAGACAGCAAGTTTGTGAATAATATTTTTATGTGCCCTAATTTTGCAGTTTGATAATACAATAGTTGCACTCGTACAGTTTCACAAGTGCTCAAAATTGTGATCGCCAACAAAAAAGGAAGCTTGACAGCGGTACCACTACTTCTGTACATACTAGAACGATTGGAACGTAGACTGCACCGATTGGAACGTCAACCATACTGCCGAGCAGAAAAATCTAGGTGGCTCTTGTGGATATACAAGGATATATCAAAAAGTAAGGTGAATTTGTCTCTAAAACTCGGAGTTTTTTGTGTAGCTAATTAATTTTTTTATATGTTGCAAGTACCGAGGTGATAGAAGTGTGACGGCTTGTAGAAACTTCTACTTCAACCCGTCTGGTGCTTAGAGCAAATCAAAGATGGCGCATCGACTTGAGCATTACTCCAAGGAGGATGTGCGCGGTGTCATTCGTTTTTTATGGGCCAAGGGGAAAAACATGTGATATTCATTGAGAATTGTTGGAAGTCCATGTAGAGAGTGTTATGTCACAGAAACAAGTGTACGTGTGGTGTAACGACACGAATGTGGCTGTCGTCGATGCCATGATTCGTGAAGACAGAAGAGTGAGGTTGCATGATATTGCAAATGCATTGAATAGCTCATATGGTTCAGTGAGCAGTATCGAAGTGGAAAATTCTTGACCATCCTCCGTATAGCCCTGATTTAGCCCCTTCGGATTACCATTTGTTTGGCCCGCTGAAGAAACACCTCCGTGGACAGCGTTTCCATACAGTGGAAGAGGCACAACACTTATCTGGTTAGGGAACCTGTAGCAAGATTTCTTTTAAAAGGGCATGGATGATTTGGTGCCACGTTGGAATAAATGTTTAGACCACTATGATTCCTTTGTAGAATGATAGTATGATACGATTTGTCAAACATAATAAATTTTCATATATTTATCCCTGCACGTTTTTCTGTCAATCAAAAATCCACCTTACTTTTTGATACTCCTTTGTACATCCCTTCTTTGAACACAGTATAATTTTGTGATCTCTAACCTCCCCTTAAAACTTTGTACATGAAGTTTTGAAACATTTTATGTTATTTTGAGGCATACTGTCTAGTTATTTCATGAGCAGTTGCAATTCCATAGCATGTTCTCAAAGTTGCGACCACTAACAATAAAGCATGCCTATCAGCGTCTTTAGTAGGTAAAAGTTCCATGGAAGAAGTGAGATTTGATCGTCGCCAGCCAGTATCATTCCTGTCTAAGCGGAATGTTCTGGCTTCACACAAAGTCTGGTGCAAACCCGCAAACGTTTGGTGATTCAATACTCGTCTGTCGGAGTTATTGTCCACGATATAATCTCACAGCTGCTCGTACGTTAGCTCAGACGAATTTTAAGATGGATGATGTGCAGGGGCTGTCATCCATCTGAGCATTCGTGGAATCATGCATGTTACCCGTACATCATCGTCTGATATGAACATGGCCCAAATTGCCCAATAGCCCCCTCTAGCATATACAGGTGGTGCATGTTGACGTACGTGTCTAAGTGAATACGGTTTAATTTTGTGTTTCCTGCCTCCCCTTAAAGTTTGTTCCGGGAAAGTTCAAAACATCCTGTATTACAAGTGAAAGTTTCGTCATACAGAAGGGTGACTTACCGCGAGGCATGCACGTATCGACATTATTGATTTACGCAGTCTAAAAATGCGTCTCTGTCGCTTGGAGTTGATTGTTGTATACGATGGAAAAAATCAATCAAACACGTCAGAGATTACAGTGAGTGCTCAAACTAGATTTATTCTTGATACACACGCGGCCTGTTTAGTGACTCTGAAAACCGATTTTTCAGATCTCAGTTTTAAACAGAGTTCCCTATTCACCGTTTCTTTAGGATACATTTGTAGGCATTTGGGTACCCTTCAGCCCTTTTATATCCACACTACAACCCGTTTGATTTTGAACAATCCCATCTCGCCCCTTCTACAACTTCATTCCTGCATATATTTTTTAGTTCTACACTCTAAGAGGTTCATACGTATATATCCATTTTGTATTCTGCAGTCTTCCCTCCATAACCTCTTACCAGTTTTGTCCTCGACCAAGTTTTTTCTGAGATTTTTCAAGCAATAGATGTGTTTATTTAGTCTTTATGCGTATTGTTGGTAAAAGCTACGCGGAAATCTCGTGACGCTCAGAGCGCTGATTGCTCTCAAACCAATTCTTCATGCACTGCACAAACGAATCAACCTAAGATGAATTCACAAGCATGTTTGGTGGCATACCAGTCTAGTGGTCATACAGTGCTACGAGAATGATTTTGAGTGCAAAGAAACAAACCAGACGAAAAGACATTGTTTAACTTTGAAGCTCGAGATACTTCACATCGAATTTTAACCATCGTTAACCCTAGAGACCAGGACTGCGATGGCCCGGTTGGAAGAGTAACGGCCTAGCAACCGGAAGGTTGCGAGTTTGAATTTAATCAAAAGACCGTCGTGTACAAAGGGGGCTGGTGCACGTTAAATCTGTCGTGGTCTCAAATGTCCTCACGTTGGCGTGGTGTGGAAGTTTGGAAAGTGGGGTGTCAGCTCAGGTGTTGCCTCGTCATCTGACCGTGGTTCAAAATTACGTAGTATTGTCCTCGGATCTTTCGGGATTGATCCCGGACCGTCGTCAATAGTCCGTTGTGTTGTTCTAGTGCGACGTTAATTAATTACCATTACCACCAATCCAGAGACCAAATTTGTAGATATTACTTTCCTGGTCGAGCTTGGTAGTTAAAACGTTAAAAAATCAAATATTTACTTTAAAAATATAGGATGTGAAAGAGGGATTTTCAGTATAAACAAACAAACCAGAGGGAAAGCGAAGAATTTACTTCCGCTACCCAAGTGCTTTCAAATTATATATATCATAATTATATTACCTTAATATATAGTTCATCGCCGTTTCGACAACGTTTGGTGTTTAATCAAACTGGCGTTGACCAATCAACTATCATATTATCAATTCGAAATTTATTCTTTAGAATTTTTATCTACGACGTGCTGAAATCGTATTCGAAAAACAAGCCTAGTGACGTCAAGTTCGGTATACGAACAGGAAACAAGTTCCATCACAGACACTACCGCCATCTACATTTAGCTTAAGAAAAAAATGTCTCATAAAGCGTATCCAATTTTAATTTTAACTATCCCTTACTACATAAGTACAGTTCATGTAAATGCGAGTAAACTGATTTTTAGAAATGGACTGCGAAAACATTAAATCAGATTATTCTCTAAATTTTTATGCTTCTCGTTAAATGGAACTTTTAAGTGTACTATTTTCTGTTACTCAGCATTTTATGAACAATTCCCCATTCCTAGTACGGTTGAAACAACTTTTTAATGTCAAAACAGCGGGAGTATGCGAGAGCACAGCTTGATCACATACCGCTTCATTACCGAAATTAGTAAAAGAAGCAAGTTTCAGCTTAGAACAAATTATGTAACAAACAAGTCCTAACCCTAAATTAGAGTTTAACCCTATTGAAGTAGAACTCGCCGTATGGGAGAAAAAGTATTTAACCCCTCCATATCAAAACACGCAATACACGGCTAAACATCGTTCAGAAATTTTTCAAGCCCTCCAAAAATGAAGAATAAAAGTCGAACTCTCCCCAGAAAACGTCTGAAATGAACACCGGATGACGTTGTGCCCAAAGTCTTCGGAATAAATTTCTTTTCCATTGCGAAAACTCAACCACTCCGCTCAAACCGGCTGCTGTCGCTGACAGGTAATTTAATTAATGAACCAATTAATTTAAGGTATTTTTTCTGTCCCTGTTATTAACGAGTAATTTCAAGACCACTAATCCAGCGGAGCCCAGATGGTTCTTTCGGTCAGATTAGAAGAGGGAGACATTTAAATTTAACCATTTTTTTCCTCTCCCTTTCTTCTAAGTCCCGAGGAAATACCAATGAGTAAGTTTTTCACTCAATTGCGGGCGGTTTGGGGATTAGGTGCTGTTGAGGGAGGCCGGAGAAGAGTGCAGTAGGGAATTTTTTTAAAAAATGCGTGTACCTTTTAAAGTGGGGGTTAATGCTCGGTGTAAATGGAGACGCTAATGCGTGGAATAAATTAGAACGGGAATCGAGGGATTAAAAATTAATAAGAGCTTAAATGCACTGATTAAGTTCCTGATCCACGGCGAAATTTTTTAATTTCACGGATTTTGTTTCTGGTTGTAGTTTCGTCTAATTTCAATACTGCAATGCAAGGACTTTAGTGCTTGTGATATGTTTGGTGATAACATTGTGGAATTATCATTCTAGCAGACGTCTATCGTTACAAGCGCATTCACATTCACGTAACTTCTATGGACAACAAGCAATAATTCGACAAAAACATAGTTTAGCTAAAAATAGAGAGCGCCTTTTCAAATTGATAACTAACTAGTTAACTTAAATTGATAGTATGGTTTATTTATTTCCATCTTTATTTTAATGGTAGTTTGCTTGAACCATATGGAAAGGACAGTTTCTGAATTTTAGTAGAATTTTCCTATGCTTCCTTTGACTCGCAGGTAAAACTAAAAAGCAAGGGATTCATGATAATGGTATTATTCAAGACTTCTAAAGTTGAACTGTTACTAAAATTTCTGGTTGGTGGTAAACATAAAACAAGGGTAACTAAATCAGCATTTAACACGATTCAATGAGGAACAGAACGTAACCTTTCTTTATATAAATAATAGTTCTTGTCCATGCTAAATTTCTCGTAATATGTCAGACTATTAAAAGGGGAAAATATTTATCAAAGAGTAGAAAAAGATGTAAGCTTTAAAATCCATATAATTATATTGCCTCATTATCAAACTATTATAAGAAAAACAAAAGGTGTTCAGACCTTAAGTACTTTTAATGATAAAAAGAAGATCTCATATTTCTCCTCTAAAAAATCTGTAATTTATAGATTGATAGGATGACATTGATAGAAACTGTAGATTTAATATGCATTCAATGTCCTAGTGAAGTAAGGTTATGCTATCACAGGAAATGTAGTCCTTTTTAATTTCATTTTAATACGATTTATAAAACAAAGAGTACAGAAAAGTTAAGTTCCAGTGACGAAAGTAAAATCTCAAATTAAATATTGAATTGATCACGTTTGAAAGCCAAGTATTAAGAAAATATAAAATTTAGTTCAGATTACATTAAAACGTTAATGTTTACATGATGTGAGTGTAATGAATGAGGGCAATTGGTGCAATGAATGGAGTATTTTATTCCTACAAAATGCATTATCAGCTGTGAGTGCAGCTAATTCAATCACCGTCAATGTTCATTTTAGTTCAATATCTACAGGAACACTTGAGTATTGAAGTTGGATAGTAAAACTGCTACTTACTCCTACATCATTAATTTGACACTAACTCTTTCGACAACTGAGAGAGCTTCATAACTGAAATGGGAGATATTTTGTCTTTAGTTGCCCCAACGAAGATTAAGAAGTTTAAATCACATATCTCGACGAAGAATCTGACGGCTCAACAAGTTATTGTCGTTGTTAAAGCATGCAAAAAGAGGAAATATAGTCAAATTGAGTGTAGTTTGGTTCATTTTCTGTTATTCCATATCGTCATATGACTGTGGTTCATAATTACGTGGTGTTGTCCTTGGATCTTCCCTTCCAAATTGATCCCGGACCGTCGCCAATAGCCCGTCGTGTTGCACCAGTGCGACGTTAATTAAAATACCTACCTACCTGTTATTCCATAAGATAAAATTTCCTTGTGATCTCAAATTTAAAATCGCATTCAGATCTGATAAGATGAAAGACACTTCTCGGATGAAAAGAATCAGATTATCAATCGCGAATGTAGTATAATGTTCAGAAAGCGTTATTTTTATCGAAAAAACGTTTAATGCGTTGTGTGTAATATTTCAGCTATAAAATTGTTTCCTGAATTGTTGTATACTCAATATGAAGAAAGCTTCAAACACAATTGGTAACAGTAAGAATAAATTGCTACGTCTAAGTTAGTTTCTCGATATAGAGGCTTTAAATACTCTAGTAACACAGAAATTGGTAGACTATCACTTTTGCCGATCGGCAGTATCTTATTTTATAAACCGATACAGTAAATGTAGCCAAGAAAAGCAGGTATGTCAAGTACACAATTCAACTGTAGAAATATGATTGGATGAGTTTATGAAGAATTGTTTTTAAATGGGAGGACAATCACCTGTTCTGTTTTCAATTGTCCGGAACTAAAAAACCTTCACTCAAATAACCCTAAGATAATTCAAGATAATTTTTGAAGCAGTTGATTTCAGAGGCGACTTTGTATATTAACGAATAGCGACAAACGGTTATAAACAAAATAAAATCAACTACCGCCAATTCGATCGCTAATTTTACCTCTTGGTTTAAATCATCGACCTTTTAATGAAATAGACAGAGCATGTGGGCGGAGTCGCTGTTGTAGGATCTCTGAAGGGCAGTTCACGTGGACATACGAATCGACTTAGCCGATTGGCTGTCGAATCGCAGACTAGTGTTTTTTATCACGATAGATAAACACTTTAACTAATCAATAATTTAGGATTAATGCTTTTACCCACAACCACGAGACAGATCTTCAAACCAAGCAACGGGAAGAAATAACATGAAACTTTGGGCACATGCTCCGTCTATTTCATTATAAAGTCGATGGTGGGCTTAAGAATCGACATAGCCGACTGGCTATCAAAGCGCAGTCTAGTGCTTTTTATCACTGTGGGTAATCACTCTAACAAATAAATAATATAGGATTCATGTTTTCCCCACAACCTACTAAAAGATCTTGAAATCGAGTAATCGGTAGAAATAACATGAAGCAGCGCTCACATGCTCCATCTATTTCACTAGAAGGTCGATGGTTCAAATATGCTTGATTTGAGCTATGGAGTTGCATAATATGGCTAAAACTACACAGAATAGACATCGCCGCTTTAATGAAATTCTTCAATGAGAAATCTGAGGAGAAAAGTGCCAGATCTATGTATCAAAAAATACCGAATTGCCTTCAACAACTGAATGGGATGCAACTGAAGAGGATATTCAGAAGTTAATTGTGGTAACATGACTTAGGAGTGAACTTTTAACCATGCGCTGCATTTTAAATAAGAATTAACACCAGTAAGAAGAGTATGAAATTCAGTTTTTATTTTTACTAACTTTAATCCATTAGAAAGAATGTGCTTATCGATGCTTATTACAAATGAATTTAAATAAGGTATAATGTCAGTAACATCGCTGTCATCAATAGATTTTGTTAATTAAGAAACTTTAGCACAGATGTAATGCCCTGATTAGATAGTTTAAATATAATTTGTGAACCTTTGTGACATTTAGAGGAGATCCATTAAGATATCCAACCTTAATTTCCTATATAAATACAAATCAACGAATATTTCACAAACTTGATGGACAGATCATAGCTAGGTTGGAGATTCGTTCTGGGAGCTGACTACTCACCACTCTTCAATTGTGTCAGAGCTCCAAGAAAAGTCAAGAACTAAGAGCCAAAAGAAAAGTTGAAGAGATTGCTTAAATACTTTTAAAAAATTAGCATGTCTGATTTTTATTATTATAGTGAAAAATAAAATGTGCGATTGACTTAGTCAATTTTAACAAAGGGGGATGCATTTAAGTTCAGCAAACTGGGGCATTACAAGTTCTTAACATACGGTACAGAGATTGAATCTCAATTTCTGGTCTGTGCACTGATTTCCCGATAAAATTTCGATATTGTTCAGTTAAGATCAAAGAACTGCCTTTTTTCTATCTCCTATGATATTAACCTCACAAGTGATTTCAACAAGATATCTCGTCCATCAAGATCTGACCAATTTTGCGAATGGCAAGATATAGCATCAAAATATTGCCAATTTTTTAATGATGACGAGATCAAGATCTGGTCAGTTCTCTTCAAATTATGCGATATCTCGTCCATCAAGATATGCTAAAAGTTTTGCTAATAACGACATGCCTCCTCACCATTAGGAGGGTTAACCCACAAGTCCATGGAAATATTCACTAGTGAAAATAGATGCATTTAACTCAAGACATCTATGAAGACGACAACCAAGCCAAGAATGTAGATGGATTTGTCCTAACTTCAGAACCTTAAAGCTGTGACTTCAGAACCTTAAAGCTGCGTTTTCCATTATGGTCACGTGACTAAATCCTTAAATAAACATCTAGCTCATGTTGAAAACTGATATGTGCTAAGTAAATGCGGATTGTAATTTTCGTAACCCTGAAATCAATGCATTTGTATGTAAAGTCCAAACTTGTAGAACAGCCCTCATAGTTATATTAACCTTCCAAGTGGTTTCTACGAGATATCTCATCCGTCAAGATCTGACCTATTTTGCCAGGGATGATATATCACTTCAATCAAGATGTGTTCAGTTTTGCTTGACGATTTATATCATCTAGACAAAATTGTCCTTTTACTTCAAGGGAATAAAAATGCAAATAGAAAAACATATTGTCCCTTTCCTAGACAGTTTGCAGCAGTTTTTTTTTTGCATCAGAGGCTACCCTCTACAGGGCAGTTTTCGGCGCGAAGATAAACCATCAGGAGGGTTAAATAAGTATATAAGGCTCGTAGTATTTCTTAAGAAGTTCTGCAACTGTTCAAGAGGTTTCTTCTTAGTATCAGTTTTTCAATATGATTGTTTTGCAGGCTGCAGACATCGTTATAAGTCTAACGGTTTTCCAGACATCAAAGATTCTATCCATGGGAAAACGTCCTTGCAGATTAAGTACTGCTCTGAAACCATAAACCCCCTCTATGGAATAATTTATAACTCATTTTTCTCGTGCCACATATCGAAAAGGTTTTTCTGTGCCAAACAGTCATCCACCAAAATAACAGAAGCTCAAAATCCCTTAATATTCCTTTCACAACTTTCTCGAAAATTGAACTCGACTCCGTGATCGTTCTTTTTTTTGAAGAAAATACAAAAAAAATTAGCCCTCTGCCTTGATCCTGAATCCAGGAATTTTTCTCTTCCTTCTGGGGTTTTTGAGGAGAAGCACTCCTATTTCCTTCTACAGATGGAATTTAACTTTAAAATGCAATGCATATATTGAAAGAGAACATCTCTAAGTTTAGGAAGGGAAACTGTGAAAACTAGATTTTTCTATTTTCTTTGCCTTCTTGAGGTGCTTTTTTTATAAACCGAGAGACGGAAAGAAAGAAGCGAGTAAAAATACTAGGATAAAGATCACGAAAGAATACCAACTTTTTTGGAAACCATCAAATCGTATTTCACGGGAAAACAGTTACAGAAGAAAATGATGAATGGATTTGAGAACTGGGAAATTTTTGTGTTGGTTCTCTCTTCCTGTTATAATACAATACTTTTTACCAGCTCTTTTTAGAATTATACCCATAGAATGAAGCAAAAAAATGACGAAAGTTTTCACGCAACTTTTGATTCATTACTTCAATCAAACTGGTGAACATCAATCCGGAAGTGTTTAAAAGTTTTATTCACTCTTTGGATTCATTTTGCTGGTTTACCCGAACATTTTTCTGATTTGCTTGTGTTTCGATTTTATCGAATTCACTTTTTACCTTTCTTTCTATGGGAATAAATGCATATATACGCGCAACTTAAATCAAGTACATAACTTATATATTAATTTTTAAACATATTAAAATAAATGCTTATGATAAGTTACTTGTTCTTGGAATCTCATCGGGTTTTCTGTCGTTCCAGCATTGATTATTGTATTAAAATATTATTATATAAACAGATATTTTGCAAAGTTTCAACTTACAGTTTAATAATTGTTTAAGAAGTATTTTTTAAAAATAGTTCTCATGATTATTTCTCAAGCTTTATATTAAGGGAACAGATAATTTTCAACCATTTTTTTCTATTAAATGTCATGTTTCATACTTTTCTGTAAAGGCCTTTTCTGAAGAGTAAAATATAACAAGTGTCTAAATTACCACACATTTAAAAACGATAAGTGTACTAAATTTTATAAATACATGCTGTAACATTCTATGTAACACATGTAACGTCCACTAGAAACAAGAATTCTACAAACTGTAGGGGGAAAGATATTGATTTAAAATACATTTATGATAGTTGAGATATAAACATTGCACATTCGGGAAATTTCATCCAATCGCTAGAATCAGCTTATACAGTGTGGAGAGTTGTAGCTATATGAGTCAATACATCGGTTGTGAGAGCGACGGAATATGATTTATGCTTAGATGGACTTCCGTCAGGTTAAACATTTAATGTCAATTGTTTGGCGGATTAATAATTCTGGATCTTCTATCTATAAGTCGCGAAGATGATAAATTGATGGCCTTGATTAAAAGAACATTTACTGTGATCTCATCCGACTGACAACGTATCAAGTTTTTAAATATTTACAAATCTACTTGTGTGAAAAAACTTCGTTTTTTTTAATAACATATTTAAAGGAGAATATTTTATTAATGCAAAACAATTAGCAGTGTAACTTTGCGCGCGCAGTTTACGCAGTGTAACTTAGAATTGCTATGAGATAGGACGTTGAAATTCGTGTCGATTTGTAGAGAACAACAGAATCTATAAAATTATGACCTTCAAAAACATTTATAAAGTTATAAGCCAATAAGTGTGCTGATTCGAGGAAAATTTTCATAATGTCGAAAACATTGCGAAGGAAATACGAGAAAAAATGTAAGAAACCTATATCATTGGAAAGAAAAATTCAAAAGGAATCAGAAAAGCCCAAGTTGATAAACGCCAAACAAAGCAAATTGTATAGAGAGCGTAAAAAGGCCGAGCTCTTCAACACCGGACAGTATTTTGAGTCTGCCACAGCCTGAACCGATAATATTGACTTGGAATGTGACCACTAAAAAATTCTATCATAAAAATTGTACCCAATATGATTACAGACACCAAAATACCCATTATGCTTCCCGGTGATTTCAGTTGTCGATGTTCTTCAAAACAATTTAAGTTCAACTTGAAATACATTTCTGCATGGCCAACTATCCTGGACAACAGTTGTATAGATTTAAACTAAGAACCATCGATGTAAATATTATACCATATGTAACTTACTTCTATCACTGGCCTTTGATAGGATTATTAGGTGGTTATAAGCGAATTATGCTTCACTTATAACCATCCACTTTTAACCAAGACTATTCATTTGCCCCTTACCCTTCCTCTAATAATAAAGGCGGATTCACGACCTTAAACGATTGCGGCTGTGTCCCGTTCACAACACACTCCATTTTTTGGTTATATTTTAATGTCAGAATGCATCTAGTTTTTTACTACTATTTTATGACGAACGAGAATACTTTATTCCGTATCTGTGCGGTAATAAACAAACAAGCATTAGAATATGGCAGAAACCGAAAGACATTTTTTTTTCTTGCAAGTTAAGCAAGTGTACGCCGAAGTATTTAAATTAGCTGAGCACGCGCTCACGAAGATTAGCTTTACTTTTCTAATACTATTTATCATAGACTTATTCACGGGATTTCGAAGAAGCTGTGTATACTTAATGTAAATTCTTAAGTAGCTCTTAAAGCACAGTCGCGGTAAGTAAAGGAAAGTTTTTGTGAGTCTAGGGTAGTCTAGGAAAGTTTTTGGGAAGCAAAACATGGGAAGATAAATCACCTGTACCAAATTTCTTTATCCTTGCATTACAAACCACGTCCTTCGGGAACTGCTAAACTGCTTCACTGATAAAACTTGATAATTTTGTTTCCAGAATTCCAGTTCGCCTTCAGTATAATTACATGAATTCTTATTTTTCATCCTTATATGTTCCGACCTTAATTAATTGTATTAAAGGTATTGTTTTGTGTTTGTTTATTAGTCTCAAGTTGTGTACTTCGTTTCTTTTTTGTCTACTACAAAATGCTAACAATATTTTTTGTTGCTTAGAATTGAGTTGTATTTCTTGGTATTTTCATTTTAATTATACCAGACCAGCGATTTTCAACCTTTTTCATCACATGGCACATTTAACGAATTGCTAAAATTTGGTGGCACGCCAAAAAAATTGTTATATTTGTTGCCGATCTGACAAAAAATGAGTATAACTTTACAAAAGGAAATTACCTACTCTTTTTGCTACAAAGTGGCCTTTTAAAAAATATTTGTGGAACAATTTATTTATGATTTTAAATAAAAGTAGCTAGATTATTTCTAATAAAGTAGCTAACCGGAGAAATTAATTAAATTTTACACAATTTAAATCATCCCATCATTCATCATCTTGCAAGAATGGCACACCAGTGCCATTCTTGCAGCACACAAGTTGAAAATAAATCTCCTAGACACATTAAAAATGTAAATATAGAGCTGATTGATATTATTACATTCTATAAATATTCATAGAAACTGTTCCTTTACTTTATAGCTAAAATCAATTTTTTGAATTGTTATATTATGAAAACTGAAACACGTTACAGAAGAAACAAACAATAATTTTTATTATAAAAATTCCATTTGTAAGTGCATCGATAAATTTCTTCATGTAGTTTTAGTTTTCGTCTATAGCCTTAGCTATCTATGAACTTCCCCACAAAAAAGTTTATGCAATCATTCGACACAACACAACTGCACACACACACACACACACACACACAATACAATTGCTAAGGAAAGGGAAAATCTCCATAACGGGTGTAGTGAGGTAGTTGATGCAAATATGTGTCAAAGTGTCCACATTTTCTCTTCCATCTCTGCTCCAGCTTGTATGTATGTACAAATTTACAATGCTTATAACAGTCAGTTTTAATTGGGGGTAGTGTGTTTCTTTGCTTGTTTTATTGCATTCACAAACGGTTAATGGTAATTAATTAGCGTCACACTGGAGCAACACAACGGCTTATTGGCGACGATCCGGAATCAAATCAGAAGGGAAAGACCCGAGGACAAGAACACGAAATTTTGAACCACGGTCAGATGAGGAGGTCAATACCTGAGCTGTGGTACCCTACTCTCCAAACTTCCACACTATCACACTATGCCAATGAATTCATTAACATCGACATCCAAAACCATTTGACACGTTGGTGTGGTGTGGAAGTTTGGAGAGTGGGGTCCCAGTTCAGATGTTGTTCTCGTTATCTGACAGTGGTTCAAAATTACGAGGCTTTGTCCTTGGATCTTTCCCTTCGGGATTGAATCAGGATCATCGCAATAGTCCTTTGAGTTGCCCCAGTGCGACGTTAATTAACTACCTACCTTCGAAAACTATTTGCTGATTCTACTCGTCCTTTGAAAAATTGAAGAAATGACCGCTGATATAATTTAGTCTACATTGTGTTTTCTTGTATTTCTCATAAAAAATTACACTTTTCTTGGATTTAAATTTGCTTGTTCTAATTTCGTCTTGATTTGCACTACTTCTAACCTTTCGATTTTCTATGCAGCCATCTCCGGTATTCATTCTAATAAATCAACATTTTCCTCAAACTCAAATTCTGGAAAAACATTTACTTGAAGAAACCATTTTATTTTGTTTAGTTCTGTACGTAAAAGTAGTGTTAAGGTATTCGTGGTAAATTGTAACACGTCCACATATTCATAAATTTGTTTAGCTTGCACATTTGAAAAATACATTTTCGTTTCTGAACACTGTAAAGTTCAAGCTAATACTAGTTTTTGGGTGCCAAAAAATGACCGTAGAGTGACAGGCCATACTAAGCTATCGAATGTTCAATCTAAGTCAAAGAACCATAAAATTGTATTCATGTAGAATATACTCGATAAGTCAAGTGTAATGATATAGTTATAAGAAACGTTGAGAGAAGTTATGCAATCAAGACATTCGAGTTGCCACACTTCCTTATTCACTTTTAATAAGCATTACGTGTCATCCTGAAAAGTGCATGTCATGATTCAGTCCTGCAAAATCTGCAACGAAACGCTGGATGATGAAAATTAATGACGTATCATGTTGATATCTCGAGACATAATATTAACAGTTTGTTTTGAATAGTCTGATGATTCTGCAAAATTTTCGATACGGAGAGCTAGAAATAAATTTAATTAGTTGTGGAATAATTTTTTGGTCCTTCCCCGATTGCTACCTTTATCTCATTCCCATGATTGTTATCGTTCTCAAAAACTACTAGTGCTATTTTTTTCAAAATATGAAGCGAGGGAAAATATGACTCTGCCAATTGCAACACTAAATCTATACTGCTGCCGTTCATAAAATAAAATACATTGAATGTCTCAATGTTTCAAAAAAAACCATCTAAAAGTTTTTTAAACTATAGAATGGCATAAGCCTCGTATTTTACTTGCACCGGAACTTTTAAGTGTTATCGATATGCAATGATTTTAACGGATGGAATTTTTCAAATAATCCATAATTCCAATCTTAAAAATAAAAGTTCGTTTAAAAATAATCAATGTTCATTGTTTAATAATCTGTTGAAAGTAAAAATAATCAATACCCTTAGTTAAATAATCTGCTAAAAGTAAAAGGATAGTTTAGCATTTTATGTATTGTTTAGCATTTATACCTTAACATGTTTAATACTTTCAGGAACATATTATGAAAGTATCAAAACATTCGGAAAATTTCTTGTTCGCTGTGTTAAAAATAATAAAAATGACTAAATAAGCTGTTACCAAAAACTTGCACACTAGACATTGACCCCTTTTCTATCAAGGCACTATTTTAAGACCACTTTTTCGGGCCAAAATTGAAAAAACTACTGTATTGAAAAAATAATTGCCTAAATATTTCTTAAAACGAAATTGAAGTCATTAAGGATCATTTTATTAGTAAAAATTATGTCCAATTTTGGTAAAATATTAATTTTGGGCCAAAATTAATAATGGAAATATTAAATTTGTGGTAAAAATGATTAGTTTTTCCTTGAAACGAAATGAAATTAATAAAGCTTATTTCCGGTTGAAATTTTTGAAAATTAATACAATTTTAGAAAAAGAGGGTTTATTTGTGTGCAACAAAGCCATTATATTTTCATTTTCTAATTATATTTTATCTACTAAACTAACAGATATCATCTCCTCTAAGGAAACGTCGTCTTCTTTCTCCTCTTTTTACCAAAAGTATCGGCTCTAGAGGAATGTCTACTTCAGAAGGAAGTTTAGTTTATCATTGTCAATTAATTTTTCTGTTAGTTCATACTTTAATCATAGGATTTGATGTGTGCATGGTTCTATTTAAATTATCCTACAGATTGTTTTGCCTACTGGTTTTTCTGTACTGGAATTGTCTACAGTTCTTTTAAAGTTTATTTCTTGCTTCAGATCCTTCTCCGAAATAATTCTATTGGTAATGAAGAATTTATCATTATCTGTCGACCACAGACAATAACTTTTGTATGGTTGCGTACCAGGAGTACTTTTCCATGTATCGATTAACAGTTGTGTGACAATAGTCTTCAAACTTTTGTGCATCTATCTGGTATTGACAAAAGAGGTAATTTAAATCATTTTCAAATTTGTAACTAAGTTTTCATCAACATCTGTAATTCTGGGGGAAACGTTTGCTGTCTTCAAATATTCGACGTGCAGTGTTGCCGTTGTTTGTAATGCTTAATCCATTGGGTTTCGGTTTGTCCGTGTGATTGCGTTAAAAAACGATCTTGAAACAATTTTTTCCTGCTGTTGAATATGTTTTTATTTTGGGTCCCCTAACTTGATATTTGCTTATGTCATATAGATAGGATATATGAAGTATATATTCGAAGAAACGAATCCAAGTATGAAAAGGACTTAAGCCATATTGCGAAGTATTTGTTTTTGGGTCAAATGAGTTTGCGATTTTCAAATCCTTAACTTGTTGAAAATTTCAAAGATATAATAAGAACAAGTGTCTGACTTTATTTTGTTCCAGTTCGAACATTCAGTATTTTCTATCAATTATAGTCATCAATAGATTGTATTTTATATACAATATATTATGGTTTGCAAGAGATATTTTCAATGTATCGAGCTTTTCGATTTGCAAATCACCATCTCGCTTCTCCTTCAATGCATGTTCTTTATGGCCAACCAGAAGATGTTGATGGTTCAAGTGGTCTATTTCCACGACAAAGCTTCTTTTCAGTCAGGCAGAATTTTTAGTTTTGAAGTACTTATTGTTCCGAAAAGCTCGACATCATCTTTTGTCGAAAGTGCGACATAAACGACGAAGTGTTTCCTTTATTACCTGTTCAATCGATAAATTAATGTTCCCACCTATCCTGTTTCTTATTTAATCAAAAATTATTGAGAACTTTTCGTTTGTGTCACTTCCTTGCAACCAGATTTAAAAAAAGGTTTTCATTCTTGGAATGATTCATGACTATAAGAAGCTGAAATTTTGGATCGCAAGTAGTCGAAGGAAATTTTTTTATAAAATTAAACACTGATAAGAACTCAATTCAACTATTCAAAACTTATTACCGCCAAATACCGCCATTTTTTACAAGTCACTTTGAATATTCATATTTACATTCTACAAAACAAGAATATATCCAAATCATTTCAGCTGCATCTTAAATATTATGGACAGACTTACGGGTGTTTTCTTAGATGTATTAAAATTATTTATAGGATAATAAAACTAGTTACACTACACACGGCATGTCAAAATGTAATTGCATACTTTCACACTTGGTCTTCGTTCGTTCTTGGTTCGATGACTTGATGACATCTAAAACTTCCAAAACAAATACCCAATAACCCTTACCCCTCGAACGGAAATGAAAAAGGCAGATAGACTTTGACTTTCAGAGTGTTTGTTTTTGATATTGGTGCATGACTAAACTCGTTCTAAAAATCGAAAAAAGATTTATTTTAGACTAGAAATCGGGTCTCAGAAACCATAGTGCAAGATATAGAAATATCCTAGGTCTATTAAGGATGTTAGGGGGTAAATAGTCTCTCATTTGACATGTCAACAAGTGTTCTAAATCAGGGATGTCCAACCTGTTAGCCGCATGAAGCCCTGAACGGCTATAGTACTGCAACCCCACAAGATCGTAAACTTTTAATGAGTTTTAGCGATACTTTTCATCACTCGAATACCTATCAACCCAGAGAAAAATATCCCTCTCTTCATAATCACCCCTTATTCGCGTCATCGTTCTTTGACAGTTCGTACATTTGTGAACATCTGTTTAAAAACACTGCTACAACAGAGAAACTTAAACTGCTGGAAACACTGTTATAACTAGTCTAGCCAAAATTCGCTGCTAGAGAATAGGCCTGACTCTCCGTACAAAAATACAATTCTGATATCTTATTAACTGTGTTTTTCCTTGAATGCTATTTAACACACTTCATTATCCTGTACAAAAGCTAAATGGATGATTTTGTTGCAGTAGAATGAGAGTTACAGGGAGTTATAGCTTTGGGTGTTAAAACAAATGATTGGCAGAACGTAGCAAGAGACATCAAAACATGATGACACACAGGATAGAGGTACATGAATGATTCATTTTACCAAACCTGTAATGACCCTTGGTCGAGGCAGGGGACTGCGCCCCCATTTAAGAAGAAGAAAAATTATTCATTTGAAAAATATTTACCAAGGTAGTATAAATATACTTACTGGCACAGTACAATAGGTTACCATATGGTATTCAATAGGACATGTCCTTTTTTGTTTGAAAAATATATCCACCTTCCACCGTATTCAGTACTCCTTATTTTTTTGGTTTTGCTGCTGCACATATACACGCGCTCAAAGAAATTATGTGGATGAGTCAAAAAGTTTCTTTTGGCAGCACTGTCGTTTTTGAACGCATTGCTATGCGATATTTCTGTCTTATCACTGCTCCCTACCAGGTTTGAAGTGAGAGTTCCTTTATCACTGCCGTGATGTTAATCATGGTTGCTCCGCTCAACATTTGCACCGGAGTAGCATTCAATGACTCGTTTTTTTTCGTGGTTTACAGGTATGCCAGAGGTCAAAATCCATGGAAGACTATCAGCACAGTGCGGGAACAGTGTTTTGCTGCAAAGGAGAGAATACGAATGGATTGAAAAGTTTAAAAATGGTCGCACACGTGTTCAGCATGCAGAAGCCAAAAGACCGTTCGCAACCACAACTGGCGATAACAGCGATTTATAGTGTGTAACATTCTCTGCTCTTGTGAAACCTTAAAAGGCATGAGAAAAAAGGGCTTTCTAAAGCGTGTGGGATTATGTTCAAAAATGATACTATTATGTTGTATATTTTATTGAAATAAAGTTTATAGCTGCATTGAGTAGTTATTGACTCACCTTCATATTATACTTGCTTATTTCATATGTTCATTTGAAGTTTTGCTACAGCAGAGGTGCTGGGATTCTTTTATTGTTTCAGAAATCATATATACTTGCAACATATGCGTTGCCATTGGTTTCAAACAATGATAATAGAAAACCTCTAAGAAAAACTTTTGATAATATTGATTTGCATTTTGCATGACAGCGAAAATCGATGTTAAATGACAAGCAGCAGCTCATCTTTTAATCCTTCACGTGTTTATGCTTACAGAATTACAAATCAAAATCAGTGTCATCTTTCTTAAATTTTATTTTAGTGTGTCCTCTATCTGAATTAATTTCATAATGTCATAAATTATCCTCTTTTTTGTTTTTGCATCATAACCCTATACTAGAACACTTTAGTTCAAAGAGAGAAATAGATGTAAATACTTTCCAAGAACCTTTATGTATATAAATGCAGGAGAATTCATGTTTCGCGGAACATTACTGTTCTTACAAACACATTTTGATAAGTATCCTTTCAAATAAGAACTTAAATATGATTTTTAGTAGCAAGTTGATCCAATCATTTTATAACCGTACACAAGAACACATTAGTTCAAAGAGATGAAATATACGAGAACCTTTATGCATTACAATACTGTGAATTCATATTTTTCGGAACATTACTATTCTTAGTAAACTCGATTTGACAAGTATCCCTTCAAATAAAAATTTAAATGGGACTGTTTGGAAGTGAGCTGATCGAATAATCTTATAACTATAGACTGGAAAACATTAGTTCAAAGAGATGTAAATATCTCCCAAGAACCCTCATGTATTTCAATGCAGGCGAACTCACATCTCGCAGGATATAACTATTCTTGCAAACACAATTTGACCAAGTATCTCTTCCAATAAAAAATTCAAATGATACTTTTAGATGCGAGTTGTTCTAATCATCTTATAACCCTACTTTAGAACACAAGGTAAGGTAAGCTAATTACCTTCGCACTGGAATAACACAACGGGCTATTGGTGACGGTCCAATATCAAACCCGAAGGGAAAGAACCGAGGGCAATACCACGTAATTCTGAACCACGGTCAGATGACGAGGTCACACTTGAGTTGGCACCCCACTCTCCAAACTTACACACCACGCCAATGTGAGGACATTTGAGGCCACGACAGACTTAACGTGCACCAGCCTCCCTTGTACACGACGGTCCTTGGTTGGATTCGAACTCGCAACTCTCCGGTTGCTAATTCGTTACACTTTCAAACCGAGCTACCGCGGCCCACTTTTGCACACAATAGTCCAACGAAATGCAAATACCTTCCAAGAATATTTATGTATTTCAATGCAGGTGAACTCGTATCTCGCAGAACATCACTGTTCTTCACATTACAACTTAGTAAGTATCTCTCTAAATAAAAACTGAAACGTGACTTTTTATATACGAGTTGATCTAAAAATGGAAAGGAAACGTTTTCAAACTGTTTCAGCAAACTGAGCGATGAAAAGTTTAAGAAATGTGTCTACTTCCAAGAAAATAGCTCTGGGGCGAAAAAGTATTCTTTTCACCAGGGAAACACAACTTCCTCCTTCGAAGCGAATATTTTAAAATACTTAACCCTGTGCAAGTGATTTAAATCGCTTTTTTAGAGAACAAACTTTTACTTGCGTTTCATAAAAATTTGTCTCAACTAAAGAAGATTCGAATCATAAAAACTGCTGACGAGACCCATATGTATTCAGTCAGCTATAAACATTTCTTCACTACTTCTAGTTTTTTGCTGCCTTTATTACAGCTTAATGTTTTCGAAAGAACGCACTGGGAAAAAAGCTTGGAAACAACGCATTTGTTTTTTGCACGAGCATGGAGCATTTTAAGTAAAAAACGAGGGCCCCGAACAAGAACTTTTTCTTTTCGCTATTTAATGTATCTTTTCCGTTATTAAGATTTAAAAGTTTAAGCTTTACGTGTTTTTTCCCTCGACGGAAGGTTGTTTTCTAATGAAAAAAGATGATGCAAATGTTCTTTGCAGTATTTTATCCGTGTATCCATCATAATCAGTCTTCGAGAGTGTCAGCTGTTTTTAAATGTTATTTACTTAGAAAAGGAAGTATATCATGCTGCTTAAATAAATGGTATGCGTGAATTCGCTTTTATTTTTATGCAAAACTTTGTTACATTTTTTTCAAGTTTTTGACGATCTTACGACCATTATGAATTTCAAGAAATGTAATCATAAGAAATAAAAAACATAGAACATTAAAACAACTTACGTTTGTTTAAAAAACTCACAACCCCACGAACTTTTAAAAATCGTCACAGCAAACAATTATATGCCCTATTCTTTTTATCCTAAAATTTGTAGTCTTAATAAAGAAATTTAAACAGATCTGATGTTGGGGTTGTGAGGTTTTATGGCGCAAGGTTTATTTAGATCTGAATCGAGTTTTACTGCTTCAAAAATACAAATTAAAATTTAACGTTGAATTTTAGTGCAGTGGTAATTGAGTTGAGTGGTTGAGTTGCATATGGTTGATAATTGGATGTAATCAAATAAATTTAATTTGAATAAATGCATACTAAAACAATCTGGATGCAATTTGACAGCACCTCCCATGGTGTCCTAAGGTAATGAAGAGACTGCCACGTTCTCATCAATTAATGCTTGATGTATCATACAATCCATAAACTGGCACTGGGAGAAAATACAATATTTTCAAATACAAATAATTTAGGGTAAAGTGATTTGTACTTAACTCTGCATGAGGGATAGTATTGCAAACTTGCCCGCATCCTCATTCAGTAACACTACATCATCGATATTGGGACATGCAAATCTTCCCAAGGATTTTCTTCGCGGTGCCAGTGCTTCAACCATTGATTAGTATTGTAAAGTACTTTTGTTCTAATGTATTATAGTATACTTCAGTCATTCGAACGTATTCTAATATACTTCAGTCATTCGAACGTATTCTAATATACTTCAGTCTTTCTGCGTATTCTAATGTACTTCAATCCTCTTACAACTATTCTAATTTATTTTACTGATCCATGTCTCCAAACTGGGTTCACATAATACTGTAAAAAGAATTGAAGCTAACCAACCGAAATGGTTGTATTGAATAGCTGATCTTGAAATCTGCACCTTGATAAAAAAAAAGTCGATGTCGAAATTTGCAGATTTTTTTAGTTTTGTCTACTAATAAATTTAAAGTAATTAAAGTTAGAGAAAAAGGCTAATGCCCTCCTGTCAATACATTCCGAAAGAATCAAAACATTAGAAATTATCTTTTGTACGCTGTATTAAAAATTAAAAATAAATGTATATTACTAAATCAGCTGTTACCAAAATTTGTAAAATGTTTTCTAACAAGGTACAGAACAGAATTAGATCTTGATCCCTTCATCATAAACAAAATCGGAAATATCTTGACGAAATATCTCGCCATTAGTAAAATTGGTCTGATCATTGATTTCACTCGTTGAAATCACTTGGAGGTTCAATGAATGATATTTGAAATCCGATTTTTACTCTGCTACCCTTTTCATTCGTGCATACTTCAAAGTTGGTGTAAAAGGGAACAATTTGCAATTCAGCGAATTTATTCTAAGAATAATTGCAATTTCAAACTGTTTTGTACCTCTATATAAATGAGAAAATGATATTACATACATTTTCTTGTAATAATGTCTCATGAAATAATTTAAAATTTCCAGCGACGGTCCTTGAAATGATTAAGGCTAAGTAAATAAATATCATAGGTATATTAAGGCTGCTAAGGGGCTTATAAATATTCACTCATTTAATATTCTGATGTCTAGAAGTGTTCTAGACGGGAGATAAGAATAAGGGATTGCACCACCTCTTGAGAGGACTAAACATGTTAAATTTTAGCTGTACAAAATACATTTTCGTATAGGTCTTTACCCACAGTTTCTTAAACTTTTCTTAAATTATTCATAAGGCTGAGAGCAAAATTAATGAAAGAACGATTAGAAATTAAAGTGATACTAAGTTCTCATGTCAATAAAATGAATAGAGAATAAGGCTTTAAACAACTATTGCATTTTATAAATTTTGCTGAAATATGTAAATTCGTGAACATTGGCAAAATATTTTATTACGACTGCAGAATTTTTGATAAGCAATTATTAAGTAAGTTCTAATTCATTTAGGACTTCTTACTTAGGACTTTAGGATATTTTATACTTCTAACCTTCTAGTTCAATGACGATTCCTTGTATGATTTGACTTCACAACCTTTGCGAAAAATATTGATCATCTTTATAAGTTTTATTGACGCAGCTTGTCCCATTTTGCACCTTGCGCTATAAAATCCAAATCCTTATTTGTTTTAAACAGTGTGAAATACTGTGCATGATATTAAAAGGAAACTTTTTTCTTTATTTAATCAATTTGTTAATATTTGAAAACATGACATAAACAAATTCAATAACAAGTTATCCTTTCAAATAAGAACATTCTAAAGAATTTTTATAACATGAAGTTTTCTATGAACTTATAGTACTTAGCAGAGCTATCTATTGCTACTGTAATTTTAAAAGCATAACTAAAAACATGTACTTAAATCTAATATTTTTACAAAAGCATCTTGGAATAAAAATTAATAAATTATTTTGAAGTATATAAAACCCAGATAAAAGTATAAGTAAATTCGTATAACATATGTGATCTGCTGTCTACAAGGAAATCCTATTTTAGTTTAACAATCATAACATAGTAGGCGTGCATTAATCAGTCTGATAACATCAAATCATTATTTGAAAACGACAAAATGAGATATCTATTCCACACCACAAGTGTCTCAAACTCAGTCAAACTTTTCGTTGATTTTCAAATCCATTGATACTGATTGCATTAAGTGATAAGGTAAAATCATTTGTAAATCAAATACATTGTATGTTTCCAAGTTTTAATTTATTATCACTAAGTTATATCTATCTTAACAATACAGAAATTTCCTCTCTTAATTTTGTAAAACTTCAATTATATTTTCTAATGTTTTTATTCACTTTCAATTTCTTAGTTTTAAGATCTTTTCTGAAACCCATTGTCTTCACGATATTTCGCTACGCTCATAATTATAAATTTTTCAACTATCTCTTTTTCGGTAGCACTATAAGGATGATTTTCAGTGCAAACAAACTAGACGAAAAATGTAGATTTTACTTCCAAATGATTTCACATGATACATATCGGGGTTACCTTAATTGTAGCAAATGCTGTTTTGACTACATTTAAGGTAATTGGTATTGACGAATCAGCTATTATGTATCAATCGGGAATTCATTCCTTGGAATGTTTATTATCAGCTTGCTGGAAATCGTGTTCGAAAAGCAAGTCAAGTGACGTCACATCAGAAATAAGTACAGGAAGCATGTTCATCCCAAAACATTAACGCTACCTACAATTAGCTTGGCAGAAAAAGCCTCTCACAACAAAGCACGACAAAAGTTTACAAAACAGGATATTTACAATTGTTTCAGATGAAAAAGCGTGTAAAATAAGGAGCCAATAAAAATAAAGCACCTTTTCGGCTTTAAATGACAATGCAGCTGGAGCGTCATTCAAAGCTGGTCTAAGAATAGCACAGGTGGAAAAATCACATGCCGTTGGGGGAAATTAGTTATGCCAGCAGTTAAGTAATGAAATTACATCCAAATAGAATGAGATCAAGTATCAGAATTGCGAACAATCGTTCTACAGGAACAATACAAGCAGAACAAAAACTTTCCGACTCCTTAACGAAAGTTTTTCTTACACCCTTGGGGATCTAGGAGAAGCGTGACGCTACGGGGTTCATTCTTGATGGAACGAGGGAAGGAGTAGCATCGCAATTCACAACAGGCGTGTTGGGGGTCGTTGTCACCCTCTGCCAAACTTCTTAACTTTTTCATACTTATAGACCTTAAATTGATATATCGTAGTATTTTATGTTTCCTTAATGTGTCTCAATGGTTCTTATTAACCCTCCAGGTGGTTGTCTCGACGAGGTAACTCGTCATTAGCAAAACTGATTAGATAGTGATGAAAGAGATATCTCGTCATTAGAAGAAAACTGGCCCTTGGTCTTGTCATCTTTAAAACTTATTATTTGGCTGTCTCGACGAGGTAACTCGTCATTAGCTAAACTGACCAGATATTGATGGACGAAATATCTCGTCATTAGAAGAAAATTGACCCTTGATCTTGCCATCATCAAAACTTATTAATACTCCTGGTGGTTTTGGTAGAACAATTCAATGTTTTTTCTGGCTTGAGAAAATCAGGTGTTAAATACTTGATGCCCTTGCTGATCAAGTTGCGTTACAGAAAGAACAAGTTTCATGACAGATAATGCTGCAGCAAGTGATGAAAAAGGTGATTAGATTAAATTTTGTTCTATAGTTTGATGATAGCAAAAAGCTGCAAACTAACTTATGTGCAACTACACTGCTATGGAAATGTGCACTAGCAAATCCAGCTGATACTTGTACACAAACACCCTCATGTGAATACCGTTTAATTTTATATTACCTCGCTCCCTTAAAGTTTGTACAGGAAGTTTTGAAATATAACGCACAATTTACACAAATAGCTGCGGATCATAATATTATTTAGAAATGAAATTATTTTCTCGTAAAAGGGGATTTAAGAAGTTTAGATATCGATTGTTAGAACGTTAGAATGATTCTAGAATTTACGAAATTGTATTTTAGATAAAAGTGATGGATTACGAGTACCTTAAGAGATAAGATTTATAACTTTCGAAAACTGTTTTGTTCTTATTCTAATTGATGTTGCATATATGTAATGAAGATGCCATTATCAGTGTGTCATTAGATATTGTCAGGGCTCCATGAAGGCAACTGCTAGTGCTCCATGAGATACATTTACAATGGATCCGTTCCCGTGTTTACCTCAATGGAAATGAATTGGTAGAGAACTTGTCATAGTACGACATCTCAGAATCATTGCAATCAAATAATTCACTTATGAAATTTTTACGAGAAGAAACTTTAGAAATATTTCTTGGAAAATTTCTCCCACTAATAGCCGTTAACAGAGGAAACATCCCATAGGAGTCCTCAAATTGGAGCGTGATAGAAGGCAGCAGATTATCTCGAGACTGACCAGTGGACGTATGAAATCGTTTCTTTTTTTTATCATGGTTTAAAGGTTTTCCTGACCTGTCAGAAATACAATATAGAGCAAGCCTCTCCTGGTCACTTCCTTGCTTGTCTGGGTTTGTTAAAGGGATCTATATTTTAATCCTATGCTTATCTTGGACGTTTTGAAGGTGTATGAACTCACGGACTTGGTCTAGCTTCTCTAGACCAAGTGAGATAAGAGACAAAAGCATATATGTAATGATATTCAATAAATTAAACTTAGCTTAATGAAAAGTTTTCATTGCAATGAAATATTATTATGATCTTTTCGACTCAAAATAAAAGAAGTTTCTTACATTCCTACGAAATTATACTTATTATTCCTTTTAGAAGACATAAATATATTTATATAATATCAAAAATAAATTTCAAAAGTGTAGTTTGCTCTTAAGAAGCTTGTGAAATCAGTTTTGTTTGAAAGACTCTACTTTTAGTTTAACTGCAGCTTTCCTTCTCAAAACATTCAAACTTTTTCTTATTACAGTTTCTGGAAAATAGAAATTTCGATTTTTTCATACATTAATATAAAAATAACTAATAAATGAGAGACAGAATACTAGAAATTTGTTTCCTTTCGTGTTCCTTCGTAATAAATGTTGAATCAACTTTCTCTTTTGCTGTCCAAAATCAGCAACAAATCTGTAATTTTTTTTATGGGTTCCACAGTTTTTGTCTTTTTTAAACTGAATGAATTTATATTTCTGGTTGTTGAGTAGAACCATTGACAAAACCTATAACTAAAACTGTAATTATCAAAAACCTATTAAAAATCATCCTGAAAGAGACCGAAGATCATTCCAAAATAACTGAATAAAATGAATAGCACTAATTAAGTACCATTTCTCATTCCTATTAATAATGCTAAATCATGGAATATTGCTGCGATTACAAGTTTGTGTCGGTGATTATTTCTTTGAAAAGTGTTAATCACCACAACACACTAACCGAAATGAAGTGGTCTCCAATTAATTTTGGTTCTCTTTGATTTAATATATTTAATTTTCTAAACATCCTCATGTTTTTCCTCAGTGTGAAAGCTGCCGTTAACGATTGTATAATTAGATTCTTACAGCCATTAATAAGAAGAGATCATATTTCTCTCTCTCTTAAGTTACGTGTTATTTTGTTATTGCGTTGCTGTTTAGATAAAATAGCTACAGAAATAGCGATATAAACACTTAATAGTTTCAAGAGACATTAACTGCTATGTGGTAAAAGGGCATTTTACGCATACTTTCAAATCAAACGTATCCATCATGAATTTATTTGGGTTAATTTCTACTCTATGTATATAATTTTTTATATAAAGCAGAAAATCTGTCTGAAGCAACAAAAACTCTAACGCTGAGCTCTGGCATCATGAAATTTGAGCTTATTCTCTATTGGCCAAAGCAGCTATTTTCAGCTCGCTACATCGTTCCCTTAGAACCGTAGAGGGAAAATTTAATATAGAACATTTGTAGGAACCAATTTTTAACTCTAAGCGTCACGAGATTTCCGAGTAGTGAAATATTGCTTTAACCCCAACAAAATAGACAATGACTAAATAACCCAATCGATTGGTTGAAAGAATCTTAGGAAAGTTTAGTTTGATCAAGAAGGTCAAACTTGGTTAGAAAGTCAACGGATTCCTTGATCTAGTCTGACTCCGTCAGACTTGATTGGAGATTATTAACAACAACAACAACAAATTTGGTTAGAAGTTATGGAAAGTAGGTTGCTGCATGACTGCAGGTTGCAGAATAATCTAAGCATATGAAGTGGATAATGTTCAAAAAGCTGTTCGACGACCTAACGAAACTGCTGAGGGGTGTGATTTTGTTTCTGAGAAGAAGCAAAACCGAGTAGCAAAGCTAATAATTTATAAAATTCTCAATATATTGAAGCCTCTACTCATTTTCTAAGTAAAACGCCTCCTGATAAGTATAAGAATTGTATCGGATACAATTCAAATGGAGAAAGATTGATGCATGTTATACCTGCATTATTCTTTCCTTTCTTTTTATGGATATACAAAAGCACATTACTTTGCTGAATATGAATGATGAAATCTTATATAAGCATATCGTAAGCAATAATTTGCAACCTTTTACCAAACACAGAAAGAAAAAAATGATGGAAAATGCCCAAAGAATGGCTTTATGGCCAAAAAAGGCCAAAAAACTAAAAGAAATGAGCGACAAAAGAAAATTTTTAAAGCCTAGATTTAAATTTAAATTTAGATCTTTTTTGTAAAAGAAAGAAGTTTATTAACTCCAACAGAAAATAATATAAATATCTTATAGGACAAGAAATACTCTTCAAAATTCAATTCATTATAATGCCTCAGACAGATTGTAACTATTTGTTTTGTCAATGAAGAATATAGGCTCTATAAGAGAAAACAACAAATATAATTGTGTTTTAAACTTTCTGATTATCTGCGCCAAATTGAAAGTTCAAATTTTTATTAACAACTGTATTTAAGTGAATATTTTTAGATTACCATATTTGAATTTTATCAGTGGAAAATTGCGTAGCAGAACCCAGCTGTACAGATTTTCAAAAGTAAATGATGTTCTATAGTCTGCCACAATTTTAAGTATTGAAGATCTTTTTTCACTTCTGAAACCACAAACGCTAAAGTATAAAAATACGTGACTTCGTTCAATCTTGTGAAAATTTACAATGAGAAAAGGTTAACCTAAGATGTAAAATGGAGCTTTTATAAGTTAATATCAAAATATACAAAAACACAAAAATAGCAAAATATGTCTTAAAATGATCGAAAATGCCCTTGAAACACGTTTTCATTTACTCGAATCGTTTCCAGCCTTGCTAAAAAACAAAATCGTAACCCTACAAATAACATTTGTCTAAATACTCCAGATATGAATTTATTAAGGATATATTTATGAGAAAAGTTTTGCGATTACTTCTTGAAACTTTCTATTGCCTAATTTAGCGCATTAGTGTACTGACCCTAGATAAATTTGGAGGGACGTTGGCATAAATTTCTGGTGTGTTCATCAATGCATAGTGGACACATTATTCTTCATTTGAAGAGGCAATTTGGTGTAAAGGAACTGATTTGAGACTAAATTTTTAATGTGTGCGTTAATCAGAACGTAGATTCGTATAAGGATCTCTGAGAAAGAGAGAGGAAAATACGATTTATGGTATGGAAGCCTTGTAATCCTTTCACTTCAACCTTTTCCAATCTTTGCAGGAATTTCTGACTGCGCAGTTGCGATTCGAACACCAATATGTCGATTGTGGTGCTCTGTTGCAGACTAATTCAATATACGTTACGAAACAAACGATCGGTGTGGTTACATTGCTACATATTTTTATGGTCTATATTTCTTCTATAAATCAATATTCTGGTTCAGTCAAAGAATAAAATTTAAATCTGAGCGAGTTTGGGAAGGAAATGTATGAAAGTGAACCAGATCAATGAAACAAACATTTTTTCCTTGAACTCAAGTTTTATAAAGCAAAATAAGATAAAAATTAAAAAACGAAAAACCTTCCAATGAGAGACATTTTCTGTCAAGCTAAATATGTATATGGCGGTAGTGTTTTTGCCTGTATGTATTCCGAAAGTGACGTCACTTTGCCTATTTTTCGAATACGATTTCCGCTCTTTACCAATAAAAATTCTAAAGAATGAATCCCAAATAGTTATATGATAGTTTATTGGTCAACGCTCATTAGATTAAACGCCAAACGTCGCCATTTTAAGTAACCTCGATTTGTATCATTTTAGATCATTCGGGTACCTGAAGTAAAATTTTTGCTTTCCATCTGGTGGTTTGCACTGAAAATCCTTTACATAAATAGTATTAAAGATAAATCAGATTGGCGATTTAAAATTTCTGGAATTAAAATGCTAAGTAATAAATAACAAAGAACTTATTTTATGTTTCCTAGAAAAGAACAGACGACACTCATACAATTCCAAAGACATTGCCTGAATAATATTTGCAATTATTTTAGTTAATTTTCCCTTTAGTATACACATTTTTAAATATAAAGTGGAATTGTACTTAAAAATAAAGAAAAAAGATTAGTCGAAAATAATCTGTCGTTTTCGAGATAATAGTCAAAGGAAGTAACCTTTTACCAGATGTTCTAGAATAATATACTTAAAATTCATTCAGTTTTTCTTTCAATGAATGCTGTTCTTTTCTTTTTTAAAGGAACGGGGATTTGTTTCATTCGTTTGATATTTCGCTATATGCCAATGCAGCAAAATAAATAGTTTAAAATAATCCGGTAGATACACAATAATTAAAATGCAAAATTTGTGTCTCCAAAATAAGAGTGGAATTTAAATCATGCAATTTGTACGTTACGCTTCAGTCATTAAAGCTATTTCAAATAGAAAAATGCTACTTTTATAATGAGAAAACCCTTTTCAGAAGAAAAATTGTATTCCGTAAAATATAAAAATAAAATCGTCTGAATTATATTTTTTCCTTTAATACAAAAACGTGCTATTAAGAAAAAAATCAGCGAACTATCTCATTATCTCAAGGTTTTATCTCTAAAAGTTTTTTCCATAATAAAACACATTTTGTTGGCGACTCTTATCCCATTTTTTTACAAGAATTCAATTACCATTTTTTTAACCAATGAACATGAGTGGTATCCAGTCTTTTCTGTTAGAGGAGATAACAGAATTCTTAGATTCTCTCTTTTTTGA
Organism: Meta bourneti; assembly: GCA_933210815.1. NCBI lineage: Eukaryota > Metazoa > Arthropoda > Arachnida > Araneae > Tetragnathidae > Meta > Meta bourneti. Next base: position 35,066,078 of record OW119927.1, on the reverse strand, counting down.
TTGCGGAGAAGTTTTTTATTATTGATGCTCATACACAGCATTAAAACTCGAAAGCAGCATACAGTGTACATGGTCACATTGTTCCTGTTGTATAATGAAGCAGAATTCCAATAAATTGTACTATAGAAACGGAATTGTTTTTTATATAGTAAATATATTTTATAACAATCAAGAAGAGATTGAATTAATGACTGCTTGGTGTGTACGACTTGATTTAGTGTCAAAATTTTAAAATATATTTCTGTATGTAAAAAATAATTTTGAATGAAAATAGAATGTTCTAAAATTGAGTTCTCCATATGCTATATCTGCGATTTTCGTTTCTTTCAATGGATATATAAAAACACATTACTTTGTTGAAAAGGAATGAAAAAAAATTTAGCATAAACAAAGTAATAATTTGCAATCTTTAACCAAGAACATAAAATATTCTTCCAAGGAATATTTAAAAATAGAAAAAAATGCCTTTATGACCCTAAAATACTACAAAACACTATCTACAAAAGAACCAAAATGACCTAAAAGATAGAAATATTTCGTAAAAAGAGTTTTGTGAACAATAAAGAATCTAAATATTTCCGATAGTACAAAAAATGCCCTTCAAAATTTCCCGAAGAAAATTGTAAAATTTGATGCCATCGTCAAAAAGCTTTTTTTCCTGCAAAAAGGATAATCTATCCGAACACTGTATCAAAATTTCATCTGTTTTTGATGTAATTAGATTCAAATTTTTTTTATATTAAAAGGAGAGGCTTTTCAGTTTATATGATGTTCGATATGATGTACCTTTTCATGATTAATTTTAAAAAATACCAGAGTTTTATCATATTTTGTGCGAAGATTCTCTTCCTCAAGTCACCTCAGCTTAAAATCTAATAAAAAAGTATCTGAAATAATATTTCAGCTGCCTGAACCCATGGATCTAATTTTTTCGTCAGCTTAGATTATTCTCTCCTACTAAAGAAGTATCTTCTTGTGATCGACCTAATGAAACAGACAGAGCATGTGGGTGGAGCCATTGTAGTAAGATCTCAGAAGTGTAAGTCATTTGGTTTTTCGAATCGACTTGGACCGATTGGCTATCGAAGCGCAGATGTTTTTCATCGCGCTGGATTATCACTTTAACCAATCAATAATTTGTCCCACATTAGGATTCATGCTTTTTCCCACAACCACGTGAAGATCTTGAAACCGAGTGACCATACTCCGTCTATTTCACTAGAAGGCGAACGGAGTTAAGACTAATACGAATTAAAATCATAATACAAATATTTCGATTTTTTTACACTAAGTAACTTTCTAAGTTTAGAAGTAGGAAATTCGAAAATTAGTTTCCGCATTTTTTAGTTCTGCCTAACACTTTCTCTTAACTAATTAACAATTTTTCAACACCTTCTAAACAATTCACTAAGTTTCTAAGACGAATACTTTAGCGTATCATAGGAGTTTACTTAAACGAATCGCACAAAAACTAAAAAATAAAAGCATCAAAAACTTTTTACTTTAAATAACTAAAAAATAAAAGCACAATAACACTTATATTTTCTTCAAAGACTGGCATACGCTTTATTGAATGCAATATAGCATGATTTGTATTTTAAATTGTATAAGTTAATTGAAGCCTATTATTAATTTTAGGTAATGTACATCATAACATTTTTATCTAACATGTTTAGACACAAAAGGTAATTGAAAATTAATTAATTTCAATTCTGAATTTTATTGATTGTATTACATTACATTGTGTAATGCTGAATATTTTACCATAATTCCGACAATTATTTGTTTTATCACACGTTTACTTTCAAATTAGTTACATGTGATGTGTAAAGAATGCCAATTTAAAAAAGGGTGAAATCTTTTGCTATTCATTATATCTCCGTATACATTCCTCCAAAGAAAAAATTATGAAAAATGGTACTAATTTGTTTCCTGGGTATTACAAATAATACACAATCGTATTGTCTGAATTCCTATTTAAATTTTTCTTTAAATTAAAGTTTCACTATCCCTTAGTAATTTTCCGATAACTGTAAATGGTGGATTGTTAGACCACTAGTTACAAACGACTTTTACCGGTCCTTTGGGAATTTTCCGATATTGTAACTGGTGGAAAGTTTGTCCCTGTATTCATGTTGATCTAAAATACTGCATTTAACTTTTGTGAATAGTCCTATAATTCGAGATTTACTTGCAGTGATTCAATTTCATAACTTTTAAACAAGACAAAGTCCATGTTCGGGAACTAATCAAACAGATTTACTAATGTTCCATGAGGTATTTTTTAATAACATAAAATACATTATCTTCGTGGAATATTTTTACCCGTGAAAATGAATCAAACGTGTTTTTCTGAACTATTTTTGAGACTCAGAACAGTCGGAATACGAAATTCACTGTATTTGCCTCTACGAAATGCAAATCCGTCTACCCGTCTCAATTTCTCCAACTCGAGAAAAGACAGCACTAGCTTCCTCTCGACGCGACTACTACTATCCTGGAAACGAATTTTATTATAAAACTGAAGAGGGGAAAAGAAAAAAACTGCGCGACGGAAACGAGTTATTTTGCCTTCATTATTCAAGGCAAACGCAGCGCCACCTCGCGGTGGTCAGACAGCTACTGTACTGCAAACGATCGCCAGATCGAGAGAAACGGTCACCGGCCCATCCGAAGCGGTCTCTCGCCGGCAGTGAGCAAAAATCGTTTGCTTGCCGTCAATCATCCAGCAACAGCATATTTCGATTTGTTTCTGACTTCTAAACTCTGCGGTAAGATTTACAATCCCTTGCGTTCCCGCAGAAGTACCTGTCAAATTGTTTATTGCACGTGAGTCGGCAACGTTGAGACGAGCGTTGTAGTTGTGCGGATGGTAGTTTGTTTACATTTATTTTGGGTTTTGTTCGGAAGTGTTGAAGCAGTAATTCTTAATTTGAGAAAGGAGTAGAGGATAAAATGACATCGTACTTTCAAGATCCTTAGATAAAAGGTGAGGAATATTTTACTTTTGTATTTAAATGTGGATATTACAAAACTTTTGCTTTTGAAATTGGATATTAGTTTCGTAGCTTTATTTCATTTTTATTCAACAGTTAACTAAAAATTTCGTGTCCTTTTTGTTCTTTCGATTCCGGAAATACAGCTGTTGATAATGTCGAATGTTTTCAAATTTTCCGAATCACTTTAGTAGTAGAATAGCTCACAGAAATAAATTTCGCAGACAGATCTCGTCCGTAAATTTCTTGTTTTTGAACTTGGATATTCGTTTGTTTTATTTCATTTTTATTCAACTGTTAACTACTAAAAATTTCTTGTGTTTTGTTCTTTCGAATATGGAAATACAACTGTTGACATTGTCGAATATTTTCAAATTTTCTGAATCAGTTTAGTAGTAGAATAGCTCAGAAATAAAATTCGCAGACGGATTATTCCGTCCATTACGATCTGACTAATTTTGCAAATGACGAAATATATCGTCTTCAAGATATAGCTGAAGCATTTTATGATGACGAGATTATGATCTGGTCAGTTTTCTTCTAATAACGAGATATCCCGTGCATTAAGATTTGTATACTAATGACGAGAAATCTCTTCAATACAAGGAGGGTTAAAACAAGATAGGATTCATAACTAATATTTTCCTTTTGTGCTTATTAGGTAATAAGCATAAAAAAGTTAAAAATAAAGTGTTATGGTTTTCGGATTTTCTACCTTTGTCGAAATTGGTGATTCGTTAGTGTTATTACATTTCTCTAATTTTTATTTCTATTTCATAATTTACTCTGGCTTTATGTGATTTGGCAAGCAGCAAAAAATAACATTACGGACCGATTACGGCCTCGGGTTGGTCAGCCCTGATTAGTAACATAAGTTAGAAAAGTATAGCCTTGTAGTGAAACATGACCATAGACGAAATGCTTGTTTAAATAGTCGACTAAACTACCTCGCGCATGCATGTGTAAATAACTGCTTGAAAGTTGGAAGTCCTGGGGTGCCACTGTAGCTCAGTTGATGGAGTCGCAGATTTAGCGATCTGAGGGTTGCGAGTTTCAAACTCGATCCAACCAAAGACCGTCCTGTACGTGGGGGCTAGTGCATGTAAAAACTGTCGTGCTCTTAAACGTCCTCACGTTTGCGTGGTGTGGAAGTTTGGAGAGGGGCTCAGGTGTTGACCTGATCATCTGACCGTTGATCGAAATGATGAGGTATTGTCGGATCTTTCTCTTCGGGATTGTTCCTGGACCTTCACCAATAACCCGTCCTACGACATAAATTTAATTATCTGGATGTTCTAGGTTGCGAGGGTAGGTAGGTGGGTATGCTCACTGCGCTAGCAACCTGCGAGTTGCAGGCGGCGCAGGTTCGATTCCTCCCTGTGTGTATTTCTCTATTCTATGTTAGTAAAACTTTCCTTCTGTATGTCCATTACTTGATGTTTGTCTTGTGTTTGGTGCAGCATGGCCAAATATGGCCCTTTGGTGACTTTCTTTTCTTAATTGTGTTTGGCACTGTTCGTATTCTTGACCTTGCATCATAAAACGAAAATCAAATCTTTCATTTCTTATATTTCTTTTTGGCTCATTTTATCCTAAACTGCTGGGGTGGGGTGGGGCGGGGCATCGTGGCTCCGTGGGTTCGAGTTGTAGGCGGCGCAGACTCAATTCTTGTCAAGTGCATTCCTCCCTGGGAGTATTTCTCCTGTGTCAGTAAAAGCTTTCAATTGTATGTGCATGTCTTACTTGATATTGTGTCTTGTATAGTATGGCGGCCAAATATGGCCCTTTGCGCCATAAAACCCCAACCAACCGAAACTGCTGGATATGTTCGTTGGGTTTCACAAATAAAATTAAACCATACCTACCCAAAGCTTTAGGAAGTCCCGATCATGCGTTAAAATTTGGAAGTCGCAATTTTTGAGTTTGCAATCTGTTATAACTTTATATTTTGAAGGACACGAAGAATCCAAAATATCCTTTTATTAAATTCGTAATATTTAATTGATAATAGAAATGTTCTGTGGATAAAATTTAATAATTTTCAAATCTTATTCAAAGCGAAAAATTGAAGTTTGACTTGGATTTCGAAGGTGATCATTCGGGAAAGTTAGATAATGAAATTTGTATTTATTTTTTGAGGAATATTAATATTTGACACGAAAAGGGGGTAAACTGTTTATTTTATTAAAGTCGGGTCTCTAGTAATGGGTAGAACTTATTACTTTAAGAAATTTTCACGCGATCTTCTCGATTCATGAAAATTAAAGCGTGTAAATTTCCGAAGAGCTCGACTTTTTTTATCTTCTATCTATTTGAGTAGTGAATAGATTTAGTTGTGAGGTTGTAATCATATAATCCAAGGAATATTCCTAACGACAAAAAGCTCCAATATTAATCTAGTTAGAAACACTTCCTAGAAGAAATTATCGGAGCTTTTAAAGTAAAGTTTCATAAAAAATATGGAAAAAACAGCTGGCAAATTATGTTGCGATAACGATCCGGTGGCTTTGGGATAAATTTATCAAGCGATATTCTTTTTATCAGTTCTGGGAAAATTTCCACCAATGGCAGATGTCTGCTTTCCGAGAATACTTTTATCGACTACAACTTCCACTACTCGGTAGTTCCGTAATATCATTTTGAATCGTTTCGCAAGTTCTTTGCTACTAGACGTCTGTGTAATTTGATAAGCTTTTAGATGTTTCTCATTGAAGTTTTCTAATGTAAGATTAAAAATGAAACTTTCGGTCGGTTGTCTTTGATTATCTGAGAATATGCAGCTTTAATTAAGTTATATTTAAACATTCAAAGTACAAGGTGGGTGAATGGGCTTAGTTCGTCACAATAGATTTCAGTCACTTCAGGTTTAAAATTATTGTATCAATGCAAATTGTGTTGAAAAGAAAATTAAACTGTTGACACATTGAAATGCTGCATCTTCCAAGTACAAATACTTTTATTTAAAGTTATTTTGGCATTTGGGAATGTACTTATACTTTTCTACAAACTTATTCTTAGACGATAAATGTCGGATTTTTTTCGCGAGAATTTCGTTGCCCTGGATTTTACAATGGATATTATCAAATGTGATATTGAAGTTGTTCAAATTATTATAAACGGGCTTTGGTTTTTGAACAGAAACTTGAGAATTTTTGCTAAGTGAGAACCATTTTTAATTTAGTTCTCGAATAAGATTTCTGAATTATACAATTACAGCTAAAACAATGTTTTATCTTAATTTTTTTTTAACGAAATATAAACATCGGCATGATTTTTAGTTCTTTCGAAGGTTTAAACGTACTTCAATAGATTAAAATAATCCTAATTTTTTAATCATGTTTATTTAAATTTTTTACTTTTAATTAATTTATAAAATACATTAAATTGTCTATTTTCAGCTATGGACTAAATTGTACTAGATTTTTACTATACAGCCTAACAATGAAGTTGCTGCCTTTGAAAAATACCTTTCTTGTGTACTTCTATTTTAATGTTCAAATCACATTAAAAACAATTACTTTCCGTCGTATTCGCATTAAATAAACAATGAATAATTTAATGGTTTCTGATACTAAATCCTTGTTTCTGTATTTTAATCATAATTTGATAATGTAATATCTATGAATTTATTTATACCAAAACATCGGTTAACCACAACTAACTGTTGTGACTCCTTATTTATTAATCAATATTATGAATAAATAACGTGTAAATTCAATTTGAACGATTTTATTTGAATGCGAGTATAAAATCTGGATTCTATTTTTCAAATTAAGTGTTTTAAAGCGCCATACGAGGAATTTTTTTACGATGTCTGAAATAACCTTTTTCGTGAGTGAAATATGTCGTCTTTCACTCGAATATGATACTCAGTACCATATTTCTTTTGAAACATTTCGCAAAAGAACATTGTAATGTAAATCAGAAAGGGAGTTCGATATACAGTATCATTTCCTTTGATAGAAATTTCAAAAAAGAACATTGATGTAAATCGGAGAACTGGAATATAAATATTGAGCACTTGACAAAATAAGTATAGCATCAATTTTTACTAGACATTATTGTAAAGTTTATTTCATTTAAGCAGACTAGGTGGTCTATAGGAAGAATAACCCTTTCTACAATACAATTTAAATTTTTATACAACCGGTATACAAATTACAAAATTGTATTTCTCAAAATGCTCTGGGAATAAAGTAATTTTAATCGGGAGGTTTACGAAGTATAGCATCATGTTAATGTGAAGTAAATGTGCATCAAATCTGTAAGCCCGTAATTTCTGTTCGTCAATTTTAGATTGAGATATCAGTATGCCACATATGCAAATCATTAAGAGTTTTGTAAATGTGACAATAGGATAACCTCGGCGGTTTATTAAGAATTTTAACCAGATGCATGAGAAGAAAAACTGGGTATACGTGAAAAACTGTTTCTCGTTATAGCAAAACCATTGTAGAGTTATTTCTGAAATGAAAGTTAGCATCTTGTGGTATCATGTTAATATAGTAAAACTTCGGAATTCGACAATAGATGTTTCTCATGCTATATATAGATGTGAAGCATCTTACTGGTAGATAGCAGTTCTGATAGCCGAGTGATTAGCGCTCTTGACTGTAGTTCAACATGCTCTCGATTCGAACCGATCTCGTGTATATTCCCAGTGATTCGGAATCCAGTTTAAACCGTAGATCTGGTCTAATCCCTCTTGTAGCAAAGATTCAAACCACGAACCAAACCAATGTAGTGGCGAATATGCGACTCGAAAGGCACATGACAATGTCTACGAATCTCTTTTCCCAAACTTTCAGCGCCCCACTCAGGAAAACGATCTCAACTAATGATAAATTGCAAGTGTAGTTGCGCATAATTTTGAATTTCACTAAAATATGTATATACCTGTGTGCGTAATTTTAGAATTTCCAAAAGCTAATTTGAAAATAAAACAACTTGAAACTGAAATTATAAAGTTATTTACCTTTTGAGTGATAATAAAATATAAATTTCACATAATCGCACTAGATTTCTTATTAGTCATTAATGTCAATCAAAAAGTAAAATGAATCAAAAATGAGAAGGATGACCCTGGTGTGCTACCAATTTGTCAATTTTAGTAGGCTCTATTTTCATCAGCAGCATCCTTAAATCTCCAGTCAACTGTTAGCAGTCGGTTCCTCTTTTTAAATAAAAGTATCAATAACAATGCTTCACTAGTGAATGTGTCAAGTGGGTAAGTGTTTGCTTGAAACATTTTTAGTTGAGAAATTTTTTAGCATCTCTTTGCCCACTCGTGCTCCCCAACGCCCCTATTTTACTTGGGTTCAACACTGCCCCAAGATGTCTTCATCGCCCTCAGGGGGGCGTTAGCGCCTACTTTGGGAAACTGCTAAAGAGACAAAGGAGCACAGTGAAATCGGCTGTGTCGACGTTGTTGATCGTTTGCGGTCTGTATATAGTCGTAGGCAGAAAGTTTCCTGAAGATGGACCGGAAGTTGTGTTAACTAGAGGAAATTGTGTTGGGGATTGTAATATTCATCCCTCATGTTGGAGGGGAGTTCGGCTGAAGTTGTTCAAGCCCTGGTGAGGGTGCTTTTTTTAAACAATTTATATGGTTACTCATTAGTGGTACTAATGTTTCAGGAGCTGGCCCCCTCCATTAAATTATTAGGGGAGGTACAAAAGGATCTAGCCTCAAGAAAGGGTCGCTGGGCATTTGTGGGTTTTCTCACTGCGCTAGCAACTTGCGAGTTGTATGCGGTGCAGATTCGATTCCTTCCTGGGTATTTTCTCTCTTCAGTGTCAGTAAAACTTTCCTTGTATGTCCATTTACAAGACGTTGTTTGGCTTGATCAAATAAGGCCCTTGCGCCATAAAACCCAAACCAACCAGGCCTCGAGAAGTTGACTGCACCTCAAGCAGATAGCTTTGAAGGAATAGTAAGCAAGACCCAGGAACATATATTTCTAGCAGTATTTATGACTTTCCGGGCCGTAGTAGCTCGGTTGGAAAAGTAACGAACTAGCAACCGGAGGGTTGCGAGTTTGAATCCAACCAAAGACCGTCGCCAATAGTTGTGTTGCTCCAGTGCGACGTTAATTAAAATACCTACCATCCATATGCCTTTCCTGTGAGGATTTATCAGTTGAGATGAAATTGAAGTGAATGACAAAAATAAGTATCGGCGAATTTAACGCTTTTATAAACAGTCGAAAAAAAGTTTACAGAAATAAAAAAAAATTCCTAACTTTTTATTTTATGTCAAATGAGGTTAATTGTGAACTTTAGTTTTGACTTTATGTATGAATTTAGCTGTGTTCGGGTGCCTCCGTGCGCACGCATGTGGCATACTTAGAAACAAAATGATCCATCTTGATCTCCTTTTCAATCCTGAAATACTCAAATACATTCTCCGGTTTTGTTTCCTGGGGACTGGCACACGTTAAATCTGTCGCAGCCTCAAATGTCCTCACGTTGATGTGATGCGGAAGTTTGGAGAGTGGGGTGCCAGCTTAGGTGTTGACATAGGTAATGACCGTGGTTCAAAATTATGTGTTGTCCTAGGATCTTTCACTTGGGGATTGATCCAGGACTGTCGCCAATAGCCCCTTTTGTTGCTCCAGTGCGAAGTAAATTCAGATGCAACTACAAAAATTTGTCAAAATTCCGTAGATTTTTTTTAATTCCGAGTTGCATGAAAGGTTTGGCCTTGCATTTGCAATCGCTCCACCGGACGAAAGGCTGGAGCTGTAGCCTGGTCATCAGCTCTCTGGGCCCTTGGTTCAATATGCTATGATCCGAATCTGGATATGGATGGTTGTCGGAACTTAAAGTCATAGGTTCCTGGTTCAAATTAGTCCTCGTGTAAAGAAATGACCGTAATACGACAAACCAAACACCGAGATTGCTGTATCGTGGGTGAGTATACTATGGTAATACTTTTAAGTAAGAGATGCGATGTCACATCCGTAACAATGTTTCGTTTCATTTTTCTACGATTTCATCGAATATCCAGTAAGTGGCATCGTTTGCTGTACTGTCAAGGCTAAGGAATCCATGGAACTTTCACTAATCTGTTTAGATATGAATGTTCGTAGTGATTCGGAATCCACTTTAAGCAGCAAGTCCCGATCAAATTAACATTCGTGTAGCAAAACTGACCTAGAGCAACAAACCAAACCATGGAGCGTTCAAGAAATGAGAACTAGCAATTTATCGAAGCCCGATTGGAACATGTGATATAGATGTTCATTGCGTCCAAAAAGGTTGGTTGTTTCGGGTTTTATGGCACATGTGCCATATTGGCTAAGCTGTGCCAAACGTAAGACAGACAACGTCAAGCAATGGATACACAAACAAGGAAAATTTTTACCGACACATGGGGAGAAATACATTCAGGGAGGAATCGAACCTGCGCAGCTCTCAAATCACCGGTTGCTAACGCATTAGGAAAACCCACTGAAAAAAAAAAGAACCTCATAAGTTAGCAATTTAGGGTTAAAGTAGTACAACTTATCGAAGTATAAATTCTCATTTGTAAAATCAATGTTTAATAAATTTGAACCTCAAAAATATTGTCATATTTTAAATATATTTTGGAAAAATACATATTCTGTCTTTATAGTTCTATTTATTTTATGCGGGTTATTATGTTTCAATTCCAGAATAAATCTGATGGTATTGAAACAAACTGAGCTCCTAGAAACTACCTTGTTAAAATGAAACGAAATAGTTTTAGAGCTACGCCATCAAAATAAACTAAATCAATTTTAGAGAATTTAATTAACAGCTGCATCTGAATTTGTTTTTATGCAAATCAAAATACTCTGATAATGTATTAAATTAACATTAAGCCACAGTTAAAAAAACTATCAAACCTGATATATCTGAGTTTGTAATTTTGCTCCTATATAATGAATCCTATAATTTTGCCCCTATATATTTCATTATATAGTAAGCTATGTATTTTTATTGATAAACATTTTCGATACAAATCGTATGATGAATTATTATTGCAAAACTTTGAGTTTTAAAATGTAGGTGCAAACTTTTTCCTATTTCGATATTCTAAAGTAACGGAGAAAAGCCGTTTCATCATTTTTGAGTTCTTCGATAAAGTTGGCACACATTTCCCCTTTCGAAACTGTACTTGAATATTTTATATGCTTGAATAAAAACCATGAACCCATTGGAAAGGCTGATTTAGCTAAAGAAATGAATTCTTAACTCAGAATTTGATTTGAAAGAAACTAATTTTATAAACAAGTAGTTTGAAAATATCGATTGAATTTCGACTAGTTTTGAATATTGGTTTTCTAGTGCTGTCATTTATTGGACATAAAGTTAAGTGCCACACATTATGTCTGAAAATATAAAATATAATTTTACGTTCATATGAGAGGGATTTTTAGTGTTAACAAACCAGACGGGCCTATAATGAGTCCACTTCTGCTGTCCAAATGATATCGCATGATACGCGTCTAATGTAATTGATGTTGACCAATCAACTATCGTATATCAATTCAGAATTCATTCTTTGCATTTTGAAGGCCTGACTAGCCCAGTTGGAAGAGCAACGGATTAGCAACCGGAGGGTTAAGAGTTCGAAACTCGGTCCAAAGACCGTCGTGTACAAGGGTGGGAGTAGTGCACGTGAAATCTGTCGTGACCTCAAATGTCCTCATGTTGGGATGGTGTGGAAGTTTGGAGAGTGGGGTTCCAACTCAGGTGTTTTCGTCGTCTGACCGTGGTTCAAAATTACGAGGCGTTATCCTTGTATAGAGATCCAATGAATGGGCTATTTGAGACGGTCCGGGATCAATCCCGAAGGGATAGATTCAAGGACAACGCCTCGTAATTTTTAACCACGGTCAGATGTCGAAGTCAACACCTGATCTGGCACCCCACTCTCCAAACTTCCACACCACGCTAACGTGAGGACCTTTGTTGAAACCACGACAGATTTAACTTGCGTCACCCCGTGTACAGGACTGTCTTTGGCTGGACCGAGTTTGAAACTCGTAACCCTCCGGTTGCTAATCCGTTGCTCTTCCAACTGGGTTACCGCTGCCCGAGCCAAAAGAAATTTAGTCTTTAATCATACTTTAATTAACAATTTGGAGTTTGTAATTTCACCATATCTTTATTAAATTTGTAATATCCTAATTTGAGTACCATGGTTTGGTATTTAATAAGATCGTTTGTTAATTGAAAATTAAAATTCCCATTTTGAGTTGTCATATTATGAGAACGTGCGATTTCTGTTTTATTAAATTGGAAAGTCTGGGAAGAAAATTTGTATTAATGAAATATCTGTCAACGTATGTAGACCTTATAATTGAAATAAATTTTAATTTAGCTACTTGGAATTAATATTTCATATCTTGATAACATAACTGGCTAACTTAATTTCCCCCCAAACTGCCTAGAACAGATAAAGAATTATACACATTAACCATCTGAGCCGTTACCACTCAAAAATCTATTCTGCAACCTGCAGTCATAACTGCATAATTTATAAGCAGTGTTTAACCTTTTTTGCCTATAGAATCTTTCCTAATAAATTTTCAACTGATATCTACGCGGTTGTTTATTCATTGAATGTTATGTAGAGTAAAAGCAATGTTATTGGGAAATCTTGTGAGAGTTAATTAAGAATATGAAGAAATAAATTCTAACGTAAAAAAACATTACATTACAATGTGAAAATAGAAAAGGTCTATTTATGACTAACGAAATTACCGGATTAATAAAACTCTCATTAAGTGCAGGTGGGAATTATTTTGAGATAGGCTATTCGTGACTAATGTCTCGGCATATGAAAACGAGGAATTTTGCATTTCTAATTGTGCATTTCTAATTTTCTTAGTTTTGTTGATATAACTCGTATGCCATTTGAAGTCGATCAGAATTAAAGCACTTTTAGCGTAATAGTGTCTATTAATTTCTTGAAGCCTTCGAGTGCAGCAATTAACGTTTTATTGAGTTCATTTAGTAAAAGCACTCATTTAAAAGTATGGTTGTTTTAGTATGGACATCTGCATTAGTCCCATTCAGTTTGTCGTGTAGATATTTTTTTGCAATTACGTTTAATATGGATGCTCATTTCTCGTCCTGATTTGTTTGGTTTTTCTCTTTATTGTCATATTTTTCTAAATAATACCAGGACATATGGAACGAGGGTCCAGTGGCACAAGGTTTTACCCCTACTCAAGCAATCTGCGAGTTTTGGGCGGCGCAGGTTCGATTCCTTTCTTGGCATTTCCCTCTTTGCCAGTAAATCTATCCTTTGTGTATGTCCATTTATTTGACGTGTGGCGCAGCTTGGCAAAATATGGCCCTCCAATATATAGAATTCAACCTAACCAACCAACCGGGACATGCGGCAACTGGGACATACACAATTACGATGTGTTGTCCTCGTATCTTTCCCTTCTGGATTGAACCCCTGCCTTAGCCTATAGTCAGTTGTGTTGCTCCAGTGCGACGTTAATTCACCTACCCTATGTCATAGATGAACCGGGTTAGCTTAAAGTATATAAACGAAAGAGGAAAGAATATATATGAATTCCCTTACCTGGATTCGAACCCAGTCCAAACGAGGGCCGGACCGCTAATCACTGATACCGGGCTGGTCTCGTATTCCTGAAGTTACGAGCAGAGCTTGAATGCTGATGGTTTGCAATGGAATATTGGGTGGTATAAAACAATTGTGGGAAGCGGAATGTTTTATTTTGGAGTAAAGTTGAGATTTGTGAAATGAGACGAAACGTTTCGAACATTTTCCGACTCATGCGGACTTTTAATATTTTGCTTACCGGTGGCATACTTTTTAACATAGTTCTTCCAAGATGTCTGGCCCTCAGGGGGTTTGCGTTCTTAAAGCAATCACGGGATTCACAACTCCGAAGCACCGTAGTGATCTGCCTCCTTTTCTGTTTTACTTACGCCCGTAAACTACTTTCACTTTCCCTGGGCTGTCTTTTTATATTCACACCATTATTGAACCTTGCGTTTGACGCAGCTTGTTCAGTTTTGTAAATTGCGCCATAAAATTCAGTCGACAATGCGTCGCACTTGTCAGATTTTCTGGATATTTTCCACAAAACAAATATAACGCGTAAAACTGACAGTCCCTTCACACAGGAAACTGAAGCAAAATCAGCTAGAATCTACCATAATCCAACAAGCACAGAATACTAAATAACTAAAGTTAGGTTAAAATGAAACAAGAATTTGTGGTTTACGAAGGTCGTAAATTTCTCACAGCTTCACCATGCTTGTTATATGACGTCCTTACAGGATTTAAATTACTCTTCGTATAATTCTGTTCATAGAATTTACATTTAATAGAAATATAAAATATACCCACAGTAGTGCGTAACAATAGGAAAATTTAATTTCGCATCTAGCTTCTCAGCAATCCGCTCGCTCTTTGAGATTTCACGTAAACTTTCTAGAAATGCAAAATAATTTACCACGCTAGACAATTTTATGCTGCGAACAATCTACAATTAATCATTGACCCCAATTGAGTAAGAGATACTAATTCGAGGGTGCATATGCCATTTTATCATTTATAATACAAGAGTTGTTTACAATGCACTTCACGGAGCTATTGTTGCGTGATTTATGACTTTTACTCGATATAACTTTACTGCAATTCATCGTCTGGGAAGTAGAATCAAGCCATAGGCGGGCTGGTTTAATAACTCCCCCGGTCATAAATAACTTGGCCTTGCGCTTTGGAGACAGAATTTTTTGACGTCCGTATCTGTGTTCTCTTGCAGCTAAATTAAATTTGACACATTGTCTGAAACTGCCTTATTTCCAGTGATAAATCATACTTATGTGTGGTCTGGGAAACGATCAGAGTTCTGTGAATCGATAAATTAATATCTAAGATCACAGCCCAGCGTTTACTGCAGATCGGGTTAATCTCTTATTGGAAATAGGGGTAGTCTGGGTGGGAGATGTGGTCGTGGGGCTTGGATTTGTACGGGATAAAAAATTGTCACGGTGTAATTTTTATAAATTACTCTATGGAGGGTTGTTAAAGGGTGGAGAAGAGGTATAAGTTGGGAAAGTTCGTTTTTGCTCAGCGTCGTGGGACCTCCTTAGGGCCCCGAACGTCATACTCCCCAATAGTTTTGTGGAAGGGCCGAGCTCCCCAAACGGATGGAGTAATATTAAATTATGATAACCAATTAGAAACCAAATAAAACGTTTCTACAAAGCATCCACAAAACGGGGGGGGGGGGTCGTCGTGGCTCAGTGGGTTTGTTCGATGCACGGACAACCTCCGAGTTTTGGCGGCGAAGGTTCGATTCATCCTGCTGGGTGTATTTCCTTCTGTGCGTATCTTCATTTACTTAACGTTGTTTAGTGCAACTTGGCCAAATATAGTCCTTGCGTCAGAAAATTCAACACAAAACAGACGCGCCCCGTAGTAGGGGCCCGAAACCCTTTGAGCCATACTAATATTTTTATGGTTGGAACCCAGGATCCTAAATGAGGTATAATGCTATACATATAGGCAATACGAGTAACTAAATATGCAGGGTGATTATCTCGCTTGTTAGGTCGCTTAGCATCTATTAGAAAAAGGAAAAGTTAGTTTCTAGTGTAGATCTCGGCGACAAGTAAAGATCTTTGCAAATATGTGTGGATTAACATCACTTTTCCTCACAAGGGGCTCCATGGGTCTAAAGGACTCGGCCCTTAGGGCACATGAGAGAAGCAGTAGGGCAGACAGCATAAGAAAAGACTAGAAGGTTGGAAAGAAAGGTGTGTTCCATAGTACGGAGGAGACTCCATATGAAGATGTCGACTGGTCCAATGTATAACCAGACGGATATAAATATAAAGTAACTAATCAATTCAATAAATAAATGCTGGCTAGTCTACCAGCGTCTTGCCTCAAATAAGGGTGACTAATTTTTAGAGGGTTTGGAACGGAGGTTCGAGGTAGACGGTACGATGTCCATATCGTCTTTAAATAGTGAACTGTATAGAAGTATAGAAATAAATTATTTATGGCAAGATTACGTCCCTCTGAGACGGGCTGTTGCGTTAGCGGGAAATCCTGAGCGTGAACTCTATCTCCAGTGAAGTTGTCTTGTAAACTGAATTTCGGTGAGTTTTCAGAACGTTTTGATGTAGAGCAGCAATTTGTCATCAAGTGCGCCTATATGACAAATTTCAATGCATTTTTTGCAGGCTTCCCTAATGGGAAAACAAGATACGTTTCTACATCAACACAGACAGGGGCAGACTGTGTCTGATGCAGTTCTCGTGGAAGACAGGTAGTATCTACGTAGGTTCTCATTAGTAGGATTGGGTTGATCTGTTTTCTGGACACATACTCACAGCTTCCTTAAATGCCTTGTTTTATTAATAAGATTCTTTCTACACACTTATTAAATTACATTTCTTAAATTTATATTTTTCATTTTAACAAAACATTTTTTAAGCTAGGATGCATTGCAATCGATCGAAGCCAGCATGGTTCGTACTCACAACCTTAAAACAATTAAATGAACTATGTAGAGCAATTACTCTGGACCTTTTGATATCTGCGGACCAATTCTGAGCTACTGCTCGTAAGTTAAGAATTTAATTATAACAGCAACGGCAGAAATTCGAAAATTCCTTCAAATCCTTTTAAAACTACAGAACATGGTAAATTACAAAATGAGATGAGAAATCAGATACCTTCCTTTAGATTCTTTGTCACGCAACAAATAAATTGTCATTTAATATCTTGATTTCAGAATACACTAAACCGATATACTTCCATTCTCTAGGACTCTTATCTAGGATTCGACTATCTCGAGTTTAAATAATAGAAATTTCAGTTTCGACATTCAATGTTCCTGGAATCTTGAACTGGGTTTCAATAGAATCTGAATGGTGAATAATTACCATTCATCCTCAAAGAGCAAGAACTGGCCGCACGAAATTACGCATCCACAGTTTTGGAATAATTGCTTCTTAGGAGGACGATTTTTCATCTTTCGAATAATAACGGGTTCCGATTGTAATCGCTTTTCCATATTAATTCCCCAGTTGGGTCTGAATTCTCAAATAAAGGACACTGCGTTTTCGCATTAATTCGATAAATTCGGTATTGAATTATGTATTCAACAAAGACGAAAATTTTAAATTTCTTAGATGAAGTTCATGTGAAGGTTGATCGACCCTATTCGAATAATTCACTTGTTAATGATTTTAATTTACAAATGGAGGATTTTTAACATTCAAATGCGGACCATGTTTAATTTAGAAAAAGTTATAAAAGTAATTCTATAAATGTGCTTTTACTGTCTTAGTAATATTAAACAGGTACCAGTTTTTAAAGTAAAAATTTGAACTCTTACCTTTTCGATCTGTATTTACACATTAAGTGAAGATAGTCTATTTTGTGCTGATTAATATAAAATAGAATAGAGCTGAAATCAATCAAGCATGTTATCTTTTGAGGAAAGAAAAAATCGTTGAAACTCAATACAACTTTCCTTTAAATTTTAAAGTTTTGCCTTACCTTTTGATCGATAGTCGGCTGATTAGCGTTCTGGTTCTCGGTTCCAACAGGTGTCTGAGTGGTCTTGTCCACTGCGCTAGAAACGTGCGAGTTGTAGGAGGTGCAGGTTCGTCTCCTGTAATTTACCTTGGGTGTATATCTCTTCTGTGTCAGTAATACTTTCCTTGTGTGTATTTTCATTATTTGACGTTGTCTGTCTTGTGTTTGGCACAGCTTGGCCAAATGTGGCCCATGCTCCATAAAACCCAGCCAACCGACAAGAAGGTAGGTGACCTTGGGGAACTATTTGTGCGCAGATGTTAAGGTTACCCGGGAAAAGGGATGCTTTTTATAAAATCATGTATGATGTCCGCAGTAGCTGATTATAGGTTCTGCAAACTCATAATCATTGCTGCTAAAGCCATACTAAAGACGCCAACGGTGGGAACGCTAAGGGTACATATCGCCCACCTCCTATTTTTAACAATCTTGCGCCATAAAACCCAAATCAACCAACCTATTTTAACAAGTAGACTCGTTCAATATCACATGACACAAATGCCAATTAACCAGAATCGTACTAAAGTGGGAAAACTAAGGAATTAATCTAATGGCACAGAGCGATATTGACGCAAATCTGGTCCACACACGGTCATCTTCGTTGGATCCCAATGCAAATTAGTGTGGTTAAGAAAAAAACTGAACTGTCAATCCCTTCAATTAAAATTCGAAGGATCATAGCTACGAATCTGTTCCTCATCCCCCTGTGCCATTGTCATCCGCCTTAAGCCCCAACTGCTCAGAAATGTTGCAGTGCAATCGTGAATCGCATCTCCATAACTCAGCTTCAGTATACCTAAGCAGGAATATCGCATAACAATCCCTATATTCAGATCTCAGCAGAAGACCGCTTGTTGAAGGAGTAATTAATTCTCCATCCAATATAAATTAATTCAATTATCACCGCACTGTGCGCGATATTGATGCAAGTCCGGTCCGCACGCAAGGTCCGATCTTTGTTGGATCCCAATGCCTATTAGTGTGATTAAGAGAGACACTAATCCTTTTAGCCAAATAGTCTTACTTGCTCCCATTACGGCTTTTATCGTCCCATTAAATCTTCGGCAAGTCTCCGTCTTTCTCCCAAACTTAAAACAAAGCAACGGACGTAAATAACCGCTGCAGTTAATCAGGAATGAAATATATCATGTCTAAGAAGTATCAGCGAGAATATTGATCCGCTTGCGTTTTTCTTTGTTGCTTTTCTGATCCTCGGGAACCAAGCAGAAAGTATTAGGTGGAATAACTCCAAAAATATTTTGTCCTTTGGGGTATTTTTTATTCGCTCAACGATATCATTTTGCAATTAATAAAGGCACAGGTGCCCCTAGCAAACAGAGCTTACAAGATTGGGTGATTTGGATTTAATGGCGCAAGGTCCAACAATGGACAGGGGTCGTTATTGCTCAGTGGATTTCCAAATACGCTAGCAACCTGCGAGTTGTAGGAGCAGTTGGCTCGATATCTTCCTGTGTATGTTTCTGTGTCAGTAAAAATTTCTTTTTACGCATGTCAATTTGATGGACATTGTTTGGCGCAACTTGGCCAAATATGGCCCTTGCACCACAACGAAACACAACCAACAATAGACAAAGTTCTCCAACTTATATTCAAAAACAAAAGAGAGCATAAAAAACCAAACCAACATTAAAAGTTGGATAAAAAAATGCAAGAACACAACCATGCAAAACAAAATAAGACTAATCAAAATATGAAAACAGCTAAAAAATAAAACATTCCGTCATCAACATAAAAGGTATAAAATGTAAACAAAATGCGATGATATAATAAATGAAATGGATGCAGTTTGAGACATTAAAAAGTGAAGGATAAAAGATGATATGTTTAAAAATAACAGGGTCACCTTTAAGCAAAAAAATCTCGATATCTTGAGACAACTTGGTACTAAGATGGGGATCCCCATCTTAGATGATTGTAAACTTAAATGAAACAAAAAATATGCATTGTGAATGCGGTAAAAAGCCCGTTCTAATGTAAAAAACGATGAATGCGAGGATGATCCCACAAATCTGATAAAATAGGTGATGGGGTGAACGCTTACAGAGAAAGTGAAATTAACATCATAAATATAAAATACAATACATAAATACAAAAAATTAACAAAATGATGATTCAAAAACGCTGCAAACATTGCGTACTTATGATTGCGTCATTTATTTTACCCAAATAAGAATTGTAATGGGTTAGAATGTAGGCTATTTGGAACTTCTTCAGAAATAGGAGTAATAAGCTCCAAGAAAGGAAAATAAAAATTCAGTTAGGGTTTGAAATGATATTTTTTTATTATAGCAGAAGAGGTATAGAGAGAGAGAGAGGCGATCTCTTTCCCATTCCATAAGATGGGTTAAGTAGCTGTAAAACGCAATGGGGTGAAACTTGTCAGCATACGCTCTGGTACCTAGCCCTGTTGTGAGTTTACTCGTCGATAAAGCGTTGTTATAAATAAACGTTTAATTTTGATGGAAGGTCACAACGGCAACGCTGTGGACTCGTGGCTATTTCAGGGCCGACGTGGCTCAGTGGGTATGACTATTGCGCTATCAACCTATGAATTGTTGGCTGTGCAAGTTTGATTCCTCTCTGTATGTTATTCTCGCTTCTGTATCAGAAAAGCTTTCCTTGTGTGTGTGTGTAGGTCTGTTACTTGACGCTGTCTGTATTATGTTTGACGCAGTATGGCCGGATATGGCCATTGCGCCATAAAACCAACCAACCAACCAATCGTTTCCCTTTCAAATGCCACTCATCCATCGGCATAATCGGGTAGATTTACCGGCATACACATTTATCGTACACGTACTCAGCATATACAAGAGTGAATTTTAATGATCAATACGCGACAGAATTTGCGCTATTTCCGTTTGAATTTCAAATTATTGTCTGGAAAACAGGTATGAATCCCTCACCTGTAGGTGCTGTAAAAAGGGATTAAGATGGTTACAGGGATCAACTCAAAACGGTCGGAGATCGTGCACCAAAAAACCTTCATTCAGTTCGAAGTTTTCTCGTCTATCCAGTTGACACCGAGAGACGGTTAATTAACCCTTCGCTAGTAGCGCGTCCTTTTTAACAAATGAGATCGAGGTGAATCTGAACTGCTCGGAGTTTTCTTTCCTAGTTATTACGTATTCATAAGTTACACATTACTTATTCATTTAAAAAAATATTTTTAGGAGAATTATCTGATCCGGTTTGCTTGGTAACAGTAGATTGAAAAAGTGACCAGAATATGATCACCTTTCTCTTTCGAAGAAAAATACCAATATCATTTAAGTGTCAGGAAAAGAATGTTTTAGCACGTTTTTATAATTTATATGAAGAAAAGGTAACCAATTACCATTTTCAAAAAGGTAACCAATTACCATTTTCAAAAAGGTAGGTCAACTTGACAGCGTTTTAAAAGAAAATCAGCTTTCAACAAACGTTTAACAGATATAAGTACTCAAATATTATAATTTCAATTCATAAAGTAGGCATTGCCCTTCTGTCAACACAACAAAGAATTTTTTTATATATCAAAAGTCCTAGTTCGGATTTTTTCGAACATTCAATATTCTTTCAATATCGGCAAAGTCCCATTCAAAATTGCTTTATTTTAACTTGCATGCAATTTTAAATAGAATTCTTTATGTGGTTGTTGCGTGTGATGATTTGGAATTAGTTTATTAAAAAAATAAATATTAACTTTATAACCAGAAATCAGAACAAAATAAAACTAAGGAAATTCGACGGAAAAACAAAGTTCTAAAGATATTAATTCATGACTCTTTTATCTCATGACCTCGCATAGTTGCCACAACCTTATAACTAAAAATAGAACAAATATAAAAATGCAAAATTAAACGCAAGCGATAAAAAAAATAACTGCACGTGGACAACGAACATGAGTTTCCTCTTTGAGAACGCGCTACACTTTAAAGCTCATTTTCCAATTCAGAGATTTAGTTTTGAATGGAAATCATGTACCTGTTTAGAATGAGAATGATCTTGCTTATTAAGTGCTGCTTTCAATAAAACCAAGTAATATTATTTGAAATATGGAAAAGGGAATGCAAATTTTAATGAGTTTAATCGTTTTGTAAAGGAAACCGATGTCAAAATACTAAATAAATTCGATTAGCTTCCAGTCTTGGTTCAAAAGGTTTTATGCTGTACGATATACTTTTTTTTTAATTCTACGACTACACGAGTTCGTAGGAACTCATGTGGTCCTAAACCAAGAACTTCTGTGGAAAGTTAATTGAAATATACACATGCCGTCCAGAAAATGAACACGGTCTTAGCATTTTAGAATGAATTTTCTGCAATCCCACGGAATGAGAAATCTGACAGGCCACCCCAGGTCTGCATTGATAAAATGGCTTGAGTACCGAGTACTATTAAATTTTTTCCAACCCTGTCCGGTTTTAGAAAATCTTAGTGATATGATGTGAATTGAAAAATTTTCGGACAGCCATGTTGGGACTCTTACGATGGTTTCAAATTTGGTAAAATTCAAATATCAGCACTGAGAAAGTTTTGTATTTAATTTGAAGCATTGTTGATCCATTTTGAAACAGTTTTATGATTACAAAATCAATTTGTGTGAAATGAATTTTCTTTCGGTTCATTCTAGAACGTTTTATTTCCTCATTGATTTCAGTCGTTACGGTTTCATATATACATCTTGCATATTGATTTTTATTTACTGGCTGGAAATTTCCCGGAATTCTTACACAAGAATTGTAGATCATTAGAGAATGAAAAAACATTTCATACTCAGACTGTTTTCCATTTTATGCAATTAAATTTTGGGAATAACTAAGTCTTCCTATACCATACTCTTTCTATACATTGAGAAGTATTTCTTGCATATTTGATACAATTCTCAAAATTCAACGAAATATATTTTTGACTTAAAAATGTATTCCATTTGAAGGTAGGCAATGCATTTAGGGCTGTAACTCCGTACGAAGAGTTAAACGAAATCTCACTCGAACTCATTAGTTTTCTTCGAAAGCATTTCTAGTATGTAAAGATTTGCAAAGAAATTCTTAATATAAGTGCATGGTCTGTTGATAAATGTGGCAAAGATGTTTTTATTCTGAAGGAACTTAATAGAGGTCATTGGAAACTATCCAAAAGAATAAATTTATTGCGATTCAAATATCAGCACCATTCATTTTAAAGAGATCAATCGTCGCAATTTTTTGTCGCTGTAAACGATATATTTTATTGAAATAACATGACGAGAATTGGTTTTGAAAGAAATATTTATATCATGAAATTGAATTTAACGGAATCAGTATTAGTGTTCAACAATAGACTTTATAACATTCTTGGAAACAAAATTAGTCTTGAGCCCTTGCGCTAAGATTCAAATTGAGATGACTACAAAGAAAATACATTTTGAAATCTAAATAATTTGTACACATGAGGGAAGAGTACAGTGAGTCATACTTATTTGTACATATGATGGAATAGTTCAGTAAGTCTTTTTGTACATATTATGTAATAGCACAGTAAGTAATATTATTTATGCATATGATAGAATAGTACAGTACGCCATATTTGTACATATGAAGGAAGAGTATACTCTTTCTTCAGTACAGTACCTTACGGTAAGTCATGCTTATCTGTACATTTCAAGGAAGAGAAGAGTAAGTCAATGACCACATTTTTTCAAGAATGTTTATAACTCTTCGGAACCTCAAGATATTCAAATATTCTTAAATTATTAAATCTCTTTACTTGATTCACTTTATTTCACTTTGAATCCAAACAGGTGACAATTAAAGGTATACAAAAATAAATGTAACTAGATTTAGTAAAATCGAGTGGCAAAAATTTACTGCAAACCAAACCAATTTAATATAAAGTAATAAATTGCTCTACTTTCATTTAACCCCTTTACATAAATGTACATGTTTAATAAAAAATACTTTAACTTTTAATGAATATGATCCACCGCTACTTATCTCTTAATCACTTTTACACGTA
Organism: Meta bourneti; assembly: GCA_933210815.1. Taxonomy (NCBI): domain Eukaryota; kingdom Metazoa; phylum Arthropoda; class Arachnida; order Araneae; family Tetragnathidae; genus Meta; species Meta bourneti. Next base: position 35,042,507 of record OW119927.1, on the reverse strand, counting down.
GTGGCAAACGAAATGGAAATTTATTAAAAAACTAAACAGAAAACGTTAGGTAAAACTGAACTTTTTTGTGTTTTTCCACAAAACTACTGTTCGTAACCACAACACCGACAATTCTAAAATTACTGCTTAGCTTCCATCATTCGAGACTGTTCCTGCCTTTCGATTGCAGAATAGTATTGCAGAAAGGCCGTTTACTCTGGACCTGCCTGTCACTACCAATTCGCTTACTCATCAATAAATCTGACATCGCGAAAATTCCGCGACAAATAGACCTCGCGTACAGACGTCGAAAGTCGAGGCCAAAAAGTGCCTTTTTCATGGAAGCTAATTGGAAATCGATACAAATATGATGTATTATGCTGCAGAAACCGAGAAAAGGCGAAATCAGCAACTATTGATCTGATCCTTTACTTCGTTCTTTTCCATCAGCAATATTGTTCCGCTAGACATCAGTTTCGCTGATGTGTCGCTACTGATTTGCAAAACTTGAGACTCTTCATCTAGGGACTCTGTATAACTATCTAGTGGCTTGGGAACCGTTCCCGTTTCGTGATAATACCTTTGCCTCCGAGGATCGGGAATTTTATGATGTTGATAAGGTGCACGGGACGCTTCATTTGGCATCGTAACAGTTCCTGATAAGGCGAAAACTAAGCTGATGGGTGGAAACGGTAGGGTGGTTTCGTATTAAATTGCACCGTTCCTTCTCTAAGTGTTTATGGAGGCGATTTTCTACTGGATCCGTCCCTAGGTGAGTAGGATGTCGTAGATGCAAATTTTGCGTCTCACTTGAGCTTTAAGGATCGTTAAGACACCTTTGTGTGGATTAGATGGTGGATAAGACTAGGTAACGAGTAAAAAAGCGTTCTTTAATTGGAGGGGGTTGGCATGGTGACTTAGTGGATTTGCCTACTGCCCTAGCAACTTGCGAGTTCTATTCGGCGTTGGTTCGATTCCTCCCTGGCTGTATTTCTCTTCTGTGTCAGTAAAACTTTCCTTGGGTGTATGTCTATCTACGTGACGACATTTGGCACTTTTTGATGTGATGAATTGATTTCACGTAAATTGGGAAGGGCTTAAAAGTTAGGCACGACTCTGGTATCGAAAGGTTTTCCATTACATGAGAGCTGCATGAGACTCTAAATCTGTTGGTCATCAAATCTTGACGTCTATGATTTTTCGTAATTTGGACATTTTCTTAGTTGTCAGAAGTCTTAACTAATGGTAGTTTTGCTTTCTTTAAAAGAACTTTGCGTTGATCCCGTACTTCGTTGCTCCCAATATTCTTCCATCTTGAAATAGGTAAAGAATTTCTCTACTTAATACGTCCTTTCAATTGGAAATTTCAATAAAAAACACATTTTGAATTTCAGTCATTTAATATTGACTATGGAAAAATATTTTATAAAAATTAGTTGTGAAAGAGAGGAAAGCTTATCTTTACTGATCAGATACACGTTTCATAGAAGTTCGGAACATGTAAAAAGTTAAATACAATTGATGATTTAATCATGTATTGCGGTTTATACTTTAATTCCAAAATTAGTCTGAATATATTTATTGTCAAAGACAGATCAATTGTTTGTAGCTTCGTTGATTTAAAATCTCTTATCCTTTCGTCAATATGCACTTTCGAATAATTACTTGTGTGTTGCGTACATTATCTGCTAGTAGAATATAGTTTCAAATTGAAATAAGCTTGTTAGTGAGTGCTTTTAAACATACCTCATTTTGTAGAACGTGGCATTACGTTTGAGTAGCCTTAAAAAGCACTGAAAATTGTACATATATTAGATTGTTTAATGAAGGTAGATTTTGAATTTATTTACACTCGTGCATTTCAAGTGGGTGCTGTAATTTCTGAAGTAATGCTTTCTAATGCAAGTATTTGAATGCTTTACATAAAATAAGCTGGAGTGCGATAGAAAATGTTAGATTCCACATTAATTGCGGAATTCCTAAACACTTGTATGTATCGATACTGTTTATCCATGTTTATAATATATGCTGGAAGAATATTTGATTTCAAACCCTTATTAATTTAATAAAATTGTTTACAAACTTCTTCATCGACCTTCTAATGAAATAGATGAAGCATGTTCATGCTATTCCTCCGATCGCTCGTTTTGATCTCCGGGAAAAGTCACGTGGTATTGAAGACAGTGAATCCTAATGTAAAACTAATTGACAAATTTGATGAAAAACATTAGAGTTTGTGCTTCGATAGCCAATTGTACCAAGTCGATTCCTAATACCACGTAACCTCCACTTCTGAGATATTACGGGGGGCCATCGTGGCTCAGTGGGTATGTCCACTGCGCTAGCAACCTTCGAGTTGTAGGCGGCGTAGGTTCTATTCCTGGCAGTTGCATTCCTCCCCGGGTGTATTTCTCTCTTCTGTGTCAGTAAAACTTTCATTGTGTGTGTCTGTCTGTTACTTGATGTTGTATATCTTGTGTCTGGCGCAGCATGGCCAAATATGGCCCTTGCGCCATAAAACCCCAAAACCAACCAACCATCTGAGATATTACGTCAGCGTCTCTGTGTCCACATGCTTCATTTATTTTATTAGAAGATCGATTAAAAAGCTCTTGTCGTTAAAAGTGCTTTCTAAATTTCGTCATCCAATTCAGCCATCAACGAGCAAATTGTTTTCCAAATTGCATAATGGAGCCTCTCGTGGCTCAGTGGGTTTGCTCACTGCACTAGCAATATGGGAATTGTAGGCGACGCGGGTTAGATTCCTCCCTGGTAGTATTTCTCTTCTATTTCAGTAAAACTTCCCTTGCATGTGTGTCCAGTGTCTGTCTTGTATTTTGAGCATATTGACCAAATATAGCGCCTTACATCATGAAAACCATCCAACCAATCAAATTGTATGCTTGCGTGGGAAAAATATTTTTATAATGGTACCCTAAACGTTTAAAAATCGCTACCATACACGCAAATGTTACCTGAACAAAATCAGTTTCTTTGATTGTCATTGGTTTATCCAAACCAAAATGTTATATTATTCAAAGATCAATATATAGGAACACTCCACTGGAAACCCTGAATTGTCGGTTCAGTGACCGTTTTCCGTTTCTCACAAAGCACCCGAAAGAGCCACAATGATACATAAAAAGAAATTACTTCACCGCTCAGACTTTTTTCTCTTAATTTTGTTTCCACCTCCCGTTCCGTATCCATACAGAAGAGGAATCACTCCGTCTTCACGGTGGTCATCGAGAAAACAATGGCAACGCAGCAAAGTGCCAGTTCCAGAATACGAACATTCCTCTCGCAGAGAACGATGCAAAGAAAGAACACAGCTGATAAAAAATAAAAGAACATGGCTGCTTTCACCAGACTGACACATTCTGTCTCAATGCTGCTTGGATGCGCTGCTTATCTATCGGTAACGTTACAAGAAAAGGAAAACGTGCTACTTACGGAAGTTTTTCTTTTTCTTGTTTCTCTCTTTCCTTGCTCACTGCTTCCAAGAACTTTTTCTTCCGAAATGTTTCATCTTTTCGTCATCACCGATGGCATCAGCTATGATGTCAGATGCTACAATAAAACAGCGAAGTGTTGTGAAAAGATGAATGGTCAAGGTGTTGTGGGTTTTAGGGTTAGCCGGCGTTTCGCTGTGTTCTTATTGAATTACCACTTTTTCTACATTTATACATTTCTTAAGCTTTTAGTGAATTGGTATAAAAAAGATGGTTATTTTTTTACCACACTTGGTTGTGAAAGAAGAGGATATGTACTTGGATGCGAGGTTTTCTTCGGTCAATTTTGCTTACGCTGACTATTCCTCACTTTCGACATTGATTTTCTAAGTAGTGCACGCGATGTACAAAGAAAATTTTGGATCATGCTTTATAGGATACTTTAAATTTCATCACAATGATAAGTACTACCTTAGACATGTACCCTACCTTTCCTTAGTATGGCAAATGTCTATCTAAAAAATGTAGGAATACTTAACATAAAGAATTGTTTCAAAATTATTCTAGAAATACAGGAAATTAAATGCATCATCTGTATGTAACGTAATTTAACTATTTCCGAGACATTGATATTTATTGTGTAGAATTTTATGTTTATTTCTTGCTTTTAAATCTTTAAAATTCTTGCTAAACCATGAAAAAAGTATATCGGTATTTAAATTCACTGTATTCTAAATTTGTTTTGGAAACAATTTTTTTCTGAGGATGTTCATGAAGGCATTAAGGCTTAGTTTTTGCACTGTGTAAGTCTACACATTTTATCATTCTCACGTTACCTTTAAAAATGGAGCAGAAATTCTAAATATTGAGTAATTATTAAATATATAACATTTCGTTTTAATTGAATGCCTATCCGATTTCTTATTTAAAACTTTTCAATTAAAGCTTTATATTAAAATTGAGACCATTGAGTGCACGAGATTACGCGTTAAGTCTTGAAAGAGCTTAGAGATATTTTTTTTTAAATTTCAATGACCAATTGGGATCCCTTCGAATTCAACAAAAGTTTAGTCAGTCATCAACTGAATTTATTTTTAAATAAGCGACTGGGCCAAAATTGTTGATTTCTCACGGTTTTCCAGATTTAGGTACAATCTAGGCCTCTCTTCTCTTTAAGAACTATTTGCATTTGGGGCATTTTTCCTCTTTAAGGAGTTTGCATTTGGGGCTCTTTAAGGAGTTTGCATTTGGGGCTCTTTAAGGAGTTTGCATTTGGGGCTCTTTAAGGAGTTTGCATTTGGGGCTCTTTAAGGAGTTTGCATTTGGGGATCTTCTCTTTAAGGAGTTTGCATTGGGGATCTTCTCTTTAAGGAGTATTTGCTCTGGCCTTTTTCTCTTTAAGGACTAGTTGGCACTTTTAGACCCTTTTCTCATTAAGACGTTGTTTTGGGGGTACAGTACAGATTGTGGTATTTACAGATAGATTAGAATGCATAAACGGTTTACTGGTCGGAATTTGCACGATACAAGCCAAAACAGTCATAAAACAGCTGTCAAAGATGACGATTGGGTCTAAAATCTCGGTCAAGAAGGTGAAAATACGACCTAATGACTTCTAATTTCGAACCCTGACTGTATTTATCAAAGTAATTTCTTATTTTCGCGTGAAACTCATTAGCTCAAGTTGATATGCATCAATCATGTGTATGCTTCGTTTATGGCACTTTTATTCATTCGTGTTTTATGCATCAAACAACGATGAAAAGCCGTCCCCGTTCTTAAATAATAACTCGCATCTTCCATTCCCCGTATGGCATTTATAAATTCTCCCGTCTTTATTTTTTATTGCAAGTTCAATTTTCTGCGCTTGGCAACGTCTCCTGTGTGGCGCCACCGCGGTGGCAAAGAGGCGAACCATTCAATAAATACTCCGGACTTTAGAGCCCAGCAGAAAAACCATTTGTCGAGATGTTGGCCATTGTATTTAGAAATAAATGAAAAGGGACGTGTGTGGTGGAGGGGGTGGGTTTGAATTGAAAAGTGCAGCTCGGTCTATGGCAGGAGATTTTAGTGCTCGGGTATTTTCGGGTAATTTTCGGCCGGAGGAGACGATTTTTATTGCGAATCGTTATAATGAAGGAAGGAAGATATCACACAGGCCGTAAAAATGAAATCCCATTCATTGGGTGGGAAATTCAGCAGAGTCGCATTATTTGATTCTTGCGGCCATTCAAGTAAATTATTGGTGCCTTTGGGTGTTGAATAGGCTGATGAAGCGAGAATTTTACTTTTAATCGCGTCGACTCCCACGCTATGAAGCTCTTGATTGAGTGATTCCTTATGAATATAATAGCCGCATTATATTTAAATATGTGACACTCTGAAAGGGAAATATCTTTCTCATGAATAAGTTATATGTAGTGATTCAGATAGCTTCGCTCTGGATATTCGTGGTCTATTTTCTTTATCGCAGGACGTCTACAGCTTTAATTTTGTTGAATTATTGTATATAGAGTAGAGCAAGGCAACCTACCTAAAATATTCAGATGTCTGGCTCGTAGTGAAGAGGTAGTATGGAATATTTTAAAAGAATATGCTTTTATATGAAAATTTTTCGAATAAAAAACAAATTTCGATGAAGAAACTGCCTTCGTCACTAAAAAATTGATATTTTTGTTCCTTGTAATTAAATATTTCGAATGATAAAAAAGAAAGTTTTACATTTTAAGAAATCTAACATTGTTTAAACTCAGTTAATGTACCCTGGTACCGGGGACAAGGGTTCCAGAAAATGCGGAAGTTTTTGTACTGTAATGTGAAAAACGCGTAATTTTGGTTATCTGAATAATAATAAAGAATGACTTCATTAGATGATTGATCGATCGACAGGACCTCCACACGGGCTTCCGTGGTACATGGACCAGGGAGATCCAGGTACAACCTAGATCGTTCAAAATGTTTTTCAAGTCACACAGCGACCAACTCCTGTTCATTCAGAAGCTATTCCACTGTTCCACACACCTTTCTCTTTGGGATTGATCCCGGACCGTCGCCCGTTGTGTTTCTCTAGTACGACGTTATTTCAACTACCTACCAATCCAGAGATACCAATACAATCCGAAATAGGAGAATGAGTTGCTGAAGTTGAACAGTTCTCAACTCCTCACAAGAGGGGGCCGCGGTAGTCCTGTTGGAAGAGTAACGGACAAGCAAACGGAGGGTTGCGAGTTCGAATCCAACCAAAGACCGTCGTATACAAAGGGGGCTGGTTCACGTTACATCTGTCGTGGCCTCAAATGTCCCCCCGTTGACGTGGTGTGGAAGTGTGGTGCGCCAGTTTTCAGGTATTGACCTCGTCATCTGACCGTGGTTAAAAATTACGTGGTGTTGTGTCCTCGTATCTTTTGCTTCTGAATTGATCCCTTGGCTAATTGCTTCAGTGCGACTTTCAACTACCTACCATAAGAATAGTGAAAAATGTTGGCTGTATTGATGGTGCTGATCAATCGATAGGTACCGCCGGTAGCGTGGCCAGGAAACGTGTTCATAATTTAATGTGCAAACTGTTTTCTTACTTTAAAAAGTCGTACATCTTTCCTGAAAATGTATGCACTTGTGATGCTTCAATTGATATATATTTTCCATGTGGGGCCCGTCATCAAACTTGGTACTACAGCCCAGAGCGCAGGTATCAGGGCTGCCAATCAAACAATTGAGTTAATCTGTGCACGAGTTTATCCCAATTCGCAACCTTTCAAAGGATATAAATCGACCCTTACGATACTTAACAATGATAAAATTTGATACATAAATGTAATTTAAATTTGTATCCTGATTAAAATGGGGCTACAATCAATTTAATGCATCTTCACGCTTCAGCATGCCTAGCATTGTAGCGGAAATCCGCACCGCTACTACTGTAAACGATATAGCTTCTGGGGAACCCAATTAACTCTATCTTGAAGGATGTATGTAAATCCGTCTGCTTTGGAAATAGAATCCAATACCCGAATTTCTTCCTTTGAAAGACATTTCTTTCGGTTTCGATCTGATATTTCCCATTTCGAGTGAAAGTCAATTAAATAGCCTCCACCTCTCGGAAAGGACGTACGCATCTTGAGATTAAACTGATTGAAGTAACTCGGTGAAGCAAACTCAGATGAAGTCATCCACGCGAAAGATTAAATATAATCCTTTAAAGTCCAAATTTTCATACTCCTGGGTGAATTAAATGGCTTTTCACAGATACAAGTTATTCAAAAATTTCCCTTCGTTCGTTCCTTAATTTTAGAATTGAATCGAACATCAATACTGAGCTGGTTTCATGGAGTTGGAAGTTTGTTGGAGGATGAGATTTATTAATCAAAGCAGGCGGATGAGAAAATTGCAGCCATCTGGATGATAAATGTGTTTTGAAAGGATGTGTTATTGTTAAGGCTTTGAGCCAAAATAAACATTGGAGGAAACTTGAAAACCCGCAAATTTTCTCTGAATCTGTTTGAATATTAAGTCTAGTTTTGTTTTTATATTAACTTTTTGGAAAAATTACTGTTTGAAAGTTGTACTGTACAAAAATCAAATAAACGAAGATTTTTTTGTCATCACAATTCGACCAAAAGTAAAAAACCTTGCTTGATATAAATTTGAAAGTAAATGGTATACACTTCCCAGCCCTCTATGGGTCACCCTGGCTCAGTGAGTTCTCCCGTTGCTCTAACAACATGTTAGTTGTAGGTAGCGCAGGTACGATTCCTCCTTATGTTTTCTGTCAGTAAAACTTTCCTTGTGCGTATGTCCGTTTACTTGACAGTTTAGTACGGCTTGGCCAAATAGGGCGCATTTTGTCAAGATAATAATAAAATCAAACAATGAATAACAATAATCTTTCGAAGTGTTGATTTTTTCTCTGGATTTGAAAAGGTTATGGTATAAAGATTAAAACCTCATCTTAAATTATTCTTTAGCTGACATTTATTAAAACAAGCAATGTCATGCATTAATTAATTGCGTTGCTTTCTTTGAAAAAATATTTCGCTGAGTAACGTTACTCAATAAATAAAAAAAAAACTTACTTTCTACACTGCGAACCATAGATAGCAACTCATCAGTTCGATAATTAAACTATGCGGTATACTCAATTAAAACGATATAAATTACGATCATCTTGACTGCATCTCCATCGATTCAGTAAACCTCTTTCAAAAACAGCGAGATTGAAGGATAAATGATGTTAAAGCTTGTTTTTATACCGTAATGGGGGAACGGTTTGAAACTGATGTCGTATACATTTACTTTTTTCGTAACATTTTAAACTGCTTTTGCAGAAAATTAATGCTTCCCAATAAGGTATCTAATAATTTTTTTATATCTGGTGTTTACCTCTTACATTTTTTATAGAACATTACCATATTATTCTTTGATGTGTTAAGAGATAATACGCCTCTTCCAGATTAATCCCTGTTAATTGTGTTTATCATCTTTTGTTTTGCACATTATATCAGGAATGATTGATAGATGTTTGTCTATAAATGTGTTTTCACAGATGGAATCTCCAGTTTTATAAATCTACGAGCTACCCGGCTTTGCCCCGAAAGTTTTTGCTGTTTCATGCAAACAAAGTTTCGCCTGTTTTCTCAGAAGTTTCGTTGCGCCGTCAAATTTTTGAACTTAGTCCGCTTCATGGGCTTGCGTACTACTAATTGCTTGGCTCGTGATTGTTTTTCACATTTTATGTTGATTAGAGTTTGAATTAAAAATAGGTCTCTTGCGGAATATTCTTTATCAAATTTTACTTTTGAGATTCCAAAGGAAAAACCTAGCGAGCGGAAAATAATAGTTACTATGACTAGAAATTTCAGATAGAAAAGCTGCAAATTTCATGGTGCCAGAGCTCAGAGTTCGAGTTTTTGCCTGGTTCAGACGAAATGATTTTTTGATTTATATACGAGATTCATTTAATATTTATGATGGATTATCTGAAGAGTGAGATTATAAGTTATTTTGAAGTCTCCTTTTTATGCACCACGATTGTTCATGGGCACTTTCGGTCTTTTGTCAAATATGGTTGCATTTTGATAAATACAGTTATATGAACCCTTAAGAGATTGTTCCACTTGGAGCTTATTCAATGCACATTAAATTAGTCCTAAATGATGTTGAGATATTTTCCATACTCAAAGGATGCTTGTTTATAGTCTCTTAGGCATTAACAACGTTTGAATCATGCAAAATTGAATCATTTATTGCCATTCCTTGCACGGATAAGGATTTCATTCCGGGCTATACCGATCCGGCTCTTGTCTCAAAAATCTATTTCCAAACCAAATAAATCTTTCGATTGATATTTCTATCCAATTGATAAGTTTCAATTTTGTGGATCAAGATTCAATGCCGTCCAGTCATTCGTGTTTACATTTGTTGTACATTACTCAGGGATTTTTTTGTCTGATCTCCAGTTGCAACATCATTGCAAGCCTCATCCTAATCTCTTAACAATTATATTAACAGCCTTTAAATGTATAATTTCACGGTTCTAGCGTATACATTGCCGTATACAAGTTTCACGTATGCTAGTGCTTCCATAAGTTTTGGTTTCGTATAATAATTTCGCTGCTAAGCTTCAATATTAAGACTTCATTTATTAAATTAAATGAAGATAGTATGTGAAAATTTTCTGTTATTTTTCATTGCGTGTATATCCATTACTTGTTTGCCTTGTGCGTGGCACAGCTTGGCCAAATATGGCCCTTCCACCATAAAACCCATCTCAACCAACCAAGCATCGTATCTCGCTTGGCAAAGATAATTATACCAAGTCTGTTAATGCGGGAGGCTTGAGGCCCTCAAGAAACAGTCCAGGATGGTGAATAAAATGGCCTGAACTACAGGCCGATGCAGTAGATTTGCTCGAGCGAAGCTGGATCTGAACCATCGAACGAGTTGCATTGAGCATCGAGGGAAATACTTGCAACCCAATTCGATCTTTGCTTCAAATATCCACTGCGAAGCCTGGAGAGCAGTATTTGTTGCCTATTTTACTCGGAGAGGCACTGGTCTGACTGCAGGATTATACCTTAGTAATGAGTTGTTAAAAGAACCCCCAAATTCTGTTCATACACACTGATTTTTGAAGAGATTTCATCATAGGTACGTTAGCCGAAAGGTGGTAACGCATTTAGATTTCCTTCCTTAGTCAAGGGGGCGGAGGTATCGTTTCCTTGCAGATCAACATGGGAATATTTTTCTATGAAATTCCTTATTTTTAACAATCAGAATTATATTTAATGTTAATAAGTTGCGATAAATAAGTCAGCATAAAATGTTTTATAACATGTTACACAATCACCAAAAAAGTCGCTAGTACGTTGTTCTTGTTTTACTTGTTCATTTTCACAAAAAGAAAAAGTATGGAACTTTAGGAATCGAAATGATGCAGAAACGTTTAAGCCTTTTAGAAGTCAAATCAACAAAAGCTTTTCGCTATCTAGGGACTTTACTTTTCGAACTCGGAAATCTGGGGAATACGAAGCGTGAAATTGACTTTTTTATGTAATAAATAACAAAACAGCGAAAGGAGTTATAAATTGCGACATACTTTTTCAGATTTTTGATCAAATGGATTAAAAGCAGTGACGGAACACTTTTAACGAACCATCGAATTCATGATTCAATTCATAAAAAACAGGTATCCTCTACGAGAACGGCAATTTATTTTGTATCCTTGCGTGTTCGAATAATAGATGACGATTTAAAAATTGATCCTAGTCTGAGAGAACTAATTTTTTATTTTATTCTCTGGGGATTATTTTATGTTCTGTACTTAGCTTTCCGAATAAACATTTTGAGCATTTTAATCTTAGTATTATCTACTCTCATATTAAAGTCTGTATTACAGCTTACCAAGTATTTAAGCTTACCAAGCACGTGTAAATGCTTTTTCTATGGGCATTCTTTTTTATTGGAACCTTTCATGAAATTTACGGATTACCAACGGGAGGGTTGCGAGTTCAAAACTCGGTCCAGCCACATATCGCCGTTTACACGGAGGCTCGCGCACTTTAAATCTGTCGTGCCCTCAAATATCCTCACGTTGGCGTAGTGTGAAAGTTTGGAAAGTGGGATGCCAGCTACGGTGTTCTCGTCATGTGACCGTGCTTCGAAATTACGAGGCGTTATCCTTGTATCTTTCCTTTCGGATGGATCCCGCACAATAGCCTGTTGTGTTGCTTCAGTGGAAGTTAATTAACTACCTACTTTTCATGAAATTAAAAATATGGAAATGTGGCTATAAAACGATTTTTATTTAAATGTGATGTATGATAACTGCGCCATTTTGAATTAACTTGAAGAATAGTCTAAGCATGAAAGCAAAAACATCTATCGAACTTTTAGTGTAATGCGGCTCCCAGGCAATCGACCTTTGGTCAATCAATTTTGGTGAAAGATTGTTAGGAGAAAACTGGCCATATACAAAAGCATGTATGGTTATCTCCGTGGATGGTTCCCCTGATCACTGCTATCACTTTCGACACTGAACAATAAACTTAGAATTAGAATTCGTGCTATAGACGCCAGTTGTGAAAGTGCTTTGCTTTCGTGCCAACCTATCACGAAGTCGGACTACAACTCTTTAAACGCAGAAAAGCTGCTAATTTTTTAAATAGATTTTTCAAGTGCTTACATATTTATAATTATCCTCAGATGTATCCCATTTCTGAAATTTTTGTATATAAAAGACTATCCCATACAAAAAAAATTATGTAAATAAATGTGTAACTTCCACGTTAATGAGTTCTTTTATGTTTATACATGTATGTTTATCTCATCTTTTTGATACGCATACGTACACAGTTTTTTGCATTTTCATGGAACCATTTTTTCTATGTATTTTTATGATTAGTGCGCTTCTTAACAATTTAAAAGCATTAGGGAAATATGCAAATCAATTTTACTTTCATGCGTTCGAAAAAGTTTGAAAGGAAAGGTTAATGTATTTAAGAGTTATTCATAAGCATATTTAACTGGATGTTTTGAACAAATACAAGAGTTGATGCAAGTAGAGTTGTTTTAAAACGAGTTCGATATATTTAGGTCTCCTTTATCGGAAAAAGTAACGATATTCGGGGTTTTGGAATAAAGCGAAATTATCCTATTTTATTTGGATGTTTTCGGAATGTAGTTTATGCATGGAATTCTATTGCAATTCATTTTAGAGCTATGTATTAGATTTCTGTAATGACAATCATTTAAACTTAGTTTCAATTTTTATTTCAAGACTAAACAGTTTTTTAAACTCGGTTGTAGCCACTCAATTATAATGTATTTCTCTTTTACTTAAGCACAAATTCGATTTGGGATGAATTCTAACATATACACAGCTTTTCCTTGAAAATGCAACATCAAAAGATGTTGGATTGACAGGAAATTTGTCTGACCGATAATTTATCAAGACAAATGCAAATGATTAAAATAAATCTCAGTGTATTATACAAATAGGATGCACGAATAATGCAATCTGAAATGTGACTCAGAAGATATAATAAAGTCCTCATAAAGCAAATCCCAAACATTTATGTAAGTGAAAAACAGACAAGAGAATAGATATTAGTATAGACATCCACAACGTTAGCTCAACAATGGGAGATTGTGACACCGGCTGATGTCAGCCAGCGCTGTTCGTCGACGATTGTTGCTACGAGAGCTCGTAGCTCGGCATTCTTTATTGTGACTTTTAACACTCCTGGTGGTTATCTCGACAAGGTATCTATCTTCCTTAGCAAAACTGATCCGATCTTGATAGACGAAATATTTCATCAAGAGATGAAACTAACCAGATCTTGATCTCAAAAACTTTTGTCCTTAAATTAACTTAAATAGCTACGTAATTTATTTTAATTTTGTTTTTCATGTAATATCGCTCCTTTTTTAAAGAAAACTGTTTACAAGTCTGACAGAAAAACCGCTTCGTTGAATGGAGGTATAAATAAAAAACAATGAAAATCAGAAAGAATTTCACTCTTACAAAATTTTAATGTCTCATTGCAGTGTACCATGCGAAGTTGTCAATTCAAGTAAGTGGACTGTATGATTAAAACTTATTTATTTGCAAAATTACGTATTAACATAGTTTGACTAAGAATTCCTTCCATACATCGTACGAATCTTGCATTAAGGCCTTAGAATTCTTAACACGAGAAATTCTAACAATAACAGGAAAAAATTCTAAAGGTCATTTTAAATGTTCCCACAACTGGCATTTTAAGAATAAAAACAAAAATAATTTACTGTAAACAATTCTTAATTCTTCGCGAGCCAAGATATCAATGCGCGCGCAGACGATAATCATTCAGCACGCGCGTACAAACACGCAGTTTCAAAACCATATGTACACTTTTGACTTAATATCTTCTGCTATGAGAGACGTGTAATAACCCTCAGAAAACAATAGCCCGTTGTGTTGCTCCAGTGGGACGTTAATTAAAATATCTACCTACCCTCAGAAAACACATCCATTTAGCTGCGCATTAATATCGTTCTTTACAAAAAATTCAATTTTATTTCGAGAAGAAAAAAATTTCCTATCTTTGTGACTTGTTTTGCTTTTCAAAAAATAAAAAAGGATAATCAAGAGTTAATATACTTGATTTTTACAATGTAGTATAACCACTTATTAAATTCAGTTCTATATCTGCTTTCGGGTTCTTTTCTGCTTAAAAAATGTGTTGAAACTAAAACGTAGTTAAATACATCAGATAATTTAGCAGGATTAAATTCATTATTTGTTTTGGGGCCACGCTAGCCTGGTTGGAAGAGTAACGGATTAGCAACCGGAGTATTGAGTTCGAATCCAACCACAGACCGTCGTGTACAAAGGGGGGTGGTTCACGTTACATCTGTCGTGGCCTCGAATGTTCTCCCTTTGACGTGGTGTGGAAGTTTGGAGAGTGGGGTGCCAGTTCAGGTGTGGCCACGTCATCTGACTGATTCAAAATTACGTGGTGTTATCCTCGGATCTTTCCCTTTGAGTATGATCCGGACCGTCGCCAATAGCCCGTCGTGTTGCTCCAGTGTGACGTTAATTAAAATACCTACCTTATTTGTTTTCTTGTTTCTCTGCAGAATAATAACCAATTACATGAAACAAAAAATAAATGATAAATGCATAAAAAAGACATACACAAGGTAAAACAATAATTCAATGAAGCAGATTATTTATTAAATTGGTATCATCAAAAACTACACTGGCGTGCAAAACTTAAGTAACGACGTAATTTTTAAGCAGACAGCCATGAAATTGTAGAAAAGGGCTTGTTGCGATCAGTACAATGAACACCCAATTCAGTAGAAAGGTGATTCATATGCAAATATCAGGAACAGGACGTTACAAGTGATGTGAGGACACTCAAAACGCGTGCAGTCAGAGCGAGCATTGCAAGACTACAATGAAAAGCAGGACAAAAGGCGCTATTCAAGGCATTCGCTGCAAGTTCAAGTGATTTCGTACTTGCAATATGGCTAGAAGAAACCATCTGGACGACTTTACACGTGGTAGAATGATCGGCAAGCTTGAGGAGGCGCGTAGTGTGATGAGTGTAGCCCAAGAGTTAGGAATCGACAAAAGTGTCGTTTCACGATCTTGGAAATCCTTCCAAACCACAGGTACAGCTGTAAGAAAGGTTGGTGGTGGTCGGCCAAGAAAAACAGCGCCAATGGATGACCGATATATCGTCCTGCAGGCGAAAAGAGATCGATACCAGTCAGTGGGCAACCTGGCTTAGCAGCTGCGTACGGCAACGGGACGACAAGTGTCGCGGTTTACTGTGGCCAGAGGTCTTCATAAAGGTGGCCTATTCGCCCGCCGTCCTGAACGCTGCATTCCATTGACAGCTGCCCATCGGCGGCGCCGTTTGGATTGGTGTAAGGAACACAAAGACTGGACATCTCATCAATGGAGTCACGTTCTCTTTACAGATGAGAGTCGTTTCAGTGTCACAAGCTATTCTCAACGCCCGTTGATATGGAGAGAGGTAGGGACACGGTTTTATCCCACTGACATCAGGGAAAGAGACCGTTACGGTGGTCCTGGCGTGCTCGTCTGGGGAGGCATCATGCTGAACTTGCGGACTGAGCTCCAAATTTTCGACAGTGGTACTGTTACTGGAGATTGCTATTGTCAGCAAGTGAACCTCCCCCACGTACGTCTGTTCCGAGGTGCCATTGGTGCAGACTTCGTTTTTATGGACGATAACGCCAGGCCACATCGGACTCTTGCTGTTGAGGAGCTGCTAGAAAGTGAAGATATCACTAGAATGGATTGGCCAGCGTACTCCCATGATTTAAATCCCATAGAACACGTGTGGGATGCTTTGGGGAGACGCCTTTCGGCACGATTATATCCGCCGGAGAACACCCAACAACTAAAACAGGTGCTCCCTCTTACCTCAACAACTGTTGGATAATCTGGTGTTGAGTATGGAGAGACGGTGCCAAGCAACCATTGCATTTAATGGAGGTCATATCCCTTATTAAGGGGCATCTGTTTGTTGTTCTCCCTCTTGGGAAGACAATCATTTGTACCAACGCTACTCTTTCGATAAAGCCTTTTTTGTTTGAATCCATATTGTATGCGTTCTATTCATTTTTGCGCTAGTATGCTTTCTTCATCCGTTAAGTACAAAATACTGTCTCTGTATTCTGAATTACATCTCTCCCAGGCGATTTCTTGCGGAGTTACGGCAAAAAAAAAGCAGTAGTTGCTTAAGTTTTGCACACCAGTGTATATCAACCTCCGTGGAAGAATTATAGTTTAAAAATCTATTTGTAGAAAAATTGTTGCATACATTCTTTTTAAGGGTTTTTAAATATAGACAATTCATCACTTACATATACACCTTCTTAAAATCGA
The DNA here is from genome assembly GCA_933210815.1 of Meta bourneti. Classification (NCBI taxonomy): domain Eukaryota; kingdom Metazoa; phylum Arthropoda; class Arachnida; order Araneae; family Tetragnathidae; genus Meta; species Meta bourneti. Next base: position 35,026,172 of record OW119927.1, on the reverse strand, counting down.
AATAGATTAGTGAACATTTAATTTTGAATGTAATTGTACTAATAAGTTCGTGTAGGTAGTTAAATTAATTTCGCACTGGAGCAATACACGGGCTATTGGCGACGGTCCGATATGAATTACGAAAAAGATCCCCGAGGACAACACCTCATAATTTTATACAAAACTCACTATTACTATCGATGATGGTGTTAATGATGCATGCGATGAATTGAGACAATCGTCTTTACAATAGGTCATTTGTCGATCTTTTACAATGTAAGCCACTGTTTATTTCTAATCTTAATTTGAAATTGTTTTCTCTTTGCGACTTTAATTCAGAAGTCTCTTGCGTCATTAACTGATGACAGTCATTTGAGTCAACCCGGATCGAAAAGTCATCGCCATCAAGGCATTATTTCCGACTCTCGATGTCGCGCCCTTTGCTTTTTGAGTTATTCATTTCATTTTTACTCGAGCTTTTCCCTCACACGCCGCTTCATCACTGGTGCACTGCACCATCTCTCTCGTTACGCCCTTTGCTGTTTTATTTGTTAAATATAAACGGGGGAGGGGCATAATGCTGAGATGAGTCCAGAAACTGATTCTTCTCTTCCACTAATGGAGAAAGCGACACCAGTAGAGGACGAATCCAAGCGCGGTTAACCTATAAATATTTAAGCCGCTCTTGGCTGTGAAAATAATTGCGTTTCGCTGCTGCTACTCCGTGGCATAGCCGAGTACTGCATTGCCTTAACGATGCCATTTTAAGCGAAAGTGGTTAAATTGATTTAAAGGAGAGAGCGCGCTCGTGCAAGAGTTTGCCGCCGCATCTAAATCATAAAACAAACAGAACCTCGGCCTGTTCGCCTCCATTTTCTCCGACAGAAAGTTAAGTGTTAAACTATGTCGCATTTTATGGCTGGGAGAATGAACAGGTGCCGTTAAGTGAATTTCCCAGTAATACCCTTGATTAATTTGCTGCTCGGGGGAGAGTATCCATTGCCTGACAAATTTTCTAAAGCGGGAGGATATAGTTTTCAGGGGATTCTAAAAGAAAATCGTACCCCGGTTTTCTTAGTTCTGTGTGACGTGTCTTACGTTGCGTTCTTTTGAATTTTGTTTCTTTATGTATGAGCATTCACCTGCAGAGAAACATCATCTTTACTTCGTTTTCACAGATAAAAGGCTTAACCCGTTAAGGGGGTTCATAGTCGTATATCAGTTTTGCAACCTGCATGACTTCTGGGGCCGTCGAGGGTATGCCCACTGCGCCTAGCAACCTGCGAATTGTAAGCGGTGCAGGTTTGATCTCTTATTTTCTATATTGTATGTACAGGGTAATTAAAAATGAATCATCCAATTTCAAAATACCATATTTTCAAAAATAAACGACACAGAATGATAAGTAATATATGAATACAAAGGGAAAATATTGAAGTTTTATATTGTGAAGAATAGATGACGCTCGTGTGTTCTTTGTGAAGCTATTTCACGAAAGCTGTTTTAGGAGCTTTTCAGCGGCAGAAGTGATAATGGCGTCCGTGGAGCAGAAAGTTTTTTGTGTGCTGTAGTTTGCGCGATGTGGATCTGTAATCACCATTCAGCGTGAATTTCGTAAAAAGTACCGAATTAATCCACCTACGGCTCAGAGTATTCGAAGGTGATATCATCAGTTTGAGAGCAGTGGGTGTTACACAGCTGGTCACCTAGGTCACCTGATATGACCCCATGCGATTTCTTCCTTTGGGGGGTTTGTAAAAGAAAGTGTGCCACCATTACCCACAAATTTATGTGAACTTAAACAACGTATTTCTGCTGCTGTACAATCAATTACCACTGACACTTTAGGTTTGGTAGGAATTTACATACCGTCTTGACATACGTGTAACTAAAAGAAGTTATATCGAACACTTGTAAAAAACTTCCATATCTTTCCTTTGTATTCATGTATTACTTTTCATTCTGTGTCGTTTATTTATGAAAATATAGCATTTTGAAATCGAATGATTCATTTTGAATAACCCTGTATTTCTCTCCTGTGTCAGTAAAACGTTCCTTGTTTGTGTATGTCTATTACTTAACATTGTCCGCTTTGTCTGGTGCAGCATGACCAAATATGCCTTTGCGCCATAAAACCCAACCAACCCCCTGCATGACTTCTAATCATTTTTGATCGTGACCAATATATTCTTCTCTAGGATTTTATTTATGTCAGCAAGCCCTAATTTTTTTATAAATTTCAAGTAATGCATATTTAAAAATCTACTTTTATTGTCGATAAAAATTTTCTTTAAGTATTTTATCTAGTTTTATTGAGTCGAATTCTATCTTGCATTTAGCACAGCTTGTAGCCTTGCGTCATTAAACTCGAATCAATCATCCCTAGGATTCTTTCAACCAATAGATGTGGTTCTTTAGTCGTTGTGTGTGTTGTATGGGAAAAGCAACTCAACACTACTCGGAAATCTCGTGACTGAGGGTTAATTTAATATTTACTGAATCTATGGACCATGTTTCACCATCGAACCTACTAATTCAACAATGGACGTAGATAAAAGGGCACATTAATTTCTGAGAATGTCGGAATGAATAGAAATAACGAGTGCATAAAACCTTTTCCATTTTTATTTAGTTCGATGTCGTGTCTTGTGTTTTGCATAGTTCGTCTTTGTTATGGACCTTGCGACATAAACCAAACCAAATCCTTTTCAGCAGAAAATTCTTTCGTATCAAATCCTATTTTCGTCTTTCACTTAACCGCACTTAAAGTTCATTCCACAAGTTTGAATGTTACTGAGTTGGAAAATTGCGGGATTTAATATGCTGGATACATTAAAGATTCTTCATTACTCTTTCCTTCACATTCAACGAAGCTTTCTAAAGTTATCTTATTTTTGATCAAGCTATTTCACATTGCGCTGAATGGAGTGAAAATGAACGAAACTATCGGAAGGCTAAATAAATTGCACTTATGAAATGAGTAAATTTTAGATATTAGATCTCTAATCCAGGAAAGCAATGAAATTAGACGAAAATAAAATTTATCCCGACTCACAACTGTCAAGGCAACAGCACAGCTTGTCTTGACCACGTACTGCAGTATTCCGGAGTGTCATGGTACGACATTCATGAGGATCCGAGACATCGTTTGGACATTTTTTCCGCAGGAAGAACACCATGTAACTGGTCTACTTTTGATCCGGGGTAAGGAAAAAAATACATTTCAATCATCATGGATCTCAGCGATGGGCTTCAGCAGGGTTACGGGCAACATAAAAATTAGTCGCATGTCAAAGTTTTCAAGTGAGCTGTTTTCAAGTTTTAAAAAATTCGAAATTATAATGATTTAATACACTCTTCAAGGGGTCATGTTATCTAAAACTTTCAACAATTAAGTACTCATTCAAACAATAGTATATTCTTTTGATCGTAATTCTTTTTTTCATTACTGAACATATTTCTGTGGTTTATCACTTATCCGAAGCCTTTCATTTCTACTTTTCAAGTTTTTAACGAATATTACACCACTTATAAAGATTAAAAACTTTGAAAACATCATCAATGACCATTTCAGTGGAGCCCGACGTTCACTGTCACCAGAAAAGAAGTCACAAGAGGAAAACGCGAGTTGGCTTGCTCCAACGAAAGTTGGGCCGTGGTAGACCAGGTGGAAGATCAACGGATTAGCAACCGTAGGGTTGCGAGTTCAAAGCTCAGCCCAGCCAAGGACCGTCGTGTACACGGGAGCTGGTGCACGTTAAATCTGTCGTGGCCTCAAATGTCCTCACGTTCGTGTGGTGCGGAAGTTTGGGGAATGGGGTGCTAGCTCAGGAGTTCTCGTCATCTGACCGTGGTTCTAAATTACGAGGCATTGTGCTTGGATCTTTCTCTACGGGATTGATCCCGAACCCTCGCCAATAGCCCGTTGTGTTGCTCCAGTGCGATGTTAATTAACTACCTACCTACCACCGTTAGTTTTTAATGAGTCATTTTTTGAAGGTTTTCCTATCAATTTGACGAAGGTTTTCATTGTTCATATTTTGCATCACTCAATTTTATGCATTTGTTATAAAATGTACAATACTGCACAAAATATCGAAGTATTCTTTCGATTGGGGCTCCACTTGTTCTTTGCATTCTAAAAAACACTACCTAAAAGATTTGATCACTCTGCAATTGATTTCTATATGTTGCATCAGCGGAGATTGTACTGAGATTAAATCTTCGGTTTACGCGCAGACTTGTTCGACAGTTTGATTAGTAGAAAAAGGAAAACACCGAGGCGCCTTCCCCCATGCTCTGTTCCTCCCACTCCTGCAAGGTTTAATCTAATAGTTATCCTCTGCAGATGTTGGTAACGTAGTCTTGCGAAACCGAGAAAGAATCCTGAAAATAAAGATTCCCTTAGCCTACAAACTGATCAGATAGAGTAGAGCTACAGCTTCTATTGATTTGATAATTTTGGGGTTTTGTTCGACGACATTGACTGTAATTTATCGTTTCGAAATAACAAAAAATATATTTAACCGATTAAATAAACTAGGATTTTTCACCTTTTAACTGGCTCTCGATTTGGTGCTACACGTTTTACTGTGCTAGTAACCTACTAGTTCTAGGAGGCGCAGGCTCGTTCCCCTTGGAAGTATTTCTCTTCTGTGTCAAAAACTTTCCTTGCGTGTGGATGTCTGTTAATTGACGTTGTCTCGCGTTCAGCACAACTTGGCTAAATATGGCTCTTGCGCCATAAAACCCCAAACCAACCAATCTAGATAATCTATCTTACATGAGAATGTTACGAAAGCAAATGTATATTTAGCAATTCACTCTGGGAATATCTGACTGGCACGGATGCAAGTAATTATTTTGGAGACACTTCAGGCATTTTAAGCAATTCCCCTACTAATTGAATGCCCATCAATTCATCCACGCTGTCTTCCATTAATACTTTCTGATATAGTATGTATAACTAAGGGAGATGGTGACAGACGAGCACTGAGCCTCAAGAACTTAGCACTTCCTTTCCCAAACCAACAAACACTAAATGGCTTCAAACTCCCCTCGGAATCCCTCAGTACGAAGAGACCTTCATCAGACATGTAATCTTTCCTGCCTGTCTTTTTCTCCGTTTTCCAAATCCCTCAGTTTTAATCTGAGTCATCGGCGCTTCCTCTATAACACGTTATCCCATTTCCTCGCCTTTCATTTCCTCATTAAAAGAGGATGCTTAACTTTTCTCTCCACACCAAAACCCTTCTGTATTTGCTGCAGGGATGGGCGGCCACATGCGTAGGAGGCGCAGAATAAACAATCTTCGTGCTCCTGGTTCGTTAGCTTTGCTCCCCAGACACCTTTGTGCAAACAAGATTTAATCCCAAAATTTTGTCCAAAAGCTGCTTGCGCCCGCATCTACGCGACGCGAAAGATTATTTTCCGGCTGCGATTCTTTCGGCTATTGGATTTATGTCTCGGGAACTTTTGCGTGGAGAGGGAGCTAAAGCGGACAATTAGCGGGTATGCACTATTAATTTCTGCAGTGTTGTTATTTGAGGAATGGGATGCGGATAATTTTGGTTTTTAATCGGTTCTGGATTGGTAAGAGTGAGATTTAGTCGAGTGGCATTTGAGATAGGTGAGATTTCTGTGAGTAAAACTTGTTTTGTTTGCAAAACGATGACTAAGATCACCATCCCAAACTAACTAAAGGGCTGTACTAAGCTGTGGGGAAAAGTGGAGAAAAATAAAGGAAACTTCCTATTAGCGCTCGAGGCAGGGTGGATGTGTTGTCCCTTGTCATGGTTATCCCTACGTTTTCGTTTCATGTAAATGATAATTGTGCTTGATTGTAATGACCTTGTCTACTGTTAAAATAAACGTGTTCGTCCTTAAAAATTTCCTTTTTATCTGAGATCGCACATCATAACGAAACAAAATAATCCAACAATGATCTTTTCGTGGGCCACCCTGGATCAACAACCTGCGTGTAGACGGTGTAGGTTTGATTCACGTAGCTTTTCATGCAAGTAGATTTTAGCCCTCAGGGGCTACTTTAGGTGTGTACGAGCATCACAACACCGAGGTACCAGTGATCTTTTTCCTCCCTTTCCTTTTTGCTCTCGTCTACCCTTCTGCATTTTGCTTTTTCTTCCTCATTGTGTTTGTCTTGTATTTGCGCAGCTTGGAATACATAAAACCCGAAAACAACCAACCTGTGTATTTCTCTATCAGTAGAAACTTTCCTTGTTTGTCTACAAGAAATGCTTTCGACACCAAGACTGGGGACGCCGATCGCTATGGAAAGAGGGCTCGTTTGTTTTAATAGGAGTGACTTGGGGTTGACTTAATTTAATATTTTTTTTCCACGTGTTAGCAGAAAAAGTTAGTTTTATTAGTATAAATCTTTCTCGGGGACAAGTAAAAAGTGTTTTTCAAATTCTCATTAAGTACTCAAATGTAACAAATATTAATACATTTCTTCAAACATGTATGGAAAATAGGATAAGGTTCGTTTCTATCGCGGAGCCACGGTTGTCCGTTTGGAAGAGTAACAGATTAGCAACCGGAGGGTTACGAGTTCAAATCCAACCGAAGACCGTCGTGTACGAGGGGGGCTGGTACACGTTATTTCTGTCGTGGCCTCAAATGTCCTCACGTTGGCGTAGTGTGGAAATTTGGAGAGTGGGGTGCCAGCTCACGTGTGACCACTTCATCTGACCGTGGTTCAAAATTACTTGATTTTGTCTTCGGATTTGATCCCGGACCGTCGCAAATAGCCCATTGTGTTGCTCCAGTTCGACGCTAATTAAATTCCTACCTACAGTTTCTATGGCAACGGACAGGGGCAGACATGGTATCTGGAGCAGTTCTTGTGGTAGACAGATAGTACGTTCATTACTTGATGTTGTCTTGTATTTGGTGCACAGCTTGGCCAAATATGGCTCTTGCTCTCAACAATACAACCTAACCAACCTTCTTTTCCCGTGACTTTTGAGGCAGTCTGGTAGCTGAGTTGTAAGGGCTCTGGTTCAATTGTCTCAGATCGAATTTCGATGGGTGGCTTAAATGTTCAGAAGGGTTTGGAATATATTTTAAACCATAGGTTTCGGTCTAATTGGCCATCTTGTAGCAAACAATGACCATTGATTGACAAAACAAGGTAAACCACTGCATGGACTCCATTTTATGGAGCTTTGAATAGCTGACAAAGATTGATCAAATTAAAAACGCAGCAATTTACCTTCAGATTGATTTCTACTTTTCAACTGCTTCATAGCAAAGCAAAACGTTTTCCAAAACAATTCCAATTAACTTTAGATTTAATTGGGATGCCCTCATTAGCTCCCTTTCTTTTAAATGTAGTCGCATGTTAATTAAGTAATGAGTGAAGAGTAACGCTTAGTGCAATGAAGAAATACGCTTAGAACACTTCCAAACTGAGCTGTTTACAAGAGTCGTATACAATTGATTGAACGCGTTTCAAGTGATTTTAAATGGGAACAACATGGTTGAAATAAAAATAGGAAAGGTATATCAAGGTAGTCTTAGATTTTGTCTTTTTGGTTCTTTTTATCTTTTGTCTCTGGCTCCTTCTATCATGCAGGAAGATACGTTACTGAATTTTAAATCAGTAACCATATATCCATTTCATCTAGAAAGCAGCTCTTTCTAACGCGGATGAGCGTGAGCCGTTACTATGTCAGAATGGTCTGGTACATTAATCATAAGTTTTGTTGTGGTTGCCGTGGCTCACTGCGCTACAACCTACTAGTTGTAGCGGCGCAGGTTCGTTTCCTGTCAAGTTCGTTTTCTCCAAGGGTGTATTTCTCTCTTCTATGTCAGTAAAAACTTTTCTTTTGTGTATGTCCATTACGTGACGTTGTATGTCTTGTATTTGGCGTAATTCGTAAACAGAATTTAATCGTACCCGCTATGTTCCTCTTCCTCCCCGTGGGTGTGGAAATGGTGCAGTTTTTCTGGACGCTATACGTACCTCTGATGTTTAACTCAGTCTATCTTGGCAACCATGAGCGCAACACAACTGCGTGTTATCACTTTAAAGATCTCGACGAGATCGATTCAAGTTTGTGAAGGATTGAACTGAACATTTTACAATGTAGTGCCCGGTGGCCCGGTTGGAAGAATAACGGATTAGTAACCAGAGGGTGCGTGTTCGAATCCAACCAAAAGACCGTCGTGTACAAAGGGGGCTGGTGCACGTTAAATCTGTAGTGGCCCTCACGTTGGCGTGGTGTCGAAGTTTGTAGAGTGGAGTGTCAGCTCAGGTGTTGCCTCGTCATATGACCGTGGCTCAAAATTACGTGGTGGTGTCCTCGGATCTTTCACTTTGGTATATATCCCGGACCGTCACCAATAGCCCGTTGTGTTGCCCCAGTGTGACGTTAATTAAAATACCTACCTACGGCGCAAACTGGCGACTCGCTCAGAACTGAATGGAACCTATTTGCTTTTCTTAGAAAAGTAACTAAAATAGAACGCTAGTGAGATACAGATTGGTTCAATTTATAGAACACAAAAAGTAAAAATGAACTATGAAATCCAATAAAATTACGATTATGAGATACAATTATCCCGCATTTATAACCTACACAGACACTAAATTTTCGTTTGAAATAATTGGATGAATTATTTGAAACTATCAATGATTTTGACTATTTCACACGCGGTTAGAAGAATCTTCGCAACCATTTCTTAGTTTTTCGTTAAAAATATGGTTTCAAATATTTTGGGGGATATTTTAAGTAGCAATAGATGTAGATGCAATAATGATAGATAAATAGATGTAAAAACAAGACTAGATGAATATAAGTTATATATAAACTAAAGATTCACTCTCTAGAAGTCAATCTGATCTAAAAACACTTATCAAGCTAAAGCTAGTCGCAAACCAACAACTATCTGTGACCTTTGTTGCAAAATGTATGTTATCTGACTGACTAAATTTAAAGGGTCGCATTATAAAATTAATTACAACCGAAGATTTATACACTGTCTTTTTTACACAACACTGATATTGCAGTCGAACTCTAAAGCAAAAGATCACACGCAGTGACACAACAATCCAAACAGTAATATAACTTTTCTACTATCCCCTCTGAAATCCTCACTGTTAAACAAATAGTGACACGCCAGAGGCTTGTCGGCCATTTTTATCCCTTTCCAATTGCAAGGAATGCGTTCCTAAAAATACTTTCTAGCAAACAGGAGGGATAGCTGATGAGCCGTCCACGACGGATGCTTGAATGCCTGCAAGAGACCACGAGCTGTGATTAGACTGATTTGGTTTCCTACTTTAATTAATGGTATAGAAATGGCGCATAGCTAAAACCTGAAACTAAAACATGCTTAGAATAGAATTTCGTAATCTTGTATGTTCTTGAAGAAGGGTAATAAGAAAAATAATGGTATTGATAGCATTAGGTATTCTATAAAACCCTATGCGTTTAAAACTAGTCTGTATTCAATGTGTTAGAGCACTTGGCGTGCGTAAGTGTAAAACGGCGCCAACCCGCTTGCATATTACTGCAACCGGAATGTTGGGTTTTTAGATATTGTATTGATTCATTTGTAGCTTGAATTTCGGAAATAAATGTGAGTAAAAGTTTTTCTTGTACTTTGCGATTTCTTGTAGTCGATTGAATATTGCTATTTCATTAGGTTGGTTCGTAATTTAAAATTTCGCTGAGCTATTGCTAGTAAATAATATTTGAATTTAAAAGAACCATCGTACTTCGCAAAGCAATGCATACAATATCCTTTGATTTAATGTTGTGCATGTTCTTGGAATTCAATATTGACGAGATATTTCGTCCATCAAGATCTGACCAATTTTGCTAATGGCGACATATCTCGTCATCAAGCCTATTCTTTGATGATTAGACCGAGATCTGGTTAGTTTTTGCTATTGACGAGATATTTCGTCCGTCAAGAACTGGCCAGCTTTGCTAATGATTGTTTTTGATGAGATACCTCGTCGAGACAAACACCAGGATGGTTAATAATTTAATTCTTAAATTATGTTGATTTTACTATTCTTAATACACTTACCACTTCATGCTGTGTCTGATACACTTTCATTTTCTGTCAAACTATTTTAATTACTTTTAAAAGAATTCACTTGTATGTGTCACTTGTGTCGTTGCACTCGGAAAATTTCAATTTCATTAATGTTTGCACTAATTTTTCAACGAGATTCTAAAATACATCAAGTTTTAAAAGAGTTTTCTTTGAATCTTTCGTACATACGATGCTTAATCATCCCACTCATCTAATAACAAATTAAGAATTATATACCCTGTTGTCCCCATACCCAATAAATTATCATTTTTAACAAAAACATGTCAATTACTAGTTTATAAGAGCTTTTTGAAATAAATCACAAAAATAGGCAATCTGGGTTAATAACTACACTGCCAAACAAATCGAACTACCGAAGTCGGTGTTTGATCGGAATGAAACTCAGAATGTGTGATGTACACGAAGAGAAAGAAATAAACACAATATCATTATGGAGGACTCTTAATTTTTATAGAATTGTCAAAAAGGTAATAAATTAGTAAGATGTAAAGCACTCTGATGATGATTCCTGTACGGTACACATACGGCATGGTCAAATGGAGTCCTTAAGCTATCCTGTGGCAAATTATGCCAAGCATTCTGGAATTGCTGCTCCAGATCCCTTATATTCCGGGGATGGAATGGGCCCCGCATATCCCAGACATGCCTCAGTGAGAGATCTGTACCTTGCTAGGGTTTCAACCCAACGGAGGAACTACCTGTCAAACAGGCTAGTACCACTACTAGAGGGACTGGCTGTTGTAAGTGATGGTTCTCCATATTATTACACTAGGAGCTACAGTGCGGTGTCGCGCTCGACGGTAAACTGCGAATGGTAGAGCTGGCCGGGTCTACACGCGTATGCGGTGATCATCTACCCTAAGGCAGGATTCGTCACTGAACATGATACACTGTCATTTCATGCCTGTCCATTACTCTCGGCACGGCATCACCCCAGATACAGCCGATAATGCTCAGTAACCGTTCTCAGCTTACCATCGAGCTACTCATCATTGTAACTCCTAGTGTAATTGAGTGGGGAGCCATCACTTACGATATTTACCGGTTCCCACCATTAGTGAAATGAGGTAGTTTGGCAGCAATGATACGTCCAGTAAATCCTACAACGCGTTGTTTTTCTTTTCATGCCATAGGTTCACTGGGCTATTTATCAGCACTATAACACTCGGCTCACCTCTCCCAGGAGTGCCTCAGTGGCGTTGAAATCCTTCCTAGGCCAGCGAGATACCCAGATGTCCCCCATTGAGTATGTTTGGGATATGCTAGTCAGCTCATACGCACCAACCCGGAAGATAAGCAGCAGTTACAGAATGCAGACCTTTTTGATGCAATTCTACAATTATAAAGTCCTAGATTTGATATTGTGATAATTTCTTTATATCTTCATGATTCACACATTCTAAGTTTCATTCCGATCGAACGCTGACTTCGGGGTGTTTAGATTTTTTTTTGGCAGAGTACAAAAGTTGAGTGGTTTATAAATTACCCATTTGCTCCATAACTTAATTGCCCAATCTTTCTTTGTCGCTGTATCTAAGAATCTTGAGTGTATTAGAAGATAATCCATTCAATCAAAAATGCTGCCTCTTAAAACTGGTATTTAAAAAATTATAACTTTTACAATAACAGCGTAATTTCGTTTTTAATTAATTTCGGATATTTTCCACAGTAGTATCTCGTTAAAACACTTTGTCGTGTTGAATTTTTCTTCCTTTTAAGTTCTCTTGAAATATTCCTTTCCAATTACGTTAGCTGAATTGCGTTCTTATTGCTCAAAATACAAAAATGTAATCTAGAGTTCTTAGAATATTCTTCGAACTTCGTTGTTTCATTTTTCTGGAAATTGCAATTAATTGATTTCTGAAAGGAACCTGAACCGTATTTTATTTACCATTCCCAATATATATATATATATAGCACTGTTTTATGTAAATAATTTATAGTTAGTTTTAATTGAAAAATATGATACATTTTTCATGTATTACTGATAATCGTGATATCGTGGTAAAGTATAGAGGTGATGAGCAATAAATATTTCCATACTTCTGCTTCCGTAGTTGTGCAGTATTCGCATTATACTTATTGGTTGGTGATATTAAAAACGAACTCCAAGTGAATAAAATAACTTCACACATTGTGAAAGTAAATAATTAACACTTCGAACAAAATTGGAAAATTGGAATTCAAAAGGTTGATTGGTTTGTTGGGTTTTATGGCGCTAGGGCCATGTTTGGCCAAGCTGAGTTAAACACAAGAGAGAACGTCAAATGGAAAAACACAGAGAAAAATACACCCAAAGAATGTAAGTTATAGGAATCGTACTTGCGCCTCCTTTAACTCGCAAGTTGCTAGCAACCCTCTGATTCTCGGAAGAGGAGAAAATTCTTGATTTTTCTCCCCTTGGAGAATATTCTCCAAAACATTGCTGAGACATTTTTCATCTAGTAAACTACACATTCAATTAATGTTTCTTTACAAACTGAAATTTAAAAAACTATTAATCGTCAACGCAGATGCTGAACATCCCAGTAACTTAACTTTAACTTTTGCAAGAAATAGTCTTTTCGAATACCATTTATAAAACATAAATTCACCGGTGTAATCTTGTTCTCTGGTGCAAAACATCCTGCGTTTCGGAGAAAACTCAATCTCCGAATATTCAAAAACTTGGAAGTATTTTACATTTCGAAAAGCCATAACAGTACATCAAATGCCTTCCAAATCATGAAATAAGTACTTCGAAAAAAGAATATCGTTCAACATATCTATCTAAATGTACCACTAGTTTACCGGAATGCAGTAACAATCATTTTTTGCCATCGTTTCTGGTGAAATGGTATACTTCTAAATCTACTCTATACTGAAGCAGGTGAGCGTAAAAATTGAGGTATGCAAATGCCTTACTACCGATAAAGGATATCGGAATACATGAATTTGAATCGAGCGTGGGTGGAGAGTTCTTGGTTTGAATGGTTGCATTTAAATTCCACTTCATTTATTTTCTGCAACGATAATGTCCCCGAGATTTATAACGACTTATTTTTTCTCCGCCGTTTCTCCATTATTCCTTGAGTCGTTTAGATGCTTGGTTTATACTGTTCCACCTTTAGTATATTCCCTTACGGAGCAGTGATTTTCAACCGGTGTGCATTACGGAATGTGTAACGGCTAAATTGTGTAAGACTTGTTTTAATTTTGAACTTTTGAGGAAGTCTCCCAAGTGGACCAAACATCTCTTCTTTCTTATCCCATTGTGTAAAAAAACATTACACTAAGTCACATTTTTTGCAGACAATAGTCTGCAAAAAATGTTTTGGGGTAATAGCATATTTGTCCTTAAAAATGTCTCCATGTATGGATCCAATATTCAGGATGTGTGAGGGAGAGGCTGGTAATAAGCAGCACTTTGTACAGATGGGAAAAGATTTCTGGCCATCAATGAATATCATCTTTTTCAAATGGCCAGATTTGAGCCTGGCAAGCATAGAGAAAGTTTTCCAGGCCAAATTTAAGGCAAGCAACTCCCCTGGTGTTCCACTGAGTTACCAGTGATGATCTCCAGTACCCTTTCAGACCAACGTAAAAAGAGCCAGCCTCCATCACATCGTTCATTGTATCAGTGTCAATAGTCAAGAAATCATCTCCAACCCCACTATACAATAGGACTAAAAAATTAAATTAAGTCTTACGCAATTTAAGACGTTTCACCATCCGTAAAGCACTCTCCATGTCTTGGTTTAGTTCTTATCTAGTACCATAGAATGCTCACTATCCAACCAAACATTTCTGATATGTGTTTACAAATAGTTTCAAGTAGTATCCATTAAATAATTTGATAATTGTTTTTTCATAAAAGTACATCTTATGTTGAATACTCGTAAATTATATTTAAGTGAGCTTTCGGAATGTGCGAATCTCAGATTGTAAAAGCTTAACATTTTAGCGATAAAAATTCCGATTAAAGTGTACAAATGTGATGATTCAATGCTTTTCAGGTTTTTATACTTAATATATTAAACGTACTTTTTCAATAATTTTAATGCATAAATGTATATGTATGTTTCATTTCTCTATATTTCCATTTAAACTGATTAGATTATTTTAAAATTAAATTCTCCAAACTTGTTCTCACTTAAAAGAAACCCAGTTTTGCCAATGCATCTTCTAATTTCCGTAATTTTCTTTCAGGAGTTGATGCGTTTTCGTCGTAATATTTCATTAATGGCCTTTATCTGCACTAATTGGCTTTGAAAGTAATCTTTCAGCTACCCAATCAGGTACTAATTTTTTCCTTATGCTTTTTCCCCTTCCTCTGAGAAAATATTTGAGCCCTATGAAATATGTTTTTCACTACACATCAAAAGAAAGATGGAAACGAAAACCCAAATCTCATTAGAGAGATGTGTGTTTTTAATTAACTACTCGTTAATCTTTTTGCTTATTTGTGGCTCCTTTTTATCAAATAAAACTTGAAAAAGTACTTTTTCAATATTTTTTAATGTGGATGCTATCGCAACCAATACTCAGTTCGTTTTCAAAGTAACTACAATTTTAGGTAAACAAGAATTAATTAATTCTCATAACATCTCTTTAAGCGTATATTTTTATCAATTAGTAAGACGTCCCTTCCAGTTGCTAGGGTTCAAAACTCCAAATTTTAAACTTAAAATCTGCATTTCTCTTCCGTCTTATAATACAGGAAATTTTTATGTAGGTGCACCGTTTTCTTTTGGAACAACTTAAATAAGACACTTTTATGTAATTTCTTTACATATTGTGTACTCAATTAATGACAATTCATGGAATATGACACCGGTCCTTTGAGCGTCTCTGGCAGCGCAACATATGTAGGAAAATGGCTTTTCCATCAAGTTTGAGCTCATTTCCACATGGATTTGTTCAATTTCTTCATAAATATTTTGTTTAAGAGGTTCAATTGGTTGTCCCGCTTGTTAGCGTAGACTTGTTTCTTTGAGTAGCCCTAGCCCCAAAGAAAGAAATCCGGCGCGATCTAATCAGGGGAGCGAGGGGTCCAATCTATATCATCAGATTCGGCCAGGAAATGTGTCCCTTAGAATTCCCATGGTTACAGTTTGTCATGATACATTTATCTTTCTATTACTTTGTGTTTGGTGCAGCATAACCAATTTGGCTCTTGCGCCATAAACCTATACCCCCAATCCAAACCCATGGTTGCAAGAGCTGTATGACATGTTCCTTCATCTTGTTAAACCACATGTGCTGTAGACTTTTTGTGATCAATTTGAGACAAAGGAATTTTGTAATGTCGCACAATATCGGTCACTACAGTAACTACATTTCCATTATCCTCGAAAATAAAATGAATCTAATAATGCCTCCACTTCAAATTGCACACCAAACAAAACGGGAATGAAGAGATTCAGAAATTAACTTTAGATTTTCTTATCCCAATAACTGCTGCTCTATTTGTTTGCGTATTCACTGATGTCGAATGAAGTGTGAAGGAATTGAACAAACCACACGGTCTAAAGGGTTATTTGTAGCGCGTGCAGAGGTTGTTTGATGAATATCATATTGCATAAATTGTCAGTAATTGAAAAAACAATAAATACAAATGAATAAGTATTTCATTTAAAAGTTATTCCAAAACAAAATAGTGATAAAAATACCCTGCAAAAATGTTAGAATGGTTAGTTACCTTTTACTGTTTTGAATTTCGATATTTATGAAAATTTAGATAAAAGAGTAAATTAGATTACGTTATTTTGAAATTAATTTCACTAATATTTCTCGATTTTTCACTATCTAACCTTATGAAGAACTTTTAAATGGTGTTAATCGGTCTTATCACAAAGTTGAACAGGTTTACAAAAATACTTATGCAAAAAAGGATTTGATTTAGCACACCATTCGTGGTTTTATTCTTATAAAACGTTTTTTTTGTCCCATTGTGTTAACATCTTAGTTGAAGCTCAAATCTTAAATATGATTCAGGGTAATTTAGCATTACCTACTTTCAGTCCCGTGCGAGCATCTATATTTGTGTTAATTGCTCATCTATTGATGGCAGTTCCATTACTTACATTTGGTACCTTAAATTCATTTATAGTGAATATAAGCACATTTTATGTCTCCAAATATGCATCATTTCGTGTACTTGGTATGTAAAGTGCATGGCCAAAAGTTCACACGTTAGTCATGTTACCACGATCAGCTTCTGAACACCCATTTAATTACATCTCATTCACTGTTCAGAGAAATTTGCTAGTTTTGATGCATGGTAGTCTGAACGCATTTTCACGTTTGCTAACATTTTTGTCGATTTCTATCTTTCAGATTTCTCATTACCTTCAGTAATCAGACTACTGAAGAATTTTGAGCTCCTACGTGTAGTTTTAGCAATATTCTGCACCTCAATTCAAGCATGTTTGAACTAATCAGCAAAATTGGGCGAATGCCCCCGTAGTGGTTTTTATGTTACTTATATTCTTTTCTTGCCTTTCTTCAGTATAAAGATATCAATTTCTGTGCCAAGTACGTTAATGAAATATTTAAATAAACATGTTTCAATAATTTACTTTTATAAAAATATTCAATTGTGCATTTTAAAATGCTTATTTTCGTTATTTTTAAAACTACTTATTTTCGTTCTACTATCTTTAAAAAGCATCAAAGCCAAATTGAATCTTGAATACATTTTATACTTTTTTCAATTCAGTACTTAAACAACCGTTTCATGCGATATTTTTCTAAAACCTTTATGCATACTACATGTTGAAAAGACCCTTTTTAAGTTCTCTAAAAGTATCGTATTAAAAAGTAACGAAATAATAAATTTTGGACCAAATGCACATTGCTCTTAGAGAAGATTTCTCCTGATTATAGTTAAAATGAGAATAAAAGCACCCTTTCGATTTTACTCCAACATCTTTAACGAGTTTCTGTAGAAAAGTTCCTGTTGCACTCTTTTCAGTATTTAATTTAGTTTCCCTAACAAAATACTTAACAGCAAGAATCTTTGAGTTCCTCTCGAAGCAACTGTGGAGATTTTCTAAATGGAAATCGAAGACGACGAGATATCTCTCTTGATGTGATTTTCCGTTTTACTTTGCAGTTTTTTTATGAAGTTCCCTTAGAAACAGCTACTCTTTCTTTTATGCTATTATTTCTCGTTCGGAACGTGTTTGATTAAAATATTTGTTCTCCTTCCAGTTTGTCTATCACTAGCGTGGAATTGTGGGGAAACAATTTCCATTGTACTCCGATAGATTTTCTTATCTCTGTCTTAGTTCATCGACAATTTTCCATCTGGTGTTCTCTAGCTGTATTCAAAACGGGAAAGTCGTTATATGTAAACTCGACTGGAAAATTGGATGACACGTTATTCTGCGTCTGTTTCTCATTTCCACTTTTGGAGATGCAGTTAATCTTACATTTTCCCCAAAAAAATGTCCTTTGAAAACATTCCAAAACAAAATAATTTCGGTTTGCTGTGTTTTGTTTATTAGTTTTGAATTGAAATTTCTTTGTTTAGAGTACCCAATTTTTAAGGAATCAAAGTCGAGCATATATTTTCGAGCTTTAATAATTTACGATCTTAGATTTAAAGAAGCATTTCTGTTTTAATCTGTAATACGTCTAGATATTTCTAGAAAAAATTGTAAGGATTTAACATTTTCTTGATTTTATACCATTTGGATTCTCTAGAATTGAACTGTTTGAAAAAAACATTTAAAGATTAATTTTTGTCAGTGGATTGCCACATTTGAATTAACAAGCCTTCGAGAATTAGTGGGAAATAGTTCACTAAGTTAGGTTTAGTTAGTTTAACAATGTAAGAAATAAAAATCGGGTCTCAACCAAAAGAAAAAGTACCCTTTCCTTGGTGAATTGGCATAGACCTTTCAGCGAAGGCACTTCCCTAAGGAGACGACCACCTTGGTCAAAAGTCTCATAAATCTTTCTGAGCCAGCAAGCATAATTATGCTACGATTAGTTAAAAAAGTAGGTGCATATTTGCATGCCCTCCCTGTACCCTTTGGTACCAATGTGTCCATCCGTTGCGCGACCACTTCGTGCAGCCACCGGTTGCTCTCCTAAAGTGCTAAGATGAGAGGAGGAGGGGGACAAGAGCCCACTCTTTCCTTGATATGGTTCTTATGTTGAGTCCGAATAAATCTCCTGCCCAATAAGGAGTACCGTTGCTTGTCTCTTGACCACTGACATGAGTCTCGCTCTTGCTTTTTGAGGCCGCTCGCTCCTTGCTATCTGGGGTCTCCCCTGCCAATCTGCAATGGCTTTATGTCGGGTGCGGAGGGGGCTGCGCCCCCAACTAAGTAAGTAAGTAAGGTGAATTGGCATAGAAAATATATTTAGAGGATCATTATTTTTATAGACAAAAGCTACAATGAATTTAAAATTTATGAAACTTGGGATTGCCTTGTATGACATACATAGTTGTATGGCATACATAATTATACGATACAAGTTAATCATATTAACTACAAGTACTTGAATAACTATTCTATATTAATTAGAATGACATTTATCAGTTTTAACAATTAAGTCATTTCTTTTCTGTTTACTTTCGGTATTATACAGGGCTGCCACTAGCAACTAAAAGGCGACTCTGGTAATATTTTTCAACCTTGGTGACTAGGGGTATCTTTCTAAAGAAAAATCGCTTTTTTTCATCATTTTGGCAATTTTGTTTTGAAAATTCATCATGGTCAACGAAAATTAAGTCACCCTATTTTTAACGATTAGCACAAATCTGTTCAGTTTCGAATTCCTGCCTTTTGCTTCATTGGGGAAATTGCTTTTTAAGACATACTGCTCTCCAATGGTATAAAAGATGTTTGATAATTAAAAACATTCTGATCGCTTCAACTAGATACCCGTATACAGCGTATAGAATTTCTCTTTAAATTGTGAACTGTTAACGAAGCACCAAATTAAGCCAAACGCTTTATAGTTCTACTCAAGACCGTTTTTAAACCATGCGCCAAGGATGTAGCTGCTGGGGGCTACTAAAATATGCTTTAAGAGAAGACAAATTTTGCTATTTTTAAGAATTTATGCAACTAAAGCTATCATTTTACAAGTGATTTGTCTGGTAGTCTTGTATTATGGTGCAAGGGCCATGCTGTGCCAAACAAAGAAATACACCCAGGAAGGAATGGAACCTGCGCCACCTACAACTCGCCAACGAAATTAATATTCTGGCATAAAAAGCTGATAACCAATGACTAAGTCAACTGAATAAAGATCTAAAACATTTAATCAAGCTACATATAAAAAATGTCGCTCTGAAAGAATTTTTCTTACATGGGGAAAAACATAAAAATAAAAGTTTCACATCGATTTCATTCGAGACGTTGCCATCGTGACAAAGACAAAAAACGTATTCTGTCGTCTTTTCAAGTGAATAGCTACTTTCATATTAATTTCCAGTCATGGGCCACTTGATTAATTACTTGAGGCTAGATTCTGACGTTTTTCCCCCTTGCTCTCTGATTCAAACTTCATTTTTTATGGTGCATAAAAAAACTTGGATAATATTCTTGCGAAGACAGAGCTTCATAATTTATTGTTGTTCCCTTGACGTTTTCAGATCTAACTTTTAGTATTTACTAAGTATATTTATATCTATGATTTATTTAATAATTTATAACATGCTTTTAACTTTTTTAAATGTATATATACAGATACGGTGATATTAAAAGAATAATTTATATATTTCATCTTTTTAATTATTTAGTGAATGATCTATTTTAATGTTTTTGTCTCATCTTTATTTCACCTTTCTTTAATTGATTTTTATTACTTTTTAAATAAATAAAAAATGTATTTACTGAAACTTCATTTATCATAATTTCTTACTCCTAACCCACGAAATGTAAACTGATCCGTCTTAGATATCCTGTTCCTGATTTGCAAGTCTACGTTCTATCCGGTTATAAAATAGACTAAATCCAGGTACATTATTCAGTGTTTGTGATTAGAATTCAACGGTCACTGCTTTGAATAGTATGTGGTGTTGCCCCTAAAAGTTCGATGCATTGTAAGCGCCCCGACGAAATCACCATTGTCTTTAATATTTAGCCGGCAATTGAATCCTACGTATTCAGATGCTATTATCATACAGAAGAGAATCACAACCCCTGAACAAACGCTGAAAAGTGTCATTTTCCCATTGTCATACTGCTTCCTCCACGGCGCTATTTTAAGTGATCCAACTAATCGTTATCGCAGGCACCGAACCATAGCTCCTTATCACAACCCTGCTCTGAGGAAGCAAACCTAATTGAAAGCTATTAGAAAACCTTTTTCGGGTTTCAATTCACAAACACGGTGAAAGAACTTTCATTTGTTCTTTATGGATGGTATGTTACTGCTATTCTGGATATAACGGTCTCGTACTGGGATTGTTCCCTTTGGTTAGGGACTCGAATAGTACATAGAACCGTCTTCAACTCTAAGTTTGTGCAGTCGAATGGTTTGTGAATTTTGGCTTGTTCATATATAAAGGGGTTGAAATGGTTCAGTAGGTTTGCCTGCTGAACTGAAAACCTGCGAGTTGTAGGCGGAACTGATTCCTCCCTAGGATTCTTCCCATAATAAGCCACTTTTAAAATTTTTCAGGTTAGCAAATTTAAAGTTTAATAAAATTCCCAAATTATAATGGTTTATCCAATGTTCAAAGGTCATGTTAGCTTAAACTCAAGCACTACGTATTTGTATTCATGTACACCAGTAACTTAGGGAGCATTAATGCGTACGCCTTACCAATGTGTTATATTTTCTTCTACCTAATGCTTAAGTATAATCTCCGTATCCTCTTGTATTTCTACTTTTGGTTTTTCCTCCCTCTTTGTTTATGTGTATGCTTATCTATTTGATGTTTGGCGCAGCTTGGTCAAATATGGCCCTTGCGCCATACAACTCAATCAACATATTCTTATATTTGACTTTCTGCAAGTCCTGTGTATCGATAGTCTCATCAAATTATCAAGTTTGGTATTTTTCGGACATGAATTTTTTGACTTAACTCGCAACTAGTTTGTATTTCATTTGTTTATCGCCGATTGAGAAGTCCATTTCTTACAGTAAAGATATAATTTTAAAACCGTATAACTATGACTCCATGATCCCAAAACTAACATGCGCTTGTCAATTCAAGGTCGTTTCTATCGAATGAGGAATTTATGAAGCAGAATTTTAAATAAAGTGTCATTGGAATGCATAAATTATAATTCTGGTGCTTATTTGACATTAGTCTTTTGTACATAACTTCTCGGTGGGTTGAAATTTGCAGGTTCCTGAACATTTTCAAGCACTTTGCTCCCGATATTTGCTAACGGAATAAAAGGCAGATTTTCATCTACGCCAATTTTAACTCCGTCTTCATCAGAATCATTACATTTTCTCCTATTCCACTTTCATCTTCATTTGAATATTGCAGAGGTAATATTTTTTCCTCGCCTAAAATACAACTAGTAATGCTTTCTATCAAGATCATCAGAAAAATCAAAAGCCTTTTCCGAATCACCAGTCTTCACAAATTTCAATACTACTATCACTATTTTGTAAGATTATCCTTGTACAAATCGAAAAACCACAAATCATGATCTGATCCTCCCCGACATTCTTGGTACCTTGCTGAGCGCCCTGAACTTCAATTTCTTTTTATGGAATCAAGACTTCACCAAACTGCTCTGACGAGACTTAGAAGCGGGCACATAAAATGCATGTCTTTTTTGTGAGAATAATGAGTTATGCAACTTGACCATGCTCCACACACCCAACAACTCTTTCCCATATTTTGGAATACATTGGTGTCTGAGAAACTCCAGGATGATTAAGAGTTGGTCGCTGTGCGATTTGTACAACATGGTCTTTTAGACTTGGTCTAGGTTATACCTTGACCAAGGGTTAGAACAAACTATTTCCCAAATTGTTGTAGTTTTCTGTATTCATTTTTTGGGGGCAAAGTATTAAAATACGCGTAAACGAATCTGAAATAATACTGAACGTGTATGGCTGCCGCATCGCATATATATTTAGATGTCTGAAATTTCGCGTACTTTTAGCAATTGCAGCACTTTTTTAATTGTACAATCATGCGACTTTACATGTGATATACGACCCATACGGGAAAGTTGCAGTACCAGAGATGACATACGACGAATAAGAATTAATTTGTAAAATGTAGTTATGGATATTTAACATAATCAAATACAAGTAGCTTAGATAAAATACTGGAAGATGGAAATTAAAAGATTTTCGATTATATGTTTCATCAGAGCCTCAAAATTCTAAACATTTCCATGAAATACATTTTCAGTTACTCGAAGCGTTTGTCTAAAGCCCTTTGAAAGGAAACTGCTCCATGTAAATATCTGTAATCTGAAGTTTATCTTCAAAGTCTTGTAGATCCTCTTCCAGACAAGAAGCTAAGCTTCTCCTGTATCGATTTACGATCTTGTTCTCACAAATAGTAATGACTGCCGCCAAAAGGGCGCGTCATTTTATGAAATGCCTGATTTGCATATTTTGCGAGGACTAATAGCTATTGGACAATGTTGTAACACGGATTTTCTCTACTGCATCAGCTTTATAAATGGATTGTGTAAATGTTCGCCCATTCGTTATACATGTGTTTAATATACAATTTATTTGTTGATCAACATGTTTTTTTAATAGTCTGACTTCATTTCGATACATTTTATGAATCAAAAGTCCGGTCATAAGGTGCAGTTACAACTTAGAAATTATGAAGTTTACAGTTACAAGCAAATAACCACTTTAAAACCAATCTTGTTTTTGTCATTCAGTACAAATTTATACATGACCCACGCTACCCGACTCGCCAAAAAGATTTAGAGCACTAAAGGAAGGCGGGGAAAAGACGCATTAAAAAATAAGGACCAGTAGGTCTCGGTCTAGTTTAAATAAACTAAAGAAAAACTTATACTAGAGAAATTACTTCTAAGACAAGACTTCCACCTCAGAACAAAGTAGAGATCACCAAGCATCACTGTTAATTTTGAAATCAGCTGGTATTTACAGAAAATTGGAGAGCTCGTAGTACTTTTAAATTTGTCCTGTCTAAACATAAGGTCATTGTGCTTATGTTTTCAATCGAAGTTTCTAGGACGATGCTTCGATAATAAATTTAATTCCTATCCCACATTTTTTTGTGCAAATTATTTTGTATTTGTCTAAAATCAGAATTTAAAATATTTAATGCATAGCAGTTCTAATATGAAAAACAATCAATTGAAATTATTGACGATAATTTAATGATAAAACGATTGCGCACTATTTAATATTTGTAAGACTCAATTTATTCGTTTCATATAGCAGTTGCAATTGGTTAGGTTTCATGATGCCCCATCTCCCAGTCGGCCCCCATGCATGACGTCAGAGATTTCGGTGTCTTGCTTTATCATTCGGTGTTTTCCATCTAAACACTTTTTGTCGTATAAACAAGGAATCTTAGACTTTTTTATACATAAAACCCGACTCTTTCCATACAAGAAACAAGGTTAATGAGGGGACTTCCTACACATTAGTATTAAATAAGATATTGGAATATGTAAGCATCGCTCCATTAATTTTTAAATACAAGTGAAAATAAGTCTTGAAAATTAACTGCCTAAATATTTGGTGCTCTTTGTCACGAAGCATATTCCTTTGTATTGCTTTTCTCAGAATTTTTCACTTTATTTTGTCAAGTAACATAAATTTTAGATGCATATAAATAAAGTTACATGCAGTTTCATTACACGATTTTTAGTCATAAAGTATTACTGAGTAGATGCTAAATTCCTCTAACTGTATATAATATTTAGACACTCCAAGTAGAAATATATTTCTTGGAATAAAGAATGCTTTAAAAGCAAAAGTGTGTAAATATTTTATTTTTAATATTTCAGATGTTGAGAAAAATTTCGCATATTCCACCGGACGAGGAATTCAAGCATTCATAAAATATTTACGATTTTATCCCCTAAAGTTTTCCTTTGCCAGGAATAACATTCTAAAGTGAAAATAAATATATCAAATACCTTTTCTATCAGAAGTGCTGAACTTGGTAGCTGATTCATCACGATTTAAACGAAGACCGGTTCTTCATCCGAGCTGAAAGTATTCTGTTCACCACATCTTTTAAGGCCTTTCAACGCCTATTTTCAGATTTAAATATTCTTTCGCAGTATATAGAAAAGGAAGCACTTGAAATGTATATATTTTCCTTTAAAGGTAAGATTATATAAGAACACATACACTTTCACGCGTAATTTAATTAAAAGAATTAATATTTAAACGTCATCACATGCGCATGGTAAACCTTTTAATAAATAGGATTTTCGTATCAGTTGCTGCAATTTATCACATGCTCCACCTTGTTTGTAGAATATTTAGTTTTGCGCATTTCAAAAGGGATCGTATGGATCATTCACTTTCAGGGCTACCTTTATATTATAAGTTCATAATAGTTAAATTCGAAAAGTTAAAATGAAGTTATATTCATAAAAAATGTAACTATTTTGTTCTGTGACATACTTTCATCTTCCGAGTAGTATTTTCTTGCTTTGAGATTGAGATTAGCATTAAAGAATTGACTTAGATTTCTTAAATGTCTTTGTATGTCATTTTACGTTTTTAGAGTACCATACGCACCAGAAGCTGAGCCGAGTTTAGACGATTTATTCATGATGTACATCGAGAGTAAAAGAATGTTTCAAAAATACTTAAAATGTGACTTGGTTCATGTCAGTTAAAAGAACAGTGGACTTTCAAATCGATCAAAAAATTGTTTTTTTTTATTTCAGCGTCAAAAATTAATTGATATCAAACTGTAACTAGCAAAAAATATTACGATAATTTTTGATCGATTTCATTTTTTACAACAAAACATACGAGATAAGTATAGTAAGTGCTACTGAAACGCGTCTTTCTCCAATTCAGGTTTTTGACATTCTGATTTCGAAGTGTTCCTGTAAATCTAGTTTTAATCAATTTCGTTCAAAATATTTTGGGATAATCAAATTATGCATTTAAATACAAATGAGAAATTCATCATACTTCCATATTTTGAAATTTCGGTTTAAAATGTTGCTTAACCTTGGGCTTTTTTGCAAAATTTTAGATGTTTTAGTACAAACTGTTTTATTAACAATTGAGCGACGCCTATCAATTGGGCTTAATTTGATTTATATATTACTAATTATTATGTGAATTAAAATATTGACAATACATGGAAAATTAATGCGCATGGGAGCTATCAGTTGCTAATTTATCAAAAGTTTTTGACCAAATTTCATGTAATAACTTCCTCACAGCTTAATATTTTGACACAACTTTATACAGGGTGATTCTACGGTTATGGGACAAACTTCAGGGGTAATAGAACACAACGAAACACTTTTCCCCATAGAATGTATGGTCGCAAATGCAGCGGTTGGCCGCTAGAGAGTGCAGTCAAACGCTTGTATAAAAGCCCATAGAATGTCTATTGGGTGAGTCTAAACTAATACGAAAAACTTCAGGGGGTGATAGAACACAACGAAACACTTTTCACCATAGAATGTATGGTCGCTAGAGGGCGCTTTCCATTTAGGTACAAACGCACGGTCCGACGCAAGTTGGAAAGAAGAGGCATGAAATATGGAAACAACGAAATATCAAATAAATAAATTGTCAAATAAACCCCAATAACTGCTTGACAAAACGAAATAATACAATTAGATTTGCATAAATTAAAGATAAGTACAAGGAACAACGAGTAAGAAAGAAATGACATGTACAAAACATGAGAAACTTTTCACTTGGAAATGAAACGACATGTACAAACATCAGTCGGTAAGTACAACGCAAATGCACAATTACAGAAGCTGTTCAAAATGTCGACCACCACACCTGATGCAGGCCTCGCATCGCCGACGTAACGCTTTTATACAAGCATTTGACTGCGCTCTCTAGCGGCCAACCACTGCACTTGCGACCATACATTCTATGGGGAAAAGTGTTTGTTTCGTTGTGTTCTATCACCCCCTGAAGTTTGTCCCATGACCGTAGAATCACCCTGTATATAGGCTATTTAGTAGTGAAAATAGTGTGCAAATTTTATAATATATATTATAGAAAACAACTGCAAAAGTTTGTTTTGAAAGTCCACTCTCCCCATAAGCACCTTTTGGAGCGGTCAGTACTTGGAAGAGCGACCACCTCCACTCATCTTGTATAAACTGAGTATGCGCATGTCAAATTCGTAGGACGGTAAGTCCTTCCGACTGGTAAGTGATTGTCTTGTGAAGTGGTCACTAGTCGACAGCACTGCTCTTGTGAGCCTCGATCTAAATTAGGTATCCACGCTCGCCTCCTCGAGTTGTACTCCAACCTTTCGGTAAGTCGGGATGCATGGATGACAAAATAAATAACACAAAAATTACGATTTAAAATTTTGCCACATAAACATCTCTATTTTAATCTACTATCAAAATAATCATACTATTCTGAAAAGTTTGGAAAAGAAAAACGTATTTAAGATGTGTAGCATCATATTATATCATGAACTATAATTCAACCTTTGATTCCTCCCTGGATGTATTTCTCTTCTGTGTTAGTAAAACTCCTTAGTGTATATACCGCAGCATGGTCAAATATGGCCCTTGCGAAATAAAAAACAAACCTTGAGTGTATATGTTCATTACTTGAAGTTGTCTGTCTTGTGCTTAACGCAGCATGGTCTTGCACAATAAGACCCAATCCAACCAACCATCGCCAGTATACAAATAATGTCAATTACTATGCCACGTACGTTAGTGAAATATGTATAGTGATTACGAAGTAGTATCCATTGCATACGTAAGTACTAATATCATTTTTAAATTTAGAAAATATAACATTCAGGCATCACTGCATATGTCGAAAACAGTTTCTAATTCGATTTGACTTATAATATAAATCGATTATCCCCAGACTATTTTTTCATCTCCATTTGAATATGAAACAAAATCTTCCGCCAATATCCTTTGCCAACCGTTGCTGGGCCATACATCTTTGCTCAGTGATGATTCTCTTAGCCCTCCTCCGAACCGAAACAATCCTACTTTGACTCTCATCCCCGTTCCCATTAGTAAGCCTTCTCTATGATGTGTGACCCGCTTCTAAGGGCCTCTGACCTTCCTGGAATCACTGAACCAGTTCAAGGAAGGTCGGACAAGAAATTTCTTGGGTGATTCTTCTGTGGCTTTTCGATATTCCCTCGGTTAACTCTCGTTGAATCGGGTTCTTTCCCCCCACGCGACTGGTTTCTGAATCGGCAACCTTCAAAAAGATAGACCCAGACAAGTGGTGGGAGTGTTGTTTTGTTCAGGATGCATTTAGAATTCAATGCCTTCGCAGAAGATAATTGTTTTTAGTTGTGTTGACATTTAACGCTTTGGCTAATTTTTGAATGAGTAATTCGTTCGAGTATAACAATTATAAATAAATACAAAGATAAATGCAAAAAATACAAAAAGAAAAAGAAATTATATTATTGAATTAAACATTCTCTAATGCATCCAACGATCACTAAACTCTTTCTCTGATTAGTATTCTCACCAGAGAACTTATGTTTTGTTTCCTGATGTTAATGCTACGAGTTGTAGGTGGTGCAGATTCTATTTCTCCCTGAGTGTATTTACCTCTTCAGTATCTAAAACTTTCGTTGTATTGCATGACGCTATCTTGTGTTTGGTGCAGCTTTGCCAAATAAGGCCTTGGCGCCATAAAATCCAACACCAATTAGTCAACCTGATGTTAATTAATACTTTAGGTATGCATTAAGCGATAATAAAATTAATCACCTAAAATGTGATTTTTACCCCATATAAGTCCCTTGACATTCAATAACTCCTTTTTCGTCTTTTCACTCGCTAGTCTGTCACTACTGTAGTCATCTGATCACTCAAGCTGTTTATTTATTCCTTTTAAGATCGTCCAATGTATTTCACCACAACACTTGATATGTCCGTATGATTACTTTATAGAAACCCCGCCTTTTCTGACAGCAAACTTTCTTAATATAGGCCCCTTAATACAATAATCTTCCTTTAAATCCTTAACCCCAGTGTATTAATTTTTAAGTTCCCTTTCTTTTACGAGCCCTTTAGAAGAAAGCTTAGATCCGTTCGAAACAACACCCATAAAAACTCCATACTCTTATCATATGTTCACCCTCGTATTTAATGGTGTTTGTTTTTCCTGGGTCTGCTTCAACATTAAATTTGTGTGCTTTACACTCCATTTAACTCAACCCCAATGTATCACTCGGAAGACTGCCTAAACCACTCCTGCCATGCCTGTGACTTTGATTTCTGTTATTCTGACATTTATGTCAATATGTCATGAGTTATATGTCATTCCTAGAATATATCGTACTAAGAGGACGGATTTTTGAAAGTATTGTAATATATTGAATCATCCATCTCAAACGACATGTTTCATTG
Organism: Meta bourneti; assembly: GCA_933210815.1. NCBI lineage: Eukaryota > Metazoa > Arthropoda > Arachnida > Araneae > Tetragnathidae > Meta > Meta bourneti. Next base: position 34,997,619 of record OW119927.1, on the reverse strand, counting down.
GTTTGCTTTTTCACGTTTTGTCCTGGAAGGGTGTTTTTAAATCTAAAGATAAGATAAAGTGAAAATATAAAGATTATAAAGTTAGATGTATGTTTCATAAGAGAAATAAAATTTAACTAGATTATAGTTCTAGAATTCGCGCCCTCCTCCCTTGCTTCTGTTTTATTTTGCTAATATCTTTAAAGTAATAAAATATTAATTTCAACCGGGAAGTTATACAGTTTTAAGTCTTTCCCCACATGCTAGTGAGAACTTTTCACTGAAAATTAAATTTAAATTACGTGTTCAACATTTAATTACGTACATTTGAACAAAAATATCTAGTATTAGAAATTAGCAATATTACTTACAATAGGCACAAAACTCTTTACCCTTAAGGACACCGTGGCTCAATGGGTTTGTTCACTGCGCTATCAGCCTGCGAGTTGTAGGCGGCTCAGGCTCGATTCCTGTAACTTAACCTGTGTGTTTCCCTCTTCAGTGTCAGTAAGACTTTGTGTATGCCCACATATTCCAAATATGGCCCTTACGCCATAAAATCAGAACCAACTCTATCCTTAAACCATTGATTTTCAAACTTTTTCATTTCATGGCACACATGAATTAATAACTCAAACTTTGCCTCACACCAAAAAATATAATATATAACATTTTTTTGCCTATCTGATAAAAGTACAATTTTGATCGATTTAAAAAGATAATATTAGGCTACCCTTTTTGCTCTCCAGTGTAATTTATAAAAAATCTGTGTAATAAAAATAGTACTCAAAATTATTTATAGGGATATCACTTTAAGTTTGTGAACATGTTTGTCAAAAATTTAAAATTAAACCTGTTGAAATTAAATAAATCTTACACGATTTAAGCCATTTCACCATCCGTAAGGCACACCAGTGTCACTCTTGTGGCACATCTGTTGAAAATCAGTTATCTTTCGAGATGCAAAGATTGTTATATTTGCAACGTAAAATTATTATATTTGTAATACTATGCTTTTCATAAAACTTTCAGAAATGTACCACACTAAGCATTAAAATATAATGACTCACAACGGTGATCACAAATGTAATTAAATATTCACGATATGAATTGTTTTTAGTTTCGCCCTTTTCATGTTCATCTTCAGAGTGTAAGAATTCCAAATAAGGATGGGCTATTACTCAAGTAAACACTCAATGATACGTTTTGCAATATAGTCCAACGATTTCAGGACGTTATTATGCCGGCGATGATTTATGACTTCGATATGCCTTTCCTGTGCATCACCGAATCTGTAACCTATTATTACCTTAAGCAGTATAGTGATTTGTTGATGAATATCAGCCACGCAATCCCCAGTGGAACAGCGCAAATGTCAGTTGCATTCCTGGACTATTTCATGCCCAAGAGACGATCTAGACAACTATCACTAGTGCTAATGCAATTTGGGTTTGGACTGCGAGCCATACAGACTGGATTTGAATTTCTCAAGTTAATATCTGATTATTGTCTGATATTTGATGAATACGTTGAATGTCGCTCTTTAATAAATTGGACAACATTTCCATGTTAAGTGGGTATAGAGGGCGATGCAGGATATTGTTTAAAATTGAATGATTTGTACCCTACTCTGAAAAACGTTAGTACAGGACGGTTATAATTAAACAGGTGTTTAGAGCTCTGTAGTACAAACTGTTCGATCGAATTCTATCAAATTGTTATATTTCCTGACTGCGGGATTTTGGTTTCTCAAATAAAAGTATTAGTTCAAACATTTCCCATTGGGTTAAATTTAGTGCTAATGTCACTTCTGTATGGTTATTAGGTAAGCCATTTCCATATGGAAGCGATGAATGAAACCTTAGGGTATTCAAAGGGTTGAAAATATATTCGATTAATTTTGATTATAGACAAGTCAAATGGTGCTTACAAACATGGTGACATGGTGCTTATAAATTCTGATAGTGTCGCAAAAATGATCGTATACCAGCAAACCAATCAATGAAGCAATATCCTGATAGCTCCATATTCGTTAAACTAGGAAGGTAATATAGAAATCAACTTTTGAGTACTGTTCTGTACCCAAAAGTTGGTTTCGCGCTCTTATCACTTTTGGCTACACAAAGGCTAATTAAGGAATCTTCGACTTAAGATGGATTCCGAATCACTACGCATCCATGTTTTGACCGAGTTCGAACTTGGAGCCTTATAATCAAGGCCAGAACGCTAACCACTCAACTACGAGGCTAATCCTCTGCACTCGAGGAACTTAATCGTAAGAAATCTTTGCGAAAAGATCCTCTGGTAATTAGTAATCGCAAGAAAATTATATATTCTCAAGAAATGATTTGAGAAGACTTCTCGAACGGTCAGAAAAGTTTTTTAATGCCCGACCACTGACCTCTTCGGCACTAAAAGGGGCGAACTGTTAGCTATTTGTGGAGGAGTAACCAGTGGGTGAGCCGCCATTACTCTTAACAGAAACAATCACCCACATCAATGAGCTTACAAACCGAGATTCGGACGCGGGACCTACTGGATAGCAGACAAAGCTATAATCACTACCAGTTAGGCTGTACAAGGTCAGAAAAGTATGCATCCCAGTTGTGGTTAAATTTGGTTCAATAGTACCGGCGGGGTAGCTAGCATCAAAAGAACTTGTAATCTGAATCTCCTGGAATTCCTTTATATACCAAGTTACTCAAAGTCTAAGGATGACAGCTTTGTGCGAAAAAACTCTCCATAATGATCTTTCCCCGGAAACTGGAGTTGGAGATCATCAACAGCAACCCCTTCCATAGGATCGGCTTTTCTCCCATCCGCGATATTGAGCTCCGTCCCGTCGTTCCCTCCGAAGCTTTCAATTTCAACAGCCGATTAAAGGGAAGTCTTTCACCTACCACTGTGGCTGGCATCCAACAAAGATTAATGACACCTTCGCATGTGCGTGACGTCGCTCGGATGTGTGTTTGTTACCCACACACGCCGGACTTTCGATTTTGCTCCAAATTTCGTTACGCGTGTTTCTGGTGTGGGATTGAAGATGGACGACGTTTTAATACGCTTGAGGTATTGATTCACGGGTGCAAATCGGGTTTTTCCGCCAAGAAAAAGAAGCTGGGTTGCAGGGGGAGAGGCAAAAGGGGCTGTCGCTCAGACGTGCGTCTCGCTTATTGATTCCTGGCCGTAAGCGAGTAGCTAATTAAGTGGAATCCGACAAGCTTGTACTTAATGGAACTCGTTGTTCTGCTGCCAGAGCGAATGGTCGGAATGTTTGGTTGACGGTCATAGGGCACCGGGAAAGGGAGTAGAATGGCCTTATTGCGCGGGAGTAGGATTTTCGAGGCTGCAGATTACGTTCGTACGTCTTCCCGGCGATAATGCAACTTTTGAGGAAATAAATATGTCAGGTTGTAGTCGAACGGTAACTGGATTGCTATGGTGAACAGGAAGAGGGGCACAATCTTGGCCAGAATTTGTTTATTTTACAAATATATATACAATACCCTAGATACATGGAGATATCGCACCATCCATATTGGACCTGGGTACCAAGACAAATCACAAATTGGTTTTTAATCAGTCTGACAATAAATTGGCTGAAATACGCTTGGGTAAATGTGAAAGTAATTGAAAGGTTTTAGTTTTTGAAGATTAATATACATACACAACATCTTACTAAGTTGGAAAAACATAAAAGTATTACTAAATGTTTTTGTTCGAGTGTTCTTTTCCCTGTCTTCGCGAATCCGTCGTCTATTGTCCCTAACTTTTTCTTTAAGAAAAGTGCAGTTCCGTGTTTAATTATAACTGCACTTGCAGGTTTTACATTAAGATCTACGAAAACTTGACTGCTCTAAAATTTTCAGAATTCAATATTTCAAAGTTAACTTTTCCACTAGATTTTTTTCAAAAATAAAGATGAACCCAATATTTGTGGCACTTTCAAAATTGTGTTATCCGGTATCTGACAAAAGAACATGTGGTGTGAAAAGAACTCAACTCCACCAATTTAATCATCTATCTCGGAATCTTTAAATTATTTGACTTGTATGTTCCTCTTGGTATCCTTTTTGGGCGAAGACAGGAGTGAATAAATAAACTATTCAAATCCAAAAATTGACATTTTACTCAAGAGTGAGAACCAGAACATCAACAAGAGGAACTTATAAAATAGGCATCGACACCTTTATGTAGGAGTAAAACTAGATAATAGGTGGATCACGTAATAATGTAAAAAAATGAGAATCCGAAAAAATGCAAAACTTAATTGGATACACTGCAAGATTTTTCTAGTTAACGGTGATTACAGGCGAAGCATAAAATTTTTAAATTCCATCTAATATTATTATCTTTCATACATTCAACTTCATCAAAACTTTTGACTATAGTGACCATAACCTCATTCTCCTTTTAATCGTGGCGTTTGGGTACTTTAATATTCAATATATTACAAGTTTTTACATTTCTAAAATCTATCTTTCACTTGGTTGACAAATGAACCTTAGATAAAGTAATTTATCTTCTATTGGGTTACATTCTGTCATGTGTTTGGGGTAGCTTGTCCACTTTTGGACCTTGCGCCATTAAACCTAAATCAATCAACCAACCAACGGTGATTACAGCGAATAAAATAACCAATAACCAATTCGCAGCATTAGAGAAATCGACGGAAACAACCTAAAACTGAAATGCCCTCTTGAATTAGGCAATTTCTTTGTCTCCCTTTTTTAATTTTCACTTTTACCACTTCAAGAATTCAAATGGAATACATATCGATAATCGATATTTCTATCGTCTTAAACTGTTCGTTTAATGTCATAATTACTTAGAAATTCGTATATATTTTTAATAGTTCCTAAAAACCTTTGAGGAACAATCCCATACTAATGTGGGGATTTGAACAGTCAAGATAAGAACAAGAATATAATCCTACCAAGGAACGTTGCCACAACTGAAGAATCGAGATCGAGCAGTCGCATGGCGAACACTCAACAAACCAACAATCTCCCTCCTGCCGTCTTTATCATAAAGATAGCTCGATTTTTTACTTATCCGTCTTCGCATCGGCCATTAGATAGGCCCTTAAACATTTATAAATGACTAAAACCGCTCCATCGTGCCAGCATTGCCAACAAACATTTACCATAAGACATACTTTTACTTGTTGCTCCCATTTATAAACGTTTATTTCTACCTTCTCTTTTTTGAACAATTCATCACCTGTTTAATCAGACTTGTTGGGTCACCATTCACGTTTTAACTTTTGACATCACTGGCTTGATATCACATTTATAATGCATCGTTTTAGCTACATTTGATGTTAAGAATTTAATAGAAAATAAGTTTTGGATAACCGCCTTAGTTGCAATTTTCTTTAGTTATGTAGTTTAGCCTTCATAATTTGAGCGTGATCTGTTTTTATACATTTCATCTTTAACCGTGTACCTTTTGTTCTATTTAATCTACACCATATCATGTTTAATGATTACCCGTTTTGAAATCTTTTACTGTTGATTGGTCTATTTTAACTTTTTATCCATTTTATTGGTTTGTACTACATCTCGCGTTTGGCGCAATTTTTGTTTTTAGGCCTTGCTCCATAAAACCCAAACCAACCTTTTTTGGGCGGCACTGCTTGCAACGCTAGGTGTACTTACTCTTTCCCCTAATATCTCATGAGCAGCTTCGGATTCAAATCGTACTCCACATCCAATCATAGCCATAGACAAAAAAGTAGTTTTCAGCGTGGATAAAGTAGATACAGCAATATAACAAGAAAAATCGATATTTCTAACAGGCATAGATATTGGAGTCGTAATTACGGCAATCGTTTTAACCTCTTCAGTTCTGTAAAAAACTTTTTAAAAATTATTTTATCGACTTCTAGCTTCTGAACCCGCTTTTACCTGAGTTTTTGCTGCTTCAGACAAACCAAGTAGAGTCTGTTTCCTCAGCAGCGTCGTCGAACAGCTTTTAGAGCTTTGTCCACTTCACGTGCTTGCGTCTTTCCTCTTTGGAATGCTTTACTGGTGACAATCTAACGTTTTGTGTTGATTCGAGTTTGATTGAGATTTAGTTTCTTGCATAATGTTCTATCTTAAATTTTATATTTATGGTTCTGAGGGATTGACGTAGTGAGCTGAAAATAGTTGTTGACCTAGAAATTCTAGATTGAATAATAGCTGTCCTAATTTCATGACGCCAAACTCAGCGCTGGGGAGTTTTTGTTGCCTTCGGGAGAACATATTTTCTGCTTTATATTTTAGAAGATACACGAAGACTCGGAAATAAAAACAAATATTTAGTTCGAAAAATCATGTCTCCAAATGAATATAATGATTTGTGGTCATTGCCCAACGTGGATCAGCGATTTTGACTTATGTTCTCTAATTCTGCGGTAAACCAAAAAATATATTTACATTTTGCTGATTTGATAAAAAGATAGGTATTATATTTTGTAAAAAATCTGAATTACAGTAGTTTTTTTACCTAAACATTTTGCTTTATAAAAGACCTTTTTGAAAAAAAATATTTACGACACTTTGTAATGAAAAATAATGCTCAAAATTATTTACTGGTATTGAAATAATTTGTAAATATAGTCAAAAGTTCAAAACTAAAAGTTTGGTTTAAATGAAATAAATCTTACACAATTTAAACCGTTTCGCCATCCATAAGGCATACTACTGAGCTCCTTGTGGCGCACCGGATGAAAGTCGTTGCAATAGCTGAATGAGTACAGCCGGAATTAACGAATATACAATTAAGTTTCCAAGGTAAAAACGTTATTCTCTTAACCCCAAGTGGTTTTGACGAGATATCTCGTGCATCAAGATCTGACTAATTTTGCTAATAACGAGGTATCGAGTCATCAAAATTTTGGCAATTTTTTTAATCAAGATTTGGTCAGTATTCTAATGACGAGATACCTCATCGAAGACAGCCACCAGGGCTAATGTACTTAAACATGTACATACATCAGGAATGAATGGGATAAGACGGTCAATTGGAATTCACCATGAGAATCCTCTTCCCCTTTCTCTTGGGGTCGTCGTGGCTCAGTGGGTATGTCCACTAGCAACCTTCAAGTTGTAGGCGGAGCAGGTTCGATTCCTGTCAGGTGCATTCCTCTCTGGGTGTATTTCTCTTGTCAGTAAAACTTTCATTGTGTCTTACTTGATGTTGTATGTCTTGTGTCTGGCGTAGCATGGCCAGATATGGCCCTTGCGCCATAAAACCCCCAACCAACCCCTTTCTGTCTGTCTCAGTGCTATAAGCATACTTAATTTTTATTCTATGATACATTTCTGCGAAAACTCGTCCTTCCCCCATCCGTTTCCGAAACGACTCCCTCTATTTCTTCAGGAAGACGGGGAGAAAAGTTTAAAGAATCGGAATCCGGGTGGCTCGGAAGCGATTAAAGCGACCGAGTTAAGACCTAAACCATGTCTTTGCTCTAATCGATTCCAGCGAATCTCTGAATACCCCAAGTGGTGCTGCCGGCCGCCCGCAATTGCCGAGATAGGAGCGGTCCATCCAATAAAAGGGAGTGTTTTCCCTCCCCAGCTCCCTCGTTCTATAGTCCTCCCGCATCATCTCTTCCCGGCTTCTTACCCTCCCCTACAGAGGTCTTGTGGCTTAGAACACTTGGGTGGCACTTTTCTTCGTTTAATTGTCGGAGCCTTTTGTTCCGAGGGTTGAGATTAAATTTGAAATTGGGAGGCTTGGAAAATATGTGGAGAATAAAATGTTATCACTTTTTGGTGCTGCGACTAATCTTATTTTTCAAATCCCGTAGTGTCTACGTGTTTTAATACTGAATCTGAAGTTTTTCTGACACGGCGAGAGGGCCGCGGTTGCCCAATTGGTAGAGTCGCGGATTAGCAATCGGAGGGTTGAGAGTTCCAAACTCGAGCCAATCAAAGACAGCTGTGTACATAGGGCTGATGCACGTTAAATCGGCCGTGGAGTCAAATGTCGTCATGTTGGCGTGGTGAGGAAGTTTTGAAAATGGGGTGTCAGCACAGATGTTGACCTCGTCATCTAATGGAGGTTCAAAATTGCGTGGTGTTGTCCTGGGATCTTTCCCTTCGGGACTGATTGCAGACCGTCGCCAATAACCCGTGTTGCACCAGTGCAACGTAAATTCAACTACCTTACCTATTCAAACGGTTAAATCACGTTGGCGTGATGTTGACCTCGTTATCTGACCGTGTTTCGAAATTACGAGGTGTTCTTGGATCTTTCTTGATTTCATTACCATTGACGAATTTAAGAGAACAGCATTTTAATTCAGAAAGTAAAATCGTTTTGAGTTAGTCACTAAAAAATCGAGGTTTCAATATATTATTTAAATTGGTAGAAAGGGTCACGGTAGTTGCTCGTATGCAGCAGGCTAACATAAACATATGCCTTACTTTTAAATTTGCGCAAGATACAATGATTTGAAACCGAATGAGTTTGATTCTTAAAGTTTTAAAAGTATTTAGATTGATCATTAAATTTTAGAAGTGAACAACTTAAATACTTCAACTGTCAAAAATTTGAGTTGTCCTGTTACAAAAGTTGTAATATACTCTTTATTAAACAATAATTTATTTTAAAATTATAACTAAAACCACAAGTGAAAATGTTTTGAATAATTATATAAAAATAAATATAAAATTAAATATTAATGATACATTTAATTATCTTTAAAAATTAAATGTATATAAACTTTTAAGAATGCAAGATAATCACCAGTGAATAAAAGCAATAAAAACTGAAAATTGTATTTTCCCTTCGAGCATTGTTTCTCATATTTAGTTTAAAGTTATACTTTGCTACTTATTGCGGCTAACCCCGGAATTAACGTGAAAACATTTGTATCATAAACGCGTTGCATAATTTTTGTAATATACAAATCTTTAAAATATTTATTACTTTGGACCAAATGACTTTATTAAAAGTTTTTTAAAACGAAATAGTTTCCTCATTAAACGAAATGTTGCAAACATAAAGGACTTTTAGGTAAAGATACGGAAATGTACGTTTTAAAAGCCAACTTTCGTGTTAACAGAATGGAATTTTCAAAATATAATTCGATGTCTTTTACATATGCTAGTTCATTTTCAACTAGGGTCAGCGTACAGAGCCCCAGGCAACCATTTTAATAACTACAGCCCTTAAAACAGCGCCCATAGATATCGAAAATCCGAACAGCAACTACTAGAATTTTTCGTCAATCCATTGAGCCGTGTTCTTACTGCACCCAGACTTAAGCGACAAAAGTACACGATTTGTCTAAATTATGAAATTAAAATGGTAAAAAGTTATAATTTTCCTCTGCATATGCTCAGAATCGAGCCTTCATTATTTTGACAAATAACTATTTTCACTCGGATTCATTCGCAATTATGGTGCTTTCAATCTTAAACTACACTCATGTCCAAATTTATCTTTACATACCCAAAAATAATGGTATTCCATGAAATATTACACCCTACGGTGAAAACAAATAAGTTTTACGTTCACAATCCTTCTCGACTTTTTTTTATATAAATACGAAAACGGACATAAAGTAATGAAACTCTTGAATTCTCTTTTTCGCCTCAGAATCGATATATTCGAGTTCTGTCTCTTTAAAACGGGAGTTGTACATTTTTGAAGAAAATTACTTCCTTTCGAAATGGAAATGCCTGAGCACTCTGGGCTCAGAAGAAAACATTTAGCAAGACACAATGTTTTTCTCGGTATATACATTAAATATCCAGCTGCAATTTATTATCTTCATTTGAAATTAATCATCTAGATTCTCTTGAGAACCGGCTGCCACTTGCTTCTGGGGTGGGTCGAAAATTCTTCGCGAATTTCGCGTAATCGTTCTTAATTTATAGCTCATTTCTCGTTCGGAGTTTTGGATGTCTGTTGCGAATTGTTATTTGTATCAAATACTTGTAGGTTTTTGAGTGGCATTTGGGTTTAATTTTAAAATGAAAACACTCGTTGAAAACTTAACTTAGATTTAATATTGCTAAGGTTAATTACATATTATTTCCAAATCACAATCGGAACCGCCACACAGGCTTCCCACAAGCGTCACATACGCTTCCATCGATGATTATCTGTTACATTACTGCTAACTTGTTATGTAATCACACAGCTATCGCTATCTAATGGCTATATACGTAGTAAACAGTTAAATGACATAATTGAAAATCCTACATACTTAATAGCTATTCGGTAAATCATACGTATTTAATCACTATTTCGACCCAAATGTCTTTGGAAGAATTTTTAAGATATTTAAATTTCAGACCAGAAACATTCATGCCTCCATTTTTGCTACAGGTTCTTATTAAATGCGTTGTTTTGACGTGAATACGTCATTAAAATCGGTATGGAGGTTATCGGCAGAAACTTGCGCGTCACGAAAAGTGTTATCTCAAAGCCCCATAACTCCAGGGGAATCAGCCTATGGGGATAAATGACCTACCATCGTGTTGAGGAAGGTGGGCCGCGTCGACCAGGTTGACCACTAATCCACTCCCCCCTCTGACCTTTGTACCGTGGTGGGGAAATGAGTCACATTTCGGGCACACATACACTGACATGTTTAACCGCTGTAACTTCAGTTCTAATCGACGTGTCGTGGCGAGTGCGTGTTTAAATTAAAGAGAACAAGTTCTCTACAATTCCATTTGACTAGTAGACAGTTTAAATCATTTGTGTAAAAATTGTCTGCAGTGGAAAGTGACGATGTGTCGAAGATTTCACTATGAAGCCAAAATACACTAAATTTTAATGCATAGGAAACGTAAATAGGTTGAAAGAGCAGTTCAAGACGAATAAAATGATACTAAGTCTAAACCTATGACAAGTACGGAGAGATCTAGAGCATACCGAAGAAAGCAAGGAGTAGACCGAGCAGTCGCGCGTACGCTGCGACGTCGCTGGACCATCTAACGATCTGCCACCACGCTTGGAAACACCACCATCGACCTTACTTTTGTCAGGAACATCAGCATCGACACCATGCCGTTTGTCTCGTACTTTAGCTATCAGACCACCCATCATCCATAAAGTCGGCATAGAATACTAAGCATTGCCCACACTCTAAGCTTCTCGAAAGTTATGGAGAATCTAACACTAGCTCGGAAAATTGAATTTTTACGCTGGAATATCATATCAACATGGAGTCATCTCCTGAAACTGAATTTCTAATTTTTTCCTCTTCAATATTTAAAAATGTTTTATGAATATGCAGCGATGGTTTCATAGTCAAAACTTAATTAATCTACGAAATTTAGGATTCAATTTTGAAGATCGGGTTCCTCACACAGTAAATTGAAGGCTCTAGATTAATATAAATTGATTTTTTATGGCACAAAGGCCAAGGCCATCTGGTCAGGCAATGTTTTTTCATCAACTAAATGGATATACACAAGGAAGGTTTCTACTAACACAGAGAAGAGAGAAATACACCTTAGGTTATTCGCAGGAATCGAACCTGCACTGCCTATAGCTAGGAGGCTGATAGCGCAGTGGGCAAATCCATTGAACCACGGCGGGATCCCAACATGAATTGTATATTTGATTCAAAGTGTATTTATACATTTATATATAGCCTGTACTGCTGCATCGTTTTTAAGTCTCCGTGCAACACGAGTACTATGTCTACTCTGTTCTCTAATCCCTAATTTTCCCTTTCATGACGTTTTTTACTTAAGGATGTCTTGCAGCTTGGCCAAGTGTGGCCCTTGCACCATAGAACCCCCAAACAGCCTAGGTTATACATTAATAGATTATACCCAGCATTTCTCCATTTAATTAAGTAGAAATTGAGTAATTGTATGCTGCAGACTAGTTGCGAGATGTCGATGAACAACTGAGTAGTGTTTGAACGGAGGATATGAACATCACATAATTACTTTCAACGATCATTTCTTGGTTCGTCTAAAGGCGTAAATTCTATCCCTTTTTCTTATACTTTTATCTTTAACTTTTCTACTTTTTCTCTCTTTTATTCTATCTGGATAGATCTTGATGGACGAGATATTTAATCATTAGCAAAACTGGTCAGATCTTGATGGACGAGGTATCTCGTCATTAGAAAAATTGTCCAGATCTGGTTTCGTCATCAAAAAATCGTCAATATCTTGATGTTGAGATATCTCGTTATTGGCAAAATTGGTCGAATCTTGATGGTCAAGATATCTCGTCAAAATCACTTGGAGGGTTTCGCCAAGCCAAGTAGCTTTCTGTTGGCAAAACTCAAATAGACAACTAAAAAGATTGGTTTGGTCTTCGAGGTCGCAATGTAAGGATAGGTTTTAGTTTCAAATATCTTTATCACAAAACTGGTTCTTTGTTCAACCGGGTCTAGGTTCGAATCCCGCTGTACTCTAATTTTCGTAGAGATACGGAATCTACTTGAAGCAGTAGGTCTAGCAATTCGTGTAGCAAACTAATTGACTAGTGACAAACCCTTAAGAAAATAAAAAAAAATAATTTCTAACAGATAAAAACTTAAAATTGGCTCCTTTCTCTAATGTTCCAACTGTCTCACATGTTCTTGGATCTAATTGTCTGTAAAAGAGCATGTACGCTCACTTAATTTTACAAACAATTGAATTTTTATCTAGCTAATGAAAACTACTTAATGAAATTTTAGAACAAAGCTAGTTCTTTTTTAAACACTTTTTTTAAAGGTTCAACTTTTTTTAATCCTTTTATAATCATTTGTAGTTTTTGCCTTCAACTCTTTTCACGTGATTACATTCGTTTCAAATGTTTTATTTGAATAATGGAAGAATTATAAATTAAGGTTTTTATATCAAGAGTTTAAGTAAACTTTTTAATTACTCAAATTAAAACTTAAATGGTATTGTTTATGTATCGTTAATGGAATGTAAACTAGCATGACGTATATAACGGGAATAAAACACTTGTTTTAAAAGCACTTTACAACCAAAAATGAACGAATTAAAACGTTCATTTACAGCTCATTTGAATCACCTCATTGTTTGCATCCTTGCTTTTCATTTTACTTTAAAATTTCCTTAAGCCATTGGGTTGTTTCGATTACTTATTCATAAAATGCCACTTTACGGTTATCAAACGGAGGATTACATAACAGAATTCGAGAAACGTTTATCTTTATTCTTTCAACTAAGTATACACTTTTAATATTAATTTAACGGAGAAACTATACTTAGTAAGAGATTAAGAAACACCTCAACTTCATGGTAATTAAATTTCTTATTTCGTTCCATTCCTCGTGTTTTCATTTAATTTTTTAAAGGAAGTTAATTGTTCGGTGAAAACAAATGAGTTTTTTTCATTAAAACTGCAGAACGTGAAAGAAACGCTGGGAGTTAATTAAATGTCAATCAAATTAATTGCATCCTTACACATTTATCCGCGTTTTCCGCCTGTTTTCTTAACGGAGAGTTATTGGAAAGTTATATTATTAATAACAGAAGCAAGTTATTAGCAAGTGAATAAGTGACATTGCTTATGCATTAATCACATTCATTGCAAAGGGAATTTAAGGTAAAAGTAATCTTTCTTAAACTTCAGCTTTACTTTTAATTATGTTTATTGTTTTTCTGATTCTTTTTACTTTTGTGAAATGCTTATGCTTTTGAGGTATGACAAACATTTAATACAGTAATCTGGCGCAGTTTGGCCAGATCTGGCCCTTGCGCCATGAAAAAACCCAACCAACCTAATACAGTAATCTTCAATATGGAAAGTTAGAGGCGTTTATTACCAAAATCAAACCGGTGTTTTTAAAAAATAAGTGCTTTTACATTAAAGATATATTAAAAGAATGTTCTTTGATGGACTTTAAATTTAAATATACCCGCACAATATTTTAGTTTTTCGAAAATATTGTCCCTAAGAGAATATTCCGCCATAGATTACCGTTCCATATTTAGATTAGCAACCGTTGGAAAAAATACTCGTATGTTTTTGACAAGCATCCAAAAGTCATTCGTGTTCCGTTGTGTATCTAAACAGCAGAGACAGTTTATTATATGGGTGAATCCATTCAAATTCAGGCAATAAATAATAAAATGTTCACCATCTTTGATGTTTCTTTAAAATTCCATATATAATGGCCAATGACGTATGTTGAACTATGCCACAGTTATTTTTTACAAAATAATTTTTTTTGTAGAAATAAGGCCCTTTGAATGCCGATCAAAAGTATCCAATTATGCTTCTCGAGTATCGCTAAGCGCTTAAAATTTTGCTACGCTTAAACTATTAGTGTTTTATTTGTTAAACTTGTTTGTGAAAGTAATCTCCCAAACAAATCTATTTAGTATCTGAAGCAACTTCAAGGATTCACAAGAGACAAATCAATTAAGTGTAGTACTATTGAGGAATGCACATGAAAATGTTCCTGCAACATTAATATGTAGTTTTTAAATGGCTTGTAAGTTCACTCCCCTTTGGAAGTTCTTCAATGATCAAAGTTCATGCGATGTAGTCGGCCTCTGATCACACAAAAATTCGATCTCCGATTCGATCTGACATGAGAGTAACTTTTCAAGAATAGAAGAGGATTGAAAATAAGTTATTTATGAATTGCATTTGTAAAGTTCAACCTTGAAATGGGCATTTATGGAAACATCTGTTGAATGTTTTTTAGTTCTATGTGGAGAAAGAACGGGCTAAGCACTCGCTGAATTAAAAAAAATTTCTAACTTATTTTATCAGTGTAACTAATATTCTAATTTGAAACTTTTGCTAAAACTTTCAAATAAATAGCGGATAATATGATATAAATTTCTAAGTTAAATTGAGTTTCTACATTTTTCTTACCTATGCAGTTTTCGGGGTGTTTTATAAGGATTTAGAGGTACTACATTTTGTGCTATTAGTACGCTTTGCATATACTATCCAAATATGTTTTAATATAGTTATAGGAATTTATTACCATTGGTATAGTATTTTAAATATGTAGTTTATTACTGTCCCTTTGCATCAAAACAATTACAGTATATTTTTAAAAATTTCTTTTGTAGCAAGGTCAGCAACAAAACTTTATTTGTTTATGAAATTCTGTGTGCGTGGTTAATATATAATTTTGTATTAGATGATTTATTCTAATTCAGTAAATACTGTAAATTGTTACCCATTATATTTGGTTAGCGGTGAGTAAAAAGTATTTTTAAGCAAATACAGAAAGCATATTTGGTGCAAAGCACTGGTGAATAAAAGGGAATCCCTATAAATTTAAGGATTTTGAAAACTTTCGTCCTTTTACAGGGAATTTGACATGCGCTTAGGGATTTTTCATCCTCCAAAAGGGATTTTGAAGGTATTTCATAATCTTCTGATAGCGTCAGGTTTCCCTAATAGGGTCATTACGCAAAATGATTTATTTAAGCTTAACCATAAGAAAACTGCAAAAAGTGCTTATATACACTCGAATAGTACCTGTATATGTATTTAGGAACGTCGAAAAAAATATTCAGATTTTTTTAAATGGATTTTTTTAGAAAAATGAATTTAAAATTGATCGAATTGAAAAATCTATATTTTTAATACTATTAGCCATTCTAATGAAATCAGCATCAATATTTGCTCTAAAGTTTTACAATTTTTCTGAAAAACAAAACAATTGAATTACCTTAAATACTTTAGGAGATGCGATTTTTAAGTAGGTGATATACACTTAAAAATATTTAATTTGTGACGTCACTTTCAGACCCATATCTCAAAGAAATTTTTTGTTGAGGAGATTATAAAAATGTTGATTCAAGGTGGCCCAAAATGTACCTGTGCAAAATATCATTCGATTCGGAAATGGTGAGGTGCACAGCCTTGCCTGGATTTGAATGGATTCAACCCTTACTATATGCATTTAATAAATTAATATTCTATTGTGGATGACATTTGTGTAGATGAATTTGGTTTATGGTGATATACTTGTAAACAAACTACCCACATGCACGATGCAATCAATAAGAGTTTAAAAAGTCCTTCCTATCTACGCCGTGGCTCAGTGGGTTTGCCCACTGCGCTAGCAACATGCGAGCTGTAAACGGGCAGGATTTATTCCTTCCTAGATGTATTCTCTCTCTTCAGTGTCAGTAAAACGTTTCTTGTGTGCATATGCCAATTACTTGATGTTACTTGTCTAATGCTTGGTGTAGCTTGGCCAAATATGACCCTTGCGTCAAAAAAAAATCAATCAACCAACCTACTGATCGTATTAATGTTTTCCCGAAAAATAAATAAATCCCAAAAGCTTTATATATTTTATGTTGCGTATCATTTTATATTGAAAGTTAAGGTTTGTAGCTGTTTTATAAATTCATCGTTCTAAATAATGGAAGGGAGGGAAGTCAATAAACTATTTGCATTAAACTAGTCGTAATAGAATAGTTTTTGTCATCGCCTGCAATCCAACAGTGAAAATGTTACACTTTAGCGTAACAATGTCATGTCTGAAACTAAGCATGAATTTATTTTAATTTAATACCACACATCGCATTTTGGAAGGGTTTGGTTTGTGCCATTCTATATTACATTTACCTACATAATCATCGTGTACATTACACTGATTATAATATATATTGCCTGTGTACTGTCATACCAAAATGCATTTCCTTATCTATAAATCTAAGTAATAATCCTTGTGTAATTAATCTGTCCCTCTAAATATTCACTACTCTCATTTCCAGTCCATTCATTTATATTCTCTCCTTGCATACTATTTCCACAAAGTAAAGTTTTATCAGCATTAAATATTTCCCATGACGACAATTCCGCAGTTTCTACGGTTATCAACAGCTTACTAAATTACGGACGGCATTGCCAAAACTACTGAAAGTTAGTTTTAAAATTAGTTTTAATGATTTGGGGCCACAAAAGCTTTTTTTTTGTTTTAAACTTTTAGTTTCAGTCCTTTTGCTAATTTAAATAGGTTTCAAACACTTACTTTATTCAATGGATAAACCCAAAAGTAATAAGTGGTATTTTTTTGTTCAAGGGGTAGTTAGGGGAAAATTTGAATCGCGTATCAGATCACGTTCATTGCTTTTATAGGGCGGAATGGGTCACGTGACACGGTGATGTCATGTGATTTACATCATCTGAGAGAGGAATGCCTGAAAGTTGTTGGGATCGCCTTGACTCTGTTTACCACTCCGCTAGCAAAGTGGAAGTCGTAGGCGGTGCAGGTTCGATTCCTGTAACTTATCTTGGGTGTAATTGTATCTTCCATGTATGACGTTGTCTATTACATGACGTCCTGAAGTTTGGAGAATGGGGTGCCAGCTCAGGTGTTGACCCGTCATCTGACCGTGTTTCAAAACTACGAGGTGTTGTCCTCGACCTTTCGGGATTAATCCCAGACCGTCACCCGTTGTTTTGCTCCAGTGTGACGGAAATTCCACTGCATACATACCTATCCTACGTATTCATCGTATCCATTTCCGGATCTTGCGCCATAAAACCTAAATCAACCAACCAAAATAGTGGTCTTAACATTGATAAGTTGCTTGTTCGTAAATTGTGAAGTTTCAGTTTCCTGAGTTGGTCGTCTGTACGAATAAAACTTTCCATGCTCCAACAAATTCTTCACTCCTGTCTCCAATGGCTAGTAGCGCCGACACATTATCTAAAATTCTGGGAGAAATTTTCCCCCAGGAGCAATATAAAAACTGCGTTAACTTGGAGACTATTGACTTAAAATATTCATCGCGCCGTAGATTTTTATGAGGGGTTTCGAGAAGAGAATGCATTAGTGCCAGATGGCTTTGTGCTTGCACTGGAAAAGTTTTTCAATTTCTTTTATGTCTTGTATACTTCATGACTCGATGGAAAAATTCTTCTGTCTAGGAAAAATCAGATGAGTCAGAATATCAAATTAAATATTGTCTCTTAGCGTGATTAAGATTGTACTCAGTATTAGCATATATTGAATATTCGACGTCAGTTTGCTGTTACTAGTTGAAATTTTGTTTAATTTGCGTACATGTATTCTTATTTTGATACAGGATTACGTTGAACTCCTCGGATAGTATGAGGCAACTTGCAGCTGACCGTTTGTGACAAAATTAGGTCCCGATTGAAATCGTTATATCATTAAAAATACCTGTAGGACAGTAATCGTGTTAGCATATTTGGAAACAGCAGGGAGTTTACATAGATTTTACTATTGACGCGTTTTTACTGAATATATTTTCTATCTGTTCCTTTCATCAAGTCTAAATTTTGATTTTATGCTGGTTGATCAACGTGTTTTTTCTCAAATATGTTTCTAATGTTGGAAAACGTTCTTAATTTTCTCTTGTCATTTTTATCGTGGGGAATTTGAATAAAACTAATTCCTCACGATTTGTTATACGTTCATCCGTTGTAATTTTATTTTTTATCAATGACTACTAGTTAAACTTTAAGGCTTACTCAAAAATTATACTTTATCGTGATTCTTGAATTGGCTGTCTTATTTTAGCTGGCATTTGACGCAGTTTGTCCTACTTGAATCTTGAGCCATAAAACCCGAATAATCAAGCAACCAATTCGCATCTTGTCTCCTCTTCCTCCCCATGGGCAGGGGAAATGATTCAAGATTTCAGGGTATGCCGCCGCGTTTGACTCGGTCTATCTCGGCAACCGTGAGCTCAACAAAACTGCGCTCACTTTGTCATGTGACCCGGTGAATAGTTAACAATATCGGTTTATTTGGACACTGAACTATTTAATCTTAACGCATTTCAACTCACCGATCGGCAAGTCGTAGTCCAAGCTCCAAACCGATGCCTCAATCAGAACTGAGCCTATTTTGTTTTTCATCCGTTTATTATTTACATGCGATCTAAAAGTACACCAATTTTCAACTTGTATGACATATTTACAACTGAGAACCAGCTAATTTATCACTTTAAAAATTATCTGAAGTACTTAATTTCATTCAAACTCAATTCATCAAATTACGTTGAGAGTGTAACTCATTAAATTAGTATGAATTATGAGCGTGGGGACTTTAAAAAGTTTCCTCATTAATCAAGCTTCGAAAACAAAAAATTAATGAAATAATTAAATCATTAAGGCTGCAAAAATGCGACCTTTCCAAGGAAAGTGACGCAAAATGGAGATTTTTTAAATTAAAAAACAAGTATAATAAACTAGATAAAAAAAACCACGGATATATCAAGAAATATGCTAAAAAAATTTAATGAAGGTATAAACGAATTCTATAAATTTCAAATTAAGTAAAATACTTCTACCCTCACTTCTATAAACTAAATTTCTTCATTTCTGTCCTGATTATGGACGCTTTGCTCCACCGGAATAGCTATTGACCATTTTTTAAAAATTTTAATCTTTATTGGTCATATTTTAGAGTTAAAAAATTTGGCGAAGTAAAATACTCACACACAAAAAAGCTTCTCAATCTTGATTCTTCCGTAAATTTTACTTTTTTGAGTAATTTAACTTTTGTTGAGAAGATGGCGATAAATTGGGTGTTTCATCATGGGAAGTATTTTCAGTGCAAACATATCAGGCGGAACGTGATGGTTTTACTTTTGCTACCCAAATGCTCTCGTTTGATACACATCGGTGCTAGCTTAAATATTGTTTATCGCTGTCTGGCGAAGTTTTGCGTTTAATCAAATTAGCGATGACCAATCAACTACCATAGTTCAATTCGGAATTCTTTATTTGGAATTTTTATTGGAAACGTGTTAAAATCTTATTCGTAGACAAACCATCGACCTAAAGAAATAGACGGACCATGTGGGCGGAGTCATTCGTAAGATCTCTGAAGAGTAGTGAATCACGTGAACTTATGAATCACCTTAGCCGATTGGCTGTCGAATCGCAGACTAGTGTTTTTGATCATGGTGGAAAATCACTTCAACCAATCAATAATTTAGGATTCATACTTTTCCCCACAACCACGTGATATATCTTCAAACCGAGCAACTGGAAGAAATAACATGAAACTGCGGGTACATGCTCCGTCTATTTCATTTTAAGGTCGATGAGACAAGCCAAGTGACGTCACTCGGAATACATGCAGGAAACCCATTCCGACGCAGAAACACTACCGCCATCTACTTTTAACCTGACAGAAAATGCCTATCATACAGTTTGTTTATTCATTCAACAACTTTCAAATTGTATATTTTCTTAAAAACCTTTTATAAAAGACCCAAAACACCCACCAGATAAATAGTATAACCAGCTAGTTCATGCAGGCAACATGAGGTTTATTGTCTGATAAACAGGGATCGCGACCTCAGCATGCCCAAACGATATTCTCTATTTCTCTCCATCGTTTCTTTTCACAATTACTTGATATTGTCTTGTGTTTGGCGCAGCTTGGCCAAATATGTCCCTCGCGCCATAAATACAAAACCAACCAACTGTGCAGGCAGAGCAATCTTAAGATTTGTGATATTAAGCTCCATACGCACTGAAAATACCGTCTATAAAAAGTTCAACTTCATTGTCGATTCCGGATTCAAAACTGCTTGCCGATTCAGCAGATTTGTCGAATTCAACATTGTGTTATAAGAGACATTTTGCATTGATGCAACTTTACTGAATTGATTACTATCCTGTCGAATGGCGTCGATGTGTTACTCTGAATGGTATTGGACAAAAATACGAGAAACTTTAAACAAGTTATTTTCGACCGTTGTACATGAAAAACTCTCAAGTCTTCATTTACTAAAGCTCTTGTTTCAAAATTCCGATAAACCTAACCGCCATTGGTATCGAGTAATCAGTTCTGCTCTCTTATGCAAATGACCGAAGGGGCTTGCAGTGTTGACTTTGTGAAGGAGAGAAAGTAACATTCTTGGGATCTTCACTTTAGAAGATGCATTCGGCGCAGTCATTGAATTTCAATGAATTCTATTCCGTTGATTACTGTGTTTCTTCTCGTTAGAACCGGAGTTCTGCCGCTTTGGATTCTCAATGGGCGCCTAATTTCCCTGGGTATCGTAGGAAACCGTTTTTGTTTGGAACCGATCAATCGGGTTTATTGAATTAGGTTCATTAATTGGGAAGATTAGAGCTGGAATGCATTTGCTGTTTTGGTTTAAACTCGAATTAAACTGGGCCAACTCCTTTGTTCATGATTGTATTTTAAGTGCACGATGCTTTATGCTTGCCAATGTCACCAGTTCCTCTTGGACTTGGGGTAAGTTCAATCCAGCATCGACAGAAGCAACCGTGACGAAATAAGTTTAGTGTAGAGAATAAACAAGTAATACGATGGCACTTGGTTCAAGTTCTGAAGACTTACATTTAACTTACATGGTAAACTTATCTACCACTATAAAAGTTACAATGCAGTAGTATATATAGAGTGTAACCTATCTCCACCATGAAGTACTTTTAGGTGGACAAAGTTGCAGTGTCTTCCACAAGTTTTGCTAAATTGGTGACTGGTGAACTTGATTATGAAAATGCTCACCTTCAAAAATAAGCATGATGACGCTTCTGAGAAAAATAACAGATGGCACTTGCAACATTCGCCACGCACTTCTACGGATGGTCCACGTAGAGCAGATGAATTGTTAATCCGATTCCAATCATTTTCAACTGTTGTATGAAACCTTCTGATAACAGTTTCGATTCTTATCACGACTTCATTTATCGTTGCCACTCAGCTTTCTCTTGACATGGTGCTTCATACTCGGCTGCTAAATGCAACACAGGACAGTCCATGGTCTCGATTATCCATTGCACGACCACGCATGCGGAAGTATACCCGTCTTAATATAGCTCTCACGATCTCAAGCAATTGGAAATCCATCAATTGGTGACATCAAATTCAGCGGGTGCTAAATTCAACGAAATGTAAAATTTATTTTGTTACTGCCCATACAGTTTTGTTAAAATAGTCGTGTCAATGGAAAAATTGAACCTCGCAATGTGTCTGAAATTTGTATTGTAAGTATAGCATCCAATAATATTAGTCAGTAACATTCATTCTTATAACAATATTGTCTTCGGTAACTCAGTTATTTTTTTGACAATTTTGTCATATATTTAATGATATACTTCGAGAATCTTCGCATAAGCTAGTTTTTAGTCTGCAGTTTGAAAATGGAAGTCAGTTAAGTGTCAAGTTAACACATCTGCAATTTTAAAGCCAAAATATATTCTTTTTACAAAGCAAAACTTAATTTTATGAGTGCTAGATTTAAAACTTGTTTTCATCTTAAACCTGGATATAATGTCTGATATAAATAATCATCACCATTAGACAAAAACTCGAAGTGCATCTAACATGGTAGATTTTGATCATACTTTTTCCTCTTCGCCTAATGGCTCTATAAAGCCAAAAGCATCTAAATGAACTTGGGTGTCTCGCTTCAGTTTTGATCATCGCCATTTACAAAACTGTTTAGAACAGCTGTACTTATGCAAGAAAAATTGCTCACACGTTACATTATTCTCCAATTAATATTTTATAGTTATGCTCGTTTCTAAGAAAGATTATAATTTTTCACGACAGTATCTAAAAATGTATGGAATAAAAAGTAAAAAATAATTTATACTTTCCTTCGACAATTTCTAAAATACGATTAATTTTATAAGCGATTTATAAGATTCCAGGAAGCTGAAGCTTTTCGAAATCATGACAACTATTCAAATAGAAATTTGAATATTTATCATGACGTCGATCAGTTCTCTATCTGTAGTAGACACTCGAGAAAGCTTAAAAAAGTTCGACGTTTGCCTGTGTTTAGTTAAATTCTTAATATTCAAAGTTGATCAGTTCTCCATCTGTAGTAGACACTCGCCCAAAAGCTTAAGGTAATGGTAATTAATGTCGCACTGGAGCAACGTAACAGGCTAGTAGCGACGGCACGGCATCAATCCCCAAGGGAAAGACCCGAGGACAACACCACTTAATTTTGAACCATGGTCAAAATACCTTCAGATCCTTAAGGAATTTTCGCGGTTCACCTTTGTTTAGTTAAATTAATATTAAGAATGTTTTTTTTTCTTAATAGCAGCTAAAATTACTGTAATTGTATTTGAGTGAAATTCTAAGTGTCAGATTTTATTGTACATTTCCTTGTTGGTTGGTAATTTAAAATATTTTCCTTTCCATTCGGGCAAGAAACATCAAAACCATTACAAAATATATCTGGGAACACGATAAACTTTCAATAAAACAGTAAAGTGAACTAAGCCTAAGTGGGACTTTAAAATACTGCTTTGTAAAAAGAACCAACTATATAGTCTTTTATAAGTAAAATGTAATTATAAATAGTAGTGCCCATCAATTCCCAAATTATAATAAACAGTTATGTTCTAAGTAACAAAAATACTTTCAATTCAAAATTCCAATGATTTTTCTGTAGATAAGAAGTATCTAGTATAAATGTTAAGAATAAAAATTCTTTCAGTTGCAACCAGAAACAGATGTTCAGCTAATTTAAACGACTATCCTTTCAAGGGAATAACTAGAATACAAACAACGTACATTTCCCTCAGGGAGCTAACCAATAAATGCAAAGCGCTTTCACAGAACTCGCATTTTTTGCTTTCGAATTCTTTAGCCAAAAACGAGAGCATCCGAGACTCATTTTGGGAAATCAAAACACTACAAAAATGCAGATTGGAATTCCGGATTCGAATTCAAAATCCGGCCTAATGGCTTAGCAACGGAATGAAGACCCTTAAAGTTTGCCCCAAGAATTGCAAAAAGTCTGCAAAAGACCGTCTGGAGAGAACAAATGGCTGGCAAGCCCGAAGGAAAAACGAATAATAGGAGTGTATATTTTGAAGCAACTGTAACCGTGTCTCTAATTCCCGACCCGGCAAGCATAAATTCTTTGTTCCCCTACGAACGCCATTTGTGTTAATAACGGTCCGTTAAAGTGGCATTTCGAACAAATTAGGGAATGGGGAGATATTCTTTCTCGCTGCTCATTATGCAAATTCCGATGATTAATTTTATCGGCAGTGATAAGAATTATTAGGTTAATGGCTGGCTAATTTATGCAGTTTGCCTTGTGTTAGCAGAATGTTTTGGATTTCAAAGCTGGAAGAAATTTTTGCAGAGCGTCACTAGCACAATTATGTTATGTTTAGTTTTATACAAAAAATTGAGTGACGTTGATTTTTTTTTTCGTGTTTTGTTCACAGATTTTTTGCTTCATGGTTTGGATGTTTATCTGCACAAGAAATGTTTATTATTTTCGATGATGCATTCATTAAAAATATATAAACATACATTATACACCAAATTTGCATGTGAAAGAAACTAACAACCGTGCACTGTAAAATCTCTATTTCACTAACGTACGTGGTATATAAATCTATATTATTAATTTATTGTTTGATGGTAACAATGTATATTCACAATATAAAATCGATCGTTACGGGATTCATTTGCCTATTGTGCCGCTTTGTTTAAACATGCTTGATGTAAGTAGTGGAGCTGCATAATGTTGCTGAAACCACACGAAAGAGCTCGCCACTAATGAAATTCTTCAGCAGTCTGATTACAGAAAGCAAAGAGAAATCTGTAAGATAGGAATCAGCTCAGATAAGAAAATATGAGCAAAAATTTTTATCGTCAAAAAATGCTGAATCGCCTTTGAACAAGTGTGTAGTGACGGTGACAGTTTGCTACCGCCATTTACACGAAGAAAATTAAATAACATAAAAACCAAAAATAATTTATTGCACAAATGCAATACAATGAACAAGCATTAAGCAAGGCAAGTAAATCCAGACGCATATTTATACAGCTTGTAGATCTCGGTCACAGTTGACAAGTTAGGATTTGCATTTTAATTTAAAAGTTTAAAAAAGTTTGATATTTAGTCCTATTTTCTAAATTTCTGAGTTCATCCAACCAGTCTGGAGTGGAGAGTCGGGTGCCACCATAAAGTGGATGGGTTGAAATTTAGGTAGACGTTCAGAATCTAATTGTGGTAACATGACCAATGTGTGCTTTTTCCCATGCATTTTCATCGGAAATAAAAATTAAAAACCAGTAAAAGTAAATGAAATGCTGTTATGTTTTCGGGTAACTTTATTTCACTTAGAGGTATGAAATGCATTTCTGTGAATATGAATACCATATTCATTACAAATGGATTGAAATAAGATGAAATGTGAGTAGCGACATTTGAAGGTATGATCGACTCTTCTATTCATCATATAGGATTCAAATAAAGTAATCATATTTGAGTAATGGCACTCATTATAATAGATATAAGTAGTTAAACTAGCGTAAATTCGATATGCACACGTCTGCTAGTTGTAAATAAGTCATTACTTTGCAAGGATATTGCATTTTGTTGCACCATGGGCTGCAACTGTCAAAACCATGGGCTACAGCTATCAAAAACCATGGGCTACAGCTATCAAAAACCATGGGCTACAGCTATCAAAAACCATGGGCTACAGCTATCAACACTAATACCACTGGTATAATCATTTTAATAACCGAAACAAGCTATGTTAAAAATGTTTTAGATTTCTTATAAACATCGTACATAATCCTTTACATAAACAATATAGCAATGCTTTTTTCTGTTCAATTCACATCAATAATACTATGTTAATATCTTAAAATTGAAATTTTGCATGTTTAAATTGTTGATAAACTGTTGCAACGCAAACAGTTTGGAAAAGTTATCCATACTTATTTTTACATAACGTCCCTTGAAGTCTTACTTATTGGAAACTGCTTAGACAAACAGTCAAACTTCTCGCCGAATGAAGAAGAGTAAGTAGAACGTGTCACTCTAATTAGTTTTTCGCTCGAACTCTAGTGAAATAATCTTAATAAGCTCTGCTTGGAACCTTTCTTATTTCAGCTCAAATATCACAAATTATTTCAATAATGGAAAGATTTTTTTTGTCTACGTCAATGAACGTTGTCCCCCTCAAAGACTAGATTCATCGAACCATTCCTTAATTATTTCTTTCAATGCGAAAAAATTAATCCCAAATGCAATTTACTTATCCAATTACCTAATGGGAGAGAATTGAATTGTGTTGTAGGTTTTTCGTTGTCAAAAGCTTCAGCATTAAAAGGACCGGGGAATATGTATTATAAAATTAAATCCGAAAGACTGGTTTTCACCTCTATTCCTTAAATTGATTTACATTGTTTTATAATTTTAAATTTTTTTGTCGTTTGTGTTGTGTTTAAATTTATTTTCAACGAAAGAATCAAACAAATAGAAAAAGCAATGTCGTATTTGTATAATTATTCAAATTTATGATTTATTGTTTAAACTTTTTTTAAACTTCGATAGGGAATTTACAAATTGAATAGTGTTATTTATATTGATTTCTAACGAAAATAGCATAGGCAGACTGCAATCTTATAATTGCATCAAACTCAAAACACTGAAGAATATTTATAAAAAACCGTAATATGTAATAAGTAAAATTGTAATATCACCATGAAGATATTTGTAATATATTTACTCTTACCTAAGTATTTATATTTGTGGACTTCCTTTCAGTTTTCTACTTTATAATTTTATCGTCACCCCTAAATATCAAATCTATCTCCGTAGACACGTAAAAAAATATTTTATCTCCATATCTCTGGTTCTGTGCATTAAAATTTCTGAAAGCATTTGAACTTTCGTTTGGGTGATAAATCTAAAATCGTAACATATTCCAATATGCATTTGAAATTCATAAGAAAACAAACCTCCCATCTTATATTTCAATTCTCAATTTTGATTTTCTTTGGAATAGTCCCTATAAAAATTATTTGATATTATGCAGATTATTTTTCTTGGACTTATCTTTGATAGAATAAAATCATTCAAACGTTCTTTTAGAAAAACAAGGGGAAACTATTGATATTTATTCGTTCTCCACTTGCTGAAATAAAAGTGAATATTTCAGATTTAAGCTGCTATAAAATCTGTTTGAATCCAATATTTATATTTTCTTATTTATTATATATATTTCCTACACAGTCGAAATATATCCATATAGGTAGATACTAAACATCAAAACCTATTCGAACACTTCTTATTAAAAGGATTTAAAAATTGTCATTTCAAGAAAAACAAATTATCTTTTCTACCCCAATTCAATTCCTTTTCTGCTTTTCACAAATGAAAGCCATTGCTTGTACCAGATTTCGGAATGATCTTTTACTTCTCTTTATTTGACTTCACTTTTGGGAAAGCATTAAGTTTTCCGTATCTTATTTTTATAAACTATTTCCGTTTGATCTTTATCATATATTTAACTGGAAATAAAACCTTCTGATAATCCCGTAAGAGTTGTAAAATAAAGCATTGATAATCTTTAGTTGCGAAACGAAAAATATAAATTGTAAAAATTTTCCAAGATCGCTTTCAAGATGAATTCAAATTCTAAACCCATAATTCATTTTATTCGAAAGCATTTTAAAAGTATTATACGTTTCACTATTCAGAAAAGTTTCAGTTACACTAATGAAGCGTCTAAAACCTGAACTTCACTCAAGTAAACGCTGTAGATTATGTCTATCAGTGATCAATGTCTAAAGTTTCGTACACATTAACATCAAACTTTGAAAGTTTAAACACAACTGTCAAAGAAAGCAACTAAGGAAGTATTTTCTTAAAATGTTCTCCAGAACTTAAGCGTTTGATTTTTTTTAAACAATGTTTATTGCGATAAGATTCTTTAATAAATTATCAATAAGTCTCACAAATATTTTGAGACCAAGATATATTTAGTTATCTTTTAATATTTTAGATGATTTAATCATGTTTAGTTTTGTAGAAGTATATATTCTATCTATATACTCATCTTCTTCTTATAAGAAGAAACTAACTCCTAGTTTTATCAGAATTTGAAAAATCCTAGTTTAACAAATATACATTTTATTGTTTTTAATTCTTGATTCCTATATTACTGAAGCGTCCTGATAATTTCAGATCAGTTCTAATGTTTTAGCTATTCATTGTGTTTGTAAAAGAACGGTAGTTATACCTATAGTTAATAGATATTTTAGAATTCGATGTGTCAACATCAAATAATGAGGTCTTTTCTGTCAAGCTAAATGTAGGTGGTGTTTCGGCGCGATACCTGTTTACTGTACGTAATCCGAACATGATGTCACCTGGCTTGTATAACAAATATGATATCAGCACGTCGCTCCAAAGAATGAATTACGAATTGATATATGATAGTTGGTCAACACCCCTTAGTTTAAACGCCAAACGTCACCAAAGCTACGATAAGCTACATTTTAAAGTTATCCCGTTATGTATCATGCGAGAGTATTTGGACAGCGATAGTGAAATCTTCAAACCGTCGGGTTTGTTTTACACTGAAAATCCTGCGATAGGTTTTCAGCACATTTAAAAATAACGCGCAAGTAAATGTTGTGGTTGAATTGTTAAGATTTTCATTGTTAATTAAAACATATATCTCAAAATATATACTTTAAAATAGTATATTCTAACTAACGTCATTTACATTATTATTTTGCATTTTAAGAACAGTGAAGGCATGGATATACTTGCAAAACAAGTTAATAGTATGCTCAAGTTAAATGTATTTTACCCTCTAAGTAATGCAGGTCATGTTTAGTTTTGCTTCAAGCAAAGCTTTTGATATTCAGGTTATTTGTTTTCATTGAACCAATACTTCAAGCTTTCAAAATTTATTTACACACCTGGCTAATTTTTACGAGAGATTTTCAGTTTAAATAAACCAAACAGCTCGAAGATTTTACTTCTGTCATTCAAATGCTCTCGTATGATACATACCTGGGTTCCTGAAAATGCGGTTTATCGCTGTTTTGGTGACGTTTGGCGTCTAATCTAATTGCCGTTGACCAATCAAATTTCATACATCAATTCGGAATATATTATGAATTTTTATTGGTGAAGTGTTGAAATCGGATTTCAAAAACAAGCCAATTGACATTACTTCCAGAGTACAAACAGGAAACACTTAAAGCTCCTGAAACACTGCTGTCACCTATATTTAGCTTGACAGAAAGTTCCTCGTAATAATTTCCGTTTATTAAATGTCTGTCAATGATTAAAAGATATTGTTTATTTAAATGAAATGAAACTCTTAAAACATTACTATATCAATCTACTACTTGTGTGTATATTAGAAATTCCTAGTCAGAACAATTTTTAACAAGCAAATCTGTAAATAAGCGAAAGCGGTAACTTTTCAGAACCCTTATTTTATTGCCTATGTGACTTCTCTTTTTCTGCGATTACTTACTTTTTCCGGATCCAACTGTCACTAGATAAGGAAGGAAATGGAAGAATCTTGCCTTTCTGCTGCGCCGGAATTTCCCAGTCGAAATTGAACGTAACGCATTTCGTTAGATTTCCTATTCCCATTCCCTATTCCTATTCATGGAGTTTTGTATTGAGTTACCATATATTTCTAGCCTTGGTATGCTTATTCAAACGCTTTTATGGACCTGAAAGGGGCACTTGGGCAGGCATTATTTCTTGCGACCACTTCTGGTTTTGAATTTGGCAGATTCATTGCAAATATGCTACACCATTTGTTATCTAGAAATCGGAACTGGGTATGCATTTGAAGGAAATTCCAAAACATTCTTGTTCGCTGAGTCAAAAAATCAGTTTTTCCTCGGATCCACATTTTATCAGTTTCATAAAGTTGGTTTTGCGAAAAATATCCAAAAGATGTCTCGGATAATCATGAATATCTTTCCATGACATCCTGATACACTGCAGTACGTGGTCAGGAATAGCCATGCTGTTACCCTGACAGTTGCTAGTCAGGGTAAGTCTTTTTTTCTGCCACTTATTCCATTGCTTTGGTGTGACCATTTCTAAAATGCCAGTTCTTTACATTAAGTTGGCTATTTATCCAGGTTTTCGTTCTCTCTACCAATGATGGAGTAGCGGTAGCCCGGTTGGAAGGGTAACGGATTAGCAACCGGAGAGTTGCGAGTTCGAATCCAACCAAAGACCGTCGTGTACAAAGGGGGCTGGTGCACGTTAAATCTGTCGTGGCCTCAAATGTCCTCACGTTGGCGTGGTGTGGAAGTTTGGAGAGTGGGGTGCCAGCTCAGGTGTGACCTCGTCATCTGACCGTGGTAATTACGTGGTTTTGTCCTTGGGTCCTTTCCCTTAGGGTTTGATTTCGGACTAACGACAATAGCCCGTTATGTTGCTCCAGTGCGACGCTAATTAAAATACCTACCTCTACCAATGATGTTGTGGTGCCCTATCCCAGATTCTTTTTTGCATAACTTTTATATATATAATGGAACTTTCTAATCTATCTAATTTTGAACAACCCTTTCGTTTTCAAATGCAAGTGTTATATAACTTGTCAAGGTATCCATGTACTATATATTGCGTGTTAATCCCCAAGAAAGTTGTATCTCCAAGTTTGGTCTGGAGTTAACAGTTAAAATGCTGTACGTGTAAGTATTTGATGCTTCATAGCACTAGACAAGTTGGACTACGCTCAATCAGCGGTTGGCTGAGTGTTCATACTATTCAGCATTGTGAATTATTTGATACTTTCTACATACTATGTAACAATCATCCACTCGAAAAGACCAGACTAGGATATACTGCTTTTTTGACTAGCACAGTGGAATGAAGGTCTAATTAGTCCTCATAGCTAAAAATAACAGTAGCGAATAACCAATCAACCAAATTACTTTCATCAAGGTAAAATCATTCAAACAACACACTATTTTTTACATCATTCATTCACATTAATTGAATTCTACTTCGAGGGATTTGAAGTGTCTGGACGGATCTTTCGTTCCCAGACCGCCGCCAATAGGCCGTTGTATTGCACCTATGCAATGTTAATTCAACTGCCTACCTTGAAGTGTCTGGATTCTCGGATTTAAATGTCTCATGTGATGGTAATGCTCAAGATCTCTCGATCTGGGAATATCCCGATGTATTGCTGCAGTGTGCGACGTAAATTTAACTACCTACCTTTCGATCTGGGATTTGGATGTATTGGTTTTTGACTTTTAAAGACAAACCTTGTTTAGTATGTATATTAAGACAGTAACAAGAAATCATTTAATGCAAAGTGAAAACGCTGGATTTTGTAAGGGGTTCTAATCATGATATTGTACTCTATTTCATACAACTGTATAAACATAAATTTAGGTAAAAGAATAATACATGATTTGCAACACATCAATGGTATTGTTACAAATTTT
This sequence comes from Meta bourneti, assembly GCA_933210815.1. Classification (NCBI taxonomy): domain Eukaryota; kingdom Metazoa; phylum Arthropoda; class Arachnida; order Araneae; family Tetragnathidae; genus Meta; species Meta bourneti. The sequence continues at coordinate 34,966,493 of OW119927.1, read as the reverse complement.
CCCACTCTCCAATAATGAATAATGGATAAAGAATCGCAAAATAAGCTCCTCTTTATACAGCCATCCATCACAGGATTCCGTAATACAAATTTGAACAGGAAAAATGAAGTACAACTGACAAGACTTCGCATTGGCCATACCCACTTTACACATAGACACTTATTGATTGGAGAATCTAATCCGTTATGCTCAACTTGCCATTGTATTTTTACTGTTTGACACATTTTGACTGAATGTGCAGCTTTTAATAACCATAGACAAATCAGATTTGGAATTTCAAATCCAACCCTAAAAACCTTTTGGGAAGTCCTTACAATAACAATTTGTTTTTATTCATCTGACATCGGTTTTGTGAACTTTATTTAGGTTTTATACATTGACTAGCTTCAATTCAAAATTGTAAATAGATAAATCTTATCAGTTTTTATATTGTCTAGAGTTTTTTGTCTTGTGTGGCACAGCTTGGTCATGTGTGGCCCTCGCGCCATAAAACCCAACAAATAAGCGTCAAACGCAGTTCTTTAGATACAAATCATCTAATAAAGATTGATCTAATATTTGAGGAAACAGTTCACGTAATACACAAGATTATATAAAGAAATAGATTATTTACAAAAAAATGCTTTTTCTTATGGTGAATCAAAGAAACGCATGAAACGAACTTGATAAAACTAGTTTAAAAATTTATAATAAACACTGAAATATCTTCAGTTCAATGGCAGATAGCAAGCCTTAAACTTCTTAAACCCGTCAAATGTCATACTTTTGAGGAAATGGGTTAATTTAAGGATTGGTTTGTTCCTAAGCTCTTTTGCTATTCGAGGGCTAATTAGATTGGGACTTAGGGCTTAACGAGGAATCCGAATCATCACAAACATCCATGCCAAGACCGAAGATTAATCTAAGGAAAGAACCATCTATGCGTCAATACTATTCCAAGAATATTCTACTCCAAAAAAAATTACTTTATGTTCACGAGTGGAAAATTCGTGCAGTTTATATTTTTCTCATCCCGGATCAAAATCAGATCAGTTCCATGATGTCCTTCCTGCGAAAAATGTTCAGAAGATATCTCGAATCATCATGGATGTCCTTCCATGACACCCCCTAAACACTGCAGTAAGTCACAGGGTAACAGCATGGCAGTCAGACTAGCCATGCTGTTACATTGCTAACAGTTATGACAATCAGGGTAAATCTTTTTCCAACCATATTCCAGCTTTGATAGCATGTACCGTTTGTATAACATTCTACCATTCATCATCATAATTGGCACTACAGCCCTTTGTGAGCCTTGGCCTTCAGAAGTTTTCCCCAGACTACCCTTTCCAGCCATGGATCTAGTTCTACATTCTACCATTGCTGTGTGAAATATTTTCAGTTGCCCAGTTGGAAGAGCAACTGATTAGCAACCGGGGGTTGTGAGTTCGAAACTAGGTCCGACCAAAGACCGTTGTGGATACGGGGGCTGGTACACGTTAAATCTGTCGTGGCTTCGAATGTTCTCACGTTGGCATAGTGTGGAAGTTTGGAGAGTGGGGTGCCAGATCAGGTGTTCTCGTCATATGACCGTGATTATTAAATTACGAGGTGTCGTCCTCCACCTTACGAGGTGTAGTCCTTCTAATATTTCCCTTCGGGATTGATCCCGGACAGTCGCCAATGCCCGTTTGTGTTACTCCAATGCAACGCGAACTAATTACCGACCTACCGAAGAAAATTTTTTTTTTTGCATCACACAGGCTCTAATCTACCTTCTAGTCTCAACGGAACATTACCATCCTATTCCCGTTTCTAATGGAAGGGCCGTCAGGGCTCATTGGGTATGTCCACTGCGCTAGCAACCTTCGAGTTGTAGACGACGCATGTTCGATTCCTGACAGGTGCATTCCTCCCTTGGTGTATTTCTCTCTTCTGTTTCAGTAAAACTTTCATCGTGTGTCTGTCTATTAGTTGATATTGTATGCCTTGTGTCTGGCGCAGCATGGCCAAATATGGCCCTTGCGCCATTAAGCCCCAACAAACCCGTTTCTAATGGTGTAAGTCGTACTACCCCAGATCCTAGATATTGCAAGATCTAAGGATTTCCTATACATGTAAAGACACAACCAGAGAAAAGAACTCTCTTGGAAAGGATTCTAAATTATGTCTCCTACCATCAAATACCCTCGGGTATCCCATGCACATGAAAATGCCTCCCCGTTCCGTTTCATACAAGAGCAAAAATAAATACATCCTCGGTCTCAATCAAAACGTCATTTCCAATGCCGAAGATAGTGCCACTGAAGTTTACATTTAGTCCTTCAAATTCAATAGTCATGTGATATTGCTAAGAGCCAAAAAAGCTTTTTTCCGTTTGTATATCGGTATCACAATTCCATCCAAAGCGCATCTCTCCGGAAAGAAATAGCGGAATCTTTTACCGGAAGGAAGCAAACGTACCGGAAAAGTCGGCGATTTTTCCTTTTTTTTCTTTGAGAAAGCTTTGCAAGTATGAATTCGCGAACGCATCAGTGGAATTTGGTAAAACAGCCGCATTGACTCTTCGGAGAAGAATTCACAGTTCGATTCGAAAGGACTTGGAAGGTTGTTTTTTTTGCGAAGGAAAGCAGGACCTTTTCAGCTTCGAATATCAAATTTTCACATTTCGGTTTAAGGATTTCCTGATTATATTTGGAGCGATTGAAACTGGTTGGATGAAAATTCCGTCAGGAATTTGCTCACTACGTTGAAAATAAGACTATTTTGAAAAATCTAAATTTGAACGCCTTGTTTTTCAGTTTTTAATGTCTTCAGATTTCTCATTTCTAGAACCTGAAAGCCATGTCATGTGATTTAGTTTCTATGTTTTCAAGAATTAATATGACAAATATCATTAAATGCTTTCTTTCAACTCAGGAGTCAGTAATAGCTATAAACAAAATTTTACTGCCCAAATTGCTATACTAAGTAAATCTAATAATAGTGAAAAAAATTTTCAACATGCTTATTGTGTTACGCTTGCTTTGATTTTTGGTTACCGGATGTCTCAGCTGGTTTGTTAGTCAATACTAAGTGGTCTCAATCTTCTATGAGCAGCACTTGTAGAGGGTTTGAAAGATAGTTTGTAGTTTCGGTTCTGTTTTCTTCCGTTACTTGACGTCTTGTGTTTGGCGCAGCTTGGCCTAATATGTCCCTTCCTCCCGAAACTTTAGCCAGCCAACCACTTTTCTTCCGTCTGGTTACTTGCTTGGGTATTTTTTGTCATTTTGAGACAGTATTCTTGGTTCCAAAATCCTCCATAGGAGTTGCTCTGTTTGAAAAACTAGAAATGAAATATAAATTAATGTTTTCAAATAGGGTTTAAAATGTAGGGAAAAGTCGGTACTATGAAGATAAAACTATGAATTACAAATAAGTGATTTTATATCTTTGTATTATCATTTTGGTTGCGTAGAATCGAAAAAATTTGTTTTATTCATAAATTCAATTCGCACATTATTTATATGATGAGTAAAGCAAATAGTAAAAAACACTTATCACAATAAGAAACGTTTCTTTTACGAGGATACACTTTGAAATATGACAAAAATGGTTTCAGTTCCGTTTGCCGTGAATCTTGAGATTCTTCATAGCTAAGTTTGGAAAAACTGAAATAAAAGAAAATATTTCTGCCGAATGCCTAGCCCGTTGTGTTGCTCCCCCAGTGCGACGTTAATTAAAATACCTTAAACCTACCGCCGGTTGCCAACTCATACACATTAAAAGTTTATTTTTGTAACTGGAAAGTATTTTTATTCCATTTCTTCAACTCTAATCTGCAGAAATAAGTGTTTTGTGGTTTGAAATTTGTTTCAACATAAGTGGTGGAATTTTTTTTCATAAACGCTTCAATGTCTCATCAATAGAGCAAATAAATAAAACAGTTCGCATGGTTATACTATACGCTGTATTCTATATTGGACCAGTGTGCTTAGATTTGGCTAGAGCCAGGAATTTGTTCTGTAATGAATTTACCACCACCGGCATCCCAATGCACATGGCAGAAACGTTGATGAAATCAAATCTTCTATCATAAATTGCCTACGCGTTGATGAAGGCTGTTGCTAAAGACTGGCTGTATTCGATCGAGGATAGTAAGAGCATGCGATATGTACCAGGACCTGGAATACCCGAGGGTATTCCAGGTCCTGGTACATATCGCATGCTGGTATCTAAATCAAGTGTTATTGAAGATGTTATAAGAAATATTTTGGATCTCGAAGTTTATCTTCATACTATGGAAGCTATGACAAGTACAAAAATGACGTAAAATGCGAAAAATATTTGATCAGTGGAAATTAAAACAAAGGAAAGTAACAAGTAGTTTTGACTTATCAGATTTGACTTGTAAAGGAAATGTATGACGAAATAATTAATGATATCTGAATACAACCATAACAAATATATTGGATAGGTTGACACCTAATACATTTCCTGAATTTTAAAATTCTCTGCCACATGCTGACACTCGACATTTTGAAATAGAATGTATTCAACGTGCAAAAATAAATGCTTTCATGGAACGATAGTTATACACTGTCAATTTCTATGGGAATGGCATTTGTGGGATAGATTTTGACATTAAAATTCCTGAACAAATCTCTGCTGCTGCTAAGACAAATAATCTTATCTAGGACATGTGTAAAAAAGTATGTCCTGTCAGAAAGCACTGTTATCACGAGAACTGCTCCCATCACAAATTCTGAGCCTGTTACCGTAGAAAAATGTATCTTTACTACAAATTTCATCAAATATCAAAGATATGATTACATCTTTAAATATTGGCGCTATGCTTACAGGAAACTTTCTTCGGGACTGAAGTCATAGTGCGACTGGAAAGTGTCGATGTGATACGAAAGGATTGATTACTTCGATTGAAATCGTAGTTGCGGCGGTATAGTGCCACCCTGGCCCACAAATAATATACAAACTAAACTCCAGGCCTTTGCTATCCGTATTTACATTAAGACTTTTATCACTGTCTGCTATATCTATTTACTATCATGCCATACCATCAAATCAGACGTTCTTTAGGATTTAATCGATCAATTACCAACTACTTTCATGATTCTGGGTGACTTCAACAGCCACAATCCTCTAGGTGGCCAAGAAGCAAATTCATGTGGACTACTCATACAACGTCTCAGATGATAAAGATTTGCGTCCGAATGATGGATTCCGTAATTTCACATTTTTCATATCTCACCATCTCTCGCCCCTACGTGGAACTTGGTATCAGCAGCGAACTTCGAAACGGAAGAGGTCATTATCTTGTGACGGTTTCACTACCAACTTCCGTCTTTTCACTCCTTCGATCACATTTTAGAAAGAAGACAGCTGATTGGGAGATATACACATCCTTTGCTATGATCATAGAAGATATGGTTGAACAAGATGACATAAACGAGGCCGTGAGAAGTGTAACTAAGTTTGTTTTTTGAGCCGTCGAACTTTTATTCCCAAAACATCCGGAGATGTCAAATATCCCAAACCATGATGGAATAATAATTGCAGGGCAGCATGAAAACGTCCGAAAAAGTCCTGGGGCATTAGATTCCCTCCTTTTCAAATCTAATTTTGTTTAAGAGAGCAGGAGCAGAGGCTCAACGTGTACGTCGGAACACCAACGTTCACTCAACGTTTACATCAGAGCATCTTTTTATGTTCATGATTTCGTACTTCAATCTGACGTTTATTGTTTCCGTAGTTTTAATTAAAGTATTACTATGGGGGCTTTCATGTTTTCATAGTTTTAATATATTTTTAACTTGTTTGAATTTTTATTCCGTTTTTATATAATCTTTTTAAGTTATATATTTGAAGCAGCTTGTCCATTTTTGGGCCTTGCGCAAAAAAAACAAAATCAACCAAAAAATACCAAACCCAAACGAAAATTAAGCCAACCTCATAGTCACTCCTACTCAAAATGGACGAGCCTTGTTTCTGTACGCCCTTAGGGGCACATCTTAAGGTGTGTACTAGCACCTTAAGATGTGCCCCCAAGGTACCCGAACGATCTTTCCTTTTTCTTTTTGCCCTCGCTTACCCTTCTGCTTTTTGCTTTTTCTTTCTCCCTCATTGTATTTTCTATCTTATGTTTGGCACAGCTTATCCAAATATGGCCCCTGCGCCATAAAACCCGAAAAAACAACCAGCATGTTCCTGTACTGAACACCATCACCTAAACTTTATGTCTGAAGCAGTTCTCTGGTAGACAGACAGTAAGTACACAGATTGCAACACAATATCACTGCATTTGAATTGAGTTGTTACTATTGAAAATAGTGATAGCAACAAATAACGATTAAACATTAGTAATCGGGATAAATCATATTTCTCCATACAGAGCAATAAACAACAAGTAAACTCTGAACCTTAAGTCAGTGAAAACCACATCGATCTTCCAATGAAATAGACAGCATGTGGGTGGAGTCGCTGTCAGAAAGCTAAGTCACGTGAGCTTAATTGACTCGAACCGATTGGCTACTGACGCACAGACTAGTGTTTCATCACGCTGAATAATTACTTTAATCAATCAATAATTTGTTCTACGTTAGGGGATTCGTGCTTTTCCCATAACCACATGACATCTTCAAACCGAGCGATCAGCAGAAATAGCATGCAGTTGTGAGCTCGTGCTCTGTCTATTTCATTTGAAAAGGTCGATGGAAACCATATAAATACTGCAGTGGAACTTAAATTTTTCCTGTTGTATACTAATTTACTTCATTATTAATTTTAATTCTAACAGCTCAAGGAAAGACTTTAGATGTTAATAAAAGTTTTATTTTAATTCAATAGCTTTCTTACCAAGTTACGAAGGGAGTATAACTACGCCCCTACAATTTTCTATACGTCAGACACTCTTGCTATGTGACAGTCGATAGTGTTCCAATAATTAAAAGCGCATCTAAATTGCTTCTAAAAAGGATTTTTAGTGCAAATAATAAATATGCATCGCTTAGTCATTGCTTATCCTAACAGAAACAGTGGCCTGAATGCAGGTTACTTGAAAGAAAAATGCAGGAGAAATGTGAGAATGTATATAATCTAACAAGCATTAGAGAAACCTGTTTGACAGACCACTTAATCGGTTTCTTACTGAAAATACATGGGCATAAGAAACTAGAGAACTATATATAGGGAAATGTCTCCCACCCATAACTGGTACCAGAGAAAAACATCCCGAAGATGACCTGAAATTCAAGTGTGATAGTCAGACTGCCATCTCTAGACTTCCAGTGGACATTTGACACCAATTTCATTTTATCATGATTTTAAGGTTTTCCCTACCTGTCAGAAATGGAATATGAAGCAAGCCTCTTCTGATCACCTTGCTTTTGTCTAAGGTTGTCCACGGATAATCTATTTTAATCCTATGCTCGTATTGGGACTATTTGGAGATGCATAAACTCATGGACTTGGTCTAACTTGTCTAGACAAAGTGGGATAAGAAGCAACAACTTAAAATACCCAGTAGTACCTTGAAGATTTTAAGTAGAAAACAATCTCAATTCTCACAAATGTAAAAATTAGTTCTTTTTTAAATATATTTTCCGATATCACTGCTATTCTTGAGTGTAAGCAAAATCTGTTTAATGGAAGGCAATGATAAAAAATAGAGTACATTTACGCGTTTTCCTTTCATCCTATCTCATACTTATTCCGAAAGCTAAAAAAGCCGCACTAAATATCTGATAAATTTGATGATAAAGTATAAATGCCATAAAGTCTGTTCCTTTCACTAAACTGATAACGTGAGAAGCAGCTGCTTGATATATTGGAAGCGATTACTGCCCGTTTTCCACTTTGGTGTGTTTTGCTTTTCTATCGCCATTTTCTTCAAAGGAATGACTTATTTTTCTGACTGACATGCTGGTAGAGGGAAAGGCAATAAAATTTTAAAGCTGTATAAAGTTTTGATAAAATTGTTGCTGTAGAGGAAGGATAGTCTATTTTCAATTGCTTTTGTCTTAGAAGCTACGTCAGCAGTTATGTATCTTTATTAACTAATGTTTTATCCTGATTTCTATGTTCTATTTTGATACCTTGTTTCGATGTCTCAAGATTTCTAGAAATTTTATCTCCTGAGCTGGTCTACTTTTGGAAAAGAATCAAACAAAATCATATTCTCTACACGGTAGTCATTATGGTTAAAGTTTTAAAAGTTGAGAAATATTGCAATAAGAGTTTAGAACTAATGTTTGAGATTTATTTTGTAGTCATTGAATATAAAATTGATTTTCAAAAAATATTTTTTAATAGATAAGCACATGTAATAAAGGGGAAAATAAAAAGTGAAATGAGCTTTCCTAATTCAAAAATTATAACTAAATTGTATTTTTATATTAATGAAATAGTTATTGGTATTTATATTTGTGTTAAACGCTAATACGGTTTACAACTGTACTTGGTTTCAATGTTTTTCATCGTGACAATTTTTATACTTATCTGTGATGTTTCTTAGAATTTTCTTGCACTTTAAAAGGTGTTTGCTTCGGACCTATTTTACGTGTTGCTTAAACCTTAATAAAACAGTCGTCCTCAGCGCTCTTGTTACCTACTCATATTTCAAATGATAACATTTCTCTTAGAGGTATTTCAAAGTATTGTTGACAAACATTCTTTGAGTTCTATTAATTATAGAACTCAAAGTGACTGCAAACAGTTGTTTTGCATATCATTTTACGCCAAAATATAAAAATCGTATATAATATACAAATCATTGCATTTGATGTTTATATTTTTAACAATTTTAACAAACTAATCAGTTTTTCCTTATAAAATGTAACTAATTTCTTAACGAAAACCCAAAAGCAAGCACGAATGTTTTTTCTGCGTAAATTAAAGGCAAAAAAATTGTACACTTGTGCATGTAAAGAAAAATCGTGTTTGTATAACAGATGCTGATATTTTGTAAGCATGCAATTCGTATCATTTGCAGCTTCTAAACTCCTGAACACTGAATTTTCAATAACAATATAATTTTTGGACTGCTCAATAATTCGCTTAAGGTGAAAATTACTAGAGATACTTATTTTTTATCACTTCGGGAGCTTCCAAGTCCAACAAAGGCCATAAATTCTCTATAGGGTTCATATCTAGAGAAGTTACTGTCTTTCATACATGAAATAGCAACCACAATTGTAATGTTGAGAACATGCTCAGAATCAGTCGTGCTGAAAATTTATTGCATACGCCTAATTTTTAGAGGCAAAATATTTCGTAACCCCTTAATATTGATACAGGTTATATTTCCTTTGATAAAAAACAAATTAACTCAATTGTAGGTCATGCAACTAAACCAACAATGATCTCTACGTTTAATGGTAGCTTTCATATTTTTAAGAGTGAAGGGTAATGCGGGACTAGTCCAAACAAATCTCTTTCCATCTGATAGCATAGAACTTTCTCTAATCAGAAAACATTGCGATTTGCCAGATTTTCATTGGATTCTTGCTGTTACAAACTCAATCTTTCATCTGTTTTAACCTTTTTCATCTCGTAACTCATTAACTAATTATTAAAATTCTGCGGCACACCAAAAAGTGCATTATGTTTTTACCGATATGGCAAATAATTATAATTTTTCTTGATTTATAAAGAACAACAACCTACCATTTTCGCTCCAGAGGCATTAAAAAAATGTTTGAAACAATTCATTTTGATACTTTAATAAAAATTAATTCTCAATTTATTCATGTATTATCCATACGGTTATTACTTGAAATTCGTGAATATGGGCGACAAGCTTTCACTACAGCGTTGATACGCATAACATGTACGTCTTCTAAATAAAACACGGAAGGACCGGTAAAACGAGACTCAGCAGCGCAACTACTCTGCATCAACTCTGGCGCCGGCTCGCACAGGTAAAAAATCTTAGAATTCTTAAGAAAAAAACATTTTCGAATGACCATTTCGTGTACTTGTGTGTATCGTTTTCCTCTTTAAATATAATTTTTTTATAAAATTTGAATTCGTCTTTTATTTTTCTCCAAGCAACGACGCCTGCAAATACACTTATCAAAAGAAGAAAAATCAAACCCTTGAAATGAAATAAATCTTTGAATAAATTGAACCGCTTCACCATCCGTAAAATACACGCAGCACATCGGTTGAAAACCACTGATTTAGTGTGTTCACTCGTATGCCGACGGGTTAGCAAAAACTTTTTGTTTTGTAGATTCTGTAAGTCTAATAAAAGTATTCTTTTTACGGAACGGACGTATCAATTACGGAGTACTTATTCTTTTTATGGTGCAGCCATCGGTAACGAGAAGAGTCAATATCGGTGCCTTGGTTTACTTTACGGCGTTAACTATAAAAATAGAAACAATACCAATCCAAAGCAGGGGTCACTCTCGAGATTTACTATTCCACATCCAACAATGCCTTCTCCGAGAGAGAGGACCTAACCATAAAAAAATAACACTCCGTGTTGCGTGTCCGAGTTTTTAATATCGTGAGATTGAGCACCAGGTCACGGACATTTCACCGACACTTTCAGTTTGATTCCGCTAAGAACTGTGTTATCCTGGGGCCGGATCACATTATTTATTCACCGTAACGGATTCACGTACTCGACATCCTGTGAGATTAAAAGTGAAGATCCCTTTCAGATACCACCAGTATCAACCTTGGTGCCCTGCAAGTTTCTCCCCCCTGTGACTTCGTTACTTTTTTTTCCTAACATCTCACTCGATCTCTTTTTCGCTCTTCTGTTATAGAAAACGTGTGTGACATTCCGAAAAAGGACGCGTCCTCATTTGATTGTGTGTGTGTGGTGCTATCTTTCCCCCATCTGTGATAGGGGGAGATGTTTTTATGTGTGTGGTGTATTGGGGAGGTTGGTGTGTGGCCATACTCTTTGGCTACGCGTGCATGTTGATGCAGAAGACGCGGGATGGTTGAGTGTTCCACGAAATTCGATTGAAGTTGATTTTTGTTCCTTTTTTTTGAATTATAGGGTTTGTTTTCGTGTACGGAAGAGGAATTTTTGGGAGCCACTCTAAATCATCCCTTTTTTGACGGAGGTTCTTCGTAAATCGAATTTTACTCTGGAAAGGTAAGTGCTTTTGTTCATTTATCTGGTACCGAAATAGACATTGCTTGTGCAAAAATAAGTGATATAAGCCTCAGAGAGGCGAATCAGCAGTGGATTGGTGCAAGTTTTTTCCTATTGGGACAAGAATAAATAGAACCGGAAAATTACTTTTTCTCTGATAAGCTCAATTAATGGTATCTGCTTCACTTTGTGAAGATAAACATAATTAAATGAACATTTTCAATTTCGACTGACACTACCGAAGTTATGCAAATCTATTTTGAACAAAATAAAAGCCATTTTATTGATATATGTATAATTGGTTTTATATTCGGTTTAAAGATTTTATCTATCCCATCTATCTCATCTATTTAAAGATTTTTAACTTTCGGCTGCCATTTGGCCACAAAACCCAAACCAATAAACCTACCATTTGAGTTGAAAACTTTCCATTCTCCTATTTATTGTTTTTTATCCTTTTGAATGTTTTCACTTTTCTTATTTCCATGTTAATTAGATATGTAAATTCCAGACAACTGTTTATTGCTTGGATTTTAACTTTTTTAGGGTAGTGTTAATCTTGCTTTTACTATCGGAGATCTTGTGCTATGAAACCTAAACAAGCCAAATAAAACCATTAGACAGACAATCGAAAAAATTAGAGTTTGTTGTGTTTTTCCCCTCCCTTCGAGTACGATTTAGATCAGTATTCTCCACAGTAGCTACCCAAATTATCTGTCAAAGTATACAGTTTGCTTACAAACAATGGGAGAATATGTGCAATAACAACATGGTAATTCTTGATAGTCTTTAACCTATCAGTTCAGGGAAACTAAAGTGTGCTCTCATACACAAGAAGCTCGGGTTTCGTTGGATTCATACAAAAGAATTAGTCCGTTTTTTCAACTTACAACTTCAACTCTTCCAATTACCACAAAAGCGATGCCCTCTGGTTGGTTGGATTTTGAGTTTTATGGCGGCAAGGGCATATTTTACCAAGCTACACTAAACACAAGGCATGCAACATCGACTAATAAACGCACACACAAGGAAAGTGTTTACTGACCCAGAAGAGAGAAATACACACAGAAAGTTACTAGAATCAGACCTATGTCACCTACAATTTGCAGGTTGCTCGCGCAGTGAATAAACTGATTGAGCCACGGAGGTTTCTCCCTTTATGATATAAAGAAGAGTATTACAGATGACTATTGTATACTCAAATCCATCCATCCCTTTTTGAATGCACATTTAACCCTCCAAGTGATTTCGAAGAGATATCTCATCCATCAAGATCTGACCAATTTTTCTAATGACGAGGTTTCTCGTCATCAAGATTTTGCGATTTTTTACGACGAGATTCTGGTCAGTTCTTCTAATGACGAGATACCTCGTCCATCAAGATCTGGTTAGTTTTGACCATAATGCGATGACAACCCCAGGAGGGTTAACTCCATAGAGTAGAGATAGTGATCCTTATCTCTCCTCGATGGTTGACTCAAAGGAAAGGCATTAACAAGATGTCGACAATAACAGACCTGTCCTGTCATCCTCCCTACGTCAAACGCGTCGTCGACGGTCATTTTGCCCCAAAACACATCTCTGAACACGAATCTACGCCATTCAGCTGTCCAATTCTACCCATGCCAAGTCTTCTCTTAGCGGTGAAATCCTGTTAGAGGTGGTGGGCACTGCACGGAAAACCGGGTTTTCCATCCCAACCACAAGCAGTGTGCTGTTAATTGTTAGTGTGAATCCTCGAGTTGTAATGACAGGTCGGATTTCACTCCACAGTTCCTGACGTCCTTTCACATTATTCATAACCACCGTCTGTTATCGTGCTAGCTTTGGTCTATTGAACCATAATGCTGGTACTCCACAGATGCTATACCTTTGAATTCCATGTGAATATTAGAGGCTAAACGGATCATTTATTAAAGTTTCTTCCTTCTAAGTTGGGGAGGTAAAAATGACTTGTTTTTGATAAATGGAGAAAGAAAAATCAATTTGTATAAAGTCTTTTCATTTTAAAGTAGCTAAAAACTAACAAGGAAGAAAACTAATTTGAGCCTCAGTTGCCCATTTGGTAGAGTCACATATTAGCAAGCGGAGTTCAAAACTCGATTCAACCATACCGTCGTGTACGCGCTTAGTGCACATTAAATCTGTCGCGCCTCAAATGCCCTCGCACTGGCGTGATTGGTTTAGAGAGTAGGGTCCAGCTCAGGTATTGACCTCGTCATCTAACTGTGGTTCCTCCCTGGATGTATTTCTGTAAAAACTTTAATTGTGTGTATCTATATTACTTGATATTGTATGTCTTAAGTCTGGCGTAGCATGGCCAAATATGGCCCTCGATCAATCAACTGACCGTGTTTCAAAATTACGAGATGTCCTTGTATCTTTCCATGAAATTTATTCCGGACCGTCATCAATAGCCCGTTTTGTAGCTCCAGTGTGTAGCTGTAGAAATTCAACTTCCTTCATTGAGTAGTAAATTTGGTAAAATAAAATTTTATTGCTGTGGATTGGATTGGATTCGGGATTTTACGGTGTTGGGTCCAAAAGCGCACAAGCTGCGACGATTTTTATTGCCCCCCCCCTGAGATTCTCATCCAAAACCAAAAGTAAAAGTAACCCATACCACAATCATGTGCTTACTTTATACGTTCTCCAAAGACAAATCAGTTTAATGAGGCGATTCCTTTGACCACGAGTGTTGAAAAACTCACTAATGATCTCTTTAAGCTCTATAATTTGTCAATGATCCGTGAGGCCCTATCCAAGAAAACCAAGTCGGCTTATTTCTTGCAGCACACTCAATCACTAGACTCCGAATCAGCTTAGTAATAATTCTCTCGTTGTTCAATGAATAATCTCATTCAGTCAATTCTCATTCATAATCAATGAATAATCAGATTGAGCAGAAAAGCTCAATCTGAATTCATCGATTGGAATTCTGAAAGATCAACGTTTAAGATTCATGAAAAGGTAATATTTTAATAAATATGTTACGAGGGGTTCACACGCATTTAGCCTTTCTGCAACCTATAGTTTTACATGTATGCTTTCTAACCAGTTTTGATCTTGACCAATAGAATATTTCCTAGTATTTTTTCAACCAATAGATGTTATTTAATCATAAGTTGTATAAAAAGCATTATTACACTACTCGGAAATCTCGTGACTCAGTTAAAAAGGGAGGGTTAAAACTTCATTAATTATGTGAGCAATAAGATTTGATACTTAAGAACAAACCATTCTCGTCGATGAGGCCTGTGGTAGCCCAGTTGGAAGAGTAATGTTTTTGCCACCAGAGGGTTGCGAGTTCGAAACTCGGTCGTGTACACGGTCTAGGTCTAATTTTTTATTTAATTATATGTATACAATTTAATTGAAAAGCCGTGTGATGATGCCTTTGTCACGAATGTAATCTATATTTCACTAACGTAATTGGCACCGAAATTGGTATTTGTATTTTGACAAATGGCAACAAACCAATATAAGCAATATAAAATGGAACGCTATGGGTTTCATTCGATAGTTTTGCCTCTTAATTTAAATATACTTGATTTGAGTTATGGAGCTGCAAAATGTTGCCAAAATTATAAAGGACAGCACGACACTTTAATATAGTTCTTTAGCAATCTGATGACGAAAGGAAATTATAAATTTGAAAGATAATCAGGGTATAAAAACTCCAGAAAGCAATGCAGAAGTGTTTGTTACACTGATTTCTGTCAGAAATCAGTGGAAAAAGAAAATTGGTTTTAAAGCCAAAAAAATACTGAATCGCTTTGAGCAAGCGGATGGTATGTAATATTTAAGTGGACGTTCAGGAGGTGATAACACAGGACTGAGGGGCAGACTTTTTGCCACACCCTGTATTAGAAATTAGAAATACCACCAGCAAAAGTAGACAAACTGCAACTATGTATTAGATTATATTTCATTTGGAGGCATATGAAATGTGGTTATCCATGCTTATATTCATTATAAACAAATTTAAATACGTATTAAATGTGAGTAACGACACTGCCATCAGTGGATATGAACAATAAGAAACTAGCCCAGATGCTATTCGCTATTGTCTTGTTCCATTATTAAAGTGTAGCAAGGTGTGACACCGACAATAACGACTCTAACGTTAGGTATTTATTCTACACCTGCCTCGTATGTGTTTCTGAAAGTGAATTAAATTTAATTAAAATACCCCAACGAGAATTCACTTCATAAATGCAATCGAAACAACCCGAAATGATGACGCAGTTTATTGCGATTACCATGATTAATTCAGAACTGGGATAATTTACAAATTTCATTATTCTCTCTACATGGCTCTTTTAAGTTCTCTTTTTTCCTTGTTACAAACACATCTGGAGAAATGATAATGTTTGATAACCCTTTAATTCTAAAAATTATGTCTTTAGTACTTTCTCTTCAAAGACTGGTATGCTGTAGTGTAACATCGAAGGAGCTTAATTTTGACATCAAAATTAGTACGTTTATGGTAGCTTTAATTGTGTCGCAAGAGAAACCCTGTGTTATTTACTGTTCCTCCATGCACCACCAGTTTCCTTGGAGCGAAATATTAAACATTTAAATAAATTTAATTTAACTGAACATGGTTTAAGGAAATGTTATTTCTCTTATTAACTGCCTGAAGTAATGCAGAAATACAGGACTTTAACGTAAGTGGACAACTTGGAGCACATCGATTGCAAATCTTAACATCTGGAGATGCTAGAGAGGGAGAAAGTTACGAAGTGTATGCACAACTGTAAATGCGACTTGCCACGAATAAAACTATGCAGTGATGTTATTTTTGTGACAACATTGATATCCATTTCAAGATATCGCACTTGTTACTTTGAAATAGGGGCGTCGTGGCTCAGTGGGTTTTCTTACTGCGCTAGCAACCTGAGAGTTGTAGGCAGTTCAATTTCGATTCCTACTTGACTATCTTCTGTGTCAGAAACTTCCCTTTTGCAACGTTGTATGCCTTGTGTCTGGCGCAGCTTGGCAAATATGGCCCTTGTGCAGTAAAACCCCCAAACCAAACACCCAAACCCAGCCCAGTAGCAGAGCGTAGCACTTGCGCAGAGAAGAATTTTGATTAATTTCTTAAAACAGGTTTTGATAGTTTTCTAAATCATTAATTTTTAACTTGATTTATTCGTTGCTCTAGAATCATTCTTTCAATGCAAAAGGGCTAATTATACCGGGACCTATAGGTTTAATTATTCTTGGTTTCCCAACTGGATACATTACTGTTCCTAAAAGGGTAATATACTTCATTGTGTACACAGGGGCGGCAATGGCATAATGGGGTTTGCCGACTCTGCTAACAATCTGCTAGTTTTAGGCGGCGCACGTTCGATTCCTATCCGGCTGTATTTCTCTTCTGTGCCTGTAAAACTTTTCTTATGTGCATGTTTATTACTTGACCCTGCTCGTCTTGTATTTGGCAGAGTTGTGCCACCTGGGCCCCTGTGCTTTGAAAACCCAACCAACCTTTCTTCAAAGAGAAGTACCTAAAATTTGATTTTATTTTCTAGCTAATTTTTCTTGTGCTATTGAATTTTCAAACATCTGATTTTGGAATCTCGCATACAATCTATTCTGTAGTTCATTTTTTCTAACACATAGTAATTCTTTGACGCAAATTAGTAATTCATGGACATTATAAACAAGTGATACTGTTGAAGATGACTCTAAAACAAGTAATAAAATGCATTGTATTAGTGACAGCTATGTATTGTATTGTATTAAGAGTCTCTTCATTATCAACACACACCATACAATTTAACAATTCAATAAAATTTAGTACGTATTCTGTGTTAGAATTGAATTGTTTTTGCTTTGGATAAACATGTTCGAAAGATTCACAAATTCGATCTACTTAGTGTACAGGTATAGTTTACAGGAAACGGCTAATAAATGACAAACGATATTTTAAGTAAAATGAAAATACTATTGATATGTATGTTCCAACATAATTGAACTCTGTACTTATCAAGAATATTGAAAAATTCTGAAATTATATGTCTGTCGGAAAACATGGAAGAAATCCATTTTTATGACTAATTTATCCAAAAGTAATGTTTCATAAAGGATTAATATAATTCGTAGTTTCTTTTGACAGTTTCTGAGAACATAAATGGTCTGAAGAACTTTCAATAATTATTACTGTAGGAAATTAACTGACCATACCAACGATAAAGACCGCCAACAAAAAATATGGCTATTATACTTGGATAACGAGACTCGAAAATTTCAATGACGTTAGGATAGGATTATCTTAAAGCTATTACAATATTAGTTCGGTGATATATTTGTTATTTTGTGAATGAATGACATTTGTTTTCGTAGATTAAGCAATACCGGATGAAATCCGATAGAATCTTAAGATTTTCTAATGCTAATTGGAAACAGAAAAACTATCCGTTTCATGTTGACAATCGCTTATCACGTTTGAAGCAACTGAATCAACAGAAATAAACCTGAATATACATAGCTTGTTTTCCTTAAGAAATGTAAACATTTTATTTGACTTTACTTGATCTTTATATTTCATTCAAGTTCCGTCAAGCGTTTACCGTTTCATGACAATGTTGAATTAAAATTGCCAGAACCTTATTGATACAGATTGTCTTTTCCAAATAGTATTTTCTCCAATACTGTCAGAATTGTTTTGAATTTTTTGTCCTGGGAAATATATATGTATAAATAAATGAATTTCAAACCCTCAATAACATCCTCATTACTGAGATTGTCATTCCGTTTTATGTAAATTGTATTTTTGCTTGCTTTACTATTTATCTTGTTTTTAGCTAATTGCATCTTGTATATAGTAAATTGTGTAAGTATGAATATTGTTAATAATTGGTTTCGAATTGTATGACTTTTGGATTGAAATTTAATTTAAAATGGAACCTGTTCAATCTAGAATCAACTAATCTCGGCTGCTCTCATGCTGACCATAACCACCCAGGTATCTTAAATGGCAGCATCTTCTGTTCATGGATGCCATGTTCTCATCACAATATTGGTGTGTGTGATATGAACAACCATACCAACACCATTTCCTCGTTCAGTCTTAGGTCAGGGATGCACAACTTTGGTGAACCTGATCACCACTACAAAATTTAACTTTCAATACAGTATTAGCAATGCAACCTATCTCAAGTACGAAGTAGTACTTTTTGGAGACAAAGTTGAACTGTCTTCCACACATCTTGCTGAAATGGTGATTCGGACGTGATGTGGGGGAAAACTACCTTCTGATATGGACTACCAACGGTGAACACTTGAATTGCCCAACAACGTCTGAAGCTCTAACACAACTTCCACTCTTATTGCATCACTATTTGTTGCCGCCATTTTCTTGGCGGAAACACTTCGCTTCCATGCTCCTGGGATACCCAAGCGATGTTTTCTGCTTTCATTCTACTGCTCTAATACCCAATCCTTCTTTTTCTCTTTCACAAAATTATTCACTTAACATTGCCTTGTGTTTGATGCAGCTTGACCAAAAATGCTCCTTATGCTTTAAAATCTAAAAACAAACAACCAACCTATTTTCTCATATTTTCTTATGCGATGATATCTATCTAACAAATTTCTCATTGCCTTCTGTAATTAGACTGTTGAAGAATGTCAATTAGAGTGGCGAGCTCATCCGAGTAGTTTTAAAAATTATTATGCAGCTCCATAGCCCAAATCAGAAATATTTAAACTAAGCGAAATACAGGGTGACCTGTAAAGTCCCTTTAAGTCCTCTAAATTTGAAACAACGTCTCGTATAGTCAAGAAAGTAACGTGTACCTATAGTAAAGTGACCATGCTGAATTTATTGAAACAGCTTACAACGCTCCTAGCGGCAAAATAAGGAAGTTAAAAAATAACTCAAACTAAAGGAGATCGGCCAAAAAGTTCAATTTAAAAGATGTGCGCAAAACAATAATAAAAGCACAAGAAAAGTTTCATGGAGTTATCTAAAATTGACGGAGATATTCGCGATTGAAATTTGAACTATTCCATGCCTTGAAAAAGGGGTCGTCCAGAAATTCAAAAACGTGTTCTCTGGTGTTATACAGTATTTCTGAGTTAAGTAACGACGAATTTAAATTCAAACAAAGTAAGAAAAAGATAAATAAAAAAAAACACGATCCGAAATCACAAATTTCGCGCAACAACTCTTGGCCTTTCGGCTATACAGCCATGAACGAAGATTTACTATTTAATAATTTTATCCTGATAAACTTTGAGCAGATGCGAAAATGTCAAACAAATGCGCGTTATTCAGTGTGGCACTTTGGAAAAGTAAGACACAGATGAGCAAAAGCAAGAAATTTATTGTAAACAAAAACATGGCGTATGTGTTCGAAAAGGTCACCATCGGCCACAATATACATTTGTATTCGATCAAGCACGCTGGCATGCACATTCCTTATCATCTGCGGTGTGACAGTAGCGCAGCTATCGATGATACGCTGCCACAAATCCAGCAAACTTGTCAACGGAGCTTCATACACACGATCTTTGATGTAACCCCAGAGGAAGAAATCGAGTGGGGTAAGATCTGTCGATCGTGGAGGCCATTCAGCACAGCCACCGTAGCCGATTATCTGTTGTCCAAATATGTTAAGAAACTGTCGCACTGCGTGCGGTTTGTTCGGCGGGTTGCCATCATGTTGGAACCACAGGGAAGACAAGAACGCCAGAGGAATATCATCGATAAAGTCAGGTAACACATCCTGTAATATTTCGGTCCATTTAGTGAACCGTCATCCTACGGTCCTACTAGACGATCCTTCCAAATACCGCACCACACATTCGTAGACCACTGCACCCAAGGCTAGTACCCCTTAAGTAGCCTTGCACTGCACCTGCTGTCTGACGGAAACTCCCCATGAGGGATTTTCTAGTGCCCAGAAATGGGTGTTGTGTCGGTTCAGCATCCCGTTTCGGCGAAACTTAGCCTCGTCTGACCATATTATGTTGGAAAAAAATTCTGACCCAACCTCCAATTCGTTCCATGCATAATTGCACCAGTCAAAGCGTTGCTGTTTGTCTCCGGGTAACAGTCCTTGCTGCGGAATTGTATGGTAGGTATGTGCACCAGTGTCGCGCAGTATTTGCCATACTTGGCTTTGTACTAAGCCACTCTGGTTGCTGATTTGTCTAGTACTGCTGTAGGGATGGGCTAAAGCGTACGCCAGTATGTCTTCTGGTATTCTACTAGGCATGCGTGGTCTGCCCGAACGAGGTCGACTTCTAGTGCTGCCTGTGTCTCTGAGACATCGAACGTTTCCAATGGTTGCCGAAGTTGGATGTGGACCATTTGGAAACCGAACGGCATAAGTCCGTGCAGCCTGGACCGCATTATGTTGGCATTCGCCATAGAGAAGCACCATCTCACAATACTGACTTAGTGAAAGTCGCCATTTCCTCACAGCGTACCGTATGAAGTGAGAGCACCGGCTCGGGCGATTTTTATCTGATACGTAAAGGGTGACGACACAATGTGGATTTGCATACATGCGAAACCGCAGTAAATGTCCACTGTTTTGCCCCGGATCGTGGGCATGGTTGAAACTTTCGTTCCTGTTTTAATCTACAAATTTCGTATTCAATTTTATAAGAACGTTTAATTAACGCTTTTATTTTATTCGTCTACAAATAAATTTTTACTGTTGTGTGGATCTACCAATCATCCACTGAACGACGATCATTTGTTTCTGACATTTTCCCGTCTGCGCAAATTTTATCAGGGGAAGGGGAACATTAATTATCGTCGCACTGGAGCTACACAACTGGCTATTGGCAATGCTCCGGGATTAATCTTGAAAGAAAGATCCGAGGACAAATTGCGTAATTTGGAACCACGGTCAGATGACGCAGTAACACCTGAGCTGGCATCCCACTCTCCGCAATTCCACATCACACCAACGCGAGGACTTTGAGGCCACGACGGATTTTGCCTGCACTAGCCCCTTTTTTACGTGTCGGTATTTGGATGGCACAGACGAGGATCGAATCACAACCCTCTGGTTGGCAGTCCGTCACTCTACCACCCGGGCTACCGCGGCCCCAAAGTTTATCAGGATAAAATCATTAAATAGTAAATCTTCGTGGCTGTACAGTCGAGAGGTTTTAATCGTGTATTTTAGTTGTTGCGCGAAAATTGTAATTTCGGATCGTCAGTTTTTTTATTTTCCGGAGTGCGTTTTTCAGATGTTTTTATTATTTATCCTTTTTTTTACTTTCTTTGTTTGGATTTAAATTCGTCGTTGCTTAATTCAGAAAAACTATAACACCGGAGAACACTTTTTTGAATTTTAGGACGACCCCCTTTCCATGGCATGGAATAGTTCAAATTTCAATCGCGAATATCTCCGCGAATTTTACAGATAACTCCATGAAACTTTTCCCCGTGCTTTTGTTATGGTATTGAGCACATCTTTCTAATTGAACTTTTTGGCCGATCTCCTTTAGTTTTCGAGTTATTTTTTTAACTTCCTTATTTTGCCGCTAGGAGCGCTGTAAGCTGTCTCAATAAATTCATCATGGTCACTTTACTATAGGTGCACGTTACTTTCTTGACTATACGAGACGCTATTTCAAATTTAAAGGGCTTAAAGGGACTTGAATATATACAGGTCACCCTGTATATATTCAATCAAACATTTAGTCAAATAGTGACCAAGAGACATTCGTACCATTAAATAACATTTAAACGTGTTTACCTTCGATTCTATTCACATTTACGTGAGTTTTACGAATTGGATTTTTTTTTAATTTATGTAATTTGAAAATGTAAAATTTAACTGTTTGAAAAGCTGGCGTCTTTGATGTTTCGCACTTTACTGATGCAATTAAACAAACATAACATCCTAGTATTTTTATTCTCTAAATTAAATCAAGTAGCCACGTTTCTAGAAAACAATCTAATAAACATCTTTAAATAGAAATACATTTAAGGACCTGACTTGAAAAAGCCCGTTTGATGTAATTAACGACTTTGTGCTAAATATATTTGAAGCGAAAACTATTCAGAGAATTTCTACTACGAGTTTAAATACTTTTGTAAACGAAAGGTAATTGGCACAAAATAACCAAAATTAAAAATAATGACTCAAATTCCAGATCTTTGTTGATATTTTCATGAAAACTTCAATGAACATATTATAAATGTCATTCTTCTAGTTATTTATTTACCCTTTAATCGGAATTTCCAAGTTATCCACTAGAGGTCGGTTTATGACTCATTAAAGATTGGAGAGGAAAAATAAAAGTTTTATCATCGATGGTTTCAGGTTCTTATCCTCTTCCAAGCGTAAAATTGAAGAAAGTGTTGATTTTTTTAAAGCTTTCCTCTGCTGATGCCTAAACTCCTATCGATGAGTATCGATCGCCGAAACTAAGTGAGAGGGAGCCTTTAATTTATTCTTCAGCACGGACAGAGAAGCATTTTTCTTTGTTGAGAACTTGGGTGTCTACTAAAGCATATCATGGGATGTGTGATAAGACAATTAAACTTGACGATAATATCATTAGGGTGTGATAAGACGGGATGAGAATTTTTTTGGTTCTTTGATCAATTTTGTGTCTCCTCCAATGTTCAGATTTCCATATGAATATCCGGAAAGATTAAGCAAGTTTAATCTTTTCATCATACCTCATGTCTTGCGTCTGTTGATTAATCATTAGTACAAAGAAAGAAACTTTAAGGAAAAGCATTTTTCTTACCAACATGGATTTTAATAATCGTATTAAAGGAAGACAGCGTTTTTTGTTTTCGTTATGTGGTAGCCATTCAGGACACCATTTATTGATGTATTAAGGCATTTAAATCTGCACACATTTGTGATTTCGATTATACAATATTGACGTGTTTTATATTTCAAAAGTCGGTTGACCATAATTATCTTGGGGCTTGGCCAAAGCTTGGCCAAATAGGGCCGGCCCTTGTGCCATCAAACTCAACCCCTATTTTCTTATTAAATGTAGTTAATAACTGCCAAAAATATATGATGCTCACAGGATTTTAAAAATGCATACATCATACCTGCCTTTTCCGAATTTTTCTTTAGGGAGAAAAGTATGAAGGGACGCCAATTTCGAAGTTTTGGCGCCAGGCCATGGCAACCATGAATAAAATCATCGGTATCAATGGTTGGAAAATTGTCTTCAAAAACTTCTTAAGCTCTAATTTTCAATCAAACTCTCAAATATACCTCGAAAATACTCAAGATAAAAGTTTGCTAATTTGCTCATATATTTGACTTTATTCTTTGTGTTAAACATCGCCAAATTGATTTCACCGAGTTCAAACTGCTTATAAGCATATAACAGTAGCAGACGTTAGTTACTTTATCTGTTTTGCATTGCTTTCAATTACGTTAAATTGCCCGATTCGATGTAATTCTCTCTAATTTGGCGTTTTTAATTGGTTTTTTTTTATTTTTAGACTTTGTAAGAATTTTAGTTTTTTCTGACTTGTGTATTAATTTTTATGTCGTAAAAATCTTCCAGATTTCTTCGGTGGCTGACAGGTATGGTATATCTTATATCAAGAGTGGATCACGTAAAAGTTAACAATTTAAATAGGTTTCGTGTTTAAACGATTAAAACGTAATAAACCGAGACAATACTGTTATGTGGGACTTAAATACTACCAGTACATAATAAAGCTTGAATTAGGTTTTAAAAATAAGCTGTATTAGTGAAGACATTTGGATATTGAAACTAATTTCTACATATCACTTGAAAAATCTAGCCATATTAATTTCCCGGGTTAAACGTTTATCTTGAACATTAATATATTTTCATTATAACGAATCAAAGAATCAAAACTGCGTACGACCTTTTAATAGTCGTAGCGAATGGGTCGTTCAGAGCCACTTATATCACAAACCCAAACCAACTTTTGCACCAGGACTGCAAAATGGTATTCAAATTACATCCTCCATATAAAGACTCCAAGGCACAGTTTTAATGGCGTTACCCAGACCAACCTCGTTTTGGACTGACACATGACATGTATACCTATCACAGTTACCTTTCAAACAGTTGTACTAATATTTACTCGATAAAGACTTAATGGGCTGGGGATTCCTCCACGCCAGTCAACCGAACTTACCCATTCTTTTATGTAAGCCGAAGTTGTTTGCTCGATTCTTGTCTGGATCAAAGTTTTCACTCATCCGCAACATTTCAAAATATAAAATGGCATTAACTGTGCAAACGGAACAAATTAAATTAACACCACCCTCCCTGACAATGGGAGATCGTTCAAGAAAGGAGGGCAACACTGCAATGGATCCGAGAGTTCTTCAGAATGGGAAAACTAGTTAATTTGTAAGACGCATCCCAGCACACGACTATTGACGAATGCTGCCACACTTGTTGAAAGCATAATGGAGGCAGCTCTTCATTTGGAACTATGCCCTTTCCTGCGTGTTCTTCCTCCCGCGGGTTTTTGAATTCGTCTTATCTCTTGGAATCTCCCTAGGGTTGGCGGACCGATTTATTCGGACAAAACGTGGTGCGAACAATGTGATGGAAGTGTTGGGAGAAAACTGTTAACTCGGCATGAAAAGGAATCGTTAAAAGAAGGCAAGAAAATGAAACGCAAGTTTTTGAGTTCTTGGTTACACATCACCGAACTCGAGTTGCTGATGCATACTGGAAAAATCGACCTAACCATCAATCAATCAGATGCTTTTTTTAAACTCAAAACTCTTTTAATATCTTTCTCGTACAGAGAAGGATTAAAAATTATTACAGTTGTGTGAAACCTTTTTTGATACTCAAGCAAGGTATTCCCACATCTGCAAGTTCGCCGTGGCTAGGTAGATTCACCACGCTGCGCTAACAACCTGCGAGTTCTATGCGACGCAGGTTCGATTCCGGTCAAGTTCTATTCCTCTATCTGTATTTCTCTCTTCTGTGTAAAACCTTCCTTCCTTGTTTGTGCCAAAATTTTAAACGATCATTTCCTGAACTTTTGTAGAAATTAGTTGTAAAATTATTTTAATTTTGACTTTTATATCGGATATAGTTTCTTTTTGAAGATCGGTACGTATCTTGTCTGAGAAACGCTGGTCCTTAGTCCTAGGGGGTTGGATTGGCTCAGTGGCTTTGCCCATTGTGCTAACAATCTGCGAGTTGTCGGCGGCACGGGTTCGATACCTCTCTGGGTGTATTTCTGTCTTCTATGTCATTAAACCTTTCCTTGTGTATATGTTCATTACTTGATGTTGTCTGTCTTGTGTTTGGAACAGCTTTTGGTAAATATGACTTTTCTGCCATGATTCAAAACCAAACCTCAACATCTACACTCAGTACCGGTACCGGTATAGACGTTGACTGACCTCGTTTATGGCGTAAGGGCCAGGTTTGGCTAAGCTGTGCCAAATTATCGGTAATTAAACAAAGTCTATCAGGATATATCCGTAAAATAGAAAAATTTTATTCATATTTAGACACAAAATTGTACAGAAACACATTAAAAATTCAAATCGAATTATTTTTAATAAAATTTAAAACAAACTATCTCAAATGAAAACAGGCTTGCCTTAGGGGATCACTAAATAAATTAGCAACGGTAAGAATTGTAGCACCAAAGTGGTTAAGTTTTAATAGCATTAAAATAAAAGCATCACTTAAAATGTGTCTGACAGATAAGATTGTATCACGCTTCAGACATGTGAGAATTAGTTTTGAACGTAGCAAATTCTTGTGGGTTAAATATGTGCGACCAATACGAAGTCTCGCCAATTTCACAATAAGTATTTTGTAAAAATTATTGAGTTTAAAACCCTTTACATGATTGTATGGAATATAATTTATTTTGAATAGGTGTATCACATTCTGCCATGAATTTTTGATGGATACAAGTTAAACGATGGACCCCAGTGCCAGTTTGGATAACATGCCCCAAATGTATAATTTCGCTCTTCGTGCAATTTGTGCGCGCCTTCATGATAAACACAAAACAGATGTTTTCTTTTGAACTTAAAAAATCTGCATATTACCGTACAAAAGAAATCACATTTCACAGGGTCCCCCTCTTAAGCCTTGAGTATCCATGGTACTAGCAACCTTCTATATAGAGGCCCTGTCTCATCATTTTGTTCAAAGGGCTCATTAAAGAACAATCAAGAATTCAGAATATATCTAGAAAACTCCATTTTCCCAACCTACAACTAAAACCGAGGTAAAATATGATCAATAATACACGCTTTCTTCTCTTAACTCAGAAAATGTTAACTTCACTTACTGAAAAATTTGCTTTTAAGAAAAGTCTTAAGTATAATCCCAAGAGCTAAAATTTTATCTTTTACCGTGAGTTTCTTTGAAGAAGCCTGCTTCCTTTTATAGCTTGATGGCCGTTGCACTAGGTTTTAAGACAATTCTATTTTTGGACACCAAATTCCTCTAAAGAATTGTACTTTAGTTAAGTTCTTTTCTTTACATTCCTTGAAACCAAGAGGATCTTAAGTAACACGGTTTCTTTGGAAAAACAATAAATTCCTCTTCCGTCATGGTAATAACAGTTGTTTCCCTGAAATCCTTTTACACCGCTTTTCTAGTTTCAAATCTGGATGTTAAGTTAAATTCTCGATTTCCTGAAGAACGTTTACTCTACGAAACAGTTCACCCAATCTATATTACCTAGTTGCTTATGCAAGCTTTTTGTGTTGGATTAGATGTTGCATCTTCTCGAAATCATTATACACTTAAGAGCATATCTGGTGAAATTTTAGCTGTTTTCTTTTGTTCATTAACTGAAGTTTCTGTCTGATGTTATTGAACTCTTATGGTGATACTTGTGAAGCTTATTTAAAATTGTATATACGGTTTAAATCTCAACTTTTTGAATTGAATGTGTTATAAATAGCATTGAGAAAATGCAAAAATCTGAAACTAAAAAGCTGAAACCAATTAAAAATGGCTTCGGGGGAAAATTACACAAACTTTATTCTGATACCTCGGTATAATGCAGTGAATAATACTTAAAAATTAATGTAAAATAACAATCGTTCATCAAAATTAGAAAATCTTTCAAATAATGCTAATTATTGATTACAATCTCAAATATCTTCATATCTCTAAATGTTCCTCTTTAGACCTCATATTTTATTATGCTTTTCGTCTCTTCCATATTCCAATTTTTATCGATTTGATGCTTTACTCACCATCTCATTTTCTATTGCTTGAATTATTTTTCACTCGAATCTGCAATTATGGTTATCTTGTCGTTCTCTAGAATAATTGTTTTCTCTTGTAATTCCTACTCCTCTCTTCCTTTTAAAGATTGTACCGTTACTTCACTTATTCTGTCATTTTATCTTATACATATTATCTCACTCTCCGTTGTGTTCATTGAGCTATTTTCTCTCTTTATTGTACTGTTCTCTCTTGTAGCATTATCTCTTTACTATGGTGCTCTCGATTGTGACATTTCCTCTCTGGGAGATGTGTGGCCTTCAGCGGCACATCTCCTTTAGGTGTGTTCCGGCTTTAAGCCCCCAGGCACTCTAGTGATCTTTCTTTTCCCATGGGGTTTGCTGTCTTTAGTAAACACGCCGTCTCTCACGGGCTACCCAAGCTATCTTTTCTGCTTTTATCCTATTCTATTCTCCAATCCTTTTCCCCTTTTCACAACATTTTTTACTTGAAGTTGTCTTTTGTTGGACGCAATTTGGCCAAATATGGCCCTTGTGCCATAAAACCCCCCAAAAAACCAACATATCTGTGTGACGTTCCCTGTTTACTGTGGCACGCTCCCTCTCTTTACTGTGGCACGCTCCCTCTCTTTACTGTGGCACGCTCCCTCTCTTTACTGTGGCACGCTCCCTCTCTTTACTGTGGCACGCTCCCTCTCTTTACTGTGGCACGCTCCCTCTCTTTACTATGGCACGCTCCCTCTCTTTACTAGCTCAGGTGTTGCCTCGTCATCTGACCGTGTTTCCAAATTACGTAGTATTGTCCTCGGATCTTTCCCTTTGGGATTGATCCCGGATCGTCACCAATAGCCCGTTGTGTTGCTCCAGTGTGACGTTAATTAAAATACCCAAATACCTACCCTCTCTTTATTGTGGCACGTTCCCTCTGTATTGATCCCCTCGGGGGCACATCTTTAGGTGTGTACGGGCTTCACGAACCTGAGGTACCCGAGTGAACTGCTTTTCTCCCATGGGGTTTACTGTCTTTGGGAATCGCACTCCCGGGGTACCCAAGCGATCTTTTCTCTTTTCCTCCTACTGTTCTATCTCTCACCCCCTCTTGTTTTTTCCTTTCATGTGTCTTGTGAAAAGCATTGAAATTATGAACAATTTTGCTTTGAAATCAAATTATATATCGTCATCAATCATATCCATCATATAAAGATTCCATTTTGAGTTTTCCAATTTTTGATTTGCTTTTTAAAAAAATTCCCATCACTATGAGTTATGTTTAATTTTTACTTTATAAATGTCAATACTTTTTCTAACCGTCATGTTTGCCGTGTGCGGCGTCCCTATCGGGGGAAAATGGATTCCTGGGATACCTGATGAGTGCCCTTTGGCCCATGCTTCAACGTAGACGGGTGACCAGAGTGAGCCCGCTCTGGTCAATCGGCTCACTTAAGTTCTCTGGGTTTCACCACGACATAGTGCTTAGCCCCTCTGTCGTGCTGGACTTCACTGGTCTTAAGTTTTTTGGGTTTGTGCTGCAGCTAGGGATGCCCTGGGTGAACCGGCGGATCCACATCCCGATACTGTAGCACTATATTATGGTGGTATCTTGAAGTGTGTGCTGAGGCTGAAATGTTCCAGAGCTAGCAACCACTTCCCCTTGTTGGACTCCGTGGTGGGTATGGGTCCACCATGAAGAAGTTAAATATTCAATCAATGGATCCAAAAATTTCTTTGTGCCCTAGAGGAGGCCTAAATCCCTCTAACAATGTTAATTTCCTAATACCTAAATTTTTAATTATCAATAACCCTGAAGAGAGACTTGTAACCTTTTCACCATTTGCTGTACAAAAATATATTCAGTCTGCTGGAGAACCAAAAGCAATAAAGAAATGCGGTCTGGTTATCTTTTCATAGAAACTGTATCTGGCATATCAATCTGAGCAACTAATGAAATTAAATCAAATTGGCGAACTAAAAGTTAATTTAACTCCACACAACTCTAAATTCTAGTGGAGTTATATCTGAATCTGATCTTTTCAATGTATTTGAACAGGAGTTTATCGAAGAATTGAAATCTCAGCATGTTTGTTCAGCCAAACGCATCTGCATCAGACGAGACGATAAAAAAGTATTGACACAAAACATGTAATATTAACATTGAACACACCAGACATGCCGATATTCATTAAAGCAGGACACTTAATTTGCAGCGTTAGACCGTTCATTCCAAACCCTCAAAGATGCTTTAAGTGTCAGAAGGTTGGACATTCTGAGGCTTCATGCCGATCACCTGCAATTTGTGCCAGATGCTCAAAACCAGAACATGGCGAAAACTGCACTGATGAACCTGTATACTTCAATTGTAAGGGAAATCATCGTACTTATACCAGGTCTTGTCCTCAATGAAAAAAGAAAAGAAATCCACAAAGTATAACGATAAAACAAAAGATTTCATATCTTGAAGCAAAAAAACTTATAGAAACTCAGACACCAAGAGCAAATATTTCATACGCATCTTTAATTAAAATGATGAAATCCGTTGCTATCCAAACATACCATTCCCAATAAAGAAATTGAAATCCGATGCTGTCCAAACAGATACCATTCCCAATGAAGAAATAAAAATACAATTGTGCAAAACAAAGAAACAATCGTCCAAGAGAAAAAGATGCAACCATTAAAAAAATCAACAAAACAAACATTCCCAAACCATCTGGTCCTGGTCCTAAACACACTTCTAAAACGAAATCACAAATGAAATTAGATGCTACAAAATCTAATAGAGTCGATGAAAAATACTGGGAGGCCTATTTTTCATGACTCATCTGGTGAAAAAATGGAAATAGACGAAAATAAAAAGAGTAGGCACAAACGCAAAAAATCTGAAAGAATATCATAATGGTTAAAATAATACTTTGAAATTGTGAAGGGGCTGCCGTAACCATGGTTGAGAATGTGAAGACTTTGATTGTTGCCATCCTGTATGTCTTGGTCTGTAGGAAACTTTTTTTGACACCAGCAGTATGCACAAAAATTGGAAGATGTATCGCAAGAAGTGATTATTTAAAAAACAATCATGCTTGAGGTGTAGCTCTTCTGACTTGTTTGGATTGTTCATCTTCGGCTGTTTAAATTTCACCTTCAAAAATGTATGCATTTTTTTTTGTACATATGTAAATTAAATTCTTCAGTCTCATTATTTATGCCTCAGATGATCTTGTTTTTATTATCTGACTATTTAAATGTCTTATTCTCATCTACACATTTTACATGTTTTAAATGGGCTACATTCTGTCTTGTGTTTGGAACAGCTTGTCCACTTTTGGACCTTGCGCCATAAAACCTCACCCAATCCAATCCCTGTATTGATAAAATCCCAATAACAAATTTAAAATCCTTTATAGAACAAGTGTATTAAAGTACCCTATTCATTGACTTTAGATGAATATACTTTACAAAATGTGTAACACGTGAACTATACTTTAAATGCATTTAGCAAAAGATAGCTATAATATTAAGCAAATGATTAAAAAACAATTCAAAGAATTAGGTTTTAATACCGTTTTTTTACGAATGTCGCCTGATAGATTCAAAGGTAGTTGAAATTAAAAGGATATATATATATATATATATATATATATATAATATTTGAATCGCAAATTTTCTTATAAAGAACTCCAGATATTTTATATTTACGCAAACAATAAAGAGTCAACTGATTCTGACATCGAAAATATTCAAATGGGGATAAACATAATCAAGATCAAGTTTCATGTTTGAGGCAAGTATTGATACAAAGAGGGCCCTCATCTCTGCAAATTATTTGTGAGGAATGAAAGTCCAAAAGATGTGCCGAATGATTCGGAAATATCCGTGAAGAATGGCAGGCTTCAGGAGTTCGTAAAGTAGGAAGTCACAAAGGAGAATAAGAGAAGCTTATCTTGGACTGAAGGCAAGGCATAGTGAAAGTCTTCTTTCTGTGATCGAACGTTTTCAAACGCTAGAGGGGGTAGGGGGCTTTTCTTGGTTCTAGGGGCTACACGAGTATTAGCTCCAACGGAAAATGTCTGTTGAGAAATAGGATTGGTTGTGTGACCCGGTTGCAACTCTTCGACTACTCGAATTTATTTTGATGGTTCTTAGCTTTAAAGATGCAGCTTTAATTAAAGCTGACATACTTAAAATTTAACTTTAGAAAAGAAAAATCCTATTGCATCCAATCTTAAAAGAATTCTCTATCAAAAGCTGTTCTTCAAGACGACGAAATGAAATTTTATCGTTGGTGATACATTTAATCAATCCAATGGAATTTTCTAATCAATCTTGATCTGTTCCTTTTTATTCTCCCCACAAGCAGGAAATAAGTTTGTAGAAATGAATTTTTTTTAGTCAAACCACCATTAGATAATTCCGTTAAACTGAATAAATACACAAGTATTAAGGGAAGTGAATGGGAATATGGTTTTATAGAAGATTACTGCTTTTGAAATTATATTAGCAATAGATTTATAAACTTTGAAGCTTAAAAAGCTCATAATTTTTTTGACGTTATTTTTCGAAGACAAGTAATCAGAAAGAATTTTTACAGCAGGGTATTTCCATGCTAAGCCTGGAAGACTGAACTAGGGATTCCTTGATGGAGCAATTTCAGTTCTGGGCTGCTGGTCTTCAGGAGTTGAACTTGTTCTTTGCAGATAACCTACTAACAAGCATAAAAAGTTGATGCTAGCTAAAGGGAACCACGCACTCTATTAACTACAGTTCCCTAGCTCAGTACATACGCTTAAGATACAACTCACTTTTCACTATTTTTTTTTAAATTTGTTAAGCTAATTCAAGAAGTGTTTATATTTTTATTTTGTTCTGAATTTACACAAGCGTACTGAATTTCGATCCATTCCAGTTATAGGTTTTGAAATATTCATTGGAAAATTTTATTTAGGAATTATATATAAACTTTATTTGAACAGCCATGTCGTTTCGCTATGATTATAAAATTTGCTGTTTAAATTTTTACTACTTTATGCTTTTATTTTAAACAGTTGAGACAAAAGTCGCAAAATTTCAATCAATGTTTTAATTTTTTTTTGTCCTTTTAGGTACGCTAATAAAATTAAATGCACGAGGCAATATGGTAGGCACTTATGTATTTCCTCTAGATATCTTTTAAATAATGCAATTCGCTTTCATGTAACTGCTTTCGTTTCAAATTTGTATTTTTTCTTTTAAGTTTATTTGCAATTGCACTTTTTCTAATTTGCATTCCGCATTATTACTTTCCTCCGGCTCAAAATTGCATTTTTTCATCGATACTAATGAAAAAATGCAAATTTCCTTTTATGTAATATCGGGTATTTTCATAATTGCTCTTTTTTAAATTTTGCATTCAGTTTCTTCTCATGCGAAGTAAGATCAAAATTTGTTTTTAGTAACAAATAAAAACTTTTTTTATTGATGAAACGTGTTTTAATTTGCCTTAGTGTATCTGATATATTTTCCCATTACTTTTGAAAACGGTTTAATTATCTTGATTTTGGAAAGTAAGCAGATCCCGTCTCAAAAATTTGTCTTTATTATCTTAGGTGATCATTATCACTGCACCTAAGGTATCAATATGGAAGGTGCTATATTGATACCGTTGCTTTTTATTTTAGAAGTTAAGAATTCGATGGGTAATTAAATCATTGAGCCAACTAATTCAAATGTGAGGGGCGTCATTTTTAAATTTAAAATTCATTTCTTTAAAGTAGAGTAGTTTTTGGAATGTCACTAGACGTTAGTTTTAGAGTGGCATATAGAAGTTGTACTCAAAGCAAATACTGGCCCAACTTATCTTAATTATATGTTACCCTATTTTCAAATTATTTTGCCTGTCTCCTGTAAAGAAACCGCCGGGGCTCAATGCGTTTGCCAACTGCACTAGCAGCCTGCGAACTGTAGGTGGCTCGATTTATATAAACTATCCTTGGAACATTTCTGTGTCAGTATAACTTTCCTTGTGTATGTCTATTTGACGGAAAAAACATTGCTTGACCAGATCTGTCCCTTGTGCCATTAAGAACCAATAATCAACTTACATAAATAATTGATTATTAACATAAGCTGTAAATAATCAATTTACATAAGTAAATATTGATTGGACACTTGTAAATGGGATTAGAAAATAATGCATGAATATTTGTTAAATGTCTAAAACGTCTTTGCATTGATTTTTTAACGTACGTATCATTCAAGGGAATAAAGATGTTTGCTTTTAAGACCTGTAAGAATCTTTAGCCCGTGTAGTTGCACCCGCGTTAATTGTTAAGTCCAGAATTTTGCTTCCTCTTTGAACCCCAGGGGCTGCGGTAGGCCAGTGGGTAGAGTCGCGGATTAGCAACGGGAAGATTACGAGCTCAAAACCCGTTCCAACCAAAGACCGTCGTCGTATACGTGGGGGCTGGTGCGCGTTAAATCTGTAGTAGCCTCAATGTCCTCACGTTGGCGTGGTATGGAAATTTGGAGAGTGGGGTGCCAGCTCTGGTGTTGACCTCGTCATCTGACGTCGTTCAAAATTACGAGGCGTTGTCCTTGGATTTTTCCCTTCAGGATGGATCCAATAGCCCGTTGTGTTGCTCCAGTGCGGCGTAAATTCAACTACCTACCTTGAACCCCAACCGAATCCAATCTGCTAATTACCCCATCACTTTCCCGAACGTGGAGGTCTCACACATGTTTCGTGCATCCTTCCAATCCTTAACGAGCTTTGATCGCCCGATTCCTTTCGCAAAAGGAGTCCCCTCGGCAGACCCGTCTCTTCAGCCCCCCACTTGAGCGATGGACAAGCAGTGTCCAACAGCGGATGTTCACCCCAGTCGCGAATCCTTTTCCGACAAACATCGACGTGGAGCAATCGATACCGAAGTCCTCAATTGATTGCGATGGGCTTTCACCGTTTCCCGTTCCCTCTTGATTCATTGAAGCTGACAGCAAATGCGTCTCCTGTGTCCTTTCGCAACTCACCCCCAAAGTATAATGGCCATAACGGAAATAACCGGCGCGGGAAGATATCAACTGGACTGACTACAACGTATAATCACCGATTGTATTCCGCAGAGCTGATGTTCATCGAACTGATCAGTGTAATGATAAGAGTGAATGGGATGATGACGTTAAGGGATTTGTCGCTCAGTAATAATTAAGCTTCCAGGATTAAATGGTTTCCTGAGGTACTGTAAAGAGTGAACTGGAAAATTTTATTCTGCTTGTAAGTAGATAAAGGTACATTTAGAAATGAGTCCGTCTTCGGATTTAAATAATTGAATCACCTAGGTGGTAAAGGGACCGCGGTGGCCCTGTTGGAAGAGCAACGGATTAGCAACCGGAGGGTTGCGAGTTCCAATCCAACCAGACCGTTGTGTACAAAGGGGCTGGTGCACTTTAAATCTGTCGTGGCCTCAAATGTCCTCACCTTGGCATGGTGTGCATGTTTGGAGAGTGGCGTGCCAGCTCAGGTGTTGCCTCGTCATCTGACCGTGGTTCAAAATTACGTGGTGTTCTCTTTGGGATTGATCCCGGACCGTAACCAATAGCCCGTTGTGTTGCGCCAGTGTAACGTTAATTAAAATACCTACCTTGGTGGTAAAAGGAGCAAATCGAATTTTTAGTTTCTTTTGTGGCGTTCTTGGGTTCTGCAAGCCAAACCAAGACGATAACTTATTTCTCCCTTTAGCTTATATTGATACCTTTTTGCTCAGATATTGTAATTCTTGGCATACAAAACGGGGCTACCGAGGCTCAGTGAGGTTTGTCCACTGCGCTAGCAACCTTCGAGTTGTAGGCGGCGCAGGTTCTATTCTTTGTGTATTTCTCTTTTCTGTGTATGTCCATAACTTGATGCTTTTACCTCGTGTTTGGCTCCGCATGGCAAGATATGGTCCTTGCGTCATAAAACCAATACAAAAACCTTGGCATACAAAACATAAAACCACAAATAAACGTTACTCCAAAAATTTGGTCAGCCAAATCAAAATGTGAATTTTTTCAAATTGCGCGTTGTAAGTGTTCCCGTAACTCATTCTATTCCTGTAACTTACTCTTAGTGTATTTCTCTCTTCTGTATCAAAACGTTCCTTGTGTATGGGTCCATTTACTTGACATTGTCTTGTATTCGGCGCAGCATGACCAAATATGGGCCTTGCACCATGAAACCTACCAAAACCCAGTCAACCTGCTCTTTTCAAACTAAGCGATACCTAATACTAAAAATCCCCGATTAGGGATTTTGGTTTATCCAAACGAAAATATCCACATACACCACTCGGAACTTAAAGAGTAAACTAATTTCCCCTTTAAAGTTTTCACGCCTTCAACGATGGACTTATGTTCAAGTATTTTTTCATTTATTTTAATTCAAAATTTATCCTACTTAGGAAACACTTCTTTTTCTGTAACTTACCTTACGTATTCTTTTTCTCTTTGGTAAGTAGGTAGTTGAATTAACGTCGCACTGGAGAAACACAACGGGCTATTTCTCTCTTCTGTATCTGATGATTTGTGGCTCTATCAGCAAAGCTTTCCTTGTGTATGTGTGTCTATAATATGACGTTGTCTTCTGTTTGGCGCAACTTGGCCATATAGCCTTTGCCCCATAAAGCTCAACCTAAGCACTATTTATGGTTGAAGTTATAGCATCAGATTTCCATTCTTCCATAGATTATTTTAGTGTTAAATAAGCAGTAACTTTTACTCTCGTATTTGAATATAAAGTCGTTATTCTGATTATTTCGGTAGATATCCAATCGAATTTACCCGGTGTTAAACAATCTCGATGTAATTTAACATAATCTAATCTGTACTGACTCATCATCGTGCAAAACTTTTTCTCTATAAAACTGGATCTATTAATTTCAAACACATATAAACTGACATTTATAGGCAACAAACTCGAATTTATTGAAAACCAAACAGTGATTCAATATTTACACTGTAATTTTGTGCAATTCAATATTTGTGCTGTGTAAACCTAAACGCCGAACTTTGTAGGGATGTCATGTGCTGTTGTTTCATAGAGTACCGAAGATGATGACAACAATGTATTGTTTGGAGTGCTTTTTTACGGTCGATTTGTGCAGTATTTATAAACATGTCGGCTGCCCTCTGTTTGCTGTTGGACAGAATCCAAAAACAAGCGGGATCTGGTGGAATAATTTATGGCCTGAAAGTAAATTGTATCTCGGGTTAATGAGGCTGAAATCCTCGTTAACGAATTGTTTTAATGAGCGTAATATGTTTTCGTTAGTCTTTTTTTTTTATGAGTGGTAGGCAATGTATCTTAATTGTGTGCCCATAACAAATGAGATTCTGTAGATAAGTTTTACGGAACTATCCGTTGAGAGGGCTTCCATTTTGCGATGAATGCATTAAAGCTCTGATTGTTTTACTAATTTTGGGGAAATGTTGCCAAATTACAATTTTATATTTGTTTGATAGCCATAAAGAGAAGCGACGACGGTAAAAATCAAAATCCTCATTTTATAAGCAAGGGTTCAAGCGCTCTTCAGTTTTATGCTTGGGAGATTTGGGTCTTTTTAATGTCAATAACATGTTCGAAATACGTTCGACATTTTTTAGTACAAATTAGAAGTTCACTGGATCTGAAGATTACACTTAAGCATTTATATAATATCCTTTTGCAAGATTCTATTTTTGATAAATCTTACTTTTTTATTATAAATTAGCAACTTAAAATAAAAGGTTTAGGTATTTACCTAATTATTTGAATTACTATAGATAGTGTAAAAATACATGTTTTTCACTGTTCAATGATAGTGAGAGACCAGGAGATTAATAGCGCATAACCAAATGTCGGACTTTGAAATCATGTTTAAACTAGTATATTTGACATTTTATTGATATACCGGGTCCTTTCTACATAGTTCGCAATTAATGTAATTATAATAACTATGTTCAATGTGTTTATTAAGTCTGCTTCTGTTTGTTGCCGTCGAAACACCGTATCATGTTTCCAATAGATGTTTGAAAAATATATTAGTTTGTCACATTGAATGACAAATTGGAAATATATTTATGATTTGCCAAGACATATAAACTACCTCTTTTCAACCACGTCCAAACCCAAATTAATTTAAGATTAGTTTTAATTTGTTTCCTTCCGCAGAATTTTCATGTCATTTTTTTCTAACGCATATGCTGCTGCATTTGTTGACCAAAAATACTCCGTACGAGGCCTGTTTTTGCGTCTGAAACTTCCTCAATTAGCAGAAATCGTACATTCAGTCACGTGTGACCGGTCATCCTCACTGGCAAGTGTTCTGTTGTCAATGTTCCTTTGTTCACAGCTCAGCATAAAAACCTGCTTGCAATTACTTTCCTCTTTTCATTTTGGACAATAATGGTCTTATGCTAAAGCCAGAAACATGGACTCCGAATGTTCATGATTGAGTAGTAATTCACCCATTCCTATCCGGGCAGATACTGTAGTACGACCACCACGAGAAGTGACTTCCTATGCCCTCCTATGTCAAGTGGAATAGACCGATGTGTTGCTCCAGAGCGATTTTAATTCACTACCTACCTATGTCACGTGATACCGGGCGATTCGATTTCTGTGAGTCACCTCCCAACTCTACCGGGAGTATTTTGGAAAACACCTTTTTCCCGGTTGGAAAAAAATGTTTTCTTGATTTTTCCTCAGGGAACTAATTTTAAGTGCCCAATTTCTCGAAATTTTTGTACCAAGTCGCGGTAACCTTGAAAGAACATCGGAATCTGGTCGCTACATTGTCATGAAAACCTTATTTAGAAAATTATTTAGATTTCTTAATTTCAAAATTTAAATTTCTTGGAGAGATCTTGAGCATCTGTTTTATACTTATTAGTAAATTTTGTGTTTTAGTCGATTCATTTCGTATCTGATCAACTAAAATTACTACTAAACCGGTTTAATAGGCGACTATTATTGATACTATTTTTAAATATTTATGCTACTATTTCACAAGTGTTTTGGCTGTGGCAGCCCTGGTAGTAATAAAATATGTATTCTCGTGAACACAGAAAGCTATTTTTTATTTTCATATATACATAAACCTCTAACATCCCACTATTCGAACACAAATCAATTTTACTTACACATAGCCCAATCAATTAATTACGATGATCGACGTTCTACCGTTCTTTACTTTAGGCAAGTGTCAACAGAGCTTAAGCAGGATAGGTTGCTCTATTCAATCATTAGCAACCTTTTTAGTGTCTCATTTAGTCTCCAAATAAAGAGTGACTGTTGACATGAATGAGTCTAGAATAAAGAAAAGAAAAATGCTGTCCGGGTTATCTAGGTTATCTAATTTGCAAACCTAGAGGGATCTCTATACAGTAAAATGAATTCCTCCCTAAGAGGCATGCCAAAATCTTTTCTAGTCGGCTAGTTCGTGGAACTCAGCAAGGAGAAAATCGTGTGACTTCGTGAGTGGTTGAGAAATTTCCTATTGTATCGAATGATAATCCTGGGTAATGATTTCTCTCCGACCACTAGCTTGCTAATCTTGAATCTTCAAATCAAAGAGTAGATTTGGTTGGGGAAAATCCCCATCCAAACCTTTTTAAATTTTAACAAAATATAAAATTTTGAATTTCATCTTATTTTTTTTCTTCATGTGTGTTAAACTCCATTATTTCATCAATACTTTTTATTACGTTCATGACGAGGATAATCCTACACTTTTTATGATCTAAATATTTTTAAGAAACGTACATATTTATTTTTAATTACTTTTATTGCTAGACAGATTTTTAAGTACTTTGTTCATTTTACGGGGTTGAATTTTGTCTTCCGTTTGGCGCAGCTCGTCCACTATTGGACCTTGCACCATAAAACCCAAATCAACCAACCAAAGCAAAGCATTTTTGAATTTTCATTCGCCATCCGCAGAGCATGTATAAAGTGAAGCAAACGGAAGAATACGAATGGCAAATGAAATTTTAAAAAATGGTTCTACATATGTTTTGGCGATTTTAGGTTGACAAGCTAGCGGTTGGCGAAAATTTATTGCTCAGGTATTGGTAATTAACGTCGCACTAGAGCAACACAATGGGTCTCAGGTATTGGTATATTTAATTAACGTCACACTGGAGCAGCAAAACGGGCTATTGGTGACTCATTGCTCAGACTTCTCAGTCGATACAATAAATTTCTCAACCATTCACGAAGCCAGGCGATTTTCACCTTGCCGGGTTCCACTCGCTTATTTCTCGTGGTAGTTGTCGCACTAATATGGCATATGGGAATATGTACGAGAAAATTTCTCATGTTATCTGCATGTTAAATCTTTCTTATCCTCAAATGTCATGTCCTCACGCTGGTGAGGTATGGAAGTTAATGGGGTGCCAGCTCAGGTGTTGACCTCGGTCATCTGACCGTGATTCAAAATTGTGAGGTGATGCTCTAAGAACTTTCTCTCCGGTATGCATCCGTCCCCAGTAGTCTCGTGTTATTCCAGTTCGACGTAAACTCAACTACCAACCTACCTTCCTCCCAATTCCAGTTGTCCAAATATGGCCCCTGCGCCATAAAAACCCAACCAACCCAATTAATTCCACTGAAGGATCTCAATTTCAAAAATATAAACCTTCAATTAAAGTATAAAAAAGAAGCATCAGGGGTAGAGGAGAAATTTTCTTTTAATGCAATACTAAAGTACTGGAATTCACTACTTGTATCGCCCTCAGGAGAAAAGGGAAAACCGATCTCGGTTTATTTATTCCATTTTTTACTTTAACTTTTAAGACAGAGCAATTTGTTATCTTGCGGGGAAGAGGAGCATTTGTGTTATAAAAAAAGCCCCGATGAGTTTCCGTTGGATTAAATACGAGCAGGCGGTTGCGAAGATGGAGACGGATGGAGTCTTTTAAAATTGAGGTGCACTTAAATCACACGATTTGCAGATTCGCCGCCAGTGGCGCTCGTTGATGTCAGAAAAATTATTGCAAACGATATTTTAAAAGTTAATCGAGAAAGAAGAGTTTTTACTTTTGTTTCTTGCATTTTTTAATAGAATTAGGGACATTCGATGATTCTAATGGCAACAGCATGTAAGAAACTTTTCTTTGTTTCTTTTTCGTGACTTTTTGTTTTAATTTTGCTGCAGCTGTTATATTTTAGGTCCTTATGCCAATTGGGTTAGAGATGGTAATAATTGCATTTTTAACCCCCACAGAATGGCATTCTTTTCCTTGTTCGAGGTTTTGGTAATGTTCGAAAAAGTGGTTTAAATTAATCAATAAAACGTTCATAACAACAGTAAAATAATTGGTTTGGGGAAATACCAAATTAAATTTATCCTGTGAGGAGTTTTCAGTGCAAACAAGCAAAAGCCAGGCGGAGGACGTATTTTACTTCCAGTTACCCAAATGGCTCTCATACACATCAGGGTTACCTTTAAATGTAGTTTAAACGTCAAACGGTGCAAAAACGGAAATAATCTATTTGTCGTTGACCAATCAACTATTATATCAATTCGGAATTCATTCTTTGGAATTCCTATTGGCGAAGTGATTCAAAATTACGAGCGTTCTCCTGGGATCTGTTCCCGGACCATCGCCAATAGCCGGTTGTCTTACTCCAGTGCTAAGTTAATTAACTACCTACCTATTGACGAAGAGTTGAAATCGTATTAAAAAAGACGGCTAATGACTTGCGTCCTGTAGATTGTTTAGCACAAAAACATTACGATCACCTACATTTAGTTTGACAAAAAAAATCCTCATGTTAGGTTTCAGTTAGCCACTTTTACTACGTTTTGATTGCTAACAAGGACTAATTAAACTTATTAAAATAAGTCATTCTTACTCCGAAAATACCTACACACATGTACACGTTTTTGAGAAAACGAAAGAGGGTAGAAAATAATACGAGACAAAGTGAAACGAAATCTTGTTACGGAAGTGATCGACTTGTATATGCTTCTACCATGCTAAAAATTCTGCAAAATTGAATTTCAAGAAATTGATTTATTAAACAACTATTTTTATTTTGGTTTAAGTGTTATCTATCGCTTCCACCAGCTGTTTTATAATGAAAATTAAATTTTTTTATAACTGCTTTACTGACAGAAATGTTTTTCTAATTTACTCTTTTTTGGTAATATTTATTTAAATTTAGCGTGTAGATACCAAATTCTTTCATTAAAATATTAAATTCACAATCTGAAAAACCTGAAAACGAGAGTAAAATTTTTAGCTTGGATATGAAACTGAAATTCAACTAAAATTACTTTAAGTAAAAATCTAAATACTTCAAAATATCACAATAAAGCTAGAAAACATTTAAAAATCTCGTTAATAGCTATTTTGGTAAGCAAAACTTCCACCATCACCCCGGCATCACTTCTGCCTTAATAGGGATGCAGTAGCCCGGTTGGAATAACGGATTAGCAATCGGGGGGTTGCTAGTTCGAAACAACTCGGTTCAACCAAAGACCGTCGTGTACTCAGGGGCTGTTGCACGTTAAAATCTATCATGGCCTCAAATGTCCTCACGTTGGTGTGTAAGTTTGTAAAGTGGGGTGCCAGCTCAGGGGGGGGGTGTAACCGTCATCTGACCGTGATTCAAAATTACGTGGTTTTGTCCTCCGATCTTTCCCTTCGGAGTTAATCCCGGATCGTTGCCAATAGCCCGTTGTGTTGCTCCAGTGCTATGTTAATTGCCATTTCCACTTATGCCTTGATGACGGTGGCTTTTTGCTTCACCGAAATGGTTATTGACGAGATTTTGTGATGTTTTCAAGCTTTATTAGTCCTATTTTGAAGTATTTAGATTTTTATTACCAGTTTGACTCGGGTTTCATCTATTTATTTAAACTCATATCCGTTTCAGAGATTCAAAACCAAACCTCCCACTTTAAATTTCAAGCCTTTTAACAGTTTTCAAAGACATTTAAAACCCATTTCCGAAACCTAAACTACTCTTTATAGATGCCCCTTTATATTAAAGCGAAAGCAATTTCCAACTTTTGTTTTCATGCTCGTGATTTTTGTTTAGGGTGTTCAAAAGAAGCTCAAGTCCATTAACAAGCGCATCAGCGCAGCTTTAATATCGGTTTAGTCATTAGCGATTCGAGACGAAAGTCGCACCCGTATTTTGTCAACTGATGCTGACACCTATCACAGCTATGCGGGGAAGGCAAAGTATTCTAATTAATGCTAATTATCTCTTCACACCCGTCAACGCTCCCTGGGTTGCTTCTGAAAGTCGAATTTCATCCCCAGATACCGGCGAGTTTTCTTATTGGGACCAAATTAAAAGACGCTGTGCTGGAGAAACATGAGACTAAGGCAGTGACTGTATGAACCGTTTGGGTCAAATTCCTGAGAATCTAGGATTGTTAATTTATTCGTTTAATTTATGTTACTTTAACCCTCTGAGCTTCACGAGATTACAGAGTAATATAGTATTGCTTTTATCCAACAACACATGACAAAATAAATCTATTTGAAGGAATCCGTAGATTCTTTCAACCTTTGGAAAGGCAACAGGTCCTTTCCTAGATTCTTTCAACCTTTGGAAAGGCAATAGGTCCTTTCCGTAGTATTTAATTCTTTGGAAAGATTCTATTAGTATTTCCTTCGAATAGAATCCTTTGGAAAGATTTTATCGGTCAAGAAGGTCAGAATTGGTTAAAGATATGCAGGAAATACTGTAGGTTGAAAGGTAAAAGCCAAGGATTCGTTCAACTTTTGGAAAGACTATTGGTCCTTTCCTTAGAACAGAATTTTTTGGGAAGACTATTTGTCTTCCTTAAAACAGAATTTTTTGAAAAGACTATTTGTCTTCCTTAAAACAGAATTTTTTGGAAAGACTATTTGTCTTCCTTAAAACAGAATTTTTTGGAAAGACTATTTGTCTTCCTTAAAACAGAATTTTTTGGAAAGACTATTTGTCTTCCTTAAAACAGAATTTTTTGGAAAGACTATTTGTCTCCCTTAAAACAGAATTTTTTGGAAAGACTATTTGTCTCCCTTAAAACAGAAGGGCCGCGGTGGCCCGGTTGGAAGAGTAACGGACTTGCAACCGAAGGGTTGCGAGTTCGAATCCAGCCAAACACCGTCGTGTACAAAGGGGGCTGGTGCACGTTAAATATGTCGTGGCCTCAAATGTCCTCACGTTGGCGTGGTGTGGAAGTTTGGAGAGTGGGGTGCCAGCTCAGGTGTTGCCTCGTCATCTGACGGTGGTTCAAAATTACGTGGTGTTGTCCTCGGATCTTTCCCTTTGGGAGTGATCCCGGACCGTCACCAATAGCCCATTGTGTTGTTCCAGTGTGACGTTAATTGAAATTCCCCCCCCTTAAAACAGAATTTTTTGGAAAGACTATTTGTCTCCCTTAAAACAGAATTTTTTGGAAAGACTATTTGTCTCCCTTAAAACAGAATTTTTTGGAAAGACTATTTGTCTCCCTTAAAACAGAATTTTTTGGAAAGACTATTTGTCTCCCTTAAAACAGAATTTTTTGGAAAGACTATTTGTCTTCCTTAAAACAGAATTTTTTGGAAAGACTATTTGTCTTTAAAACAGAATTGAATTTCGTGGAAAGATTCTACTTTTTTTTTCTTAGAAATAATCTTTTGTGGATTCTATTGGTCCTTTACTTAGTATATAATTCTTTGGAAAGATTCTATTGGTATTTCCTTAGAATGGAATACTTCGAAAAGATTTTCTTGGTCAAGATCAGAACTGGTTAGAAGTTATGCAGGAAAGACTGCTGGTTGAAAGATGGAATTATACGTGCGAACCCCTCAGGGTTAATACCTTAACTTTAGGTAGAATTCTCGTTTTGTATAAAATTTTGTTATTATAGTATCAGTGTGAAAGCTTGATTTTGCAAACCTCATTTGAAAGGTTTCCCCCACAGGGAGTTTACTTTGAAGTAAACGCGGACATCACAAACCCGAGATACCCTAGTGGTCTATCCTCCTTTCACTGTTACTCTCATCTTTTCAAGAGCTTGTCCTTTCATAGACAAATCATTCTTATATTCTTGAATCATGCATTTTAGGACATTTACATAAAAGGCATACGATATCACATCATTTCATGCATTTAAATCATTCACATCAATGCATTTTAAACTACACTTTACCTTTTTTATGTTGATGAGATATTTTTTATGTATTTATCAGTTTTATACTTCTGAAGTGTTCATCTTGTTTTCATGTTTTTACTTATATTAACCACCAGATTCAGATTAAACTGATATTTTAAAATCTATTTTTATTGAAGCTCATTTTGCAAACCAACCAAACATGGAATTTTTTTACTCACTTTCCAATATCATCCCTGGTGCATTCCTCCCTAGGTGCATTCCTCCCTAGGTGCATTTCTCTCTTCTGTGCTAGTAAAACTTTCATTATATGTCTACTTGATATTGGATGTCGTGTCTGGAGCAGCATGGCCAAATATAGCTCTTCCATAA
Source organism: Meta bourneti (assembly GCA_933210815.1). Classification (NCBI taxonomy): domain Eukaryota; kingdom Metazoa; phylum Arthropoda; class Arachnida; order Araneae; family Tetragnathidae; genus Meta; species Meta bourneti. Next base: position 34,921,767 of record OW119927.1, on the reverse strand, counting down.
AAACCCCAAAACCAACCAATACCATCCCCGACTTAATATTTACAAAAATGCAGCTAAAGAGAATTACTCCAACTCCTTGCTAAGTTCTCAACTGCCACAAGATCTACCGAGATCAAGAGTCGCTTGTTTTTGTGTTTTCGCTGGACACAACTACCTACCAGATCATCTACATGCCGAATTGACTTGTCAAACTGTCCAACTTGCCCTCAGGTCTTTCAGACGTGACAGGAACCCACCTCAATAGTTACTCCGATCTAACTGGCGTCGCTGTGATTGATACTGCTGATAGAGTTCCATTTTTATTTCTATTTCAAAAATATTGGTCTGCCAGACAGACTTATGGTGAAAAGGTGTAATTAAAATAAAAATGAAACACTTTCCAATATGTGCGTTCTGAAGCGAACTGAAAGTATCTGGAAGACAATCGGAAATAACGTTCGTCGTTGCTCTAATTTTTAAGGCTAAGCTGAATCCATGATTTGGAATATTTCTTGGAATTTTTTAGATATATGAATGTTGGATAAAACCTCCTTTTTAATAACCCAATGAATAATTAAAGAATCTGAATGTCTGAATCGAGTGCAACCAATGAAGTGTATATTCAATGTTCTCATAAAATGTTCTCAATGAGGTATCAATATTCGCATAAAATAATCGTTTCGATTTTTTTCCTTTTCGTTACTTTTTTCTTTATCTGAACAGTATAAAAAGTTGAACAGTTTAAATTACGGAATTCCTTTTCAATATCGTATTATTTCTTCTGTTACTTTCATATAACAGTTAGAATCAAACGATTTTTCTAAATTCACTAACTACAACGACTAGAAAAACTTTTATCATTCCATGTTGCCCAATTAATTTATACTGTGATGAAAAGTTAATGTACCACTCTTTCCGCTTTGAGTTCTCGGAAAATAACTTACGCAATACGTAACTGGACTTCACTAGAAAATTGATAATTTAAACAAACAGGATGTCAACTAGGAAGTCTCACTTAATTGCTATCTGAAATATTCACTCTTTTCCTATAACATTCGAGTTTTACTACAGAAATGCTCTACGAATCAGAAGGGGTTGACTATTACACGATACTAGTTTTTCTTAGTTATTACCGAAAAGGTTTTCTTTACTGCAAATCGCTTTGTAATGTCTCGTACTGTAAAAATTCTTTACCCCAATGTCAAACAAAACTAAAAACTGCGATATCAAAACATTATCTAACGATTGTTAGTGATAAAACAACAAGCAGCAAATTATAAATGATTTTAAGTGAAGATCGATACATTACACTATTTTCGCTGAATTTAAATGTCCTGTTTTGGGAAAGTTTTGACTTTCACTCAGATATAAAATCCCACGAAGGGGTTTTCAATTAGGATAATATCAAACATGCTCTTATATTCAACATTTTAAAATAAACTACATATTACATTTTTAAACTTATCTGGATTTTGCGTCCAAAATTTTATGTCAATCTTAACCTTCCTGGTGGTTGTTTTGAAGAGGTCGCTTTATAAGCAAAACTGACCAGATCTTGGTGTACGAGATATTTCATCATTAGAAGAAAATTGGCCAAATCTTGATCGCGTCAACATAAAAAAATTAACAATGTTTTTTAATGACGCGATATCTAGGCATTAACAAAATTAGTCAGATATTGATGGATGCGATATCGCGTCGAAACCACTTGGACGGTTTTGGGGAGCTATATTGGTATCGTAAGCTCTATTTCAAGAGGGGATAGTAATATGAGGAACCCAAAACGTCGAGTGTGATCCAAAATTGTGGAAAGGTCGATTTTTAAATTTTAAGTGTACTTCTCTTAAATACAGAGTAATTAGTTTAAACCCTCTTTAATGGGTTCACACGTATATATCTGTTATGCAACCTGCAGTCTTTTCTGTGTCTTCTAACCAGTTTTAACCTTTACCAATAATCTTACCTAGTATTTCAATAATTATCGGGGTTATTTATTAATGTGAATGGTGGGGTAAAAGCAATACCACACTTCTCGGAAATCTTGTGATATTTTTTACTACAAAACGGATAGAGGAGCCACCCTGACTCAGTGGGTTTGCCCACTGCACAAGAAAACCTGCAAGTTGGGTGTATTACCCTGGGTGCATTTCTCTCTTCTGTCAAAACTTTCCTTAGTCCTTGCACCATAAAACCTTATGTGTGTATGTCCGTCCATTACGTCACGTTTCTTGTCTTGTGTGTGCGGAGCGGTATGGCAAAATATGGCTCTAGCACCATAAAACTCAATCAACCATGTATAAAGCGTCAAGTGAAACGTAAAGTACAATGCAGCGGTTTCGATGGCATTACATAAATTGAATGGTTTGTCGCTCTACCGTCATAATTTGCTACACGGGAATAACACGGACTTACGGCTTAAAATGGATTTCGAACCGCTACGAACATCCATACCTAGACCAGGATTCCATCACATACCCTGTTAAACTGAGGTCCAGAGCACTAATCCCATGAGTACCATTAAATAGATTGAATTTAAGTGTGCATGAGTTATTTTTATTGACTGCAACGCTCAGCCAAAAACATGCAATGGCATTTCTTATCAAGGATGCAGATTTTATCAATTGAATCCCGCACGCACAAGTCAATTGAAATCAAACAAATGAGAAAATTGTAAACTTATTTTACTTCGAGCAAATCGATAATGGAATCAGCCTAACTACTCAATAACAAGGCAAACTCAATCCGTCCAACACTTTTGCTTGTTAAACACAGAGGGAACATTAAGGCTTCCCTAACTTGGGGAATTTCCTCGACACTTCCGAAATCTCAAGAAAAGCAATTTTCCATTTTAGACGTCGCTGGGGAAAACATGGGGGAAAGAAACAGAAAAATTCCCTCCGATCGATGGTATGTGTCCTGAATATAAAAGAGTAAGTTGATAATAAAGGTAATGTTGTTTACCTTGCGACTCTCATAATTAGATTGCATAGTCCCGGGCTAATTCGATTATTGGATTCTTCTCTGATGTCGCGTGTATGCAAAAGCTGCAATATCGGTTTCCAATGATAAAATTTCCGAATTTCGTGCAAGAAAAATTGCATCGTTATCGCAGCTGCCCAGATAGTGTGCGATTGGACCTTGTTTCTACATTTTGTGATGGACTCAATTGTAAAGTGCATTTATATTCGCCTAACTTTGTTTCGTGAATTGTCCCGGTAATTGAAACAATTTCGGAGATGTGGTTATCGGATAGTTTGAATGCTCTGAAGGTTCAATTTTTAAAAAAATGCCGGTTAATTTTTTAAAATTTACTCTAAAGGGTTTTTATTCTTATTTGCCCTGCACTATTAATATTGTATATATAGAGCGAAAGACAAAATAAGGCTCTTATGGATTAATATTTGTAAGGTACCTCATCAGTTTAATAGTAACTTCAGTTTTCCATCCATTATTGCATTTGATCTCGGTGTAATTAGCTATAGTATAGTAAATAATGATTGTAGAGCTACATACTAAAAAAACATCTAATGTGAAAGACCGAAAGATCCTCACGGAAGAAAGCATTGTGATCCGCAAAATGAGCTTGTGTATTCGCAGAGTATTCACACTTAAAATACATATATCAGCGGGTATGGGGAATAAACTATCCTGCTTTATTCGTGCACCGTTCATAGAACAAATATTCAAATGATTCAATTCAATAGGAAGTAACATCTATTTATTCATATGCATTGAATTTGCTAAGGCTTTGTATTGCTATCTAAGCTAAGAATTTGCTTGTCATCTTTATATTAAATTAGCACAAACTCCTTAAGTTTCAGTGACAACACCCAAATTTGACGTCAAATTTCAAACCTACTAAAGTTTAACCCCAAATACTTTGTTTCAAGTCATTTGATTGAGCTGTTTCTGTATTGTGAATGGAAAATTTGGAGCACCCAATGTTGTATTTGTTTTCCAGACCTTTATTCATGTAACTTCCGAAATAATCTTATCGTACTGATATGTTTTTATTTTACTATTAAAGAACCAAACACAAAATCAATGCATTATTTCGTCTTAAGTAAATTTTTAATGGGCATTATTAATCACATAATTTGCAATTTCATGGTTAAAGAAAGCGAGACGCAAACTGAATCACAATTAAAAATCAACATACACTGCTGGCCACCCAAATTGCAACACCAAGAAAGACAAGAGATATCACAACAAAATTTATTTTGTAGATAACATGTTGACCAAGTATCAAATGATTAAATTTATAGACTTCTGTGAAGTGTGGTTCCTGCCAAAATCAGTAGCCAGAGTAGCCGCCATTGTTGGAGATCACCGCTGCCACACGCCTCGGCATTGATTCAAAGAGACTTTGGATGTGTTCTTGGGGTACAGCAGACCAAGCAGCTTCCACACGTTGCCAAAGTTGATCTGGTGTGGCAGCTGGGGATGTATTCTGGGTCAATCGTTGAGCAACCATGGACCACATGTTTTCTATCGTCGAAAGATCCGGAGAGCGAGCTGGACAGGGAAGCAATTCAATCTGGCGATTGACGAAGAACCCTTGGACAATGCGTGCCACGTGTGGTCGCGCATTATCCTGTTGAAATAGGGCTGTGGGCAAGCCCTGAAGGTAAGGAAGGACAACTGGCTCCAACACCTCGGAGATGTAGCGCTGGCTGTTTAAAGTACCGGCAATGCGTACTAGAGGAGTGCGAGAGTGATATCCAATACCGCCCCATACCATAATACCCGGTGCAGGACCAGTGTGGCGGTGCATAACGCAGCTGTTCAGCATCCTCTCTCCACGGTGTCTCCAGACTCGAATCCGACCATCGTGGTGTTGCAGACAGAAGCGTGACTCGTCAGTAAAGACGATTGCATTCCATTCTGCCGTCCACATCCTTCTTTCATCGCGCCATTGGTGGCGGAAACGTCTGTGGTTCTGCGTCAAGGGTAGACGAAGCAATGGACGTCTTGCGGACAGACCACTCTGCTGTAAACGGCGTCGAATGGTACGCGCAGACACTGGATGATGCGGTACAGACTGAATGTGCTGTGCTATGGTTCTTGATGTGGCTGAGCGATCCGTCACTGCCATACGCACAATATGCCTGTCATCACGTGAAGTGGTGCACTGAGGTGGATGCGATCGAACACGTCGGTCCGTCGTACCCTCCCGAATCCAACGATCACATATCCGCATTACAGTTGTTTGGTTTCGTCCAACACGACTACCGATTTCCCTGAAAGATAATCCACAATCTCGGTAGGCCACTATCCTTCCTCTGTCGAACTCGGATACTTGATCAAAAGATGATCGCTGTTTTCTACGAGGCATAATTGATCGTTTTTTTGAAAAAACCACAAGAAAAACACAATTGCCGTACTTGAAATCGTCGAAATCTCCAAGCCTTAAATAGCGCTTTGAAGTGGCGCCACAGGCGCGCGTGATGTGCGTCTGCGCTGAAATTCTAATCATTTGCATATCTCACCTCCGCTAATGCATGTTGTAAATTTCATATTATTTGCATGCTTCCTTCAGGGTGTTGCATTTACGGTGGCCAGCAGTGTATTTCCTATAGAGAGGAATTGAGTGTAAGACTTGTTAAATACCGAGTTTATATTTTCAAATTTTTCTATTGATATTTTGTTTTTAAAAGGTTTTAATTAACGTCGAAAAGTGCACGTTTTAATTTTTTAATTTTTTGCTTGCTCTACTTTTCGTTGCTAAAAGAATTTTATTTTTTGTATTATCAAAAAGAAATATTTCAGGCGTTGACTACATTATGTATTCACCAGGTAGGTTTTTCCTTTTATGAATTTTCTTTTTCAGAAATTCCCGTTTGGAGGACTTACTTTTTTAAACGGGACTATGGGTATCGAATTCAGGCACGAATCTGAGTATTGAATATAAAATCCATGTAAATACTGTAATGAAAGCATTGTGAAGTGTGTCTAGCGTTATTTTCTCAACGGAACTTTGCTAGATCCATTATACTTTCAGACTTAATTAGCATAATCGCATTTCGGCGAGTTTTCCTTACTGCTGATGGATTCATAATCATCTGTTATTTCTGTTATTTTTCCCTCCCTCATTAGTCAAAAAATTGTTCCTTATAATTAACCTATTTTTTATAGTTTATTTTGGCGTTGTAAACCCATTTTCACTCGCTGTAAAAATTGTAATTAATCCTTACAGACATCAATAATTTTGATACTGCTAAATGTTATAGGATCGAATATCTTCGCAAAATCTATCGCGTGTTTGTACTTTTATTGCAACTTAAAAGTTTAAGAAACTTCTCGACAAAGAAATTTAATGTATTTAAAAGCTCATGTATTTGTTCACATTAAAGTAAACATATTTTTCCGATAATTACATCCGCACTTGGAAAATAAATTTTTCTTTCCGACACGTACATACAACATAACAGTTCCTTTGCTTGATGCCCTATTCTGATGAAACTCCCTTTTAATAAATATTTAATTTTTTTACAAAAAGTTATAAGTTTGATCAAAACGTTAATTAGTTAAAAAGTAAACTCAAACATTGGTCGCATTTATTTTTACTATTGTGTTTTTAAGAAATGTTTATTCGGATTTTTAAAGCTTGGGATGATCTGAATAAACTTTGAGCATATCACATGAATTTTTTATTTGGCAAGCGAAATTCAATTCCTCTCACCCTTACGACCACCCATTAAAAATGAATTCCCAAACGTATTTTTTGTCCTAAGAGTATCACTAAATCAGACTTAGAGTTTGTTGTTTTCAACTTGATCTATTGAGGTAGTTTGGTAATTAGTTGAATTTACGGTAGCAACGCAAAGGGACAATTGGCGGCGGTTCGGGATCAATTCCAAACGGAAGACCAGAGAACAACTTGTAATTTTGAGCCACTGTCAGATAACGAGGTCAACACTCCAAACTTCCACACCATGCCAATGTGAGGACATTTGTGGGCACGGCAGATTTAACGTGCTCCAGCCCACACGTACACGACTGTCCTCGGTTGGATCTAGTTTCGAACACTTAACCCTCCAGTTTATAATCCACAACTCTACCAACTGTGCTACCGACGCCCTAATCTATTTAGAACTACAGACTTCAGATGTATCCTTAGGATATATTATCCTTTCCCCCAAAACTGTGCTCCGAGCCCCAATACCAGTTTAGATGACGACCCCTTATGAAATAAAGTATCCCAAATATTCGATGTATAACTTGCACTGCACATATTTCTCTTTTACTTTACACAATTGACCTGCTGGCTGTAGGTGGTGCAGGTTCTTTTTTTGTAACTTAACCCTGGGTGTATATCTCTTCTGGGTCAGTGAAAGTTTCCTTTGTGTGTGTATGTCCATTACTTGACATTGTCTCGCTTGTGTTTGATGCAGCTGGATTAAAAATGCCACTTGCACCACAAAACCCATATCAACCCATACCAAATGATCAACCAACCCTTTCGATCGATTCAATTAGGATTTTGGGTTGATCTAAACGAAAATATCCTCATGCATCACTCGAAACTTAAAGTAAGCACCTGGAACCAGGTACATTGAAAAATTTGATATTTAAATATTTCTTCCACCAAAATTTTATCCTCCATGGGAACAACGGTTCGATTCCTGTAACTTACCCTGGGTGTTCTTTCTCTCTCTGTAGGCAGGTAGTTGAATTAACGTTTCAATGCAGCAACAGAACGGGCTATTTTTGTCTTCTGTATTTTTGCTCATTTTGTGGCTGTATCAGCAAAGCTTTCCTTGTATGCGTTGTCCATTATTTTACGTTGCCTGTCTTGTGTTTGGCACAGCTTGGCTATTTTTGACCTTTGCGCCATAAAAATCCAATCAACCCTTGTAATTGTACACCTTTCTTATAAAACTATAAACCTCGAAAACAGATTAGCTTTAAACATTTCTCGGATTCCTCTCTAAGCTGTATGTATCTGGTACAATGGTACCGGCGAACCCCTATGTGGGGTCTTGTATAATACCTAACCCTAAATTCCTCTTCCTGTTAAGTTATGATTCCTTCCACTGTGTTTCATACCGCTACCATACATTATCATTTTAATGTGAAGTTTCTAACATCTTTGGCCAATTCTTTCTTGATTAATAATTACTAAAGAAAATAGAATTCTATAAAAATGTAATGAATTCATATAATCTCCAATTTATTCATTTTAAATAGTTTATATTCAAATGTTCTTTAACTACCTACTGCATGTGGGTGGAACACCGTCTACATTAAAGACTATAATTAGGGTCATGCGTACAGCTAAAGTGTGTCTATGTAGGTGTACTAGTTAACATCTGCTCTATGTAGGGCTACAAATCTTCTGATTACCATGTCTTCCATTAAGCTGCATCGAACATTCACCGTCGTTGGATCGTTCTATTTCACGTTCGACTTGTACCCTCGTAAATCCTGTCTCGAAACTGAACGCACTTGTGCAATCTTTTATATCCTGTTCGTTGTTTGAATCTCTTCAATTCGGCATAACGCAAATGTTGGGTGCTTTCACTTTTGACTTCGAGATTTGACAAATCACGAACAAATGAAGGGGTGATATGTGCAAATATAGTACGTATCAGGAAAAGGACCGCTTGCATGTTTTCATTTCCTTTGCTGGAAGCTCATTGACGTCTGAAGTGAGTATACAATTCGTTTTGCTGACTTAACGTGTTATAATCAGGTATTTAGTTTCGATATAGAAATCACCTAGTTTGGATTAATGTACAGCTATCGCTTTAATCATAACTTACATCTGCAATGCAACTTTAGCATTTAAACGCATTTTAAGTGATTAGCCAAATTTGAAAGTTCACTGACAACACCATTTCGGCACTATTGGTTTTACTATCAAACTTGTTAAACAAGATCCTCAAAAAAATTTATTTCCGATTTTTTAGACATTGGTTTTACAAATTAATTTAAAAATTAAAAAAGCCTTTTATATTATATGTTATGATGTGTATAGATGAGTCTTATGTTTATAATTATATTTATATCTTTTTTGCCTTGGTGTTTGGCCCAGCATAGCCGATCTGGCTCTTACGCCATAAACATATCCAAACCAAACATGGCTTTGGTTTGTCGGGATTGTGGTCCTCGAATCGGCTCCCATATCATCTGGGGAGGAGACTAATCACTTAAATGCTGGTTAGATTATGAGTAGGGTCGAGTTTACTTTTATATTAGCAATGTGATGACCGTCTTTTTCAATTTTCAAAACTCGTTCTCAAGGTAGGTAGGTAATAACGTCGCACTAAAGCAACACAATGGATTATTGGTGACGGTCCAGAATTAATCCCGAAGGGAAAGATCCTAGGACACCTCGTAATTTTGAACCACGGTTAGATGACAACTCGTTCTCAAGAAACTCAATATAGTTACCAAAATAAAAATTCATTCTTTATGTAATCGGACCATGTAATTTGAATCTAGGGGTTCAATTCCTGTCTGGAAACTTTTAGTTTATACCAAATTGAAACTATTCAAGGTATCCTGTCGTGGAATTTTATAAGATTTACTTGCTTTGCTATCCTGCTTCGTCCGAAGGCTTTTCCGCTTCAGAAAACCAAGTCGTGCCTGTTTCCTCAGCAGTTTCGTTACGTCGTCGAACAGATTTTTGAGCTTTGTACGCTTTTTGGATTTGTTTTTTCATCTCCCGATTACTCGGCTCGTCGGAGCTTTTGGCTTTTTAGAGATGATTCGAGTCTGATTAGACCGCGGTAGCCCAGTTGGAAGAGCAACGGATTCGCACCACCGGAGGGGTGCGAGTTCGAAACTAGGTTCAGCCAAAGACCGTCGTGTACACGGGGGATGGTGCACGTTAAATCTGTCGTGGCCTTAAATGTCCTTCCGTTGGCGTGGTGTGGAAGTTTGGAGAGTGGGGTGCCAGCTCAGGAGTTCTAGTCATCTGACCGTGGTTCAAAATTACGAGGCGTTGTCCTTGGTTCTTTCCCTTTGAGAATGATCCCGAACCGTCGCCAATAACCCGTTGTGTTGTTCCCCATGCGACGTTACGTAAATACCTATCTCGAGTTTGATTAAAACTTGGTCTCCTGTTAGAGTTCTAAATGTAAATTCTGTTTCTAAGACCTCCCGTGTACCTGGTGATTTTTGTGGAGAAACTGTTTAGGGAAACGAAAATGAAACATTGTTTTCAATGAAGACTCGCGCATTGGTGATTATTTAGTTGAGGTAACTAAATATAAATACAACCCGTTCTATTTCGAGTGACGAAATTGTTTTAGTATCGCATCTGGGAATAGAACGTACATATTCAGGCCTATTCGCGCGCATGGGTGATTATTTAGTAGACTACTTGCGTGCATCAGTTCCATCAAGCATTCGGGAAACGTGGGACGAGTCTGACATTTCATCTTTTCTAACTTTAGTTACCAGTTTTTTTTTCAAAAATTAAATTAAACGATGAATACTTTTTAATCTTGATTGCATTGTAAATCACGTTAAATAAGTTAATAAATAAGTGAATGAAATTTTTTATATTATTTTTACATACCTTAAAGTCACTGCTAATCTCTCTTCTGCTGGTATAGCTAATTGCATTGATGTATTGATATGAAATATCTTGTCGAAATTGTATCAACAGGCTATCAAAGCTCTGTTTACTCATCCGGAAATAATTAAAAATTTGGTCTGAGACAATTTGTAAAACTGACCACTAAGTCTCACTCAATATTGGATGTACCCAAAATCGTTTGTTTCTTTGTTAATTTCTTATCTTAGAAGGAGTACGCAAACACATGCAGTTTCGTTGAAATTCATTTTAAGGCTGAGCTGCGTAGTAACTATTTAGTCACCTAATGCGCGCTTACGAGCAGTAAAAGACACTTTTTAGTATCGGAACTATTTAATCACCAAACAAAAATATTGCCAGTACGCGGGAAGCCCAACGCAATGACGTGACGAGCTGAAAATAGTTGCTTTGACTTGAAAATTCCAGATAGAATAAGCTGCGCGAATTTGACGCCAGAGCTCGTGTTCGAGAGTTTTTGCTGTTTCAGGCAAACAGTTTCCTACTTTATGTATAAAATTACACAATTGCATGGAACTTAATATGGTTCTACAATAACATCGTAAGAATAACAGCCGAAAAACAAGTAACAAAACATTTACTGTATAAGCTATGCGTAAACTGAACAATAGATAAACATAATTTATGCATTATATTTATTCCAAAAAATAGCATCGTGGCTGTATAGGATTATGATTATATTGTAGTTATTTAGAGGAATAGTTATATTTAGAATCAACAGGAAACTGTGAGCTCGTTGAATAGAAAATATTTGGAATTGAATTCAAACTCATAAATCCCAAAGTTTGTTTCCCTTAAAATAATTTTATAAATGATTCAAACTATTGCCTTTCATATATTTTGTCTGCCTCTTTTATGTATTTTATGTTTTCTTTTCTTCCAATTCGATTTCCTAATTCAAAACTATAACTTCTGAAGAAAAATCAAATTCATGAGCCTCGGAGACCTGTTTCTACATAGTCAGTTTTTCTTGATGTCGTTTTATGTTTACCTCTAAACAGCTTCAGCTACTGAAAAAAATTTGAGATGAATTGATTGAATAAATTCTAGTCTTATGGCAATCTAGTTCTGAATCGAAAATAAAACAGAAATTCCGTTTCTTTTATTATTTGAAAGTTTTTGTGTTCTACTGAGTAACCCATATTGATAAGGAGATATGACAGTCGGAGTGCAATTGCTTTTTGTTTGTTTTTATTCCCAGTATAAAAAACTTTAAAACAGAACTGAATCTATTTTATAGTATCAACATTCTAATAAAATAGACGGAGCATGTGGGCTGAGACTCTGTCTAAAATCTCAGAACTAGATCACGTGGGAGCGACTTGGGCCAATTGGCTATCGAAATCCAAACTAGTGTTTTTCATTGTCTGTTAATTAGTCCCACTTTCGGGTTCGTGCTTTTTCCCAATACCTCATGACAGATCTTAAAACCGAGCTTTTGAGAAATAAGAAGCTGCGACTCCTATTTCATTGGAATGTCGAAGCTTTCTGTAACCCTCTGACGTTACCAAACACTTATTGATGCCAGACTTATTTTAGAAATTACGAGAATTTTTGTATTTATATATACAACTTCAAATTATGTAACAAACAAAATGTATTGTGTAACTTAAAAATAGTATTTATTTAACAAAATAGAATTGTAATGAAATCCTTATCAAAATTTTGAAACAATGTAATTCCTAAATTATTAATCACATCTAAATATCTATTTCACTTACATACGCTGCATAGAAATGAATATTATTTGTTTAATGTTGAATGGATACAAAATCGTCCGTTACGGGATTCATTCAACGACCTTCTAATGATATAGACAGCATGTGGGCGGTGTCATCGTAAGGTCTCAGAGTCACATGGGCTTACGAATTGCCTTGGGCCTATTGGCTATCGAAGCGTAGACTATTGTTTTTAATCACGTTGGATAATCTCTTTGACCAATCAATATTTTGCCCCACATTATAATTCATGCTTTTTCCTACAACCACTTGACACATTTTCAGACCAAGTGTGGAAGAAAAATAGCATGAAGCTGCGCTCATATACCCGTCTACTTCATTAGAAGGTCGATGGATTCATTCGCCAAGTTTGCAACTGATTAAATATGCTTGATTATCGGAATGGAGCTTCATAAAATTTCTAAATCTCCGAGAGCTCTCCCACTCTAATGAAAATCAATGAGAAATCTGGAAAGTAGAAATCAGCACAGAAAAGAATGAGCATAAATAAGTTTAGCATCAAAAAATGCTGAATCAAGTGGATGGGATGAAATTGAGATTGACTTTCAAAATCTGACTGGTAACATGTGACTGATGTTTCTGACATGCATTTTATTAGAACTAGGAATTAACACCAGTGAAATGAACGAAATTGTGTTATGTTTTGGATAATTTTATTTCATTTTGAAGTATGAAATCCATTTATGCGAATATGAATGCGAAATAAATGGATTGAAATAAGATATCTGAAGTTAGTAACGATACCTTGCCATCACAATAGATGGCATCAATTAAGAAAATTTGGTACATATGCTATGCGCGGGTTTCCCGATTAATATATGTGTAGTAGAATTGTCCCAGTTAAAATTCATAACATTAACATCGTATAGTATATTGTCCTTTTATATAAATAAGTTAAGTTGTCTTAATTCTGTCATAAATACAGGTTGCAATGGCAACACAGAATATTTATTTAAAACGAAATGTGTAAAAATATGACTAGTCGGGAGTTACGACATCCTTCCAACATTTGGGGGAGTAGCTTCACTTTAATATTTATCATATGCATCACTGGAGACGCGATCCCGAAAGGGATTACAAAAGACGATATTTTAACCCAACTAAATAACCATGCCCGTGGTTATTATCCATGGATCATGTTCCCACGCATGCATCTAAATGCTTAGGGGCTTTCCAGAAAAGTTGTGGAGCTTGAATTTTTTTGTTGGAGACCTAATCAACAATAAATCTTTTTTAGAAGTAGGTATTCTACTTGTGACGTGATGCTACTGCCATTTAATTTGTTTCTCGTTTTTTATCCAAGGATGGAAATGGCTAAACGCTAATTGAAAAAATGAAATACTATCTCTGTATATACAGGTAAAATATTTTCTCTTATCCAAGTGGGGGCCTTCGTGGCTCAGTGGGCCCACTGCAAAAACAACCTGCAAGTTGTAGGTGGCGTAGGTTCAATTCCTGTCAGATTATATTCCTTCCTGGGATTCTATCTTCTGTGTCAGTAAAACTTTCTTTGCCTTGTGTATGTTCATTACTTGGAGTTGTCTGTCTTGTGTTTGAGGCAACATGGCCAAATATGCCCCTTACGCCATAAAACACAATCAATCAACCCTTACCGAAGTGTGTCGGACAATTTCATAATTTAGATGTACTACTTTTTTTGAAATGGTATGAGGCATTTTCTTTCCACCTAAATATATTGTAGATGGCGGTAGTGCTTATCCGTCGTTGCGTGCACGTTGGAGTGGTGTGGAAGTTTGGAGAGTGGGGGCCAGCTGAGGTGTGACCTCGTCATCTGACCGTGGTTCGAAATTACTTGGTGTCCTCGGATCTTTTCCTTGGGGTTTGATCCCGGACCGTAACCAACAGCCCGTTGTGTTGCTCTAGTGCGACGTTAATTAAAATACCTACCTACGGCGATACGTGTTTCCTGTACATATTCTGAACGTGACGTTAGTGGGCTTATTTTTCGAAAACGATTTCAGCATTTCGCCAGTAAAAATTCCAAAGAATTCAAATTAACATACGATATTTGATTGTTCAAAGGCCAAACGTTGTCAAAACGGAGATAAGCTACATCTTAAGGAACCCCTGATATCTATGATGCAAGAGCATTTGGACAATGTAATTAAAATCTTTGCTGACCGTGTGGTTAGTTTATTCTGAAATTCCCTCTTGTTTTGAAGTGAAAAATTACTATATAAACAAGATTGTCATGCGCCTACTAGTGATGCTTCTGACTAATAATATATCGTTTTACTATCAAAACCTTTTAAGTCTTTATAAATTAAAGTTTTTCGGGAATTAAAAAAAAACTAGGTCCTAAATTGTAGACCTGCTATGATATGCAAGGTTTCAAATTCGTTGGTAGTAGTACGTGTATAGTAGATGTAGACTTAGGACCTTTTGAAACAAGTTTTGTAAGAATATTCTTAACAAAATAACGTTAAGATCTCAAATAAAAAAAATTAATTGGTAAATAGTTGAATTTATGTCGCACTGGAGCAACAAAATGAGCTTTTGGTGACGGTCCGGAATCAATCGAAGGGAAAGATTCGAGGACCACATCTCCGTAATTTTGAACCATCGTCAGATGACGAGATCTACACTTAAGCTGGCACACCACTTTCTAAACTTTCACATCACGCTAACGTGAAGACATTTGATGTCGCGACAGATTTATTGTGCACCAGACGGATTTAATGTGACGGTCTTTGTTTCGATCGAGTTTTGAACCCTCCGGTCGCTAATCGTGACTCTACGAACTGGGCTACCGCATCCTCTCAAAAAGTTTGGACTCACGAGGTTTTGATAGTAAAAACAATGTATTTATTAGAAGCATCACTAGTAGACGCAAAACGTGCTCAAAATGGAAAATAAACTTACAAATCGCCGAAGTGTTCAGAGAAACCTGAACAGTAACTTTAGGGGGAAAGTAGCTAAAATGGAAAAATTCTCGATAAGCAAGCGTTATTTCTGTATTGTATTTGAGTTGTAAAAAGAAAGTTATAATTAATAAGAAATAGCATGATTCAAGGAAATCTGGTGTTTGAAATAAAACTTCAATGTATAAGTGAAACTCAAGAAGACTTTTAAACACTGGATGTCTGGCACCACCTCGGTTGTCACTCTTCGGGTTGACGCAATCAAGAGAAAAGGTTAGAATGTCAGGTATTGCAGAAGCTGGAGCCTTGGGTAGGTCTTGTAGATACATGGCTTTAAATATAACCTGTGTACTGATATAATCTGTAAATATTAATTTGTGGTCTATATGTTGAGTTTTGTAGCGTCCCCAAAACACGCGTTTTCTACTATTCCTCTGAATTTCTTCTACAGTTGAAGATCCACGGCTCTAAACACCCTGTATTTGAGCTGATCTGACTAACCAGCTTGATTTGTAACCTAAGGCAGATTACAATTTACCTTAACGCAGATTTGAACTAGGCAAACAACGATTTCACTCAACAATTAAAGGTAAAAACAAAGCAACCAAGATAGAGAATAAAATTTGTTAACGTGGATGTGGCAGATAATGATTGTGATTACTAACCCCAAGTGGTTTCGACGAGATAACTCGTCCATCACAATCTGACCAATTTTACTAATGACGAGATACCTCGTCCATCAAGATCTGCCCAATTTCGTCTTCAAGAGATTACAGATCTTTTTATGACGAGAGCAAGATCTGGTAATTTTTTTCAAATGACTGAGGATTTGACAAAGAAAGTAACTATTTTTTTTATCAAATGTGAATTATTCGATTGTTGATTGCCTCCTTTTGTTTTGTGCAGGAATTACACCTATGTTTTAACTCTACAAATCTTGCTCTCAAACATGTTCTTAGCAATGATTTTATTCATAAATTTTAACTAATACATTTTACGCGAATATTTTATAGTTTATTCTTTAGCATTGTACAATTAAATTATCTTGCTTTTATAACCTTGCAGAGAATTTTTGAACCTGGACAACGTTTGTTGAAATTTTTATTTTAATCTTTTCATTGGTAATTCAATATGTATCTATATTTTTACTAGGATAGTATGACACTTTTTAGATCCTTGTGCCAAACATAAATAAAGTTCTGGTAGGGGAGATGAGGAAAAGTTGCTTTTATTGTTTGTGGAAACGGTAACTTTTAGTAAGTACGTGAATCTATTCTGAGTAACAAAAAAGGTCAGTTCCATCTAACCCTTTTCTTCCGTACTTTATTGAAAAAAAATGCATAACGTGAGGACTGCATAAACATTGAGACATTTGTATCTCTGTTAGACTTTACAATGAAACGATTTACAAGTCTCACATTCACATAATATAGTACCATCTTGTCAAAAAACAAACAATAGAATAAAATACGATCATCCTCCTTCGGGTCAAAAGAACGTCTTATCGTCTTGTACCTAATCCTATGTTTATGGTTAACTTCCGGGGGTGAAAAAACGTCTAAAAAAAGACTCAGGCCTACCACAAAGCATACAGAACAAAGGGAAGATGTGTCACAAAATATTTGCCGAGCCATAAACTTCATCTTTCATCACTTGTTCCATCGGAGAAAACAAAGTAGTTTGTCTTTTTTTCCTTCGAAAGGAAAAGAAACGTGGAAGGAACCAAGTTTAAAACCCCTTTTGACATTCCGATCGATTTTCACGAACAGTTGCAGCTGTCAAATAGATTTCCTGGAGGAATAGAAATGTGGAAACTTTGCTACGTGCTTAGACCGAATACTGGATCTGGTGCAAAATTTAAACCTGCCCTATGGAAGAATTTCGTATTGACTTTTGTACTTCAGTGATGGATACCGGTAATCCGTATGGATGAAACCCTATTACTGTATTTGACTTTAGTATTCAATTGAAGAGTTCGAATTTTAATTATAAAATGGGCCATTGTGGTTCTGTGATTTTTCTCACTTCATTAGCAGCATGTGATGGTGAAAGTTTGATACCTGTAACTACCGTGGATGTATTTCTCTTCTGTGTCAGTAAGACTTGTGTGCATGTCAATTTACTTCACTGGGAAAATGTTGCTTCTTCAGATCTGGCCATTGCGTTGTAAAAAAATAAACATTAAATGAATAAAACTTTGCTTATTTGTGAATCATTAGCACAGATCATTGCTTCTTTATATAAACATTCGTAACAAGGCATTTTTAAGCAAATTGTGTTTTCCCATTCACCAGAGGAGTCACCGTAGCCCAATTGGGTTTACCATTGCTAGGAACTAGCGAGTTGTAGGCGGTGCACATTCGATTCCCCTCTGGGTGTATTCCTCTCTTGCCAGTAAAGCTTTCCTAGTATATGTATGTTCATTTACTCGACGTTGTTTTGCGTATCTTGATCAAATGTGGCCCTTGTGTCATAAAACCCAAAACCAACTCATGCACTCGATTTTATGCTAATGATTTGGCACATCGCTTGAAGTCAATTTTCGCTTCCCAAGGACTAATTAAACTGGGATCTACTTTAAAGTGGATTCCAAACCACCAACATTCATTCCGAGATTAGATCCCAGAAACTGTTCAAACGAATTCCTAGGCATAATCTAACCCAATCAGGTTTTACGTCTTGTTTTTTAAACTTCGTAAATTTGCAATCAGCTTTCTGTTCAGAAAATTAGTCTTAATAGTTTAAAATTAGAAAAGAAAGACAATTAAAGTTTAGTTTAAAGTATATCATTTAAAATTCAATCATATATTTTAAAATTAACAAGATTTCAGCCCGTCTCCAATAAAACTTCACAAGAATGATTTCTCTAAGCCAGCGATATGATTGCTCAACACCAACTAGATTAAACGCCAGACATCGCCAAAACGACGATAAAGGGCAATTTAAGGTAACCCCGGTAAAAGTAATACGGAGACATGGGTAGCGAAAGTATAGCCGGACTCTCGGGAGAAGGCAGTAGAGTGATGTGGTTTGAAACTAGTCTAGTTATTAGGGGGACTAGTGGTAACGTAAACAAATCCCTTCCACGATTGGCGTCTTTTTGTGTGGATTCTAAGTTTATAGTTCGGTATCGAAAGCGATATCGTTGATAGTGAGTTTGTAGGGAGAAAACATCCACTGCGATCGCCGTTCATGGTTTTGGGTATGGCAGTCTCTTCTAAGCTTCCACACATATTCAGAATTCAAATGGCCCAAGGTGGACTGCCTTCTCCCAGAAGCCACGCTATAAAATCTGGTTTGTTTGCAAACACTGAAAATTGCGACTGTTTGCCGACTTTCTTCACAGCCCTGGAATTGCACGTAAGTTGAATTGGGCGATCGTGGTGGCCTTCGTAATGCGAAACAGCCATCCAGAACCTAAGGGTAGGGTCAGTATCGAACTAGTTTTGACTTTGTTTCCAACGAAAGGCATGCGCCACAAAACCTCAACATCCAATCCAACAAAAGGCAAACATATTGTGCAAAGCTATTCTCATCTAGCACTTATTGAAACATTAGAGTTGAACAGTTTAATCCAAAGCACGAGATGGTCTCTTCTGTTAGCTGCACGTTTCTAAACAATTTCTGTTACTTAACTAAACGAATTGTGTAAACGTACAGCTTGTGAAATAAAATACTATTCACATAAATAAAGAGGTGGTCGTGGCTCCGTGGGTATGCCCACTGCGCTAGCAACCTTCGTGTTGTAGGTGGCACAGGTTCGATTCCTGTGAGGTGCATTCCTCCCTGGGTGTATTTCTCTCTTCTGTGTCAGTAAAACTTTCATTGTCTGTGTATTACTTAATATTGCATGTCTTGTGTCTGGTTCAGAATGGCCAAATATGGCCCTTGCGCCATAAAACCCTCAAAACAACCAACCATCATATAAATAAATGGAATAAACTCGAATAGTTAACCTGAACTGGAATATTCTACAAAGAAAAGAAACTCAATTTCCATATTGATTTAATCTCAATATATTGAAGCGCCTGAGGCCAATTTCCAAACAATTTTTGAATCTAAAGAGGCTTTTTAAAATATTATGTGCGCTGTTTCTCAAACCACACAATCATAGGAAAGGGAATATTTTTTGCAAAGTTCACATCGGTGATGTATCTCAATTTTCATTTCGATTTCGACATTTCTTTTGTTTCATTTCTTCTCTTTTATAGTTTTTTATGCTTTCTATTAATGTCCCGAAATAATTCTCCATATCCACAATGGAGCTTAACTTTATTAAAAAATTCCCCAACATAAAAAGCAATATTTTTCAAGTAGGCAAAGGGAATAAATTCTTCCCTGGTCTCCTATTCAACCCTAGGGTAACAGAAGGGAAAAAAAGTTCTTCAAATTTGCTCCCTTATCCCCCGGAGAAATCTAACTAAAAAGAAATAATCTTACCCTTCCATTATGTAAATGAAGTTTTACTGTTTGAGAGAACTTATAGTAATTGAACCTTCCTTGAGTAAGAAGGGAACAAAGTTGGGCGCACAGCTTGGATAGCGACGAAGATAATATCATTTTTTCCTTATCCTTTTTATTTGCTATCATTTCCTTTCTTTTTTTATCGTTCCTTTAAAGATTTTTATCTTATCTTCACTGTTACATATTTTTATGTAATCACCACAAATAAGGTGATTTTTCAGTTTCCTTTTAAATTTATTTCGATAGCGAAAACTGTATGTTAAATTACGATTGTTATTTATTATGAATCTACTCTCTTTATTGCGTGAGAAGAGGAGTGGTATTTTAACTGCTGATTTTAGCCGTAATCTGAGTTTTGTAAAGAGTTGGTGTAATTTACAATTGAATCGGTGAGGTGTAGAAACCACATAAATCATCTCCGTTAGTAAATGTGTAACAATTCTAGAAAAACATTAATGACGTGCAACTGAAGTGAGCAAGAGCAAATATTTTTAATGTAAAAGTGAATCGATTGGTAGTTTTGAAAATGTCACAGGAAATTAGAAGTTTCATTCAATTATTTGAAAAGGTTACGAAACAAGTCACTTAAACGAAGGTAAGAATCGATCTAAAAGCGAATCAATCTCAAAAGTTATCCGTTTTTATTTATATTCCTTCTATTTCTAATTTTTGGATTTTGCGCCATAAAACCCAAAAACAACCAACCCACCCTTCTATTTCTATGCACATAATTATGTATTGATAAAAACATTTCGATATGAATATTAAGTTCAATTCTTTTTTAATTGACTTAGGGGTCTTTTCTTTAACATCGTACAAAAATTAAGTATTGCACTCATGCCATATAGTAAGGGTATTCGGTTCATAACAAATGTGAGTAAGCAGACTTTACATCTTTAAAAATGTAACCACGAAAGAACAGATCTGTTATAATTTATTACATTGTGATACATTGTTATGCTACAATATTTATCCTTCAATTTGTAATAAATAAATTGCATCAAAGTAAAGTATTAATTTAGTAGATCCAGTGGATGAGATTTGGTATAGATTAATCTATCTGTATTGATACTATTAATAAACATAGCATTTTCAAAGAATGTGCATTGTTACTATACTGATTTATTAAATAATTAATTTGAATTAATTACTCATTTCCTGATATCGCGAATGTACTTCATAAATACAAGCTTTTGGAGGTCTTAAAGTGGAATGCAATAATCCCGAATTTTTGAGCGCATTCCGTATTGGTTAAACATTAACTCTTGAAAACCATTCATTTTCTCTTCAATTAGTGTTATTTATTCTACAAACAATGCCCTCCACCTAATGTTCCCCGCCGTGTATTCAATTGAATGGAATTTCTTCCCCATTTTTCGTTTGTAACGAGGGTTAACATGATTGATAATTGCCAAACTTGTTAATTTAACAATAGAGGCTTATACGGAAGCGTTTTACCATTTGTTTAGTGTAGTTTGTTTTTCTTTTCAATTTTAAAGCCATTAATCACCCAGATCTAATTTCCTAAATCGTGCTGGAAGAAAGGTTATTTAATAAAAGTTTTAATTCGGCATCTAGGAATTTCTAATCCACAAGTTCAAACGCGATAAGTGAAATAATGGTACGTTAATGATCTCTGCAGAACCAACTCGGCACGGCACTGTAGGTATAAAGTGGCTAATATAATCTATATTTATTTCACTAAAGTACATGGCACAGAAAACGACGGTATTTGTTTATTGTCGAATGGCATCAATAGATAAACAATATAAAATCTATCGTTATGGGATACGTTTCGCCAATTTTAATGTTTAGTTTATATATGCTTGATTTGAGATATGAAGCTGCATAATATTGCTGAAACTACATTGAAGAGCTTTTCGCTCTAGTGAAGTTTTTCATTAGTCTGATGACAGAAAACAAGGAAAAATCTGGAAGATGTGGTAACATGACTAAGGTGTGCTTTTTGCCATGCATTTTATTCGTATAAGAATTAACCTCAGTAAAAGTAAACGGAAAGTTGTCATATTTTTGGATACTTTTATTTTATTTAGAGGTATGAAATCCATTAATGTGTGACCTTCGAGTTGTAAGCGTCGCAGATTCGATTCCTGTCAGGTGCATTCCTCCCTGGGTGTATTTCTCTTCTGTGTCAATAAAACTTTCATTGTGTATGTCTATTACTTGATATTGTATGTCTTGTGTCTGGCGCAGCATCGCCAAATATGACCCTTGCGCCATAAAACCCCCAAAACCAAACCATTTCTGTATGAATACGGATGCTGTGTTCATTATAAATGGGTTGAAATAGATGGTGCTTGAGTTTTGTGCTAATTGCATTGTTACTGCTGCTTGTATTCTTCTACCCCCTCATTTGTCGTTCACACTCATTTTTTACATTGCTCTTGCACAGTCTTTTTTAGATCTAAAGGAAGATTCCAGATATTTTTGATTTTCCACTGTGACGATCATATTGTGATGTAAAAAAGGTGATGTCATTCGAAATTTGATCGTCATCGGACCGCGGTTCAAAATTACGAGGTGTTGTCCTCTGGTATTTCCCTTCGGGATCGATCCTAGACCGTCGCCAATAGTCCGTTGTTGCTCCAGTGCGACGTTAATTAACTAACTACCTAGCTACCTACCTCGAATTTTTTTAACTGTATCCGTAACCGTAAAAGTTCGATTCTTGTTCTTTACTTAACTCTCGACCGCATACCTTGACATTTTTAAAACTCAAGTTTCATTCCGATTCGTTGACAATTGCGGTCGCTAAGGGCTCTTATATAGGGGAAGTTTCTATATGGCCATTCGGTATTAATCACTCATTTCATTAATCTTTGGTAAATTAATAAAGTGAACTGCTTTTTCATGCTAAAATTATGATGCATATCAAACACCCAGCAACGCTTAAATATTTGTAAAACTTTAAAGCCTTTCAATTTTCTAATTTAAAATTAAATTAAAGTAATCATTTTTTCTAAATCATTCTTAGCTAATCGTAAAACAAAGACCGAAAGAATTTGATTACCCAAATAAAACTAGTTTATAGACACGTTCTTCATCCAGTAGTATTTGTTGTATCATCGGTCTAATTATTCCTTGTACAGCAAAACATGCCCGTAAAGCGATAAACCACACCATCCAGTAACCTTACCAAACAAACTTAGTTCCTCTTGTCTTCCAAAATTTCTGACTTCGCCATTGTTCGAGGAATGGTGGTCAAATAATATAAAATTATTTTCCGTCTGTGTTCTTTTGTTCTTTCTAACACATTTCACAATGCTCTACATACTCACGCAGACTGAAAAAAGACTAAATTGAAATATAGATTCTCTCCATACCCTCCGGCATCGAATAACGAACTTAAAACGGGAAAAGGTGCAACACCTGAGGCTCCCCCGAGCAGAAAAAAAGATCTCCAAATCCTTTTATACTTCACTTTCCCCATGCAACCCTTCACTGCAAACCTCCGAGAAGTGGGTTTCGCCATCTTTATTTAAGGTAGTTCCGTTTTCTTATTTCTCAGAAATAGCGGGGGCAGGTTTGTTTAAAACATGAGTATTTTATACAACTTGATCTCAATGGTCCCGGGGGTAGACAAAATGGACCCATTCGAATATCCGGGACCCTTTGGGGGATTTCCCGTTTTCGCGTGATTCGCCTGTTTTTTTAGTACTCAAGCCCCGAAGGCAAGCTGTTCGGAAATAGTCGAGTATGGTCTGCTTTCTGAATGTCCGTAACTGAGAGGGCCGGAATCGGATGCAGTGAATAATCTGGGTTTGAAGTATTGCTGGGGGCCAAAATGGTCGAGGATTTTTTATACAATAGGTACTTGTTATGAAGATTTTATCTTCGGAAATATATCGTGTAATTGACGTGAAATGTGTATATGCTGTACTAAGTCCGAATTGAAAAACAAGCGTTTGACTTTTCTTGTTGGATTACAATTTTCTTCAGCATTCAGTAAGTCATAAATGCATTCCGCCACGTAGTTTCCGTGTGTTTAGGTACTTGAAATACTAAATTTAACCCTCCTGGTGGTTATCTCGACGCGGTATCTCGTCATTAGCAAAATTGACCAGATATTGATTGACGAGATATCTAGTCGATACAACTTGGAAGATTAATTAAATCCAGTTTCGTTTTTTCCGTCGACCTTCTAATGAAGTAGACGAAGCATGTGCCCGCAGCTTCATGTTATTTCTTCCAGTTGCTCGGTTTGAAGATCTGTCACGTGGTTGTGGGTAAAAGCATGTATCCTAAAATATTGATTGTTTAAAGCGATTATCCGTGATCAAAAACACCAGTCTGCTATTCGACAGCTAATCGGCTAAGTCGATTCCTATGTCCACGTGATTTACCCTTCAGAGATCTTACGATAGCGACACCGCCCACATGTTCCATCTATTTCATTAGTAGGTCGATGATTTCCCCATGATTATTAAATTGATATGGTCCAACTTCTATAAAAGTGCAGGAAGTTGTTCTCACTGCGTGCTTTGAAATATTAAAATATGGACTCGAAGCAAAACTGGTGAACGCCAATGCCTTAAAGTCTCGTTTTACATACCACCAGCATTCAACTTATAAATAAATAAATCTAAATATGTACATGTTTTACTTGGAAAATTCTATATTGCTTTCTGGTAATCAATGACTTAGGTGATTAGCTATCAATTATTGCTGTATCTA
Source organism: Meta bourneti (assembly GCA_933210815.1). Taxonomy (NCBI): domain Eukaryota; kingdom Metazoa; phylum Arthropoda; class Arachnida; order Araneae; family Tetragnathidae; genus Meta; species Meta bourneti. Next base: position 34,897,444 of record OW119927.1, on the reverse strand, counting down.
TTTTTTGTTTTGTATTTTGCCATGTCTTACGCAAACTTCCTTCAACTATTAATACAGCAATATAGCTTGGTTTTCAGTAGAACTCATTCTTTTGCTATGTACAGTATAAAATCAATCTCGTATTTAACCTAAAATTATACTGGAATACCACATGTTATATATCTCTGTGAACTGAAAATTAACTTAACGTGCTGTTAAAAGGTCTAGTAGCCGTTCTGGCTCCCGACGCTACAGGTTATATGCATGGATGTACGTAATAGTTCGAAATCTATTTTAAGTTGAAGGTCTTAGTTTAATTGGCCCTTGATAAACAAAAAATTGGGTTTATCTCAAGAAAAGGGCAATATCGCCAATTGACAGTTTATTAATGTCAATTGGCAATAATTATGGAATATGGTAACCCGTCGTAGCTTATCCAAATAGCTGTTTGGTGACGAAAATTTTAGTCGCCAGTTTGGTGAGGGGCCGGTACTGTGTTTTCTCTTGAATTCTACCAAAAATTAATTCAGAGGGTAATCTGACCAAATCAAACAAATTTTTGTATAAAACCACATCTATCGCTGTAATGCAGTTGCTTTGTTTACTTCAAAATGATATGAACATGAAAAAATAGTGAAATACTAATTACTTACTAAATAACGTTAGAATTGCTTGTTTGTACTTACCGAAACCTAATCATTTAAATCTATTCCAGGTGACAAGAATGAGAGGATGAGCTTAAAACATCTATACAGCTTAACCGGTGAACATTAAGGTAATTTAACCCTTAAACATATCAATTTACTGACGTACGCTTAGTTTTATTTTATTTTATTTCCACGCTAGTTTTCACGATACCACTAGTTATTTGAATACTTCGAATGTAACATTCTTAAAACAGTACCATTCACATCAATCTCAATACAAAAGATCTAGCTTCAGCTGAATTTTTCTCAAATGACTTTCATCGTTTTGAAAGGTTTAAATTTGTACAATAATTGACTAGGCACTCACTTTAAGATGAATGGTAACTCTGAATTGTAAATTTCAAACTATTCAATAAAAATTTATTTATTGTATGTAAAATCTACCTAAAACATTTTTCAAATTTCTCAATGTTCGTTGAAATTTCAAAAAATTATTTTTGGGGATTAGTGAAAGTGGTATAGGGAAGTATATATAATCGCGTTTTAAAAAATTTCCCTAAACCATCCTTGAAAATTTGAAACAGCAATTTTGTTGAATGTGCAGTCATTTCGTATATTTGTAGACTTGTAAGAAAAAAGGATCAATGTCCATTTTGCAAGTTTTTAATAACACCTGATTTAGTAATGAATTTTTTTTAATTTTTAATACAACGTTCAAAAAATACTTTTGATTCTTTCATAATGCATTGAAAGTAGGACCATTTGCACTTTATTCTGTTATTTCAAAATTAGATGCCAGTGGACAAACATCCTTAATCAGACTTTTATTACCTTAAATAGATTTTACATACCTAAAAATCAACGAATTTGGACATGACCCTTTTTCTACTAAGGTACAGATATAAACAAGATATATGATAAGATAGTGTGGCGTTAAAACAAAGTATAGAAATAATTGTATAATTACAACCTTAAAAAGCCTAGTAATTTTCAAGTGTTTGATATTGATATAATATATTTATACTATCGCTTTCTTTTAATAAATTAGGAAGTATAATAATTTATATTTCACAAAACAAAAGTTAGTAAAAGCCGTCAGCATTTAGAGGAAACTCTTGAGCTCACACCAAATATAATCCAATTAACGTCATTATCACTAAAAATTAGTCACCAGCAGCAATGTTTCAGTCACTTATTTTCTTTAAATCTTTTCTTTTTGCTAATAAATTTTTTTAATGCAAACCACGAAAAAACACGTAAGATATGAATAAGTTTCAGATATTTCATAACGAAAATAGCTTTGGAATCGGGTTAAACACTGGAATAGTGTGTTCACTCCCCGTTACAACAAGCAACTCATGTCTGAACTCCTCACCTGATCACGGCATAGAAAAACCTATTTTAATGGGTTGAGAGTATTATTGAAGAGAGCCTGAGAAGATGTGTTTGTGATTTCGCGATCGGGCCCAATGGAGAAGTGACAGTTATCGCTGACTCAGTAATATTCAAATACGAGGATTGAAACGCGCGGAGTGTGAGTGAAAAAAGAAATGAAAAATGGATTTAAGCTGAGAGAGAGAATAAAAAAGGGAGATGCATAACATGTACTACTTATTTTGTGATCTTGGTGTTTGAATGTTTTGACCATTCTATTGACCAAGAATCCTTTCAAAAGGATGTTACTCATTCCTTGAAAACTAGGTCGCGTTTTTTCCCCGATTCTCGACTTGAACCACCCCAAGAAATTATTCCTTCGTTCCCCTTACGTAAAACAAAAAAGGTTAACGCGATTCAATCGATACCATAAATGGCACACGAAATGCGAAATTCCCAACACAAAAAACCCGAGAATATCCACGGAAAGAAAATCGAAATCTGGTGGTTAGATACAGCTTTTTATTCGCCGCTACACGCGACTCAATTTTGTGACAGCGAAAGGTTGCAACGCTAAATCCATTACTAGCGTGTCAGAAAACAGGCCGCGTCGCTTTATTTATTCTCTTAAAACCCATTACAGTGCAACATTTAGACACGTGTCATTTTATTCTCTTGCTCATTTCCTGCAATGGGCGAGCGATCTCTCCTTTTTCCTAATGTTCCAAAAGTCTGGTATTAAGGGAGGTGGAGGCTCTTCCAAAACTCGGTCTGCTCCAGACGATAATGGTTTGAAATATGAGTGGCGAAATTCCAGAGAGGATCCACAGATAGCCACGCCCAGTGACCTATCAACATGTATGCAAATTGGGGTCTTTCAACTGCTTGGGATTGTTCACCGTTGGACCCCGATTTGAATAATCAGAGGGCTTTAAATATCCATCCTATTCCGATGATTGTGTTGGAATGGTTTGAAATTGAAGACTTGATCTGGGGGGGGGGGTTTCAAAGGAATACCGCGTTGTTAAGTGCTGAAATCTAACTGAGCGACAAAGGTATGACCATTTTATCTCGCTTTGACAGGTGAGAAATTGTAATAACTGATAAGTCTTATGTAAACTAATTTTAATAAGTTATAGTCAGTCCTAAAGTATTGAATGCATACCTGAATATCTAGAGTAAATTTACGTTTATAAGTGTTAAAAGTAATCTTTATGATCTGGAATGCTTATAAGCAGTGTCACGAAGCTCACAAAAATACAAACTTCAGTGAACTAACTACATTTATATTGAGTCACATTTATACTATCCTAAGCACACAAAAAGTTGTACTTTTTGCCAAGTACACAAAAAATGATTTCTGGAACGGAATGCAGGTGATGTCGACCTTATCGCGTCAAAATTTCAGGTCCTAAATGAGAAGTTGGCAAAGTTCTTGGCGCTCGCCAAGTACAGGAAATGTTATGCCAATTAAGTAGCAGCGCCAACAACTCACTGCGCGAACAGGCAGTATTAATAAGTTTTCTTACAAAATTCACATATTCTAAATTAAGCTTGCAGAAAGAAATTCTACTTCCGCGTTAATAGGAAAACTAGGGGCTTTCAAGACATTTTCCGGTGCATCTGATGTGAATTTCTTAGGTGGGGATACCGAGTAATGAAATTAACTGACTTTCACAAAGAGCCGATTGTAACTTAAATTTGCTTGAGGAAAACTTAACTTTAAAGAAATAGATTCCTTGTACAAAAAAGAAAGTCGGAGATAAGGCACCATAACACCATTGGTATAGAGGACAAAGATCTAGAGAAATACCCAACTTCAAATTATGTAGAGAATAGATAGCATTTTCGTGATTTAGAATTGGTCACACCAAAGCAATAAATGTAGCAGTAAAATAGACTTATCCTGACTCACAACTGTCATGGTAACAGCATGACTGATCCTGACTACGTACTGTAGTGTTTCGGGGTGTCAAAGACATTCATGATGATCCGAGACATCTTTTGGGCATTTTTCGTAGGAAGGACATCATGGAACTTCAATTTTGATCCGGGATAAGAAAAAGCTTCAGAAAAAAAATTGGTATCTAGTGAAACACGAATCGTAATATTAAGTACACACCTTTATTGAAAGTTACATAACTTTTCCTTATGATGTTGCGACGCATCCATTTTCTGTAATTACAACTTCCACTCTAGTTATCATTGATTGTACAAGTAGTTTTTGTACTTTCCGAAGAAATGTTAATATTCAGTAATCTTGCTTGTAATGAGATGATCAAACTTTTCTATCTGGGACTATTTTCTATTACTATATTCAAGTCTGGAAACACATGATAAAAAGGATAGTGGAAAGTAATACCTAATATTATCTATCTGTATTATAAATCATAATTATTACTTTCTATACGAATTTCACATTTTGAGCGTAATTTCTCACGAAAACGAGATGTAGTCAGTCCATGTAATTGAGTTTACATCTAGTAAACTTGTCGAGACTAAATTAAGAAAATGGCAGAGAAATGTCATTTAACTACTGAACTATACAGGGTGTCCCAAAAAGGTTGTTCCGCAATTTATCTTTTTACCATTTGGAGATAGGTAGGCAATGTAAATTGCAAAAGTGCACCAAATAAGGTAAGTAATTAAGATATATGAATAAAATTATCACGTGATAACAATTTAAGCGGATACAGTTTTTAATTTTTATACAACCCCTCTAGATAAAAATCCGAGATGGCAGAAATGTTCCTTACCTGCATCCGTATCGTTAGCAGAAAACTGCATTTCTGTAGGTTGAACAGTAACGGAGGCATAAGGACGCAAAAAAGTTGACTTATACCGCTTGTGCACAGCTGTTCAAACAGTCAGATTAGGGACCGCATACACAATGCTAAAAAGCATTTTTTTCGGTCATAAAGTGCAACATTGTGCAAAGTAATGTAGTATTGCAGCTGCAGATGAAAATCGCAATGCATAATAGTTGACAATGTAATCTTTAATAAAAATATTGTAGAAAAATGGTTTAAATAAAAATAAAAGGAAATTTACAACGCATGTTCAAAATGTTTTCCATCTGCAGCAATGCAGAACTTAGCTCTTCATTTTTGGCCATGGGTCAATTTCCGTTCTAAATTAGATACGGCCCTCTTAAAATGGAAACTCTTGTATCTCCGTTACTATTCAACCTACAGAAATATGGTTTTTTACTAACGATAGGGATACAGGTAAGGAACATTTTTGCTATCTCGGATTTTTATCTTGAGGGGTTGTATACAAATTAAAAACTGTATCCTTAAATTGTTATCACGTGATAATTTTATTCATATATCTTAATTACTTACCTTATTTGGTGCACTTTTGCAATTTACATTGCCTACCTATCTCCAAATGGTAAAAAGATAAATTGCGGAACAACCTTTTTGGGACACCCTGTATACTAGGGCATGACAACAACGTTCCAAAATAGACCTCTAGAAATTCAGTGTTTAAAATTTTCAGTTTGTAATGGTTGAAATAAAGATATTTTTGTAACTGCTCAGCATTATTTCATCTTAAGACGTTTCGATTTGGTAATAAAAATGTGGCGTTAGTACCGAGATGAAAAAAATAATTTGCCAGCTACGAGGTTAAGTTTCAAAAGGCCACTAAAATGCTCAAAACCTCTTATAAGAATAACACCTGTAAAAATATATTCCAAAAATGTAAACAAAATGCCGTTTTATATTTTTGACAAATTTTATTTCATTTGGAAGCATGAAATGTTCATATCGATGATTTTATTCATAATTTAAATGAGGTATGAAATGTGTCATAGCACTGCCATCAATAGATATATTAGCAATTTAGAAGCTTTAGCACAGATGCTATGCGCGGATCTATTAGTTTAAAAAATTGCATCAATTTATTCACTAACAGCCAAACGATCGGAAATTTCTTTCATCTTCATACATCGATCATCTAATAAAATAGGCGGAGCATGTGGGATAAGTAGCTGTCGTAATATCTCAGAAGTGCATATCACGTGCGCTTGGGAATCTATTTCTGCCGATTGGCTATGGAAGTTAAAAGTAGTGTCTTTAATCACTTGATGATCACATTAACCAGCCAATAATTAGTCCTAGATTACGATTCGCACATTCTTCCAATACCACGTGATAGATCTTCAAATCGAGCTATTGGTAAAAATAACATGAAGTTGCATACACATGCTCCGTCAATCTATATTTGTGTGTTTACCTTGGCACAGAAATCGTTGTTGCTAATCGTATATTAGGGAATAGTTAAAAACGGAATATAAACAAAATATAGTAAACCGCTATAAGATTCATTCGCCAATTTTTCCGCAAAGTTTACAAATGCGAAAATTGAGTTAGGAGCTGGATAATATTGCTATAGAACTGCATGGAAAAGTTCTCGCCGCTCTAATGAAGTTCTTCAGCAGTCTGATGACAAGTCAACGAGAAATCTGGAACATGGAAATTAGCCCAGGAAAGAAAATCTGGAGTTTCGTGAACTTGCTCCATAAAACCCCCTAATCCAATCCCGAACCAACCCAAAAATAGGTTTCGAGATGAAAAAATATCGAATCGCATTTGAACAAGTAAATGAGAAGCAATTGAAGTGGATTTTCAAAACTAATTGATAACATTTATTGAGGTGTGAATTTTTTACCATTCACTTTATTGGAATAAAAGATTAACACCAGTTGGTAGGTATTTTAATTAACGTCGCACTGGAGCGACACAACGGGCTATTGGCGACAGTCAGGTATCAAACCCGAAGGGAAAGATCCGACTACAACACGTAATTTTGAACCACTGTCAGATGACGAAGTCACACCTGAGTTGGCACCCCACTCTCCAAACATCCACACCACGCCAACGTGAGGACATTTGAGGCCACGACAGATTTAACGTGCATCAGCCCCCTTTGTACACGACGGTCTTTGGTTGGATTCAAACTCGCAACCCTCAGGTTGCTAGGCCATTACTCTTCCAATTGGGCTCCCACGGTCCTAACACCAGTTGGAGTACATTTGAAAAATTTAAACAAAATTCAGTTCTATACTTTTTTCTACTTTTCATTTAAACGTATGAAATATTCATACCGATGCTTATATTCATTATAAATATATTTTAATGAGATATAAAATGCGAGTAACGACACTACCATCAATAGATATTTGCAATTAAGACACTTAATGCAGATTCTAATGTACGGGTCCCTGCTAGTTTCAATAAAAGGTTGATGACAACACGCATTCGACACACAAAATCATTAGTACTGCTATCCTCTTAAGAGCTTTGAAGGAGCTGAATTGCGGGATCTTTTATAGGAATTTCACGTTCGGAAAAGCAACATTTTAACTTTTGAAAATTGAAAATAAAAATTGGTAATTTTTATTTTCAACTATTAACACTACTGTATTCTATCTACAGAAACACAACACAGTATTCATATATTCAGACCCAAAAGCTTATTTTCCAAAAGATTGGAGATGGGAAAATGCTATTTATTCTTTTGCAGTTATAAAACCTCACTGGCATCGAATGTCTATTCTCGTGTGTAAACAGATACGTTCCTATCTTGAAATGTAATCCAAAAAGTTTTTATGGCTTTCTTTAAAAATTGTTGATACGGATACCTTTCCGCTGAACTGTAAAAATTTAGTATATCTTACGTGATCCGGTGCACAGCATTTGGAATAGCTTTTATAGATCTGGTTATATAATTCAACGCTTCACGATCCCAGAGAATTGTACAACCACAAGCTTCCGTTATGACGACCTGTATCGATTTGTCATTTCGCGTGGTCGTTCTACTGTTTTCACAAATCAATTCCTCTCGTAAACAAGTTTATTCTCTATAGATTTCGCTGTTTCCGAACCTTTGATTTTTTTATAAAATAAGAATGAGTAAAAGAAAAGGGCTGCCGCTGTTTTTAACATCGATTGAATGAAGGAGAGGTTTGGAGAATTGAGACGACATACAACGGAAGGTCAGGGGAATTTTCGAATGTTTTCCCACCAAAACGCATGTAAACTGAGACGTAAAAATCAAATTACGCCTTTGTGCGATTCGCCGTCTTTTAATTTGGATCGAATCGGAGCAGGAACTTGTTAACTTTAGGGAAAAAATTTTATATGTTGCTAGATTTCGTTCCAAAGGATGTATTTTCAACAAATACGTGGCCGTTGAATTGCATTAGCTTTCGCTACATTTATTTGGTCGAAAATATGCCTGTTTCAATACTTTTATTTTTTATGGGTAGATATTTTATCAGAACAGCATAATGAAACTTATTTACGTTTAATGAGGTGAAGAAGTTACCCACTCGATTAATGAAAAACGTATTCAAAACACGGGTTCTTAATAAACCTTAATAAACTGTTATATTCTAATAAAAACATACAGTCAAGATTTTAAATTGCGATTCGAAGTCGGTGGCGTGTATCTAAATAGCAGCATCTTAAAGCAGCAAATTTATGAAAATTGTGGAACATTATTTTCGAAACATTTCATAACCTGCCAACTCTTCCGGACTTTCCTCTTCAATGTGATAAATTTTCAAATGACGCCAAATTCGTCATTTGTTTCCCTCAAATCGTCGTAATCCATAAAGAAACAATATTGTATTTCCGACAACTATTCCGGAAAAATGTTTTGTCTTCCAAACGGAAATACTCTCCGATCTTTCCTTTAGAGAGATTTTTCTGAACCAGTAAGCAGGGTTAAGTTTTCTATTTTGAATTTCTTTAATTAAACAAAATTTGGCGCAATTGTCACAACTTTGGCGCTTTTTATTATTTTTTATTTTAAAAATAATTTTTAGGCGGTTTTTTTTTACTCTAGCGTGGTTTTTACGTCGTAAAAATTTTCCGGACTTTTTTCGTCCTTTTTTGAGTATATAGGTAGGATTTTGTAGATATGCTTTTAAGACATTAAATTTATGTTTTTAGCTACAAGACAATTGCAAATTAGTTGCAAAGTCAACATCAGAATTGCATTCAATTGCATTGATAATATTAATCAAAAAACCGGAGACTTCAAGTTTTGAAAGTAATTTCACACCGTTCTTTCCAACAGAAAACTCGCCTTTTTTACTGTGCCCATACCAATAATTCTTGTAAACGGAAGATATTCATTTTCCACATAAATGTCAGTAAAGAATACAAAATTTTGAATTGAAATTGAGTCTGAATTTACCCAGAGGTTGTACTTTTTTATTCCCATGCCAGAAAATGTGACTGGCAGGTTGTAGCTTAGGTGAGCCAAGTAACTCATAAATAGTTTTGTTTATTATTGTTGCAGAAGAACCACAATCAAACAGCAAAAAGAACTTGCTTTTGCAATTTTACTTGAATTTGAGGTGGTAAATCTTTGGGAACTTGAGATGTTACCGGTTGGATCACATTAGAGGGGAATTCTGTTTTGACGGCCATATTCGTTTTTGTTGGCAAGCCTCAGATCTGTGGCCAAAATCACCGCATTGAAAGGATTTGTCCCCGCGTGCTTTTGTGGGACATTGATTTGCCGTATGATTTTTCCTTCAACTTTAATTTCTTGAGACGTCTTGGAATTTCTTTTCAACTTGCTTAAAACTTTTTGTCAGCAATTCCGAAACGATATTTCTTGCTTCTAAATCATCAAGGGAACTTGGTTTTTCAGCTGGCAAACTTCCACTCTCATCATCGGAAAAAGTTCCATTTGCATCTTTCGTCTCTTAATATCTCAACTTGGACATTACCGTCCTTTTTTCCAAGACTCTAAACCAGTCTCGAATTCGTCTGCCAAGCTCCTGCTGAAGAGGAAATAAGAGGAACTAAATGAAAATAACTGTATTTTAAATTATTTAATTTGATTGGAAATAAAACTGTGCAGGTATTTACAGAAATCGAAATTAAGTTAAGATAGTTTGAAAAAGCAACATCCTTCCTTCTTCCTCTCACGTTCAAGAGTGTTCGTTTTCTTTTGAAGAAAAGTATTGTATATCCGTTCCATCTGAAGGTCACGGAAGGGATCTCCTGATTGGCGTTGCTAGGCAGTGTACGCCTTGGAGGGTCTCCTTGACATGTATATGAGGTGCAACGTGGATACACCTCCCTATGGTGCACGAGGATAAAGCCAAATGGTTCACAAATCCGCCCTTGTAGTGCCATCATGATGAAACACATCTCCTAACAGGTTCAAATTGGCAGGGCATTGGTAAAAAATTCGACTTAAAATATCAATCATTTTTTAATTTATGCATTAGAAACTATCCCTTCTTCGCAGACCCTAGCTATTGAAAAATCTAATTTTCAAGAAAAAGTTTCGTTTTGAATGACCTTTGTTTTTAGCTCGATTAAATAGAAGTTGATAGATAGTCCTCAATTGAAAATACGTTCTTTTTAATTCAAGTGAAAGGGGGGTTTTACTATGAATCAAAATATTCATGCAATCTTTCGAAATTGGTTCTCTTTTCTTGCATATATGTTGGCATTTATCAGGTTAAATAAACGGAAATTTAATCTATTTCATTGCTTTAAACGTACATTTAAAAATTATGTTGAAAAATAAATCAAAATAAGAATGGGTGTTTTCATTTTAGAGATGGATGAAAATAGAAAAATCTTGATTCCGTCTTAAAATAATACTTACGTTTCGGATATTGGAAAAAATCCAATTTGAAAGGAAAATAAATTAACCTACATGGATTTGAAAGAATCTTCTTAACCCTTTCCCCTTCGAAAATATTTGCCTCTACTTTCTCCTGCATTAAAGGACACTTTCTCAATTTTATGGAAACGATATTTTTGTCATGTTTTTAATTCGCAGCAAAATATATTTTTCGTAACATTTCCTAAGATTTTTATCTGGCTTCCTAGCGGAAAAGTAAACAATCTTAAATTTCTCACTAAAAAGTTTTTCCCGTAGGCGAATTTAATTTCTCTTTTTGGATTACTGTTCAAAAATGCCTTTTTCCTGATGCTGTCTATACTGGAAATGGCCAGGAGGCCTAACAATTGAGAGGAGTACTACCAGAAAAAGTGCATTCCTCTTAATCAATATTTGAGCAGAGGCCGAGTGCAAACTGCATCTGTGTTTCTGTTGGGAAAGTATCTTGGTCTTAAGTGAGTCAAACAATTCGAATCTCAAGTGTATTATAGAGCTCGATTCTTCAAGTTACACAATAAAAACTCAACAAGTGAGTAAAAGCTGCTGTTTATTATTGAGTACTTTGCAACTTTTTCTGTCTGTTTTCCCCTACATTTGACTTTCAAGATCCATTTTGAAGTTTAAAGTTGTAATTTATTAAAAGCTTTTGCTCTCGCAAAAAGGAATTGGAATTTGACATTCCCAATGAAAGAACTCCCGGGGTGTATTTACCTCTTCTGTGTCAGTAAAACTTTGTGTATATGTCCATTTACTTGAAGTTGCTTGGCGCAGCTTGGCCAAATATGGCCTTTTCTGCGTGAAATCCGACCCAATGATAGTATTCTAAATTAACCATTCACAGCACTGTTATGCCCTTTACTACAGGCATGTTAAGATAGCATATTTCATGATTGAAGCACGACTTACAGAAAACTGTCCTCTGAAAAGTCCATGTCACTAAATGTCTTCATGAACAGAGATGAATGAATTTTGGGAGTCGAGGTACCCCTGTTGGTGGTGTCGCGGATTGGCAACGGGAAGTTTGCGAGTTCGAAACTTGTTCGCATCAAAGATCGTCTTGTACATGGAGTCTGGTTCACGTTAAATCTGTCGTGGCCTCAAATATTCTCACCTTGGCGTGGAAGTTCGGAGAGGGGTGCCAGCTCAGGTGTTGACCTGATCATCTGACAGTTCAAAATCACGAGGTGTTTTCCTCCCGGAGCGTTGTCAATATCCCGTTGTCTTGCTCCAGTGCGACGTAAATTCAACTACCTACCTACAATGAATGAATTCTGGTTTTGAATTTTTTTAAAATACTTATTGAATGTTGATAAATGCTAGTCGTTTGGTCTCTAGGTCAGTGCTTTCCGATATTTTTCCACAGTACAAATTAAAACTAATACCGCAAGGCACCTCGTCCAATTGTTAACCAGATACGACTGCTTATGTCATACAAATTACAGTCAGGGAAATCAGACAGTCCTATTCGGTGGATGTGGGCCCAAACAGTAGTGGCAAGTAAGCAGTCTGAATAATGTAACGGGTGTAATGTAAGCTTGCGGTGCGCTCTGGACAACACTGAATCTACAATTTTGCCGCTCTCAGTTTTTCAGATACACTCATTCATAAAGATGTGAACTTGAGTTTATGAATGCTGAGATTTTCAGTAAAATTTCTCTAATTTTTATTCCTCTTATTTTCAAATATCTGAAGTCTTGAACCGGAATTCCTGGTAATTATAAAATTTAATTATTTAATCAACATACTTTTAAGGATTCTTATACTATTTAGGTTCTGAAGAGGACCATTATAAAAACCATTGATTTAGATTATATATTAAATGTAGCAATAAAAAATGTTTCAACATGCCTTAATTCCTACCGTTTATTTTTAGCCAGTCATTTCTGACCTTAAGTTGTCGGTTTTTTGGACTAAGAACACGAAATATTTATACTATCTTGATTTTGTTCTTTGGTGTTTCATATATAGACATAAGAGACATATTTTTTCCAGCCTAGTAGGCTAGCTGTCTCGGTAAACAAGACAAGGATTTACCTGGATATAGCATTTCTTAATGATTCGAAATCCTGTAAGCTGTAGGTCCCAGACATCGGCTTAAAGTCAACCGTGTAATTGGATAAAAGGTGACGTAAGCGACAAATCAAGCTTTATAAAGTTTACAGTGGAAATTAAAGCTCATAACTTTTATTTTCCACTGCAATACATTGTTTCTTTTAGTCTAAAATTAACACCATTATGATTTTTGTAACAAATATCTAACAAGCAATATCTTATAAAAGTTAATTAAGTTTAAAGTTAAATAACTTAAATCGCTAGATCTTAACCTTATAACTGCATCGTCAATGTTTTCTATTACGATGTAAAATGAATAATGGGTAAGTAAGAGACATAATCTTCAGTTAATTTGATCTAAAATGAGTGTTTTGTATAGATACCTATTCGGGTAAATAATGCAAATTACGAGTAAAAATATCTTTATTTCACAAACGCACGTGGCACGGAAATTGAGGTTATTTGCTCGTTGTCGAATGGCAACATCAGATATAAACAATCAAAAATCGACCGTTATGGGATTCATTCGCCAATTTTCCCGCTTAGTTCAAATATCTTGACTTCAGCTATGGAGCTGCATAACATAGCTAAAACTACATGGAAGAACTCGCCATTCTAAATTCAGCATACTGGTTACAGAAAGAAATGTGAAATCTGAAAGATAGAAATTAGTGCATAAAAGAAAATGAGAACGAAAAACACTGACGTTGCCTTTAAACAATTGAATGGGATGAAATTAAATAGGCGTTCAAAATAATTGGTAACATGACTGATGTGTTTTTGCCATGTATTGTATTGGAAAAAAGAATAAGCACCAGTAAAATTACACGAAATGCTGTTAATTATTTTGGGATAATTCTCTTTCACTTAGAGGCATGAAATCCATTTATGTGAGCATGGATACTATATTCATTAGAAATAGTGTTATAACATGAAATGTGAGTAACACTTTGCCATTAATAGATATAAGCAATTAAGAAAATTTAGCGCATATGTTATGCGTGGGTCTGCTAATTTTTATTTCTTGTACATAGTTATCAAAACGTTTGTCACTTACCGGTAACAAATGCGTAATTTATAGACTTCAATCATGGCATGTTTAGGCTATTTAATCCTTAGAGTGCTAAGATCCATACATGTATTTTTTCACATTCTCAATAAGCAATAAGACGATCTTCCCTAAGAACCGGGGAGAACTCGGAGAAAGCAATTTCCTGTTCCGTCCCCATGACTTCAGCCTAAATGGAAAGAGAAAAAGGGCTGTAACTGATGAAATAATGTATTGTTTCTTTGAATCTTCGGAAGATCTACCACCTTCCTTTGCTACGTGGTCGAAGAACATGTCCGTCCGAAGCAGGTACTTGCAGATCCTCATTTCATCCCATCGAAAGTCCCCTGCCTTCAAATTAGGATACTATTTTCTCTCGTATTTACACGGTCTTTTGTGTATCTATCTTCCGGAAATAAATTGCAGGATGTGGCGCTGGATTGTTCGACCGAAAAGAATCTTTTATATGTTTGCTGTTCTTTTACGTGTGGGGGAGTCGGGAATATCTTATAGGAAGCATCTGATTCTGCGTATTTTAATCCTTATTTTTTTAAATTTTATATTCAAATAGAGTAATATTATAGAATTTGGGATCTGGTCTAGCAGACTGCTAAATCAGGTTCAATAAGTAATTCGTCCTCTAAGAAATTATAATGTCTTCAGGATTCTGGAATAAGTATAAAGAGCTCATTCTAATGCAAAAAATAACGTGAATACTGGAGACGTGTTCCCCCTTGAAAGTTAGGACAAATTTGAAAAAAATTGGCCATTCAGAAATTTCATGGTCCAAGTGCACACTTCGCAATCTAGATAAAGGCGTTTGAGTCCTTTCCCCTTTGTAGTACGAGGATAGAGTCAGAATTTTTCCCGGATACCAGTCATGATTGATTCACCACATTGCATTATTTTAATTTTTTTGTTTCCGAGAACTTAATACGAAGAGAATAAGACACTCCAAGAGCATTTGAAAAACCTTCCTTGACCAGCCCTGTCTGCAATATCGTTTTCTCTAATGTCAATGCGGGATGATATCCACTGGAATTGGATCTCAATTCGATACAGCCTATTCAATTTTATGATTTCAATGCTTGTTTTATCTCCAAAATCTCAGCACTCTTCGCCTTAACATTTAGGAGTTCTCACTCATGTCTTCTATTTGATCGTGGCACACGAAAACACAAATTAGATGACTAACTGTTTAACAAACATTGTGGTCGCGCTGACCCAGTTCGATCCACACGCAATAAAATTTATACAAAATCAGTTCCACAACAATCCATTGTCACTAAATAATTAACTTTAATGTCTCTTAATTTTTCCAAAAAGTTTTATCTCATTTTTCGGAAACGAAATTGTTTGAATTGACGAACAGGAGCACGAGCGTCTTGTCTGAGCAGGAGCGAAAAGAAAAAGGTAAAAAAGTGAGTGTCGTAACGTAGCTCGCAAGCAGGAAGACCAAAGTGCTACCATCTGTGCTACGATGGTTTGGTGGTGACTAGCACAGGACGCCACAAAATCCTCCACATTGATTCTAAATTACTGTACCATACTAAGTACACAGTAGTTCCCGAAAGAAACGATTCGATTCCTCCCTGGGTGTATTTCTTCTTTTCTGTGTCAGTAAAACTTTCCTTGTGCGTAGGTCCGTTACTTAACGTGGCCTATCTTGTGTTTGGCACAGCATGGCAAAATATGGCCCTTGCGCTTATAAAACCCAACCCAACCAACGTGAAAAGAAGTAAACACTGACAATATCTACTACTTGGCTCTTGCCAAGCACATGAAAGGTTACGCCAATTAAAGAGTGGTGCCAACATCTGTAACTGAGATACTCACGACACGAGTATCGACTTTTAAGAAAATAAAATAACTTGTGCAATGTGTACTCTTGGCTTGCCTATGTGTGGAAACAAATTAAGGGTACAGTGGACTTTTTTGAATTACTAAAATTCATATTTTAATTTTAGCGTTAAAAAATTAATTTTCTATCAAATACTGGATGGCAAAATGAATTTTTCAACTACGATTATTTTTGGCACAATTACACATACAACATCAAAAATGTAGTAATAAGTATTGTAAGTTTGATACAAAAACGCATTTTTCTCCGATCGAGATTTTTTGACATTCTTTTGATTTCAAAATTATCCATGCGCATCTGGTTTTAATTTATTTACTTTAACTTTTTTAATAATCCATGAAATCTGTTGTGTATATCTACCTGCAAATAAATTTTTCATGCTTCCAAATTTTGAAATTTTGGAATAAAATATTGCTGAACCTCTGTTTTTTGTGCAAAAATGTAAGGTGTTTTAGTACAATATAATTTTTGGTTGTATATTTCTTTGCTTTACAATTGAGCTATACATTCACTTATCAAATGAAGCTAATGAGATGTTTATGTGTACGAACTATTATGTGAATAAAAGTTTTGACGGTACATGGAACATTAATACGATGGGACCTATCGATTTTTGCTAATTTATCAAAATTTTTCATCACGTTTTATGCCATAGCTTCCGAACGACTTTTTTGAACCAAACTTCATATACAGGCTTTTTAGTAAAAAAGTCTGCAAATTTCATAAAAATCGCATATCATAACCGCAAAAGTGTGTTCTAAAAGTCAACTGTCCCCTTAAATTTAAAGTGGTCTCAATTGCAGATCAATACAATCAATAATGTGGCAATCAGGCCTTCTACCCAGGTTTGAATGACGGGACCCTCATTATTTACAAATGCGCACTCACTGTAACTTGTCCAATCATACACATTTTCTTTTTCGTTACACTCTTCAGTTTTATTATAGAAACAAGAAATGACACGAAACAATGAAAAACGATTTTCATCGTTCCATATAGAAAATTGTTCTGAAACTCTGACTAAACTGTACTAACCGAAATTTACTATACAGAAAACTTCACATTTCCGGGTACCATGGTACCAGCGACCCTCCTCCATCTGAAGGCCGTGTCTCAAGTTCCAGTTCTAAAGCGGTAATTAGATTAAAAGATAATTAGATTAAAGCCGTAATTAATTCAAGAAACGCTTTTTATTTAATAGCTGGGTTTTTCAGAAAGCTGAATAAAAAAAAATCTGAATTTAACCTCAATTGGGGCACAAATTTCATCACCTCAGTTGGGAGATGACTTTTGTAATATGCATGTTTTAATGGAATTCAAGGAGTCATGTAATACTAGTATCATTTACTGTTAAGCTAACCATCGGAAAGCCCTTTGCAAATATATCAATCCCCCAAATTGGTGAGTGCAGTAACCACAAGAGTCCCATTCTTTAAATTTTAGAGAAATGGGCGCAGAAGCCTCATAAGTCAGTAACTCATTAAACTTCAGCTACCAACATATTTGTATCATGACCCTATATTTACTAAATGAAGCTCAGAAGAATGTGATTTCTTCACATTGCGTACAAACCCTAGACAAGTCCATTTATGCAATAAGCTCAGTTTCCAAACTTTGGACACTTGTGGTTTCTACACTCACTGGTTGAATTAGTCTTAATTTTCTGACTCCGCCCTTTCAAACTAGTAGGATGTCCTGTGTATCTTTGCTATATTTGATTTGGCGTTTGTTAGTGTAACTTGCGGAAATATGTAAAAATTTTCTTTCACTTGCGCTCTGCTGAATTGTGCTCCTAGCTTACGACGGATTAGAGATACGAGGCAATTAGATTGTGCAAAAATATGATTTTTATGTTACATCGTTTTGTCCATACTTCGATTTTCAATGCTATGCTAACCTCGCGTCTCAAATTAAACATTATCAACGTGAACAATGTATTTCAAGGGATACCGTTAATTACTCGACAAAACAATTGTTCCATGAATTCTAAATGACTTTGCGACCATTAGCAAATAATTCAACAATCTCGTATGAATTCCTGATTGTGAAATTGAGCGCTTTCTCCTTAATTAATGAAGTCAACGAGTGAACAGTCTTAATAAGTCGTATGGCAACACAAATGAATTGTAACTGAATTCAAAACTTGTAACATGAGTTCTCCTATGGTGTTAATATTCCATTCTTTTCAAAGTCGAAAAATTTCAAAGAAAAAATTATAATAAACCTTTTATTTTTGAATCTAATGAACATAAACATTTGCAAACGACAGATTTTTCAAACATTCTAAAACGCGGTAGACTTCGTCCATTTTTCGTTTGAAGAATTGAAAATTCAAGATTGTTTTTTTTTGTATTTTTATGACAATTGGAGTGATTGTTCCTGCGATTGTTATCTTTTGGAAGAAAGTCGTAATGTTTTATTTTTTTACATCACCTTCGATGCCGCTTGCTTTCTCAGCCTCAAATCAATTCCTTCTTTTTCCCTTTTTAATTTTACTGTTGTAGAGTAATTTTTCTGCTTCATGCCTTAAAGATGAAGTAGAACTCCAAAAAGTCTTTAGCCATCAGGGGAACATCCCCTTTAGGTGTGTACGGGCTTCAAGGACCCGAGGTACTCTAGTGATCTTCCTTTCCCAAGGGGTTTATTGTTTTTAGTAAACACAGGAGTCGCGCTTACGGGATACACAAGCTATTTTTTTCTGCTTTAATCTCATTATTCTATTCCCCTATCTCTCTTTTTCCTTGACATTTTTTGTGTTGTCTGTCTTGTATTTAATGCATCTTGGCCAAATATGGCTCTTGCGTCATAAAACAACCAACCAAAGTCTTTTCGAAGAGACCCAATACGTGATTTGGAAACAACTGTTTTGCAACGTTTTGAGCACATGTGCACTTTATAAGTATGACTAATGAAAATCCTACATTTCTAAATATTCACTTTCTAAATATATTTCGTCCTTTTTCAAACCCTTGTCAATGCTGTTGAGTGGACTAAAAGTCTATTCAGACGCAACGATTGATTATCAATATACGATCACCAACTCTTGAGAAGCACTGACTGCATTACAATTCCTACAGTAAAAAGAACTTAAAAAGTTAATGCCTCTTTGCTCAAGAAAACAAGTACCAATGCAACTTATTTTTGGAACCACGTGCCTCAAGGTTGGACCTATGCTGCAACTAACACGTGTTAAATCGCTTGATTTTGAGGTATGCTCGTTATCCACACATTTATAAAATTAAACTGAAAAAAATTCATGTATATTAAAGCGTCCTCATCATGAATAAATTAAAAGGCTATTAAGTTAAATATATTGATATATTTGTTTAACTTATTCAGTCTTAAAATTGCTAAAAACTATAATTTTGTATTATGTGTAAAAATTTTGAAATAACTTTTAGTTAAAAAATGATTAATTATAATAATTGTGTGTGAATCCATTTATTTGTTAAATTCAGACAAATTTAAAATTTTAAATATCCAGTTTGCCCATTTGAAAAACACATGAGTTTAGACAGTCTAGCTTTTTGCAAGTTATCTATCTGATATACACTGAAATGCCAAAAAAACTGGTACGCCTGTCTAATACTTCGGCCTCCCACAGGTAGAAATGCAGAAATACGACGGGACATGGCCTCCTCAAGCTTGCTGAAGTATTCTGTGGGTATTGAGCACCATATTGTTCCTATACACCATACTGCATTCCACAATTCTGTTGTATTCCGGGGTGTAGAATAGTAATCGGCGGTACACCCTTGAAATGGTTGTGCGTGAAAGACCAAACTTCTCTACCTGCAAAATGTTGCGACACATCTCACAAGCTCTAACTATTAAACCGCTTTGAAAATCGTTAAAATCGTGATAACTTGCCATTCTCACGGAGGAAAGTATGAACGAACAATAAACGAACTCTAGATGCTCCTACAGGCTTCATATAATCATTGGCAGACGCAATCAATGGCGTGCATAGGTGGCGTTGCTATGTATTTTGCATAGGCTCGTCTGTACCAGTTTTTCTGTCACTTCAGTGTATATTTCACTAGCTACATTATTTGTTTATATAGGAATGGCAACAAACGGATATCAACGAAAGAAATGAAACATGACTGGGGTGTGCTTTTTGCCATGCATTATATTGGACATAAAAATTAACATTTATAAAAATAAACGAAATGTTATGTATTTTTGTATAATTTTATTTCTTTTATAGGTATGAAATCAATTTATGTTAATATGGATGATAGATTCTATGAACGTGTCCTCAAGTTAATTTATATTGTGATAGTGAAACCCATAAGTATACCTAGGCGAATTCAAGTGGAAAAGGCCTGGATACGCCCATGTTTGTTCTAGTCACTATTATTTTCTCACCCCGGAACCATTTCTAACGCGCTAAGTTCGCCGTTTCCTATCTACCTCTGATTATTTTCTCCGCGGACCAAATATACTGCCACTATTCTTTTCTTTTCCTTCTGCTTTTTTTCGTGGCAAAAGAATCTCCAAGAGGAGGAGAGACATCGCTTCCAGCGTAATTATTCCCGGTATTGCGAGGCAAGATATCCACTAAAAGGACTCTCGATGCCATTCTCGGATAAGGGAATTCGGGAAAAAGAAAGTCTCGACGTGTATATATATTGCTAGAAAGGAGACGTTCGATGTTCATTTCGGATCTCTGAAGCTTTGAGCGGCAGTTGTATATTGAAATTGGTCCTACCCACCGACGTTGTTTAAAACCTCATAGGTGGTGTTTGTATTTGGACAAATAAGTATTGGAAGCTGAGAAATGCGTTTTGTAGTTTGAAGTATGCTTCGCTCTCTTTTGAGTGCTGATATTTCCGTTGTGTATACAGAATCGAAATGAACCTTTTTTTGTCGTTTTTATGTTATCGAAATTCCATTTTTGTTCTCTTTTCTGTAATATTATCAAAATCGCTTCGTTCTTGTTTGAGTGCTGACAATTCATTGTGTATACAGAATAATCGAAATGAACCATTTTTGTCCTCGTTTTCATGACATAATAGAAAATAACCATTTTTTGTCTCCGTTCATTCGGTATAGTTTTAACAATATAACCGAAATTAGCTGGGTTTTTTATAATGTAATCGAAATGAACCATTTTTCGTCTTCGTTCTGTAATCGAAATTAACTATTTTCGCCCTAATTTTTATAATGTATAATCAAAATAAACCATTAACGTCCTCGTTTTCATAATGTAATCGGGGTCGCCTTGATTCAGTGGGTTTGTCCAATTAGCAACCTGCGAGTTATAGGTTACGCAGATTCAATTCCTACCTAGGTGTATTTCTCTCTTCTGTGTTAGTAAGATTTACTATGCGTGTCTATATATCCATTTTTTGAATGGAGGTTGTCTTGCGTTTAGCGCAGCTTTACCAAATATGGTACTTCCTCTATAAAACCCAACCAACAATAACAATCAAAATTAACCATTTTTTGTCCTAGTTTTTATACTGCAATCGATGTAAGCCATTTTTGTCGAAGTTTTCATAACGTAATAGAAACTAACCATTTTTTCTCTCCGTTCGTCGGTATTTAAAGAATATAACTGAAATTAGCCATTTTGTCCTTGTTTTTATTATGTAATCGAAATGAACCATTTCTGTCCTATTTTTCATAATGGAAGTTAAACATTTTCTTTTATTCATTTTGCAGAACGCAATGGAAATAAACCATTTTTGACTGTTTATTTGGTATTTTTATAATGTAAATTTGAATTAAGTAAATTTGTGTTTAAACCAAACAAACCTTGGGAAAATTTAAGAACGAGACATTCGATCTTTGAAGTCGTAACTATCTCAATAATACTGCTTTGATATACTAATATGAAATGTTTAAGATGCATAGAAGTGGGACAATAAACGGTCAGCAAATTTTATGTGGTTTCAATTCGTGCAGCTTTGAGAGATTACAAAGATTAGAGACGTTATGAAAGATTTCATATTTGAATTTATTCCTATTCGTATTTTATTTGAGAAAGATTAGCTGTTGATAAGGAAAAGGGATTCCAATTCGTTTTTAAGGAATTATCCTATTTTTTTAATTATAAAACCGAAGACAATTAAATTAATTAAAAATAAAGATGGCAAAATGGAAATGTGTATCGTCCGTTTGTATTCGATTAAACTTTTAACTCTGATTTTCAATGTCTTATAACCAAAACTATTTTTATATAGAGAAAGCTTCAAAATGTCCATGACAAGCAGACGGAAAAATTCAACTATTGCGATGCTGCAATCAAAATTTGAGTCAGATTGAATAATGAATCCAACACTCGCCTTCGTAATGTAAAAACCAACTGAGACAGCTATATGTACTTTCATAAATCCTAGTCATGTCAGTCTTTTAAATACGAAATAATTAATCCAAATTACATTAGAAACATGGTTCAAACAAAATTGTACAATTGAGGAGAGTAATTTTCAGATTAAAAAATGCAAACTTACAAAAATAGTTAATCCAAGTGGTCATGTCATTCAAGTTTTAAGTGCTCAAACAATCAAATGCTTTCGATTTTGAATATTAATGAAAATTGCCTTGCATTACGAAACTTATCTATATGGTTTATCCGTACTCTTCCGAATTTTCGGAAAAACCACTTTTTCCGTCTTCCGGCGGAAATAAATATCTTTTGGTTTCTTTTCAATGTGAGAAATTTTCAAATGGCACCACATTCGGCGCCACTTCGTGACAATCCATAAAAGAGCGATATTGGAATCAGTTTGGCGAGTTGTCAAAAACATTTGCCTTGGGAAGCAGATTTCACGCATATTGTGAAATAAGTTTTAGTAACGTGTCTATTATATATACTTTCAATTTGTTGTGTTCGTTTTCTTAGGTATCGATCCCCACGGGGGCACATCTTTGTGCGGGCTTCATGAATCCGAGGTATCCCACAATTACTTGGCATTGTCTGTCATGTGTTTGGAGAAGCTTTACCAAATATGACCCCTGCACCATAAAACTAAAAACCAACCAAACTTCGGCATTGATTTTCATTAAGAATTTTTAATTTGGAGGTTGGAATATATGCTTATCACTGTTAGCCAGAGCCCTTCAATCGAAAATTTATCATAACGAGGGATAACAAACGTTTCGATTACAATTACATTACCAGATCAGCATGTGACTATAAATTTCAGTTCGTGCGTCTTGGGTGTACGAGGTCTGTCCGGAAGGAATCCAGCCGTTGTTAATATAACGAGAACGGTTTGCGCGACATCGATGTAACTTTGCAGCAGACGAGAGGACATTGATATGCATGTGAAAAATCATGAACCATTGGACTAATCTAATCAGTTGGGTGCTGGCTTGAGTGAACGTATATTTTGAGACCGTCGCATTCACAATGACCGAGCGAGTAGAGAAGTGAATTTGCTTCACATCTTTTACGTTAAACTTGAAAATTTGTCCACAGAAACTATTGATATGATTAAGAAAGCTTTCGGGGCACGATGCTATGAGTTCAACGCAAATAAAAATGGTAGTCTCTTCAAAGATGGCCGTGACTGATGAAAGTTATCCGCGTTTCTTTAACAAGCAGAATACCTGAGAATGTTGGACATACAGGTCAGGATCATCGAAGATTTCCGAGTGAAAGTGCAGAGTTATAATATGGTCTGGAGATTACAAAATCTACTGTGTTCGAGATTTTGATGAAGAATCTTAACATGAAACATGTGGCGGGCCTATTCATCACGCCTTGTGCAGGGTGTTTGTTAAAAAAGAAAATCACCCAGATGTCTCACTCCCATACAGCCCGGATTTGACAACCTGCGACTTCTGGTTTTTCTTAAAACTAAAATCACTTTTGAAAGGAGAGTTATTTCAGACTGCGGATGCGAATCAGAACAAAAGGCAGCTGATGGCGATTTCAACAATAAATGGACTTTGCAATGCTTGGACTTTGAAAAGTGCTGGAAGAAAATGAAAAAAGTGAAATCTCAAGGTACCTACTTTCAAGGAGACCAAGTGCAATATATCTTGTTTCTATTTTCATGGCTGGATACTTTCCCGAGAAAACTCGTATTAGAAATAAATAAAATTGAAATGTCACTTAACTGACAGTTTCACAACGTTTTAGCTTGTGATATTTGAGTAAACTGCGAAGTGGGCTGCCCAATAAGAATAAAAAATTCGGATTCGCTCGGAGTCTCGAAATTGGAGTAATTTCTCCGGCTTGACAGAGTAATCAGACGCATGCATCAAGCTCTGCAAACTCAGCGGATCGATTTAAAACCTAGAATAAAGGAAACTCTTCGATTAATCAAGAATCGAATTGATGAGCGCAATCTCCGTAGAAACAACTCTTTAGAGCGGAGCCGAAAGGGAATCTAACAAACGAGCTAATAAAACAAGCAAGCGTTGAAGAAGCCAGATAAAAGAGACGGATGCGGCAAGGGAAGATTGGTAATCAGAAAACGAAAGCAGGGCCCTGCGTTCAAGTTAAGAAGTTAACAAGTTGCGGGGGAAAATGTTTACTAACAAGAAAATTCCGGGGCCTTTTTTACATTCAACTTTATAAAGCGATTGCATGAAACAATGTTTTATCGTCTTTGTTATCGCTGCGTTTAAAGTATTACCAGGCGAGGGAAATTCATTGGTGGAAGAAATAGTTGGAATAGACGGGGTTCCTGCTGAAAAAGGACGAATTAAGCGCGATTGATGAAATGGAGGAATCTTGTTAAGGATATAAATAATTCGCGTTGCGAAGGGGGGCACTTCGTTCTTTACTTGTAGAAATCATAACCACACCAGTTTCAGGTTGTTAATCTCATTTCTCAATTTGATTACTTCACTCAGTTTAGAAACGACTGCTTGGAGAATTTGGAACGTAGAATTTTAAGTATTTTGAACATGTGAACAGTTTACAGTTTATCATTTCGGTTAATTTTAAATGGCACATGAACTGAATAACTTCATTCATGAAATTGGAATGCTATAAGTGTTTTAATTTTGTTGTAAGCACCCTATAGTATTTAAGCATTAACTTTCCCTATTAGCAATAAGCTTTATGATTTTAAAAGTAACAGTGAAAATTGTAACAAAGATGGGGGAGTGCTTCGTCCAACCTTTTGGGGTAACTGGATATAGTAGTCTAAGGACCCTCATTTCTATGAATTGGGAAATAAAATAGTATCTTGGAAAATAATAATTCTGATTGAACCAAATAATTGGTAATTCAGTATAGAGTAGTCTCAACAGCAACTTAAATTAAAAACTAATCAATTTTATTAACGTTTTATCCTTCGAAAATATTTGGCACCAATTTACACTGCTGCTGTTTGCTCACATTTATACAGGTTGTCTTTTTATGTAGGGCACTTTTTTATTTTGGGATATCTTTTAAATAAAATATTTTTATTAACATATTTGTAACATACTTTTTACATATTGTTTATTCAGTTAATGATGGAATGGAGGAATAACCTGGATTTTGACATTGGCCAATTGTCTGGCCTCTGAACGCGCTGCAAATACGGGTTTCGATCATATTTTTATTATGTTTGAGCACATTTCAAGGGTGATTTGTTCAATTTCTGTGCTACTGTTTTGCTTAAGCTGTTGAATCGTTTACGTAGATTCGTTTCTTTTAAGTAGCCCCATAGAAAAAAATCTAGCGTGGTCAAATCGGGGAAACAAGGGGGCGAATCGACAGCACCTGATTTTGACATTCGTCCAGGAAATATTTCCTTAAGAATTCGCATGGTTGAGCGAGCTGTAAGACCTGTTGCTCCATCTTTTTGAAACCACATGAGCTTGTCGATCGATTTCAAGCAGATTTTTGCAACATCGTACGATATCGTTCACAGTTGACATTAGCCACATTTTCAATAGTATGCTCTAAAAATGGTTCAATAAAGCCTCCATTCCAAATTACCAATTGTCATTGAGTAAGCAATTCATGAAAGATTAAATAAAGAAATGTATTCAAAAATTAAAAAACAAAATATTTTACATAAAAAAACACCCTGTATTGAGGTCGACTAGAATTCTACGATGTACGTTCAGACTTGAAATGGTTTTGATTTTAACCTGAGATAATAGCTCTAAGGTTGGTTAGCTTCTGCTTATATGGGTTAGTTCGATATATATGGGTAGTTCGGCCTACACGTATTTTCTGATAAAATAATGGGAAACTAGATCACACCAATTATTTACTGAGTATTTACTGAGTTGACTGATTGATCAATATTGACTGATTGATATTGATCAATCAGTCAATATTGATCAATAAATCCTGCAAAGTTCGATCAACCTCCTTTTATTTACCATGATCTTCGACTCAGTTTCCTTAAGATATTCATCAGGTGTTCCTCAAAAGTGCTTGGAGTTCTGAATCACCGAAAGCACCGAGCTCTGGGGAAGATTCATGGGCCTTCCCAACGCATTGTTTGCAGGTGGTTTGAAACGTCATCTCCATAATTGACCATCGCGCGCTCCGTGATATTTCCAAAGGCCGAGGAAAGATAAATTTAGCTCTGAAGGCGCTTGAGTAATCTTCACGCCCTGACCTACCCCTCCCTATCTCCGAGGAGGCGTGGATGTTGGCTAAAACACGCTCCCCTCTCTTGAAAGGAAGGATATGGATAAATTGGTATGACGGATGGCGGAGCGGGGAATTTTCATCTTCCCTGGTGGTTTGTTTGCTCTGGCTCTGAAGATTCGACTCCTCATTCTCATTGGTATGCTGCCGGGTCCGTTTTCTCAGCCAGTTATGTACAGAACGAAGATGCTCCGTGTAATGAATGCACCCTCTGCTTTGTATCTTCTCTCCTCCCTAGTTGATTCGTTTGTCTTTTATCATTCCCCTCTGCGTGGAGAGCGTGACCTGCTTCGTAAGAAAGTGGATTTTTTTCCGTGTTTTTATTTTAAGAACCATCGCTTCTCCGCATTAGGGGACTTTAAGACGTAGAGGATACAAGCCGGTGGGGTTCCTTTTTTATCGAACCCCACCGGCTTGTATCCTTATCTGCTTCCTTATCTGCAGGGAAGTGCACAGATTAGAGTTCAAGCGTTCCTTGCCGACTGCATTTTCTGTTTCGCGGACAATTTAAATTTATTTGCGTTTTGGATGAATCTCAAGTTCCGCAGTACTGGGTGATCTGCCTTCTTATTTTATTGGGATTCATCATCTAGTTTTTCCAACCGAGTTTTGTCCACAATTCCGAAACTGAGGTTCGTGAAGCATGTGCACCTACAATTGTCTTATGCGGTTTCTGTTTGTTTTAAAATCTGGAATCATTCCTTAACGTTCAATTTGTAAGCGCCTTTTATCGCTCAGGCATCGAAGCTTCGTGCTTCAGTGGGTTTGCCTATTGCACTAGCAACCTGCGAATTGTAAACGGCAGATTCTATTCTTTTAACTTACTCTAGGCTTAATTCTCTCTAGCATCAGTAAAGCTTTCCCTGTGTGTGTGCATGGCCAAACATGGCCCTGGCGCCATAAAACCCCAACAAACCAACCAACCTTATGTGTGTCTGATTATTGCCAATAACCTGTTGTGTTGCTCCAGTCGATGTTAATTCAGCTACCTACCTTTTGTGTATGTCCATTTACCTGACGTTTGGTGCCTGGACAAATATGTCCCTTGCGCCATAAAAACTCACCAACTATCGATTCCTGTACCTTATACTGGGCGTATTTCTTCTGTTTCAGTAAAACCTTCCTTGTGTGTATATATTCATTACTGGAATGCACTCTCTATGTATGTCTTGTGTTTGGCTCAGATTGACCAAATACTGCTCATGCTCAGTAAACCCCAACCAGTCCAGACATCGAATTAATATTAATTCAGCACTAGTGATTTCCAGACTCAAAACTTATTTGGGAACCCATCCCCAAAATTGTGATCTTACATCTTTTCCATGACATTCAGGACCTATTTGCGTGCCTCGAGTATTGTTCTATGTCCTTTAGCTACACATCAAGCATTCAAGATGTCTCGGCATTCGGCATTACGAATGACACTGCTGTTTATTGAAAATGCAATACCAGCAAAGAGTTGGATTGTCCGGGATATAGGGGTAGGAGTGAATCATGTTGTTAATAAATGTCATGCCGTGTACAAGCAGTTAAAACTGCTAGTGGTGGATGCACAAATTACCGAGTTTAGCATGTTCCTTTTGACTTTTAATTAAATTATTTATACATTGTACCACATGTCATCGCTCAAATGAATTTCATTGCGCGATCACGTATTTGTTGCTGTTGCATTTTCAATGAATATCTGCATTGGAAAGTGAATTAAATTCAATTTTTCGATCAAGACTGACTAACCTTAAACATTGCGAATGTATTGTATTCATTTCAACTACATAAACAGTTTGATGTGTGCGCATTTTGATTTCAATTGTATTTATTAACTGCCACCGCGACATTTAATGAACTCTAATAAATCATAAATTCAGTTGTGGAATTAGTTAACTTTCCCTGTTAACTTAACGAAATTGTTTTGAATCCATTCAGTTTTTAAAATGTTACGAGAATTCTATACTATAAAGCTATTTAATGAAAAATGAAAATCTAGTCCTGATAGTTAAATGTCACCGACAAAGAAACAGCATTTATTTCGTAGTTCGGGGGGTAAGCTAAGTCCCCCTCCCGATATTTCTTTATTCGAAAATTTTAATTTTAGGTAAAATGAGTACCTAAAATTTTTTCCATTGTCGTGTTTTCATTTCGAAATTCTTTATAAATATTTGTTTATAGAGTAGAACTGTTATGAAAGGAAACCAAAACCTATCTTTAAAATACAATAATCAGTCGAATTCTATTTCTACACTATTCGATATCCGTCGAGAAAAGTGTATAACCCTAAGTAACGGAAAGTCGTTTCGAACATTGTGTTCAATACAAGTGTATAAATATGCTACACTTTGTATCAACTCGAAAATTGCAAGCATTTGTTAAATCGATGTAACAGATTCATTTTTATGCAGAATTTCTAATATTTCCTGACTAGTACGGAGATTGAATAGAATCTTGCAAGAAAGCAATATTTTAGAAGAAAGGAATGTGTATGAATAATTCCACACATTCTTCCTTTCATGATACAACAAACGCGGTGAAAGCTAAAAAGAGGAACTGGAAAAAACGCTCATTGTATTTTGATGATGAAAAAAATTTTCTTATTTCTATTGCTTCGCTATTTTATTTTCTTCTAAACTAGGAGTGATTGTCTTATAATACGATTGAAATTCATTCCTCTTTAAGTATTTTGTTTAGTCATTGAAAGTGTATTGAAAGTGTATAACAGCAGTTTTCATTCATGTACAAATAATTGCATATGATTTTTAACTTTCAGTTTATGCATTTTTTGCGAATCTCTTGTTTTGTCTATCTAAATCGACAAGAGAAAACGTGAGAAACAAAATTTCGTTGTTGGTATGAATGTTTATCACGCCCAAAGCGTTTTAAATGGCAGCAATGCTTAAATTTCGCATTTTCGATACCAATTTTCTTAAAATCAAAAGACATTCCAACAAAAATTCTCAAGAATCAAAGTTATTTATATATTTGTATATTGGTGGATGGCAATAAACGGATATAAGCAATATAAAATTGATTTTACGGGATTCATTCACCAATTTTGCCTCTTCGTTTAAATTAATCGCTTGATTTGAGCTATGGAGATGAATAATATTGCTGAAACTACACAGAACTCGCCGCGTTAAACGTTTTATGTAAAATGTTAAGCTACGTTAAAGCTATCTGAATCGAGTTAATTATTTGCTCTTTTCGTTAAATGAATGAATGCAGTTCTATTAAAAACCTAATTACGCTCATTCTTAACTAAGAATTGTTAGTATAATTTTATGGATGTCCCAAGTTATTTTAAGTACTGTAGAATGAAGAGCTTTAGAAACATCCATTCCTTTAAACGTTCAGTAAATTTAAATAAATTGCATTGAATGTAAGGAATTTGTACGCCATTTTCTCAATGGACAGTAAATTGAAGTGTGGATAAGCTTCCAAAGAATTATGTGTACTGTTGTAATAATAGCACGTACTTTTTAAATCCATTTAAATGTCGCTTCTATCTCAATTTATCCATTCCTTGTATTCAGGAAATAAAAAGAAATGTTACAAAACTGGTTGCAAAATAAAAGTTAAAGTCAATATTTGAATTTAGTTATTCTCGATTACTAATTCGTGCATAAAATGAACTTTGGTATTTTATTGATTCGTGGTATTTTTTGTTAGGCTTTTTACAATGTTCACCTATTCCAATTTTAAAGAAATTTGATTTGAGACTAAGGACGTAGGAGACGACGGAAGGCATCTGATGTAGTTGAATTGGCTCGGATGTTGTGGTATTTTTTAAAACGCACTTAAGTTGAGAACGTTTCTTTTATAAGCGAATATGGCTTTGAAAAGTATTTATATATAAGGCTTATTAGAAATACCCCAAAAGTAAAGTTGGTTATAATCTCTAGGTATGTTTCAGACGTTAAATTGATTTCCCAACTTATAAAAACTAAAATCATTCTTGTAACACTAGTAATAGGTAAAGTACGTTTTCGCAGACTTTATTGCCACCGAAATCTTACCAATATTACAACTTCATGTATAGAAGAATGAAATAAGGAACATTTAATCAAGGTAAAATTAACACTGACTTTTAAACTTTCTAAAATTTGTGGAAATTATTGTCACACTTGTTAAGTACGACAAATTCATTATATAACATGAAATTAAGGGGAATGGATAAATTTACACAAGTAACTAAATCTTGAACTAGTTTTCCAAAATCAACAAAATACTAAGGAAAGTGATGATTTCAAATGCCAGGCACATTTACTACCCTTATGACAAACTTTCTGGCCTTCCAATACCTCTAAATGTACTGTTTAAATTTCTTAAGTGCACTGCACACTTTCAAAGTCTTGCCATTGTCACAAACGATTCACTTAGAAGAATCGGTAAATCCAATACGAGTGGTATTCATTTAAGTTGTGTCCACCCAAAAGACGAATAACTCCCATATCAAAACATCTGAAAGTTGTAGAGCAGGATCTTATTTATGAAACAAATCTTCCTATGACTTAACTATAGTGGTTTTAGAAGACGGCAGAAGTTTGGTAAAAAAATAACCAAACTTCAACCAAATCGGTATGCCCAATTTATGGATTTGCCCAGTAGTTGAGATAGTTCTGAATTCTAATTGTGATAGCCCTTGGTAATTCCAACCATGAAAATAACATATATTACTCATTGTATAATTGTAAAGATCTGATTTCACATTATGGTTAAGTGCAATGAAGAAAGCAATATAGGCTTCGAAAATGTAATACGCTCTCGTGGTTTTAGTTACTAATAGCAAAAGGAATAGTATAGGTTTTACAGATTCTTTATCTTGGAGGAACAGCCTTAACACAGTGGTTTTGCCCACTGCGCTAGCAATCTGCGAGTTGTAAGTGGCGTTGTTCCGATTCCTGTAACTTACCCTGGATGTATTTCTCTCCTGTGTCAGTAAAACTTTCCTTGTGTAAATCTATTTACTTGCTGTTTTGTGTTTGGCGCAACTTGGTCAATGTGCCATAAAGCTCAACCTTGGATCTATCTCATTGCATTTTTTGAGAATCAGTTTCAGGATAAAACGCTGATCTATTAGAACCAGTTTTTATCTCAGTTTCACCCACATGTATGCGTTTGCAGGAAGTTTTTGTATGGCGATTTTTTTTACTTTAAAAGAAACTGTACAAGAGCTTTCGCTGCTTCAAGAGTAATGAATGCTACAAATGATGGATCACCTAGGCGATCTAAGAGTAATGTGCGAAAGTTTTGTAGCATGCGTCAGCTACCTTTTATCTGCAGCCTTGAGTGTCCCTGGTTATTTACTTTGGTCCACATTTGGCAGGTCATTTGTTGCTCGTTGTTTGATAGTCCCTGGTCTACGAAATCCGTTGAAGTAATTTGTAAAATTTTCAACGCATTTTTACAATAGTTCATTTTTATTACCTCGATTTCTCTCAGGTCTTTCCTGGGTGCACTTCTCTCTTCTGTGTCAGTAAAAACTTTCATTGTGTGTACGTTCCTCTACTTGATGTTTGTCATGCACTTTGGCTAAATTTGATCAAATATGGCTCTTCTGCCATAAAACCCAACCAACCATTTTATAGACATCTTTGGACTTTCAATTTAGAGTTAGTGTTATTTCAATGTATTGTGCTGAAATTTTAAAAGGTCATAATTCGGTTCTTACCGAAGATATATTCAAATATAGTTGACTTAATTTTCGTTTCGGCAGATTTGAGTTCAGAAATCTCTGAGTCTAAAGATACAATTCTTGGTAAATTATTATGCATGTTTATGTTGAAAAATAGGTTTTAAAACATCCTTTATCTCCATCCTTTGTTCTTATTAGTCATATCCAGTTTTCTTTATTTTAATTGATTGATTTAGATTCGTCACCTCTTTATTGTTACTCAAGAATGATCAACTTTTGAAATGAAACTTTTTATCATTTCCTATTATTTTAAACTAAATTAATTTGTTTTGGACATAATTGACACCTTGAATTCTCGTAAATGGTTGGTTGTTTCGGAGTTTTATGGAGCAAGGGCCATGTTTTTGGCCAAGCTGTGCCCCAAACAGAAGACAACACCGAGTAAAGAATGTTGTGAATGGGAAGAAAGAGGGATTGGGGAACAGAGTAGTGGGATGAAAGCAGAAAAATATCGTTTGGGTATCTTGAGAGCCCGACTCCCGTGTTTACTAAAGTAAGTAAACCCCATGGGAGAAGAAAAGATCTAGAGCACCTCAGGTCCTTGAAGCCCATACACACCTAAAGGAAATGTGCCCCCGAGGGCAAATATTTTAAATGAAAATTGTTAAAGGGGAAAATACCATATCCAGTGTTCCTTATTTTGATTGACTGATTTAGATTCGTTATCCCTTTGTTTTTACTCAAGAACGATGTTTAAGTTTCGAAATTAAACTTGTTACTATTTTCGTTTATTTTAAATTGAATTAATTTATTTTGGACGCGTTTGACACTTTGAATTCTCGTAAATGAAAGTTGTACGCCTGATTAAAAATGAATTAGGTTGGATAAGTTGAAATTAAATATTTACTACATTGTTAAAAGGGAGGAGGGTTTTTCACATTTCTAGAAAAGAGATGGTTGTGTAGTAAGTAAATATTGAAATTGAAAAGGATTGTTTCCACTTTTTATTCTGTGTATAATAGATAATTACTTATACCGATTGTTAGTTCACGAGAATAACAACTATTTTTATGCTGTTAAAAAGTACGAAGTTGAAACAATGCACCACAAACAATTGTCTTTGGGGCTACTCCACTTTCCAACAATCTAAATTCGCTTAATTAAGTTTCGGGGAAAGCAAATAAAGTTACCTCTAATTCAATTACTACAAGAATGGAAGTTAACGCATTGACAAAACATTTTACTTATTTTAAACTGAATTTAATCGGACATCATCGTTTTAAGGGACAGACTTAAAATCGTTTCTTTTTATTTTTAGTTGAAAATTAATTCATCAAATTCTATACCTAGCAAAATAATTTCAATTTTGATGATTTTTTTAAGTTACATTGTCAACAACGTAACGCAAATCGTAAATAAATAGTATGATAGGTCAAGGCTGCAAAAGCAATTTTTGCTCCGACTGAGATTTTTTTTGAAATTCCAGTTTTGAACTGTTTCCTGCACATTAGTTTTTCCTGATTTTCTCAAGTTTTTTTCGATAATACTTGCAATCTACTGTATAAATCTGCAAATGAAAAATTCATTGTGCTTCCTAGTTTTGAAATTCGATTTAAAATGTTGCTTTTTTGTTCAAGGGTTTAGCTATTTTAGTACAATTTTTTTTAGCTTTACAATTGAGTGTTACACTTACCATATGGGTAGTTAATTTGATTTATATGTAAAGGAACTTGTGTAAATTAAAATGATTCATGAAAAGTTAATGGGCATGAGGCCTATGAATCTGCTATTTTATCAAACATTTACCACGTATTATGTAACATCTTCAGTACAACTCGATATTTTTGGATTACTGAGATTCATGTAAACATTTTAGTGAAAAATAAAGTGTTCAGATTTTATAACAATTGGATCATAACTTGAAAAGTTAGTTTCGAAAGTGCACTGTCTCCTTAATAGTAGAAAAATAAGATTTCGAAAAGATCGTAAAGATTCTTTGGTCTGACAAATTTATAAAAACATAATATTTGAAATGTTTAGTACTGATGAACACAAAATAGGAGTCAACAACGTAAAGCTACATAAAATAATTAATAAAGATGATAAAAACAAACCGGTTGATAGCTATTTTGGTGGAACACGTCCATCCTCAACACCAAAATAAACAAGAGAATAACTCGAGTTTAAATAGATTGTCTTTACATTCCCTGAATTTGTGCTGGTTACCGTCGATCAAACAAAATGTAAATTAAAATTTCATCTACTATAACTGAAAAAATAAGTCGAAAACAGAAATTTAAATCTGCCATTGCTGAGCATTGTCGGGATTTTCTCACCAGTTTGATTTTTAAAAACGCAAAAATAGTTCAATCTCAGATCAATTTTTGAGTTAAACAGATAAAAGTCGTCTCAAATTTTGCTTAATCTAACTCACGTAATACTAGTGTTTCACTCTTGCAGATGACCCGAAAGGGCTTGATTAAAATAGCGAGTGATGGCAACGCTATTTAAAGATAATACTCGAACTCAAGTTTTCCTCTTGTTTAATTTGAACCTGGTGATGGTTGAGTTTCACCAAATAGCTATTGACCTGTTTGTTTTTACCATATTTTAGTTATTGTTTGAAACTTTTGCATTCTTAACTACGAGTTTGGTTAAGATTTTTATCTTCCAAAATAGTGAATTTGATATAACTTCATTGCTCTTGTGAAAGCTTTTACACTCTTGACAACGAGTTTGGCTAAGGTTTTTATCCTTTATTCCTCCAAATAGGAAATTTGATGAGTTGTTCATTGCTCTTGCGAAAGTAACTCGACCCTTATTCAAAACATTTTTGGGATGACAAAATGAACTCATCAAAATTAATTACCAATCAAAAGCGTTATTCTTATATAACCAAACTTGAATCAATTTTATAACGCTATTTTAAAATGAGGTTAAAACGCTTTTGCTTTAGTAAATCTAGCTGTGTACAGTGCGTTTTAATGCTTAAACCCTTTCGTTCCTGAATATAAATTTAGATAAGACATAGTTTAGCTACTTTTATGTCAAATCGGGCATTTTTGCTATAAAAATTATTACTTTTTGAGGTGGGAGTATATGGTACATATGTGTCCTGTTATGGTTTTAGTTTGGAACTTATGTCTACCATTAGATAAAAAGTGATAAATCAAAGTTCAAAATTATTTTATTAGAACTTTAGTTTAACCACTCGTAAAACTCATCCAGATTTAACTAAAATGAAAAATATTTAATAAAAATTCTAGCTGTTTTTACACAAAATCGGAATACGAATAGGGGTTAATCTTTAAAAAAATTCAGTTCATAAAAATTTTAATATGAAGTCGGACCCCTAAGAAAATGAAATGCGTATTCATTTATAGTAGACACTATTCCAAGGCAACTTTTGGTTTTTTGTGCGACTCTAGGAATGGAATAACAAAAGGTATTCGTATACCTTTTGACCGACTACATATGTAAATGATTTCGGGTCAGAAACCACAAGCATCCCTATCTTTGCTCATAGAAGCTACATTGTAATTTCAAGTTTTTTATTCGTCTTGATTTTCCAACTGTAACAAATTTCATGTTCGTCCCAAGATTCTCGAGATCGTGCCAAAAATTCAGTCCGCGCCCAAACTAGGACATTTGTCACTGCAGAACACGACACCGAACCTCCCTACTTTCCACGGAACACAGCCTCCCGTACATCATCGTTTTGATTCACATTCTCCATCACGAGAGAAAGGAACACCCGTGTCCCCATTGTGCTAATCCTTCCGCCACTGTATCACGTCCAAAGAGAGAAAGACTACGTTCCATAAGAAACATAACGTCTTATGAAAAGAAAGGGATGAGGAAGATCGAAATTTTCGTTTTCTATTTCCTCCCTCCCTCGTGGAAGGAATAAGTGCTCCGAATATCAAAGATGTCACGCTCGGCACCGGAATTTATCACTCGGATCTTCATCAATATCGGAATGAGAGCAAAGCCTCGTAATGTTAGAGGAAGGGAAGTTTTTTGCGAATTCCTCTACTCCCCTTACAAAGAAAGTTCGGTGCTCGCCGAAATTTGAAGGTTACGCGGGCGATCATTTTCATAATGATAACGTAGCTCCCCGTGAAAGGATGGAGACCATGCTCAAGCAGTGAAAAAAAGTGTAAGAGTTTTTTTTTTTTTTTGGAAGCGAACTGTATTTTGCTTCTTTTTTCTTTTCGTGTTTATCTTTCCATCGTGAACTAGTTTTGAATTTTGCATGAGCTATGTGGTACATGGCAGGGATTTTCTTCCTTTTTAATCGCATTGCCACGCGTAAACTAATTACAAAAATTCTGCGGCACACTAAAAAATACTTATTTTTGCAAATCTGGCAAAAAAATATGCAAAATTTTCGATTTATTTACATAAATAATATTTATTACCTTCCCCTTTTTCACCTAAATTGACTTTTTAAAAAATCTGCTTTAAAGAATTTATTTATACTTTGTTTATAAAAAATAGTACTCAAAATTATTTATATGAGTAAGATATAGGTATTTACTTGAAATTATTTATGAACCCAGAACTAAACCGTTGAAATGAAAATTGTCTTACACAATTTAAGGGATCGTCATGATTCAGAGGTTATGCCAACTGCGCTAGCAACCTTCGAGTTGTAAGTGGCGCAGGTTGAATTCCTCCTTGGGTGTATTTCTCTTGTGTTAGTTGGCCGCTGTAGCCCGGTTGGCAGAGTAATGGATTAGCAACCAGACAGGGTTATGAGTTCGAATCCAACCAAAGACCATAGTGTACACGGTGGCTGACGTACATTAAATCTGTCGTGGCCTAAAATGTCCTCACTTTGGCTTGGTATGGAAGTTTGGAGAGTGGGGTGCCAGATCAGGTGTGACCTCGTCATCTGATCGTGGTTCAAAATTACGTGGTATTGTCCTCGGATCTTTCCCGTGGGGTTTGTTCCCGACCGTCGCCAATAGCCCGTTGTGTTTCTCCAATGCAAACTTAATTTTAAAAAATACCTACCTCGCTTTAAACTTTCCTTGTTTGTGTCAGTTATTTGATGTTGCCTGCCGTATGTTTCACGTAGCATGGCCAAATATGGCCCTTGCGTCATAAAACCCAACCAACTTGCACGATTTAAACAGTTTCACCATCTGTAAGGCACTAGGGCCATTCTTGCGGCACAACAGTGTCGCATACCGGTTGAATACATACCGGTTGAAAATCACTGGTACGCGGAAATGCGATTGATTTGGTCTGGGATATGTTTTCTTAGAATAAGGTGTCGCCTATAAAAGTCGTTCATTGGAACAACTTTCGTTAGTGTTTGATAATCTTGATAATGAAATTTTTATTCGGAGATGGTCTCTAATGTAGATGCGGCGATTAATCTTCAGTATAGCGCCTTTTCCTGCCTTTTTCCATTTTCAAGTTATCAGCTGATTTGCAAGTTTATTTAAATGCTCTAAATGTAACGGTATTTTTATTGGTCATATAAATGGACTTTTTAACCAAATTTCGAAATACGTTCATATTTTGCCATCTTTCCGGAAGTTTCCTCGCAAAACGGGTCACAAAAGTTGCAGGCACTATAAATTTGGCTTTTATAAAATTTATGCCGTAGAAAATTCAAAACATTGCAATTGAAGGGATCCGGACAACATAGTGATGAGCCACGGAATAAAAATTCCGTAATGAAAAGAATTAAAAAACAAATGTTCATAAGAGGGATGTTCATAAGAATACATTTATAATTTCTTAAAATTAAAATTTCGTATTCCTTTAAATGGGTGCTTAATTCTTGAAAGTTTAAGATAACTTAACCTGTGGAATAGTTTATAAACCATTATAATTTTGGATTTTTTTAGAACTTGAAAATTGTTTCTTAAAGGTTATTATCTTGGCCGAAAGCCTTCAATTTTTTAAGGTTTTGTTCAATCTGAATTGTCAATACTTAATCGTAATATTCCAAGATTATTAAAACAATATTTTCCACTACACAAATCTTTTCTACAATCAATGAAAATTTCATGTTTAAATATTATACAATAAAACATGTACTCTATCTTAACTTCCTAATTAGTCTCAATTTTTAAAGAAACATGTATTTTTAAGGTATGATTTAATGTTTGATTGTAAGATTGACAATCCCCTAAATACAAGAATGCCATTTAATAATCTTGTGATGTGATCCTTATAATTTTTGTGAAACGACTTCGCATCATTCGCATTCTCGTTGAATATAGTTAATATTAAAATGTGGAAGAATTTAGATTAGTTCATAAAAATAAAATAAGTAACAGGGGGATATTAGAGGAGCCATGTTTTGTTTTTAAGGTTTGCTTCAAAGATTCTTCATATGCGAACTTTTTATCAATTACTAGAACAGGAACAGCATTTACTTTTCTGCAAACTAGAACTGAAATAAATTGCATAGAACATCTGTAAGAAGAGTAAAAATACTCTTGTTACAGAATTTGTGCATTTGCGTAGATAAATTTTTGTTTGCTTGAGAAATTCCTTACTCAAATATTTTATTCAGTTTTGTCTGAGTAATTAATAAAAGTAGCCTTTCTTCAATTGTAGGGAAAAAGTATTTTCAAGATTCCAAAGATCACAGCATGAATATAAAACATGCTAAAGATTCCATAAATTATTGTCATGTTTCTAATGATTAAAATATGAATACTTAGATATGGCATGGCATCTTTTGGCAATTTGCCTCGAATTTCAGAAAACTAAAACTTAAATAGAAACGAATGGAGCCTAGAATAAACTCACGACCATTATTTATCTTAAAGAAGTGGTACTATTCTGCTTAACGTCTTCACTCGAATGCAAGAACTGAGTAACTCAACTTCTCCAGTTTCGAAGTATTGAGAGAAGGTTTTACGTGTCTGCAAATGTTTTTGGATACGAATATATTAACTTAGTCTTTGTAGGTATTTGCTTCTAGTCAATCTTTTTGAGATACACTTAAAGATACCACTATTTTCTAATCAAAATCAATCAATACCTTAGTAGAAAAGGGGGAAATGTCAATTTTGTAAGTTTTTGATAAGTTTATTCAGTAATTTTTATTTGTTTAATTTTAATATAGCATACAAAAACCCTTTCCAATGTTATTATTTCAGAATGTATTAACTTGTGGAAATTTACCCTTTCTATTATAACTCATTATCTTGATTGTTGGACATAACTCAAAATCATAATTTGAACACTAGCCCTTTTTTATCCAGGTAAAAAAATAATTAAACGCAATACGTACGTTTTTTGCCTTGGTCATTAAGTACGATTGGTTTAATTGAACAAGTTTCTCCGTTTTATTAATTTCTGTACTATTGTTTTGAACCTCCAAGTGGTCTCGACGAGTTATCTCGTCCATCAAGATCGGACCGATTTTGCGACTGACGAAATATCTCGTCATCAAGATTTGGTTAGTTTTGCTATTGACGAGACATTTGGCGAGACAGACACCAGAAGGTTTAATAGATTAAAGTATATAAACTTATCGTTATTGAATTCAGACAAAGGTAAATCGGAATGCTTTATATGCACTTGTAATTTTCACAAATACTCTTATTTAGATTCGTGAAGTCGAATCTTAAAATATTTGTATTAAAAAAATTCTGTAAAAATTAAGTCAATCTAATATAATAAACCCAAAATAAGCTATTGAATAATCCTAATGAGTCAAAAATGAAATTCGAAAGTGTTTTGCTTGCAATCTGGTCTGGAAATGCTTTTTAGATTTCTTTTAAAACGTGCAGCATATTAACAAATTAGGATGTTGCAAAATGATGTTGCATAAATGTTTATTTCGTGTTTCTTTTCTTGCAGAGCTGATGTGAAATATTACCAATAGGATATGTTTTCTTGCTATCATTCTCTTTTTCTTCTCCATTAGTTTCCCATTTTATGGCACTTTCTGCCGCACTTTTCAGACTTTTGCTCATAAAAAACAATAGAAACGAGGCAGTGTTATTCAAGTGATTGATGGCATAACGATGAGTCTCCGAGGAAACTTTTTCCCACAAATGCTTTATCTGCTGTTTTTTATGCCTGGTCAAGAGTACACGGCTAAAAGGAACAGTCACAGAACCTCCCTTTCTTAAAAACAAAATGAATGCTATTCTGGAAGTATTGATCCTCGTATCACATTAGCTACGTAAAAATGTTTAGAAAAAATTCTCAAATGGATTTTATCATCTTTTAGATATGCCGCCAAGCTACCTAGTTTTCCAAGAATGAATTAAATGGTTAAGAATACATTCGTTCATTTGTAGCTATTTCTTAAAAGATCTTTAATAAATGTTTATGCATCTATGAGGATGATTAATTAACAAGTTTCTGAAGGGACAATGTCTTATAAAACTATTGAAAATATGGTTTTGAAGCTTGGGTAACGAGAGAATTTGAATGGCATGTTTATTTTGATCATCTGAGTTTAGATTTTGATTTTCATTAGAACATTAGCGTTTGGACTATAAGTTGAGCATAATCGATTTTATGAATATTTCGCAAACTAATTCAAAGAATGGCACTAAAACTTGTGACTAGTAGCGTATTGGAAGCAAGTGGCAGTAAAAATAATGAAAAAGTTTGTTGTGTGTCCATTACTTATTGGATATCCATGGTGGTATGAGATAATGGTTCTGATGAAATAAGTCTGTAAACTGAGTCTGACTAGTGAGACGCACATTTATTTCTCCAGTGAAACAGTGTAGCTTCTGTTAGATAAAAATGTGAAACAAAAATGCATTTCATAACCTTTCTAAAAATAGATGTGGTAGTTGCAACTGTCGAAAAATATGAAAGCTTCTATGAAACATAAACAGCTTCCATAGTGTGCTTTAAAGTAAGAAAGTTTAGGAATAACCTTGATTCGATTTTATATTAACTTTTCGAAAAAATCCGATTTAAATAATTGATTTTTATAATTTTGTGTTTTCAAGAAATTGCATAAATATGTAACGGTTAAATGTTAAATGCTTAAAGTCCCAAAAGGTGATTACAGTTGAAAATCATACCCGAGTAAGGAAAGACACAATTGTCGGTATTACGACACGAAGCAAGTTGAATTGCGCTTGCGTTTCGCCTTGTTTTCTGTATACAAACGGATCATGTCTAACCAATGTGTTTTGCCCAAGTTGTGACCTAATGTGACCTAAATCGAATCAAATTCAATACTGCAAGTTGCACCAGAGTAAGGATATATGGACATTTTAATATTTCTACAGCTGTGAACTTATTTTCATCTTATGTATTTTTAGTAAAAAATTATATGGTATTCACCCAATAATATATTAGTTTTTCAGCATAGAAGCTGCTGTTCATTACATATTGCTCTCTTTGCATACGACTACCTGAAAAATTATCTCTTTCAGATTGGTTTAGCCTCAGGGGCACATCTTTAGGTGTGTACAGGCATCACTACTCCGAGGTACCTGGTGATCTTTCATTTTTACCCTCACCTACCCTTCTGCCTTTTCGCTTTTTCTTCCTCATTCATTGTGTTGTCCGTCTTGTGTTTGGCGCAGCTTGGCCAAATGACTCTTGTGCCAAAAACCCCGAAA
The DNA here is from genome assembly GCA_933210815.1 of Meta bourneti. Classification (NCBI taxonomy): domain Eukaryota; kingdom Metazoa; phylum Arthropoda; class Arachnida; order Araneae; family Tetragnathidae; genus Meta; species Meta bourneti. Next base: position 34,856,063 of record OW119927.1, on the reverse strand, counting down.
ACAACCAACCAAATTGGTTTGTCCAATTCTCCAACTTACCTTCTGGGGCTGTATTGGCTCAGTGGATTTGCCATCTGCGCTAGCAACCTGCGAGTTGTAGGCTGCTCAGGTTTGATTAATGTAGCTTTCCCTGTGTATATTTCTCTCTTCTGTATCAGTAAAAACTTTCCTTGTGAGCATGTACACAACTTCATATTGTCTGTTTTGTGTCTGTCGCAACATGGCCAAATGCGGCCCTTGCTCCATAAAACCCCAAAATCAACCCACCAACTTGCCCTCTTTGGGGCATTTCAAAGATAACAGGAACCTACTTCAATAGTTTCTGATTTTACTGGCATCTCAGTGAATAATACTACTGATCGAGTTCCATATTTTATTTGTTTCAATTGTATTGATCTGTCAGACAGACTTAGAGAAAAGGCTGGTGTCTGGTGTAGGATAAAGACATTGAAATAAGAGACTCCCCTATTGAGAAAGTGCTTTTCCTTTCGATTTCACTCATGACATGCAGAAACACGATTCCCAACCCCATATGACATCTCAGATGAAGAAGTCCCGTCGCGAACAGGAGACATCCGCGACCCTGACACGCTTCCCAAGGTGACAGCAAGTGACGACCTGCGCTTGAAAAGAAGCAGCCCAGCTATGAAATAACACCTAAACGTTTTTTGTTGGATTTTACAAAAAAAATGAAGCCGCATTCTCGGGGTAGGTTGTCTCTTCAAGGGCAGACAAGGCTTCGGATTCCCCTAAGTCGAAGGTAGACACGGTTCGTCGCCTCCGTGGCATTGTCTTACCATCCTCCATAGGCGAGAACACTTCGCTGATGTATTTCATCCATCAATGTCATATTTCTACCTCTTCCTCTTTTGGGCTGCTGCTGCATCTCCTTTCTTGTTCTCCCTTGAGGCTTCAGCCAAAGCAGCGGAGGCTTCCTTTTTTATTTTCGGTTTCTGCGTAAAATACTAAGGGAGCATTAGTTTTGGGAGTGGTTTTCCCCACCGGGCTGTCACAGCAAAATAATCTATGGGGATGGGGCGAGGCGAGTGTGATTACTTTTCTATCAGTCGCGTTGGAGAAGTTGGTGACGTTTCCAAATATTTGTTTGACGCACGTGAATTAGTTTGTAAATGGAAGGCATTTTGAGGAGTAGGTCCGAATAGATCGATGTCCGAAAGTGGGTCACCTCTCTACGCTACCTGTTTACTTTGATTGTAAATTAAATGCAAGCTTCAATGAAATTTACACGAAGTTGTAAATGAAATAGTGAAGGCTAAATCCTTCGGAGGGCAGTATGCTAGTAAAAGTTGTTTTTAAAAAATTTGAGTTAAAACCTATCTCGGGGGCAAACAAAAATTTAATTGTTTAAGGGTGGTAGGACTGTCTCACCACCCATCTGGAGTACTTCTAGGTTATAGGAATAAAATAGGTTAATACACATACAGTTCAGCATTAATACTTTCAAAGGCTTCATCCACATACTTGAAATGGTTAAAGCTAGATATAGAAATGTTAGTGTATGTATATAGGTTGTTAAAGTATAAATCGTCGACTTATCACTGAAACACAAAGTCAAAATATTCAAGGTATGAGTTTTCTTAGCTTTCTTAGACCAGAATATGGTGATCTTTAAACTGAATTTCACTAAGTTAATTTTTCTTTGCCTGATGGTTAGATTTTTTGAGATGCATTTGTGAGTAGAATTTTCCCCCTGCATTTTGTTCTTACAACTGCTTTTTGTCTTTGTGTGTTTCAATTGTAAGCCAACGATATAAACTTTAACAGCCTTATATATATTAAGAACATTTATATATCTAACCTTAACCATTTCAAGTAGGTGGGAAGTAGTTGGGATGCTACTTCCTTTGAAATGATTAATACTGAACTGTTTGTGTTAACCATTTTTTATTTTTCAAATAGTAATATTATGTTATATCTGTTTCTGATTAAATTATTTTCATTCTATTTTAGTTTAAAAGTTTATATCGCCAGTACAATAAAATTACGACGGTTAGTTTCGTAATATATAAAGTTTAGAAAAACTATTTTCCATATCCGTGTAGACTTACTTATCTTAGTTTTGTGTCTAAACGGAAAGGGGTCAGGTGTAAGTGTTTCAAGAGGCAGCTCCTTTTTGATTATGTCTCAACTAGTATAGAAATTAAACATGCTTTTACAAATCAATTCCTACACTTAAGTGAAAATCTTGTTTTATAATGGAAAAGTAAAGCAATTGCATCCTATACCAAGAGAGTCTTTCACATGACTTCATACGTCATAAAGTGTAGTCAAATAACGACTCGAACCTTTTCCAATTATTCATAATTCCTTCCTGAGTGTATTTCTCATCTGTGGCAATAAAGCTTTCCTTTTAGTAACCATTTCACATCCTTGAAAGGTTTTACTCCTCGGGGGCATATCTTTAGGTGTGTACGGGCTTCACGAACTTGAGGTACCCTAGCGTTCTTTTCCTGTAGGTTTACTGCATCTGGTAAATATGGGGATCGTGACCCCAGAATGCCCAAGCAATCTTTCTCCTCTCCTCTTCCTTTCTTTTCACATTTACTTGGCGTTGTCTTGCGCTTGGCCCTTGCACCATAAAATCCAAATCCAACCAACTTTAAAATGGTCAATACTAGCTACGTAAATATTTTGGGTGTATGAAGGTGTATAGATGTCCATTTACTTGATGTTTGGCTCAGCTTGACCAAATATGGCTCTTGTGTTAAAACCCAAAAACCAACCATCCGTTTTATTTATGTTAGTTCTATGGCAAGTGAATTTAACATGCAAAGTTGCTTCTAAAAGCTTTGGACTTTTATTTCAAAACAATTGAACAAAACGTTGTCTAAGGATTCTGACATCTACTCTAACTCTTGTACTAAGAAAATGGTTTTGTTCTTCATGAGAACATGGTTAATCGTGCAGAGATGCAAATGGAATGTACTTTTAATTTATTCGAAGTGAAAAGATGTCAGCTTAAGAAATAAGTGAAATTTGCATTCTGTTATCGTTCAGGTAAATCTGTTATGGAAACCATATAAATGAGGCCGTAAGTTGACAGCAAAAATGAGCTATCTTTATAAAGTGTTTGAGTAGCGTTTAAGAGGAGCAATATTTGCGACAGATCGAGTATTAAGCGCCTAGAAATTGGGCAATTGAATTCTGGCTAGACCCTCTACAAGAATGCTTTGTTTCACCGCTCACTTGTTTAGAATTATAAGGCTAAGTTTAAAAACACAGCAGTGTTTTCAATCCTGGTGGTTGCCTCGACAAGATAGGTAGGTAATTAATTAACTACAAGTATCGCGTCGTTGGAAAAATTGACAAGATCTTGACGAGAAAATTGACGAGATACCCAGTCAAAACCACTTCGAGGGTTATATATAATGTTATTACCTTTTTTTTGCATGTGCCTTTTATATCACAAATTACATCTTGTTAATATTCACTGCATCACTCATATTTTGTTATACATCTTGTTGTTGTATAGCATTTTTTAAACCTTCGTCTCATTAAACACGTTTTAACACTAATTCTTTGTTCATTTTTCACACTAATCTCATTACTGTTTTTAATGTTGAACAACATGTTTTATCTACTACTGTTTTGTTGTTTTGACGGACGTGTCATTTCTATTTTTTCAATGTTTGTTATTTACTATTGTCGGTTTGGAGGCCTAATTTGAAATTATTGAATTGTATCTATTTGATTATGTTTTCTATTTGGTCTTTTGTTCGGCGTAGTTTATCCTTTTTTGAAATTTTACAACATGAAATCCGAACCAACCTTGGAAATCGGAATGTTTTAGTTTCGTTTGTGACATGAGATAAGACTTGCTATGATGGCTGGACATGCCCCCTCGGTGGCACGTTCTATTCATCCCTACCACACTTGCTTAAACTGGTACAATGTCTCACGACACTAGAGTGTGTGATGGTGTTAGTTCACACCATTAGATAAGTTCCAAATAAAAAAAATCGTACCATCTTGCTTTTAAGAAAGATCTTTCTCCTTTCGTACATCACAACACCAAATGTTTTCCTTCGCGTCACTCTGGGTTCTAACGAATTCAGCGTCTCTACAAAAAAAAGGACTTTCCAAACCAACTCCCGACAGCCGAATTAAAAACAGACTCCCTTGGAACGATACCGTGTCTGGAGGCGCTGTTTAAACTCTCGTCCCCAACCTTCGCCAAATCACATTCCCAGTTATCGCCTCCGAAAGAGACATTTCATTGTTACGCTCGGTGAAGTTGAAGGCAATTTCCGCTGGGAAGAAAAGGGGAACTTCTCTTGAAGGAGAGAGCTTATGAAAGTCGAAGAAAGATTCATCATTCACGCCCAAACTCTGCGGTGCGCGGCGTTTTAGTGGAGCGTGGACTAATCCACCATTGTCCATCATTTCGGCCGCGATAAACTGGCCATTTTTCTCTTCGGGGAAATTAGGCCGGTCTGACCGGCGGAGATGGCTCTTTTTTTGCCTTTTCCGCACCTTTGACACCCGACCTCGATGGGACGTCGTGTTGGAGGTCGGCCGATTGGGCAGGATGTGACTGATGTCGTACGACGGGAGTCGTAATGGGTAAGTAGGCTAGATAGAGCTGAATAGGATGGATGATGTCGGATTGATGCTGGTGGTTTCTCGGGGTCAGTGTTGCTTCTGGGAAATTTCTGTAGATTGTAATTTTGTACTTAATTTCTGAGAACTAATCTTTGACTTAGAGCAGAAACTCGTTAACAAACGAATTTTACAGAACTGCCGTTTAACCCATTCAGGTGTGGTTTCATCACGGAACCACACTTTAAAAATTCCTAGGCTATTTGTATAGCGGTTTCTTCGGGTAACCCAGGTTCTTTATAGTACTGTCATTTGTGGATCTATAGCGTAAATAGTTTTTCAAATGCATTCAATCGGAAAAACAATTTGCCGGTACTTTACCAAATTGATAGAATAGACGTGCTTAAAAGGGTTAGACTAACGATTAGTTTTCAGGTCAAAAATTAAAGCTTCGAAGCATTTTGATAGAGCTATACTTTTGTTCAAAGATTTTTTCAATATGATCATGCATTTCTCATGAAAGCGAGAATTTAATGTCAAAAAACGCAGTTCCGAAAAATGGCAGTTTCGGAATGAGTTCCTGTACTAAGACGATATTATCGAGATTTGAAACGCGTAATAAATTGACATGCGAGAACTTTTATCTCTTAATTTTTTCTTTATATCATTCATTGTATTTTTCTACAATTTGATAATTATTTTTGAATTAGGATTTTGTTAGAAGATTATTAAATTAAAAAGATTATTTTAGAATTAGAAATCTAAATTCGAACCATGCTCTAAAATCATGCTGAAAACACGATTTAATAACGCTCAAAAGTATAAACACCTTAAGCAAATTATTTGGATTCAGTTAAATCAAATCAAAGTTAAGTCTAAATTTTCTCCTAATTGGAATAAGAAAAGCAACTGTTGGGCACATTACTTTCGAACCGTTTCGGGAGAAATAAAACCAGCTTAACAAAAATTGCAAAGGAATTTTGAGGCTAAAAATCAAAATTTGTCTAGGTGCCTGGAATTTTGTTAATTCCGAAATCTAGTTCATTGTGTGTGTCCATTACCTGACGTTGTCTGTTTGGCACAGCCTGGCCAAATATGGCCCCTTGTGCCATAAAACCCAATTCGACCTACCAATGAAAATCCATAGAATGATTTATATCAGTGATTTCTTTCAAAAAATGAACCAAACTGTTTAATTCAAAACTGATCTACATAATTTGATCTAGCTTAGAGAAACTTAAAATGTACGTACGGTGTTAATTTGCAAAATTATATTTGACTTGGCAATTTTATTCCGTCAATCAAAACTTTAACTTAAAAAAGGGACAATGGTGGAAACTTCAAAACTCATTAAATTATTTTTAACGCAATTGTTTTTACCTATTTTATCTGATTAATATGCATGTCAAATGTTAATATTTGTATTTAATAGCAAATAATTATTTTAATTGATGACTGCATAACGAACGCATTCTGCGAACGCTGATTTTTTTGTTACTTTGACGGTGTAATACGAGTCAATATTGCTTTAATTTGTCAAACACTTTATTAAAAACTACTTAATTTGAAAATTATAACCCTCTTTTAGAACTCCAACAATTTTAAACCAAGAAAATGTGAGTTTTATTTTTCCCTTCGTCTTTCCTTATAAAAACAGTCTACACTAATACAGTCTGCGCTTGTTTTTACACACCCCTTGGGACCTGGGAAAAGTTTATAAAGTAAAAAATTCGCTAATGGAAATCAACATTAGTTTGTCGGGGGAACTGGATATAATTTCGTAGAATCGTTATTCGTTAAAATAGGGAATTACTGCAGTAACAGTCTAGTCCCCGGTGGCAGTCAGTTTTTATAAAGGTGGTATCAAACTGTATTAACGTAAAAGTATGTTTGACAAATTAACACAAAGTATTAAGAAAATGTTTCACAATCAAAAGTTCTACTCTAAAAAGTAAACAGGTTTCGTCTGTAAAATACAAAAGCATTCAATGGGGACTGAATTATTGTGTGCATTTATATTCCGTACGTAACAAATATATTAAATATTAATCGGTTTATATCGGTTAAAACCTTTCAAGAGCGATGGGACGTCTGATGTCCCACCACCTTGGAATGGCTAAAACTAGGTATATAAATATCTTATTTGATATATGATGTCTGAGTGCTTTAGAAGTACCGTGCTATATAAGTCGACCCACTCGTCCTCACATCGGCCATTCGAGAGGCACGCATTGACAATTATTAATCGCGGAAACCACGTCGTCATCACCAACAACTTTTTACACTAAGCTATATTTTAACCTTTTTCCAGTCTTGAACCTTTTTACCGTTAATTTTTTTTAATACCTCCTCACTAATTTTATCGGACTTATTGAGTCAACCCCGCATTCATTACTTTTCACCTTAATTCATGATTCAGGATATTTATCATTTTTTTTAATTCATCAGCAAAATTAATTTTAAATCTAAGATCTCATTTTATCATAATGAGCTTTTACATTTTTCTTGTGCTTAAAATTTTAACCTTCATATTTCAATTTTAGGTAACTCATTTGTTTTAACCTTCATATTTCAATTTTAGGTAACTCATTTGTTTTAACCTTCATATTTGAATTTTAAGTAACTAATTTGTTTTATTCATTGCATCTTCCCTTTTAATGTTGGTCTGGTTGTTCTGATGTCCTTTAAATCTGTTCCATTGAATTTTTATTTTGAGTTTGGCGTAGCTTTTCATCTTTGGATCTTGCGCCATAATATCCAAATCAACCAACTATAAAGTGACTCACCACTCCTTAAAAACAAACTTTTTGCTATGGGAAAAGTGCATCCATGAGGTGATGCCTTCACCCATGAAGGTGGATTTTTTTTTCAAAAACCTTCTTCAGCATAGTATCCTTCAAAGGTTTAAAAGATATAGTCGAGTAACATCAATTTCGGCACACTTGCATTTTTAGCCTTTAGCTTTAAGCTGCTATGAATAGTTTAATTTGCACAATCTTACGTTCTTCGCAACTTGTCCGATTACAAACTGCGCCATAAAATCCCAAATCCAATCCAATTGCAAAAATACGTACAGGAATCACGTTCTGCAGCAAAACCACCTGCATTTAGCTTTTCGTTTTGGACTTTTTGAAGGTGCATGAACTCATTGACTTGGTCTAACTTGTCTAGATCGAGTGGTATAAGGAACAACACATTTGGTTTTACAGAAAACCTCATAGATGTGATTCAATGTTTACAAGCCGTTGCTGTTAAGATCTCTATCGTCATTAAATTTTTATCCAAATAGAAAACTAACATATCCCCAGCATGCCTTCCCCAATTCCCTTTTCAATTCCCAACCGCCCAAATTCGCCAACTAATCAGCTTCCCACTGTTGACATTTGAAGCTCCTAATTCCAGCGCCCCAATAAAAGGGCCTTCCACAACTCCGGCGCTAACATCTACATCATCACCGCGCCCCCTCCTCAAAGGGGCTCGTCCCAGCCACAGCTGGCACGCATTCTTCTTTTCACTTCACTTGCGCCCCTCGCCTCATTCGCCCGATCATAAACTCGGGGCTCCTTGGAAAGCCACTGGAGAGGAATGCAGTTTAAAGCCCGGTTCGATGGCTCGCCGCCCCATTGCCACCTGCCGCCCTCGGATGTCGTTTAATGAAAGGGCGTAATAATTTACCGAAAATGACCGGGCATACCGCCGCGAGTTATGGCGCGTTGAGAATGCCACGGAATTGATCGAGGTCTATCGTGTTTGTGGCAGATAAAGAACAGCGTCGCGATCCTGGTCCTTCGCCGTCTGTGCGGACCGCCGTTCATCCGGACCCATTTGTCTGTATAAGTTTATTTATATGCTGTATCATTATGGTCTACACAGAAGTGGATCTATTTCTGGGTTGCGTGTCAAAAGGATATGATGCGTTAGTTGGTGCATTATAACATTGGTCCATGTGGGAAAGGCTTCAAATGTCTCGAAAGTTTGAAACGTAGACCAGTATGTATTTATCTGTTTTAAGATCGAATGGTTTGTCGACAGGAATGTGTAGAGGGAATATACATACATAAAAAAATATTTCAAGGTAATTTCAGTGAAAGGCTTTCTTTACTTTTTGAACTGCTGGAGATATTTAGGTTTTCCCAAATAAATCATTGGGGGTCGCGGTGGCTCTGCGTTTCCTCACTGCGCAAGCAACCTGCGAATTGTAGGCGGCGCTGGATTACTCTCTTCCTTGTCAGTAAAGCTTTCCGTATGCGTTTGTGTGTTGCGCCATAAAACGTACAAGCGACCCGTCAAGCATTTTTAAAGTACTTATAATTTTAAAGTTTAAATAAAAACCATAATTCATTAACAGCTAAACTTGCGTAATGTCGGCATAGAGCAGAAACTCATTAACTGACATTTTTTCGGAGACACTTAAATGCTTATTTTCATAATGATGAGAAATGTGATATATTGTAATATGTTTAAAAGATGTATTGACAGCATCAAAGTGCTTATGATTTTTACTTTTTCCCCTAAAATTTATTAGTTAATCTTAAGCAGCAGAACAATAAACATTTTGTTTTGTCAATTAATAAGTTTCTGCTCTAGGCTGACGAGGTACTCCTAGAGTTTTATCGGAATTCTCGATGGAATCTAGAAAGGTGATGGTGGGTAGTTAATTAACGTCGCACTGGAGAAACAGCATACTATTGACGATTTAGGATCAATCCCAAAAGAAAGGATTCGAGGCCAATCAACACCATGTAATTTTGAACCACGATCAGATGAGGTAACACCTGAGCTGGCACCCCACTCTCCAAACTGTTTGGCAACGTGAGGATATTTTAGGCCACAACAGATTTAACGTGCACCAGCCCTCGTTTACACGACTGTCTTTGAATGGACCGAGTTTCGAACTCGTAACTCTCCGTTTGCTAATCTGTTGCTCTTCCAACTGGACTACCACGGCCCAAAAAGGTGAGGGATTTATGCTCTTCGTTGGACAAACGCACTCATTTTAAGACATGTAGATTTTGACATTCGGGTAGACGAGTTAAAACATCCCCTAATACGCGAAGTATGTACATTGCATCCATTCACGCGAAATCGCCATTCAAACGGATTATTCTTGCATATTGCAAGTGTAATCCGTAAATAAAAGAAAAATTTAGCCTATAATGATGCTCTTTTTTGTGAGATGTATGAAGTATTTTTCTCTTGAGGATCTTGATCCATGAAATTGATATGCTTCATTTATACATACATCAAATTTATCGTAAGCTACTTGTCAATATTTCTTAGGATTATCAAATTGTAATAGAGCAATGCGGACAAGACAAATATACTTTTCTCTATTTCATTGAAAACTAAAGTCATTTATTTACATAAAAGGAAAAGATAACCGATTACCACGGAAAATATTTTTCAAAAAACTATCGTGGTCGGATTTAAAAAATTGCAATGGTAACTGAAAGTGTCCTGTGCCTCAACTAATAACTAATGCGTAACTACATGCAACGAGCAGGACAGTAGTTTTATTCAAAATTCATACATTCGTTGAGCAATGCTATTAAAAACAAAAACCACTGTTTCTAGGTATAGATAATCCGATTTCATACTGCGCAAACTGAAACCGAAAAGACGGAGAAAAACCCTCCACCGAAAAGTGTCGAAAGACCATTTCACTTGACAGGATATTTGAAATGTACTGTTCTAAAAAATATGCAACGGTAATTCAAAATGTCCAGAGCCTTAACTAGTAACTAATCGTAACTACATGCAACGAGCGAGACAGTATTTTTATTCAAAATTCATACATTCGTTAAACATGATGCTATTAAACACTAAAACCAATGTTTCTAAGCATAAAAAACTCGTTTTTATACTGCGCGAACTGAAACCAAAACTCAAGTACAAAAGGTGTTGAAAAACCTACGGAAAACTGTCGAAAGGCCATTTCACTTAAAGGAGGCTTGACAGGACATCTCGTTGCGGACGACAACCACCCACAAAAGCAACGGGCAGAGCGCTAAAAAGACTCTTTCTTTTCGGGCGAAAAAGTCCATTATTTATTGCAAAGATAACAAAAAAGAGTATGGAAAAGCCAAAAGAATCGCGCGCACTGGCTCCACTAGATAAATATAAAAATAGAAAGCTCCCGGGGCTTTGAGTCGCGCAACAATTAATCAGTGCCTATAGTGTTGCGAAAACTTACTTGGGTAGATATCGATTTTTTCCCAAGGGGGGATAAAGTCTGGAAATGCCGGCATCGATCCCGAATCTGAAAATACCGGAGTTGATTGAGGAAACCTTGAGAACACACACTTCGCGCTCCTCCCCTGATCCTGGCCTTAGCCCTCGTTCCAGAATGCAGCGATTTATTGTTTTTCTCCGGTATTTTGTATTTTCACTCGGGTTGCTAAGTCTTCGGGTGTTCTCGGTTTTTAGGACAGTAAAATTGATGAAGGAAACTTTAGGTTGGGACAGGAACTTTTTATTGTTAATTTTGTTGAGAAGAGCGTGAAAAATACAAATCTCAATGTCTGCATACTGAGGTGTCGTTTATTTTGGGCCTTTAAGAGAACAGTGGACTTTCAAAATCACCAAAATCAATCGAAAAATTTATTTTTTATTTTAGCAATAAAAATTCATATCCAATTTTGTGGATACCGAAAATAGTTTTTAAGTTGCAATCATTTTCGACCGAATTATACATATGCAATAAAGTCGAAGATGTAACAGATAAGTATTATAAGTCTACTATGAAAACGTGTTTTTCTCCTATTGAGATTTTGTTGGCTTTTAGAATTTGCGTTCTTATTCAGAAACAGTTCGTATCAAGAATTCTTTAACTGACTTTATTATTGGACTAGTAGATCAATCGGTATCGCATTTCGTATTATTTGGGCCGTAAGGTTTATGTTAAGGGAGGTTTATGTTTCTAGTTGGTTTCTTTCTCCTTGAATGGCAATATATATGTATGTGTAAATTTTAAAAGTTCTTTTTTCTTCATGCATCGGTGATTCCGATCGGGTTGTGTGTTTGTTTTGTGTTCATAATAAACTGGAGTTCTTTTTTCAATGTTATGGAATTCCGTATTTGCGATATACGAACAGATTTTTTTATGATCTGATTTCGGAATGTTCCCTGCGCATCTGGTATTTTTATTTCCTTAAATTTTTCGGGGGGATAATCCTTGTAATCTGTTGCATATATTTAAGTGCAAATTAGAAATTTTTCGTGTTTCCCATTTTTGAAAATTTGTTTTAAAATGTTGCTTTACTTGGGGTTTTTGTAAAATTTTGTGTTTTAGTGCAATTGTTTTTGTTTTACAATTGAGCGATACTCATCAAATGGAGTTAATTGGATTTATATGTATATAAACTACTATGTGAATTAAAATTTTGACAATGCATGGAAAATTTAAGCGCATGAGACCTATCAATTTTTGCTAATTTATCAAAATTTTCTACCACATTTTAGGTAGAAAATTACATTAACTTCCATTTAGATTAACTACCTCAAAACAACCTTTTTGGATCAAACTTTATATAGACTTTTTAGTAAAAGGTAGTCGAATTTTATGCAGTTTACGATCTAAATTAACTAAATCTTTCCCATCATTCTGCGCATGGCTTTTAATGTCATACAAAGTATGACATTAAAAGCCATGCTTGCCAAAAGCTTTTAATGTCATACAAAGTATGACATTAAAAGCTATGCGAATTTACATTTTAATGTATGTATTAATTACGAAGTACAATAAGTACAGTACAAAATATTGCATTTATGTACAACTGTGTCTTGTATTTACGAACATTGTTTATAAGATTTATTAAAATAATTTGTCTGTTGCTCTTAAAATATCGTCGTTTTATAAGTGAAACACGCTATCAAAATATAGTTTTGAGAAAACAAAGGGGAAAACACTCTACTCGTTAAGCTAAACTCACTGTTTCTCAAGAAGAAATCAAGCCTTCATGCAAAGAAAAAACGACTTGGTGGACTTTATCAGTCTAAAGATTACATTCTGGTCTAGAACTAAAAACTCTTATCTTGGAAATTTTGAGTCTGTTTCACTTGTAAGCCGACGAAATGTATTATTCATTTGAAAAGGTCGTTACATATTTCTTCTGCGTTGTTCAACACCAACAGCCGAGCAACCTGTCAATATAAATGAATACTTTTCTTTTATCTTGGTCGTTTTGTTCTTTGTCTAACCTCAGTTCGCTTTCAATCTCTATTATAAAAGGAAGTGTTTGTGGGTCTTTCTGAGGTGTCGAGACTTACATAGCACTTACAGCCATGAAATTCGGCACACAGGTAGTCCTAAAGGTGACTGAATGTCCCTCGAAGCCCGAATTTTAAAATTTAATCTAGAAAATTTTTTAATTAATATTTTGTGCTGCGCGCGAAGCCCCTCCTCCACTATGATGTATCTGCGCAGACCGATCTAACAAACATACTTATCGCGCATGCTAACTTCTATTAATGTTTTGAAACTGCGGGCCATCCAACGTATTCAGTGCAATAAAAACTTAGCTATAGCGCTGACCATCAGGTATGACCCCCAGGTATGACCATCGTCTTCCTGCAAATTTACACCTGCCCAGAGCCATTCTCAACTATGCAAAGTAATTTTTTAGATTGAAAAATTCATCTCTTAACTAAAAACACCTCATTTTCATTGAAATGATGGTGTAATGGGTAAAGACATGCACCGAGGTCGCGCAATAATATCTTGGAGGGAGATCTCCTGAGTTCGAACCCGGCCGAAGGATAATTTTTATTTTTCGCCTCTATTTTTTAAAAATAGTAAATATACTCTAACCCTTCCAATTTTTTCGGTACTTTTACTTTATCCTTTTATTTTTTGAATTCAACACAATTATTTTTAAAAATTTAATTGATTTTATACAGCTTTTTCAATTCTGAAACTTTGGTTTCTCTGTATTGTCACTGTTTTGTCCTTTTTCGTACCACCAACGAAAAGCAAACCACTGAAGCTCCACCCCCTACATGTTTGACTCCAAGTGCCAAGTTCCTACCATCAAGAAATTTTCTGCAACTCGAACATTATTCTGCTTTTATGTTTTATTCAACCGGGAGATAGAGGGCCTTCGTCCAGATGCTTCCCTAAAAATGTTGAAAGATTGAACTTATTCAAAGCGCTCTTGATTAACTTTGTTAATTTATTTGTATTGCTTTCTGTTTTTGTTTGGGTATTTTTCGCAAATAGTATAATGTTTGTGTTAAATTACATGAAATGAAGTAAGTGTTTATTACTGTTTAATTTGGTTTTTATTTCGCTGACATTGTGATTCATTTAGGTTGTTTGTCGGAATCTGAGGTGACATAACAAGACTTTTTAAAAGTATAGCGTTATATTTAAAGATTGAATCACGTTTTTATTTCAGTAGTGGTTATTTCATAACTTACTTTTGAATTTGTATAATTTCTGTATTTGTATAATACAAATCTATCGACACTACATGTGACAAATGAGACTGAACTATACAACAGAGTTTTTGGAGACACAACAGAGTACCCTCGCACATATTACAGCTAGAAATTGGGGCACCGATTATGCTTCTCAGAAATCTGCATCCACCTTCAGTCTGCAATGGAACAAGACTATCTATCAAGAAACTGATGCCGAATATTGAAGCCACCATCATGACTGGACATGCCGCAGGCGAAGACGCATTCATTCCTAGGATCCCAATCATCACTACGGATCTCCCATTGCAATTTAAACGACTTCAGTTCCCAGTTCGTTTAAGTTTCGCCATGTGCATCAACAAGAAATCGCTGAAGCACAAGGATCGGCACAAGAACAATCGCTGAAAGTTGTAGGACTCGATCTCATTAAACCGTGTTTCTCCTATGGTCAACTGTATGTGGGTTGTACAAGAGTTGGAAATGCCGAGAATCTTTACATCCTAGCTCCAAATGGAAGAACATTGAACAAAGTGTATCATGAAGCTCTAAGCAAGAATCAGTGAGGTGGAAGGAATGAGGCGACATGCCCGTGTCATATCGGGTGGTGGGACTCATTCTTAAAATTATTGTTTTTTCTTTTTAATGTTTTCAGAATCAGTGAGACACAACAAGAAAGATGTCACGGGCAACGCCGTGCGGGTATTGCTAGTAATATATAAAACAAAAGGAGTGGTACTTAGGGGAATTTAATTTGTCGCTAGTTTTTCGAAACTAATTTTTCTGATTTCTAACAGAAAAATATTAGACAACCATAGGTGTTAAAATTTTTCAGATGTATGCGCAGGAATTACTTAAATGTTGGTAAATGAAAACGACACGTTGAAAAAGTTTCACAATACAAGAAACGAATATTCGAATAGGATCAGAACTCTAATTAAAAGGCAAATTAAAGTTTCCGAATATTCGAAACCTTTAGTTTCCTTTTTTATTTTATATCAAATCCATTTTCAGTGTACGATTAATTTCATAAAATGATGCTGTAAAGTTTTATGATTTATGTATCTTAATTTTGATTAATTAATAAAATAATTTGATGGTGTGAAATACTGAAAACAAAAAACATTTAATTAGAAAATTAATGTATTCCGACTTAGTTGAAGCGAACAATTTTAGTTTCGTTGCGTCTCCCCAAAAAAATAATTTTGGCTCGCATTTTTATGTAATAAATCGTACAATTTCTGAACTAATTTCCCTTTTCTAGAAAGGAACAAAGCATGACAAAGTTACTCCATATTTCAATTTGACAAATGAAGGTTAAAAAATTTACTTTCCCTAGTTTGGGAGAAACGTTGTCTAAATTATGGAGTCGAGTTAATTTTTTTCATGTGTAAAATAATCTTCGTTTATTAAGTCGATAAATATGTTCGAAACAAAAGATGATTATTCATAACTCATAATTTCCTTATACTCGTAATTATCAAACATTCTTAAATTCATCCAAGTTACTTTATTTCGCATTTTCATATATATTAACTTTTATTAAGTTCCGAAACCCTTGAACTTTTTAAAGTAAGGTCAGATCTACTTTTCTGACAAAAAGTAATATGAAATAATAGAATAAAGGTAAAGTTATCTGTCTTAAATTATTTTATCTATTACTATCTCACGAAGACTAAATAATTTCTGTGAAATTTCAAGGTACTATATCGATCTCATTTTGCTACCCCATTTTAATTCGTTCAAAATTAAATTCTAACTAATTTGCTGATTTTCTTAACATAATTTGACTCCCTAGTGGTGTTTAACATATTATATGAATGTTTCTAAAATCACTTATTTTGATTTTTCTTTGATTTCAAATAGTTTATATTTTTACAACATAGATTGGTAGGAATAAAATCTCGAACACTAGTCATGTTCAAAATTGTACAGTGAATAAATAAAATTAAATTGAACTCGCTTAAAATATCGGGGAAACTAAAATCGAACTATTCTCAAATCGCTGCCTCATTTTTGAGGATACTATTTTAAAAAGAACGGTGAATTATAAGATTGATTAAAAATATATATTATTTTCGGATAAGTGTGTCCAAAAACTATTGCTTTTTAAGGTAATAACAAGAAATTCACGATATGTCTATTTCAATTTGAAAGAACTGAGGAAAAATTGGGAATTTCTTTAGACATTGGAGTTATGTATTTAATGAACTTCTGAAGAATCTCAACAGATTCGTGAAGAAAATTTCTGAAGGCATGCTTTGTATTTATACGAATAAAAAGAATTCTAACGTGCATATCGGGAGTCCAGTTGCTTCGTACGTAAGCTGTTTCCTTCCTGTTTCCTGTCCACTTCAAATATGCAACGCTTGGCTAGAATTAGTGAACTTAATAATAACTCTAGCTCTTACTACAGCTGCTGGTTTGATAGTTTGCATACTGAGTTTGAAGTCTTGACATGGTTTGACACAAACATTACTGTAGAATGTTAGAACTTTTAATTTCATCTCCATTCCTAATAGCAACACATATTTTGAAAACTTCACTGTATTTTTATACAAACTAGTTTCAACTATATATTGAAAAAGGCAGGTAGATAAAATCAAAAGAATCATTCATATAAGTTCAGATGGTATTCAGAACAAATGACGAATCAAAATCATTGTCCACTGCCCAACTAGTAAAATCATTCGCTTTCGCATTGGGTAACGAAATGTGGTCATGGTGTAGTTTGTATTTTCTGCTTATAGATATCTAAGCCTATGGTGGTGTTACTGCTAGATTTTCTAAACGTTACAACACGATTGAAAATGAAATCACAGCTAAGCGATTTCGCGTTTCCTGTATTTCCTACGTTACCTCTTGCTTGAAACAAGCGTGTCTAGCAAAATGCGAGGTTGGCGTGGGAAGATGCTCTCAAATCGACCTTCGTGAAGTTCCCTAAACAGTGTCGTGTTCGGGTGACAAATCGTAATGGTAAAGATTTGTTGATTGCGTGTTAATAAGCTATAGACATTTTTCATGAAAGTAGCAATTTGTGGAAACAAGACAACTTCAGTCTACCAAAACATACTTCATGTATGAGATCGTAGCACCACTGCTGTAAGAGTTCCTAGAATTTAACCGTACAAAATTGATAGATGTTACCTGTAGGCTGATTGGCCAATTGTACAGGACCATTAGTGCTATCGCTGCAGAATTGAAACAACGTGTCTAATGTTTCAATAATGTCAATGTTTTTGCTAAGCCTGGTTAGTATAGAAGACTGGTATGAAGTAATGAAAATTAGGTCATAAGAGCATAAGTCTGCTCCAAAGTGACTGCCTGGCAATAGTTAGTCAATGGTGACTACATGCACCGTTTACTGTGTTGAGTGTAACAAGTGCTTTTAAGTGGAGACGTGATTAAAGTGAACATCGTAGTGCTCTACCGTAAAATATTTTTTAAAAGGTAAACTCAACGCGGTCAATAATGGACGATTTTTTGAGCACCATATGCGTCCGGCTGTACAGCGCAAGTGGCCGCACTTTGTAGGAAGTGCTCCGTACACCATATATGATCAGGTGGCAAAAACAGAACGGTACATGGAACAGCACTACTTTGGGTGAAGGCCCAAAATTAAAAATGAAATTTTTTCGGGCCAAATTAAGATCTTGTCACTTTAAAAAAGGCCACAACAGTGACATATCTCGGTTGGTCACGACTGACAATGGTTTTTCCACGAATATTTACAATATAAGCTACTTTAAAAAGCGTTGTACAAGTATCTGAAAATACGATTTTTACTTCTGTGTTACTGTTGTAAGATGGGTATCATTCGTATATGTGAGATGATTGAGTAATTATTTCAAAAATAAAAAAAAATTACTTTGTCTAGAGAATATAAAGACATTTCTTATACATTTTTAGTACTTGTGGAATTATTTTTTAAAGACTGAAACTTTCGGTTGGTGACTCGCGAGTCCTCAGAGCCCCATTTCTCACGCTTGCAGAGGTATACAAGACGACGACGGCTATATTGAAGGCATGTAATGTTATTTTCAAGTTAATAGTTATTCATTTGTATATGTGTTGTCACTATTTACAACATCTGTAGATGTAAACAAGTTGGCTTTGGGTTACGTCACAAATCAAGTAAAAAATGTTCTCTTTCAACAGAACATATTTCCTTCACAAGTCCTTTTTGTAATTAAAAGCATCCTTTGAATAGGTTTGCTTGAAACATTATTTTCCATTGAGGGAAATTAAATATCCCACTTGAGATTCCCATAATTATTTTCGCTTCCATAAGCATCCCCTACTGTTCATATGCCATAAGCATGAATTCTCCCCAACTGCAACAGCAATTCTTAAGCCTTTTATCGCAGGCAAAGTTTTCGGCCCTACGTCCCTTATCTCCGAACATTAAACGGTCGTTTTTAATTGTGTTTCCAGGTACCTGTAATAGCTGTTCGAATACTCATTAAAGGCCTCTAAGACCCCCATTAGTCCGTTAGATCTCGCCCCTAATACTCGAACTATGATAATGACATTACTCCAAAATGAAACGATTTTGCGCGAGACTTTTAATTGTCCGTCAATTTTAAGGGGGAGAACTTTCGCCTTTGATACTTTCTTTTCTAATTAAGTTTTAAGGCTCTTTTCCGCCAGTAATTGGTTACCTCGAGGCCTTCTTGTAATTTCCCTTCCCTCTTTTGGGGGAAAAAATAAAAGGAGTTGCATCTTTTTCTTCTCCTCTACTGGATCATTAAAAATTCAAAGTTTGAAAATCTAAATTAAAGGGCTTTTACTCGTAGGAGAGAAAAGTTGGTCACAAAGCGATGGGGATTTTCGCCAGGTTAGGTTTTTACGTCTGAGGTGTTTTTTAATTTTTTATTGGATAGTATGTGAGATTAAGAGGACTCTTAAGGAAGCTTACTTGAGGCATTAGATCCGCTTTTTGTTGTGTAACTTCGCTTTTAAAAAGAAATGAAATCCCTCCATGATTTCGCTTTGAAAGTGGAGGTGCAATTACCAAGCAATTGCTAGAGTTAAATCTCGTAAAAAGCTAATCTAATTTTATTTTTTCAATGGGATTAGTCTATTGTTTTAAAATTCGAAAGAGATTCAATTGTGACGCATTTTGTTTGCGCATCTTTCCTTTAAATGCGTATTTGAAGTAGGGTGTGTCGTTTGAAGTGCATTTACTTATGTAGCTTGTTATAAATATATTAATAATGTGAGTGTCCCTTTATATTTTTAGTTTCATATTATATATTTATTTTCATAACTATGCACAGAATAAACATTCTGTGCATAGTTAAAATACAAATTGAAACAATAAACGAATTTGAACCTTTTTAAATAATACTAAATACAGTAAAATATTTTTTAAAACAAATTTCTTCTCGTACACTTCGAGACACCCAAATCTTTTTCCCAGTACAGTTTAAAACAACTGCTTGTAAACATGTGACTTTTTAACTACCAATTCTAACGAAATACACTGCGATTTCCTGTACTGTACGTGTTTGGCCTTATATGGCCCTTGGGCTCGAAATCAACCAACCTTTGCTGTAAGCAAATGCCCGAA
This sequence comes from Meta bourneti, assembly GCA_933210815.1. NCBI lineage: Eukaryota > Metazoa > Arthropoda > Arachnida > Araneae > Tetragnathidae > Meta > Meta bourneti. The sequence continues at coordinate 34,836,514 of OW119927.1, read as the reverse complement.
ACGAAACTACTGTACGAAAATTCAATTGGGGACAAGTAAAGAGAGCGGTATATTACTAGTGCACGATTGGGGGTTGCTGTACATTATAAAATAGTTTATATTTACAAAAGTAAAAAAAGAAAAAATGCGAATGGTCTCTTAACTGTCCTGTGGAGACCCTCATGGCTCAGTGCACCCACTGCGCTAGCAACCTGCGAGTTGTCGGCGGAACAGGTTTGATTCCTCCCTGGGTATATTTCTGTCTTCAGTGTCAGTAAAAGTTTCCTTGTGTGATGTCCATTACTTGATATTGTCTGTCTTGTGTCTGGCCCAGCATGGTCAACTATCGACCTTGCGCCATAAGAAAACCAAACCCACCCTCATGGTGGCTGTCTCGACGAGGTATCTCGTCATTAGCAAAACTGACCAGATTTTCATGAAGGAGATATCTCTTCATTGAAAAAAACTAACATAATCTTGGTCACGATCTTGTCATCATCAAAAAATGATATCTTAATCATTCGATCTGCAATCGCGATCAATCACGAGATATCTCTTTATTGGGAAAATTGGTCAGATCTTGATGGACGAGATATCTCGTCGGAACCATTTGAGGGTTAAGGGATGCAATAAATTAGACCAAGAATATCTGGATTACAATATTCCCAAATATTTCAAATCGAGCGCATCCAGTCCAGTGCCAGTTCGTTCCAAAGCCAGATAAGTCGGTTAAAAGTGACTTCATTCCCAGACCCTAGTTCTCCGCCGATTCCACTATACGCTCGTCCGGTCTACCCAATCTCTACCTCCGGATGCAGTCTCGAGAAAAATAAGGGAGCGGGCATCTCTTAGCTTCCGGGTAGATTTCCTCTCCCCTTTCTATCTGATGGCAGTGACGAAAATCGATAGATGGACGATGAAGGAATGTAAAACAATCAAGGGACTTGAAAAGTTTTTTTTGGCGGCCTCATTTCCGAAATTGACTTTTTCCCTCTTCTCGCCATCGCATTTTTAGGCCTCGGAGAGGGTGCGAAAGACATCCACTTCGCTTCATTTCTGGTGAAGGTAGGGGGAAATATCCCGGACGCAACAGAAGGATGGATTGGATTAAAGGGGAAGAATAATCCAGTCGTTAGGAAAAAGAGCCGCTTTTATGGAGTAGAGAAGAGCAATTTTCGGTATTGGGGTACAGTCGAACCTCTGATGAAGTCGCTAAGATCCCACAATAGAGTTCGTTAGATAGGAAATATTTTAACCCTCGTCACTCCAACCAGCAGTGATGCTGCCAAGCGCATGTCACTTTTCTATGCATGCTATAATATTCTCGGAGTGACTGTTTTATCGACATTAGAGATAAAATGTCGATATAACTTTTTCGATCTTATACCATAACTGACTTAACCCTCTGGAGGGTTCACACGCATAATTTCACATTGCAACGTTCAGTCTTCTCTGCTTGACTTCTATCCAATTTTGACTTTGACCAATAGAACCTTTCCAAAGGAATCTATTCTAAGGAAATGAGAGCAATATAATCTTTCCAAGGTATTATAATCTAATGAATGAGCAGTATAATCTTTTCAAGGGATTATAGTCTAATGAAATGAGCAATAGCATCTTTGCAAGGGATTCTAAGGAAATGAGCAATATAATATTTCTAAAGGGTGAAAAATACATGGATTCTATAGAAACATGTGTTTAGTTAGTCATTAAGTGTGTTGTGGGGTAGAATCAATTCTACACTACTCGAAAAATGTCGCGACCTCCAGAGGGTTAATACTTCGCTCACTTTTTGCTGCTGCAGACAAATCAAGTCGTGCCTCAGCAGTTTCGTTGCTTTGGCGAAAAACTTTTTGAGTTTGATTCACTCCTTGTTCTTGTGTTGTTTCCTCTTCCGATTGCTTCGAAGAGGAAAGAACACAACCACGGGGACAGCTTTTTCTTGACAGCTTTTGACGTTTTCTGTTGATTGGTCTCATGCACATTATTTTTTAAGCATTTAGATTTTCTCGAAACTAATTTCTGTTCTCGATACAAATTCGATACATTTCTATTCAAAGTACATGCACAACGTCTCAAATGCTTTATCTTTTATTTTATGACTCTCATCCGATTTCTAGTCTTGTTTTCAAAACATGCACAGTGCCCTTAAGGAAAATATGGCTCGTGAGTCAAATCAGATTACATGCTGCTCAATTACTAGTGGATGAGCAGTGTAAAATCGATCGGTACGAGATTTATTCCCTAATTTTGTCGCACATTTAAAATATGCTCGATTTGAGTTATGGAGCAGCTTAAACTACATAATATTGCTAAAACTACACCGAAGAGCTCGCCACTCTAATGAAATTCTTCAGAAGTCTGACGACAGAAAGCGGAGAGAAATCTGGAAAAAAAATCAGCGCAGAAGAAAATTTGAGCGAGTTGGAAAATTCGTTTAGTGCCAAAAATGTCGAATCGCCTTTTGACAAGGGAATGGGAAGCAATTGAAGTGGACGTTCAGAATCTTGAAGTAACATGTGTGAAGTGTACTTTTTGCCCTGCGTTTTATTGGTAATGGTGCACCAATAAGGTGCACGAAATTCTATAATACATTTTTAAATAATCTTATTGCGCAGATGCTATGCGTTGGTCTATGAATTTTAACTAAAATACGTGCAATCTTAGTGAATTATGTGATAATTTTGAATTCTAATAAGCAAGTTTTTCTCGAACCTCGGTATATCTTGTTTTTCCTTGTCCCTCACTAAGCACGATGTATCGAGGGTATTAATAAAAATTATATCCTGCAAAGAAAATACTAGCCTCAAAAAAGGGTAGGTAGCAGTAAATTACTTTGTACTTGGGGCAACACAACGGGTTATTGGTGGCGGTTCCGGGATCAATCCCGAAAGGAAAGGGACCTTGTGACAACACCTCGCAATTTTGAACCAGTTCGATGACGAGGTCAACACCTCAACTGGCATAAGATTCGGCAATACAAATTTCAATAGGAAAAATGAAGTACAACCTACAAGACTTCACACTGGCCATATCCATTTTGCACATAGACACTTACTGATCGGAGAAGGTTCTCCGATCAGTAAGACTTCTCACTATCACACTCACTATCTCAGACTCAGTACTATTATTTGAGATATTCAACTTGCCATTGTATTTTTATTGTTCGACACATTTTGACTGAATGTAATTTAATAACCATAGACAAATCAGATTTGGAATTTCAAATCCAACCCTAAAACATCTTGAGAAATCCTTACAATAAAAATTTGTTTATTCATCTGACATCGGTTTTGTGAATTTTATTTCAATTTTATACATTGGCTAGTTTAAATCAAAATTGTAAATAGATAAATTTTATATCGGACTTTATTTTGTCGTTTTCTGTCTTGTGTCTGCGCAGCTTGGCCATATGTGGCCCTTGCGCCTAAAATCGCGATCAACCTCAGCTGGCACCCCTCTTCAAACTTCAGCACCATGACAGCGTGAAGATACTTGATACCACGAGAGATTTAACGTGCACCAGGCCCCTCTTACACAACGCTCTTTGATTGGATCTAGTCTCGATCGCAATCCTTCGGTTACCAAAACGTGATTCTACCAACTGGGCTACCACGGCCCCTGCTTAAAAAAGGGGTGTTTCTTTTTGTCAAATGTAGCATTTACGAAATTGATTAAATTGGATATAGCTTGTTGGGAAATATGTAGGCTATATTGAAAAAGGCATTACCACGCCAAAATTATTCTGGAATTATGAATTGCTATGCATTATGTCCTGATGATATAATTATGTATACACTATCTTACGAATGCATCTTGGTTTTGCGAAAGCGTGGATGAGAAGATGGGACCAGCGGACATTTCAAGAAAATTGTGGATAAATCATTAAATGATGTCTTTTCATTTTAGAAGAAATTTACGTTTTCGTAACTACACTGCTGGCCACCGTAAATGCAACACCCTGAAGGAAGCATGCAAATAATATGAAATTTACAACATGCATTAACGGAGGTGAGATATGCAATTGATTAGAATTTCAGCGCAGACGCACATCACGCGCGCCTGTGGCGCCACTTCAAAGCGCTATTTAAGGCTTGGAGATTTCGACGATTTCTAGTACGGCAATTGTGTTTTTCTTGTGGTTTTTTCTAAAAAACGATCAATTATGCCTCGTAAAAAAACAGCGATCATCTTTTGATCAAGTATCCGAGTTCGACAGAGGAAGGATAGTGGCCTACCGAGATTGTGGATTATCTTTCAGGGAAATCGGTAGTCGTGTTGGACGAAACCAAACAACTATAATGCGGATATGTGATCGTTGGATGCAGGAGGGTACGACGGACCGACGTGTTCGATCGCATCCACCTCAGTGCACCACTTCACGTGATGACAGGCATATTGTGCGTATGGCAGTGACGGATCGCTCAGCCACATCACGAACCATAGCACAGCACATTCAGTCTGTACCGCATCATCCAGTGTCTGCGCGTACCATTCGACGCCGTTTACAGCAGAGTGGTCTGTCCGCAAGACGTCCATTGCTTCGTCTACCCTTGACGCAGAACCACAGACGTTTCCGCCGCCAATGGTGCGATGAAAGAAGGATGTGGACGGCAGAATGGAATGAAATTGTCTTTACTGACGAGTCACGCTTCTGTCTGCAACACCACGATGGTCGGATTCGAGTCTGGAGACACCGTGGAGAGAGGATGCTGAACAGCTGCGTTATGCACCGCCACACTGGTCCTGCACCGGGTATTATGGTATGGGACGGTATTGGATATCACTCTCGCACTCCTCTAGTACGCATTGCCGGTACTTTAAACAGCCAGCGCTACATCTCCGAGGTGTTGGAACCAGTTGTCCTTCCTTACCTTCAGGGCTTGCCCACAGCCATATTTCAACAGGATAATGCGCGACCACACGTGGCACGCATTGTCCAAGGGTTCTTCGTCAATCGCCAGATTGAATTGCTTCCCTGTCCAGCTCGCTCTCCGGATCTTTCGCCGATAGAAAACATGTGGTCCATGGTTGCTCAACGATTGACCCAGAATACATCCCCAGCTGCCACACCAGATCAACTTTGGCAACGTGTGGAAGCTGCTTGGTCTGCTGTACCCCAAGAACACATCCAAAGTCTCTTTGAATCAATGCCGAGGCGTGTGGCAGCGGTGATCTCCAACAATGGCGACTACTCTGGCTACTGATTTTGGCAGGAACCACACTTCACAGAAGTCTATAAATTGAATCATTTGATACTTGGTCAACATGTTATCTACAAAATAAATTTTGTTGTGATATCTCTTGTCTTTCTTGGTGTTGCAATTTGGGTGGCCAGCAGTGTATTTGAGATATTCAAGTCCGAAGGGATTCAAAAAATATATTTCAATAAACAAATTGTGATTTATTTTTTGAAGTGTTAAAAATGAATAGTCAAAGCATTTAGGTATAATTTTTCTGATATTTCTCTTAGTTTTCACTGAAACAAATTTAAATTGAGTATCGTGTTCATAAGGCATTCATTTTCTGAAACAATTTTCCCTTTATCATTTTATAATTTGATAATATACGTTGCACTACAGTTTGGTCGGAAATATCCAATTTTAATGAGTTAATTTTATAATCAATTAAATATAATTAAACAGAATATAATCAATAAACAGAATCTAACAATAAGTAACTAATGTTTTTAATGTATTTAAGAATATTAATAACAAAGCTTGTTAGTAGTTTTAATTTTTTACAGAAGTTTAGATTTTACTTATATGGTTATCAAGCGAAAGTATGATACGCTATTTCAGGCCCCAAAAAAATTAATTCGTATCTTAAAACTCCAAAACAAAACCATTTCAAAATGAACTATACCTAGGGATCACGGAAATTATGTTCGTTCTTTTTCTAATTTTAGTCCCAATTAGTGGACTGATTACGGTCAATCTTAATTTTAAGCCTCCATAAATGCTCGCCTTGTCCAAAAGGCACGCATGGATGATTATGAATGTACTTATAATTGCATGTTTATTTTCCTTTTCTTTCAGATGACATGCATCGCTGCTGACCATAAGTTTAATGCTCCTTCCATCTTAGAACGTTTATTTAACTTCAGAATTCGGAGCTAAACTTACAAGTGCAACCCATACCTGTAAAATTACTTCGAATTCCCTTGGAAAGGACGCAGAAAACCCCCACAAACGAGACAACCATGAGTTTTAAAAGAACATCACTTCTAAGTTAAACGGAGCGGTGATCTTCCCCAAGGTTCATTCGAAGAATAAAATAAAAAGTGTTCCATCATTCCATTGTTCCCCGTCTTCAGAGGCAATCTCATGGTGGACGGTGTTCATCAGTGTCTTCATCTGTCCCAAAAAGAGTAGCAGCTAAAAGACTTCGCTTTTTCCACTGCCTTTCTGTTGATCGCCATGATGAAACTACGTCTTTACACGTGCAAGATTGTGCTGGCTACCTCTTTGGTGTGGTTCATTTGCGGTGTGATTCTCATGATGTACTATACTGATTGTATCGGAGACAACAGTGCCGCTTGCCAATCGTTCAGGAATCAGAACTCGAATGGTATATCCATCAAAGCTCATAAGCTTTTGAGACTTCCAGAACCTTCTACAACATCTGCGGACGAGAACTTTCGTTATTGGAGCCCTGTTGGTGAGTTCCGTTCAGTTTCTTACTATATTAAGCACTGGATTATATTTGCCATTGATTTGAAAAATAGTTATGAAATTCATCAAATGGGATTATTTCGATTCGTGACGTGTATACAAATTTGTGCTGCATTTAATTTCATTCCATTAATGAAGTCCTTTGGTTCCTTTAATGGAATGACCTTGATTTATAAAAAAGTCCTTAATTTCATTCCATTAATGGACTTTTCAGGAATGTGTTCCGGTGAATAATATTCTTTGATGAGGGCATAAAAGCAAATAATTTTGCATTGACATTTTTTAAATTTTAAGTAAGATTACAAATTCTGTCGTGATACGATTCACTAATTTCCATTGAATCTAATTGAGGAAAGGAATGAGTTGAAATCTGGACTAATGGGACTAGTTGATGAAAAGTACCACTTCAGATGATTTTTACTCGTCTGGGGAAATACAGTTTTTGGCTCATTAGAAAACAATTATATGAATCTGAACTTGTAAACAAGTCTTTAAGGGGAATGGATAGCCTTTAGCGCATCGTCTTGAATAAAGTCATGTTTTGGTAATTTTACTGTATCTTGGTGGTTTTAGAAATTAGAAAGCGCTTGACAAAGTAACTTCAACTGAACTCTGCATCAATTCGATGCCTTAAGGGTCATATTTTGTGAGATAGGAGAAACAAGTGTGTTATGCGACATTTTTTTGCGTGTAAATAAACGAGTTTACTTAGTGGAGTATCGTACTCACAGAAAATAAGATAAGAATGACCCAAGTAGATAAAAGTAAGTTTCTTAAGAACATAAGTGTCTGAAGTCTGAGAAGGAAAAAAAATAACTGATTTCGTTTCTTTAGAGAAGTAAAGAAAAATCAAATAAACCATTTAACTGAAATAGTTCGAGGAGAAAGAAGTTTTAACTACAGAGCTTTACTATTCCTTACCAAAAAGCAAATTCATTGAACGTGATTCCGAACTTTGGTGTTACTAGTCTGCTTTGGTTTAATACGATTTATTGTAAATTTCTTTCCTTTAAGCTACGTAATAGCCCGCTGTGTTACTCCAGTGTGACGTTAATTAAAAATACCTACCCTTAAGCTACGTATGTTTGATTGTGTATTGTTGTGCTTGTGCACAGCTAAATTGTCTCCTGAGAAATTGCGCTATATTGTTTATTAACTTTATTTTCTGTCCAGACACTATTGTGTACATTTGAAATTAATTACTCTGGGAAACTAAGGAACCGACAGATAAAAGCAATTGTTTTGGAAATTCATTAGAAATCTGCTGTGTAATATTATATCAATTTAATTCTTTAACAAAGGTGATATCTCGAATCTCTGCTTCATGATAATTTTGTTAGGTTTCATGTAGTAAAGTTTTTATTGCGTTATCCTGAGGGCACCATGGGAGATACTGGCCCATAGCATCCACCGTGCACTGTGAGGAAACATGTCTTCCTAGGAGCTGACCCGCTTTATGTGTCGTCTTGAAGAAACCCGGGAACTTAAAGCATCCAACCCGTATATATACATGATTCGAACTCGTAACCAAGTGCTTCGGCCTACCAGTTTCTTAAAAACTACGCTCTTAGCCGCTCGGCCACTTGTGCGGCCGTCTAGTAAAGTAATAGCCATTAATTTTTAATCAACATCAAGTGGATTATTAAAATTCCTAATCTTCATTTATAGTTTGAGAATTAGCCACCTACCTGGTATAGTGGTCATAGCGTTTATCTGCTTTTCCCAGATTCCCCATCAAAATTTAAATTGAGAACAAAACTTAAAAAAAAAAAGAATTGCGCATAAGTATAGCACAAATGCACAATTAAACTAAGAATAATGCTCCTGTCCACCAATGAACTTTTCTTGGATTTTCTTCTTTTTGGGACAGTTAATATGTTGAGTAGTGACTTAATGCTTTCTTAAATTTTCAATTCGAATGTATGAAACAAAATTTTTACTATACACTAAACTGCTAAAAGTCATAGGATAGCTACCTAATATCGTGTAAGACCTAGCGCTGTGAAGTGCAGTTACTTGACATGGCATCGATTCCACAAGTGGCCGGAAGGCTTCTGGAGTGATATAGTCATGCCACCCAGTTCCCTGGTATTGGGAGGTGCAGAATCTTGGGTATGAATGAACATTTCCACCACTGCCGAAAATGCTCTATTGTGTTCATGTCGGGCGAAAGTGGTGCCACACCATCCATCGGAACAAAATGCTCCTTGAACCAATTCTGGACAACTTGGACCGGTAACATAGTGTTTTGTCTCCCTGAAAAATCAAGTCTACGGAGCTGTGCAGGTGGTCACCCAACGGAGCAATAAAGTGATTACCGGTTAATGACGTGTTTACAAGGATCAGAGGATCCAAACCAAGTCAGTAAAGACACCCCACAAGAATATAGAACCACCATCAGCTTGCACAATGCCTTGTTGACACCTTCGGTTCATGGCCCACATGGAATCTGCCACACAGCCTCTACCATCATCTCTTAACTGGTAGCGTGACTCATCGGACCACACCACATGTTGCCAGGGTCCAGTTACCGAGTCCATGTGAGACTGTCCGATGTTGCAGATACCCGGATATGTCCTCTGTTCCCATCGACATGAAAGCTAAATTACTTTGCACTGATCTGATGGACATGTCTCTGGTAACTCCTGTAGTGAATGTTATCTCAGCCAGTTTCGCTTGTTCGTTAGCATGGAAAAATCCTGATCAGACGCATCTGGTCATGGCCATTCAGCACCTGTGGTCGGCCTCTAAGCTATCTGATGTGGATGATAATGCCATCCATTGGGTAGTCTCGATACACACGTGACACCTTGGGTCATAGACAATTCACGTCGGTTTGCTGTAATCCTATTGGTGGCTGTTTTCAACCTAACCCACAAGATTACAGTTCATAATTGATAAAATCCCTCAGGGGCACATCTTTAGGTGTGTATAGCCATCACAACCTCGAGGTACCCGAGTGGTCTGTCCTCCCTTCTTACCTTCGTCTACCCTTCTGATTTTTCCTTTTTTTTCCTCTTGTTGTCTTGTGTTTGGCACAGCTTGGCCAAATATGACCATTCCGCCGTAAAATCAACCAACCATAACTGCTAAAAATCACGGCATACTTCAAAGCCTTTATACGACGACAACGCTAGTTAGAAGTTTGCATTCTGCCATCCCATGACCTTTGGCACTTCAGTGTATCAAATTTATAAATTTAATCTCGAATTTAAAAACTACTATCGGAAAATTTTGACGCCTCAATTTATTTACTTGCCATTCGCAGAAGCATTTCCACTTTTTAAGTTCTTAAAAATCAAAACAGATTAAGATACTTTTAAAGATGGGAAAATAGAAAGCAAATTAAAATTTGTCAAGCATTATTTGTACTTGTTGTGTGATAATTAAATGTGGCATATTTCTAAAAATTTATCATTTGCAAAAGCATTTTCTCTTTTTCTCTTAACATTAAATTAGTATTTATCATTAATCTCACAACAGGATTCGATATATTTGAAATTTTTTCAAAGCTAATGTATGCAATGTAATTTCACACATCTCATAATATCACTTTTGATGTAGCTGCAGGGCTCAAACCCTATTCTAATAACAAATATTTTAATTACGTACGATTTGCATTAATATATTGCTTTTAAAAATCTATTTTAGTCGAATCAATGGCTTCTTTACTGTTTTTATATTCCACCTTAATTATTTAGCATTTTCGAGAATACGCCTCAACTCGTTTAGATTCTTTTCTTCCATTCTTTGTCTCCGTGCGTAATGTAGTTTACCTGACTTTATTACCAGAACTGCGACAATTCAGCTCATCTTTTCTCTTTCAATTTGTTGCCGACCTGTACAAATAAAGACCGTGGAGCATCCCATTATTTTTTTCTCATTCAATGGAAGTGGGACGCGGTGGTATGGGTTTGATGACGTTGTTCCGCGTCATTCCAACCTGATTTATTATTCAAGTGGAAAAATGGCTTTTGAGACGAAATTGCGAGCTTGGTTATTTATTTCATTAGGGCATCTTTTCTTTGCTTTCCCTTCTAATCTGCGGACCGAAATGACATTGTTTGTTTCTGTCAAGTGTATTTGGAAAAGTTTTGGGGCGCGCTTCATTAAAACCGGGCAAACCAATTAAAATATTCGTTTGGACTGCGAGGTGAAGTACTTTTTTCCATTGTACTTTTACTTTCGCCTGTGGTTTCGCCGCAGTTGGATTACCCTTCTCTTGAAAATAAGTGGTAATTTATATGTTGCTGGGACCTTATGTTTTAGATTTATATACATGTCTGCGTCAGCTTAAGGTGTTTCTTTTGTCTGGTATAATGCAGAAGTGGGGTATCCTTTTCATGTGTTTTTGCAATGGAAGCTTGCGGAATTTAAGATTGTGTTCTTCTGTTTTCACTTTGAATTTTTATCTGTTATCTTTGAAAAGGTGGGTTGATATGAGTGCTAATCCTTAATGTCCTAAGAAGCTGCCAGCATTAAAGCAACAACAATTTTCATGTACCTAAGAATTCAGATATTTTCGATGTCGCGCTTGGTGAACTTTCTAAAGTTTCCCATTTATAACTGCTGAATGTAATACGTGTAACAATTCCACAAATTTTAATCCAATAACTATAATTAATAATTGCTACTATTGTATAGTTGCTATTATATAATTATTATACTGTCTCGGAGAAATAATTAAAAATTTGAAGGAAGAAAACTGAAAGATTTATTTGAAGAGAAACAGCAAAGCATAACAGGATAGCTGAATGATAAATACATAATCAACAGATGTAGAATAATAAACCCTGATAATTCCCTGATTATAAGTTTCCAATTCAAGTTAAATAACCACCAACAAAATAAAATTCCACTTTTTAATGTGGGTTCAGATCTAATTCAGCCCTCCACTAGCAAAAAATCACAATAAGGCAACAAACCCTATCTCGATCTATTGGATTATATCCAATATCGATGTGGATAATAATTCTAGTGTATGTTTCGGGGAGTTTCACAAGAGTTTGATTACGAAGAGGCTCTTGCGTCATGAGATACTGTGTAATATGATGACAAATAACCTCTACATACTCTCGAGAAACCACGCCTAATAACAGCTCTCATAATCTTTACTTTTTCTTGTATGCTTTTTGGCTTAAGTTCTAATAGTATGTCATCCAAAATGTCTACAGCGGTGCTACACTAGCCATAACAAATACAGACACCGTGTACTTTGAATTGGGCATTTATAGTGAATTGCATTTTATTGCGAAAAAAAATTGAGGGAGTTAGAATGATGGCGGAGTAAATAAAACTTTTGAAGTATACCGTCTTAAGCTTTGTCAAACCTTCTACAGAAAAGTGACAATTCAGAATACATTTTTCAATGCAAGCGACTATTAGACTTGGGCAAACTTTAAATCAAATTAGGAATCATGCTATATATTCTAATGGATGTGAGAACGAATTCTACAAAATTTGGATAAGAAAAGTAAATTGTCAATCTTTTGCTTCTTTGGCAAATTTACTCTTTTGAGCTGTATAATTTTTCTCGAGAAAATATTTTGGATTTCAGTCTATATGTACTATCATTTTTTCTACACGAGAGCTAAATAGACAGGAACGGGTAGCTTTAAGTTGATTCCTAAATACTTCAACCAGTGAGTTGTAGGCGGCACAGGTTCGATTCCTCCCTGGGTGTATTTTCTCTCCTGTGTCAGTAAAACTTTTCTTGTATGTGTATGTCCAGTACTTTACATTCTGTCTTGAGTTTGGCGCAGCATGGCCAAATATGGCCCTTTCGCCATAAAATCTCGTGTGTGTGCATGTCCATTTGCTTAGTTACTTATTGTTTGGCGCAACTTGGAAAAAGATGGCCCTTGTGCCATAAGACCCGACCCAACCAAGCAACCGAATCACTACAAACATCCATGCTCTGAAGTGGGATATCGAACCCAAAGCCTGTTAAATCGAGAGGTGTGCTGCGTTTAAGTGTATCAGGTATAATAGAAAGTTGAATGATTTTTTAGAATTTGATTTTCTATGTATGTAGTTCATAAAATTTCTTAAGAATTCAGTCATGTGTTTACTCTATTTTTATTCTAACTTCCTCAGATATTGAATAAAATCGTTTTATTTAAGCGCAGTAACCTTTAAAAAATTCTAATTTGTGAGAAAAGGTACCTATACATTTTCTATCTTTATATACCCTAAACGTTTCGAAGCAATTGCTCCAGCATCTGTCTTCATTTCACTTCCATCCCGAAACAAGCTTAAACAGGCCCTTGCCTTCGAACAAAATTTGTTCCATTCTGCGAGAGGGTTGGAGAAATAAAATCCCATTTTCTGCACCTTCCAATGATAAATTTAAAACATTTCGAGAACCGTTCGCGAATCTTTTCAAATCCTGCTTCCTTCGCTGCTGTTTACTTAAAAGCCTCTAGAGTTATTTCTTTTTGCATACTTCTGTGGCTCCGGATATGCTCCAGAATAAATGTAGTGTCCCGTACCCTAGGCCACCAGAAGGCTCCTCCTAATTTGATTTCGTTTTGGAAAGTTGTAAATTCAATTTACCACTTTGTAGTATTTCCTGCACACAAAGGCTTTCAAGATCACGTCCGTACGCAGAAGAGAAGGAAGCGGGTTTCTAAAAATAAAATGTTTTTAAGTTCCCAACAAAGAACGGTGTGCGGTGAGGGTATCTTTTCTTTGAAATTGCAATCGGTTCTCTAAATTTGGTGCAGTTGTGTTCAATTTGTTTAAATAAATATTTCTTCGCATTCTTTTCAGTCTTTAGTTAGCTTGGGGTTCATAATTCTGTTGATTTTTAAAGACAAAAATCATGGAAACAAATGTCTTGAACTAGTATCTCAATTTCTATTCTTTGCTTGAGTACCCGGCTATCTTGATATGATTTTCTTCCAAACGCAAAATGTGTTTCTCTTTATAGTTAAAAATTGTCTCGACATAAAGCAAGGGTTGAGCACAAAAAGTTGGTTTTATTTTCGAAGAATATAGGTCAAAAATAGATTAAAAGTGAAAAATAAGTTACTTAAAACCTGAGCTCCAAAAACTACTTACATTATTTAGGTTGGGTTTAGGTTTTATGGCACCAGGTCCATATTTAGCCAAGTTGCGCCAAACACAAGTAACGTCAAGTAAAAAATGTGAAAGGAAAAAAGAGGTATTGGAGAATAGCGTAGTGTGATGAAAGCAGAAAAAGATTACTTGGGTATCCTTACAGAAAGTTTTTCATATAAGCACAATAGAAAGTTTTTCATATAAGCACAATAGAAAGTTTTCCATATAAGCCTTATAGAAAATTTTTCATATAAGCATTATAAGTAGGTAGTAAATTGACATTGCACTGGTGCATTACAGCGAACTATTACAAGCATTATAGAAAGTTTCTCATTAAACATTATAGAATGTTTATACATAAACAGAAAGTTTCCCTATAAACGATTTTAGAAATAGATAATACATGAAACATATATTATAGAAAGTTTTTATATCAACATTAAAAGATTTTTTGTATAATACATATATACGTTTATAAAATACCGTAAAACCTTGATATCTCGTTACTCCTGTTAAGTTGTTAATTTCCTTCAGTTCTGTAGCTCATATATAGTTAAGTCCTTATTTATTCGTGCCGAATTCAAATGCTACCCCGGATAACTCGACACTATAGGAAGGTCTTTAAATATGAAGCCTTTGTGTCTGATTTGGCAAACAAAAGGAGGCCAAAATGAGGGCTCTCACTGATTCTTTTAGTTTGAAATCGAAAATTAAAGTGGATGTACTATTCCTGACAAATGACTAGATGGATATCGATAATTAGGTTGAAGTATGTTCTTAAGCGACCATAAAATATTTAACTACTTAATTTTTAGGAAGAAAAGCGTGAGTTTGGAAATTCTTTCACTACCTAATAAGACACAGGTTCTTGAAGCCTTAGAAACATAATTCGACATCACCTTGTCAGTTCAAGGTATTACTGAAGATGAATTCAAAGCATGAAGTATTTCAAAGAAAGTTAATTGGTACTGACTGTTCGTTTCAGTCCAAATTAGATAAGTACTTGTCATTATAATATGTATGTAAGGTAGTAGTAAAGCTTAAAGAATTCTGAAATAAAGCTCAAAAGAGAGACATAGTTAACTTTTTTTTATATTTCCATTAATTTATATTGTTATGAATTCCATGTTAAATTTAGTCAGGTGTTCTCTCGTCATCTGACTAGTACAAAATTACGAGGCGTTGTCCTTGGATTGATCCTGGACCATCGATATAAACCCGTTGTGTTGCTACAGTGCGATGTTAATTAACTACCTATCTATTACTTACCTTGTTAAATTTAAATTTTACATGATCGTTACAATTAATACGTATTGAATATATTCTGTGGTTACTTCGCTTATGGTCGTGAAAATGTTTTGGTCCCTTGAGTGACGACTTGTCGAGGTTTTACTGAATGTAAAGTAGCTTTTGTCTCACTTTCTCTTATTCTTTCTCTTTCATCTCGAATCCCGGTCTGCGCAAGGATCTTCATAGTGATTCAAAATCCACTTTAAGCCGTAGGTCCCAATCGCAGCCATCGTGTAACAAAGTGACCAAAGAGCGACAAACCAACCATCTTTCCACTCGTACGTCCCCTGCAAGTCAAAATTAATTGAATTAGTATTTTTTACAAAAACAATATTTCAATGAAAATTTCTCTGGTACCCTTACGACCTATAAAGCATCAAGGAAAATGCATTTCCATTTTTTCTCATACTTTTCCGCTATCAACTCGATTTTAATGTAACTTATTGTCTCGGCTCTTGAAGCAACGCTATGTCGCAAGTGATGTTTTTCGCCGCTCGACGTTTTAATTTGAGCCCCCGCTCAAGAACAACGTCATTAATTTTAAAAAATTAATTATGTCACCTGGAAAGGTAAAATTATTTTGCATGCAACGCACTCGCCTTAAAACGCTGCGTAAACCTGAACCCATGCGTGTAAAAGACTTAGTCAGAAATAATTTGTTTTTATGATTAAGTGTTTTTTTTAACAAGAACCCGCCGCTTTTAAGAATGATTGGATTAAATTAAAGACTCGTCTTTTTCCTGTATTACATCGTAAGTCGCGTGTTTATATTTAAAATTAATTTTTACATTTTCAAGACAGATATTAACTTTTGTGAGGCATTTTCTACCAAGCTAAATGTTGGTGATTGTGTTTCTGAGGCGGAATGTGTGTTTCTTTTACGTATTCCGAACATGACGTCACTTGACTTGTTTTTCGAATACGATAACAGCAATTCGCCAATGGAAATTCCAAAGAATAAATTCAAAATTGAAATTGGATAGATTGGTCAACGCCAAAGGTCGCCAAAATGGTGATTCACTTCATTTTAAGGTTGCCCCGATATGGTTGGTTTATTGTTCTTATGACTCAAGGGCCATGTTTGGTCATGCTGCACTATACACAAGACAGATAGCATCAAGTAATGGACCCACAAGGAAAGTTTTACTTACGCAGAAGACAAATGCACCCACGGAGGAATCGAACCTGCGCCGTCTATAGCTCGCAGTTTGCCAGCGGAGTGGGCATACGCACTGAGGCACGACGGCTCTGCCCCAATATGTATGATGCGAAAGCATTTGGGTAGCAGAAATAAAATCTTTTCCGTTTGGCTTAGCTAAATATAGCCCTTGCGCCATAAAACTCCAAAAACAACCAAACAACAACCGCCTGGTTTGTTTGAAAATCCCTCACACTTAAATCCATTTACGTGACAGCATTAATTTATCTGTATGACCATATGAATGAAAATAAAAATGAGTCGTGTCACAAATATTATTTCGTCAGTTTAAAAATCGATTCTTCATTTTTATATAATTAAGCAGTCAACTAAAACTAACTTCTAAACTAAACATTTCTAATTTAAATTATGAAAAGTTAGACAGAATTTGAAATATATTTTTTCTTTCTCTCGAAGTACGTCTCCAATAAATAACCCATGTGTTTAAAAAGATTATCTAACAAATTATGATATAAAGAGGCTGTTATTTTTTATCCATGTTTAAAATGAGAAATACTACCAATTCTCTAAGTACGAAAACGCGTTCTGAGTAATAGCAAACATAAACAGAATATTTCAACCAATTTCATAAAGTGGTGATTTTTTTCCAGCATCAAACAGAATGCGCCAGTCAAAAAATTAAGCACCGAAAATACATTTCATCAAAGCAAATTCATAGAACATTTTATTTTCATCCATAAATGTTGGAAATATTTTGTAATCAGCTCATCAGAAAGGCATTATTATCTCATCAGTCTTCAGCGCCTCCCACAGTAAGTGTTCACTTCCCCATCCGACTGGAATAGTCCATTTTTTCACCCTTTCCAAAATCTCCGACAGAAAGGGGGAATCATTTGCTTGTTGGGTGGAAAAGAAGGTATAAAAAATTGTGCAAATCACAAGGGGCGAGTTTCCTTTCCGATTCCAGTATCAGGAATCAAATAAATAAATAAATAAATAAAAAGATAATCCGCTTCGAATCTGATTTTGAAGCGAAATCATTAAATTTAAATCAAATTCTTCCAAAAGATACAACCATAAAATCTCCCCGGGTTCTGATTGAAAAGCATTCTCCTTTTCGTGTTCTCAAGAAAGATAAATAAAAAACATACTTTACGCATTTGTACGTATCAGATCTAGATAGAATTTCTTTCCTGTGTCGTAGAATTGATCTCAATCCATATCCCACTCCTGATACTTTTATAGAAGACAAAATTTTAAAACATCACGCCTTTCCTTTTCAGTTTTGAAATAGAGAAAAAGTTTCATGCATTTATATTAATACCAACCAAGTCGTACGATAAAGATTGTGGGGCCTCAAGTTTAAAGAACAGATCGGCTTGTGATTAGATATTCTAATATCGTCCTTTTCTTCACGTGGTACCAATCTTATGGTCGTAAGTCGTCGCCTTGAATTTCATTTGGCGGTTTTTCTCTAATTCCGTTTGCCCGAGACGTTGTAAAGTAGTTTTTGTCGGAAACCATCTACGAACTGCATTTTAATGAGATTACTTGAGTTTTTCCTCTTTTTCACTAAGCCACCCCCCCCCCAAAAAAAAATGATGTTTTTACTTTTATTCCAGCTAAATTTCATTTTGAAGACTGGTTCGAAAAATGAAAAAAGTTTTTGTTCTTTGTATTCCATAAAAGCTCCAATAGTTTTTTAAAATGGTATTTGATTATCTTCTTTCTTTGGTTGTACTTTATGAATTATTTATAGCATTGGGGTTTTCATTTGCTTCATTCTTTCTATAACTTTGTTTAACTTATAATCTAGTAGTAGTGTGGCTTAACATAATTTCGATGGGCTATTTTTCTTGTGCGATACGAGAGGCTTTTTCTGTCTGCTAAATGTAGATGGCGGTAGTGTTTTATGACTACGTGCTTTCTGAACGTATTCCAGACGTGACGTCACTTGTTTTTTGAATATGATTTCGGCACGTCGCCAATCAAAATTCCAAAAAATGAATACCGAATTGAAAAAGATGATTGTATTTTTCCTTTCGGGATTGTTCCCGGACCGTCGCCAATAGCTCGTTGTGTTGCTCCAGTATGACGTTAACTACCAATCTGAATAAAGATAGTTGATTGGTCAACGCCAATTATATTAAACGTCACCAAAATGGCATTAAACTACGCTTTAATGTAACTCCTATATGTATCATGCGAAAACATTTGGGTAAGAGTAAGTAAAATCTTGTTTTGCATCTGGATTGTTTGCACTAAAAATCCCACTCAGACTGGATGTACAGAATATTATGCTTAGTCTTAACCGTTAACCGCTACCAGATATCCATCGATAGTAAAAATATTTTCTTACATCCTATATTAATATTAGACAAATAAAACCAGAAGGGAAAGGCAGAGAAATCTCCCTTCAAATTATTCGAGAAGTTATTAAAATTTGAGTTTTACGACTGACTAGATCTTAGTCTATTTCTCAACAATGTACTTATCAACAATGTATGACCTCAGTGAACCTTAGAAATGTTGCGGTTTTTTATTCGATTAAACATTTCATAACATTTTTCTACTTAAAAGTTGCTTGGTAGAAGCTTATACGAAGTTAAATTTCGTATTTATACATAAATATAAATTTCTCTTGTAAAATGAATTATGAATTCGACCTAATACACACTTTCTTTTCAAGATCTTATTTAAATGCTTTTTAAATAAAAGTACGTTTCGACATCTCCCTTTAAAAATATCATATCCATTCTGCTTGGGTTCGTTTATTGGGGTAAGGACAAATAGCACTTAAAATATACAATAAATTTATTTGCAAAAATTAACGATACGAATATTAAATAAGTCTCATGAAATTCTAGAATCAATGATTTAAAGATTTAATGCTACATTATTGTCATAGGAATAAGAAACTACACCGAATGTATATAATGCATATTTATATGATGTTCAAACAATTCCACACTGAAGTAAGTATTAAATTGTTTCGCGGACGTGATCAGATTTGTGTTCCAATTTTAAAATCGCCTAATGGACACAGTAAAAAGAACCTGGATTTAATTTGAACTACAGTCGTGATTGTGCGCAAGATGGAGTGTAGGTTTTTTAACAAATAATGTTCGAAAGACTACCCCTGGCGCGATTGAAAAAGATCATCACTTATTTTAGTTTACTACATACTGTCTATCATGAGAACTACTCCGGACAAAATCTGCCTGTCTGTTGCTGTAGAAACGAGACAGTTCATTTTCTGTACGGGATTCTTGAAGCATTAAAGTTTGTAACATTGGCGCACTTAGCAACAATTGGCTCTGCTGGAGTTAAGAGGATATCACCCACCGCCAAATTCGCCAAAACCTTACCCGACTCATCCCCACTAATAATGGACAAGACCTGTTTCTATAGTAACGTCCAGTACCTAGGGCTTTTTGTCTGGAGCAGTTGTGTTAGTAGACAGACAGTACGTGAAAATCAAGGTCAAAAGTTTTCCCCGCATTAGAGGAAATGTACTTTCATTGTGTGTGTCGTAAATGAAAGGAGAAGCGACATTTACAGATGTTTAAATGTTCCTGAACTGTAAAGCGATTCCATTCATGCGCAAGGGGATTTAAAGAAAACTTTGTCTGGAATAGATTTTTATTTAAAGTCTTGCATGGGCTGTATTGAACTGTTTCTCAATATCAGACAAGTTAATACTGCACGTATCTTAAACGACTCCTTTTGTTGTCTAAAAGAAGTCTTAAAGGAAGTTATTTATTTCAGTCGTTCTTTTGAACCGACTTTATAGTTCGCATATCCACACTATGTTAGAATTTCTGCACAAAATTCGACACAAAAAAGCTGGTCTAATGTTATAAAAACTAGCAAAAAAGTTAACGTTGGAAAGCTAAGAAATGGAAAAGAAATTATCGTTTCAACGTTCACGCACAGATGCGGAAAAGCTCCTGAAATCTAACCCAAGCTTTCTACGTCCTCTTTTTTACGTTGATAATTATTCGTGAACACTGTTCATTTTGGCTTTAGCTGTAAGCCTGTCTATGACAGGGAATCAATGCTTTCTCCGTTTGGGTTTATTTTTGTTTTGTCACGGTGTTTTGAAATGTTTAACAAAATATTTTTCACTGGGAAAGATTCTAATGTATGCAATGCAAACAAACCAGACGGAAAACGGAGAATTTACTTCCGATACCCAAATATTCTCGAATAATACATATCTGGGTTACCTTAAAATGTAGTTCATCGCGTTAATATAATCGGCGTCAACCAATAAATTATAATAAATCAACTAGCTGAATTCCCCGGCGTTGCTCGAGTTGAATTCATCGCAATGTTACTCCTATGGGGATTTCGAATTGTTTTTATCCCTCTACAGGCCCAGGACAAGTCGAAGGGGGTTAATATATAGCCGCCTATGCTTCCCGTGGGATTCTAAAGAATTGATGTACCAAATTTGGTGTGAATTGGTCTGACAATGATCGTAAAAATACTCAATGTTATTCGTATGGGGATTTAGAATTGTTTTAATCCCTCTACTGAACCAGGACAAATCGAACTGGGGTAAATATGTAGCCTACGTTACCCGCAAGGTTCTAAAGAATAAGTGTACCAAATTTGGTGTGGATTGCTCAAACAGTGTAGATTTGTATAGAGAAACAGATAGACGCCAACTCTGCTTTATATATATCGATAGATTCGGAATTCAATTTTCGTAATTTTTATTGGCGACGTGTTGAATCGTATTCAAAAATCAAAACAAGAAAAGTCACGTTTGGAATCCCTACAGCAAGCAAGTTCTGCAAAAACACTACCGTCACCTATATTTAACTTCACAGAAAAAGCCTCTCATAGCAAAATGTTTCACATAAAAAACTCCTTGGGGAGAATTTTAATTCTCAAAAGGCGGATTTCTGTCTTCAACTTACTAGATATAAATCTGTTTACTGTTTTTAGTAATCGAAAAATTCTCGATACACGTTTTCGATGGCAAGCATGTTTGTTTTTCCGCAGTCAATATTCCAGAGGAGGTAAATTTTCAAAATTAAAAAGATGAACGACAAATTGAGGAAATCTAATTAAGTAAAAATGCTTTTTGTGTGTATTACATCCAATCAAGTAATGAGATGTGAATGAGTTTAAGTATCAATGTTATTGGAACAAGTAGGCTTATGCCCCGCGAGAACTAAATGTTTGGTCACTTCTCGTAAGAAACTAAAACCTTTTAGAATTGAATTAATGAAACGCATAAAAACACACCACGCGAAACATTTCCCGTCTTTTTGTTCTCGAGAAAGTATTCAACAGTAAAAAGAAAATAATAATAAAGTAACTCCACCCTATATGTCTGATTTGTCTGATTGGCTTTTTCTGTCAAATTAAATTTTGGTGGCTGTATTATTTCTGCTGCGGAACTCGCTTGCTGTACGTATTACGGATGTGACACCACTTAGCTTGTTTCTCGAATATGATTTCAGCACGTCAACAAAAATTCCAAAGAATGTGTTCCAAACTAACATGATAGTTAATTGGTCAACACCAAACGTCTCCAAAACAGCGATAAACTACATTTAAGGTTACCTCGATGTGAATTATACGAGAGCATCCGGGCAACACGAAGGAAATCCTCGTCCTCTGTCCACTTTATTTACATTAAAAATCCCTCTCATACTAAGGTACAGAAGAGTAATTTATTATATTTAATATCTGTAAAAGGATGTATAAAACAAATTTAGGGATATGTATAAAGGTCCTTTTTCAGCTAAAATTACAGCTGTAACAGAATTTATCTTTCCGCAATCAATATTCCAGACAAGTTCATATTTTTGATTTTGAAAAATTATCGACTTGTCTGTAAAAGCTCCTTATACTTGTCTAAATGATTCAGACCAGGTGGAATTATTCTCTGACCATGTGGTTCATTTATTTCCAGTGGTGAACAGCAATCCCAGCCACTGGCCTGGCGAAATGGGTCGTGCAGTGGTCATTCCGCCTGAGGAAGAAGAACTCCGCAAAGAGAAATTCAAGCTCAATCAGTTCAACCTCTTGGCATCGGACAGGATTGCCCTGAATAGAACGCTGCCAGATGTCAGGGCAGAAGGGTGAGTGAACTTCGTATGTGTTCCTTAATTAATCCTAAGTCTTATTTGGATTTTTAAAGAGGAAATTTAAGGTATATTTACAGTCTACCACGAGAACTGCTCCAGAGAGTATCTGTTGCCGTGGAAACGAGACAGACCATTTTCTATTAAGGATTCTTGAAGAAATTAGAGCTTGTCACATTAGCACACATAGCGACAGTTCTCCAGGCTCTCAAGGGGGCCGTCGTGGCTCAGTTGGTATGCCCACTGCGTTAGCAACCTTCGAGTTGTAGGAAGGGCAGGTTCGATTCCTGACAGGTGCATTCCTCCCTGTATGTATTTCTCTCTGTCAGTAAAACTTTTATTGTGTGTGTCTATTACTTCATATTCAGTCTTGTGTCTGGCCAAATATGGCCCTTGCGTCATAAAACCCCAAAAGCCAACCAACCATGCTCTCTAAGAGTTTAATATAAGAGGATATCAGCCACCGTCACCAGACCACTCACAACCTCACCCGACTTATGTCCACTCAAAATATACGAGACCTGTTTCTATAGTGTACAAGTATCTACACTTTCTGAATGGAACAGCTCTGGTAGACAGCACCTTAACGTTAAATTTTTTTGTCGATGGCCTGGTAGTCGAATGGTTGGTTCTCTTGCCCTCGATTCAACAGGTTTTGAGTTCGAATCCCGGTCTTGACGTGGATATTCGTAGCGGTTCAAATTCCACTTTACGCCGTAGGTTCCGGTCTGTGTAGCCTTTGTGTAGAAAAGAAAAGGGATAATCTGAATGAGAGTAGTAAACCAAACCGTATATAAGCTTCTAGATAACAGTATTGATTCTCATAGCCAACTGGCTTGGCCAAACCTGACCCTTGTGCCATAAAAATTAAATAAATAAATCAATCTCATAGCCAACTGTTTATTTAGTGTTTTCTAGAATTATGAGGTATTATACGAGGAGTGTTCAAATGAAAAGGTACGAAACGTCGTAAAAACCAAACCGGTTGAAATTTGAATATGCCGCTTTGGGATAACGCAGTTAGACATCTAAGGAAGCGAATGCACGAGTACCGGCGTGGTTGTGCGCATGCGCGGGCGCCCGCACATGACGCAGAAGAGAAGCATGCAGTTGTGTGTTCCGTCCAATTGACGCGGCAGTGCGTGTGAGGACATCATGGCGTTCACATTGCAAAATTCAACGATTGAGGAGCAGCGAGGTGTTATCAGATTTCTGATTGCGGAAGGTGTTAAACCGGTAGGTGAGACACTCCGTAGCCTACGCAAGTCCATCAAGAGCAAACGGCCTGGGCTGCTCACGGAGGGAGTGATTCTGCTCCACGATGACGCGCGTCCACACGTCTCCAGGGTCACACAAAGTGTACTGGCCAAGTTCAAGAGGGAGCAGCTTGAGCATCCGCCCTGCAGCCCGGACATATCGCCCTACAACTTCCATCTGTTTTGTCCGCTAAAAAACATCTCAAAGGGAAGCGCTTCAACTCGGACGACGAACTGAAGGACACAGTGGAGGACTGGCTCTTGTCACAGCCACAGGAATTCTGGGAATAGGGAATCCTTCGGCTCGTGAAACAGTAGGATAGTTGTGCTCAGTCCTCTGGTGATTAATTTTGAATAAAGACTTCAATTATACCCACAGTGTCGTTTCGTACCTTTTCATTTCAACACCCCTAGTATATGTACACAGCATGTAACTGCCAAGCCTTAAATCACATACTTTTGAAGTCCCCAGCATCGTACAAGTTAGATTATTGAGAAAAAATAGCTTAACTTTGGAGGAAGGAATTGAAAAGAAGATTCATCAGCAGCGAAGAAAAAATATTCAAGTTGTTTCCATTAGGTTCATTGCGCGAAATTAAGTTTAATTTAATTTATTTCAGGCTACTTATATAAGTTGGGAATAAAGAGAGAAATGGGGCTCGAATTGTGGTCATTGGAGTTGAAACCAGAGGCACTGCCAACTTAGCTACAGCGCACTTGTGAAGGGAGAATCGACTCAAGGATCACTTGATGCGAGAAGTGGCATTATGCTTCTAGTACCAGGGTGTATGCGATTGTTATCCTGGACCAGTGTATTATATCATCGTTTCTAGGAGGCTTCTAGTATTTAAACAGTTGATGCCTTCTTGACACGGCAGTTAACCTAGAGCATGAAAGACGATTATGTCCCATTTCTATATCTTTCAGTTTAGATCAATTTATTACGGGAACATTCTCCTGTTCTTTCTGTACATCAATATTTTAGTGAAAATAAAATACCTGTTTATATCTTTCCAATAGATTTCATATTTTTATACTGGTAGTTAAAGTCACTCGTACAAATTGCCCTGTCACATTTAAAAATTGAGTTTGCATTATAAATGACTACTACTTCTAGACCAAACTGCAGATTTTGTAAACGAAAATTGATTTTAAAGCACTAGTACGTATGTAATTAATTTCGTTTTCTACTTTGAAAAATGTATTCCCAAGCACAGCTATAAAATTGTATTCCTAAGAATTTTAAATCGCCTGCATAAAATAACAGCCTAACCACCTCAAAGAAAGGTAGGATGACATTTCATGCGTTGTCCTTTGATGTAATAATTTGCTATAAGATTTTTAAAACCTGCTAAAGAAACCTTTGATCTTTTGAGAGTTTTTTCGAGAAATATTTGGCAAATACGAATAAACTAAGCTCTAAAGCGGAACAAATCAATCGATCAAGGGTAAATAAAAGAATAAATCAACGAAATCACAACGTTGTTTCTATGTGAAAACATTTTAAAAAAGTAGTTGATCTAGCGATAGCATTTGGTTCTTATCGTCACATGAATGCCAGAACTAGATAACTGAATTTTTTTGGTTTTTGAGATAAAGGAGAAATAATTTGACGACAATCCCAGTTTCACGTATAGACCTACATTTTTCATTAGCTTATATCCTCTATTTAAAACTTTACCTAGTTCTTGAATTAAATTCTCTATTTTTATCTCAGCTTTACTAATTTAAACATAACTAAAAATACCCTTTTTTCGAGTTATCTAGTTCTTGCATTCAGGTGACAATAAATTTATTTTTGAAGTTTATTTCCTCAAATGCCCGGCCAATTGAATAGTCATTATGGCTACGAGGGCGTTTTTATGAACCACTTTGCGTAACCCTGGTGCACCACGAGGATAGGGGACACGTTACATCTCACATACATTCCAGGCATAAACCGTTTATAGAAATTACACATTCATTCTAGACAGACAAATACCCATGCCTTACTCCGGATAGCAAGAACTTTTCGATCCAGAAGCCAGTATTGACTACACCGTTGATCTGATTTCTTTAAAGTAGGTAGTTGAATTTAAGTCACTGGAGCAGCACAACGGGCTATTGGCCAAGCCGGAAGGGATGGGGAGATCTGAGGTGCGGGCAAGAGAAGTTTACGTTCAGATCCTGTTAGAGATGGCAATTTAGGGTAATCAAAGATTATCAGCAATGAAATTAGTGGAAATTTCAGTGTTGTATCGACAACCTTGAGGCCGCCGTGGCTCATCGCGCTAGCAACCTACGAGTTGTAGATGGTGCGGGTTCGATTCCTCTTTGCATTTCTGTCCAGAAAACTTTCTTTGTATGTGTATGTCCATTACTTGAGGTTGTGTCTTTTGTTTGGCACAGCTTGGCCAAGTATGGCACTTGCGTCAATAAAACCAACCAACTGTCCTCTACTTCAATGGATTGACGATCTGGTATGAGAATCCATAGTACTTCGGAATCCACTTTAAGCTGCAAGTCCAATTAGCCTTCATGTCTCGCAAAATGAGCGTAGAGCAAGAAACCAAACTACCAGGATCGGGGTTTAAACAGCTTCGGCTTGTCTATCCTTCGGCTGTTTTCACACTCCGGGAAACCGATTTTGCAGGAATGTGTAGCCCTCGGGGAGTATCTCCTTTAGGTGTGTACGGGCTTTACGCACCCGAGATACTCTAGTGATCTTTACTTTTTCCATGGGATTTACTATCTTCAGTCAACATGGATGTCGCGTTCCCGGGATACCCAAGCGAACTTTTCTGCTTTCATCCCATTATTTTATTCCTCAATCCCTCTTTTCCCTTCCACATTTTTTACTTGAAGTTTAGTGAAGTCTTGTGTTTAGTTCAACTTAGCCAAATATGGCCCATACGCCATAAAACATAAGGGGCCGAGGTAACCAGGTTGGAGGAGTAAAGGATTAGCAACCGGAGGGTTGCGAGTTCGAATCCAACCAAAGACTGTCGTGTACATGGAGGTTGGTGCACGTTAAATCCGTCGTCGTCTCAAATGTCCTCACGTTGGCGTGGTGTGGAAGTTCGGAGAGTGGAGTGCCAGCTCAGGTATTATCTTGTGATCTGACCGTGGTTCAAAATTACGTGGTGCTGTCTACGGCCTTGGGGATTGATCTCGGACAAGTCGCCAATAGCCCGTTGAGTTGATTCTGTGTGACGCTAATTAAAATACCTACCATAAAACAAAACAACCAACCGGAATGTATGAACACGCCCTTGCAATTTTTCTTGGAATCTAAAACAATATATTTGAATTAAAAAATGCGTCTGTATGATCAGTGATTGATTCAATATCCTTGCGTTTCTTTTTGATAGGTGCAAAATGAAAACGTACTCCCTTAAGCTTCCCACTACCAGCATCGTGATAGTGTTCCACAACGAAGCGTGGTCCACCCTCCTCAGGACAATCCACAGCGTCATCCGAATGTCGCCCAGGGAGCTGATCGAGGAAATCATCCTGGTGGACGACGCCAGCGAAAAAGGTAAGCCCTTTCCATCTCCCCTCTAAATGTTCGAATTCGTTCCGGAACGATCATTAGCAACGCTTTCCATTAGATTGCATGGCATGGTAAAGTGCGCTCCGTGTCCAGATGCCTGTCCTGCTACATGATCAAAATACCATTACGGTAAATCATTGGCGAATAATGAATGAGAAGGGTCATCAATCGATTGGTGCTTTGCGAGTTTTGAGCCGGGTTTTGCCAATGGATCCCCGCTTTGTTTTCGGGACATAATGATGTTCGGTGAATTCGGGTGTTAAAATCAACAATCGATGTGAATTCCTTGGAAAATTTGAATCCTCTGGGATTGGTTAGGCGAGTTGCATTTTATGCCATTGTGTAGCTTAAAACATTATTTGGGTGATTTGCGAGCTCCATAAAGGGATTTGCTAAATGGGAAAATAAGATATTGCTTAAATATTTCATTTGAAATAGGCTGGTGTATGATTTATCCATGATGCGTATACGTGGCGATTTTTCATTCTTAAAAATCAAAGGTGAATTTGAATTTTGGTTTGGAATTTAATTTTATTTAATACGGTTTTAAATTTAATCCAAATTAAATATCCAATTCATAATTTGTCTAATATCAATTTTTTTATGAATAATATACAGGGTGCAACGCAAAGTCCGTGCCCACCCTTTATTTTCGCAACCGTTGGTCGTAGACATATACTTCCAATTACAAAAATGTTTCAAATGAGGTAAACATTCATGTTATGACATTTTGAAATTTAAAAAATCAATTCTGTAAAAATTACAAAATCTAACTTTTTATACAGTCCCCCGTTCCTTATAGTGATATTTAGTAAAAGTTTACACACATCCTAACAAACGTAACACAAAAAGTTTCACTTCTGTGTGACAAAAATTGACCGAGATATTTAATTTCAAAGTTTGGGATTTATTCAGATTTATTTTGCCTTCATTGAGGGGTCGGTTAAAATATAACTTGGAATAATTCGAGATTGAAATCAGAGTGCAACCCCCATTTTACGGCCAAAGGGGGGGTTCCCCGACCATAAACGATGGGTGCATGTATAGTAAAGTGGACATGCCCGATTCACTGAAAGTGGTCGCAGCGCCCCCAGTGGGGAAAGTTTGGAAATCTAACTCCGAAACTAAGCAAGATAGACAAAAGATGTTAATTCGAAAGTTGTAGACCATCGTCGAATTATGTAGAATCGACACCCTTAAAATGAAAAATGCGCAAAAAGAACCGGATAAATGGCAGCGGAATGCAAACTACCAGAGGCGTTGCACTCTGATTTCAATCTCGAATTATTCTAAGTTATATTTTAACCGACCCCTCAATGAAGGCGAAACAAATCTGAAAAAATCCCAAACTTTGAAATTAAATATCTCGGTCAATTTTTGTCACACAGAAGAGAAACTTTTTGTGTTACGTTTGTTAGGATGAGTAAACTTTTACTAAATATCACTATAAGGAACGGGGGACTGTATAAAAAGTTAGATTTTGTAATTTTTACAGAATTTTTTTAAATTTCAAAATGTCATAACATGAATGTTTACCTCATGTGAAACATTTTTGCAATTGGAAGTATATGTCTACGATCAACGGTTGCGAAAATAAAGGGTGGGCACGGACTTTGCGTTGCACCCTGTATATATATATATATATACTATATTGTGTGAAGTATAGATATATATATATAGATTTATGTATAATAGATATAAAGATTATCAAATATTAAAGCAGGGCTGCCATAGGCGACTAAAAGGCGATTTTTGCTACTATTTTTCTACCTTGGCGACAAGGGGTATCTTTTTAAGCAAAATCGATTCAAAATCTCCTACCTCGAAATTTTTGGAGCCATTTTTTTGAAAATTCTCCAAAGAGCAACGGAAATTTAATCCCTTTTTTAACTAATAGAGGATGGAAAAAAAATTGGGGGGATTTTTCTTTATGGGGAAAATTTTCCAATGGACGCCAATTTCGAAATTTTGACGCCAAGCTGTGGCAACCTTGAAAGAAAAACATTAGAATCTAGTTGCAAGATTGTTATGAAAACCTTATTTAGAAAGTTTTTAATTTTTAAAATGAAATTTCTTTGCGAGATCTTCAACGTCTTATTTCATACTTAATTAGCACATTTTGTGTTTCAGCCTATTCGTTTTGTATCCGAACGAAAAAATTGCTATTAAAATAAGGTTTAAGAGACTTGCTATTTTTAAAAATGTATGCTACTAATACAACTATTCCACAAGTACTTTGGCTGTGGCAGCCCTGTAAAAGCCATTGAAATGGAAATGAAAAATTCATCACTCATCTCTAAAATTGAAAAATAAATGTTTTAATTTCAGTATTGATAAAAGTTTATTCGCTTTTAATGTTTAAGTGTTCGTATCTATACTTTGTGTTTGGTGTAATATTTCTCTACCTTACCTGCCCTTGGTTACCCGGTTGGACAAGTAATGGATTAGCAACCGGAGGGTTGCGAGTTCGAATCCAACCAAAGACCGTCGTGTACAAAGCATAATTTTGTCGTGGCGTCAAATGTCCTCAATTGGCGTGGCGTGGAAGTTTGGAAAGTGGGGTGCCAGCTCAGGTGTAACCTCGTCATCTGACCGTGATTCAAAATTACGTGACGTTGTCCACGGATCTCTCCCATCGGGTTTGATCCCAGACCGTCGCCAATAGCACGTTGCGTTGCTCCACAGTGCGACGTTAATTAACCTCTACCATACCCCTACTTGATGGGGAAAACAGGTGTAAGTGTCTCGTGTTGAGAGATGTGACCACATGACACTGAGAGGAGTTTTACTTGTAGGAGTTGAGAGGGGGATAGGAAACAAGAGCGAGGAAGACGATCGGGTATTGTAGACTTGTAATCTGGAAGAAATATTTTCATTTGTTGTAATATTCAGAACGTTTATTCAATGAACGTATTTCGAGTGTTCTTTTTCCTTTGCCTTCAAAGAACCAGTCGAACACGACACTATGTATCCTCTTATACTACTTTCTCCGACCCATTTAAATACATTTAATTCAAAATTTCTTTTCTTTGTCTTTATCTAGTTCCAAAGCTACGATAAATTGAATATTCAACTTAACAAAATTCTAACTCTTCAATTATTACATTCAAATATTTAGTTTAACCGTTGTTTTATATCCGTTCACTCTCTTTTGTCACTGTTTGTCTGTTTTCGAATTTTGTGCTTATAAGTCCAACCAACAAACCTTTCGGTTTGGTTTGTCACTCTACGGTCATTTTGGTTTGTCACTCTACGGTCATTTTGGTTTTGCTACTCAACCAACTAACCCTACAAACACTTGAGAAAGATTGTTGTTGATTTAAAGGGGTCGTTGTGGGTTAGCCCATTGCTTTAGCAACCTGCGAGTTGTGATCGGCGCAGGTTCGATTCCTCTATGGATGTATTTCTCTCTTCTGTCAGTAAAACTTTCCTTTGTGCGTGTCTTTTCATTTACTCGACGTTGTTTGGCTCAGCTTGGTCAAATATGGGCGTTGCGTCATAAAAACCCAACCAACCTGTTGACTTTAAAAGTATTGTCCTCTCAGCTCGATTCATTTACCCCCAAAGCGATTCCTCGTGAAGCAAAAATGGCCGTATAGCGATAAAACAAACCCATAGTGCTTTTCTCATCTTCTATCTGGTTCCGAATAGCCCGTTGTGTCGATCCAGTTCAACGTTAATTAACTACCTACTATCTGGTTCCGAAGCAACGGTATATTAAGAATTCAAATCGTAGCAAACAAATTATACATCTTAAATTATGTCATTCAAACATTGCACAACGATTTCTATTGATTTAAAATAGCCCGTTGAGTTGCTCCAGTTTGAAGTTAATTAAAATACCTACCTATACCTATTGATTTAAAAAGAAACTGTCGCCTCCACAAACTTGAAACTCCTTAAATCCCAAAAAAAGATTCCTCGTGTAACAAAAATTGACCGCAGAGTGACAAACCATACTCAAAAAAGATTCTAATATACACTGCTGGTCACCCAAATTGCAACACCAAGAAAGACAAGAGATATCACAACAAAATTTATTTTGTAGATAACATGTTGACCAAGTATCAAATGATTAAATTTATAGACTTCTGTGAAGTGTGGTTCCTGCCAAAATCAGTAGCCAGAATAGCCGCCATTGTTGGAGATCACCGCTGCCACACGCCTCGGCATTGATTCAAAGAGACTTTTGATGTGTTCTTGGGGTACAGAAGACCAAGCAGCTTCCACACGTTGCCAAAGTTGATCTGGTGTGGCAGCTGGGGATGTATTCTGGGTCAATCGTTGAGCAACCATGGACCACATGTTTTCTATCGGCGAAAGATCCGGAGAGCGAGCTGGCCAGGGAAGCAATTCAATCTGGCGATTGACGAAGAACCCTTGGACAATGCGTGCCATGTGTGGTCGCGCATTATCCTGTTGAAATATGGCTGTGGACAAGCCCTGAAGGTAAGGAAGGACAACTGGCTCCAACACCTCGGAGATGTAGCGCTGGCTGTTTAAAGTACCGGCAATGCGTACTAGAGGAGTGCGAGAGTGATATCCAATACCGCCCCATACCATAATACTCGGTGCAGGACCAGTTTGGCGGTGCATAACGCAGCTGTTCAGCATCCTCTCTCCACGGTGTCTCCAGACTCGAATCCGACCATCGTGGTGTTGCAGACAGAAGCGTGACTCGTCAGTAAAGACAATTTCATTCCATTCTGCCGTCCACATCCTTCTTTCATCGCACCATTGGCGGCGGAAACGTCTGTGGTTCTGCGTCAAGGGTAGACGAAGCAATGGACGTCTTGCGGACAGACCACTCTGCTGTAAACGGCGTCGAATGGTACGCGCAGACACTGGATGATGCGGTACAGACTGAATGTGCTGTGCTATGGTTCGTGATGTGGCTGAGCGATCCGTCACTGCCATACGCACAATATGCCTGTCATCACGTGAAGTGGTGCACTGAGGTGGATGCGATCGAACACGTCGGTCCGTCGTACCCTCCTGCATCCAACGATCACATATCCGCATTACAGTTGTTTGGTTTCGTCCAACACGACTACCGATTTCCCTGAAAGATAATCCACAATCTCGGTAGGCCACTATCCTTCCTCTGTCGAACTCGGATACTTGATCAAAAGATGATCGCTGTTTTCTACGAGGCATAATTGATCGTTTTTTTTTGAAAAAAACACAAGAAAAACACAATTGCCGTACTTGAAATCGTCGAAATCTCCAAGCCTTAAATAGCGCTTTGAAGTGGCGCCACAGGCGCGCGTGATGTGCGTCTGCGCTGAAATTCTAATCATTTGCATATCTCACTTCCCCTAATGCATGTTGTAAATTTCATATTATTTGCATGCTTCCTTCAGGGTGTTGCATTTACGGTGGCCAGCAGTGTATGTTTTTTCGTCTCGAGGGCGAACCTCCGATCCCAGTCATTCGTGACAACCCCGCAAGTGCCCACGCGATCGGTCATCCTTGAAATAGCAGATTGCGAACTTTTCTAAAGATATCCATTATGTGCTTCCGGGTTATAATCCACTGCTGTGTAGCACTGGCGACGCCATAAAGAGGTTCAGAGGTCTTACCGAATACCCCATTTAGTATTCTAGTGACTTATGATTATGCATAGACTGACATTAAATGTATTGTTGAGTGGGAGCATCGACTTGCACGGCAGTCACAACTCTTGGTGGTTTTTGTTCTTTGCGTGGCGATTTTCGTCTCTGCCTATGGTCGCTTTGATATTTGAATCGACTGAAAGGAAATTGGAGCAATTACTGACAGTAATTTCATCTTTTTTGCCACTTATTATTCCAACATCTTTATCACGTATACGAGCTGCCTAGAAATGCGATTCTAATCTTTTGACTTCCCCTATGCGCTACAACTGTGAGTCTAAAATCCCTTTTCCCATCTTAGGGGGGGTCGTCTTGGCTCAGTGGATTTGCCCACTGAGCCAACCTCTAGCAACCTATGAGTTGTAGGCGGCGCAGGTTCTATCCCTGTTGGGCTTGATTCCTCTATTGGTGTATTTCTTTCTTCTGTCAGTAAAACTTTGTTGTGTCCATTATTTGATGGTTGTCTTGTGCTTGGCTAAATACGGCCCTTGCGCCATCAAATAACGACCCAATCAACATCTTAGGTCTTATTACTACACTGCCATCCAAACGCACGATAAATACATGCACTACGAATATATAGATCCCTTGTAAACAATTGCGTATCTAGTATGCCTTTTTTTAATGTACATAAGATTATAGAAGTTGATAAGCATGAATTCTTGTTAAAATGCTTTATTTTCGTTTCAGATTATCTCGGACAAGCTCTCGAAGAATATGTTGCCAAACTTTCTGTTCCGATCAAAGTAAGCTACTAATCTTTAGGCTTATCAAAATTATATTCGAAAATAACGTTTTTGCCATTTTGAAATATTTAAACTGCTCAAATGAACCACTGATATAAAAAGGAAGTAACTACATAGTTGTCCAAAAGT
Source organism: Meta bourneti (assembly GCA_933210815.1). Classification (NCBI taxonomy): domain Eukaryota; kingdom Metazoa; phylum Arthropoda; class Arachnida; order Araneae; family Tetragnathidae; genus Meta; species Meta bourneti. The sequence goes on along the minus strand of OW119927.1, from coordinate 34,802,968 downwards.
TAAGGATAATACTGAATTCGTGAATTCGTATCAAGCAAGTTCACCTGATTTCAATCCAGTAGTAGATCATGGTTGGAATGCTCTCAGACGTCGCAATGCAGCCTACACATCCCCACCAATGACAGCCCAAGAGCCAAGATGTGTTCTTGTGCGCAATGGGACACCTTGCCACAGGAACTCGGACAGTCTTGTGAAAAGCAAGTCTACACATTGTAAGCTCTGAATTAAGGTCAGAAGATAACAGCACATTTCTTACTAGGTTGCTTTTAACAGAAAAAAAGATGTTTTTTTTCGCAATAACTAAAACCTACAATGTGTACTAAGCATTTTTTTCATTTATTTAGTTCCAAGAAGTGCACCACGAAGCATGTGGGTGTTCTTATTTTATTCCACATAGCTTTTGGAGTGTTCATTTGTGATTTGAGGTACTTGACACAGGATTCATCTCGGATTGTGCTATCCTTAATTTTTGGACATATGTGTATTTGTAATATGAGCGCCATTTCTCTACCATACGTAGCAATGTCTGCCAAACTTTAAAATTCTACGAACGAAATTATGGTCTCTTCCGTACGGGCCTTTGTGACTCGGTGTGTATGCCCACTTCGCTAGTAACTTGTGAGTTGTAGGTGAAACAGGTTCAATTCCTGTCAGAATTGATTCCTCCCTGGGTGTATTTCTCTCTTGTCATTAAACATTTCCTTGTGTGTATATGTCCATTACTTGACGTTGTCTTGTGTCTAGCGCAGGATGGCCAGATACGCCATAAAACCCAACCCAACCCTCCCTCCATATGCAGGATAATATACTACTACTCCACTAAAACGTCAGTAATTTCATCTAAAGTTGCTTCTAAAACATTTTTAATCGCAAACATGGAATCAATTCATAAATGATAAAGTTATGGCTAGATATCGGCCTCAACATCACGAAATAGTTCTAGACGGTCAATAATGATCTTGATTTAGAACATTTCGCGACATTGATATCCCTCGTTCGTTTAGGAACTGCAAAATTGTTTCTAAAATGAGGTTCGCGTGGATCACATTCCTCGGGCTATCTGAAATTATCTCCATACATTTCAGAAATTGTTTTGTTAACTTACCTCTAGATAACAAACGCACATTTGATATCAGATCGGATTACGCCATAAAAATTTCAAATTATGACAATACAGTTCAATCTTCATAGTATTTACAAACGAAATTCAAGACAAATTGTGTTTATGAAAAGTAATAAATTACTGAAATATTTAACTGAAATATTACTGACAAAATATTACAGAAATCCTGTGTATCTGCAATGTATCTTGTAATGAATAGTTTCCAAGGTGGCCTTAAATTCAGGAAAGCACTGTATGATTGGCATTTCGTACAGCCCAAATTCACTCATCAATGTTCCTGAGCAAATTTCTATTCGTGTTTTGTGATATTTCAGGTTCTGAGAACGGGAAAGAGATCGGGGCTTATCCGGGCTCGTCTGATAGGAGCAGCCAAGGCTCAAGGTCAAGTGATCACTTTCCTGGATGCCCACTGTGAATGCACGATCGGATGGCTGGAGCCGCTCCTGGACAGGATAGCAGAGGACAGGTGAGTTAGGATAAACTGTTTAAATCATTTTCTAAAAAGTTATAGTCGGCTCTGGCGAGTTGGCTTTTGAACTAGTCTTCGCTCAATGTGATAGGTGGTTAAACGTAAACAATGCTGTCCCACAGTTGATGTCTTAGCACTGATTCAGGATCCGAGTTTATCGTTCGTTCATGGCCTTCATGTAACAGTTACACAACATCTACGGCTATAGCCATACATGAACTTGCATATGGCGGCCATTTCTCTTGACAAGTTTGCTTATTTTCAAGAAATGAACTTCCATAAGGTCACTTCCATCTGTGACAGTGGGTTTGCCCACTGCTCTTGCAACCTGCGAATTGCAGGTGGTGTAGGATCGTTTCCTCCCTGGGTCTATTTAAGGCCACGGTAGCCCAATTGGAAGAGCAACGGTAGGGTTGCGAGTTCTAAATTCGATCCAGCCAAGGACCGTCGTGTACAAGGGAGCCGGTGCAAGTTGAATCTGTCGTGGCATCAAATGTCCTCACATTGGCGAGGTGTGGAAGTTTGGAGAGTGGGGTTCCAGCTCAGGTGTTCTCGTCATCTGACCGTGGTTCAAAATTACGAGGCTTTGTCTCTGGAACTTTCCCTTCTGGATTGATCCCGGACCGTCGCCAATAATCCGTTATGTTGCTCCAGTGCGACGTTTAACTACCTACCCTGGGTCTATTTTTTCTCTCTTCTGTGTCAATAAAACTTTCCAGCACAGCTTGGCCAAATTTGGCCCTTGCGCCATAAAACCCAACCATAAGGTCAACCCAATCTCACCAGATTTGTATTACATCAGTATGCAAATTGAAAATTGTTATTGGTAAAACAGTTTCGGCTGTAGTCTGAAAGGTAATTGCGACATTCCTATCCTACTGTCTTTCGCATTGCCTCAGAATTTCAATGGGAAATAGAATAGCCTAAATCATGTTTTCTGACTTTCATAAATACATTTTGGGGCCGTCGTGGCTCAATGGATATGCCCACTACGCTAGCGACCTTCAAGTTGTAGGCGGCGCAGGTTCGATTTCTGCCAGGTGCATTCCTCCCTGGGTGTATTTCTCTCTTCTGTAAATTTTCATTTGTGTATCTGTCTATTACTTGATATTGTGTCTTGTGTAGCATGGCCAAATGTGGCCCTTGTGTCATAAAACACCAAAACCAACAACATAAATATATTTATTAAAGGTTTTTCATAATTGCTTTTGCAAGCAACTTCTATTCACAAGTATTTGAGATATAACTGCTAGCTAGATCCGAACCTTATCAACCTGGCCACTGAAATCGGGCTCAGTGCCAAGTTAAGGATATTATTCTAGTGTATAGGGTTAGCATTCTTGCCTCACCTATTCGGAAAGGGTTAAATACCAAACTGGACTTGGCACTGGGATGAGTGTTGGTGATTAGATGGAGAGGAAGTGTCGCTTTTGATATCCCCGACGTTCAATCTGCTGTAAACATGAAGTGACACATATCAGTTATGGTCAACGATCAGGCAAGGAATGTACACGGTATATAAATATTTTGATTCGTGATATTTATGAATTATTAATAAGCATGAATGCTTGTCAAGCTTGATCACATCAGTGAATTACCACACATTGACTTCGACATAAGGAAAAGTCCTAGGAAACCGTGAATTACTTCAATAAATCACATCAGACGGATTGGATTTGGGGTTTGATGGCCCTTGGTCCGAAAACGGACGTACTGCGCTCACAAATATATGCATTCGATACCGATAACGAGTGTACTAGCATTAATGTTCAACTACGAGAATAAAAGTCTTATTTGATAAATGCTCCCCTTCATTAAAGCTCTTCTATTTTCAGCAGTATTATTTACATTAATTCGTTGCACAGATACCTTTTTACAATTAAGAACACATATTTTTATTCGGTACAATAAATAAAGACAATGCTAATTCTGTTTGAAATTTTAATATTGTATGAGAGAGTGCAACATGAAAATTTCTGTATTTTAACAAAAAAATATCAATGTTTAACGGCTCATTCAAATTAACATGCTTTGATAATTAATTCTGTATTAATTGGTTTTGTGTGTACGTTCGTTTTTTTTTTCTACACGAAGGCCAGTTAGACCGGTACCTATGGCTCAATGTATATTCCGAAACACACTTCAAACATCCATTCTAAGACTGGGATTCGAACCCAGAACCTGTTGAATGGGGTCTGGCAACTAATAATAGTTTATAATTTACCCTGGGCTGTCCCTCAAGTCAGCTTATTCACCCATCAACCTTCTAATGAAATAGACTGCATGTGTCGCACAAAAGGGTAAGCTACGTGGAGTAAGATTCATACGGAGTAAGATCTTAGAAGGGTAAGACATGGGGGCTTACAAATCGACTTGGACCGATTGGTTATTAAAGTGCAGACTAGTGGTTTTATAATCACGCTGGATAATCACTTTAACCAATCAATAATCTGTCCAATATTATAATACATGCTTTTTCCCACAACCACGTGACAGATCTTCAAACATAGCGATTGGAAGAAGCATGAAACAAGCTGCGCGTACATACTCCGTCTATTTCATTAGAAGATCGATGTATGCACTATCATGAGCTGGTTCTTGATAGACTCAAGTCTCAGGCTAATAGACTTAGCGTAATTTATTTTTATGCCCAATGAAATAAGTATAACAAGGAATATAACTTAAGTTATCGTTTAAACCAAAGTTAGATAGATACACGTGAATTCATTTGGGTTATAATTCATTTAGAATTCAAAATCGTTCATTCTTTGTTGTAAGTGTATAAAGAATTTGTGCTGTTTTGCCTCTGTACGGGTCTCAGTCTAATTGGCCCTCGAGTTGCAAAAATTTGACAAACCAAACCTGCTTTGTCTGAAATCAACGTGTACGAGTACAATATCCGGATGTGGTTTTTTTTTCAGAACCCGCGTGGTGTGTCCGATCATAGACGTGATCAGCGACGCTAGTTTCGAGTACGTACCAGCTTCCGACATGACTTGGGGAGGATTCAACTGGAAAATGAATTTCCGTTGGTACAGAGTACCACAACGAGAGGTGGACCGGCGCCATGGAGACAGAACCCTTCCCGTCAGGTAAACATTAGTTTTCCATTCGTAACAAGTGGCAACAACGCTATTGGAAGGTATGTCGTCTGGCATTATATAGATAAGTAATTAAATATCAACTCAAACCAAGATAAGTACTATACCAGCTGACCCGCGCATAGAATGCGCTAAACATTCTTAATTGCATTTATCTATTGGTGTCATGACTCGCATTTCGTATCTTTCTTAATTCTATAAAATAAAAAATTGCATTCATTTTCCTACTTACAAAAGGAAATAAAGCTGGCCAAAAATATAACAGCATTTCGAATACTTACTGGTGTTAATTCTGATTTCCAATTAAATGCATGACAAAAAGTGCACACCTCAGTAATGTTAACACAATTAGCTTCTGAACATCCAATTAAAATATTCATCCCATTCATTTGTTCAAGGTGATCCAGTATTTTTGGACGTCTAAACCTAGTTTCGTGCTCTCCGTTTCTTTACCTACGCTGATTTCTACCTTCCAGATTTCGCATTGCTTTCTATAATCGTACTGCTGAAGAATTTCGTTAGTGGCCATCTCTTCCGTGTAGCTTTAGCAAAATTACGCAGCTCGATAGCTCAAATCAAGCATATTTAAAATAAGCGACGAAAATGGCGAAAGAATCCCGTAGGGTTTGATTTTATATTGATAAATGTTGTTGCCAAACGACAAACAAATGTCAATTTTCGTGCCATGTACTCTCGTTTGGTGCGGCTTATCCGCTATTGGACCTTACGCTATGAAACCCAAACCAACAAACGGATCTTTCCCTTCAGGGGTTAATCCCGGACCGTCGCCAATAGCCCGTTGTGTTGCTCCAGTGCGACTTAAAGTAAAAATGCCTGCCTACCCAAACCAACCATGCCACATACACTCGTGTCCCAAAGTTAAGCATAATTCGTAAAATGCGAAAAAATTGGAGTGAATATGGATACAATGATTCAAAATCACTAGTTCTAATCGCTTCAACTAAATTTGCAGAAACACATCCCTTGATGTGTATTTTAAAATTGTGGATAGTGATCCAAACTGGATTCATTGTGTTTAATTAACCTTTCCAGAGAACGTTTACTGTGCCTAGGTTCAGTATTGATAGTTGATTTTTATTCAATTTGTGTACCTCCGAAAGATGTGTATCCTCTTTAAATTGACATTGCACAGAAAGGAGTTGAAAACATTCACTGAGATCTCTTTACATGGGAGTAAAGAAGCTTCTTCCCTGCTGCAGTTTACTTAGACTAAATAGTGTAGGGTCTTTTTTCCTAAGAGCATCCATCTGGAGTGCATTTCAGGCTTATTTTGATTACAAAGAGCATACCAAGAGAGGAGGTTGAATCCTAGATATATTATGGTAAATCACAACCCAAGTCACGTCGCATGGCTAGAGGAATAAAACCAATTCTGGGACTCTGAAATAGCCTAATCTCGTTCTGTGTAAGGGACAAGAAAAAAGACTTTTATGGAACTAGATAAAATGCTTTTATGTTCAGTTAAATGACCTGGTTTGTGTGGGGGAAATGTCATGCAATATAATAGAATTGTGATTCAACTGTTTGTACCCTTTAAAAAATTTTGAGGTCTCTTACCCAGGATCTTCTATAAAGCTCTCGAGGTTTATTTTAAGTTGCCAGAAGTTACGAGACATGCATGTTACTTATGCTGCCCCGATGGAAATGGAGTGATTTTTATTTTATATATGCGGTGTATTCGCAGGTGATTCCTCCTATTAGGACTCGAGCCAGCGATTACTAACTTCGGAAGGATTTTAAAATATTGTGAGGAACTTACCACCACTGTAATCAGTAAGTATAGTATAATGCAGTACGAAAACATCTCAACCATGAAGTACTCCTTGGTGAATTGAAATTGTTCTCTATCAGATTCTGCTACATTGGTGACTCGGATCTTGTACGTGGCAGAAATCGACATAATCGTATATTGGCGAATGGCAGATAGACACCATAGCAAGCCAAACAGATATAACAGATATCAACCTCTACTCATTCCGCCGATTCATTTAAATTTGGTTAATTTCACATGTAAAGCTATAAAATACCATTAAAGAATATTCGGAAGAGCTCACTGCTCTAGTTTAATTGATTGATGGTAAAAGGTAATGGAGAATTTAGAAGACAATTGAAGTGGACGTCTAAAAGCTAATTGTGGTAACATGACTAAGGTAAAAACTTTTTGTTCACTCACTGCATTGGAAATAAGATTAATCCCAGTAAGAAATACACGAAATGTTTTAGATTTGATTAATTTTATTGCATTTGGAGGTACGAAATATGCATATCAATACTTGTATCGATTATAAGTGGATTTAATTGAAGCATGAAAGCTGAGAAACGACACTGCCATTAATTGTAATAAGTAGAAATTTTAGCGCAGTTGCTACGCGCGGGTCTTCTAGTAAAAAGTTAATTTCTTCTCGCTATTGTCTCGCCTAAAAGTTTGTCGACTGAAATTCCTACGAGAATCATTTTTCACTATCGAAAACTCGATTAAAAATCCCTGTCGTCAATTTAAATGTACCCATCGATAATGGAAAACTTTTTGTAGTTTACCTTGGGCCCATCCGTTGGGTGCCACCTCCGTTCACCGGTATAAAAAAATAGACTCGTCTTTAATCCCCAAGTGGATTTTAAGTTTCGCGTTAATAAAGACCGAATATTCCTCGGGGGTATGCAATCTTTTGTTCGTGGCAAATCCTTTGTTCGTCACGTAATATATCACGCAACAAAGCGAAGGCAGACTTTTAACTGAAAAGAAGGAAGACCAGAGTATATAATTACGCTACGCTATTGCAGATGCAAGAATGGGCAGAACTCAAGCATTGGAATTTCTCTCATCTCCGATTTTTCTTTCTCAGCAACCGTTTTGGGAGAAAATACTTTGTTTCAAGCCTCGCTAATTTTCCTCTTCATGCCGGTGTGTTGAAAACACTTTGTTTCATCTCCCCCTTTTGATGCGCCGTATTGACGTATTTAATTTCTGCGTTGAATACCTTTTTGTGTGAGGTGGGGTATACGGACAAGTGATTGTGTGGAAAGGTGTGTGAATGAAAATCCACACAATTCGATGGGTAATTCACACAATTCCATTGAGAATTGTTTTGTTTGCTATTTCTGACTGCTGGATTTGTTCTTAGAGTTATGGGGCTGCGGTGGCCCTGTTGGGAAGAGTATCGGATTAGCAACCGGAGAATTGTGAGTTCGAAATTTGATCCAACCAAGGAATTCGTAAGATAGTGCATATTTCCATTCCAAAAATGCATACATAACAATCATCTGGATCGTCATCTGACCGTGGTTCAAAATTACGTGGTGTTGTCCTCGGATCTTTCCCTTTGGGATTGATCCCGGACCGTCACCAATAGCCCGTTGCGTTGCTCCAGTGTGACGTTAATTGAAATACCCCCCCCCCAATCATCTGGACATTATGCATATCAGTTCAATCCAGAATCATTTTGGCGTGAAATTGCATATTGATGGCCTGCTTATTTTTTCAATAAGGTATATCAAATTTAATCAATTTTTAAGTGCTACGTTTGACAAAAATAAACCCTTTTTTTAAACAAGGGACACTGTAACCCTGTTGGTATAAAGTCACGGATTGGTAACCGTAGGGTTTGGAGTTCGAAACTTGATTGACAAAGACCGTCGTGTACATGGAGGTTGGTGCAAGCTAAATCTGTCGTCGTCTCAAATGTCCTCACGTTGGAGTGGTGTGGAAATTAGGAGGTGCCAGCTCAAGTGTTGGACTCGGTCATCTGACCGTGGTTCAAAATTACGAGGTGTTGTCCTCGGATCTTTCACTTAGGGATTGATCCCGGACTGTCACCAATATCCCGTTCTGGTGCTCCAGTGTGACGTTAATTCAACTACATATCTACCTACCTTGTAAAGTTATGTCTGCTTTATTTAATCTATTAAAAAATAAGTTTTAAGCCCGATAAAATATTATTTCACTTCTACAATGGCATAGCCCAGGGGGTTGTGATGGTCATAACCCCTCCCATGACTGGTTAATCGAAAATAAAAATATAACAATCCGTGTTTATTGGTAGAATGTAGAATGACTTTCAACCATTTTTCATTTGAATAATTATGTATGTTTTTGTAAATATCTGAAGCGTTTACACACAGAATTGCATCTTTCAATTTATTCCCATGTCCATCTTTTAAATATTTCTTAGAATGGTTTATTTTAACTTGATTAACATGTTTTAATTATAAGAGATATTAGGGACTTTGATTGCAACCCCACTCACTCAATGGTAAATATAGTAGAGTAGGAAATTTCTGCCTACTCCACTATATTTCAGTATAGTTTTTAGGAAGTAAACACACAGTTTCTGTTAATTTGTGTATGCAACTTGATAGTAATAAATATCGAGCTTCATAATGTCAGGGAGTTGTAGGCAGCGCAGGTTCAATTCCTGACAGGTGCATTCCTCTCTGGGTGTATTTCTCTTCCGTGTCAGTAAAACTTTCATTGTGTGTATGTCTTTTACTTGATATGAATGTCTTGTGTCTGGCGCAGCATGGCCAAATAAGGCCCTTGCGCCTTAACCTCAACCAACCACATAATGTGAGATATTCAACGAACAGAAAATTAAGCATTATGTGGTATCTGTAAATCTAAATATTCATATTCTCGCCTTGTACTTTTGCCTGTTCTTTAATCATAAATAGTCAACTGAATTATGTAATGCGTGTTTTTTTTGACATAATGCTAATAACGGTTTGACATTATTTAATATTAAAGATATTTTTTCAAGCTAAGTTTGGGACTTGTCGATTTCTTTGAATTTATTCCAATATAAATTTATTTCTTAAAAATACCAATAAAATTGTTTCTTTAAAGCATGTTTGAGTGTGAATACTGTTTCAAATTCTCGATCGTTGAAGTATTTAACATGGACGTTTCCCATCTTTGTTTATTCAACCTTCGTGATATTTAAGTCTTTTGGAATGTCCTCATCGAACTTACACGAACTTTTTTTTCTCATGCTAAAAGAGCATAAAGAGAAAAGAACGTTCTGTATCATTTAACTTCTCTGAGACATTACGGACTTTTAAGTCTGCAAAATATGAAGCAGACACGCAAACGGTATTTAGAGCGTTTTGTACCGAAATCTTACTCCGATCCCAACTGAGTCACGTATTAAAGAGGGAAAAAATCCCAGCTCTTTTGTGTCAAACTACTTGAAATGAGACATTTTATAGTTGGTTGCATTCCATGTTCCCCATTAATGTTTCAGGACTCCTACCATGGCTGGAGGATTGTTTTCAATCGATAAGGATTACTTCGAAAAAATTGGAAAATACGACGAAGGCATGGACATATGGGGAGGAGAGAATCTGGAGTTGTCTTTCAGGGTATGTTTATTATTTTTCTCGAGTGCTCCCTTGCTTCTCTTTTCAGCTCCTTCGTGAAACTTTGAAGTTTAAAATATGACAAAAGATAAATACAAAACCCGGAAGTTATTTGTTTTTCTTCAGAATTAGCGATTCTGAAACTTTTTGATCCATGCTCTTCAAATGTATTGGGCAACAATGTATAGCTTCAGATGGATTCTTTTGCGAATAACTTCGGTGAATGAGCTAACTCTCCAAGTGGTTTCGAAGATATATCTTGTCCATCAAGATCTGGCCAATTTTGCTAATGATGAGATATTTCGAAATCAAGGTATTGCCAATTTTTTACGGTGACGAGATACCTCGTCGAGACGTTCACCAGGAGGATTAATTAACCGTGATGTGGTTTTAAAATATCACTTATAACTATCAGACGGTGTAAAAAATGGTATATAGGACTATTTTATGTCCGGGTGCTATTTGTGTCATAAGAAGCTCTTGTAAAATTAAACGAAAAGAGCACATGTTGTCTGTTGTGAAAAGGTTTCATGTTTATATGGTTTGAAAAGTTTGTTTATGTGGAGTGGCTTTGTTTTTAATAGCACTTCTCATAAAACTGGACATGGGAAGTTAACTAGAAAAGAAATTTCCCGTGAAATGCATTTTTAGACGAAGTTGGGTGGCTGAACTTAAAACTACAAATATGGGATGTATTTGGATACACAGCGTTTAAAAATTGGATATGACAGATACAGTAGAGTATTGATTATCCGAGTGTCAGTTTCATCCGAGTCGAATTTGATACCGAGTTTCCTTACTTTGCGGATCTTTCAGTAGCAGTAGTAACACGTAATACAATAAACTTTTTCTGTTTCGTTTTGGCTGTTTTGTGTTACTACGCCTAGTATCCTAGTTTTTGGTTATATCCGAGGTGACCTCGGTCCACATTACCTCGTGTAATCAAGGTTCCTATGCAGAAAATGTATGTATTGGATAGTCTAAAATTAAAATTTTGCTTGAGAGAATTGGAACATTTAGAAATTGTAAGCCATCGCTGCCATTTTTGTAAAGTGATGCATCCGATCAACGATCAAAGTATGTATGCACTGAAGTGCCATAAAAACTGGCACAGACGAGCCTATGCAAAATATATAACAACACTACCTATGCACGACATTGGTTGCGTCTGCAGTGCATATATAAAGTGATAGACATCTGTGGAAGAATATATGGGCTTTAGCCATCGCCGAACTCGAGTACTCTATGAATACTCGACACAATTATGCAACTCATCTGGGCTCGGAAACATCTCCATTGGACACTTGACTGCAAACGAGTAGCTTGGTTTGACGAAAACCATTTCCAATTGTTTCGGGCCGATGAAAGGATCCTTATGCTGAGGAAACCCCATGAAGCCATGGATCCCTCAAGTCAACCGTCATCTGACCGTAATTAAAAATTAAGTGTTGTCCTCTGATCTTTCCTTTGGGATTAATCCCGGACCGTCACCAATTGCCCGTTGTGTTGAAAATTAAATATCCCAGTGTGAAAATTAAATACCTACCTATCCTCTCAAGTCAACAGGGGATTATACAAGCGTAATGGTATGGGGTTTGTTTAGCTGGCATTCAATGGAACTCCTGGTACGTTTACAAATGTTTCTGACAAGTGAGCGCTGTGTATCATTTCAGACGAGTTGCACCCATTCATGTCCTGCATTTATTCTGTAGGGTATGGTCACTTCAAACAGAATAATACGCCACCACACAAGTCTCGACACGCCACATTATTGTTAGAGGAACACTCAACTGAGTTTGGGGTCTTGCCATTCCCACCTAAGTCACCAGTTCTCAACTTTATCACACATCTGGGATGCCGTGCAACGTGCTGAAACACAAATCTTAAAACTTAAAATAGACCTGGAATTATGGTGTTCAATTCCTATAGAATAAATACTTTCGCATGCTCGTGGAGTCCATGCCCCGTCGTTTTTCTGTTCTACCATCCTGTGGGAGGCCTACCAAGTATTAGACCGGTGTACCAGTTTTTCTGGTACTTCAGTGCATAGCACATCGAGATAGCAATGACTAGATTAGATTGTAAAGGCGTGAAAAGCTTAATGTATCAAATTCCATGAAAATGTAAAGTAGTGAAGGGTTGTTACCAGTCAATTGTGGCTGAATTTTTATGGCGCAAGCCAGATTTAGCCAAGCTGGCAGTCAATTGTGACTTAGTCCAAACTAAGCACATTTCACACATTCATCCGCTGGCCTCAAAAAATGTGTTCACATAATTATCTCAAACGAATAACGGAGTTACTTCATACTTTTTTCTCTTGTAAAGGAATGCTACTTTCTATGTGTTACTTATACATGTTACTTTCTTAAGAGTGATATTAATGTTTTATGTCGTGCCTACAATTTCTTGGAACGCAATCGATAGCATATAGATATACTATCTTTTCTCCCGGAAGTACGTTTTTGGCGATCCGATTCCATTATTTCTATGCAATCGATCCTTGACGACATTGATCTTTGAGTAGTCTTATTCCTTTCTGTCTCTGACGTTTCATTCCTTGTGTATAGTCTATTCCCCATAATTCAAGTAATATTATTTTATCCAGTCTGTCTCGGACTTTCAAACTCTTTCAATAAATTCTAAGCTTTTCTTTACATTATAGTTTCCATTCTATTGGAAACTTAAGTATATATACTTTGTCTCTGCTTTCCGAAGTCCTGACCTCTTATCGGTTATCATTTCGTTGATCAGCTTTCGCTTTGAAAATACAAAAGGAACAGTTCATGACAAGATGGAACTAAGTTGTTTGCCGTACCGATTAGGACTAAGACTATCACTTTCAGACTTGGGACATGTTCAGATTTTGGAACTTAAAGTATGTAGCCAAGACGTCAATAAACTCAATTTACAGCAGATCTAATTAAAGATCATCAATTAGAGATAGGTGTGTATATGGGATTAAAAGAATAGAGGAATATGCTAGATCTTAGAGTAAATAACAAAACAATTAATCACGAGAAATAGAACAAGTATAGGGCGGCTCCGACGAAAAGACAGTCGACCTTTGGTCAGTCGATTTTTGAAAAGGTGTGGAAGTTTGCTAGGAGAAGGCTGCTATACGCAAAAGCCTGAATAGCGATCGCCGTGAATGATTTCTCCCGCCACTAAGGCTATCACTAAGGGCACCGAATGATAAACTTTATCACGCTTAAAGGCGTCAGTTATGGAACCACTTTGTTTACGTTCCACCTATCACCTAATTTAACTAATAGACTCGTTCAAAACCACGTGACAAATGCCGAGTCGAACTATATAGTCCGGCTTTGACGAGTTGGCAGTCGACGAATCACGTGGTTTTGAATGAGTATTACTTAAATTAGATTGGTTGTTTTGTAGTTTGGGCGCAAGGGCCATATTTATCCAAGTTGTGCCAAACAGAAGACAATTTCAATTTTAAAATATCTTGAAAGGTGGAAAAGAGGTTTGGGGAACAGTAGGGTGGGAAGAAAGCAGAAAAATGTCATTTTGGTATCCCGGGAACGCGACCCCAGTATTTCTAAACACTAAACCTCATGAAAAGAAAAGATCACTAGAGTGCCTCGGGTCCGGAAAGCCCCTACACTCCTAAAGATGTGCCCCTGAGGTCTGAATAAATTAGGAGACTAGTGGTAACGTAAACAAACTACTTCCACAATTGGCGTCTTTAGAGCGGAACTTGGCTCTAAGTTTATCGTTCAGTAGTGCCTAAAACGAGAATAGTGATAACGTGTTGTCGGGTGAAACCTTTTCGACGATCACCATTCATCCTTTTACGTATGGCAGCTTTCACACCTTTTCAAAAAACGACTGATCAAGTTTGAATGACTTTTCGTCGGATCCGCACTTTTTTCAAAATTTTCACTCATAAACATAAGTAAAACAAATAAACCGCTTCAGCTGAGACAGGTTACTATTTAAATACTGCGACAATTATCGGAGAAATCTGCATGTCATATCCCATTCTTTTTCTTCTCCCCTTTGGGGCACATCTTCAGGTGTGCACTGATTTCTCTAACCCTAGGTACCTTAATGATCTTTTACATGGGGTTTTACTGCCTCTGATAAGCATGAGGGTCGCAACCCCAGGATGTCCAAGAGATCTTTCCCTTCTCACAATTACTTGATGATGTTTGTCTTGTGTATGGCCCAGTATGGTCCTTGCACCATAAAACCCCCAAGCAACCAACCTTTCTCTTCATGACCCCGCAAACTATACGGCCAAATTCTTTTCTGTTAGCACGTTTGTAGACGATAAAAGTCGACAAGTACATTACATGCTATCTCATCTACTTGCTCGAATATTCGATTTGAGGTTGACAAAGAGTTCCTATCGTTTATCCGCCTGCCTGGTTCACTTGGATTCGAAAAAGTTGAATTAATTTGTCATTAGAATTGTATTTTTGCTCATTATCTACATGATATTCTTAAATTCATATCAATAGCCATCTTCATTTTTGAATTGGAATGCATCTGTCAAAATGTGGAGCTGGAGTCCAATTTCTCCGTGTTTCCAACTGTCGCGCAGGAATTTTTACTTATTCAAATCTCGCTTTATCTTTAAACTAGAATTTCTATTTTAAAGATAGGACGTGTTTTCTTTTGTTACTTATGTGTGTATCCAATATTCAAGCTTTGATCACTATCTTCCGTTAGAGGCATTCCAAATTGAATACTTTCATGTCTAGACAAGAAAGAACACTCAGCATGTCTAATACTTTATTATATTTCTTGGAATGGTAGTGTAATTGATTACTTCTGTCTACTATTCTAACTAAATAAACTTCTGATGTTGAAAGCTGGCTCATTATAATTTTAGTATTTGAACAGAATTGTTACCTTGGCCTAAAATCGGAAACGATACAAGCTTAGAAGTTTGTTTTTTACTAATTGTTGCATTTTATTCTATTTTGATCGTTGTTCACGTTATGTATTCTCCTTTTAAGAGAACTAAAGTCGGAATTTTCGATTAAGCCTCTGATCGTCATGAGATTATAGTTTCACGAAAAAGTGTAGTGATGCTTTTAACTCACAACACACATACTGACTAAATAACCACATCTATTGGTTGAAAAAATCCTAGGAACAATTCTATTAGTCAAGGTCAAAGCTGGTTAGAAGTCATGCAGGGAAGACTAGGTTGGTTGCAGAACGTATATATGCATGTGAACCCCTCGAAGTGTTAAGGTTCCTACTCCAAATGTTAACATTGAAGAGGGAAGGAAGTCATGCTTATATGTTTAAATCTTTTTCTGCTTTTTGTATTCATAATTAATATCATGTACGAACCATTAGCTTTGATTCCACCATTAGTTTGATATTATGAAATCTCGCAATATAAGCTGTAATCCATTTTTCTGGTTATGTAAAAGTAAATTCTTTGTGTGAGTTCTGTTTTAAATTATTTTCGTGAGTTTTAAATTGGGAGCTACCTTTCCAGAATCGTGTTACACATAAAATGTAAGTATTATGGAGAAATTAGGCACAACTAACTGAAAGCGGGCTGTATTTAGACGCTAAAAATTGAAATATTTGTGATTTCTGTCTCAACTATTTTAGCTCAAGGTGGTGGGTGACTACATTAAAGATCTGTACACCAATATTTTTTCAAAAGAGAAGGAATGTTAAAATTTCACACAAAAAGTAAAACCAAATCGTGATCTGGATTTTTGTGCCTTTTGACGGGTTTTGTTTTGCGAAGCCTATGGAAAAAATTAACAGCCTTCTATATTGAAAAAAGATTAGGGAAATTAAGAGCTAGTCAAAATATTTAAGTACCCCTCAATATTCCAATTGATATTCTTGAAAATGTGAACAGTGTATTTTGCTCTGAAGTGGCGACTACATTGGTTATCTAAAATCTTCAACCTATCAAAGACTTTCTCATTCGACACCTTTACCAACCAACCCAAGTAGCATAGCAACGTAGTTAAGATATGTTGACGATAATCGATAGGTGTCACATAGGTGCTCGAATAAGTCGCTCAGATCTCACTGATCTTTTCTCCCTTTCATATTGAGGCTGTTTGTATTGTGAATGAGACGACAGCTGAATTAGTGAACAAAGTTGCTCAATTAGTGTCCAGCGGAGAAGATGTGGTAAACGCTGCTAGCTTAATAGTTTGGCCTCAAGATAGAAACAAACGATGTATTTGCGATGTCTTTAGTGTTTAGCGACGACGCGATGCGTTTGCAGCACGTGGCATAAAATATGTGATAAATACATAATTGTTGGTGCATTTCTGTCACTACGACGTGAGACATCTGCTACCTTTTTGAGACTGAAAAACCAACTCTTGCGATATTTGGGAAACAGCAATAAGTAACAGTTCCTAATATTTTTAGTATGTTTACGGAGATTCCTCTTCTCAGTTCGGTTTCTGAAGCTCTTCATTTCAATCAAATACATAAGTAAAAATTTAATTTGATACCTCGTATTCAGACACGTGATTTTCTTTTTAGTATAACTTATCTCAAACTTGTTTCTGAAAACATTGATCAGACAACAGGTAAATTTAGTTTTTTATGTAACTGACTTTGTGTATTTTTTAGATCTGGATGTGTGGCGGAACGTTAGAAATCGTTACCTGCTCACACGTGGGGCATGTCTTCAGAAAATCCACACCGTACACTTTCCCAGGAGGTACAAGCAAAATAGTGAATCATAATAATGCCAGACTTGCAGAAGTGTGGTTAGATGAATGGAAAGATTTCTTCTATGCTATCAATCCTGGTATTATTTCATGTTAACTTTTTGCTTTGTTTTCATTTATATGTTTAGATATATCTACTTGACAGAATACGTAAAAGGTAGATATGCATGTGAGCAATTATTGTACTTTGACAATACAACTTCTGGAAAGTGCGATGTCTTGTGGCGCCATCTATTGGATAAAATTTGAACATATTGAAATGTGTAATATAACTAACACACAAATCTCACTGTTTATCAATATTCTACACAAATATTTCGGGCTTTGGCGTTCGCTGAATTATCAACATCTGAATTAAAATAATGGTAAAATTATCCTTTACTATGCACTTTAACTTCGATTCCAAAGATTTTTGTTTACAAATATTGGCTCATTGCCGGTCGGTCAAGGATCAAAAATCTTTTTACGAATTGTAGTTCAGTAGAAAAGAAACTTTTATCAAGATATCTTTTTTATTTATGATGAAGAAAAGAACTTTAAATTTCATTGCACATATTTTTATGCCTTGTTTTGTACTTCAAAGGGAGGAAAAAGTTATAAAAGTTATCAAACTCATTAATGAAAGTCATCTACAGCACAAGGAAGATTTGTTCTGAGTTATAAAATATTTTGCATACGTAAATATGACTTTTGTATTCTTGCTTTAAAAATTCTGGGAGAAAACATGTTTTGTTTAAGATTTGATTTAAAATAGATCATTTTATTAAACAGATAATGTTTAAAAGAAATTTAAATAGAGTATTCACTGTTATTGTCAGTTTTGTGTGATTTTCCAGTCATGAATGGCTTTTTGGATAGAGAATTGCTCTAAAAGATTGCAATTTAGATATTTTGATAATTAGTATCACAATAAAAAACTAAAATATTTAATGTTTTAAAAATTTATTGAAATTGTTTATTCTTTTGTTTCTATTTCTTCAATGAAACATGTGAAAAGTTAAATTTTTTTCTGCAACATACTAGCTTTTATCATAGATATGCATATTTTATTTTAATTTTATGTTAGAAATTACAGTTAACTTATGTTCCCACTTAAAAGTTTTTTAATAAACATAAGTAATTAGGATTCATGATAAAAAAATTTGATTTCAATTATATGTTTAATTCATTTATTTGAACTTTTTGAAGTCAATGCTTCTAGATTATTAGATGTGGAATTTTGATTTATGCTAAGTTGACCACTGCTTTTACAGTTGCCAAAAAAGTAGCTGCTGGAAATGTCACAGAGCGTAAAGAGCTTAGGAATAAATTGCAGTGCAAATCATTCCGATGGTACTTGGAAAATATCTACCCTGAATCTCAGATGCCCTTAGATTATTATCACCTGGGAGAAGTGAGTAACGGGCTGAAACAACTTTTTTCTTACCTTGTGATCACTGATTTTCTGTTAATCAGCACATTAAAATTTAATTTAGATCTTTAGAATAAACTAATGCTTTGTTGTCCCTGGTTTGAGGGAGTTTATGCCACACTACAAAATCTGTATTGAACTGTTATATATTAAAAACCCCAGTAAGTGCAAAATTATTGTATAATGTGCAATGGTAATCACTAGGCCTGGGTATTTTATGTTAAAAATGTTAAATTGGGTTTTTAAACCTGTGATTTAGGTTTTCTCAAAACTGATTTAGGTAATAGGGTTTAACTGCAATATCACCAGATTATTGGACAAATTATTAGAAATTTTTTACAATTATATTTGAGAATTATCTACCATTGTTATTGAAAACTTACTGATACAGTGATGTTTTAAACAGCAAAAGTCACATAAACTCTTGAATTAATTTTTATGTCAGGTTTGTGAACTGTAATTTTAAATTCCATAATCTTCAAATTTATTTTTAAAAATTTATTAAAAGTCAAATAGGTGTTGACCTCGTCATCTGACCATGGTTAAAAATTACGAAGCCGGCATCAATAGCCCATTGTATTACTCCAGTGCAACTTAATACAACTACCTACCTTAATGTATATTAACGATACAATACAAAACATAACATCCCATGGCTTGAAACTACAAGAAAAAATGCCCTATAGCATTCTATCTTACAAAACATTAGTTTGCAAATGATAATAGAAGTTCTAGTTATATTCGCTTTACCAAATATCATAAATAATCTGAATGAGAATACCTATCTTAAGTTGCAACAATTTCCTATCAAATTTTTTTTTAATTTTAATCACATAATTATCACATACAAAATTCATAGAACTATTAAATGTATTTTGGTCAACACATCTGAGCAAAATTAGGACAATCAGCCTCAGTTACCTGTGCCTAGGGTCTCAAAGTGACTTGATTCACAATTGATGACATACATTGCTTAATTCCATAAAATTCCATTAATCAGAATACTAGTCACTATAAAATAAACTAACAAATTCACCTTTGCTCAATATGTTGTGAGCACTTTTGTCATTATGAATTTGAATTCTTTCAAATAATTCAATCTGAAATTTATTCTTAAATTAAATATTAGGGGAGCCATGCCAATTGTTACTTGTTGCATGGTATAAAAAGATAGTCAACAAGTGTATTAAAAAAGAATAATGGTATGACAGGAAAATTGGTTAAATCTTTTATAAAACTGGAACAATATTGTATAGTTTGTATGAAGTATCTGTTTTTAATGTGCTTTCTCTGTCTAAGGCAAGTGGTTTGGGGTTGAGCTTGACCAAATATGGCTCTTGAGTCACAAAACCCAATCTGTTGGCCCTTTTTCAAAATCTATAGAGTACCAGGAATACAAATAAAATAGTTGAGTCTATGTGGTTTAGATATATGTTCAAATAAATCCTTTTTAAAAAAATCTGTAATGTTTAGATGTTTAGGAGTAAAATTTACTAAACAATGATTTCAATTATCATATATGAGCCAAAAGACACATGAAACCTTATGAGCAAGCGTGGATGAATTTGAATGTCTAGTCTTACATAACACCAAGCTGTAACTTCATAACAACTTATTCCACATCGTGTAAACTATTATCTATATTTTCATGTGCAGTCAACTAGTTCAATGTTTTAAGCTTTCTTAAATAGAAAGTTGCAACTCATGTTCTCTTCTGTCATCTCATATGCATAAATATTCTCATTCACAGAGAGAACAATGAAAATTAACCTTAAAAACAGTAATTTTTATGAAAAACTGAACTAGTGTTGGATACATTTTAAGTAAACTTGGGATTATTTATTTTGCTTGAGTCATTCAAATGACCTTAACTTGAAGAATTGGGTCAGGTTAAAGCTTAAGTTGTGCATATAGTTTGAGTTTATTTGCATCTATTTAAAGAATAATGTATGTAAATGTGCTTCTATCTTTTTTTAATAAATTTTGAAAATTATAAATCTCAAATATAATATGCAATATAAATGTTATTTTTTATTTCTCCAGATACGAAATGAAGTAACAAACAAATGTTTAGATACTTACAACAGAAAAAATGGAGAAAATGTAGCTGTTAGCCATTGTCATGGAATGGGTGGCAATCAGGTAGCAGAGCATTTTTCTGATTTTTAACATTGAAAGCTAATAAAGTTTTTGTAACCTTACCCAAGCTAATGCAATTGTTACAGAAAAAAATTTCAAAATGTTTCATTCCTGTCAAGCAAAGTGCAGTGGAATGAAGTACACCAGTTTTTACAAAAAACTGGTGTACTTCACCTGCTTATTGCTTATTTTGTATCAAAATTATAACATGCACCATCACGAAGTCTGGTTCCCGGGAGTTGTCAGTCAAGTCGCATGGTTTCGGCAAGTCTAATAGTAAAGTTAGGGGACTGGTGGTGACAAGCAAATAGCTTCCATAATTGGCATCTATAGTGCTGATTCTGGCTCTAAGTTTATCGTTCGGTGGCGAAAACGACAGAAGTGATGATGTGTTTTCAAAGGCCACAGCATTTTCCATTCATGTTTTTACTAAGGCAACCTTCTAACAAGGTTTCACATTTTCGAAAATCGACTGACCCAAGATTGAGCCTTCTCATTTGAGTCTCTAAACATAAAATACAATGAGTAATTGGTTTATCCAGCTGCAAGATAAGAAAATGCACACTACATAGCATGCTGAAAAAGTACTTTGGTTCAACATCCAATTACTGTATGCATACAGTAATCAAAGAAGTTCATATATTGTGAATTGCATAACAGTTCCAATCTACAGTAATGCCTGTTTCAGAGGAAAATACTTCGATCATATTCTAAAATTTTCTATAGCTGCTGCATATATATTTTCTGCTTTTCTTTTTTGACTTTAAAGTAGACCCTCTTTTTTCTGCATCATGAAATAAAGTTAAGAGTGTCATGTAAAAATTTGATTTATTTATGAATTAATATTAATGGTTGCATAAAGATAATCATTGCTAAAAATGCTCAATTTTAGGCTGCAGTAGGGAGCAATCTAGTGCGTATATATGCATTTTATTTTTGTTTCATTTTAATAATAAGCTTCATGATTTTAGTTCCAAGTTTTAATTCCAAACTAACTTTTGAAATTCAAAAATTGCACATACAACTACATAAATATTTTGTTGTCATTCAAAAGTTATTGGCACAGCCACTTGAGATAATAGTTTTCCACAGGAGAGCACCAAAAACACCATTGGATCAACACCAAGGGGTGTTGATCCAAAAAAGTCAGGAGAATCTGATTCAAAGATGTAACTGTTTTTTATTCAGCAAATTGGTAATGTAAGAAATGAAGCTGTTGAGCATTTCCTACAGATCATGCTATTCTCTTAAGTGCATTTTTTGGTCGAGTAAACATTTCTTTTCTTTGCATTTTTTTCAATCATACAATACAGAATAATTAAATGCTATTTGCATGGCAATCATAAAGTTAAGAAAATTACGTTTATGCATTCCTATGAGGAATTATACTATATTTGATCATGCTTTCAATTTTTCTTTCAAATCTGCCTAGCTTTATTTCTTTTAACCTTTTTCTCACACATGAAGATCCAACTATTGTTTTATAATAAAGGAATAAAAATAACATTAATTTGTGATACTTTTATAATTTGCTTTTTTTTTCTCTTATATTTAGCCAACTTTTACTATAATAAATTATCATCAAAGTGTACATCATGAGTGATATTTGTACTGTGTTTAAAATATTCAACTATCTTGTCTGCGGTTTAACTTGTAGAAAAGAACATTGCATTAACAATTGATTTAAAATAAAAATGACTGGAAAGTGGACGTAGAATACTAATTACATGCTTATCATTCCAGGTCTTTGCATACACGAAACGGAAACAAATAATGTCGGATGATAATTGCTTAGATGCATCATCCTATCGAGGTCCCGTAAAATTAGTTCGCTGTCATGGCATGGGTGGAAATCAACAGTGGGAATATGATGATGAAGTAAGTATTGTTTTTGTGACTGGATAATGCGTGACATTCCATTTATTAATGAAACCTAGTGCTCTATTCAATTAGTATGAGGTAATTTTAAAATGTCCAGGAAACAAAATGGAGAACTTATGACGATTTTTTTCTTCTAAAGCTTCTTAATTGTTAGTATCTATTGATGGGAGCCGCCATCACTTATATTTCATATCGTATTTAAATCTATTTGTAATGAATATAAGCCTGATATTTATATTTTATGTCCAAATGAAATAAAATTATTCCAAAAATATAAAACTGCATTTTCTTTCTATCTTGCAAATGTACTCTTCATTGGCTTGGCAACAGTGTGGGCCTTGACCTTCTCGATAATTCTGTTCCATCTTGACCTGTTATTGGCAATAATTCTCCAGTTCTTAGTTTTACAAATGCCAAAAGTTCTTATCTACAGTTAATTCATCTTAGCTTTGATCTTCAAATGCCCTCTTAGTGATGTTAACCTTTACACTACGGCGCTTTTATTCCGCTATCTGAATTTGAGACGACTGTTGTCCCGCCCGTAGTCTAAAGGTTAATTATTATTTCCAATAAGTGTATGGTAAAAAGTTCACATCTCGGTTAGGTTACCTGGAGCCATAGTGACTCAGTGGGTATGCCCACTAAGCTAGAAACCTGTTAGTTGTAGTCAGGGCAGGTTCAATACCTGTCAAGTGCATACCTCCCTGGGTGTATTTCTGTCTTCTGTGTCAGTAAAACTTTCATTTTGCATGTATCTATTACTTGATATTTTGTGTCTGGTGCAGTATGACCAAATATGGCCCTTACACCATAAAACTCCAAAACCAACCAATTAACCAGTTAGGTTACCACCCAGGTTCATAACGTCCACTTCAATTGCATCCCATTCACTTGTTCAAAAGCAATTTGATATTTTTTACCTTTAAACCTTTTTTAAGGTGGCTTAAATTTTCTTTTCTGTGATGATTTCCTTGTTCAAGATTTCACATTGCCTTGTCATCAGACTGCTATAGACTTTCATAAGTTATGACCTCTTCCATTAAGTTTTAGAAGTATCGTTCAGTCTGCTTCTCAACTTTTCGCAAGGGTTATGAGATGCCTATCCTTGCATCATTTTGATTTTTATTTTAAATATAATAAAGAAAACAATAAAATTATGTTCATTTCACTAACGGACATGGCATGGAAATCGGTGTTATTTGTAAATTGGCGAATGGCAACAAACGGATATAAACAGCAATCAATTGCTATGAAATTAATTTACCAAATTTTTGAGCAAAATTTAAATATGTCTATAGATAGGAGCTACATAATGTTACTTGAACTGCTCAGAAGAGCTCTCACCAGGATTCCTATCTCATAGGAAGGTAGGAATTAGGTCAGAGAAAAGAAAATCTGAGGGCAACCCTAAAATATGTTTAGAGGTAAAAAATATCGAATCGCCCTTGAACAAGTGAATGAGATGCAATCGAAGTGAACGTTCAGAAGCTAATTGTGGTAACATGATTTAATTTATATGAACTTTTTGCAGTGCACTTTATTCAAAATAAGAATTAACACCAGAACAGTACATTTAAAAACGTAAACAAAATTCCATTTTATATTTTTGACTTATTTTATTTCATTTGGACATGAAATGTGAATAACGACACTGCTATCAATAGATATTAGCAATTAAGAAAAGTGGGTCTGCTAGTATCTCATTTCATCATTGCTTCTTTAAATTTTCTAATTTAATTTCTCCTCGGTGATTGTGCTAAAAATTAAACCATGTTTTGTAGCATTCTTAATGCTTAATTTACTTTGTCTTATTACTTTTGAATGTTTTTAGGAAAAAACAATAAGGCACGTGAACACTGGGAAGTGTTTGGATAAGCCCGAAGCGAAGGACCCCACTCTGCCTGTGCTAAAGAACTGTGATGGGCGACCTTCCCAAATATGGATAATGAAAGGAAAATTTAAGTGGCAAGTTTCCTAGAGGCTATGTGAAATATTAAAACAATCAAAAACTGAAACAGATGTATAAAAAAAGACTTGGAGAAGATAATGAAGTATTAAGCACTCTATTTTACACAAACTCTTAGTTCCTTTCAAAAAAGTGAACTATGCTAGTACTATTTAGTCCTTTGGATTGTAAAATGCACTGGATTATTTGGAAAAGAACACGATGTGAATTGTATTATTTATGTTTATAGAGTTTTGTAGTTCCTTTTGTTATGTGTTTTGATTGCATTCCTAAAGATAGTTATATATTTATTTTATAGTAATTTATTACATTTTTATGAAATTTACTATGTTTAATTTATGAAAGAGAATTTTTAATGTTCAACATATTTAGAAACCTGTATACCATGCATTCCAGCAGGTGCTTTTCAAGCATGTAAAGTCCAGTTTTCTGTTCATAAATTAAATGGTTGGTGTACTGTCATATGGTGCTGCTTGAGCAAACGTAACAAGGATGAATTGCTAGTTGTGTGATTCATCTTTGTTGCTTCAATGTGCCAACGTAGGCATTGACTAGTTGTGATAACAGTGTCTTGGGTTGTGTACAGAAAGAGAAATGTCAAGCAATGTGTGAAGTGTTTGGTTTTATCAAGGGGAAATGTGATTTAAGGGGAAATTATTTGCTATATGATTCATTCTAAAAATAAAATGTTTTACTTATTTGAAATTTTGTTTTCATTCACACTTTGATGTTTTGATCTCCATGATATGTTTACTAATTATTACTAACACTATGGAATACATCAGGAAGGTATTTTTGGTAAAACACAAAAGTATTATTTTTTATATTGAGAGCCACATTTAATTTTAAATGGCATTAGGAAATATTTAAGCCTCTGAGGGTTTCACATGCATATATCCATAACACAACCTGCAGTCTTCCCTGCTACCCCATTTTGACCTTGAACAATGGATTCTTTTCTATTTAGTAACAGATGTTATTTAGTCATGTGTGTTACGGGGTAAAAGCAATACTGCATTACACGAAAATCTTATGATGCTCAAAAAGTAAAATACGTTGATAAAATAAATAATCCATCTAAAAATATTTCATTCTAAATAATTATTAAAAACATTCATAATAAGAAGCCCAATATCTCCTTATGCTTCAGAAATAATGTCAGGTTGCACATTAGTAAGAGCACACAAGAGCACATTGTCTTTCTCTCATGGAGGCATTTTAATACACTTTGAGGTATTGGATTTAACCTTCTGATGGGGTTCACATTCACACAAATCTGTTCTGCAAACTGCATGATTTCTAACGAATTTGACTTTCTGTGTGACTAATAGTATCTTTCCAAGGTTTCTATCAACCAATAAATGTGATTATTTACTCATTTCGTGTGTCATGGGGAAGCAATACATCGGAAATCTAGTGAGGCTCAGAGGGTTAAAGTTAAATAAAAAAAATTCAATAGCAGTACGAAATACAATCAACAGCTCTTTCTAACGAACCCCTTACAAACTTGTGTCATTTTGTGATCTTTCATCTAATCGCTCCCCGATATCAAAATTCCTTTCCATTTTCCAAAGAAATGCGTTAGAATAGTCTAACTTACCGAATGTAAAACATTTCTTTTGACAAAGTACAAAACAATAGTTCCACACCTGGTAGAAAAATATTGCTTTGCAAAATATCCGCAGCTGGAAAATCTATTGCTTTATGCATGAAACTTTGAAAAAGTGTTTTTTAATATTTCTAAAGCAAAGATATCTGGATATTTTTTAAATATGTCTGTTTTACGTATTAAATTTATTCAATTGCAATTTTGATTGTGATGCTTACTACCATATTAGTTTTAATCATGCGCATAACTTTTAACAAATACTTAATAAAATTTTATATACATAAAACCATACCATATATTAAATATTTTCATTAATTCTCACGAACTTTCCTGATCCTTAGGAGTTCGCAAAACCTAGACTCGGTTACATTTGAAAATTAGATTATTTAGTTCGAAGAGATTAATTCTTACTTTACTTCCGTATTGAGTTTGGATTCTGCCTAACAAACTAATCTGAAATGAGGAATAGTGGCTAAACAAATTATAGCTCTAACTAAAAGGTGGTTAATTGTTTCGGCGCATCGATCGCGACAAGTGTTACAATTGTTCAAGTCAGGCGCCTATTTGAAAGGGATGGGGTGTTCGCAACTTGGATTGAAACGGTACGTTTATCTTCAATTTATTTACATTGTATAGTGTAGCCGAAACTGTTGATTTTACTATCATGTCAAGCCTTGTACTTTTTATATTTCACTTTTTGGCTCAGCGATCCCATCCAAAACAAATTGAGATAGTCCAGCTTTGTCACAGATTATCAAAAGGACAGTCGCGAGTTCGAAACTCTACCCAACCAAAGACCGTGTACATGGGGTCTGGACAACATGCATACTGGTGCATGTTGAATCTCGTAGCCTCAAATATCCTCACGTTGGCGTGATGTGGTAGTTTGGAGATTGGATTGCCAGCTCAGGCGTTGACCTCGTCATCTGATCTTTCCCTTCGGGATTATCCCGGACCTATGCCAATTGTCCTTTGTGTTGCTCTAGAGCAGGCGGTTCCCAACGCGAAAATAATATTAGTAATGGCGGAAAACACCTTAAAAAATAAAAAAGGAAGCGATAGGCTTAAACCTAGTAATTGATCATTCCCCCACCCATCACCAATCATATCACGAGATTACGCATGTGCCCTCCCCTCTTTTGTTTCTTTCGTTTCTAGTAATACTCTAGAAAAATATCGAATCGTCTCAGCTTCCGCCATTGATATTTTTATTTAAAACGTGATTGAAAGCAGGCCATTATTTTAGTGTTCGATTGGACACCATTTGAGTAACATGAATTAATAGGCCTAGCTTCGTTCCTCTTTTATGAGTGCTTAATTTGAAGTGTTTAGCTATTACTTAACTGTCTTCATTTGAGCTTGATTTTAAAAAAACAGCTCCATGAAACAAGCTCAAGGATCGCATTGAAATTCTTGAAGGCCACGTTTGAAAACTTGCCTATCAAGTTGAGAAATTGTTGTGAACTTTCATCATAAGGTTGTGATTGAAAATTACTATAATGCTATTTGTTTTGATGTTAGGCTATTTTAAAAATTTGTAAGATGTAAAATCAAACATTAAAAGCCTATAAGTGTCATCATTTTGAGTAGTTTGATTAATTTGCTATCTAACCTACGAACATTACTACCTAACAAAACACTTTTTTGCGTAGAGTGTAGAAGGATGGGTGAGAAGGGGTACTCTTAAATGAAAGGTTTTATCAAGGGGTACGGGAGAGAAAAAAGGTTTGGACACACTTCTCTAGAGCGACGTAAATTCAAGCTACCTGGGCCCATTGGTGTTTTACTCACTTCCGAACGCAATTTGAGAATGCTAAAGGTAAGTAGTTGGATTAACATCGGCACTGGAGAAACACAATGGGCGGCTGTCTGAGATCAAGCATGAAGGGAAAGATCCGTGGACAACACCGTAATTTTGAAACATGTTCAGTTGAGATCAACACCTGATCTGGCATCCCGCTCTCCAAACTTCCACACCACGCCAACGTGACAAGAATGCTAAAGAACAGTGACTCATTTAATGACGAAACTGGGGTCACTGGTCAACGACTAGACTAGAGCATGCGTTAATACTGTAAAAGAAAGTTGTTTCTAAACAAATCTCAAATTTATAGTTTTTATTGTGCGATTTGTTCTTCACAGACATTTCATCGATGACAAGAGAAGACTGGCAACCTATCGTTACTCTTAAACTTGTGAAACGTTTTCTTTCGGTATTCCACGCTGCTATTCCTCGGACTACGTCGGAAAACTTTAATTTCTTCACTGTCGTAATCTTGCTGGCGACGCCGACCGTATTTATTTTGACGCTTTACAGTTTCCTTTACCTACGAGCAACAAATACAAACACTTATGCTGGTGCTTGGTTGGGTTTTATGGCACATGGGTCATATTTGGCCAAGTTGCCAAACACAAGACAACGTCAAAAGCTGATGAGAATAGGTAATTACTATTTTGTAGTTTTTCTGTTCTATAACTAGGAGCCGCGGTAGTCCAGTTGGTAGAGTCGCGGATTAGAAAGCAGAGGGCTGCGAGTTCGAAACTCGATCCAATCAGACTCAATGTACGTGGGGCTGGTGTGCGTTAAATGTATCGTGACCTCAAATGTACTCACGTTGGAGTGGTGGAAGGTTGGAGAGTGAGTTTGGTTGTTTTCGGGTTTTATGGCGCAAGGGCCATATTTAATCAAGACAGATAACACCATGGAGAAGGATGGAAAAGTGAAGGGCAGGTGAAGATAAAAATGAAAGGGATGGAAAATCACTCGGGTACCTTGGGATTGTGTTGCCCTTACTCACTTAAAGATCTGCCTCTCAGGGCTGGAGAGTGAGGTGCCAGCTCAGATGCTGACCGTGTTTCAAAATTACAAGATGCTGTCCTCGGATCTTTCCCTTCCGGATTGATCCCGGACCGTTGTAAATAACCCGTTGTGTTGCTCCAGTTTGATGTAAATTCAGCTTCCTGCCTACCTGTTCCGTAACTAATTTTTCTCTTGAATTGCTTAATGTTGCTTAGACGTTTGCAATAATTAATTTTAAACGTCTTTGAGTCATTTGCATCAAACTAAAAATTCACTTTAGAAACCCCTTCAATCTAAAAGACATTTGTAAAACTTGTATGTCAGAGTGCCCTTCCTAGACTTGTGAGCGGGCACATCTGATCTCTATCCTTTGTTCGGGGCAATAAGGCATTACTAATTGCCAAAAATGAAACTAAATAAGCGATGAGCATCTCTTATTTAGTTCCTAGACTTGTGAGCGGGCCGTCTTGGGTCGCCGTGGTTTAGTGGGTTTGCCCACTGCGCTAGCAACAGTTATAGGCGGCACAAATTCGATTTTTTCCTGGGTATATTTCTCTTATTATTAAAACATTCCATGTGCGTATGCGTCTCCAATAGCCTGCTGTGTTGCTCCAGTGCGACCAAATATGGCCATAGCGCTATAAAACCCCAACCATCTACTATGGAAGTACGATCTACTGATGGAATTTTTTGAGCGTGTTCGGACTCGACTTGGTTTAGTTGTTTAGATAGGCATTCAGGACAATATACATAAAATAACAAAACTTGTTTTCGTTCTTGTGTACCACCCTTGTAAAATGAAATGTCCCCAAAACCATTAATTACGATTAATCATTAATACACGATTAAAAATAGCTTAAAGTAGTGTGATTTTTATGTTTGTCCTTTATAGTGCTGGTTTTGGTGTTGTGTGGAAGTTTGGAGAGCGGACTACAAGCTCAGGTGTTTTCGTCATCTGACCGTGGTTCAAAATTACGGGACGTTGTCCTTGATCTTTCCCTTAGGGATTGATCCCGGGCCGTCGACAATAGCTCATTGTGTTACTTAAGACGTTAATTAACTACCTACTACCTATCCTTTGCAGTGCATTTTGCCATATAAACTACTTAAAATTTACCACTTTTATTTCCGATATGATCGTAAGCCACGTTCATCGGATAAATTACTTATTGAGCTGGGTTTTTGCTTTTATTGCACATCATCGAAGAAAATAAAAAAATTATTTTTAACATTTCAAAAGTTTGTATTTAATATTTATTTTTCACATGGCAAAAATATCCAAACTTTCAGCTTTAGACTGCAGCTTCTCAACCTGTTAGATCGTCTATCCACTTTATGAATACTATCTATAACATTAATATAGCCCGTTGTGTTACTCCAGTGTGACGTTAATTAACTACCCTTACCTACCTATAATATATTAATTTTATTTGGTGTTTATTCTTGATGGGTTATTCATAAATGTTCTGTCAGCTTTTTTTAACTGCATTCAAAGACAAAAATTATCTCTGCTCAAATTTCTATAATTTTTTATTTATGCATTAGAAAATAATGAAATTAGGGAGACTTCGGGCGATTTTTTTCTTTTGTTTATTATAATTTACTATTTTTTCTTTTATATTTTAAATTTGTGTTAAGTTTTATCACTAAAAGCACATGTGTATATGAACCTATGTATTTGCTAGCCGAATATCGATTTGTCGTTTGGCTACTATTTGTGTAAACAAAGAAAATTATCACCAATAGATACCTACAGCTCTACGACTTAAGCATATCAAAAGTGACAGATCTTTACATTTCATTTCGATAGCCACTATTAAAAAAAAATTTAAGAGAAAACGTTTCACATCATTCGATTTTTTTTTCTAAAATTCATTGAGCAATATTTTTGATACCCTTTAGTAATTGTCTTTTACTTTGTTTTTACTTTCCAAATTAAATTCACATTGAATACAGAAACAGGAAATGGAACTATTTACTCTGCGAACGCCTACAAAAATTTCCTGTGCTGTAATTGCTATCTTAACTTTAGACGAATTACATATCGTTGGCTTAGAGCAGAAACTCATTAACTGACATTTTTTCGAACACACTAAATGCTTATTTTCCTGACGATGTGAAATACCTTTTCATATTGCAGTCTATTCAAAAGATACATAACACTCAAAATACTTTATTTTTTTTACCTAAAAACTAATAGTTGTTCTTTGAACAGATGTATAGCAAAAAATTCAATTTATTAATTAATGAGTTTATGCTCTAAGTCGACGCTATAGAAATGTAGCACTCATGCGACACAACAGATTCTCATCTAAGGTTTCTGACGCTATCAATTAAAGTAAAACGTTTTAAGGTGTTTTTATTGCTTCAGAATATTTTCCCAATTTCTGAGCTTTTAAATGATACCAAGATGTAAATATTCGGAATATTTTTCTAGTTACAAGGGTACGTTGGTACTGTCACTACTACAAACATATTTCCAAAACGTGAAACTCAATTTCTGAAGTACTGTGTTTTTGCAATACGATGCTTTGGTCAAACAGTTAACTCAACGATGAATTTATCTATTATAATTATTTTTGTATCATTATAATCTATGTAATGCAGTGGATATCCTGAACCTCAATCAGAATTTTTAGATAAGAAATTAATTTTTAAATGTTAAAATTCCTGAAAAAATCTTGATTTTTTTTTTAGTCTTCCTTGGTGAAAATTGTATTCCCCCTAGCAACTTGATGGAGGGTCAAAACACGAAGAATAATATTAGGAATAATTTCCAACAGGAATTCTTTCTGAACAAATTAGAATTTGATATATCTGTTCAAAAAACATGCTAATTAGATAATTATATTTAAATTAGATAATTAATAATTTCCTTAATCTGATTTTTCTCACTGAAAGGATTTTAAGCACATAAGCCAATAACTTGTTGGGAAAAAAATGAATTTTTAAAGACAATATTACGAAGCAAATCTTCTAGTGTACCTTGAGTGAATTTAAATGAATGGCAATCACGGCAGACGTGTTCGATAAAACCATATAATTTTTATAATTAAACGTTTGAGAGCCACGTCCAGAAATATGCAGATTTATCCCATAAGGGTACACAAACCTGAGCTTCATCCCGGTGCTTTCGGAAATAATCGACTTCAAGCACGTCAGGATACAAAGCATATTCTCTAATGATATCGTATAGTTCGTCTTCATTCTGGGCAATACGCCACATTAATAGGAACTGAAAAAAAATCCAAATTTTTATGTTCACACACGTATATTTGGCATTCATTGTTACACAAATACTATAAATCAGTAGATAAGTAGGTAGTTGAATATACGTCACACTGGAGGGGCTATTGGCGACGGTGTCCGGGATCAATCCCGAAGGGAAAGATCCGAAGACAACATCTCGTAATTTTGAACCACTATCAGATCTGAGCTTTCATCCCACTCTCCAAACTTCCACGTTAACGTGAGGACATTTCAGGTCACGACAGATTTTATCTACACCAGCCCCCACGTACACAACGCTCTTTGGCTAGCTCAAGTTTCCTACTTTGGGTTGTACTTCCTGTTCCTATTTGTTAATCCGCGACTCTACCAACTAGGCTACCGCGGCTCATTTTCTGGTGGTAATTTTAGTTTTCGAAATACCAAATTGGGTTCTAATACATAAAAAATGGGAAGAATTGAATCAATGAATAATTACTTCGGAATATCTGAATTTCAGCTAATCAATTTTGCTGTTATAAATGTATGATTGGTTGGGGTTTTTATGGCGCAAGGGCCAGAAATGATTCTTTTTCAAGCAAATGGACATACAACACAAGGAAAGTCTTACTGACACAGAAAAGTAGATAGTCATAAATATCGAACCTGTACCACCTACAGCTGCTAGACTGGTAGTGAGGTGGGCAAACCCATTGAGCCATGGGAGTCCCTGATAAATGTACGAGTTGCCTGTTATTTTTATTTTGAATCATTGGGATGAGTAAATGTAGCTATTTTTAGACTTGTGCGCTTAATTTCAAATCTGCCGTAACCAATTCGGTATTGTAGTCCACATATTACATGGACTGGTTTTGCCTCTTGAAACTCCATTAAAGGAAAAATTCTTTCTTGTAACCACGGATTCACTTTGAAATGTTTAATGAACATTTTTGAATCCGTGGCTAAAAGAAACTTTTACCCTACAACTTAGTTACATCTATATTTGCTTAGAGAATCCTAGGTAAGATTGTATTAGTGAAGAAATTTAAAGCTAGGTAGTAGCCGATAACGGAAAATTTCAAGTTGCATGGAGGAATAATGTGTGCATGATAGCGGACCAAATAGTTATTGAGGTCTCATGGTGTCAAATGTCTCATGGTCATGGTTTTGGCGTGATCCGATGACCTCATGAAATACCTTTCGAAGAAAATTAGTTGAAATATGATGGTAGAAAGGACTTACTTCTGGAAAGCTCAGTCTGCCATCACCGTCTCTGTCGGCTTTGTCCAGCAACCTCTGGCAATATTCGTCGTCCACTCGTACTCCAAGGAAGTTGAGTAAAGTCCTCAGTTCGAAGATATCCAGAAGGCCGTTGCCCTCGAAATCAAATCTGCAGAAGACAAAAGCGAGGAATGAGGTGAGATTTCGAGTTGATTGTAGCAGTGAGTAAAACATTTTTACCCGTATTCGTTTTAGTTTGTCTAGCTGTGCATTTTTTTTATCATGCGTTATTTTTTCATCTTTATTATGAATTTTTTAACCCTCCGACATAACCCTCCATACATGCTCATTTCACCACGCAATCTCCCATTTTTCCTACCTCGTTATCTGACCGTGGTTCAAAATTACGTGGTGTTGTCCTCGTATCTTTCCCTTCGGGGTTGATACCAGACCGTCGCCAATAGCCCGATGTATTGCTCTAGTGCGGCCTTAATTAAATACCTACCCATTTTCCCTACGTGATTTCTAACGAGTTTTAAACGTCTTGACCAATAGAATCCTTTCAAGGATTCTTTCACATAGTATGGCTACTTAGTCATACTGTGCGTTATAGGGTAAAAGCAATAGTACATTACTCGGAAATTTCGTGACGCTCATGTGGTAATATTATATAGTACACTCACTGTGTGCCAAAAGTTAAGCACGAAGCTGTAAAATGCGAAAAAATCGACAAGTACAGCTTTGATTGACACGACATGCGGCAGGAAAGTAGCAAATGTGCTTATGCATCAAACAAAACAAAGAATTACATACAAAGGTAAAAACAATATTGAATTTTCATAAATATAAGATGAAGTCATATTGGAGGCATTAACAAAAGGATGTTTAAATCCAAAACAAACAAAACCGACATTAATAGGGTATGTGATCATCTCTCATCCTCATACAAAGTCTACAGCTTGTGACCATGCTTTCCATGAGATGACAAACCACCCCAGATTCAAGTAATCGCCATTCCTCCTGTAGAGCAGTGACTGGGGGTGGGAAACGTGCAGACACAGCACGGCCGAGGGCATCCCAAAGATTTTCAATGGGATTAAGGTCGGGCGAGTACGCCGGCCAATCCATACGCGCAATCCCCTCACTCTCCGGATAGTTGTCGACGATGTTGGCTCGATGGGGACGCGCATTATCATCCATTAAAACGAAAGCAGGACCAACTGCTGCAGCGTACAATCTCACAGTGGGTTCTAGGACTTCATCCCGATACCGGACAGCCGTCATAGAACCCCGTCTATAGATAAGCAGGTCGGTGCGATATCCCAAGGAAATCCCTGCCCACACCATGATGCTTCCACCTCGGAATGCATCATGCTCGATGATGTTCTGGGGCCGATTGCGTGTGTCTTGTTCTCTCAAGAAACTTACACGCTTGTCATCTGGCTCCAGGGCAAATCTCGACTCATCCGTGAACATAACGTTGACCCAATCAGACACAGTCCAATTCACATGCTGCCGACACCACTTTAATCGTGCCCCTCTGGATTGGACGGATAGAGGAACACAAACTCGTGGTACCCGGGCGTACAGTCCATTCATGTGTAGCCTTCGGCGAACAATAGTGGTAGATATCGTCTCACCAATGAACGCTGCAATCATAGATGTCACACGTGTGGAGGTCGCTCTTCGATTCCGCTTGGCTAAAACAGCAATATAGCGATCTTCCGCGGGGGTCGTAACCCTTGGGCGACCGGCCACAGGTCTTCGGACAACTGTTTGGCTTGTTTGGAATTGTTTTCATAATCGTGAAATGACGGAATGACGAATGCCGAAGAAAAGAGCAACATCTGTGATTGATTGTCCTGCTTCAAGGCGTCCCACAGAACGCCAGCGCTCACTGTCTGCTATTCGTCTTCTGGAAGTCATAGAAACACGTCTGTCTTGAAAACTAATCGTACGAAAGTTCTAAACACTTTTTATCAGCACTTACTCCTCTAACCTAACAGAAACTCCTCTAACCCTTCACAATGCTGGCTTCTTATACGACTGCCTTTTTTGCGTATTTCTCGACACGAAACCGTGATTGGCTGTTACAGAACATATTTGCATGCTTCCATCTACCTCTGCAGCGAAATGCAGCCTCTTAAATTCAGATTGACTTCCGGAAATTAACATTTTCCTCTCCGTGCTAAACTTTTGGCAGTGAGTGTATATGCGAATTTTTCGAAAATGAGATTTTAAAAGAATAATGGTTAGGTTTTTTAACTTATGTCACATTGGAGCAACAGGACGGGACATTGGCGACGGTCCGGGATCAATCCCAAAGGGGAAGGTCCGAGGACAATCCCTCGTAATTTTGAACCACGGTCAGATGACGAGGTCAACACCTAAGCTGACACCAGACTCTCCAAATTTCCAAAACATGCCAACGTGAGGACATTTGAGGCCACGATATATTTAACATGCACCCCCCATACACGACTTCTGTAGTATTAGATATCGATTCCTAGTTATTTCCCAAGAAAGCCACTAGATGGTGTTGCGGGTCGGGATCTAATATGAAATTGCATCCCCGGATGTTGAGCTTACCGAAGGCATTGTCTGAAGCTTTATTTACGTGGAGGAATAGCGTTGCAAATCTGTCTTGTAACTAAACATCGCAATTCTAATTGCAAAATTCAATGTAATTAGAATTAGAATTTATTTTTCCTCTCCTAGAATTCCGTCCAGGAAATTAGAGTTCTAAATCCGCTTTCAGCCGTTAGTTACTAATTACCCTTCATCTCTAGCACATTGATTCAGCATCAGTCCAGGCTGAAGTACTCACGCGTTTCGACATGTTTTTCTATACAGAAACGGAGTACGAATGCACATGTCGGATGTTATGAAGCCTGTCTTAAGGGTCGTTTACATTCGTACGTCAATCGGAATAAGTTCTTATCTGGATCAGTCGAACCAATGAGCATCGAGAACGATTGACAAGTTTAATCATTCCTGTTCTCATCGTTAGGAAGGTTAGTCGGATTGGATTCTAATGCGGAGAGAGGATTCGGATTGATCAAGTGTAAATGAGCCATTATCAATGTCAATGTTGTCAATGAGCTTATCTAAAAAGTCCACGAATCGATTAAGGTGTGTTCCCTCTTTATGCGTAACTCTGGTATAGTGCGGCTCCTTTAAGAAGGCAGTTGAGTCACGTGGTTTTGAACAAGTTCATTAGTTTAATTATTGGACTGGTGGTAACGTAAACAAATCCCTTCCACAATTGGCGTCTTTAGGAGGATTCTGATTAACTTTATCATTCACTGACGGAAGTGATAACATTGATAACAAGTTGGCACGGTGATCGCTATTCATGCTTTTACTCATGACAGTCTTCTAACACGCTTTCCCACCTATTCAGAAATCTCCTGACCCAGGGTCGACTGTCTGCTCCCGGAAGCCGCACGAAACATTCCATATTCAAATTGGAACGAACTCTATCCTAGATTATGGAACGCAGCAAGGTGAAAATCGTATGTTTTCGTGAGTGGTTGACAAATTTCCTATTGCATCGAATGAATTGTCCTGAGAAATGATTTCTCGCCAACCGCTAGCTTTCCAACCTTGAGTCGCCAAAGCATAACCCATTTTTTATTTCATTTGCCGTCCGCAAAGCATCAATGAAGTGAAGCTTACGGAAGAATACGAACATCGAATTAATTTTTTTAAAAATGGCTTATGCTTTGGCGTCTCAAGATTGGCAAGCTAGCGGTTGGCGAGAAATCATTGCCCAGGATAATTCATTCGATACAATAGGAAACTCCTCAACCACTCACGAAGCCAGATGATTTTCACCTTTGTGCCTTCCACGAGCTAGTGACTTCTATAGTTGCCCATACCTTTGAAACCAGCTTTCTAAGAGTCCGTACTTGTGATCAGTACGAAGCTGTCTTAGCCTTCTAGGCGATGAAAGTGATGCATAAGAATCTTCGCTGTTGTCCAATAAACTTTCTATGGATCGACCACAGACGCAGGTCCTGAATTCCAGTTCCCGACGAGTCGGCGATGGACTGTACCTCCTGGGTTTGCGAGAGGTGACCGTCACTTTGCTCTTGACCTTAACTTCCTGCTCTGGACAGACGCATGTCTTGCAGTGCGGGCGTTTGGTCCTGCCGAAATAAAATTTCTCCGATTCGTCCACGAAGTCGTCCATTCTAAGATCTAAATGAAGGAAACTACATAAATGTTGCAGCACAGCTGGACATGTTTCCATAGAGAGAAATGAAAACTAAAATAATTTATTAATTCAAAATAAATGCAAACCTAAATATACCCAACAAAAAATAAATAAATCGAGAAATTAACCCAAAATGATGAAAGCTATAGTTAAAAATCTGAATATGCTATATGACCACAAAAATTGGATTGAAGCTTTTACAAGCTACTAGAATCTGCAAACTACCTGTTCGCCAAGCAAGGCCCCTACATAGATAGGGGAATAAATGGTACCATTGTACTGGGCCAGAAGTTAAGAAGAGTCCCAGGAAATGTAGTTTTTGTACTGTAGAGTCCGTAGAGTACTGTTTGTCCATTTTCATAGTTGAAAAAGTTAAATCTTTGTGATAATAAAACAGTCAAATCAAATTTGTGGACAATGCTTGCGATTTGCTTTTTGATGATTTCTTTTATCTTACAAATCGCATTTTTGCCGTGTGTCCAATTTGTACATACTCAGCTGAGATTTTAATCATTTCAATTTGCCATATAAACTACCCATCAGTCAAATTTCCAGACAATCCAACTCTTTTTTGGAGCTGCTTTTCAATTAACATAGCAGTGTAATTCATAATGGTAAATGGTTAATATTGATATATGCATCTAAACAGTTTATTGTATAGCTAATGATAGAGAACAGTATACGAGGAGCGCAAGCAGGCCCGAAACGTCATGGGTTGGTTAGGTTTTGGGAGGCAAGGGACCATATTTGGCCAAACTGTGCCAAACACAATACAACCACAGTCTAGCAATGGACATGCAAACACAAAGAAAGTTTTATTCACACAGAAGAAATATACCCAAGGGTAAGTTACAGCAATTGAACCCTTGTCTCTATTCCCTACAACTCGCAGTGTAAAGGGAAAGAGACAAAATTTTC
Source organism: Meta bourneti (assembly GCA_933210815.1). Taxonomy (NCBI): domain Eukaryota; kingdom Metazoa; phylum Arthropoda; class Arachnida; order Araneae; family Tetragnathidae; genus Meta; species Meta bourneti. Next base: position 34,764,842 of record OW119927.1, on the reverse strand, counting down.
AAAATGGTTCACCCTTGTGGTTGTCTCCACAAGGTATCTCGTAATTGGCAAGACTGATATATACTACACTACTGATTGTGAAAATTGCAACACCATGAAGGAATCATGCAAATGAAACGAAACTTGCAGGAAATGCAAAACAGGTTAGGATATGCAAATGATTAGAATTATAAAACGATCAAGCATGTGTGGGCCGAGAAACACCCTCTAAACATCCAAGTGAGCCGTGTATAAAAAAGCACTGTAAAGGTGCGTTAAAATGTGTGTATCATCTTTTGACTGCTGTAAATGATTGATTAGAAGTCAATATGCCTCGCCAAAAACGCAGAGTGCCATACGAGAAACTAACGGAGTTCGAACGGGGCCGCATGATCGGCCTCCGTGAGGGTGGACTATCGTATCGTGAAATCGCTACTCGCACGATACGTAATGTCAAAACAGTGATGCGTGTGTGGGAGAGATGGACCATGGAGAACCAGACAAGTCGAAACCCCGGCAGTAGGCCACGCAATATGACGTCACCACGGGACGACAGGCACCTCATCCGCATGGCGGTGACGGACCGTACAGCGTCCTCTCGTGCGTTGGCACAACATTGGAGCACGTCTGCAGGTGTGTCATTGTCTGCTCCCACGATTCGTCGACGTCTGCTGCGCCATGGGCTACGTGCAAGGATTCCCCTGCGCAGGATTGATTCCCTTGACGCTGAACCACCGACGCCTCCGGCTATACAATGGGCTCACCAACACAGCCAATGGCGTGCCGATTGGCAACAAGTCGTCTTCTCAGATGAGTCCCTCTACAATCTGGACTATAACGATGGACGCGTACTCGTCAGACGCTACAGAGGTGAACGCCTTCTCCCGGAGTGTCTTATTCGGCGTCATACTGGACGAACGCCTAACGTTATGGTCTGGGGCGCTATTGGATATCATGGGCCTACTCCAAATTGTGGGGACCCTGAACAGCGGGCGCTCCATCAGGGAAGTTGTGAAGCCCGAGGTCCTACCCCTCCTGCAACGCATTCCCGGAGATGTATGTCAGCAAGACAATGCTCGTCCACATGTTGCTCGGAATGTACAAGCCTTCTTCAGTGCACGACAGGTTCCGCTTCTCCCATGGCCTGCACGTTCCCCGGATATGTCGCCCATTGAGCGTGTCTGGGATTACATCGGACGGCGACTCGCTCGTACCGCTCGTCGAGCAGAGAGTACGGCTGAACTTTGGCATCAGATAGAGGCCATCTGGAATGCCATTCCTCAGCATGACATTATTCAGAATCTGTATGATTCGATGCCCCGACGTGTACATGCTCTCATCGCTACGCGTGGCGGCTGCACAAGATATTGATTTTAGGTATTATTTTTATTTTATTGCTCTGTAAAGTTGATCGTTTATTTAAACCACTATAAGTAATACGTGGAATAAATTTCATTAATTTCTGATGATTCTTTCATAGTGTTACAATTTTCACAAACAGTAGCGTATAAATAGACTGGCAAGATATTTCGTCATTAGAAGAAAACTGGCCAGCTCATGATCTCGTCATCAAAAAATCATCAGCATCTTGATGACGAGTATCGTGTCATTAGCAAAATTGGTCAGGTCTTGATGGACGAGATATCTCGTCGAAACCACTTGGAGGGTTAAACAGTGAATTCTTCATAAACACAATGAATATTTCATAAGGGACTTGTCATCTCAGCCTAGAATCAGGGTCCTAACCTGATATCCAGGTCAGGGTGCAAATATTTGGCGCTAGAGCCAAATAATTACAAACGACCGGAAATAGTGAATTTAAATTTTTTGTGCAAAATCCAACATCTCTTGACCATCTAATGCAAAGACATCGCAAAAGAGATTGACGGTGTCTCTAAGATCGTAAAGTATGAAATATGACTCTTGCATACCTTGTAGTTCGAAAAGGAAATAACCTCCAGACTTACAGATTTTTATCTCTACATACTCGTGTACCCAGAAAAGTGTTTCGTGGTATATAATTGGATGTACAACGAAGTGTGAATCTTAATGAGGAGTCACTATCAATCAGGGCTTTTCAACAGCAAACTGAATTCCAAAAGGACAGGTTGGTTGATAGTTTATTTGGGTTTAATGACGTTAAGTTCAACAATGGACAAACTGTCTAAAGGATAGAAGGTTACAAACATACAGCTTGATTTTTACGATGCTTGTTTTCTTTCCACATAGAATAGAAATCTGTGAACTTCAGTCAGAAAAACTTTTAGGGGGTCCCTGGGGACCCAAGTCTCCCCCCCCCCAAAAAAAAATGTAGTATTACTTCCTTATTTTTATATATCTTTATAAATTAAATATTATAATTTTATAGAGAATTTTTAATATTCCTAAAACAATGATAAATTTAACAGTTTATTAAATTAATTATTCCCTGGCAAATATGAAAGCATGAAGATTGTGGATTTGTTTCCTCTCATTCACATAACTGTCTTGCATGCCTCATGTCTACATGTCTCAGAAAATGTAGATATGCAAATATGCGACTGACAAGTTTCAGAAATGATACGTGCTGTAAAAGTGACGGAAAGGTAAAAAAGTTTATTTCGAGAGGGGGGGGGTATTTCAATTAACGTCACACTGGAGCAACACAACGGGCTATTGGTGACGGTCCGGGATCAATCCCAAAGGGAAAGATCCGAGGACAACACCACGTAATTTTGAACCATGGTCAGATGACGAGGCAACACCTGAGCTGGCACCCCACTCTCCAAACTTCCACACCACGCCAACGTGAGGACATTTGAGGCCACGACAGATTTAACGTGCACCAGCCCCCTTTGTACACGACGGTGTTTGGCTGGATTCGAACTCGCAACCCTTCGGTTGCTAGTTCGTTACTCTTCCAACCGGGCCACCGCGGCCCTTATTTCGAGAGAAATAAGATTTGAATATTTTCAATCTTATTCAAGTATATGCAATAAAATACTTATTTTTTGCGAAAAGGAAACATCAGAACAATATCTCTGGGAAAATTCCTCCCGCCTGTAGCTGGTACCAGAGAAACATGTAGGTAGGTAGTTAATTAAGGTCACACTGGAGAAACACAACGGGCTATTGGCGACGGTTCGGGTTCAATCCCGAAGGGAAGGTTTCAAAGACAACGCCTTGTAATTTTGAGCCACAGTCAGATGAGGAGAACAACACTTGAGCTTGCACCCCATTCCTCAAACTTCAACACCTCGTCAACGTGAGAACATTTGAGACAACGACAGATTTAACGAGCACCAGCCCCCGTGTACACGACGGTGTTTGGCTGGACCTAGTAAAACATCCAAGAGGTGCCCTCTAAATTCGAGTGTGAGAGGTCAGCCGACTGGTATCCCTCGACTGGCCAGTGGACATCTGATATCAATTTCATTTGATCATGGTTTAACCCTCCTGATGGTTGTTTTGACGTAGTATCTTGTTATTAGCAAAACCATTAGCAGATCTTCCAATCATTTCTTCCAATGGACGAGATATCTCGTCATTGGAAGAAAACTGACCAGATCTTGATCTCGTCATCATCAAAAAATCAGCAATATGTTGATGAAGAAATATCTAGCAAAACTGGTCGGATCTGGATGAACTGGATACCTAGTCGAAACCACTTGAAGGGTTAAAGGTTGTTTTCCCGATGAGTCAGAAATGCAATATGGAGCAAGCTTCTTGCTGACAACGGAGGATGTGCATTTTAGTCCTATTGGGCTTTTTGAAGGTTCATGAACTCACGACCTTGGTCTGGCTGGACCGCGCACATGATTAATATTTTTCTAATCACTTTAGGCGAAAACCTGAAAATATAATTTCCCTAGATAGTATTGGTCTTTTCCATCAGTACTTTCGATCTCTTTACGGTCAGTTTAAATTTTCGTTCGTAAAAAGAAATAGTTCGTACGAAGAAATAGTTAAAAGAAACATGCAACATGGGATAAACGTGGAAATAAAATATTTATAAAAGTACCTGTATTGAGATATTCTATGATTAAAATTTATAATTATTTTGCGAATTAATTGAACTGATCTAGAACTTTATATTGATCAGGAATTGTTTATTTATCTATTTTAGTTGCATTTGGGGCTATTATTTTCACTGTTGGCCTTAATCAGTTTTTGTTTCATTTTGTGTTAAATTTTTCGAGAGAAACTTAGTCTTCAGCGAAGTTGGTCCACATTCTGTGCATTGGCAACTCCAACTTACCTTTAAAGACTATTTTTTATGAGGTGTTGTATTACCATGGCCAAAGAAAACTGAGTTTTCGTCGGCCACGAAATCAGTTTCCATTGGCCGTGGGTTTTATGACGCAAAGTCTACAGGACAAACTGCGTCAGTTGGAAAAAAAGACAGGAAAACGTCCAGTTGCCAACCAAACAGGTTATACAAACTAATAATCCTATAAAGCAGTATTCAACACAGTTGCACATAAGCACGTGAATGTAAAATTCGGCAAAACGAGAAATGAATAAAGCTATGTGAGACGTTTACTACATAGACGTGATATAGGTGGAGATGTCAAATCCGGGGCACTTGCGATTTATCGCCAAACATGGTAACCTTGGTGTTTTGATTCAGCTTTATGGCAACCCTATGCAAAAGTTTTTTCACGAAGGAAAGTGCGCGTTTTTTTTAACGAGATTGCGATGGTGTCCAAAGCCATACTGGCTTTGGACGCCATCTTGATTTGGCGACAAACATGCCCCGGATTCGACATCTTTACCGTAATATATGTATAAGTAAACTGAGCATTGCTATTGAGAAGATCTTCAAAAGGTGTGACCACAACATGTCGACAAGTAGTCACGTGACTGCTCTGTGAAAAATTATTTTGGTTAGCCGATTTGGTATCTTCTCGCCTCGTTTGGCGATATAACATCTTAAGACAGGGAAGGTGTGTGAATCCGAATTTCTATAACGTGGCGACAAAAGAGGTGGAATCGCCAGTCTACTGCTATCAAATGATCAATCAGTGGCCCAATCAAATGATGAATCAATGGATGGGCGTCTTCTCCCATCTGGACCAATCAGTTCATGAATGTTAGGTTCCACCCAGAAGACATGATCCTGGGCTCATAAAAAGGTTACCATTTCTCACTCTACTTTTATATTTTCTTTATGGTTTTCTATACAGCAAATGTAGATGGTGTGTTTTGTGGTAGAACGTGCTTCTTGTTCGGTTTGGTATAAGGTAACCGAAAATAAAATTCTCCTCTTCCGATGATTTGTGTACACAGAAAATCCCTCTCATATTTTCAGATTAACCTTTCTGCAATTGATGTTGAGTTTTTCAGATGATCGCCCCAGACTTTGCATTTTCAGCTTTCCATGATCTTTTACGGAATTTTGCCACCGCTACAAAATTCACCTTATAATATAGTAGTATATATAGCAGAGAAACCTATCTCCATCATGGAGTACTTTTAGGTAGACGAAATTGCATTGTCTTCAACACATCTTGCTGAATTGGTGACTGAAGGCCCTGATAATGAACACGCGCACTTTCAAAAACAAACATGATGGTGCTCCTGACAAATAACTAGATGGCGCTCGCAACAATCGGTACGCACTTCGATGGATGGCCCACGATGAGCAGTTGAATTGCCAATGCGATTACAATCACTTTTGAGAATTGTCTGAAGCCCTGTGATAACAGCCAATGTTTCTTATCCTATCACAACTTCACTCTTCGTTGCCGATCAGCCTTCTCTTCACCAAGCGCCTCACACTCGGTTGCTAAAGGCAACGCAGGACACTCCATGGTCTCAATTATCAATTGCTTGACCACGCATATAAAAGTACACCCGTGGATATTTACAGTTCGCACGTAACTGGCAATCACGCACCTTCTGTTAGCATCAATCGAATTCAGTCACTGCTATATTCTGGCGAACTCAGCCAGAGGCGTAGCTAAACTTTTTAGGACCTGGGGCAAATGTGACTGATGCCGCCCTCAGACTAAAGCAAATTCTATTGAACCGTATTAAAAATGATGATAAAGTATGATGATGTAAATAATTAAGATGAAGTATACTAATTCATCTCACATTAATTTTATTAAGAAATTGTCATTAGCAATGCTAATTTCTGATAGCAATCAATTAATGACAACGCATAAAAACAATAAAAAACCGGGGTTTATTAATGGATTCCTGTTAGGGATTCTGTAACGAAGTAAAAGCATCCCTGACTTGTTTTGTGCTTCTCTAGACGCTTGTGAGAAAATAACTTCACTGTTTTGTCTCTTCTCTGAATAGTAGTGGGAAGGCGATTGCAATTAATTTTAGGCGTTGTATTCCAAAAATGGAATGCTTGAAAGCATTCATTCTCACACATAACTGGAAAATATTTCAGAAACAATGGCAAAATTGTGTTTAAAACTACACTGCTGGCCACCCAAATTGCAACACCAAGAAAGACAAGAGATATCACAACAAAATTTATTTTGTAGATAACATGTTGACCAAGTATCAAATGATTAAATTTATAGACTTCTGTGAAGTGTGGTTCCTGCCAAAATCAGTAGCCAGAGTAGCCGCCATTGTTGGAGATCACCGCTGCCACACGCCTCGGCATTGATTCAAAGAGACTTTGGATGTGTTCTTGGGGTACAGCAGACCAAGCAGCTTCCACACGTTGCCAAAGTTGATCTGGTGTGGCAGCTGGGGATGTATTCTGGGTCAATCGTTGAGCAACCATGGACCACATGTTTTCTATCGGCGAAAGATCCGGAGAGCGAGCTGGCCAGGGAAGCAATTCAATCTGGCGATTGACGAAGAACCCTTGGACAATGCGTGCCACGTGTGGTCGCGCATTATCCTGTTGAAATATGGCTGTGGGCAAGCCCTGAAGGTAAGGAAGGACAACTGGCTCCAACACCTCGGAGATGTAGCGCTGGCTGTTTAAAGTACCGGCAATGCGTACTAGAGGAGTGCGAGAGTGATATCCAATACCGCCCCATACCATAATACCCGGTGCAGGACCAGTGTGGCGGTGCATAACGCAGCTGTTCAGCATCCTCTCTCCACGGTGTCTCCAGACTCGAATCCGACCATCGTGGTGTTGCAGACAGAAGCGTGACTCGTCAGTAAAGACGATTGCATTCCATTCTGCCGTCCACATCCTTCTTTCATCGCACCATTGGCGGCGGAAACGTCTGTGGTTCTGCGTCAAGGGTAGACGAAGCAATGGACGTCTTGCGGACAGACCACTCTGCTGTAAACGGCGTCGAATGGTACGCGCAAACACTGAATGATGCGGTACAGACTGAATGTGCTGTGCTATGGTTCGTGATGTGGCTGAGCGATCCGTCACTGCCATACGCACAATATGCCTGTCATGACGTGAAGTGGTGCACTGAGGTGGATGCGATCGAACACGTCGGTCCGTCGTACCCTCCTGCATCCAACGATCACATATCCGCATTACAGTTGTTTGGTTTCGTCCAACACGACTACCGATTTCCCTGAAAGATAATCCACAATCTCGGTAGACCACTATCCTTCCTCTGTCGAACTCGGATACTTGATCAAAAGATGATCGCTGTTTTCTACGAGGCATAATTGATCGTTTTTTTGAAAAAGCCACAAGAAAAACACAATTGCCGTACTTGAAATCGTCGAAATCTCCAAGCCTTAAATAGCGCTTTGAAGTGGCGCCACAGGCGCGCGTGATGTGCGTCTGCGCTGAAATTCTAATCATTTGCATATCTCACCTCCGCTAATGCATGTTGTAAATTTCATATTATTTGCATGCTTCCTTCAGGGTGTTGCATTTACGGTGGCCAGCAGTGTATGAAGTATTTTCCCGAAAGAAAAACACAATCTTTGAAAAATATTTCTGATATGCCTCCCCTGCGGTCATAGGGGATATATTTATCAGATATATTTATTAGCTATACCTCTTTCTTAGTTATGCCATTTACTTAGTTATGCCACTTTGAAGACCATGTATGCACTTAGACACCACAACAAAAATTAACTTCCAATACAGCAGCACCACCATGAAATACTTTTTGGTACAAAGTTGCTGAAATGTCTTGGTAAATCTGAACACTTTAAAAACAAAATTTATAAAAAAATATATATTAATGGTTGGATTGCTTAATTTTTTTCAATGATTTCTTTAAGATAGTTTTTCGCTGCTCGTTTTCTGTAAATTACTGAAGTCGTACAGAATTTTGCGGATCTGGGTTCATCTTTACAATGTTTATCAAAATAGAAGTTTTATTGAAAAACAGAAAATTGAATAAGGATCATTTGAACGAATGTTATTTAACGAGAAAGGGGAATGAAAAAGAATTCGAAATTTTTGTTGTTAAGAATCCCAAATAAATGCTGGGCTCCGTCTGAAGAAATTTTAATCCGCTTAAATTTTGCAGTTCCGTTCATCACACATAAATACATGTTTGAAGATATCAAAGCCCTCGAAGTGCAGACAGTAGCATGCCAGAAAAAATTCTGGCTTTTGTTCTTTCGATCATTTCGAAAACAAAAGCTTGTCTGAAATTCTCAAACTTCGCAGTTGTTAGTTCAAAAAATACCATCAATGTGACAAAGTGGTTGTCGACTCCCATGTTTAACTAGGGTACATGCATGTTAAATCTGTTGTCCCATCCATTTCGACGGTGGGTGGAGCACGATTTCACATCGGTGCTACTGTGAGTCTCTATCATAATTGGGTTCGCGCGCACAAGATTTGCAAGAGTTGAAAAGGTTGTTTCAACTTTGCAACATTACAGACTGTGCAAAACTAATTTGCTTAACAACTAAAAATTCCTTTTCGCCATTTCTGACAACCGACATCAGTGACAAGTAAAATATTAGGATGTTCTGGTATTTTACTTGTCACAGATACGGACTGTTTTTTTCGAAGAAACCCAGGAATGCTATCACGTACTCCTCACGATTAATTTGCCGGTTCCCAGGATTTCTAGCGAAAAAAACGACACATAAGAAGCGCGTATTGCAAATTTATTTGATGAGATCATATTTGGGGAAGGGATGAAGTATTGCCCATCTATTACGAAAATTGTAACTTTTTTTTATTTAGGTGAAATTAGCACATTTACTATAAGAAATCCTCTTGACACGTGTCCTCGGTAGTATAGTGGTCAGTATCCCCGCCTGTCACGCGGGAGACCGGGGTTCGATTCCCCGCCGGGGAGGATTTTTTTTTCTCTAGTTGAAATAATGGTTTGTTTGATTAATTCTAAAAGTATTTTTAAACTCGTACCCAAAAGTCGAAATGTTTTTTTCTTGTAAAATCACAAACTTCAAAACGTATCACTGGTTTCATTTGTAATTTAAACAATAATGCATATTGAATTGAAACAAAAATAATTTGTTTATTTGCTCTTGAAGGATAAAAAAGATTACATGCGATAAACTAAAGTACCCTCGAATGGGCTAACACCAACTTCCATCAATTATCCTGTTCATTTTAACATGAAATAGGTTTAAGTAAGCTTGAAATTAAATATTCATGTGAATGTTTCTCATCATGTTCGTATATCTGGATTTTTATTAGAACAGTATATAGTTGCAACGGGAATTGAGATATCGTGTTCGGTATAACTACTGTTTTACTTGATAAAGTTTAACTTTTCTGCTACAGTTATCAACTTTACCTACTTGACCATACATAATATATTACTTTTATTTGTGGAACTCAAGACTGAAAATAGAGCCTTATATTTCACAAGATAAGCACGAACTAGGTTTATAACGACATAATATTTCAATGCATCAAAATTTTCATTCAGGTCAATATATTATACAAAACAAAATTTTTGTGAACGATCGATAGAAAATATTAAGGTTATATTATTTGAATGAAATGACAATACATTGCGAATAAAATTATTTAGAAATGAAAAAAAAATGAATTAAGAAAATAATTATATATTTTCCTGCTCAAATAAAATATCTATAAATTTCGTATAGAATATTGATAATAAAATAGAGGATCCCAATTCCTAAAGAATTCGAAATTCGGAGTGCTCAGTATTAACTGGTAGGATTTATAATTCGAAAGGTTACTAAGATTTAAACAACCCAGTAATAGCAATATAAAATAAAATCCAGATATGAAGAATCTGAAATTATAACTTTTGTTTTGAATAAATTATAATTATAACTGTGTGTATTATACTTAAAAATTTGTATTTATTCATAAAATGAAATTTATTTTTAAGTGAATATTGAGATAGTTACTCGACCGTCTCTGTATTTTCATGCAAGATTCCAAAACCATTCAGAAACGTTGGCTTTAAATAACAAGTTTCCTTGAAATTAAAAAAAAAAAGAGATATATTCTTTAGATTTTGAGAAAAATTTGTGATTAAGCTTTTAAATTAAAATTAAATTGAAAAATCCAAAGGCATTGGTTATACAAAAAAGAGTAATGATTCTAAAGCGAAATATTAGAAACAAAAATCTTTATTTTTAACAAAAAAAAATAGTAAACTTTACAGTTCTCCTTAGAAAAAAGAACTCTTTAAATAGCACTAATCTCCAACAACTCAATTTTATTTATCGGTACATAAATATTTAAACATAAGTTTTGTTGATTTTGCATGACTGAATCCAAAGTTTTTCCCAAACAAATATTTATTTCTTATTGAATACTCTAGATGGCAGCACTACTAAATTTACAGATGTAGTTAGACGGCCAATAGTGAATGCCAAACTCAAAATTAATGAAAAACTAATTTCATAATCTGACAAAAGAATAAAGATTTCTTGGATTCCAAATTTCAAGAAAGGTGTCAGACAGAAAGAAAAAATAGTTCCTATTGAAAGATTCAGATATTTTATTTTGCATCCATTTTCTATAATGTGAAATAATTTATTCAATAACTAAAACGTATTTTTAAGTTCAAGATCACAAATCCAAACAAGAAAATAGTCAATCAATTGTCTTTCAATTTTCTCTAAACATGGCTTTCAAAAGTATGTAATTATTTTTGCTATGTGATTTTATCAGGTCTTTTTTCAGACATCTAATTTTATGGTATCATGTCTTGTAGAATAACTCCATTTTGTACAAAATTATAAGCTATACTCTATTAATTTTTAATCTATAATTGACCTGAATGTGCTTGATTATGAGTAGTTCACAAAAACAGAAGTAACTTAAATGAAATATTTGTTGCTCACCCAATTTATTTTTAATTGGGTGAGCAATGTAAAATAGTGATATTCTCAAAAATGACCATGTAAAGGTGTTCTGAAAAATGACCTCAACCCTTTTAGGGGTGGTGAGGTAAGACATCTGATGTACTACCGAATCCGAAAGGATAATTGCTTGTGTTTTTAAATATTCTTGGTACATTCAGGCAAATATATAAATAGCCTCTTATTTGATATTTTAATGTCAAGGAGGGTTCAAGACAGCTGTGGGACATGCGGTGGCCAACTCAACTTAAGAAAACCAAATGAACCAAATATTTTTGTTATGTGCAAAATACATTCATATAAGACCTTAACTCAAAGGTGTTTTCTCCCTAAGTACCCCTTTTTTGGCATAATACCCTTCAAAGGGTTAAACCTCGTTGCGCGAACTGGGGCAAAAATTTTCACAGCATCTCTAACCTAAAAACCGACGCCTTTAGCCTCTTGTAAGCAATTGGTAGGTAGCAGCGCTTGGTTATGTGTTCGAATATCGTATATGCCGAAGCCGGTTTGATTGCCTGGATTTTTCAAAGCAAAACGTAAATGCGGGCGATCTTCTCCCAAAGTCTTCCATGAAGACCTGTACACTCCCGCAGTTTGCGGAGTGTGCGATGTGGCAACACCTCCCATGGTGCCCTGGGGGTAAAGCAGAGACTGGCACGTTCTCATCAATTAAGGCTTGAATAATGATAAGATCCACGAGATGGCATTTGAGAAAAAAATGTTCCAATCGCGTATTGCAAAAAATGGCAACCATCGCATTTGCCAGTCACGCAATCAGTAATCACAGACATTTTAATTCATTTTTAATAGTGTCTTTTTAGCTAGTCTTTTTTACTTTTAACTGAGACTTCCAGTTTTCGCTTGATACGTCTTCATCAATCTCAACCTTTTGTACTTATTTGGTGGACGCAGTAATACGTTTTTAATTTCTGTTCATCTCCTTAATTTATATATTTCCTATGCAACATTCTACCTAATAATAACATAGTTATATAATGCCAAATATGTAATCTAACCAAAGAGCAGACAGCTCTCTTCCTAAGGCATCCTAACAACTTTTTATAGCTTTTACCACGTGTCTCTATCCGTTCAATACCCTCATTCCAAAGGCATCTTCCACTAGGTTCGCTCTACATAGTTTCCCAAACTTTTTGGCTTAATGTTACTTTACAAAAACAATTTTTTGCCCCCTCTGGAAAATTATCTCAACCAATAATAAATCGTAAGTGTAGGTGTGTCTAATTTTTGAATTTCACCAAAATATTTATGTAGCTATGTAGAATTTTAGAATTTCGGAAAGCTAGTTTGGGAAAGAAATAAAACAACTTGGATTTGAAATTATAAAGCTATTTATTAAAATGAAATAACAAAAAATAAATTGCACATAAAACACTAGATTGCTCACTATTGTTAGTAACTAAAATCAAACCAATCAATAATCACTAATGAGAACGATGAGACTAGTGTTCTGCTATCAACTTATATATAGTATTGCATAGTAAAATTGACATAACATGCAGATTCCTGCCGCTGCACGATGAACATATCATCGACCTCATAATAAAATAGAAGGAGCATGTGCCCCCAGCTTCATGTTATTTCTTCCAGTTGCTCGGTTTGAAGATCTGTCACGTGGTTGCGAGTAAAAGCATGAATACTAAAGTATTGATTGGTTAAAGTGATTATCGACCGTGATCAAAATCCCTAGCCTGCCATTCGACAGCCAATCGGCCAAGTCGATTCGTATGTCCACGTGATTTACCCTTCAGAGATCTTACGCCAGCGACTCCGCCCACATGCTCCGTCTATTTCATTAGAAGGTCGATGGGACATATGCATCTGCGTAAGTCGAAAGTGAGCGCAAATACATACATGCTGATACTCGCATGTTACGACCTTTACTGTTTTTGACCGATCAGTTCTAACTTGCATTTTACCACGTATGACCCTTGAGATAATGTACCACTGTAGAATGTCTGTGTGGTCAAGTGGATAAGTATTTGCTTAAAACGTTTTTAGGCGCCGCACTTTTTGAGCATCTTATTGCCTACTCTTGCTCCCCAGTGCTTCCAACATTCCTACAAAGGCAACTTTTTGAAACGATGTTTTATAGCATAAAGTCTGGCATAAAGATATTTCGCTATAACGTGTACGTGTGTCTGATCCAAATGTATCATGCTTAAGTTTCTGAATCTTCTCATGAATCTATTTTAATTTTCAGCTTAAAACACTCATGTTCTATACATATACTAATGACGGCTTTGTCCACATTGGGTACGATGTCAATCGTTACCCGGCAAGATTTTTTCTATGCTTCACTATTCAGATGGAATTTGTTGAAAATTCAGGGGTTTTTTTTAAAGAAAATAAATTAAATACAATCGATTAAACATTTAAGATGTTATGTTTTATGCTTCCTGTAAAGTAATTAAATTTCGTTCCTTTTTGTTCATATCAATATAACAGAATCAGTAGCGCAACATACATGGAAGCCCAAAAGAACTGTATCCTCTAATAAAAAGATTAAAATTAGGTGGCAAAATATAATAATAATCGATAAAACCTCAAGCAAAAACGGTGATTTTTTTTAACGTAAATCTGAATGAGACTTCAATTTCTATTTTAACGTCTTTGACTTTCCATCATAAAAAGCCAAACAATGACTGCTGATGACTAATCCTTTTAGCCTCAAATGATTTCTCACTAGGATTGGTTAATGGCGTTTGTATTGCGAAATGGGCAACTTCAGCACTTTTCTCCTCAATCCATACTTCCTACTGAGGCCAGCATCAATGCGCAGTTGGTCGTTGCACATGGTTTATCATTCTCACTCTGATGTAGATCATTTCCCCGCCTTTGTGAAGACAGCCTCTTAGGCTCATGGATCATCCAGAATTGCCAAGATTGGGCGCAATTCGGCTTTTTGGGCACCTTTTTTAACTTAGGGCTAAAGATAATTTGTATTTTGTGGTCTTTGAGGAAAAGAAACAAACGTCGAATCTAGTTGACGAATGAGGTTACCTAAAGCTAAGATTTTTTTGCTTTGGATCCAATTTTGGAATCCAATTACCAATGTTACATTACGCCATTGAATAATATTCGCTACGAATTACATTTATTTAATCCTCCAACCGATTTCGACGAGATATCTCGTTTTACAAGATCTGAAATAATTTTACTAACTGTAAGATATCTCGTCTTTCAAGATCTGAAATAATTTTACTGACGGCAAGATACCTCGTCAAGATATTGCCCATTTTCTTTATGATGACGAGAGCAAGATCTGGACAGTTTTCTTCTAATGACGAGATACCTCGTCGAAACAGCCACCAGGAGGTTGGTTGGTAGTTAATTAACGTCGCACTGGAATAAAACAACGGGCTATTGGTGACGGTTCGGTATCAATCCCAAAGGAAAAGATCCGAGGATAACACTTTGTAATACCACCAGGAGGATTAATCGATGTCGACATCTTATTTTTGGATTGCAAATTTCAAATATACAAATTCCAATTTCTCGTCTTTCTCGTCTCTTTTATTCAGCGTACAAAACGCTCACTAACAATTCCGTTCCCAGAATGCCACGCAACATAAAGGAGTTCATTTTTCTATCTGAACGGCTTTGGGAAACTGCTTTAAGCATAGTTTCCTAGTGGACGCTACCACCGCCTCTGGGCTCTGGAGGAATTTAGGGGAGCAATGCTGGATCCAGAGGAAATAGGGGCATTGAGGTGCAAGAGTGGACAATTGGAAGATGCTAAGCAAATTTGTCGCACAAAAATGTTTTAAGCAAACACATCCACTTCTCCCATACTGATACATTCACTATAGGGATGCATTGTCACATTGATTCTTTTTCTGAAAAGGGGAACCGCCTGTAAATAGTTAACAGTGGAGATTTAAGGATGATGCTGACGAAAATAGATCCCAATATGGACAAATTGGTAGCACAACATCCTTCGACATTATTAGTTATAAATTATTTTTTAAATAATTGAAATAAAAATATTTTGATTATTATTTAAAAACATTTAATGTACTAATTTGATTGATACTAATACTAATAATTGTGGGAAGTATAGGGTGTTTATGTCTCATTTATTTTTGTTACTTCATTTTAATAAATAGCTTCACTTCCAAGTTGTTTCATTTCCAAATTAGCTTTTTGAAATTCTAAATATACAGACCCAGTTAGATTTATATTTTGGTGAAATTCAAAAATTATAGGCACAGTTACATTTGCGATTTATTATTAGTTGAAATAGATCTTTCCAGCGGGGACGTCGAAAAAAACTGTCTTTGATAAGGGGGTCATTGAGCCAAAAAAGTTTGGGTTCATAGACTGGTTGAGGGTCTGTGGTTTTATGGCGCAAGGGCCATATTTGATCAAGCTGCACCAAACCCAAGACAGACAACTTCAATTTTAAAATGTAGTGAAAAGAAAAAAGAGGGATTCGGAAATAGAATAATGTGATGAAAGCAGAAAAAGATCGCTTGGATACCCCGGGAGAGCAACCCCTGCCTTTACTCAAGACAGAAAAGAAAATATCACTAGTGTACCTCGGGTTCATGAAGCCCGTGCATACCTAAAGGAGATGTGCCCCTGAAGACCAAAAAGTTTGGGAAACTATGGATTAAAGTCAACGACAAACAAACACGACGCTATAAAAAAATAAATATCGCCAACACCGCTTCGATTTTCAGTAGCCACCGTACCTCTTACAAACGTAACACGACACCACTCCAGCCATGCAAAAACTATCTTCTGTTTCTCCTTTTTTCTTCGACCCCAACAATCCTTTTGCAAATTCCCTCCTTCTCAAGAGAAACAAAACTTGACGAAAAGGGTAAGACACTGCGATCGGGACATGAAAAAAACTCGACAGATGTATCTTGGGGGCCGAGCCGAAAAAGCAAAAGGAGGGGGGTGATTCCACCCCCGGGGTTGAGGACGTGAGACTCTTGCCAAAAGAAAACCGAGAGGTCCTCGATGAATAATTTATGCTGTCCTCTCGGCAAAGAGAGACCGCCTCGCTTTTCAAGAAAAGAAAACGCTGCTAACAAGAAGGAGGAGGGATATGTGCTTCGGAACGGGTACTTATTAATGAAGCGAGAGAGAAGCTTAATTCGCTGAGGAGTACTCGTCACTTATCCCAGATTGCATGTTCCTGCAGAATGGTTTATTACAGTTGTCGTCAGCTGTTTCTTTTTTGTGCTATTGGTTCGCATTAACTCCGCGGAGTCCATAGTGAGACACGGATCAATCAAGATGAATCTGGTCCACTTCGGTTTTCGGCTCTGGTTTCTGAGGCTCAGATATGGGTAATGCATATTATGTATGGGAATGTCTGCAATCAATATTAATGTTGGTGCTTGTTTTTTACTTTTAAATAAAGAATTAAGGTGTGGATATTTCAGACAAATGTCACAAAACAAAAATCGTAAGATCAGAGATTTAAGCGAAACGGAATAATTCCATGCAATGTGCTATAAATAATTTTTTACAATAAGATGTGAGTTTTTGCAGCTCACGATTGATGCAGGTTGATTGGTTGGTTTGGAGTTTTATGGCGCAAGGGCCATATTTAGCCAAGCTGCGCCAAAAAAAAGGCAACACCAAGTAAAAATTTGAATGAAGAAAAGAGGGATTGGAGAATATAGTGGGTTGAACGCAGAAAAAGATCGCTTGGTTTATTAAAGACAGTAAACCCCATGGGAGAAGAAAATATCACAAGAGTACCTCGACCTCGTAAAGCCCGTACACACCTAAAGGAGATGTACCCCTGAGGGCTGATTGATGTAGGAATTATAAAGCAATTTTGCCATTATATCAAAAATATTATCACTGTCTGCAAGAACTCCCAAAGTTAACTTATTTCAATGCACATTTGGAGCAAAACATGCTTCTTTTATGAGTTTAACCCTCCAAGTGGTTTCGACGAGATATCTCGTCCATCAAGACCTGACCAATTTTACTAATGACGAGATATCTCGTTATCAAGATATCGCCGATATTTGTATGATGACTAAAATATCTGGTCAGTTTTCTTCTAATGACGAGATATCTCGTCCATCAAGATTTAGTCATTTTCGCTAATAACGAAATACCTCATCGAGATAATTACAAGGAGGGTTAAAGCTCCCGAGCACCAATGTCTAAAGGGGCGGTATTTCAGTAATATTTAATCAGTAATATTTAATCACAATTTTGTAGATTCTTTCAATTGCATTCTTGTTTTGTAGATGTAATTTTAAGCACATTTTTGTCCTGATCACAAATATTTTCCAGTGCAGTGCGTGTGAAGTGAATGTTTCCATGCACTCTACCTTTAGAATCCGGTGCTTTTAATTCTTCCCTTTCATGTAGCCTCTACAGTTGCATTACTTTTCAGAAAAGAGAGAAAGAGCAATAAAATTATCTTCCAAAAAGGCATGGAAAGCACAAAACAAACCAGTCCAAGACACATTTCGGGGCCATCGGGACTCATTGGGTTTGCTCACTGTGCTAGCAATCTGCCAGTGGTAGGCGGCACAGGTTTGATACCTCCCTGGATGTACTTCCCTCTTATCTGTTAGTAAAACTTTCCTTATGTGTGTATGTTCATTACCTTGACGTTGTCTGTCTTCTGATTGGCGCAGCATGGCCAAATATGGCGCCATAAAACTAAAAAAATTCACATTCCCGTCCTAGAGATTCATTAACAAGAGCCAATAAAGGAGGTTTTTGCTATTTTTAATGGGGGGCACAGGGAATAATTGCAATCAAAAATTAATATTGTGAACAATAATCTATTAATGAAAAATTAATATAGTTCTGATTATTTAAATAAATATATTTTATCTTCATCTTAAATTTGTAACTTACTTTAGACTGGGCCTCATTTGAATCATACCTCCAAAAGTATAGCTTCGTCTCTGCTCGAGGAGCCGAGGTAACCCGGTTGGAAGAGTAGCGGATTAGCAAACGGTGGGTTGAGAGTTCGAAACACGAACCAACCAAAGACCGTCGAGTACGTTAAATCTGACGTGGCCTCCAACTGTCCTCACGTTGACGTGGTAGGGAAGTTTGGAGAGTAGGGTGCCAGCTCAGCTGTTGACCTCTTCATCTGACCATGGTTCAAAATTGCGAGGTGTTATTCTCGGATCTTTCCCTTCAAGATGGATCCAGGACAGTCGCCAATAGTCCGTTGTGTTGCTCCAGTGGGACGTAAATTCAACTGCCTACCGCCTCTGCTCGCAGTTGCCAAATTACCCAGATCATCGATATGAGAGGCATTTTCTGCCAAGCTAATTGTAGGTGGCGGTAGTATTTCTGCAGCGATACGCGCTTCCTGTACGTATTCTGAACGTGACGTCAGTTGGCTTGTTTTCGAATACGATTTCAGTTCTTCGACAATAAAAATTCTAAAGAATAAATTCAGAATTGATATATGATAATTTATTGGTCGACACCAATTAGATTAAACTCTGAACGTTGCCAAGATAGTGATAAATTACATTTTAAGGTAACCCCGATTTGTATCATGCTAAAGCATTTGGACAGCAGATGTAAAATCTTCGCAGAATGTCTGGTTTGTTTGCTTGCACAGAAAATTCATCTTATAGTTTGCGCATGAACTTAAATTTCTAATCTGAACTATCTAAACATCCTATATAGTTCATAAATTATTATATTTACCCTTGATTCTTGAACACGATCGTGGTCATTATGGGAACCTCCTTTGTTGTCTCAACTCACGACAAATGTGTTAACTACCCGAGCCTGATTTTATTGAAAAAGAGGTTAATGATATAGAATAACTTTATGGGTGTTAAGACATTAGTGTCTTAATTATCATTAAAGATAATTAAGCCTCATAAACCTGAAACCGTTTCTAAAGCAACTCTTTGTTGGTAACAGGCTGGAAAATTTTAATGGATATCGTTTTGATAATCCACTTAACGCATCATTGTCCTCCTGCTGGCATTTCGCTCATTTGTTCCAGATACTTAAAAGTTAATACTTCCAAAGAACAGACAACATTCGAATTTGAATATTTTTAATTTTTGTCCAACATGTCTTGCTACTTAATTTTCCACCTCACCTCTCTAGAAAGGAAATTTTCTGAGCTAAATGAAATTATGTCTATTCTGAAATATTTCTGTGTTGAAATATTTAATGAAACTCTCGTGTAGTCGGATTGTTGGTGAAATTTCTACACCCTCAACTTAATAAAACAGATATAGTCGGCATAGAGCAGAAACTGATTAACTGACATTTTTCGGAGACATTAAATGCTTATTTTCACGATGATGAAAAATACACTCATATTGTAATCTGGTTAAAGGATGTAAGACACGATCAAAACTATTTTAATTATTATTTTATTATTTAAAAACTAATAGTTAGCTAGTTATTATAAAAACAAATTATTTTGTCAGTTAATGAACTTTATAGTAAAAAGAATTTTTGTCAGCGAGTTTCTGCTTTAAGCCGACGTTATATGGTACGTATTCATTCGCTAATATTTCATCCTACTATAATAAAAGACAAGACTTGCCACCACCTGGATCACCTTTTTATCTTCTTTATCATGTTCAAAGTTTAAAAAAATATTTAAATATTTAAATATAAATTTTATGTGATATATGTACAAACACACAAACACAAAATCAAACATAGAACGGGAAGACGGACAGATTTACACAACCAGTTCAGTCACTAAAGGAATGTAAGTACTCACAGTAAGCAAAGTTTCATTAAAATATATTCAACCGTTTGGACGTAGTACGAGCACATATACAGACAGACAGACATCAAACGCGCAAGAGACGAATTTTGCATCAGAAGGGCCCAAAACGGATTGAAAACTTGAAATGGGTCGAAAATATTCAATATACATACAAACACTCCATTTTTATTTATATAGATATTTTAATGCAATGTTCTACATTTGGATACACCATATTTTAGTTTAATGAATACATTATTTGAAATTTCTTTGCTTACATATTTAGGCGTTTCATGTTAAAACATCTGAATAACTATACTTAAATCAACCATAATTTGGTAGTTTTATAGTTGGAAGGTATATAGAGCATGTGTGCAATTACTTGGATTGTTTTACCAGTGATGTTGAAAAATCGATTATTTTTCCAAAAACTATTTTACGGAATTTAAATTCTAATATTTTATTTATTTTGAACCTTATTTGCTCTTAACGAAATATAAAAAAATTCTGAATATTTAAGACAGACGATAAAGAGAATAAAACATTATAAATAAATATACAGAACAAAGCTTTTTAAAATAGTACTGGTAGCTAATATGGCAACCTTGGTATTTTTTAATAGTTTGCTTTTTTAAATTTGTGTTCGTTATATTCCAAGAATCTATTTTGGAGTGAAAAAGCAGATACATGAATTACTTTTCGTTCGAAGTTTTTAAAATCTGTTTGAAGATGTATTTCTGGATTTTCAATTTGATGTTCTTCGTTGAATTACTGTAATCAAGGTAAGTAATGGTTTAATTAGTTTTAAAAACATATGTAATCATTGTATGATAATTTTGGGAGACGCTTTTGATTTTAAATGGCATACAAGGCATTGATATGCATACTCTGAACTATTTTATATATTCCTGATAATATTGGCACACTCTAGACTTTGTCACATTTTATAGACTTTTCTTTCTTACTAAAAATAATTCTGCTAGTAATAAATAAGTATTAAATCACGACATAGATATAAAGAAAAGCGATAATATTTATGAAAAAATAGTAAAAAGCGCAAGCTATATTTAAACAGAAGCTTCGTGAAAATTCTCATGCAACAGTAGAGTTAAATTATTAATAAGTATGCCATCTTCTACGTTTGGCAATGCCAGAGATATGTTCAAATTTTAAATTCCGTTTAGGATTATCAATTGAAGTGTAGTTTTAAGCTGTGAGTTTAATTGAATAATTGAGTTTTGTCCAACTGGGTTTTTTTAGATGATTACTGAGACTGAAATTTATTTTTGAGTTGTGAAATTTATTAATTTACTTACTATTCCCAGTATTTTGAGTAGTAAATATTCATGAAGCATATCAAGGGTATGTTTCAATTCACACTCATTGTTTACGATCACCTCAAAAGATAAGTGCTTGAATAGCAATAACGGATTTCTAGAGTCCATTGTAGTATCTTAACAAGCTTTACAGCTAATATAGAATAAGACTCTCTTTCTTTATCGATAAAAATCAGTAGGCTTACCTCAGTGATAAAACAGACATTCGGAATGCACTACTCACAAAAAAGATTGTGCATCCCCTTCCATTATTAATTTTGAAAACTCATACTTGTAAAATGGTTTGAGTACCTAGAAGAATGTTTCATGGTTGTCGATATATATTTAGTATCAATCAACATTGTCACTATATTCGATGATAGCGATATGATGATCTAATCTGAACTAAGTGAGATCTTTTTGTTTCTATAAGTCCTTTTTTCCTAGGGCTGCGATAGCCCGATTGGAAGAGGAGCGAATTAACAACCGGAGGGTTGCGAGTTCGAAACTCAATCCAAAGACCGTCGTATACGTGGGGGCTGGCGCATGTTAAATCTGTTATGGCCTCAAATGTCCTCGCGCTGGCGTGGTGTGGAAGTTCGGAGAGTTAGGTTCCAGCTCAGGTGTTGACCTCGTCATCGTGGATCAAAATTACGAGGTGTTGTCCTCGGATCTTTTCCTTGGGATTGATCCCGAACTGTCGCCAATAGCCCCTTGAATTGCTCCAGTGCAACATTAATTCAACTACCTACCTTTTTCTCAGTTTATGCATTACTCCCTAAAGTAAGCCCACCCTAAGCATTAACAGAGAGAGAGGGACACAGTTCTTGTGCCAGAATGTATTAGTGTATTATTTAAAAAAATTCTAGTTTACTATTTCGCACACTATTAGTAAATTAAGAGTTTGTCTTATTCTGATGGTTTTCACAATTCTCAGTACCAAATGGTGCCATCGTCCTTAAGGAATCATCCTAATTCTCTCACATTTGATTTGACCATCTTTTGCATTGGACATTTCGTCCAATCAGACATTAAAGAACTAACAAAAATGTAACCAGATAGCATAAATATAATTCAAATAAAACAGACGTGACAGAGATATAGAACACGTTTTGAGCACATTATTTCTGTATTCTTTTCTATTTAAGTTGATACAATAATTCCACAAATCATGCTGAGATGTAAATCTTGACGAAATGCTTTCAACTGAAACTATTAATCTCTGGGGTGAAATCTGGGACACAAAGGATTGAAGCAACGCATCGCCGACCCTGTTGATAAGATAATTAGCAATGTAACTTTTAATTCGGCCTTGTTGAGCTGCATAACGTGCTTTCATATCCATCTGTAAGAAGCATCTCATTGGCTGCATAGGCAACGTCGTTAAGGGGCCTTTTTATGACGACTAACATAGTCACCGACTTTAAAGATTCCCGTTTAGGCTTGTAATGATCTTGACGAACAACACTCTTTGAATAACAAGTATGCTTGATTTGTACAGTGTCATTTCACTTAATGACATTCATCGCATGCATTATAAGGAGATGTTTCTCCTGCCCTTTTTTTGTTTGGCAGAAGTATTTTTCTTTGCTCTTACTTATGTCCTATGGCGCCTTGATGATCTTGTGTGTCTAGGCTTAGTTCACGAGAATATTTTTCAAGCCACTAGTGAAAATTTTAAAGAAATGAAAAATAATTGCGAATACATGTATTAAGAAAGCATAAATATAACAATTCTAAAAGACCTTCCGAATTCTCAAAGGCGAAATGATATTCAAATTTCACCACTTATATTTAAAAAGAAATTAAAACATTCCTAATATATAAAAGGCAGGACACGTGGATCGCATTTTATCCTCTCTATAATGGTTAAAGTTGAAAAAAATATTTAAATACTTTCATGAAAATTACTCGTGCACAGTAAATAAATATTAAATCATGATATACTGACGTAAAGAACCCAGTAAGGGAAGCTATAATGTTTATGATAAAATAGTAAAATGCCAAGCTATATTTATAGTGAAACTTCGTGAAAAAGAGCTCGTGCGACAGTATGGTTAAATTATTAATAAGTATGTAATTTTCTATATTTCGCAACGTCAGAAATATATCTAATTCTTTTATTTTCGTTTAAAATTATCAATTGAGATACAGTTTAAGCTGTAAGTTTGACTGAGTAATTGAGTTTTGTATTACTGAGTTTTTGTGAGATTATTATTGAGACTAAAATGTATTTTTGAGCTGTGAGATTTACTAATTGACTTAGTACTCTGAGTATTTTGAGTAGTAAGTATTCATGAACAATGAAGCAGATCAAGGGTATGCTTCAATGCGCATATTGCCTGCCGCTGCTTGTCCATTACTCCCCCCCCCCTCCCCCGATCCTGAGCCATAAAAACGCAACCACATTCTATTGCCACATAGTAAAATAATATCAGAAAAGATAAACACATAAATTAATTAAAACATTATTAAGAATCATTAAAAACACATATATCACATTTATTCCTTTAAATTAATAATTATCGTCTGATAAAATATATAAGAATTTTTACTTTTCAATAAAAAAAATTATTTGATAGAATATATTTGTTATTTTATTCACAATATATTTGCATTTCTTTCTCTCTCATGATTAGACCATCATATAACTTATCATTTGAGCAAGTATTACAGATGAAGGGGCTAATTTGAGCCACATGAACGGTCAGAATAAACCATTATGACAAAAATAGAATCAGAAACAATAACTAGCCGTTCTTAACGCTAAAAATAACCATTTGATCAAAGAAGTTTTCTTTCCAATAAGCTCTGCTTTTGATGACAATAAGTTTGTTGTCTTGTCCTGACAAAAATTACACTCGACATACATCCACAATTTTTACAATGAGTTACAACTGCAACAAAAACACGCAAAACCTGTTTCCATACTCACTAAACTTTTCTTCGGTACGCCATTCCAAATATTAACTTTACAAATAAGAACTTCCAACGCTTACGATTGTTGGTTTTGGGATATTACTTAAGTTCATAAAAATATTTGCAAAATAAACTGTCCCAAGAAACACACAATTAAAGAAATGCTTTGTGAAAACTTCCTTGACGGAAGAACCGTTTTGTGTGTAATGTTAGATACTGTTCATTATTTTTCTATGAAACCTGTTGATAAATATAAAGAAAATTCTATCTTGATTATAGAACTGATTCGGTTTGATAAATAGAGTTAAACTTTGAAATACTTATCAAACCTTTGACTAATCCTTTCAATTTCATGAAAAAATCAGCTGACTATAGAGCGTATTCAGATTTTGTCAGGTGTTCAAGCTTTTGTTAATGTGTTCGAATTGAAAAAATATGTGTTGTGTTTATTTTCTACCTTCTGATATTCAATTTAAAACAAACCAACTCTGAATTATCAACTGCGGGTTTAAAACTTTGTAATCAATTGACATGCTAGAATTATAAAAAAACACAATCTTCAATAAATAATGGCTACATAAAGATGTTTTTAGCTGCTCAAACTGACATTGTACTAAATTTATCAAACTTTAAACAGCTGAAAAATTCCTCACATTTCTTCATGCCGTTTTTATACAAAAAAAAATGTTACTTCTATCTGGAAAAACTAGGAGCTCAGTAAATATTACTTGCCATTGCTCCTGGACAATTTATTTTGTACAATGATACACAAAAAACTAGTTTTGTTGAAACAGGAAGAAAAAAGGATATAGTGCTTACAATTTTTCACAGAAATTACTTAAGAGAATCCCGCTTTTAATGTTTTCATTTTCCCATTTCCCCCTTGTGATGAAAAAAACTGAGGCCAAGTAGTTGACATAAAAGAAAGCAAGCAAAGAACAATTCACACGAAACCAAATATATTTTAATGCTTGATAAATAGAAGGAACTTAAGATTTCAACAGCCATGAAAACATTTTAGATGAAACTAGTAGGAGTTGAATTTACGTCGCACTGGAGGAACACAACGGACTATTGGCGACTGTCCGGGATCGATTCCGAATGAAAAGATCCGACATCACGCCATTTTGAACCACGGTCAGATGACGAGCCCAACACCTGAGCTGGGACCCCACTCTCCAAACTTCCACACCACGCCAACGTGAGGACATTTGAGGTCACGAGATTTAACGTGCACCAGCCTCCTTTGTACACGAAGGTGTTTGGTTGGATTCGAACTCGCAGCCGTCCGGTTGCTAATCCGTTACTCTTCCAACCGGGCCACCGCGGCCCGTTTCGTTTTAGAGAATCTAGGCGCGCAGTAGTATGCAGTGGTGTATACGGGGCGGAAGTGACGTCATACCACGTGACCGGAAGTGGGCGGGGGCAAGTGACGTCATGCCACGTGACCGGAAGTGGGCGGGGCCAAGTGACGTCATATCACGTGACCGGAAGTGGTCGGGGCCAAGTAACGTCATACCACGTGACCGGAAGTGGGCGTGTCTGAATGACGTGACGTATTGTTTGTTTACATTTTGGACTTGGAATTTTTTTTTGTCATCGTGCAGGCGTTGAGTTGTTTCAAGATGGCGTCGTTTCGTTGCCATGGTGATGAATCACTCGCGTAGTGCCATCTGGTGGAGATATTCGAAACCCTATTATTTTTAATTAAAAAGCAATTTCGTGGATTCGAACCCGGGACCATGGGATCCGAGGTCAAGTGCGCTATCCGTTAGGCTGTAAGAGAGTTAACTTAAGATGGTGAATTAATGTAGTGTTTATTTCTCTTTCTTTTGGACTTGTATTTTTTCTTAGTATTAGGAATGGGTTATTTTTAGAAAATGGTTTGAATAATTGCATAGGGGTTTTAATAAATGCTTTTTCAAAAAGGACTTATGGCGCCATCTGGTGATTTTAAAAGTAATTAATCTAAGGAACGAATTGATTTCTTAATGTTTTTACTTTATTCATGACCGGTGACGGCAGTGTGTTTACGTTTGGGACTTGGATTTTTTTTCCTTCTGAGATTTCGATGTGACGTCACGATTATGTCCATCGAGCAAGTCTGAACTTGAAAAAGTCTACTCACAATTCTTTATGTTATGAGTATGGTAAATTGTTTACAGATCGTGAAGACTGGGCATACTTCCGTCGATTGGAAAACGAATTAACGTATTAAAAAAAGACGAAATTTAGAAATTTTAGGTCAAAAATATACTGTGCCTTGTCAACTTGTAGCATACGAAGACGAAGGAATAAGCTATACTTTTAGTGGGTCTTCTATTGCAGCCAAGCCTTGATCTCCTTAAGTATTGGAAATAAAGGGAGAAATGGAGCGAATAATTGGTGCAAGATTTAATTTTGAGTTGGTGAACCGTTATAAAGATGGTAAGGACTGCATAGTTGCCCATAAAAACAACGAGAAGGACTTGGAACTTTATGCACCCATAGCGTCTGTTTCATTTGGGCAGAAAAGACAATTTGTGTTTTCTAACTACAATTGTTTAAAAATTGTTCTGGAAAATGGAAGTTTGCTTGGAATGAAGTATCCAACAAACCAATTTTGGTTTCACAAGTTTCGTAAAATTCTAGCGTAAATAAGCAATAATCCACTTATGTGCCCCCGAACTGGAACACATATACTGTATTTTGGATTGTTTGTTTTTTATTACATAGTTTTATAAATTGTCTTAAAATGCAAGATCTGAAATGAAATTTTTCTATGCTATAAAGATTTATGGTTTTTTTTAAGTTAGATGTTTTTACTCAAAAATTAATTATACATTAGATGCTATAAGACCTATTTTTTAACAGAAATTTTGTTTTAATTAATATACACTTAAGTAAGAGTAAAATTTTTGAAACTTTATAAGACCCATACTATGAATACGTTTTCTTGTACATTTGAAGAAGTTTTAGTATAAAAACCATTTATCCTATAAATCTAAATTAAATGTTATTTTTTAAATTCTCTTTCCTTGCATATTATTTTTTTACTTTGAATAAATCTTCATAAATTTTAGTGATTTAATTTATATTATATAGATTTACAAACCTGATTTTGGATGAAATATAAGGATTTTATATTTTAAAAGTTAATGTTTTTACTCAAAAATTAATTATATATTAAATACTATTACACATATTTTTAATGTTGAAGATTTTAGAAAACATTGTTTAAAAATTGTTCTGGAAAATGGAAGTTTGCTTGGAATGAAGTATCCAACAAACCAATTTTGGTTTCACAAGTTTCGTAAAATTCTAGCGTAAATAAGCAATAATCCACTTATGTGCCCCCGAACTGGAACACATATACTGTATTTTGGATTGTTTGTTTTTTATTACATAGTTTTATAAATTGTCTTAAAATGCAAGATCTGAAATGAAATTTTTCTATGCTATAAAGATTTATGGTTTTTTTTAAGTTAGATGTTTTTACTCAAAAATTAATTATACATTAGATGCTATAAGACCTATTTTTTAACAGAAATTTTGTTTTAATTAATATACACTTAAGTAAGAGTAAAATTTTTGAAACTTTATAAGACCCATACTATGAATACGTTTTCTTGTACATTTGAAGAAGTTTTAGTATAAAAACCATTTATCCTATAAATCTAAATTAAATGTTATTTTTTAAATTCTCTTTCCTTGCATATTATTTTTTTACTTTGAATAAATCTTCATAAATTTTAGTGATTTAATTTATATTATATAGATTTACAAACCTGATTTTGGATGAAATATAAGGATTTTATATTTTAAAAGTTAATGTTTTTACTCAAAAATTAATTATATATTAAATACTATTACACATATTTTTAATGTTGAAGATTTTAGAAAACATTTTACAATTGAAACATATGCATTACATATTATGACAAACACTTAAATGGAGATCCATAAGGGAATATTGGAAATCTTTTTAATGCTTACACCTTTCTATTTTAAATAAACTTTTGCTTGTCTTACCACATACACTGTATTTTGGATTATTTGATTTTTATTACCCATGGTCTTATAAATTTTCTTTTAAAATACAAGATCTGAAATGAAATTTTCCTTGATTTTAAGATTTATGTTTTACTCAAAAATTAATTATACATTAGATGCTATAGCACATATTTTATTACAGAATTTTTTAATATTATACACTTAAGTGAGCGTAAAATTTTTGAAACTTTACAAGACCCATATTATGAACATGTTTCCTTACACATTTGAAGTAGTGAAAAATAGTATTAAAACCCTTTATCCTGTAAAATCTAAATTAAATATTATTTTTAATTAATCTTTCCTTGCATATTATTGTTTACTTTAAATACATTTTCATTAATTTTAGTGATTTTATTTATATTATAAAGATTTACAAATTGTTTTTAACAAAATTTTCTTTGATATAAGGATTTTATATTTTAAAAGTTAGATGTTTTTTACACAAAAATTAATTATATATCAAATACTATTGCACGTATTATAACATTGAAGATTTTTAGAAAACGTTTAACAATTGAAATATATACTTTAAATATTATTACAAACATTTAAATGCAATTTGCTTTTTATTTTTAATTTTACAATTGAGACATTTTTAAAAGTTTGGTTCTTAAAGTGTGTGTTTTATGCATAGTAAAAAAATTATTATAAAAAACCTGTAAGAGTAAAAAGAATTTTATGCATTAATTTCAAACTTTACAAGACCCATACCATGTTTCCGTGCACATTTGAAGTAGTGAAATATAGAATTAAAAACCATTTGTCCTTGAAGTTCTAAATTAAAAGTTATTTTTCTTTAATGCTTTTTCAAACCACACATTTTACTAAATATGAACTTTTATTTATTTGAAAACCTTATGCACATCGTACAATTAAATTGCACAGCAAAATAACAATACTGTACGAAGCTATGAAGTATTTTACAAGATACTTTGGTACTGTTTTCTTAATTTTAAGTGTTCTACATTGCTATGTTAAATGGATAGTAAGTGGTTTTTCTGTTTTTGAAAATAATGTGTGCACATCTGTGCTGCTAAGCAAATTAACTTTTGCCCTTTTCTTGATATTTAATGCATAATCTAAATATTTACTGACACCGCTGATAGTTTTACCCATGAGTAAAATTAAATAATAACTGAAAATTTTAAGTATTAATGTGAATTTTAAAATGAACAAATATTATTAAAATAATGGATTAAATCTGAATTTTATGTATTCTTAAAACAATCTCTGCAAAAACCAGCACAGACAATTCTTAAACAGATTGAAGGAAGCCACATGGAAACAAAGTTAATGGAAGCACTTTTTATAGAAAAAAACATAGTTCATATATTTTACACAAGTAATACATTGTAGTGTAAAAAATAACTTTAGTTTTTTACATACTTGCACAGACGCATATTTCAGACAAGCCAATTATTCGATGCCGCCACCTAAACTTTTGGGCAATGCAAATTATTTTTGTGATGACCACATGATAGTTTTTGGATATCTTTGTTGCTACTTAGAGCACAAAATGCATCGAATTTGGGAAACCCATATTGTTCTAAGTTGATATTCGGAAGTAATACATCTAAGCGTTTCTTTTCCATATGACCACCTTTGTAAGCAACTAGGTACTGAGTGGCCCTCTTGGTCTGATCGTACAATTCTAAAAGCTTAGAGTCTAAACTTTCTAAGGGAGCACAATTTGCTATGTCATGAGACTGAAATGAAGAGTACATACATAATTTTTAACATATCACACAGTTGTACGATCTTTGCACTAAGTTTATGCTCAGACGATAAGTTAAAACGAATACTTGAAGCTACTTGCGATTTTTTTACAGCGATGTATGCATATTTACGTACTAAGAAACTTTCTTGAGTCTGAAATCCATCAAAATCCACAATTTCACAAATATTAAGCATTGCTATTGAAAAGCGTTAGCTGTTCTTGGAAAAATAATTGTAAACTGGAGGCCACGAAGAACTAGACTATATAACACCATACACTTACTAATCAGTAAAGTTAAAATTTATCTTTTGCGTTCCATAGTTACTCACAAAAGATAAGACTATGTGAAGAATGTACATACTCAGAAAACATGGTGTTTGTGATAATGCGCGAAATAAAATTTTGTGTTATAATACAAGAAGATTTTAACGAAAGGATATACTTAAATGTGCGTTTGATTTTTTTTTACTCTACCACGTTTATGCGCCTAATGCAATTCAATTCTACGACTAAACTTGAGCAAGAAAAAAATATAACCAAATATAATTTATAAGAGAAACGCATTTTGACTTTCTTTAAAACGAGAACTTTAAAGTATACTGAATTCTCTTGATTCTGCAGTTTTATGTTTTTCTAAAATTACATCAACGAATTGAATTATTTATTTGTGGGCACACACAAGTCTTTGCCCTTGTTGAAAGGAAACTAGTATCTTTGACAAGTATCAGATTTTTAAAAATTGATTAAGAGAAGAACCTTTTTTCATGGAATTTAATTCAATCTGCACCATAATTTTACACTTAAGAGTAATAGAGCATAATATAGTTTTAAGGAAAATGAATAACCATTATGCAAATTTGAAGCCAAAAGTTCCAAACATGTCTATGCGCCTATCTACGTTTAGAGATTGGCCAACGCACAGACGACCTTAGAGACCTAGCCGAAAACGGATTGTATTATACTGGTGTCTTGGACGTGATCAGGTGCTATTGGTGTGGCGAAGGGGCTTGAAAATTGGTAAAAAGAAGATGTAGTGAGACACAAACACAAAGTTTTATCCAAAATGTTTGGTAGCCCATAGATGAAATTGTACAGGTGCTGGATGAAATCAACAACAATAATACCAATGATTTTATAAAAAACCCGATGTATAGCTTTACCCCTTATACAACGACAAGGACGAACGACTTTGAAAAATTTGCAAGGAATCGGAAAATGAATGCTACTTTACAGCCTTGCGGTCATTTGGTGACATGCATGAGATGTACGAAGAGTCTTTCAACGTGTCCTATGTGCCGAAAAGCATTTAGTAACTCCTGTTTAAGGCACTCTTTAAATTTCTTTAGTAAATAGGTTTAACATGTAATGAACAAACGACTAATAATTAAAATAGTCAATATATTTATAAGGGTGTATAAGTCTTTCCTACACGACTTTTTCCTTAATAAAGAGTCTTAGGGTTTTAGAATCTCAAACTTCCTTACTAATCTTTTTACTGAAGCACTTGTGCCAATTTAATAACTTGCAACTCAATACCACCCTTTTACAATTGGATTTTCTTCCTCACCATGTTCAGTATATCACTTGAAATTGCATCTACTGCATGTACTAATAAATAGACAGTTTAGTAACAAATGTACGTTTTAAAATTTTGTGCAAAATATTGGTTCGGCACATAGGACACGTTGAAAGACTCTTCGTACATCTCATGCATGTCACCAAATGACCGCAAGGCTGTAAAGTAGCATTCATTTTCCAATTCCTTGCAAATTTTTCAAAGTCGTTCGTCCTTGTCGTTGTATAAGGGGTAAAGCTATACATCGGGTTTTTTATAAAATCATTGGTATTATTGTTGTTGATTTCATCCAGCACCTGTACAATTTCATCTATGGGCTACCAAACATTTTGGATAAAACTTTGTGTTTGTGTCTCACTACATCTTCTTTTTACCAATTTTCAAGCCCCTTCGCCACACCAATAGCACCTGATCACGTCCAAGACACCAGTATAATACAATCCGTTTTCGGCTAGGTCTCTAAGGTCGTCTGTGCGTTGGCCAATCTCTAAACGTAGATAGGCGCATAGACATGTTTGGAACTTTTGGCTTCAAATTTGCATAATGGTTATTCATTTTCCTTAAAACTATGCTCTATTACTCTTAAGTGTAAAATTATGGTGCAGATTGAATTAAATTCCATGAAAAAAGGTTCTTCTCTTAATCAATTTTTAAAAATCTGATACTTGTCAAAGATACTAGTTTCCTTTCAACAAGGGCAAAGACTTGTGTGTGCCCACAAATAAATAATTCAATTCGTTGATGTAATTTTAGAAAAACATAAAACTGCAGAATCAAGAGAATTCAGTATACTTTAAAGTTCTCGTTTTAAAGAAAGTCAAAATGCGTTTCTCTTATAAATTATATTTGGTTATATTTTTTTCTTGCTCAAGTTTAGTCG
This sequence comes from Meta bourneti, assembly GCA_933210815.1. Lineage (NCBI taxonomy): Eukaryota > Metazoa > Arthropoda > Arachnida > Araneae > Tetragnathidae > Meta > Meta bourneti. The sequence continues at coordinate 34,732,502 of OW119927.1, read as the reverse complement.
TAGAATTGAATTGCATTAGGCGCATAAACGTGGTAGAGTAAAAAAAAAATCAAACGCACATTTAAGTATATCCTTTCGTTAAAATCTTCTTGTATTATAACACAAAATTTTATTTCGCGCATTATCACAAACACCATGTTTTCTGAGTATGTACATTCTTCACTTAGTCTTATCTTTTGTGAGTAACTATGGAACGCAAAAGATAAATTTTAACTTTACTGATTAGTATGATTAGTAAGTGTATGGTGTTATATAGTCCAGTTCTTCGTGGCCTCCAGTTTACAATTATTTTTCCAAGAACAGCTAACGCTTTTCAATAGCAATGCTTAATATTTGTGAAATTGTGGATTTTGATGGATTTCAGACTCAAGAAAGTTTCTTAGTACGTAAATATGCATACATCGCTGTAAAAAAATCGCAAGTAGCTTCAAGTATTCGTTTTAACTTATCGTCTGAGCATAAACTTAGTGCAAAGATCGTACAACTGTGTGATATGTTAAAAATTACGTATGTACTCTTCATTTCAGTCTCATGACATAGCAAATTGTGCTCCCTTAGAAAGTTTAGACTCTAAGCTTTTAGAATTGTACGATCAGACCAAGAGGGCCACTCAGTACCTAGTTGCTTACAAAGGTGGTCATATGGAAAAGAAACGCTTAGATGTATTACTTCCGAATATCAACTTGATTTCCAAAAACTATCATGTGGTCATCACAAAAATAATTTGCATTGCCCAAAAGTTTAGGTGGCGGCATCGAATAATTGGCTTGTCTGAAATATGCGTCTGTGCAAGTATGTAAAAAACTAAAGTTATTTTTTACACTACAATGTATTACTTGTGTAAAATATATGAACTATGTTTTTTTCTATAAAAAGTGCTTCCATTAACTTTGTTTCCATGTGGCTTCCTTCAATCTGTTTAAGAATTGTCTGTGCTGGTTTTTGCAGAGATTGTTTTAAGAATACATAAAATTCAGATTTAATCCATTATTTTAATAATATTTGTTCATTTTAAAATTCACATTAATACTTAAAATTTTCAGTTATTATTTAATTTTACTCATGGGTAAAACTATCAGCGGTGTCAGTAAATATTTAGATTATGCATTAAATATCAAGAAAAGGGCAAAAGTTAATTTGCTTAGCAGCACAGATGTGCACACATTATTTTCAAAAACAGAAAAACCACTTACTATCCATTTAACATAGCAATGTAGAACACTTAAAATTAAGAAAACAGTACCAAAGTATCTTGTAAAATACTTCATAGCTTCGTACAGTATTGTTATTTTGCTGTGCAATTTAATTGTACGATGTGCATAAGGTTTTCAAATAAATAAAAGTTCATATTTAGTAAAATGTGTGGTTTGAAAAAGCATTAAAGAAAAATAACTTTTAATTTAGAACTTCAAGGACAAATGGTTTTTAATTCTATATTTCACTACTTCAAATGTGCACGGAAACATGGTATGGGTCTTGTAAAGTTTGAAATTAATGCATAAAATTCTTTTTACTCTTACAGGTTTTTTATAATAATTTTTTTACTATGCATAAAACACACACTTTAAGAACCAAACTTTTAAAAATGTCTCAATTGTAAAATTAAAAATAAAAAGCAAATTGCATTTAAATGTTTGTAATAATATTTAAAGTATATATTTCAATTGTTAAACGTTTTCTAAAAATCTTCAATGTTATAATACGTGCAATAGTATTTGATATATAATTAATTTTTGTGTAAAAAACATCTAACTTTTAAAATATAAAATCCTTATATCAAAGAAAATTTTGTTAAAAACAATTTGTAAATCTTTATAATATAAATAAAATCACTAAAATTAATGAAAATGTATTTAAAGTAAACAATAATATGCAAGGAAAGATTAATTAAAAATAATATTTAATTTAGATTTTACAGGATAAAGGGTTTTAATACTATTTTTCACTACTTCAAATGTGTAAGGAAACATGTTCATAATATGGGTCTTGTAAAGTTTCAAAAATTTTACGCTCACTTAAGTGTATAATATTAAAAAATTCTGTAATAAAATATGTGCTATAGCATCTAATGTATAATTAATTTTTGAGTAAAACATAAATCTTAAAATCAAGGAAAATTTCATTTCAGATCTTGTATTTTAAAAGAAAATTTATAAGACCATGGGTAATAAAAATCAAATAATCCAAAATACAGTGTATGTGGTAAGACAAGCAAAAGTTTATTTAAAATAGAAAGGTGTAAGCATTAAAAAGATTTCCAATATTCCCTTATGGATCTCCATTTAAGTGTTTGTCATAATATGTAATGCATATGTTTCAATTGTAAAATGTTTTCTAAAATCTTCAACATTAAAAATATGTGTAATAGTATTTAATATATAATTAATTTTTGAGTAAAAACATTAACTTTTAAAATATAAAATCCTTATATTTCATCCAAAATCAGGTTTGTAAATCTATATAATATAAATTAAATCACTAAAATTTATGAAGATTTATTCAAAGTAAAAAAATAATATGCAAGGAAAGAGAATTTAAAAAATAACATTTAATTTAGATTTATAGGATAAATGGTTTTTATACTAAAACTTCTTCAAATGTACAAGAAAACGTATTCATAGTATGGGTCTTATAAAGTTTCAAAAATTTTACTCTTACTTAAGTGTATATTAATTAAAACAAAATTTCTGTTAAAAAATAGGTCTTATAGCATCTAATGTATAATTAATTTTTGAGTAAAAACATCTAACTTAAAAAAAACCATAAATCTTTATAGCATAGAAAAATTTCATTTCAGATCTTGCATTTTAAGACAATTTATAAAACTATGTAATAAAAAACAAACAATCCAAAATACAGTATATGTGTTCCAGTTCGGGGGCACATAAGTGGATTATTGCTTATTTACGCTAGAATTTTACGAAACTTGTGAAACCAAAATTGGTTTGTTGGATACTTCATTCCAAGCAAACTTCCATTTTCCAGAACAATTTTTAAACAATTGTAGTTAGAAAACACAAATTGTCTTTTCTGCCCAAATGAAACAGACGCTATGGGTGCATAAAGTTCCAAGTCCTTCTCGTTGTTTTTATGGGCAACTATGCAGTCCTTACCATCTTTATAACGGTTCACCAACTCAAAATTAAATCTTGCACCAATTATTCGCTCCATTTCTCCCTTTATTTCCAATACTTAAGGAGATCAAGGCTTGGCTGCAATAGAAGACCCACTAAAAGTATAGCTTATTCCTTCGTCTTCGTATGCTACAAGTTGACAAGGCACAGTATATTTTTGACCTAAAATTTCTAAATTTCGTCTTTTTTTAATACGTTAATTCGTTTTCCAATCGACGGAAGTATGCCCAGTCTTCACGATCTGTAAACAATTTACCATACTCATAACATAAAGAATTGTGAGTAGACTTTTTCAAGTTCAGACTTGCTCGATGGACATAATCGTGACGTCACATCGAAATCTCAGAAGGAAAAAAAATCCAAGTCCCAAACGTAAACACACTGACGTCACCGGTCATGAATAAAGTAAAAACATTAAGAAATCAATTCGTTCCTTAGATTAATTACTTTTAAAATCACCAGATGGCGCCATAAGTCATTTTGAAAAAGCATTTATTAAAACCCCTATGCAATTATTCAAACCATTTTCTAAAAATAACCCATTCCTAATACTAAGAAAAAATACAAGTCCAAAAGAGAAAAAAAAATCCAACACTACATTAATTCACCGCCCATAGTTAACTCTCTTACAGCCTAACGGATAGCGCACTTGACCTCGGATCCCATGGTCCCGGGTTCGAATCCACGAAATTGCTTTTTAATTAAAAATAATAGGGTTTCGAATATCTCCACCAGATGGCACTACGCGAGTGATTCATCACCATGGCAACGAAACGACGCCATCTTGAAACAACTCAACGCCTGCCCGATGACAAAAAAAAAATTCCAAGTCCAAAATGTAAACAAACAATACGTCACGTCATTCAGACACGCCCACTTCCGGTCACGTGGTATGACGTCACTTGGTCCCGCCCACTTCCGGTCACGTGGTATGACGTCACTTCCGCCCCGTATACAACACTGCATACTACTGCGCGCGGTAAACTCATTGAGCCACTGTGGCCCCCATAGCAGTTATTACTCTCTTAGCCCTTTTTAGCCTTTGACTCGAGATGTATCTTCGATCCCATCGGAGAGTATTTACATGATTTAATATATCAGTTTATTTCCAGGGCCCCCCATAGACCTTGGCCCATAGTATCATACAGTATACAAAAGAAGAAGGTGTAACTCAATTAATTTAAAGTATTGACTCATACTCCATTTTCATGTCAACCCTCTCAATCGTTGAGAAGTGTGTCAAGTAATGATTGGCACTTTTAGCTTTCTGGTCTATTATTAACGACCTTCTTATCAGATATGTAAAAGGGATTGGACATAAAAGGGCTATCTTCGGTGTCACGCCAAAACCGAGAATATAAGAAATCCTTGTCCCTAGAAAAACATGTTAACGGTTTGGTACATATGTAGTTGAATTTACGTTGCACTGGAGACGGGTTTTTGGCGACGGTCCAGGAACAATCCGGAGGGGTAAGATCCGAGGACAACACCTCGTAATTTTGAATCACGATCAGATGACGAGGTCAACACCTGAACTGGCATCCCCCTCTCCAAATTTCCACACCACGTCAACGTGGGGACATTTGAAGCCACGACAGATTTATCGTGCACTACTAACGTAAACCTACATCATTCCTTGAACAGCAATCAAGCGGAATTCTTTCTTCTTTTCCTTCTAAATCCCTTATTTCTAAACCAAAATAACTGAATACACTATGCCTCTTTGATTTAGTGATGTAAATGGGTAAAAAGTTACCCCTTCTTAGAAGTGATTTTTTTAAGTCGCCTTAAAAGTGTGGGTTTTTTTGAAGTCCCCTTCTTAGAAGTGAAGTGTATGCTGCATGCAAGAAGGCAGATCCCACCATTTCAATAATGGATTGCCTGCTATTGTTATTTTCAAATCCAAAAGTTTTTCTCAAATCACTCTTTATTTCCCGCGTTCGATATTCAATAGTTAAGAGGACATCTCTGCTGTCAATTTGTTACCATCTCCGATTTTTGTTCTGCTCCTGTACAGTATTCAAGTTGAAATGCCTGTCAGTTCCACTTCTGCATGATCTTCATCTTAACTCGTGGGTTCTGTCCGTTCTCATCTGCTTCTGCGTGATAATCACCTTCAATCTTAACTTCTTTCTCTATGAGGTACGAAACGCTCATTGTTTTTCGACTTCGGTATTTCCTTATTTCCCTCTCCTCTCTCTCTTATTCCTTGTTTAAAATAAAATTATGTAATACTTTATTTTTCGTGAAAATTATCTATTTTGGCTAGTGAAAATGTTGCATGCTCACTTTGGGAACCCCAGTGCTAAAGTATTTGGGTAATGGGGTAAAATCTTCTTTCCGTCTGGTTGTTTGCTTACACTGAAAATCATAGTTCCTAGTCAAATCCTCTCCACAAAAAATCAATTTATCGCTATTTAACTCTCACCTCAAAAAATTATTTTATCTCTCGCTATAAAGCCATCTCCTCAAAAAATTATCTATCGCTATTTAACGCTCATGCAATCATTATTCTTATATGCAATTTACAGTTTCCCCTGCATGGCTTTAAACCAGTTGTAGACTTCTTGACATAGTAATCTTCTAGTAGATTCTTTCAGCCAATATATAATGGGCCGCGGTAGCTCGGTTGGAAGAGTAACGGATTAGCAACCGGAGGGTTGAGATTTCGATTCCAACCAAAGACCGTAGTGTACAAAGGGGCTGGTGCACATTAAATCTGTCATGACCTCCTTCTCACTTTGGCGTGATGTGGAAGTTTGGATAATGGGGTGTCAGATCAGGTGAGGCCTCGTCATCTGACCGTTGTTCAAAATTACGTGGTGCTGTCCTCGAATTTTACCGCTCGGGTTTGATCTCGGACCGCCGCCAATAGCCCGATGTTTTGGTCCAGTGCGACGTTAATTAAAATACCTACCTACCAATAATTGTGACAATTTAATCATTAAGTGTGTTGTAGGGAAAAAGCTTCTTTCAAGTAACCACAGATTCGTTTACAGAAATGTTCATTGAATCTGAGATTACAAGGTATAATTTTGCTTGTTGAGCTTTCCGTCTGGTTTATTTATTTACACTGAAAATCCCTCTCATAGTAGTAAATTTCTAACTTGGTCGAAGTCCTTTTTTTAAAAAATGCATAACCTGTAAGGCGTCACAAATTCAAAATAGATTGTCCATAAATGGATTCTTTGCAGCAATACGCAACAAACCACATTAAACTTGCAAAACAGAGAATGTTTCACTTAAGAATGTACCTACCTAACGATATACGGCAACAATCGCCTTAATCGAAATAGGGTCAAGGTAGTGGTGGCTGTTAGGAAATAAACTGAAGCTAATAGAATTCGATTCGAATATTTTCTTTAATTTCCTATAGCATGGTGTGAATTAAGTTTTATATAAACTACTCGTTTTGATTTGTATCCCTTTCCCACAATTATATCATTTCACGGCGTTAAGTTGTTTATCCAAGCCTAGTATTCCTTGACACAGATTTTGTGGGAGAGAGAAAAGAAACATGATATTTCCAGAGTCAAGAATCTGAAGGAATAGTGGATTGCGTTTCATACAAAGGCGACAGTTTTCGTGGCTTAGTTTAATTACATATATCCAATATTTTGACGAATAACGGTATTATGCAATACTGAGAAGGGAATTTCAATTTATCTTGCAAGAATCTAAAATGAATAACGTGAGATTTTCACCTTTAGGGCGATAGGTTTTTAAAAGGAACACAGGGTTGATCTAGTTTGTTGAGGTTTAATGGCGCTAGGGCCATATTTGGCCATGCTGCGCCAGACGCAAGACATACAATATCAAGTAATAGACAGTAATAGACACAATGAAAGTTTTACTGACACAGAAGAGAAAAATACACCCAAGGAGGAATGCACCTGACAGGAATCGAACCTGCGTCGCCTACAACTCGAAGGTTGCTAGAGCAGTGGACATACCCACTGAGCCACGACGGCCCCCAAAGGAACACAGGGATTTCAGGTTGGATCTCGGTGAAACGCGATTTGTAAAATCTGACCGCTAATATTCATTTCGGTTTTTATGATAAAAAATTCAACTACATTCCATTCGACTCTCATTCACACAAGCGTGAAACTGAATTTTTTAAAAATTAGTTATTAAAAATCCCGATTCCTTACGACTTAGACAATTCGTTTATTTTTTCAAAAATTATTTTACAAGTGTAGTACGCGAGTATGAAATTCTAAGAAAAAGTCATTTGACATTAATAAAACGAGAATTGTTAGGTTTCATGTATATTTTTGAATTGAATAAGTTGATAGCAGAATTTTAGTCAATGAGTTGATAAATTAAATTGGATTGATATTATGCACATGCGTTGAATTTGTTCGATATGAAATATTGATTAACCCTCCGTTAGTCGCGGATCTTTTTTTGACAAATGAGATCACGGTGCTGAGAGGTGCTCAGTTTTCTTCCCTAGTTACACACGCATTACTTATTCATTTAAGAAATACGTCGTATGTTTCAGGACAATAAACGTAAATTATATTTTTGTTTAAAAATTATACATTTTTACGCAATTCTTTTCATTGCTTACCATTGAAAATAGTGAACCTGTCAGTACCAGTGAGACTAACGGAGAGTTAAAGTATAAAAATTAATATTTTAATAAATACTTTTATCTTCCTATCTAAATAATTACACTGGTCAACAATTTAAAACATTTTCATAACATGGGTGAAATAAGATTCTTTTAAATAATTTTTTGGGGGTACCGAATTTAAATGACTAAAAAAATCTCCATCACATATATATTTTTGTCTATTAACAATTGCTATAGTTCAAAATATATTACAATGTAATATTTACACGTCTAAGAAGTGGAAGTAAATGTCATTTTTTAAATTCCAAGTTAAAGATAAGCTTCAAATTGTAATTTATTACAGCATTTATTCTTCTTGTTAGCATTTATTGCTGGCAAGAAGAATAAATGTGTATTTTTTACTGTGTTAAAATCATGAATACCATACTTACTGTGAGGATTCATTGATGGACCCCTCAATTATCCCTCCCAAAGGCAAACTCGCCGACAGGTCGTAAAAGAGCCGGACAATACATTTCCATCTCTCTGGCGCCAGACGGTCGGGACTTGGATCGAAGAGGACAAAAGGGGATTCGTTCCGAAAAGAGCCCAGGTGTTTAGGAGTGCACCTGCCAGGTGATTAAGTCCACCTGCTAGGTAATCAAGCCACCTGCGCTAAGTAGCTGATCCCATTTTACGTCAGAGAGTCTCTACCGAATCAGCAACCTCAAAAATGAGCAAAGTAAAAACGAACCAATTAAAAGTAAGAACCAATCAAGAACGAACGAATCGAGAACCACCAGCGAACAAAGGCTGGGAGGTTTCAAAAGGAAAAGCAGGGAGTCGAATCGTCAGTTCTTGCTTGTGATCTCGATCGATCAGCTTAACTCAGCGACCCTTTGAGCGGTCACTCCTTAGGGAGAAAATATATTTTTTGAAGACGGTTCTCTCAACCTGAGAGGACGCGTTCTTGTAGCCGGCGTAGGCTGCCCATCTCGAGTCTTGTTTGTTTCCCGAGCTAGCGTCTTAGCTCAGTGACCCTTTGAGCGGTCAACCCCATTAAGGAGCTCTTAATAATTTGGAAGACGGTTCTCTCACCCTGAGAGGACGCGTTCTTGTAGCCTGGCGTAGGCTGCCTATCTCGAGTTCCTGCTTATTTCTCGTTCGAGACTTGAACCAGCGACCCCAGCGGAGCCGTGCCTGTCTTGTGGCGATCCGACGACCCCAGCGGAGCCGTGCCTGTCTTGTGCCGATCCGACGACCCCAGCGGAGCCGTGCTGTCTTGTACTGACCCGACGACCCCAGTGGAGCCGATCCCTGATTGTGCCGAACCGACGACCTGCGGAGAGTTCGGTACCGACTTCTCGTCCGGCAGTGAACCTGCCTTGTCCCGTCGTCCAGTGAGGATCCAGTGCTGATCTTGTGAAATCGTCACCCGACGAGTAGAGTTTCATCTAGAGACTGTTGAGATACCTTTCTCCAACTCAGAGACTTTCGTACGTCCTGAGATTTCGACACCCTGTCGCATCCAGTTAGCAGAGGCATAGAAATTCGTGAAAGTGTCGTGTAAATAGATTCTAATATAGTCAAGAAATTGTTTTAAATAAAATTATCGTTTGTTATTTAAGCCAGACTGTTCTCTGTAGATTTGAATCTACCACGCTACCCAGAGAATCACTACATTACATATCACTGCATGAAACTGCAAAAAATAGGGGAAAAACATATATAAATACAAAATTAAATTTATGCATTTATATTTGTATACCCATATACATAGTTCATTTTTCTCTGTGTCGTGTTGACCTGCAAAAACCAGCAGTAATCATTAAGGAATCCCACCTGCCTTGATACCTCTCCTCACAGTTCGGATATCTTGGCGGAAACTTTTTCCTTGTTTATCGCTGACTGCCCTTAGCTTGTCACAAAATAAATCCAGATCAGAATCTAGGAAATACATTTTTAATACTCCGAGTGGTTTCGACGAGATATCTCATCCATCAAGATCTAACCAATTTTACTAATGACGAGACATTTCGTCATCAAGATATTGCAGATTTTTTGGTGATGGCGATATCAAGATCTGGTCAGTTTTATTCAAATGACAAGAGACGACGATATCTTGATGGACGTGGTATCTCGTTCATCAAAATCTGGTAAGTTTTGATAATGACAAGATACCTCGTCGAGCCAACCACCAGTAGGGTGGTTCATTCGATACCCAATTATTTTATAATTCTTGAGAAGGTCTGTAATGGCTGCTGGTAGTTTTAGAAGTAATGATTGACATGCTGCGATCTTCCTGCTCAGCTTTTCTATAAAACCAAAATCACTCAGTAGTTTCCTAATTGGACGACCAACGTATATTCCTTCTTTGAGTTTTATATCACTTAATTTTGGAAAAATTTTCTTTAAGTTCAAGAAACCTAGGCCCCCAAAAAATTTGTCGCCTTCACAAAGTGTTTCATCAGCCACTGTTAGATATGAAGTGGTGGAGCAAAAATATTGACCATCGAAAGTTGTCATATTTATTGCACTGAGAATTTTTCACATGCATTTATATGTCTACTTCATTTTTGCAATCAATACGTGTTTCTCCTTCAATGAAAAATATAACAGTGGAGAATTGGTTGTGGTTGCATATTCAAAAAATCAGTGTTGCCTCAAAATGTCAGGTAGCGAATATGAAAATAAAAGATCTAGTGTCGTGTTTTACACGACTAAATGCGCTAATTTTGGAAGATAACAAATATTAAGTGCCCAATAAAAAAATTCTTGACGTGGTGGACATTTTTTAAGATCAGATCTGAAATCAGCACCCACAATTTTTTAAAAACAGCTTCATTCGTTTGTTATAAAAACCGTATGGACCAGTGTTATTAATTTACATAATTGTATCGTTAACTAATTACATGTCACTAGGGGGTGCCATCGATCGATTCATACAGCAGTTAAGTTCGTTATCAGTTACTTTTGTTTGTACTTGGAATAAGTCATCGGCACATTGCACAATACAATTCAAATTCACAGACCGCTTAGAAATTATCCACAAAGAAAATCCGTCGTTCTTGAAACTTTTCTCATGGCGGTGTTGAGTCTAGAGATCCCGGGACGAAAAATTCTTACCCATGAGATACGAAGACGGAATTGTAACAACAATCTTGAAAACCCTTGTGACATGGCGAACAAACAAAGGTGAGAAATAATGCTCTACTTGAAAGCATTGTTCATCGTAGATGTGGTTATGTCTGAGATCGAGTCTCACGACTAATGAGTTGGCTGTAAAAAGTTTATTTCTTGAAACCATTAATTATTCTATCGATTCCCATGAGAAAACGGAAGTTCCATTTCTTAATTCTTCAGATTTGTGGTTCCATTTTATTTGCACAGTGGCTCAAACTTGGGAAATTGTGAGTTGTAGGCGGCGCAGGTGCAAAGGATCCCTAGGAATTAGCGCCTCTACAGTTGCGTTATCCCCTTCTACAATCTCACGCTTACCAAGTACATGATTTTGTAACAACTTATGGAATGAAAAAAAATCAGCCCACGTCGGTAGCTTAATCTATGGATTGATTCATTTTTCATTTTTATTGCAAAAGTGTTTACCTTTATGCAAGATACGTACATATGAAGAAACTCAAATCTCTCGAAAATGAAAAACGTCCTTCAGACGCCAAACAGGATTTTAAAAAATTAAATTTTACGAACGTCTTTTAATTGGAATAATGCATGGATGCTGGAAAAGGAGTGATAACTTAAATCTATCAAAACATTCGGTTAGTCTCCGTGGTATGAAAAATTCCTTATAGTAAAAAGATGTCTTGTCAGTAGCATTCTAATGAGCTATCATTAAGATGCACGATGCGATATCTTCGGATGGTACGGCAAGTCGTTCTTCAAATAAGCTATATACTTATATGCATTCTTTTAACTGAACGTAACGATTAATTTGAAGGATAGCAGTTGCAGTTTTCATAATGAACTACATTGTTATTTTAAGCTTCCTTACACATTTTTGCGTTCCATTAGCCACTAACATCGCAATGTTAACGGCTTTTTTAAGTCGCATTTTATTACTTGTTCACGCACGCGTTTTTTAAAGTTAGTTTGTATTTGCCTTCTTTCTAAACTTTCTAAAAGTTTCCAAATTTAAGTTTTCCCATAAATCCCTATCACATAAGTTCGCTTTTACAAAAAAAATACCCTTTTTAATTTGATCTCTGATGGTTTTATCAATTTATCTTCGATACCTTTTACGCGACTTTTTTTTTCGTACACAAAATATTCAGGAAATTTCACTGCTCGTTTTATTCAATTAATACGTTTTGTAGTCAAAACTTTATAAAACATTTAAAAAAATCAAATATCTGTATCTAAAATTCACTGACGGTACGTACCACAAAAATCCATAGTATTTGTATATTGACGAATGGCAACCAAAGGATATAAACAATGTAAAATCAACCACTACGTGTGTGTAGTTAAATAAACATCGCAATGGAGCAACACAACGGGTAATTGGCGACGGTCCGGGATCAATCCCGAAGTGAAAGATCCCGGACCGTCTGAAGAGAAAGATCCAAGGGCAACACCTCATAATTTTGAACCATGGTTCAGATGACAAAATAAACACCTGAGCTGACACCGCACTCTCCAAACATCTACACCCCGCCAAAGACATTTGAGACCACGACAGATTTAACGTGCACTAGCCCCGTGTACACGACGCAAACCTCCGGCTCTTAATCCGTTACCCTTCCAACAGGACTACCGTGGCTCCTCAACCAGTACGTGATTGTGTCGTTTAGTTTAAATATGTTTGATTTCAGCTACAGAGCTGCATTAGAGATTCATTAATTTTCCTAATGAATCTCTAGCAATGTGAGGGCCACGGTAGCCCAGTTGGAAGAGTAATGGATTAGCAACCTGAGGGTTGCGAGTTCGAAACCCACCAAAGACCGTCGTGTATAAAGGGGGCTGGTGCACGTTAAATACGTCGTGGGCTCAAATGTCCATCACTTTGGCGTGGTGTGGAAGTTTGGAGAGTGGGGTGCCCGCTGAGGTGTTGCACGTCATCTGACCGTGGTTTAAAATTACGTGGCGTAGTCCTTGGACTTTCCCTTCGGGTTTGATACCGGACCGTCACCAATAGACTGTTGTGTTACTCTAGTGCGACGTTAATTAAATTACCTACCTTCCTACCTTAAATCAATATCGTTATGCAAGCATACACTGAAGTGCACTTGTACATACAAACAGGAAAAGTATGAAGTCCCGGAAAAAACCTGAACTAATATTTCGACACGGGCATTTCCTATCCGATTGTTTAATGCCGATCGTTAAATGGAATGGAAAGAATTATTGCAAGACGATGAAAGGATAATTTTCGTGTTTAGAAGGGCAGTAAAACGTACTTCCTCCTATTGAATAAACCGAAGTATGACACGATCTCTATTCCATTTTAGGTTACGGTGTCTGTAAATGCAGCTGCCATGGTATGATCACTTGTGTGATATTTTGCTTCCTTGAACAGTTTTGCTTATTAAGGTCTCTATAGCGGAATTTAACGTGGACAGGATTCCTGATTTTAATTCGTAGTATGAGACATAGACATGAAATGTAAGCAGACTGAGGATTAATATTAAGAGGAGATTCAAAATGTGCCTAATGAATTCACGATTAGTAGTCACGTGACTGCTCTGTGAAAAATTGACTTAGTTGGATGATGCGGCATCTTATCGCCTAATTTGCCAATGTAACATCTTGACAGGTAGGTAGGTAGGCATTTAATTAGCGTCGCACCCGTTGGAGAAACACAACGGACTATTGGAGACGGTCCAGGATCAACCCCCGAAACATTTTGACAGGATAAGTGATAAAAGTGCTGAAATAGCCAAAGTAGCATTATGTCGACTACACTTTAAATTTATTTAGGGCCACGGTAGCCAAGTTGGAAGAGTAATGGATTAGCAACCGGAGGATTGCGAGTTCGAATCCAACCAAAGACCGTCGTGTACAAAGGGGGCTGATGCACGTTAAATCTGTCGTGGCCTCAAATGCCCTCACGTCAGCATGGTGTGGAAGTTTGGAGAGTGGGGTGACAGCTCGTGTGACCTCGTCATCTGACCGTGGTTCAAAATTACGTGGTGTTGTCCTCGTATCTTTCCCTTCGGGTTTGATCCCGAAACGTCGCCTATAGCCTGTTGGGTTTGTCCATTGCGACGCTAATTATGATACCCCTACCTATCTAAAATTTATTTATATCTGATGCTCAGTATTTCTCTTGAAAGAAGTTGTTGAATAAAATCGGTTTGCTAATGTCTAATGATGGAACGATTTCTTGATATTGTCGTTGTTCGCCATTCTCTGTTATATCAATAGAGGCATTAATATCAAATAAACTGCATAATAACAGTTTATTTGATTTTCTTTATTTTGCATTTAAATATTGACGAGCTCATATTTTTGTGACTGAAACTAGAAATCAAAATCAAGTATTACCCAACTGTTAGAAAAAGATCTTGAATAACGTAATTTTTCCGCTTCTCTTCACGCTTGGCTTTGCTTGCAAAGGAATACAATTGCGATTCAATGACAATCAAATACTCATTACTTGTTGAAATGAAATTTTACCTCAGAAAAGTGTGCGAACAAGTTGCTTTCCTGCGAAATTGTAACAAATCATGAAATCGCTGACAAACGCCATAGTCCGGTGAACATTGTTGCTTGTGTCGTGGAATGAGCCACTAAAACACAACATTTGTTTTCGGAGTTTTCAACGAAGCCGTCTTTTTATGGGAGATTTACTTCTTCTAAACCCACCCCCTCCCTACTCACCGTTAGGTGTAGAGCTTTTGAGGGGAGGAGAGGGAGGGGACCTCCACCACCAGCACAAAAGGGAACAAGGGAAACCAACCCGGCGAACCGGGAAAGCACACCAGCACGTGCTGATCCAAACACCGGGCACCACCATTTATTTACTTTTAGAATTTTGGATATTTACAAAAAGAAAAATGGGCCAACAGGGTTCAGCACAAAAATATAAATTTTAACAAAGTAGACGACAGACAACATCGTCGGTTTACAAAGGAGATAAATAAGGATCCGGCCAACATGGCCTGTGAAAAATCTACATCAAACATTAAACAAGTGAACTTTAAACAAGGGTGAATATATACAATTATAGAGATGAACATATATAGATTTTTATATAGAAGATTAAGTGTACAGAGAATATTTGTGACCAAGGCTTAGGTTCTTTACTTTAAATACTGAGAACCACTGAGAAACCCAGGAAAGAATTCCGCAGATACCAGTTAAGTTCAGGATGTAGGAAGCCTCCCAGCCACCTCCCCTGCAACCAGCACACAAACCTTAATTCTATACCTTGAAATATTGTTGTTGATTATTGCCCCAAGCCATATAGGTTTATTATTGGGGTTGGGCCTTGTAATATGATTTAGTTTTGTGTGCTGGCATTCAAAGAGGTAGTGGTCAGCATCCCCCACTACAATCACAGAGGTTAGTATTTTTTATTTTAAATCTATGAAGATAAGACGGAAATGGGCCATGGCCTGTCAAGAACCAAACGAGGTGTCTATCCTCGGCAAGGGTTGCAGTGCTGATCTCCGGCATGAACTCCTTCAGCCGGTTGTTTGGCGCAGCATGGCCAAATATGGCCCTTGTGCCATAAAACCCAATTAACCAACTGATCACGAATGTTTTGATAAGGGCCCGGATTTTGTTGGCTGTACAAGATAACTTTAAAATGCCTAATAATCTGAAAAAATTACCTAAAACTTTATTGATATATACTTTCGATTCACAAGATATTTTTGTGCTGACTCTAAGTATTTGCTTGGAGCCACGGTAGCCCAGTTGGAAGAGCAACGAATTAGCAACCGGAGGATTGCGAGTTCGAAACTCGGTCCAGACAAAGAAAGTCGTGTACTAGTGCCTTTAAATCTGTCGTGGCCTCAAATGTCCTCACGTTGGAGTGTGTGGAAGTTTGGAGAATGGGATGCCAGCTCAGGTGTTGTTCTCGTCATTTGACCGTGATTCAAAATTACGAGGCGTTGTACTTGTATCTATCCCTTCGAGATTGATCCCGGACCGTAGCCAATAGCCCTTTGTGTTGCTTCAGTGCGACGTTAATTAAGTACCTACCTAAGCATCTGCTCTCCAAGACTAAACTAATAGACCCGCGCTTAGTATGTGCACTTCAGTTTCGTAATTTTTCATACCTACTGATGTCCTTACTCACACTCCATCATTGACATCCATTTACAATGAATATGAGTTACTCAAGTTATTTGTCCTCTTTCATTGTTACACTCCTTTTGATATGCTTTCCTATTTTTTCCTTTTTCGTTGGTTGTGTTGCTCCGGTGCGACATTAATAAAAAAAAATACCAATACCAATCCTAGACGTAGTCCTACCTGGAAACTGTATATATTCATAACCAGGCGACTGCAAACAGAATTTCTATCTGTACGCATTGTCCACGAAGTGCTGAGCAAAAGTCGACAAGTCAACAAAATCCAGGCCCCATTGGGCCGCGTTAATTAAAAAACGTGCGACGTTAATTAAAAAAACTACCTACCTATCATGCCCAGTTTCGATAAAGGATTTTCATCTACCATTATTTGTCTAGATAGGTAAGAAGTTAATTAACATCGGACTGGAGCAAGACAACGGTCTAATGGCGATGGTCCCGGATGAATCCCTAAGGGAAAGAGCCGAGGACAACGCCTCGTAATTTTGAATCACGGTCAGATGACGAGGTCAACGCCTGAGCTGGTATCCCACTCTCCTAACTTCCACATCACCCAAACGTGAGGACATATGAGGTCAGATTTAACGTGCACCATCCCCCGTGTACACAACAGTCTTTGGCTGAACTCAGTTTCGAACTCGCAACCCTCAGGTTGCTAATCGGTTGCTCTTCCAATGGGCTACCGCGGTCTCTGTTAAGATATTTGATTGAAAGTTTGTTTTGGGAGAATCCATTATACTATGGAAAACAATGGTTGTTTGTGTTCGATGGTGTTGTGGATCGGCAGAAAAATATTTCCTAGTTCCTTAAAGTATACCAATCAATTTTCTTGGTTTAAAGTTCCCCTTTGTCCCTCAATCATAACTGCACACAAAATGCCAAATTTTTTTTAAACATTTTGTTAAATATTCTGCTGGTTACTAAAACGGGTGAACTCAAAAAATGTGTTCGAATGCGATTCTTCTGTGAACAAGACTAAATTCTTCTTTTCGGTATTTGAATGCATTTTTACAGCGAATTCATTTTTCCGTTCGTAAAGCTATAAAATATTGACGCTTACATTTTACTAAAGACTACCCATTCATCAATTTAATCAAAAATAAGAATTAAAAAAATGCGTTTAGGATGAATTTACAGCCAAAACTTTTATGCTTAGATTATTGATGGAAAAGTAAGGCTTGCTCATGGACCCTGCTACTCAATAGAATGAAAAGGCCTGGCAACCATGTTTAAGTAAGGCATTTATATACATTGATCTTAGCAAATTTCTTGTTTCAATTTTATAAGGCAGTAATTTGTGAAACATTGTTGTTACTGAAAATCCATTACTTGCAAACATAATGGGGTAATTCCTCACTAATAAATATTATTCCTTTCGTGCTCCTCACGGGAATAATAGGAATACATATAAAAATAAAAACTGTTTAGTTTTTCTGTGTTTCGGGTTTTATGTGCTTTAAGATCTGTGGTGATCAGATTGTTTTTTGTTTCTTATTAACTTCTCTTTATTTGATTCTCGTTTCAATTTACTTTTACTTCTTATTTTTGTTGTTTCTTCTCCGACTTGGTTTAGAAAAACGAGGCCAAGTCCATGCACCTTCAAATAGTCCAAGACGAGTATAGGTTTGTAAGAAGGTATAGGTAGGTAATTAATGTTGCACTGCAGCAACACAACAGATCATTGGCGACGGTCCGGGATCCATCCTGAAGGGCAAAATTCGAGGACACCTCGTAATTTTGAACCATGGTCTCATGATGAGGTCGACACTTTTATTTTCCAGGACGTGAGGACATCTGAGACGACGACAGATTTAACGATCACCAGCCACCCACTTTCACGACGATCGTTGGTTTGATCGAGTTTCGTACTCTCAATCCTCCGGTTGCTAATCCGCTACTCTTCCAATTGGCCCCTGACGAGCATAGGATTAAAACTAGAACCTCCCTGGACAATCCCAGATGATCAAGGATATAATCAGGAGAGGCTTCTTATTTTTGTCGTGGCTTTAAATATGACTTGGGACCACAAAAACTAGCATGACGGGTCACAGCAGGTCTCGGGTGGGCCTATCCTATTTTAAACTGTAAAAGACTAGCAGAATTACCCGGTGATGCTCAGGTTGGATTGGTTAAATGTTGATTCTATTTCATAGAAAAATGCAAGCATCATTTAAGTGTACAGAAATTACTTTTTAACATCGTTTTAACTTTTTCATAGCTTCTACAATTTACTTCGGACGCAAATATGTATACATAATATATCCATCCATATAATCCATTTCATATTCATCACACTCTTGCTGTAAGACAAACTACAAAAGCTTTTTCTGAGATGACTGAGTTTTGGAGTGATTACGAATGCCAATTCAGTTCATTTTCAGTAAAAATGAGGAATTTTCAGCGTATAGTCTTGCACTCAGTTTTCCAATCAATATTTATTATTTGTGGTGCTCTTGCACCATGGATTCGATATTTTCGAATTACATTATCATTGTGAGAGGATGGCAAATTAAACTGTTACAAAATTCGTGGTTAATTTATTTTGAAGCATACATTTTTCCTTGAAAATTCCATTCAGCCGCACGTGGAATAACGGAGCTTGTTCAAAACAAATGTTATCAGTGTAGACAAATCAAACTCAATCGATTACACTTTTTACAAAATCACTGCTTTCAATGAATGTTTCACAGGTACCTAAGTTGTATACGAACAGTTTAAGTAAGCAACCTCGACCCTCCACTTAAGACAAAAAATTTCTATTTTTCAAGTTCTAGTTTACATACTTCCTTACTATATTATTCCAAGATCAACAGTCTTATTTAAAATTCGCTTTCCTCCAACAGAAAAATTTAGTTTTAAATCGAATCCATAGGGTACTTTTTCAATTGAGAGACTCAGTTTCTATATGAAAACAACGTACCTATTTAGAATGATAGATGTAGTTACTTGACTATGGAGTACAGCTTTCAGTAATACCCATGAAACATCAAAAACTAAAAATTAAATGGATTTTAATCATCTTGTAATGAAAATATGTCAAAATTTAGAAATATATTTGAACTATAACGTATGGCTACCCGTTTTCATTTAACGTAACATTTTATTTTAGAATAACTTTATTTTAACTTTACCAGTCATTTTAAAATAAGAAGTTATACAACTTAATTAAAAAGGTTGCCATTTATTTTTGACACAGAATTCTACAAACTATAACGTATTTAACCAAAGACTTAAGGAAAGTTAGTCGAAATATACATATACAGCCAAGAAATTACCCATGTCTAGTGGTATTTGGCAGAAAATAAAAATAATTCATTGCAATTTAACTCCTTAATATATCTGTAATATGAAAAGTAATGGAACACATAAATACCAATCGATACAAAATTCTGGTCTTTGAAAAATGTAGAATTCTGAAAAACGAGATCTGAGCAAGCGTGTCTAATTTCGACGTCATGAGAATATTCTGAAAGAGAAATTCGAAAACGACGCTTGAAAAATATTGATAGAAAGTAATGAATTATTTACAAAAAGAACACAAATTTACGAAACTTAGAAATGCTCAAATATGACCGCAACATTTCTGTCTTAACCCAAATACACAAACCACGGAATTCTAACTCTAATTTATAAAATGAAATATTAATTCTGGCGTTGCCAGATACCAAATTGCAAAATTACTCTTTTATGATCAATGAGTTTTTTGTTTTGGCCTTTCGTGTTGCATTACAAAATGCAAGTTGTGTAAAATTAAGTATTTTATGTACCCATTTTTCACCATTCAAATGTTCCTAAATTATTTATATCGTGGAAAGAAATAAAAATTCAGTTCAAACATAATTAGAATTTTAAATTGTTTAAATTTAATGTTTCAGAAAAAAAAATGTATTTCGAGCAATACTGGTAAAACAATTGTATTAGAAAATTTGATTTTCGATCAATACTGGTAAAACAAATTGAGTTGCGTACCGCAATCGTTTTATGCTCACTGTTTTTCCTATGGCAATTTCGAATTCATTTAGCCCCCACCTAGGTTAAAGAGAAGGGGGTTAGTATGCAGCTTGCGTTACTCGCTGGGTTCCAAAGTATAAGTGTACCAAATTTAGTATGGATTGGTCAAACGGTGTAGATTTGTATAGAGAACATACAGACAGACGCCAACTCTGCTTTATATACTATATAGATACATGTAAACACAGTAGGCGATAGTGATGCTCTGTCGTAAATCTA
Source organism: Meta bourneti (assembly GCA_933210815.1). NCBI lineage: Eukaryota > Metazoa > Arthropoda > Arachnida > Araneae > Tetragnathidae > Meta > Meta bourneti. The sequence goes on along the minus strand of OW119927.1, from coordinate 34,712,301 downwards.
GCTTCTTAAGCAAATGATTTATTTGTTATCATTTGTGTATCGTATTCGGCATCAGGCGAAGGACACATTTGTTGTCTTGACATGGTACCTACGATATATACAGAGTATTCAGAAACTCTATGTACAAACTTTCACCCTCCTGGCGGTTCTCTCGACGACGTATCTCGTCATTAGAAAAACTGACTTGTTCTTTATGGACGAGATATCTCGTCATTAGAAGATAAGTGACATATTTTGATCTCATCATCATGAAAAAATATCGGCAGTATCTTGACGATGAGATATCTCGTCGTCAGCAAAATTGGTCATGTATTGATGGACGAAGTACCAAAATTGAGCAGATCTTTATGAATGAGATATTTATTCATTAGAAGATAACTGGCCAGATTTGATTTCATTATCATAAAAAAAATATCGGCAATATCTGGATGACGAAATATCTCGTCATTAGCCAAATTTGTCAGATATCGATGGACGAAATACATCGTCGAAACCACTTAGAGGGTTAAAAGGAAGTATGGAACGCAAAATTAAACCCTTATTCGCAATGAATGTTGGTCACGACTATCTGCAAAATCATCTCTACAGAATTGGTTTTTCAGACTGTTCAACTTGCCTTCTGTGTGGCCTTTCAAATATGATAGAATCCCACCTCAATAGTTGCCTTGATCTTACTGACGTCGTTGTAAATACTACTGCTGATAGAGTTCTATGTTTTATTTCCGTTTCAAGACTTGGGCTGCCAGACAGAACAAGGCGAAAAGGCTGAGGTCTGATGAAGGATAAAAAAAGCAGAGGATGAAATTGCTAATAGCCCCTTGTGCCCTCTTTGTGCTCTGATGGATGCAGCACACTTACTAACCTGCGCAGCTCTTAAGGAAACAACTCTCAGAGGACATTACTGGCAGGCGAGGGACTTTTGGTTACCCGGAAGCTTCCCTAGCTTTTTACGTTTTTATTTGCTGTATTTTACCCATGAATGTATTTTTTGTTTTAATTCTTGTTTTTGTGTGTACTTTTGGCTGAACGATTTGCGTGTGTAATGACCTGCTGCATTGAAAATAAAAAAAAACATCCGCAAGTTTCTCGAAAGGGTTTTTTTATTTTTGAGGCAAGGAGAGAGTAGGGCGAAACTGTCGCTACTGTGTGCGTATCTGTTAGCTACCACGATCATTACGTGTGTACGAGACTCATTGACAATGCAGCTGACCTCCCGTCACAAGGGTGCCTATTCCGGCTGCAAGTGACCACGAAAGGTCAGAAATTTTCGATCTACGGCTGAGGGGCCGATGAGGGGACACGGTAGACCAGTTGGCAGAGTAACAGATAAGCGACTGGAGGGTTGCGAGTTCGAAACCGGGTCCAGCCAAAGACCGTTGTGTACGCTGGGTGGTGCACGATAAATTTGTCGTGGCCGCAAATGCCCTTACGTTGATATGGTGTGGAAGTTTGGAGAGTGTGGTGCCATCTCAGGTGTTGATCTCGTCATCTGACCGTGGTTCAAAATGAAGAGGATTTGTCCTTGAATATTTCTTTTCGGGATTGATCCCGGGGGGGGGGGATATTTCAATTAACGTCACACTGGAGCAACACAACGGGCTATTGGTGACGTTCCGGGATCAATCCCAAAGGGAAAGATCCGAGGACAACACCACGTAATTTTGAACCACGGTCAGATGACGAAGCAACACCTGAGCTGGCACCCCACTCTCCAAACTTCCACACCACGCCAACGTGAGGACATTTGAGGCCACGACAGATTTAACGTGCACCAGCCCCCTTTGTACACGACGGTGTTTGGCTGGATTCGAACTCGCAACCCTTCGGTTGCTAGTCCGTTACTCTTCCGATCGGGCCACCGCGGCCCCGGATTGATCCCGGATCGTCGCCAATAGCCCGTTGTGTTGCTCCAGTGCGACGTTAATTACTACTTACCATACGTCGATGTATAGATAAAAACATTTTCATTCAGCACAATTAAACAGTCGGACTTTTTAGAGTAATTGTAAAATAATTGAGAAATTGTTGAAATATTTATAACCACTCGGTGGTTACGATTTAAATCCATTAATTTTTCAAAACAATTTTATTACACTTCACTGAGATTGTTTCTTTATACCTTGCAGATTCCAGTTTGTTTTGAAAGAATGAATTGATTTTTAATTTCTCGTTTCAACAGCCTTATTGTTATGAAAGCAACACAAAAACATATCTCATAATTCCTATTCTCTGACTTTATTCATATAGCTTTGAAAGCCCCGAAATGATGACTTAAGAAACGAATCAATAAACAATTCTATGCAGTCCACTATTCTTTCACGCCATATGCGATCTAAATGGATTTGAAAATTATTTAAGGAAGTGTTTTGAATGAATAGTTCTCCAATCACAGCGATGTTTAAAGAATGTGGTTTTAAAAGGGGTAGGAGGGAGTGTGGGGTAATCACAAGCAGCCGTCCGCCTATATTCCCTAAAACGAAATAGGCCGCAGTGGCCCGGTTGGAAGAGTAACGAATTAGCAACCGGAGGGTCGATTCCGGCCAAAGACCGTCGTATACTAAAGGGCTGGTGCACGTTAAATCTGTCGTGACCTCCTTCTCACGTTGGCATGGTGTGGAAGTTTGGAGAGTGGGGTGTCAGATCAGACGAGGCCTCGTCATCTGAGCGTGGTTCAAAATTACGTGGTGTTGTCCTCGGATCTTTCCCTTTGGGATTGATCCCGGACCGTCACCAATAGCCCGATGTGTTGCTCCAGTGTGACGTTAATTAAAATACCTACCTACCTACCCTAAAACGAAACGGCTATAGTAATACAATAACACCGAATTTTCGGAAAAATATTTTCGAGATACGGTAAATCTAATTAAATTGAAAGTTAAGAGATAAATGTACGCTTATGAAGAACACTCTATCATATGTAACATAGTTCCCAAACATTCTTGGCTCAACATCCCCCTTTTCAAAGACGTTTTTTTTCGGCTATAATTTTTGAATTTTACCAAAATATTTATACAGCTATGAAATTTTAGAATTTCGAAAAGCTAATTTAGAAATAAAACTTTTAACAGAAATTATAAAGCTATTTATTAAAATAAAATAACAAAAAATAAATTGTACATAAACGCACTCGATTTTGCACTATTATTAGTTATTAATATCAATCAGATCAAATCTAATATCACTAATGAGAGAGATGTGAGCTTGGTGTTGTTACCAATTTGTATATATCAGGCTCTATTTCAATCCCCCATTAGCATCCTTAAATCTCCAGTCAACTATTTGCAGTCGGTTCCTCTTTTTAGTTAAAAGATTTGTTTTCGCTGGATTTGTCAGAACCTGTGTTAGTCGGGAGTGAGGGCGAGACGAGTGTTCCTCTAACTATAATTTGGCTTGTCTAGACTTGTGTGGTGGCTCATTGTCCTGTTGGAAGAGGCCGAGCCTAGCAAAATAGGCGCAGGACATGAAAGGGTGTAACTCGTCAGAAAGGATGCATACATAGAGATCACCTGTCACAGAAGTTTGTAGACGTCGTTATCAGGGGTCCCATTGAGTGCGTTTTATTTAATCACTGGTAGACGCAATCAATGGTGGCATAGGCTCGTATGAATAGACGCAATGGTGGCATTGATGGCGTTGCTATGTATTTTGCATAGGCTCGTATGTATCAATTTTTCTGACACTTCGATATAAATCCGCTCTACAACCAGTCTTCCCTGCATTACATATAACCAATTTTAACCTTCTTGACTTATAGAATATTTCCTATGCTTTTCTCATACAACCAATAACCGTGGTTACTTAGTCATTATGAATGTTGTGGAGTAGAAGCAATATTACACTACTCGGAAATCTTATGACGTTCGAAGAGTTGAGGCAAGCCATACATTTGTCCAGTATGAGCTCTGCAATGCTAAATTGCCTGATATACGCATGCGCATCGACATGTTTTTAGTACCGAAACGAAGTACGCATGCGCATGTCGTATGTTTCGTCGCATTCTGATCTAGTATGTGGTCGAGCTAACAGTATGCATTGCGATAGAAAGAGGGTCAGACAAAATCGGAATGAATATCCCTGCAGTTCATTCCTTTACTTATGTTAGCCATTACTGACTATCGATAACTCTTTTGTAATTTTCCCTCAGTGGCACCCATAAAAGGTTCTTGTTTTTCGTTAACACCACCAACCAACAATCAGTCATATCTAAATTATCAAATATAAGATTATTTTTGTTATAATTTTCATCTCTATTAACATATTGGGAATAACATATACACTTAAAACTTCATCAGAGTTAGCAGGTAATGAATAAGATCCACCAGGATTTTTTTTGAGCAATAGATCTAATAATTTGATAATGATTCAAATAGATCTTTATATCTTTATTAGATAATCTTTGATTTATATATTCTGAATCTATAGATGGATTAAATTTTATATATGGTAAAAACAGAGATAATTCTTCAGCTTCTTTATACTTAACATTTTCAACATTTGTATACAACATATTTTTATCAAGATTTCTTTGAAATCTCATTTGTACTTCCAAACCCGTAATTGCTTTATCATAATCATTAAAAAAATTAAACATATATTTTAAAGGTGTCCATATAATAACTGTTGCACTGTTTCTTGTTAATTCCCATCTTTTTTTAAATCCTTCATTATACTTTTCATTTTCTACAGATGTTAATTTAGTAAATGCCTCTGTAATAGGAGTTTGAGCCGTTACTGTTCCACCATATTGAATTATATTTTTATTTTTATCACAGCTATCAGCTGTATCAACATAAAAGAACATTTTTCAACTTGAGAGGTTGCATAATCAGGAGTAAAGTTAATTAATCTTAAACCTCGATTGAACAGAATCTTAAATTTGTTTCAATTTCTGTACCTCCAATTTCTAACCATTTAGAATGTATCAGGCCTCCTCCATTCACTAATATAACATTTTCATCACCAATCAAACTTCCATCACTTTTTAAAAATAGTAATTTTTGTTCAAGATAACCCCTAGCATATAAAATAGTAGCATTGGTATCTGTAATATGAAATTCGTAAATTGCATTTTCAGATGTATTATCTTTATTTTCCTGATTTATTTTTTTAAGTTCATAATTTTGCATGTCACTATTATAATAATAATGTGTATCACTTAAATCATAAATTTTCCCCATTTATTTAGGAAGAATTTTAAACCCAGATCCTTTTATCTTTTTGAAAATATTTCATTTAATTTATCACGAACAAATGTTTTAACTTTTTCTTCTAAAATTGTTTTAGCTATTTTACCGACTGTCAAATCTATTTTCCAACCTTTTTTTAGTTTAATAGATATTCTTTGTCTTGCTTCTACAATACCAACTTTTACAGGAGGATCATCAAATAATTTCATCAAATATCTATTTAATCCATTAACTATAATTACCATAAAGTTTAAATATAGGAACAATATTACGTGGATCTATGTACACCTTAAAGCGGTTATTTTTATAATTCTCACTTATGCTAAACCATGAAACTTCTATTGAAAAATATAGTAAAGCTAGTTTATTTTAAGAGCTTTTGAATACTCCACAGTGAAATCTGATTTTTTTTTTCCTCATGACCCCTTCTGATTTTAATACAATCATTTATTTAGTATGAAATCCTCCCTACGGCTTTAGAACAAATTCTTCATTATAGTCACTAGGCTTTTAAATAAATTATATATATATATATATATATATATATATATATATATATATATATATATATATATATATATATATATATATATATATATATTAATAAAAAATATATTCCTGAAAATATTAAGAAATTTCTTGAAATATCAAATTATATATATAATTTGATATTTCAAGAAATTTCTTAATATTTTCAGGAATATATTTTTTATTAAATTGTATGTTTTTATATTTATTTTCTCCAAAAGGGTAAAAATATTCTATAAAAATTCCTATTTATTTAGAATCATTATAATAACAAATCCAATGAGTTCCAGGACCTGTTGATATATCTAAATTAATGATTCCGTTTTCAAATTTTCTCATCTTTTTAGGTAATAAATCTTATGTAAATACACCTCTAAATCCTTTCATTTTCCATATTTTTTTTAATCATTTCATCACTTATTCCTGATTTTGTTATTTCCCCTTTCCGCGAGATTTTTTTTTTACACCCGGTTCCTTCGACTTTTCATAAGTTTGATATTCTCCTTTTCCATGAATAGGTATCTGTTTTAATAATCTCTCTAGGGTTAAGCTTGGATCAGGACCTCTAATAATGAGGTTATGTAAAAATTCGAGATTCATAGGATTTAATATTTTCGAAACAACTTTCATCCCAGATCCTTCGTTATTTTGATATACTCCTCGAGCTTTTTTAGGATTGCCTGATCCTGATATTTTATATAATATTTTTTAGTTCCCCAACCTGCAGCACCACTAGCTGCTCCAAGACCCAAAGATATCAAAATGGTAGAAAACCTCCATTTTTTTTTCTAATTGAGTTTTACTTATAGTACTTCTTTTTCCTTTTCTAATTTGAGTTTTAGTTAAATACATTTCATAATTATACTTTTTAGATGCATCTATTTGTAATAACAGTTCTCCATTTTTTAAAGCAGATTTCAATTTACTAATTTGACCTTCACTCAAATATACTTGTTTCTTAATTTAACTCATTTTTAGGAAGAATTCTTTTGTAGAAGAAATTGTTTATTTAATCGTTCTACATCTTGATAGTTTAATATTTTATCTTTAGATAACATATCTATTACATTTACTTGATCAATTAATTTTCTTGACTTACATCCTTCACATATTTTATCAAGTAATAATTCCAAATGGTCTAATCCTTTACCCATCTTCATTTCTTTACTACCTTCAATTGTAGCTAATCTATACAAATATTTTTGTATTACATCTTCTTTATATCAATTTCTTCTACTTCAATCTTTTTCTGAGTTATTCCACATCTGTTAATTTTTTAGCTCTCTTAATTGTACTCTTTAAGGTACCTCTTTTCCTTGATAATTCTTCTTTTAACAGCTTGGCCTTTCCATACATTTCATCTAATTTTTCTTGATCATCTAAGAGTTTTGAAAGTCTGTATAGTTTTTCAGATTTTAAGTATTTTATATCTAAACCTTGATCAACATTATAGGTAGGTTCTCTAGTATAATTCTTTCACATCTTCAATAGGTTCAGACCATGATATCGGTGGAAATGAAATATTTCAACAGCATCTGCAAATGCATTCATGCTTTCTTTTCTACTCTCTTCTTGTACTAATTTTTCAGTAATGGGTTTATGAAAATCCACCAAAGTTTTTTTAATACCTAATTGCCCTATTAATTGCTCTTCATTATTTTTTCTTATTTCTTTTTCTTATTTTACTAATTTAATTGAATCTATTATTTGCTTTTTAAGCTTTTTTTCTCGTTCGTTCATTTATATGGAATGAATTTTACTGCCAGAAAAATTAATTTTACTGCCAGCAAAATCTTATTTTACTGCTAGCAAAAATAATTTTACTGCCAGCAAAAATAATTTTACTGCTAGTAAAGTCATCCTAAATAAATGAAAGAGTATAAAATATAGTAATAAAGGATTACACCGAATCAAAAGAATTACCTGATCCTAATCACAACATCCATTGTTTTATATTACTAACATCCTTTTCTATTACTAATAATAGGAGCGTCAGATTGTAGAAAAACAAATTTACTAATACATTTTATAAACGGTTTTGATGAGCCAAGTAATTTAAGATTAGATTTTGATGCATTATATTTATGTGCAAAAGATATATAAGAGCCAAAGTATTCTAAATTACAAGAAACATATACTATGTTTAAAGATATAGAAAGAGATGATATTGTAAAATGTAAGAAACTAAGTAAAAAGAAGGAATTATTAGAATTGTATGATAAATATAAAAAAAGAAGTATTATTTTCTTCAGATTTAAATGAATTTATTACTGTTGATGATTTGGATCCCTTACATAAAAATCTAGTTGTTTTTGATGATTGTGTAAAAGAAAAAGACCAGAACATTATAGAGGATTTGTATATTAAAGGTAGAAAGAAAATGCATCTAGTATTTATTTAACACAGACTTATTATTCAACTCCCATAAATATTAGAAAAAATTGTAATTACTACATATTTTTAAATCTTCAACCTAAAGAAATTCAGCAGATAATAAGAGAAATAGATGGAAATCTTTCAAAAAAAGAATTCGAAGAAAAGTATAAATTTTGCACGCAAGAACCAAACAGTTTCTTTATGTTAGATTTAGTAAATCCAAAAATGAGATATAGAAGAGATTTTGAGGCTATATAAATAGTGCTTGCACCAATGGAAGAATATTTAGAAAAGAATTTATATTTGCTTCAATTGCTTTCATAAGATAAGTATATCTTTATCAGTGAGTAAGCTTATTTTAAGCAAAACAGGCTTATCTGCTTTCGTTTTCATAACTCTAGCTGATTTGAGTCTAAGTGCAGGAATCGTTGAAATCATAGATAAATATTTAAACATTTCGTAAAGAAAAGAAGAATACAGACAAGCTTATAAATTTTATAAACAATTGTTAAATTCCAAAACATTATTGGATCAAGAAATATAGAGAGACATAAAAGGATCATAAAAGAGAAGACGAATTTATTCAAACTTTAAAGTATTTTCCAGTTGAAAAATATGTAAAACAAACACATTGAATGGATATAAATATGTGAATAAATAAATCACCAAGGCTAATTTAACTCCTTACAAGAGGGCAGTATTTTACAGCCCTTAGTATTAAGTTTAAAAGGGGTGTTTTACACCCCTTTAAACAATTTTAAAGGGGGACGAAACGTCCCCCCCCCTCCCTTGAAGGTTCAAGAATTTACCCTAAATAAACGGTTTGCAAGTGTAAAAAGTTTGTTATTCAATCTTTATCTAAATAGGAAATTTAAAGTAGGATGTAAAAAATGTGGTCAAGTTGGATCAGGTGTATTTCAATCTGGCTTCATTAAGTTATTACCTGATTTCATCAAATTAATATCGAATTAAGTGAACCAACAGTAAAATACGGCACTGGTTATAATAATACAGTCATTAACAATTTACCTTTTGAAATGCATTTACCAGGTCCCAATCTACGGGTCCGGGAACTCAGCTATAATGGGGTAAAACAATATTAAATCCTGATTTAACTTATAAAGAATGGTCTAAACCAATTAATAGAGTTGATGAAACAGCCTATAGACGTGATGTTTGCTATTTAAAAAATAAAGATACAAAAACGAGAAATAAATTATGTGATAAGAATATGATTCCAGAATTGGACACAATTGAAAGTCCAACTATTAGAGAAAGAATAGATAGAACTGTTGTTAAACCTATTATCAAAGCTAAAAAGAAATTTGGAATGGGATGTCAAATATATTGCTTAAAATGTAAATCACGTACTGAAACTAATAATATTCAAGAAACTAAATCAAAAAATAATAAACTAATGATGAAAGGCATTTGTGTAAATTGTGGTAGTAAAAGAGTGTTTTTTTAGGAAATTAAACCCCTCGTTTCAGGCTACTAGTTACCCCCTAAAGAAGTCCTTAAAAAGGTACATTATGATCCAGAAACTGGTTATTGCGGTATAAATGAGTTGAAAAGGAAAACAGGTTTGAGTCAAAAAGAAATTACTGATTTTTTACATGAACAAGATGTGTATACTAGATATAAACCCATTATCAGAAAATTTCAAAGAAGAGTTTATGTATCTCATATCGATGATCAATGGCAAGCTGATACGTTATTCATCAAACCATTTAGTAAATATAATGATGGGACGAATTATCTATTAACAGTGATTGATATATATTTAGCAAATATACTTGGGCTATACCTATTAAAAGAAAAACAGGGGAAGAAGTGAGTAAAGCTTTCAAAAAGATATTTTAAGAAAGAATTCCTGAAAAATACACAGATAAAGGAACAGTTTATCAATAAACATACTCGACAACTATTTAAAGAAAATAATATACATAGGTTTACAATTGAAAACGTGGAAATAAAATGCTCTATCGTTGAAAGATTCAATAAAATAATAAACAAGAAAATCAAAAAATATTTAGCAGACAACAGCACATATAGATATCTAAGTGTATTAAATAAATTACTTAAAAATTATAATAATTCATGTCAAGGATCTATTAAAATGACACCTGTACAGGCTAGTCAAGAAGAAAATGAATCTCTAGTTTATACAAATTTACTGAATTTATACAAAGAAAACATAATAAGAAACCAAAATTTAAAATTGGAGATAGAGTAAGAATATCTAAATATAGAGACATTTACAAGAGGATATGATCCAACCTTTACGGAAGAAATTTTTATTGTATCCGAAGTATTGAGAACGGATCCCATTACTTATAGAATCAAAGACTTAAATGGTGAAGAAATAAAAGGAACTTATAATGAAAAAGAATTAGTAAAATATTATAAAAAAGATGATATATATAAAATTGAAAAATATTAAAAAAGAAAGGAAATAAATTATTTGTAAAATGGTTAGGTTATCCAGATGAATTTAATATTTGGATAGATATATAGGTCAGTCAAACGCTGACCTTTAAAAATGCCTAGGATTCCAAATATATTAGAATTTATGGGATTTAACATGATCGGAAATTACGATCATGTTTTTAAAGAAAAATAAAATAGAATGAAAAAGCTAAATTATATTTACAGTAATTTTATGGGAGAATGGCCATTGCCCCTGAATTTAACAATCATAAATATAAAAAAAATAAAAGTTGATATAGCTTTCCCATATCTGGCGTGATTAAATTAAAACTTCATTTTTACAATATTTTTAATATCATTTATAAACCATTCTTCTGTATAATTATTTAATAGTTTTATTCCTTTATAATATACATCTATATCTTCCAATTGTTCTTTTATTCTATTATATAAATTTATAGCATTAGGATCATATTTCAGTTCATAAACAATCTCTGAATTGGGATAAATTTCTTTTAATCTTTTGCTGTTATTGTTGTAATTTAATCTCTGAGTTCTCATTGCATAATAAGGACGTTTAGAAGTTTCATTATTTTCTTAATATAAATGTAGATAGTTTTTCATGATTGATTGTTTTTGGAGTAATATCTTCTTCAACTTGTTTCAATTTTTCATTTACAATTGTTAAAAGTCTCATTTTATTTTTAATCTTTTCTAATATTTTATTTAATTTTTCATTATCATTTTTATATTTTTTATTGAATTTATCATTATAATAATCTTTTACGATTTTATTAACTTTTAGACTAAACTCAGGAGATATCCGACACACTATATTAACAATTAAATCATCGATACATAAGATCCATCTATGATTCTATTTGTTTTCCTCCTTTAATTTCATATAATTTTGGATGGCCGGAATTCCGGCTGTCCAAAATTTCCTCTAAATATAGAATTAATTCTTTAGATTCCTTATTTTCAAGCCAATTTTTAAATCTCCTACCTCCTTCTTTACATAAATGTGTTGCATTAAAAAATCCAGTATTTTTTTCTATTATAATTTTAAAATCTCCAAACAATCCATAATAATAATTATCTTTAATTTGTTCATAACACACATCTTTCAAAGATGAAGTCATTTTTATATATTTATTAGTAAACCATTTTATTCAATACTTGAAAACAATATTTTATGGCGGCTCACATCCGAGCCGCCATATTTTTTCATCTAAATATTCAATTAATTCTATATCCCATTAAAAAAATAAGATTTTGAAGATTTAAAAGGGAGGGGTTCAGATCCCCCTTTAAAAATATACATCCTCACTCAATTTTAATGAAATAAATATGTCTGATAATTGTGAAAAATATTTGAAATCAAATTATTTCTTCATACATTTGCATCTGTTCTGCCATAGTGGTTGAAATAAAAATTATCGACGGTTTTTAAGATAAGCTACGTCATATTATACAAAAATAATACATTTACCAACCCCTTCTCGATAAGAGCTTCCAGAATGTTCGAATGGAACGGAAGCACGGAATGAAATCGAGAATTTTTTGGAACGCTTTTTCCGGTTACCTTCCTGATCGCAAGTCCGAGAAATATTTCCCGCTCTGAAAATCTGTTATCTAAAGTTCCAAGATGACAAGCAACGCCATTTTAAATCACAATCGTTCAGTGTTGGATAACCATCCACCACTGATTTTATATACCCTGAATTGTTAATATTATAAAGTAAATAAATGGACCAAAATTTCTTTGAAAGTGTTGAAACTGTTGAGGAAATAGAATTTCCAGATTCACCGGATTCATCCGATGAGCAAATACCTGAAGATTATATAAAGGTTTTTAATTAAATTAAAGGTAAAAATATTGAAGATGATAAATATAGTTTTTTATTTTAGGCTAAAAATTTTTTTCACCAAAATGACTGTAAAAGTCAAAAATTCAAACAAAATAGCATTTTTAGGGTAAAATGAACAATATTTTGGTCTAAAATAGAGAGGGGATTGAAGATGGGTGAAATGGGTGATTTTAATGATTTTGATATAAAAAATGGTTGGAAAATCTGAAGGTTTGAATTTTGTCCTAAAAGATATAAAATTAGGGGTGAAAGAGTAGTACATGGAGGCTACTCGAGGACACTCGAGTAGCCCCATGTATAAAAATTGCATTTCTCCTGAAGCTGAAATAATACGACAGAAAACACAAAGCACAACACAAGCAGACAAAGAAGTAAACGTTATATACTCGCGCATCATTATTACATTGTTTTCGTTTAAAAATGTTATACATGTATTTTTTAATGTCTCTAACATTTATGAATAAATTAAAATGTTAGCTTCAAACACTGCTAGGCGTCATAGCACACGCCTTTTACTGAGTATGATTAATCCCTAGTTTCTCAAATATCTTGGGCTCAACACACCCCTTTTGCAAAGACAATGTTTTTTCAGCGCCCCTATGGAAAACTATCTCAACAGATAATAAATTACAAGTGCAGCTGTGCCTATAATTTTTGGACTTTACTAAAATATTTATGTAGCTGTGTGTGCAATTTTAGAATTTCAAAAAGCTACTTTAGAAATAAAACAACTTACGATAACGCATCACTATAGTTAGTGTCTGTATGGTCAAGTGAAAAAAGTGAGAGTTGAAAAAATTTAACGATAATTCTTTTATCATCTTATTGTCCACTCTTGCTTTCGAGCGTCACCCTATTTCCCCTGGGGTCAGCATTGCTCCTCAAGATTGTTTCAGTGTCCCGGGCAGTAACTCTTACTTTTGGAAATTATGCATTAAATCAAAGTATAAAACGCGTGTCAGTTTTTTTACCATCACCTATCTCATGTTAAAAAACTTTCTAACTGGCTTTTATACTGTAATGTCCATAGCACCAGCTTGGGGTCAGGAGGGAATACCAGCCGGATTTCCACTGACCGCCGGTCGTAAATCTGTCTCTGGACGATCTCCTTCACGTCCAAGCGGTTTTAATAGTACTCTGCTCCCCTTTTTAATTAACTATCCCTCGGTGTCAACTGGAGGGACGAGAAAAGACTAGAGATGGGCAGAATCGCGTATTTTTAAGAATCGAGTACTTTTAAGAATCGAATATTTCAAAAAATCGAGTACTTTTAAGAATCGAATATTTCAAAAAATCGAGTACTTTTAAGAATCGAATATTTCAAAAAATCGAGTGTTTTAATAATTTACCTCAAAAAGCAACTTTTAAGAAGGTCGAATACATTTTCAAAAAACAATTTCTCGATAGATATGATTACTCACCACAATAACTAGTCACTACCTGCGATAAGGCTCTTCGGATTTTCCCAGCAGTGTGCTTAGAGCACTGTAATTGTGACGTAATGGATCAAAGTTCCAACTCACTGCAAGAGGAAACCATTGGATCGGTGTATTTATATTTGTACTACATGCAAACGATAATTTTTGACACACGACTAATATGCATACGCATACAATGCAACATTGCTACTTTGGTATTCGAATACTTCGGATGAATACGAGAAAGAATCGAGTACAACGAATTCTCTTAAGTGTCATTGAGTACCTCAATGTGATACACAAGTACTTTTGTATTCGAATACTCCCATCCCTAGAGAAGATTTCCAGCTCCCGAACGGAGGTTTTATGCGTGCGTTCGACGACTTTTTGAGTTTATCGCACATTTGTAATTCCTTTTTACCGCGCCCACAGCCGAAGGACTCAAGTTCCTATATTCCATATACAGCAGTTTATAGTTCCATTACTTCTAAAATTCGAATGTAAATTGTGTAAAGTTTTTTGGAAAAAAGTGATTCCCCAAATTGTGTTTCGATTGTATTGATTTTTGCAAACCACTTGGCCAAATACGTTACAACACTTTTTTAGCGATGTTCACCTTTTGACATATACTAGCATACATTAGTGTAATTTTTCAAATCATGACCTTCTTTTGAAAAAAGGGGCCGTGGTAGCCCGGTTGGAAGAGGAGCGGATTAGCAACCGGTAGGTTGCGAGTTCAAAACTCGATGCAACCGAAGACCGTCGTGTACGTGGAGTCTGATGCATGTTAAATCTGTTGTGGCCTCAAATGTCCTCACGTTGTCATGGTGTGGAAGTTTGGAGAGTGGGGTGCCAGCTCAGGTGTTGCCTCGTCATATGATCGTGGTTCAAAATTACGACTTACGTATTGTCATTGGATCAAACCCTTCGGGATTGATCCCGTACTGTCACCAATAGCCTATTGTGTTGCTCCAGTGTGACACTAATTCAATTACCTCCGCTTCATTTTAAAAAAATCTTTTGGTTTTAAATATTCTTTTAAAACAAGGCATACTTTTGTAAACAAGGAACAGAAATAAATTTGCAAAAAGCTGACACGTATAAGAGTCAGTTAAATATTATTTTAGTTTATTTTATAACAAAAAATAAATAAATTTGAGGTTTTAAAATGTCTTAAGTATTAGCGGCTTCAAGATTATCAAGATTTAATTGCCATTATCCCTATGACGTTTACATATTCGGGTGGAATAATTGGAGCAAATGATTTTAATACTTGTAGTTAGCGTCTTGTTCAATGTGTCCTCAAATTGTGTATGAAGGTCATCATTGGTTGGGGTTTTATGGTGATAGGGCCATATTTGGCTATGCTTCGTCAGACACAAGACGTACAAAATCAAGTAAGACAAACACAATTTTTACTGACACAGAAGAGGGAAATAAATCCAGGGTAGGTAGGTACGTAATTAACGAAGCACTGGAGCAACACATACGGCTATTGCTTACGGTCCGGAATCAATTCAGAAGGGATAACGTTTCGAAATTTTGAACCACGATCAGATGACCAGAACCGCGGCCCAAAAAAAACCCAGGAAGGAATGCACCTGGCAGGAATCGAAATTGTGCCGCCTTACAACTCGAAGGTTGCTAGCGCAGTGGGCATATCCACTGAGCCGCGATGGCCCCGAAATATCACATTGAGGAGTGCGATTATTTCGATCTTTTATTGCAGCCAAAACAAAGTACATCAGACAGCAATTATTTGTGACATGGCTTAACTGATTCTCCTGCACCGGACCGCTTACCTAATTGTCCGTCATCGAACCGCTCGTGTGACACTAGCCTGAGAGGGAATGCGCTTGCAGGTATTTTTGCTGACTCGCATGAGACACCCTCCTCGTGTGAACCAGGTATAATGGATGATACTCGTTCCGTTGAGCGATCGTGATCGTTTGCAAAATACAATTTAGAAAATTCGCAGCCATTTTTTAGATGGAAGGAATCGTAAGAGACTATTCCATCAAGCCTTAAATAAATGTTTTATTTCGGTTTTTTTGTTTTTACGTAGACGTTTTGCACGATCGATCTTGCAAAGCATCGTCAGACCGTTTAAAGTATTCTTAAATCGACTTGTTTTACATTGTTGCCATTTCCATGTCCTCTTTTTTGTTAATTGCTTCTGGTGTTTGCAAATGCGAAGCAAAATAAAAAATATTGCTTTTTTTTAAGCCATCTAATCATTCTACCAATACGTCTTTTTTAAATTGATACAATTGCACTTCTATTTTTAACTCTTTAACAAACGCTTCCACGCTAAGAAGAAAGTTTCATTAGTAAACATGTAATTGGACATTTTCAAACTATAAATGTAAACCTCGAGATTGATAAAGAAAGTTTTAAAAAGTGAAATCTACGCATATTTGAAAACTTTGGACTTTTACATTCTAAAGAGGAATTTATAAATATTGGCGTTTTCGTTCTATTATCATTATAAATAGTCAAATAAAATAAAAAATACAAACATAAAATTGAAATTATACTCCATATAAAGTCATATTTTTACTCTAGTATATTTTTTACACTGAACTAAAAACGATTTTTCCCCATTTCATCATCCATTTGTTCAGTTAAAGAGAACTGAAAAAGTTGTCTGATCACTCGCTTCCGTACTAAATGCAGAAGTCATTTCGATAAATATTCATTCCAAATAAATATTTCACAGCTTTATTATTAGTATAATACAATGAAGATTAAACTTTTTAAGAGGACAGTAGACATCTAAAAGTACCAAAATCGATCGAAAAAACTATTTTTAAATTTTAGCATTAAAAATTAATTGATATTAAATTCTATGGATGGAAAAAAGAATTTTTCAATTACGATAATTTCTGACAGTTACACATACAACACCAACGATACAAGATAAATATAACAAGTCTTCAAAACCACGTTTTCTCCGATTAAATTTTTTGACATTCTTCTGATTTAGAAATTTTACCTGCGCGTCTGGTTTTAATTCATTTACTTAAAAAAAATTGGATAATCCTTGAAATATGTTTATATCTAATTGCAAATGAGATAAATTCATCGTGCTTCGAAATTTTGAAATTTTGGCTTAAAATGCTCTTTAACATGCTTTTTTGAAAAATTTTAGATGTTTCAGTACAAAAGAAAAACGATTTTTTTTTGCTATACAGTTGAGCGATACACAAACCAAATCGAGTTCATTTGATTTATATGTATACAAACTATTATATGAATTAAAATTTTGACAATACATGGAAAATTAATGCGTATGGAATCCATCAATTTTTACTAATATATCAAAAAAATTTTAACACGTTTCATGCATTATAACTTTCGAACGACGATATTTTTGGACCAAACTTAATAAATCGACTTTTTAATAGAAAATAGTCTGCAAATTTCATAACAGGATAACTCCAAACGTTTGTTTTGAAAGTTCACTGTCCCCTTAGAAGAGATGGGTTGAACACAAAACATTCCACATTTCCCGGGCCTCCCCGGCACAGGTGACCCTCAATACAGGGTCATTCCTGACTCTCCCTACAGGGCCGTTCCTGAATGGTGTACTGGATGTAGTCAGAAGCAAAAGAAGAGGCGAACAGAAAACAGGCGGCGCAGTAGGCTTCCAACTTTAAATAGACATGCTCAGTAATACATTTTCTTTGATATTATTAATTTTATATTTATGCTGGTTCTTTTTGCGATTGTGATAAAAGTTACTTCGATATCTGCACATTCTGTAATTGATTTACATTAGGTTGTTCGATTGTTGAATTTACGTCGCACTGGAGCAACACAAAGGGTAATTGGAGACTGTCCGGGATCAATTCCAAAGGGAAAAGTCCGAGAACAGCTCGAAATTTTGAACCACGTCAGATGACGATAATTTACATTAGTTCATTCAAAAAAGCGCTCATCAGGAACAGGGATGTTTTGACTCGAACAGGATGTCGGGCTCGAATCCTTCCCGAAATGATTTTGGAAATTAAAATAAACTGTCAAAGCAGATGTTGGCTTTAATGAAATCAAAGAAAATCGGAGCTTTGTCATCACGGGTAAAATATACGTCTGAACTCGTCAAGTCTGGAAACAGTCGAAATTTTTTTTCCTGAATGCATGTTTTATGCAGGGAGTTCTTTACGAAAACGAAATGCTTTTGAGAAGAACGGTTTGAGCAACGACGGTAGGTAGTTAATAAAACCCGCCAGACCGGGCATAGACGTCTTTGGAGAGACGTAGTTTCGAAACCGCAACCCTCCGATTGCTAACTTGTTGGCAACAGGGCTATCGCGGCCCTTCGGGAAGAGGAAAACATTCGATGATGACAGCACAGAAACCTTAGAAATATATGACAAAAAAATTGTTTTATTTCATGAATTTCTGCTTCATATAATTGAACACGTATTGCACCTTCTCAAGATAAGTGACACCTGACTAAAAATCGTCATCTGACCGTGGTTCAAAATTACGTGTTATTGTCCTCGATCTTTCCCTTTGGGATTGATCCCGGACCGTCACCAATAACCCGTTGTGTTGCTCCAGTGTGACGTTAATTAAAATATCTACCTACCTGATTAAAAAAGTGAATTTCACAAAAGAGCTGAAAAGTAGATCGAGAATCCATAAGAACATTTTGCTCCCTGATTTGAACTTGCTAGAATTCGGCCTTGATTTTCATGGTTTGTTCGTTTATTAGACGTCAGATATTCTAAAAATTTTAATTTCTATTTTGAGAGGGGTGGTGGTCGCGGTAGCTGGGTTGGAAAAGTAACGGATTAGCAACCGGAGAATTGTTGGATCGAAACTAGATCCAACTAAAGACCGTCGTGTACGTGGGAGCTGGTATACGTTAAATCTGTCGTGACTTCAACTATCCTCATGTTGGAGTGATGTGGAAGTTTGGAGAGTAGGGTACCAGCTCAGGTATTGACCACGTCATCAGACCGTGGTTGAAAGTTACGTGATGTTGTCCTCGATCTTTCCCTTCGGGTCTGATCCCGGACCGTCACCAATAGCCCATTGCGTTGCTCAAGTGAGACGTTAATTAAAATACCTACCTACCTGATTTAAATCTGGTGAAGTTTCTTTTTCGTCCACTGATTTGATTCACGTAAGAATGTTTGATTTTGTCACCAAATAACAAATATAAAGTAGGCCTTTCTTTCGCGGTAGAGAAATACGAGAGAATTTTTCTGTCAAACTAAATGTGTAGTGTTTTGCGGTGGAACGTGTTTCCTGTACGCATTCCGGACGTGACGTCACATGTCTTGGTTTTCGAATTCTATTTGTCTGGTTTGTTTGTTTACACTGACGAACAAACAAAACATACGGAAAGCGAAGATTTTTCTTCCTCCACCCACAATCTCTCGCATGTTACATTTCGGGGTTATCACAAAATGCTGTTTATCGCCGTTTTGGCAACTCTTGGAATTTAATGTAATTAGCGTTAACCGATCAGCTATCATACATCAATTCCGAATTCATTCTGCTGAATTTTAAATAGCCCGTTGTGTTGCTCCAGTGCGACATTAATTAATTACCATTAACATTTTTATCGGCGAAGTGATAAAATTGAACAAGACAAGTTCAGTTCAGATTAAGTACAGGAAAAACATTCTGCCGCAGAAACACACAGTCACCCACAATCAGTTGTACCGAAATTGTCTCTCATACGTAGATTTTACTTTTTTTATTCATAAGAACGAAACAAAATTTGTTTACAAATATCTGCAAAATATTTCATTAATGATTTATTAAATAAATCATATTCTAAAATAAACTTCACAAATTAAAATTGTTATTAAAAAAAGGAGACAATGTATGTGAAAGAGACGGCGATAAATTCGGAAACTACTGAGCTAGTGTGAAGACAAAATGATAGTAACTAGTTTCTATTAGTTTTAAAATTAAAGATGAGAATAATTCGAATTCATTAAATTCGTATGGTATAAGCATTTCGTATTGTAAGATTAATAGGTACCGAGTCATAAAACAAAATACTGCTTATATAATAGATTCCAATAATACGTATATATTTCAGCGAAATAGTTACGTTAATTTAGATATTTATTATGCATTCATTTTCAAATCAACAACAGGCTCAAATCACAGGGAAACTTGCTGTGTTATGTGGCATTGTTGCACAAAATAATGGTACTCGAACGCATATGTAAATAAAAGAGATGAACTTTTTATAAAAGCAAGCTATGCCGTATAGCTTAATATAGGAAGCTTGTGTGAAAATATTCGAATACAGGTTTACGTTTGCAATTTAAATACAGGTTTATGTTATCCTGCGACCAAATGATCATTTTCTCAACGTTTTTGTTTTTAATTCAATACAGTGAGTTTAAAATGATTTTGACGCAAAATTGAATAAGTTAGATCTTTAATAGAACGGAAAAGTTACACACAATGAAATTAAATAACGAAGACAAAACATCTTGCTATCAATTTTTCTATCATTGTTATTGATTGTTTTCAAAGAGGAAATGAATTATCTTCAAACACTACTTTTAAAGCAATCTGTGCAACTGAAAAATTTTTAACTCCGCTATTGTTTATTATGTATTTCGAACAACTCATTGAGAAAGAGAGTTTATAATTTAAGAATTATTGAATCAAAATCAAAGTTTCATATTATCTTTCCATTTAAGTATTCTAAGATAATCAACAATTGATGGAGTTTCGTAGAATTTTCATGCTACTTAGTTAATATATTACCATTTAAAAATGCAAACTTTTTCAAACAAACAAATCAAAACGAACACATAAGAAATTACAAGAAAATTTCTTCAAATTGTAAATATTTTAAATCTTTATTTTTGTTTGAGGTAAAGAAAATTTAACTTGTTCAAATAAGTATAAAATAGCAAAAATTAATATGGTGCTTAGAATTTCACTCCTTTATTTTATCTTATGTAAAACCTTATCTTTCAATTAATACTTTAGGTGCTTGTTAAGGGATTGATTAATAATATTGTTCCCTTTATAAAGTTTAGCAAATCTTGCTCAGTTCTTCTGTTTCTGTGTAGGTAGTTCTGTGTACGACGTAAGTAGTTAATTAACGTCGCACTGGAGCACCGCAACGGGTTATTGACAGTCCCGAAGGGTACGGGATCAGTTCCTAAGGGAAAGATCCAAGGAAACGCCTCGTAATTTTGAAACAGAATCAGATGACGAGAACACCTGAGCTGCCAACCCACTCTCCAAACTTCCACACCAAGCCAACGTGAGGAAATTTGAGACCACGTCAGATTTAACGTGCACCAGTCCCCGTGTACATGCCGATCTTTGGTTGAACCGAGTTTCAAACTCGCAACCCTCCGGTTGCTAATCTGGAACTCTTACAACTGGACTACTGCGGCCCTACTTCTAAGGGGAATGGCGATATTTGTGTATTTAATCCAAGATGCTCCAGTATTTTGTTAGCCCGCATTATTTTTAAGCCCACAATGTTTTTAAAAAGGCTACGTTATATTTTTACCCGTAGAAAATAATAAATGATTTCTGACTACAAAATTAGCTTTTTTATGAATTGTTTTCATTCCTTATAACGTTAAGGAGAGTTGGAAGGACCAACAATGTTAATTTACCTAATTTTTTTTCCCGCTCTGGCGAGTAGGCATTTGAATCACGTGGTTTTGAACGAGTCTATTTGTCAAATTAGGGAACAGGTTGAAGGTAAACAATGCGCATCTACAATCGGCGTATAAAGCTTGGTTTCTGGCTCTGAGTTTATCGTTCGGTGCCAGAAGCGATAGCAGTGATTGCGGATAGCGAAACAAATTACCACCTGTGGTGGTCGCCGTACATGATTTTGTGTATGACAGCCCTTTCACCAGGTAAGCTTATAATTTTAACATTCATTACATCTAGATACAAGAGTCTGGTCCACTGGCATCGACAAGTCTTTTATAAACATGAAATGCAAAATACATAAAAAATATATTTTAAAAAGAATAGGAACAATATTACAACTCGCATAGTTCAGCCAAACTTTCCCTAAAACAGTTCTCTTCAGCACATGAGAACAAGATGTGCTCCAAATTCTGTCGAGCTAGTATCGAGCGGGTAAACGAGACATTTATCTAAATCAACAAGGTGGGATCAGAGCAAGCAGGCTGAGTAACAATACGACTTATCCTAGCTTTGGTACAAGCTTTGGTACACTTTGACAACTTTTCAGGATACCTTTTTTAATATATAGTCATTCGGTTCCCGTTAAAAATGAAACCTGTGCATATTTATTTTTAACACTCCTAATAAAAGTTTTAACAATGAAGTATCGTTGAAAAGAACATTTAATAAACTAACCAAGTCTTTGAGTCTCAAAATCGATATTTTTTGGAAAATCTTGTGATCTCACTCCAAAACTGCTTTAATATTTGTTTCAGGTCTTCCAGATGTGCAGCATGTGAATCACTAAATGCTTGTGGACTGGTTTAGAAAAAATGAAGTACTTTTGGTGTGATGGTTTCTAAGCCCTTTTCACTCAGTCACCTTTTGAAGAATGCACCAGCCAGCACAAAAAAGGTTAGGATCTACTTATAACCTAGGAGTTAAATTGCCGAGTAAATTGTTTAGTCTTCACTCTTCGAAAACGAGCGCCTGAACCTGATTATGTTGTATCTTCCGTACCCAAATCTTCACAGAACTTAACACATCGTAATGCTTGACGTGTTTCCAAGGGCAATCTTGGAAAGCAGCTCGCTTTGTTTTGGAAATGTGTTCACTTGTTTCAAATCTCGACTGCCAGAAAAAGGATTCTCAGTCCCAACCACATTGTTTCAATCTGTACTATCATAAATTATAATAACTAGGCAGACTCACGTATAGCAACTGCTATAGTTTCTTAACTGTGTATATATCTATTGGTGGCTGGTAGGTAGTTGAATTGACGTCGCATTGGAGCAACAGAACATACGGGACCAGTTCCGAAGGGAAAGTCCAAAGACATCTCGAAATTTTGAACCACGGTCAGATGACAAATCTATTGGCGGCAGTGTCGTTACTCACATTTCATATCTTATTTAAATCCTTTTACAAAGAATCTATGCATCGGCATGGGCATTTCATACCTCTAAATGAAACGAAAT
Source organism: Meta bourneti (assembly GCA_933210815.1). Lineage (NCBI taxonomy): Eukaryota > Metazoa > Arthropoda > Arachnida > Araneae > Tetragnathidae > Meta > Meta bourneti. The sequence goes on along the minus strand of OW119927.1, from coordinate 34,689,370 downwards.
TGTTCAAACGTGCAAAGTAGCATTCCTTGTACTTCTTACTGGTCTTACTTATTTTTACTTCCAATAAAGAGCATGGCAAAAACTGCACACCTCAATTATTCATGTTACATAATGTTATTCATGTCTTATCAATTACCTTCTAAACATCCACTTCAATTACACTCCATTCGATTCAAATAAGAACTATATTTAAAATCAATCACTCCGTATAGTTTGGTTTTGCATTGTTTATACTCGTTTGTTGCCAATCGTCAATATACAAATACTATCAATTTCTGTGTCAGGTACATTACTGAAATATATATAATATAGATTAGTTTTTCTCAAGGAAACGAACATGCTGGTTCAAATAAAAATATATATGTTTTTGAAAAGGTTTATTATTATTGAAGTGTACAGGTAGTTAATTTAATTAACGTCGCACTGGAGCAACACAACGGGCTATAAGCGACGGTTCGGGATCAATCCCGAAGGGAAAGAAGGCCCAAAGACAACGCCCCGTAATTTTGAACCACGGTGAGATGACGAGTCAATACCTGTAAAGGGTACAGGAAGAATTTAAATACGTGTTTTTGAATTGCCACTTATTTTCATCTGCCAGTCAGTTTATTTTTAGTCTCAGGAATTCAGTCTATCTCAGGGTAGCTGTAAGTAATCCGATTAAGGATAAGTACCGAAATTTTTGTGGTGCGTTCCAGAATTCTTAACATTTATCGGGCAGATTAAGATAAGTATATCGTCGTTATTCTAGAAAGGGGAGGAGTGAATGCTTTGAATGGACTGAAGTGTGTTTCTTTTGTAGTGGTCAGAGATAGGGGGCTCAATGGAGATAACATACCTATTGGACCAAATCAGCCACGGGTCTTCAGCAGGTGTGAAGCGCTTGACAGGGTTTATCTTCCAGTGATAAAGAACAATGTTAGCGTTTAAGATCCCTGGGGTCTGTATGCTTGTAGAAGGGGATTTGTGGAGTTGCATGTTGTGGCATGTTCATTCCTGTCTACATTTTCTTCTGAGGAAGGGGCAAAGAATCAAGTAGTGTTCTTAAGTGAACGCAATCACTGACTATTTCAAAGGTCCTGAATTTCGGTCCATGTTTTGCTTCCCATGGCATAAAGCAAAGAAAAATAAATATTGAAAATAATTTTTCGAGATATTGGCAAGTTCAATAAGTTGGTAATTCGATAAAAAAAGGCCTATAAAATTGTAGGATCAATACTGTGTTTTACAAGTCAGTAATGTATCGTTGGAAATTGGATGCGTAGGTAGGTAGTTAATTAACGTCGCATTGGAGTAGCACAACGGGCTAATTGGCGACGATCCGGAATCAGTCCCCAAAGGAGATCCGAGGACAATACCTCTTAATTTTGAGCCATGGTCAGATGACGAAGTCACACCCGAGTTTTTATTTTCAGGTAAGATGTAATTAAACTCTCGCTTTTTTAAGTATTTTCTGGTGATGTGTTATGACTTGTGTTGAACTGTTTTTGAAAACTTATCCGATTACGAAAAGATATTCTATAACATAAGGGTTGATGAAAGATGTGTTGAGTTTCTTTATAGCGTTGCACTTTATTTTATGAGTCAGCTGGGTTTTAATAACCGAGGAACTGTCCAGAACGAGAACTGCTGTTCAAATATCATAAAGACAGATGAGTACATCATTGAGTCATGTTACTTTCCTTAAGATCCATAAAAGTACTTACTTTTAAAGTAATTACTTTATGGATCTTGTTAAATAAATGTAAGCAGTTTTGTAGTTAACTGAAAATAAAGTTAGTCCTAAAATGTAATCAGACTGCGAAGAATTTATTCTATCACTAATTTTTCTTCTGTAAGATAAGGAAATAAATAATTGAAAAAGTTAATACCATTATTCAAAAATTTAGGGAAATAAAGCTTTTCGGAGGGCCGTATCTGGCCGGCGGGTCGGGAAAACCCATTCGGAATGCCGTACATCATCCCAATAAAAAAATTTCAAGGGACTTATCTGGTCTGTGGGTCGGGTAGGCCTATTGAGAGGGCCGTATCTGGTCTGCGGGCCTGAGATAAATATATTCGCTTCAATTTATTTATCTTACGCGTACGGTCCTTAACCTATACGGTTTTTTGTGGACGGGCTGGTCAAATCTTATCCCGCCGAGAATAACAGCTAAAATACACCATCTTAGCAATCAAACTTTTGCAGAGGCGGAAAATGAAAACATTGAATCACTTCTTGATGGAACTTCATGTCATGAAATAGATATTCTCAGTACAGAAAAATACAAAATTTCTGCCCGGTGGATTAAGTAGAATTTTATTTAAAATTGTGATTGCCGAATTCAGAGACTGCTCTTGCATTTTTATCATTGGGTAAAATTTAGAGACGAATTTTCAATTTCTGAGACTAAATACGAGAGACGAAATTCAAAAAGCAAGAAATTTCAAGTCTATGAAAATAGGTAAATGACTTTGAGCAGTGTTTCCCAACCTTTTTTGTGCTATGCCCCACCTAAGCCTTTCTAAAATTATTATGCCCCCCCTAACATATACATAATTTTTAATATTCAAAAATTGAAATGTTCACTAAAGAAACTTGAATGATAGGTTTTAGGAAGAAATCACTAGGAAATTATTGAGTAAACACAGTAAGTAAATTTTCAAAGCATATAATGGTGAACTGAAATTCAAGTACAAAATCATTATAATGAAAGATTTTTCTATATTATTTTAATTATTAGTAATTATTTATTGTTTAAATTTAGTGAGATCCTTGCGCTTGCTGCAAAGAGATTTTATGTCAGGTTCCAATTTAGTTAACTTCAGTCTCAAGTTTCTCCTTTTTGTTATATCCAGCCGATTTTTTTTTTTTAGCAGCAAATCATTTATGGCACTAAATCTGCATTCAGCTAAATATGAAGATGGAAACAGTAACAATAGTTCTCTTGCACATTTGGTTGCATTTGGATATTTGATTTCGGTTTCCTCACAAAGCCATGCCATCGCTCCTTTTATATTAAATAAAGTTTTAATTGACTCATCATTTTGCATTTCTGCGAGTTCTTGATACTCCATATTTGAAATATCAGACAGATCCACTAACATTGGCTGCATCATCCAAGTTGGGAAATCAATTTTTTTCAAATCAGAAAATCTTTCTTTTAAATCAGCCGATAAAATTTTCAGATGATCGACAATAACATGTATAGCGGTATCAGTCACTTCACATTTTTGGAGCCAATGAAACTTTTCAAAATTTTTGTTGTAAATATGTCTGACATAATTCAATAAAGGTAATGAAACCAAATATCTTCGCTTTTGCATCGACAAGAGTTTTATTTTTGTTCCTTGAAGTTGTTTATTTAATATATTTAGTTTTTCAAAGATATCGATTAAATAACTCACAAATGCCTTACCATCGACCGTTAACAGATTTTTCATTTCAGGTTTGTTGCTTAAAAAATCACTAAAAGTATCAAATAGTTCCATAAATCTTTTCAAGCAGTTCCCTTCCGAGAGCCATCTTACTTCAGTGTGAAGTATGTCTCACATGGTCTTCATTTTGTTCTTCACAAAATAACTTGAAGAGACGTTCACATTTGGCACTAGCTTTAATAGCATTGATACACTTTATAAGTAAATTTAGTACTTCATTTAGAACAGGCGAAATGTTTTTAGCTACCAGGTTTTCCCTGTGAATAACACAATGCACAAGAAGCATTTTTGGATTCTCATCTTTCATCAATTTTAAGCAACCATTTTTCTTCCCCATCATATAGGAGCACCATCTGCAGCACAAGATGTTATATTTTTCATTGGTATATTATTGACATCTAAGTAATTTTTTAGCTTACTATATATGTATATCTTTGGAGGTAGTGGTGCTTTCTAATGATTTACAGAACAACATGCTGAGCGTTACTGCGAAGCACTGCAGAAACGGAGATCCCGGCACTAAGCATTTCGCGCCATTCAGAACAAATAGCGCGAAATGCTTAGTGCCGGCCCAGTATAACCAGTAGTTCAACTCTAACGTCTAACAATGAAATCACGGCTACTAACATGGCGGACAGAAGTTACTTATACTGGAGGTTACTTATACTATTACTTAGTTACTTATACTATTACTTAGTTACTTATACTATTACTTAGTTACTTATACTATTACTTAGTTACTTACTTATACCAGCTCGAGTAGCGACTGAGAGTCGCCATACGGTTAACTTAAACTCTGGACGAGTCCATTTTCAAATTGCTCCCCTTAACAATCGAATTGCCCCCCCCCCCGTGGGGCGTGGGCCCACGTTGGGAAACACTGACTTAGAGGCTACTTTTTCAAACACCTTTGGCCGTTAAAAACAAATTATTTATCTTGATGTTTTAACAGGACTTTCACCATTTCAACCAATATTTTTGCTGGGGGAGATTTATTTTAAAAAACCAATTTTATTTCAGTTACCCAAAAGCCTATCATGTTTTGTAAACAAGTAAACGCTGTCTGTGTTCGTATCCTTTACAATCTTTAATAGCCCGTTGTGTTTCACCAGTGTGACATTAATTTACTACCTACATACCTTTACAACCTCAGATAGTACTTTCAAGCATAAATGATCTTATATATGCATACTTCGGATTTAACATATGTAGTACCATTCCCGACGCATTAGTCCCATACGTGAAACCTCAATTTTCCACCCTTTTTTACAAAAAACGTTTAATTTTTCGCAAAAATCGTCCCTTTAGTGCCTTTTTGAATATTATTAAGCATAAAATATGCGGATTCATAAGTGTCTTCCAAAATCACCAAAAGAATAGAAAATATAGATGAATAAAGTATAAAAAACAACAAATATCAGAAAATGTGCATCTAGACATTTTTGTTAAAAACTGTCCTAGCATTCAATTCAGGAACTACCTCGCGTTGACGTTCTTAAAAATTTTTGTTTCCCAATTCGTTTATCGATTAATACTTTCAAAATTTATAAATACATTTTAAGGTGTAAAAAAATGGGAGAAAATACGTTTACAAGTCATGCGAATTTATGATTAAAAGTATATTTAAAAAATGATTTAGGTATTTAATTAATTAACGTCGCACTGTGTGTGGAGCAACACAACGGGCTATTGGCATGGTCCGGGATCACACCACGCCAACATTAGGACGTTTGAGGCCACGACGACAGATTTAACGTGCACCAACCCCCTTTGTACACGACGGTCTTTGGTTGGATTCGAACTTGCAACCCTCCGATTGCTAGTCCGTTACTCTTCCAACCGGGCTACCGCTGCCCTTTAAAAAACGAAGTGAACGATTTAAATAGGTTCTCTTTTTGTAATTTGCATTAACTTTTCGTATTTCTGATTCTATTAAATTAAAAAAAAGTGGAGACTTATTTCGAAATTATTGTACATTGTTGAAAGAAATAATATGTTTGGGATATCTTCTCTTTAAAATTAAAAATAATGACCTGAAAAATGTTTTTGTCGAAACGATTCCCAAAAAAAGTATGAATAGTCAAAACAAATTTCGAAAGCTATAAAAATATTTTGCCCATTCAACCTTTAACAAGCGAAACATTTCCCAATTTCCTCAAAATGTCAAATGAAAATCTGCAGGTTATTTCATGAAAGAAACATCGCGCTTTTCCGAAAGAAATTTCTCACACGAAAAATTTCACATATAATGTAACACAATAATGCGTAATAAACCCAAGCAAGCTCTGAGAAAAGAAAACTAAACAGGGGAAAAAAACAGATGATGGACAGGTGAATCCGCCAATGGCGAGTCACGACCTTACGTCACGAGATGGGCGTGTCGATGATCGCAGGGTGCCGTCGGCATCGGCAGAACGCAACTAGGCTTATGTCTGATATGTGTTGATAGTTTTCACTGGAGGAGCCGGAATATGGCGACGGACTGTAAGGAATGTATACAGATATTCACAGGGATCCTATTAATTTTCTTCTGCTGCAGTCTCACATCATGCAAACAAGGTAAGTCAGCCACTTATCCTTTCCTAGTTATACTAAGCTAACGACAGAAAAGAACTACAGTTGTTATTCTTTGATAATGGCCGCAGCAAGAGTTCACTGTGCTTTGGCGTCTTGTAGTTTCGGGGCGCACTCTAGTTGTCAGATTTGCAAGCTTTTCTTGTAACTTATAAGGTATCTTACAAGAAATTCCGTGTGAAATATGATTAAAAAATCTTTCACGTGTTCCTGAATGAGCCTCATTTTGATTTTAAGGTCCGTGAAACCGCACGGTTTTGAAGGGATTGTTTTTGTTTTGGTTTTATCCTACCTGTTCGCCTGTCACCTTTTCTCGATATACCTTCTCCTTCCTTTTTCTTTGAAGCGATCGCGTTTCGTGATTTCAAGAGCAGAAAAATAGTCGTTTTTGTTTACAAAAATGTAATTTTAAAATAATTAAAAATGTTTGCGATCGGATAATGTTATAAGATCGGGCCTTTGGTAGTGAGCTGTCATAAAAGCCATATTCCGGATCTGTGATGACAATAATGGGATTTAAACTTTTCTCATTTCACGTATCATTTTGTCGAATTATGGAATGTGCAGGAATTTTACTTTTACGTCATAATTCCTTATGCTTAAAGTGCACGTTTTTACTAGGCCATACTGTTCTCGACAATCGTATTGCTAAACGAATCAAATCGTAGTTTTGCTTGCATGACGCTAAAACATACATTTATTTGAAAATTAATTGATTTATCCTTTTTTATCTCCGAAACCATTCTAGTGATCTTTGTTTGCTTCTGTAGTGTTTATGAAAATTGCACGTTTTAGGTTTATAACTTCGTATTATTTTCTTATTTGGAGCATTGAGATTACCATTCCGGCTTTAGTTTTACAAATTTATTTTGAGGCGATTTAATAATACTTTCCCAGAACCCTTTTCAGAAAATCGTTTCCTGATCAAAAATTAAAACCATGAAAAGTGTCAAATTTTGTGAAATTTCCTAGTATCTTATTTTAGATGTCTGCATCTACTGTTAAAATGAAAGTAAATTTATGAGTACAAATTTATCCTATTTTGAAATCTATTTTCCTGAAATCATTAACGTTTCCTATATGCTTAGTTTGATATTTTTTATGTGCATTACTTTTATCAAATGAAGAAATGGGTAGACAGAAACCATAACCTTAAAAAAATTATGTGTAATTTATACAAGTTATTAATAATATTGCAATAATTTTTTATACATGAATTTTATATTTATGCAGTTGAACAAAAAATAATGGTTGTGAAATATTATTTTATTCTGGTTGATAATGAAATTGGTAGTGCTGTAAAACATGTAAATCACTGCATCATTGGAAAAATAAACAAATATGTTTTGTAATCCAAAACAAATATGAATCATTTAGAAGTTGTTTTTTCACAAATCTCAACTGCTTAAATCTGGCTTAATTTGCATATACTTTCAGTATTTTTTTAATTAATGGCATGACTATGTAAAATTGTAGTGTTCAACAAAAATATAAGCTGTTGACAAAGGCAGATTGTGGCTTCATGATTATGACATGCTGCAAAGGCTAAACAAAATTAAATACTTTAACATTTAATTACATTCACACATTACATTGAGATTAGACAAGTAAACATAAATTTTAGCTTTGTGTGATGTGCTATTATAATTGTATTTTCAGTAAATCGACACTCTGAAATTTCACTCAATTTGACGAATTGTGTAAAATTGATTATTTCAATTGTGAACTTAGTTTTATACATTAAATATTGTAAACTGAATTTAATAGATTTATTGAAATTGAATTCAACTAATTTTTAGCATAGATAAAAATATAATTAATCTTAAATCTATTGAAATTCACTTCTACCATTAAAAGATCCATTAAAAAATGGAGTGCATACTGCAAAAATGTAACATGCATCTGAATCAATGCAACAATATGTTCTGAAATAATCATTAAATGTTGATTTTTTCCAACTTATCAGATTTAATTAGGTTATTTTTTATTTCTCTATTTCTTTGCTGTTTTTGCATTCTTATTTTAAGCAAAGATAAAAATACTCTATTCTTGATATGTATTTTTTGCATTATACGAAAGAGTACAAATAATCTGATTAAAATGCTTTTGTGTAATATATCTACCTTTAGTTTTGTGGTCAATTGATCTGAATTAAAAAAAAGGAACAACATTAAAAAAAATGTTATTAGTTTCTCCTAAAAACTTGCTTACTAAGGAGAAAATATTGTAATAAATTTTCCTATTTCTAGGGAGGAAAAGTTTAATAGATTCTTTTGGCAATAACTGTTTAATTTGCCCTCGGAAAATAATTTTTCTTCCATTTCATTGCAAGAAATAAGAAATGTATGTTTTAATTAAACATTTATCAAATAAATGTTTAGTGTAACCAACAAGATATGAGAGTAGACTGAGTAACATTATCACTTATATATGTTATTCAAAACCAATTGACTGGACAATGAGAAGCTTTAAATTTTGAAAATATATACAGTAATACTATATATTCTCATAAATTGTTTAAAAAAATTTGAATATATCCGAGACAAGGATCATAAAGGTACTATGCAAACAAGAAACATAAATTTAAAAAGATAGTAAACAATCTTAACACAAGTAGTAATATATCATGCCCTACATAATAGTGGTTACTGGTACTATGGTACCGGGACTGGGGGGCCTGGGTAACCTGATTTTGGTACTTTAAAGCTTTTTTTTTAAACAAAATGTTCTTGGAATAGCAAAGATGTCTAAAGAAATAATTTTTTATACATATGTGCAAGTTAAACATGGAGTACTTTGAATTCTTGAGGATTCAATAATCCAATTTGGTACTGAGGTATATTAAGAGTCCATACTGAAGGTATAAAAGGATGAGTAATATGTGTGCACATTATGGTCAGCTTTGATAGATTTCTCTCAACAATCTAAAATATAAGCATATTACTTAATATAGATGGTGTCATATAACCTATTTTTAATCTATTCATAAATTAATCCTGATTGCTCAAAAAGAATATGTTGGAGTAGTTATTTAATTTGGGGTATGTGATACAAAATGTATTTGAACAAGTATGTAATTAAATTATTTATAAGTTATACTTCAATTGATTTCATCTTTAAACTGTTTTGTTTCATTGACAAAAAATTGACTTTGTCCAATGCAAAAGAAACAACATTTTTCTCATTTTCAGACTTCAGTTGATACACATATGCAAGACAATGTTGCACTGTTACCTGCAGATCTTGCTGATTTAAATCGATTGATTAAAAAAGTGGTTTAAAAATCAATAATTTTAATTTTCTTCAAATTTCATAATATTGAAATTGGAATAACCTGAGACCAGATGCTTGATAGTTATATCCAAATAAATTTGAAACTGCTTTTATGATGAATGATCCTTTTTCTACTGAAAGTCATCTGCTTCCTTTTGAAAATATTCACAAGAAAAATAACAGTATTCATCGATTGAGATAACAATGACTACTAACAAACAATTAATTCCCTTACTGGCCAATAGGTATCAAGGGCATTCGTGGCTCAGGGGTATGCCCATCACGCTTGCCACTCTTCGAATTTCAGGCAGCGCAGGTTCGATTCCTGTCAGGTGCATTCCTCCCTGGGTGTATTTTTCTCTTCTGTGTCAGTAAAACTTTCATTGTGTGTGTCTATTACTTGATATTGTATGTCCTGTGTCTGGTGCAGCATGGCCAAATATGGCCCTTGCGCCATAAAACCCCCAAACCAATAGGTATCACTCACAAATATCAGCAACGTTATTTTTTAATACATGAAACCCGTTCATATACCGAGCAACATGTTTTTGGCAGGATTTGAAATTAGCTGTTAGTCGTTTTTATTCTTTAAATTTTGTTTTGACGACCGAGTTCAGACCCAGTCGTCAATTTTATTTTATGAATATTTTTTTGTCGTATAACGAAAATCCCAACCAATCAACCGTTTATTCTTCTAACCAATCGGTACTCTAATCTATCTGTAAATACAGCAATCTGCTATAAATGTAAAACAATAATCTCAAACAAAACAAAATATTAAAGAGAGACAATTGCCCTAAACTGTAAATAGTCATCTAAGTCCATCCCTAGTCACATTAATCACACTGTTTATACTCATCCACGTATACAAAACATTTTGAAAATGCACTCTAGTAGAGCTTTTGAGGTAAAATGTTAAGATGCCATTGACATCTGACTTTCTGCTCCTAATTTCCAACCGGGACCTCCATAGACGTGAATTATAAGTAGACTGAGCATTGCTATTGAGAAGAGCTTCCAAAAGTGCGACCGAGTGGGGTGCCTGCTCAGGTGTGACCTCGTCATCTGACCATGGTTCAAAATTACGTGGTGTTGTCCTGGGATCTTTCCCTTTGGGTTTGATCCAGGACCGTCGACTGTAGCCCGTTGTGGTACTCCAGTGCGACGTTAATTAAATACCTACCAAAAGTGCGACCAACATGGCGACTAGTAGTCACTTGACTGCTCAGCAAACAAATTCACTTGGTTGGCCGATTTGGTACCTTATCTCCTAGTTTGGCGATTCAACATCTTGGTGTAGGTGTGTGAATATGCATTTTAATTGTGGCGACAAAAGTGGTGAAATCACCAGTCTACTATTATCAGATGATCAATCAATGAACCAATCAGATGAGATGGGCGGCTTCTTTTGTTCCGTGGGCCAATCAGATGAGATGAATGTTATGTTCCACCCAGCTGACGAAAGTAGTCTAAGGGTCACGGTACTACTAGTTTTGGTCACATGATCCTGGGCCCATTAAAAGGTTACCACTGCTCACTGACCGTCGTGGCTGGGTGGGTTTGCTCATTGCGCTAGCAATCTGCTAGTTTTATGCGGCACATGTTCGATTCCTGCAATTTACTCTGGGTGTATTTCTTTTATCTGTGAGAAAACTTTCCTTTTGTGTTTTTATCTATTATTTGAGGTTTATCTGGTACTTGGCGTAGCTTGGCTAAATATGCCCTTTTGCCAGAAAAACCCTACCAACCTATTTTCTAACTTTCATTTTGGGCTGTTTTGCACATTTCATATGATGATCCCAAGATGCTAGAACCGACCCCTAGTTCATGAGAAAGTGGATTGGTTTTTCCTATAAAAGAATCAACATGGTTACAGAGTCAGGTTTTTTTAAAATTTTTTTTGCGCGAAACAAAGAAGCACTTGCTGCTCCTCACTTCCTAGCTTGGTTTATACTCTAGAATGTAAGGAGGCAAATCAACCGAGCATGAAAAGAAAACCTCCAATTTTCACCTTAGAAAAATATTCATCTTATATGATACTTGTAATTAGGAAATTTCAAACACATGAAGATACTTCTTGATTCCCTTTTTCAGAAAATTAAATTTTGTTTCTTATTTAAATTCCAAGTATTATGGATTTGTATTATAATCAGAATTCAAATGAAGGTATAAGACAGCTAGACCACACGATTACTATATTTAATCGTTCTTAAAAATAAAAAAAATCGAATATATGTATCGGCTTGGTTGTTTACCTTTTCGCGATCTTCAACTTGTAAAAGAAGTCACTCAAGTTACAATTTCTGCTCGATATTCAGACTAACTCTCCAATATATATTTGAGGAGATAGATATAAATCCCTGAATTGTAGGGTTCGAAATTCGCAAGTTAACCGTATCTAGATTCACCACATATCGGTCTTCGACTTCGAAATGTTTGTGCAAGAAATCTATCCCATCTGTTTAAGTACGTCGTTTAGGCACACCTAAACCTAACCTGAACCTTCCAAGAAAAACTTTTTTTTAGGTAAACCCATCTCCTTTAATGCCTAAGCTCCCTCGTTCGTCTTGCAAAGCTCTCCCACGGAAATACCCTCTCATTTAAAGCTGGCCAAGCACGGGAACCGGCATGCCCCATATACCTATAAACCGGAGGAAATATCGACTTTATTGTATAGTTCCGCTGAAGAGATCCTCAAACTGGCTGGAAGTTTAATATTATTTTATTTGAGAGCTAGCTGCCTTTAAGAGTTACTTTTTTTAGAGCGTTAGAGTTCAGGGATTACTGACTTTTTTCCCCATTTCTCCGGGCAATTTCTAGTGAGATAGATTTTACCTTTTCTCCAGTGCCGCATGAGTGTGAATTTGCACCCGTTCTTGGTTCTAGTGGTTGAAAAAGGCGAATCGCTGCAACATTCGTACCAACTTTCGATGACTTTGTGCTACCCTTTGAATATATTTTCTTCTGGAAATGGGTTTTATGGCACAAGGGCCATGTTTGACCAATCTTCAACAAAACAACCATCTGGAAATGTGAAGAATTAAAGATGTGTACAGATTAAAAATGTGACGATGAAATGCTTAATAATTTCGAAGTAAAATACTTGAATATAAACTCTAACCTATCACTATTGGAAATGCTGTGAGATGTAAATATTCGACAAAAAAGTTCAAGTAAATTTTTCGTCAGTTTCAAATGCTCAATTTTGATGATTCAGAATTCTTGAAATATATAGAATTGGATTTTTTCCAAAAGTATTGTGAAATGACAAATGTAATAGAATTTTATAGCTTTTATTAAGACTTAATCTAAACGTGCAATTCGCATTGGTTGCTATTGGCGAGACAACTTTTCTGTCAACCTTGAAAAAAAATCAAGCAGTAATTTTTTTCCTCAGATTTTTTAAAATATTTATTTACATGTGAGGTGAATTTGTTGATTTAATTATTTAAAATTTTAAATACTGAAAATAATAAATTCTTAGACATGGAATGAAAAACTATACAAACCAAGCGACTAATTATCAAAATAATTCCAAAATGAATGCCAACGCGGAACTAAAATTTCCAAGCAATCATTTGTCAGGTACGATTCCTCCATGGATGTATTTCTCTCTTCTGTGTCAGTAAACCTTTCTTCGCGTATGTTTGTCCTTTGTTTGATATTGTCTGTCTCGAGTCTGGCCCAGCATGGCCAAATATGACCCTTGCGCCATAAAGAAACCAAAAACAACCAACCTAACAATAATATTAGTTTCAATTTTTTCTGATTAATAAAAAAGGTCAAAATATATTTTATGCAATGTTCTTTAATATGATTATAAATTGATTTCAGATATATCCTTGAATAAATAATTGAAGAGAAAAAGTTTTTTTATCGAAAACGATTGTCACTAAATAAATATTATTAAATAACATGGCATAACTACAAAGGTTGAAAATCGCACAAAGAATCCACGACTTTCGCTAAATTTGGCAATAATTATGATCAACCAATAAGTTGATAGTTCTTTGCATTTTTGCTATTCAAAATCTTAAAGAATGACAATTCTGCTGAAGATACTGCTCAATAGTATTTAAAATGTCTATCTAAAATGCCTTCTCAGAAAAAGTTGACTTTATGTTGCAATCTTCTGTGAAAACCTTGATTCTCACAAGTGAAACTTCCTACATTTTCCATTATTTACGATTATCACATTACAGCTCATTGTATTTTCCCGGGATTTCTAGTAAGTAAATTAAAAATAAGACTTGTACGTTTCATTCTCTTTGATATTATATAATTACCTTACACACAAAGGTCTACGATCAATGTTTTTAATTAAACTAAGTCCTTTCGTTCGTGTTAATTAAGGGAAAGAGTTGGGTGAATTTTTTTGGCGTATAAGGTTCAAATCTGGCCAAACTGCAAACACATTTAGCAAAATAAATCTAAGTTAAGGTAGGTAATTAACGTCGCACTGGAGTAACACAACGGGCTATTGGCGGCGATCCCGGGATCAATCCCCAAGAGAAAGATCCAAGAACAATGTCTTGTAATTTTGAACCACTGTCAGCTGACGAGAACAACACCTGAGCTGGCACCCCACTCTCCAAACTTCCACACCAACCAAGATGAGGACATTTGACGCCTCGACAAATTACACTTCGGCCTTTGGCCGGACCGAGTATCGAACTCGCAACTCTCTGGTTACTAATCTATTGCTCTTCCAACTGGGCTACCATGGCCCCAAGTCTCAGTTAAGATATCAGGTGACAGAATAGCATAATATATAAAAGACAAACTTGGCCATGACGTACGTAGATCATTTCTTATATTCGCTCTCATTGGTTAAAGTTATTTAAATTATTCTCGCTCTCCTGTTCATTAAATTTATTTTTGAAATACTTTAAAGAGAAATTTGTATGACTTAGTTTTTGTGAGATTATTACTGATATGCAATTTTGAGTGGTTAGGAAATACAGCAAATTTTGATTCTGAGGTGAAAAATCAAGTCAATATAATAAAAAAAATTATAAATATAGTTTATGAAACCAATTGTGATAAATAAAATATTTATGATACAAATCCACTAATAGGTATATTTAAGTTAGATAACATCCAAGTAAGGGGACAGTAGTTTCAAAATCTCCAAAATCGATCGTAAAGTCGATTTTTAAATTTTAGCGTTAAAAATTAATTTATCAAATTCTGTGGTCAGCAAAAACAATTTTTTCAATTACGATCGATCATTTTTGACTGAGTTACATATGAAAACAAAATAATGCATATTGTAGATAAGTATGTAAGTCTACTTACTACACGAACATGTTTTTCTCCTATTGAGATTTTTTTTACATTCTTCTGATTTCAAAATGTTCCCTGGCCATCTGGTTTTAATTGATTCACTTGAAATGTTTTGGGATAATCTTTGCTATCTATTGTACTTATCTAAGTGCAATTGAGAAATTCATAGCACTTCAAAAATTTCGAAAGTTTGGTTTAAAATATTGCTTAACCTATGCTGTTTTGGCATAATTTTAGGTGTTTTAGTACAATTTGTTTTCTTTTAAAGTGTGGGATGCACTTACCAAATGTAGTTTATTTAATTAATTTTTTCCAAATTATCAAACTTTTTATCACGTTTTATGCTATAACTACCGAATGACTTAATATTTTTGGACCAGACTTTGTATCGGCTTTCTAGTTGATAGCAGTCTGCAAAAGTCCACTCTGTCCCCTTAATAGATAAAACATTGCTTCTTTTTTCAAATAGAACCTTTCTGGTAAAAGGCAACATTGTAAAGTTGGTACATTTTTCTGAAACATGAACGAAGGAACTCTTTTTATTTTTCATCAAGAATCACCAAATGAAAAACAAAATTTGAAATTTCTAAAATGGTTGCGCATGGCCAAATTTGGCCCTTCCGCCATAAAACCTAATCAACCAAAATGGATGCGACTAAAATATTTCCTCAATGATAGATCTTCTGGTCTTGTTCATCTTTAGTGAAGTGAGCTCTGTTATTTTGCTGGAATCAACTTTGTCCAATCACAAGCCACATCGGGTGGGAAAAGTTCTTTCCCCCCTCTTTCTTCACGGGTCATTTTTACCAATTACCACGATAAACTGTTACATTTTCATTTAATGGTAATACGCATCAGCGATGGTTAACGAGTAAGTGGTACATCATGTGATGGCTCATTGCCAGGAACTGGCTATCACTCTTGATTTTGTTCTTCATGTTCGTGTAAAAGTAAATCATTCGTAGGAAAGTATCGAATGTTCTAAAAATACTATTGGAAAAGAAAAAACATGCTGCGTCTGGGGGCACACCTGGAAATAGTTAAAGCGTGTCCACCTGAGCAGGAAGGACTCATTTATTTTTGCATTATCTGCTAAAATCTCATAAACCTGTCTCAGATTTTCGGTTGCCAGTCTCATCAGCACATTCTGAGATGGGCTTAGGACTTGGTAGTTTCGAGTAAGTTTTAATACGATTTATAAGCATCCCTGCTCAATTGACTTCATTAGTGTGGTGCGCGAACCATTTCGAATCTTTAAGTTTAAATCTAGTGTGAAGGTCACCGAGGAGGATGCTGCCCATGTTTTATTTTACGATTAATCCTTTTCAAGTTTGGATTGATCGATTGTTTCGATTTGTGGCTATACGATCTTTTGCTACATAAGGACTAATTAGACGGTTGGTTATTTTCGGGGTTTTATGGCGCAAGGACCATATTTTGCCAAGCTGCGCCAAACACAAGACAGAAAACACAATGACTGAGGAAGAAAAAGCAGAAGTGTAGGCGAGGGTAAAAATGGAAGGGACGAAAGATCACTCAGGTACCTCGGGGTTGCTATGCCCCTACACACCTAATTAGACTGGGACCTACGTGTGAAGTTTGGAATCTAAGATCACCTTTTCAACTCGGGAATTGGTTTAAATAATTTAGTTCACACACAATGTGTACTATAATCGGAAGTCTTTCACTTGGTGGAATCCAAGAAAAATTGAGTACTGCTTTGCTTAGAAATGCATTTTCATTTCTTACTCATTAAAAGCAATTGCAATGGGTTTCTGGGCTGTGCTAAAAATGTAAGGACATCCTGGTAGTTTTTAATTTCTAAAGCACATTCATCGTAAACATGACTTTCTTCCTTTGTTTTGACATCATTGTACCATTATCAGAGCCCATCATGCTCCTCTCATGGGCTGCTGAAATGTTATGAATATGCTTTCAATTTTGTGGAACTGAGACATCTAATATTTTGCTTTTGATTACTGCCTTGTCAAATCAAACAAATAATAATGTTTAAAGCATAATTTAGACCAGTTCATGAGCCTGATTGCGTGGATATGCTGATTTTCCAAGAGTGTCAGCATTTAAATAGAATCAATAATTAGTTTCGTTTCTAAAATTAAATTAAAATTAGAATTTTTTCAAATATTTTTACTTGCACTGAAGCTAATTAGAAATATAGTTGAATCTAAATTTGAAGTATAGTTGAAGCTAAATGAGAAATTTTAAATGTAATTGATGTTTGTTATAAAGTGAGGACGGGAACTGGCTGGTGGCTTATAATTCCATTCAGACCTTGTATTAGAATATCAAGCAGTACGCTCTTATAAATAGATTGAAAACTAGTGATTTAGATATTGCGGTAATATAAAACCCCACCAGAATCATAGTTTGAATTTGAATTTATTTCCTCAGTTCTACAAATTTCACGTTTTTCAAAAATAAGTTTCACACGAAATTGATAAGAACCCTTATTTTATGGAACACCCATCTCGAAATGAAATTTCGAAGTCTTGGTTCCAGAAGCAAACACAAGAAGATAACCACGGAATTACACCGCCATTTGCAACCCATAGCCAAATTGCCGCACCACCATATCACGTCCTGCCGAATATCATCAGTGATTATTACACCCTCTTATTCCATTCTTTCCCGCTCAGCTGTAATCAAGAAAGGGGAAGGGGGACTATTTGCCTTGTCGCGTTGTTTACATTTTTCGGGGGGTGAATCGGTTGTGTTCTGGCACTCGCGCTCGCCCAACAATGTCTTTCCTCGCACATTCCCTCCCATCTGCGTCATAACGTCCCTCCCCATCTGAGTCATCGGTCCTCTTGCCGATCCCCCAGAGGTCATTGCAGCCTCGCGTATAAATAAACCCAAGGTGGTGTTGGGGGAGTGAATCCACCTTCGCTCTCTTTTATCCCGATCCTGTTTTGTTATTTCCACCCTCCCCGTCTTCCTTATCGGTGAAAAGCCACAGACCCCCTCCCACTCTCAGGGAGAATGGATCTAGCTGCTCTTATGACAAATTGGGCCCATTTTCGTCCCTCTGTGTCGCACGTACGCGAGTGGGGTGGGGTAGCATCGCAATTGCCAGTTTTGACGGGCAGCTTTTCAGAATTTAATACTGGAATTATACATTTCGTTCCTTTTTCCCGCCATTCTTATCGGTGGCGCGTCCGGAAATTGGATTCTCCTCTTTTTTTATGTTTCGCCCGAGTCCGTTCTCTTTGGTGGATGTCTTCTCAAATCCTCTGGAACTGTTTCTGGGTATTGTATATGTATCTGGTTTTTTAGTGTTATTATCTGTCCCTCCATCTTGGCGTCATGGGAATGAGTTATTTTGACTCAAAAATTTGGTTTTTGACGTATTGGTGTGGTGCTCACCTGTCATTTGAAAATGGAGAAAGGATCTTCGATTTTTTTTATACTGTTATTTTCCTCTGTAAGGGCAACGTCATGGATTTGGTAGGCACTCTCTACCTTAGTTTTTATACTCGCTTTCGAAATACAGGAATGGAAAATTTTAAGCTTGTTAAGCGATGACAGTGTACACTTTGTGTTCGTTTTGAGTGATTGGGGCCAACGGATATTAGAATTTACGAGACATTTAAAAATAATTAAAATTCGTTTATTAATACAGCTCTTATTTACAAGATGAAACAACATATCAAACATTCAAGACATTTAGTCTCATCATCTATATATCTCCATCAGCTCTCTTAATGAAAGATAGTTAACATAGATTTACAGAATTGTTTTATATGTACCCTACGGCACTATAATAATCAAGTTTTCTGCCAAAGGTTGAGAGACCGATTCAACACTTTGATCGGGTTTTGTGGCGCAAGGGCCATATTAAGCCAAGATGCGCCAAACACAACAAATATCAAATAATAGGTAAATAGTATACGTTTGGAATTATGTGCCTAAGTAAGCTACGACCATTTCACCTCTTGCAAGTTGAGGATTGCCATCAAAATTCTGTTTCCAAAGTGTTAATACCATGTAGTCGGCTTAGAGCCGACACTCATTTACTGACATTTTCTCGGAGACACTAAATGCTGATTTTCATGATGACAAATCTTCAATCAAATTGTAATCTATTTAAGAGATGTAGAGTACTATCAAAATGTTTATAATCTTTAGTTTTGGACCTAAAATCTAATAGTTATTATATAGCTACACCGTAAAAAAATATTTTACTCAGTTAATGAGTTTCTGCTTTAAGCCGACGATATGGTCGTTTACAAAGTTAGGGTATTTTCAAGGTGAGAAGTATGGGACATCAGAGTCGCTTTTGGTTCTGGACTCACTTTCTCTAAAGAGGCTCTCCATTTTTGTTCTCTTAATTTGGTTGTTTCGTTTTTCTGGTTTTCGTTTTTGTTTCGTACTTTTTTTGTTTTTCTGGTTTTTCGTACTTGGAGGTTCATGTAAAGCGAAAATGGTCCAATAATTTCTCAACCAATTTAAACCCTGCTATATGTAAATAATTACCGAATTAAATCCACGCTAAACCGATTGTAAAAGAGCAATTTAAAATTACAAACATACAGTGTGAGGTTCACATCACTTTTCCTCACAAGGGGCACCATGGGTCTACAGTATAGAGCAGTGGTCTCTAAACTTTTTCACTTGAGGGCCAGATTGAAAAATCCTGGAAGTCAGGTGGGCCAACACACACACGCATATATATATTTATATAAATTGCATGCTGATCGGCCGGGTTTCCGCGGGTCGTAGTTTGGAGACCCCTGGTATAGAGGATAGATAAAGGAGACAACACCTATCCTCTATGGTCTACAGAACTCGGCCACCAAGGGACTCCTTGAGCAGTAAGGGTTATAGAAAAAAAATAGTCTAGACTAGGAGTCTAAAGAGAAGACTGCTAGAGGGGGATGCAGGTGGGCTCTGTTGCACGGGGGTTTTGTGCCATGGAGTCAGGTCCGCTCCCGACGGTGCGAGATGTCTTGTATATAATTTGTATAGTGACGGGCAGATCCACCAGGAAATCGGGAAATTCCCGAGAGGCCTGTGTTGCTATGAGGCCGGTAGGCCTTTAAATCAAAACAACTCAAAAATAATGTGGCTTTATATTAGAATAATTTTTTGTTTGTTTGAATGGTTTTTCCAATAAAAAAAGATGTTGCCACTTAATAATAAATACAGAAATCAATTCTGTCATCCATCAATGGCATTGTGGAGCTGACCCATCAGGCTGGTGGTCAGGTTGCTGGCTTCTAAATAGAAAAGTTCCTGGTTCGAATCCGGGATGACATGGGTGTTTGTCCACCTGGAGTGAATGCGCGGCCTCTACAAACGAGCTGTGCCTTGAATGTATAGTGTGTATGTGAGGTGCAACGTAAACCCATCCCCTTGGTGCATCAGGGTACAGCCAAATGATTCAAAATTCCGCCCTTGTAGTGCCATAATGACTAAAGCACTTCTTACGAGCTCAAATTGGCCAGACATTGGTAAAAAACAACTTGCATCGGTTGTACTTGCTTAACAATGCTGATTTCGTCGTTGAATTAAGCGGTCATCGTTCGAAAGAAGCATTGGGGTTCAGAAAAAGGAACGAGTAGCTGTGTGAGAAATCAAAAATTGTTGAAATGCTACCCCCCTCTTTCTAGACGTGTCACTGTAAATAAATTAATTCAACACAAAAGGGAATTAAATTTTAACCATGGTAGTTTCTTAAAATTAATTCTCGTTGCAGTTTCAAAACCTCATGGTTCTTATGGTAATATCGAATCAGCATTTCACAAGTGAGAATTTTTTCACTAGATAACCACCAAATCTGTCTTAACGAGGCTGGTAGATGATTGCATTTCCCGGACCGATAATCTGAGCCCGTCCATCACTGTAAATAAAGGATTTGTCAATATTTTATACACCAATACATACCATAGTAATCTAGTCACCGCTCAACTATAACTTGACATGCCTGTCATGTATAAAATGGACTGAAAAAATAGTGATTGTGGTGGATGATGTGGGATCTTTGAATTTATTGGACATAATACAGTTCGTTGGCATAATCATGAAGCATTTAACAGTATATATTAAATAAAATGAGATGCTAATAATTCCCATCTTCTGCATTGCTTTCGAGTTTAAGCGAATGCTTTCCATCCAGTTGAAACTTCGCGTCTCATGTACGATCTTAGGTATAAAATCAGCCTATTCCTTTTGTTTGTTGAAATGACACAAAATTAAAGTTCCTCAGGTTTATAGCATAGAAAACATGAATCGAGATTTGCAAAACACTTTTAATTCGTAGCTACCGATCTAATTAGCACTTCTGTAGAAAAAACCGTGAGTGACAAGTCAAAATCCATAATTAACAGAATTTCTCTTTGAGGAAATAGTGAAAGTTAACTTTTCGTTTTTTCATATAAATTGAAAACATAATAAGCATTGAAAAGGTAAAGCGTCTTATTGAAATATGAGAACATAACAGCCAAAGAATTTATGTATCGTCGGATTACAAATTAAACTAATTCAAAATTTTGATGTATGGATTTTAGTTTTTATAGACCAGAATGTGATGGTCTTTAGACAGGTAAAGTGTGTCCACTAAGTTATTTTTTCTTTACATGAAAGTTGTGTTTTCTGAGAAACACTTTGAGTAAAATTTCCCCCTTCGTTTTCTCATAACTGTTTTTTGATCTGGAGTGTTTCACTTGTAAGCTGATGATATACAAAATTCAAAACCCTTAAAATGACTTCACAAGTAGATTTGATTTGAATCACTCATTCCCTTCACTTACCAGAACCCAGAATCATTATCGGAGAGAACGGGATAATGGAAAAAGGTTTTGTAAAGGGCTCTGGGGCTACCAGTCTGAGAGGGGCTGCGATTTCGTGGTCGAAAGGAGTCGCTTATGTGGGGGGCAGGGGGTAGTGAACTGTAATAACACCGAGACACTTCTCTGACTCACGGACGGCGACAGATTTTAATATATCAAGATATGCCTGAATCACTTCTGAAGGGCACTGCTTAGCAAGGGGGAAATTTTATTAAATCCAATGAAGACCTTTTCCTGGAATTGGCGGAGGAAGATTTATTGAGAAGGGCATTTAGGGGTGAATGAGTTGGAATTTCTCAGTCTGGAGCTTGGGATATATCAAATCATGTTATATTTATGACACGTGCGGCTGTTTCTCTCACTCAGTACATAAACAAGCATCAGTCCTCATCATCCAATAGAGTTCAGATTTCCTTCTGGTAGTTGGACTAGCTCGGCTCCCGGGAGTTGGCAGTCGAATCATGTGGGGTTCTAAGCGAGTTCATTAGTTAAATTAGGGGAGTGGTGGTAATGTAAACAAATCGCTTCCACAATTGGTGTCTTTAGCGCGGATTCTGGTTCCAAGTTTATCGTTCGGTGCCGAAAGCGAAGCAGTGAGGTACGTTGGGGTAAGCCACTCCCTGATCTTCATTTGTGCTTCTATGTATAGCAGTTTCCTCCTAACAAGGTTTCACAGCTTTTCAAAAATCGATAGACCCATAATATGAATACAGGTGCCAACTTCCGGGATGCCGATGCTTTGCCCATCATAATGATTTTATAGAGAGATTTTATAAAGGGAATGATTTTATATAATATTTGCCCCCTCTAAAAGGGAGGGGCAAATATTAAAATATTTCCAATAAGAGTGACCAAATAAGTTTTAAGCAACCACACACAACAGGAGTGTCAAATCTTACAAGCCCCACCTACTTGGAGTCCCTTAATATTTTTATGGTTGGGGCGTGGAACCTTAGTCATGAGAGTTAGATATTAGAAACCTGCTTATAATGCAGGTTTCTAATATCTCTCTTTATCTCCCAATGATACTTAATTTGAAATTAAGTATCATTGGGAGATAAATATGCTGCGACTCGATCTCGCTTATTAGGTTTTGGATTGAACCCATCTTCCCTATAACATGAGTTATTGAACAGTTATAGTGATGTTATTGGTTAAGATCTATACAAACAAAATGAAGCGTTCCGATTAAAAACTTTTTACCCTATGTGTATTTCTTTATTCTATGTCAGTAAAATTTTCCTTGTGTGTCCATTACTTGACTTTGTCTTATGTTTGGCGCAACTTGGCCAAATATGGCCCCTGCGCCATAAAAAATTCCTCCAGCCACCCGAAAACACACTTAAAATGAGACGGGTTATACTTGGCCTCTTCCTATCAATATTTTTTCCTCAGCTGGAGTCTAAATGTTTGGAAGTCAAGAGGTAAATGTTATTAGACATTCTCCAATCAAGAAAAGCCAGGTCTACATCCATTGTTGAGGCTCCGGTAAATTATAAAATGAACAATATGAAATCATCAAATTGAGAGGTAACGGCGAAAATGTCAATTTGCTGTTATTGAGAAAGGGGTCCCGCAGTGGTTCACTGGGTTTCTCCACTAACTAGCAGCGCAGGCTCGATTCCTGCAACTACCCTGGTTGTATTTCTTTATCCGTAAAACTTTCATTGTGACCATTTACTTGACGGAAAAATATTGCTTATACATATCTTGCCCTTGCTTCATAAAAAAACCCAACCTAAACAACCCGATTAAGTGTGACTAGCAGTTAAAGGCCTTCAAAAACACTGCTTAATGTCAAGTTTTGGTGCTGTTAAAGGTTGTTATCGGCATGACCAGGAAAATAATCATCATACACTATTTTCGCGCTTTACTTCCTGCAAAGAACGGGACTTTATTCGGCACTGTGATAAGTTTAAATGCTTTTCCATTTTGCAGAAGAGGTGATTGAACTTGAATTTCTGAATAACAGAAAATAAACAATGGTAATACAGGTTCCTGCTGGTAAAGCAAAAATATATTTTTTTGTTCTTGCACTATCCCTAAATTATAAATAGTGCTACATATAGAAATTTTCATCCACGTGTTATGTATTTTACATGCATCGCCGGTTGCAAGAACTGTATGAATAACTCAAAATTCCTGTAGCAAATCCAGAGACAAGAAATACCTGTAGCGAGGTCGAAAGACAGGCTTGTTTCAATTATTTTTGACACGGAGAATGTTTAGACTAATGGCCAAATTCTCCAGACAATTTATGGTCAGCAAAAGGGTTTGGGAACAAAAGTACCACAGATAGAGTACAAAACACCTGGTAATCAGATAGAACTGTCACTTTTTAGCCTCATAAGTGATCTCTTTCACGGGATATCACTTAGTTAGCAGAACTGGGAAAACTACCAGACACTTGGTATTTTTACCTCTGACCAGAATAATTTATCACGCTTTCTCTTCTGCGTTGTGAAAGGAGGGTGTCTCTTTAAACCATTTGACTTGCCACAGAACCTCCCTGAAGTGCTTTCCTTGAACCACGCAGCCTTTGAAGGGAGTGAAGGGATTGAAAGCAATAGTACATAATTATTGTTTGTGTAACTGCTCTGAGGAGATACAATCGCCAACAGCTCAAACGTTTGACAATATCAGGTAAGTTAAGGGTTTGTAAAAGGAAAATATGATGAATGTTTCGAGGGCGACTTTCTCTGCTTTAGATGTACGGTGACTGCCTTTTAGAGGGGTAATTTCGCCTGAATTGCGACTTAACTGGAAAAGGGTGGAAAAGCAGAGCTATTGCGTGCACTCCCAAGGGGATGCGTAGAAATTTGTACTAATCACGAACTACTGCCTAGTCTAATCAGCCCTTGTATAGCAAAATATGATCCTAGAACAAAGTTTCCCATATGTTTTTGGCTCAACTCCCTCTTTTCAAAGACAATTTTTTTTCGGCACCCCATCTGAAAACTTCTATCTCAACTAATAATAAAATACGAGTATAATTTTTGAATTTCATTAAATATCTGTAACTGCAATTTCAGAATTTCGAAAGCTAGTTTGTAAATAAAACATCTTGCGACACTGCATCATTATAGTGAATGTCTGTATGGTCAAGTGGATAAGTGTTTGCTTAAAACAATTTTAGGCGATAATTGTTTTTAGTATCTTATTCCCCACTCTTGCGTGCTCCTCAACGCCCCTATTTCCCCTGCAGCCAGCATTGCCCCCCTAAGATTCCTTCAGCGCTAGCTTTGAGAAACTATTTGAAATTTGAAAAATTACTATGATTTATTCACTATTCAAGAGGTCTTGTTATCTTAAACTTTCAAGTATTAAGCACTCATTCAAACAATCAAATTATTTTGATCCATCCTGAATGTGTTGTTTCTAATTGTTTTTTTCATTACGGATTATATTTCTGACTTATCACTATTTCTCGAATCCCTTCAATTCAACGATAGTGATTTGTTTTGTATTCTGAACTCCCATGTGTAAGCCACCCATGTAAAACAATCATGTACAATAAATAATCTGAATAGAAATTTTAACATGCTTTTTTGTTAACAAAATATTGTGCAGTATAACATTTTTCTAATTCTCTCTATCATAAACCACAGCCATGATTTAATCACCCTGAAAAGTAATTTTATGGACGCATTTTTAATAAATATGTAAAACATCAAATTTAATTGTTAAAGCTGTTCATCAATTTTTAAGCACGCATACAATCTTTGTGTAATCGAAAAATAATGTAAGACACTATCCCAAAAGATTCCCATCTGACTTGTATCTTTTTACGATGTAAAGCATGAGTGAATTCTTTTATGATACAATTTAAAATTGCAATACTATTTCCCTTTATTCAAAGTGTACATATTGTGCTCAAAATACTTGTACATTTTTTTATTTGCATTTTTAATTATTATAACTACTTTTCTTGATCAATCCCCTCTTTTCATCTCTGCTCTTGAAAAATTTTCCTGTGGACAAAAATGAGATTTCTTTTATGGTTGAAAACTAATTTATATCTGAAATTGCAACGACTGCGCGAAATTTTTTCTTTAAATAAACTTCGCCGTCTGCTTTTCAACATATAATTATAAACAGGTAAGTCGACGCGTAATATACCAACTTGCTGATTTTTCTAATCTGTTTGTGTGAATCGGTATTAAGATTTCATTTTCTACTGCCGGAATACCTTTCATGCTCATTTTATTTTAAATTGAATTACGATGAATGACTTCAGATCAAGAAGAAATAACTTTTTACATAGAATTACTCCATTATATCTTATCACTTTTTTTACGTTGAAATCCAAATATCAACCTGGACTTTAATTGCCTTTTACATACGTAAATATTTTCGACGCTCGCATATAAAGAATGAGACTGAGATACTTTGAAGCACAGCTGCTTTTGAAACCCATTGTGGGAGCACGTTATTAAATCGTGGAATTGCTCAATAATTGCTGTATATAGTTTTCATTTAAAACTTTTAAATGCCTGCTTTGCTTGTTAAATTAACTGGAACTGACCGTGTTTTTTAATTTCAAGTCTTTTTAGGGAAGGTAATTTCGCACATGCCGGAATTTCAAACAATACTGTACTGTAAAAAAAGGCTTATGCCAAATTGCCTATTTGAGTGATGTTACTGGTCAAGACTGGATTCGTTTTCTGTGTGACCAGCTGCCATCCATCCTTTGTTTCTCTTAAACCTGCGGCGGCGGGCGGATTTCTTGGAAGTTTTCTGAAATTGAAATTTTGAAGGACCGACCAAGTGTCTCATGGAGCGTGACCGCTGTGATTGTGATTCAGTTGTTCTTTAATGGTATGTGTTTAGTCTTGGCAAACTACTGGTAGCAGTATCAAATGGAGTTTTGTGTTGTGTTTTAGCGATCTGGGCATCCGAAACGTCGTTTCCGCACCGCTTAGCGCCATGCTTCTCATCAGTCCGAACCCCACATCACCTTTGTTTTGTTCCATGGGGCACTCGTACATTAGTATGGCACTTAGCTGTGTCCCCTGGAGCTTGAAAGAACAATCTTCTGCCTGTTTATGCAATTTCATTTCTGATTTCGGGAGATTTTTTTTAATGTCCCTCCAAAGAATTCTAAAATATTTATTATATGTATGCAGCTTATGTAGTGTTGTAGATGGATACTTTTCGTTTTTTGAACTCATGTTCACTCATGGGAGTTATCTTCGTTTCCGAGGGAATGGGAAAAGAAATTGGTTTAGATTGGGTATTTTTATGGAGAAACGGGATGTTTAGATTCTTTTGAAATTTCCCAATTTGTTTTAAAGAATACAAAATTAAAAATATACGTATTTCCAAGTAATGGGTCGGTTGTTGGCTTATTTCCTTTCATTCGTTTCTGTTTAAGATTTGCTGTATTTTACTGCATTTGCGACTCAGCGAACACAATTTTTTTCAAAGGAGCTTGAAGTGAAAAGCATGTATTGTATTCTTTTTTGTAAAGTACAGTGCTCTGTGGAATTTCGGTAAAATTCCTCCATATCCTAAATCAGTTTCTCAAAGTAGAGGCTGAAGGAATCGGGTGGCAATGCTGGCCCCAGGGGAAACAGGATAAGAAGTAAGAGGGAGCAATTAGAAGGTGCCAAAAGTATTTGTCGCCTGAACATGTTTTAAGCACTTATCCTCTTGAACAGACACTCTCACTATAGGCATGCATTGTCGCAAGAATTATGTGGCAAAATGCAAGTTACAATTGATTGGTCTAAAAACAAGACAACAGGTCGTAAAAAGCGAGTGTTAGCATGTATCTATATGCGCGCACTTCCAACTTAAATTCTTGATTGCATCTCCGTCATTCTGTTTAGTTGAACGTGGGTTTAGTGTGATTTCGTCTTTTATCTAAAAAGAACCGACTGCAAATAGTTGACCTTAGAGATTTAAGGATGCTCTTGACGAAAATAGAGCCTGGTATAGACAAATTGGTAGCACAACACTAGACTCATCCTTCTGATTCTTTTTAATTTTACTGATTTGATTGATATTAATGATTAATAATAATGAGGAATCTAGTTTATGTGCAATTAATTTTTTTATTTCATTTTTATACGTAGTTTTGTAATTTTATTTCCAAGTTTTATTATTTTCAAACCAGCTTTTTGAAGTTCTAAAATTTCACAGTTTACATAAATACATTTATGAAATTCAAAAATTATAGGCACAGCTATATTTGCAATTTATTATTAGTTGAGAGTTTTCTTGAGGAAGTGACACCGAGGAAAATTGCCTTTGAAAAGAGGTGTTGAGCCAAAATGTTTGGGTAATTATGTCCTAACTGGTTGCTCAAAGTTATCCAGGAAGGGACTGGGACTACAGGACCACTTCAGTAATTACTGTGGGATGTTAAAATTCTTTTAAAAAGAATAGGGAACACGAATTTAAATACGAAAATTTGAAATCATTTATTAATAAATTAGTAATGCCTAACATCCTTTGACGTATTAAATAGTTATTGTTAACTCTTGTGAATACAGAAACCTTTAAATTGGCTTTATAATTTTACAAGGTAGGTGTTTTTCATTAATTCGTGTTTTTTCAAGTACATCAATCGTTTCGTTCCTTAGTAAGGTTCATTAGCATGTCTTTCTGTTGCTATGAACATAAAAGATCAATCGGTAATCCCCTTGATGGTACATGCATATTTTATGCAGCATTATACCGTATGTATTTCACGCAGTCTGAAATTTTAAATTCTACAAATTAAATCAAATTTGATAAATTTTTGTTTTCATCAGTAGCCCACCGACCCTTCGTGGATTTTCCCTTTCGTGGTACCACTATGTGGTTCAAGCAACCTATGAGTTGTAAGCGGCGCAGGTTCTGTTCCTCCCTGGGTGTTTCTCTCTTCCCTGTCAGTAAAACTTTCCTTGTGTGTGTATGTCCATTTACTGGAAGTTATCTGTATTTGGCCAAATATGGACCTTGCGCCATAAAACCCCAAACCACCCCCAGTTGCCACGTGACCAGTCCTGAAAATATCACGTAATGTTTCTATAATGCAAACAGTTTCATCCCAATTATTTTTAATTTTGTCATCGATATCTATAAAATAATATGAATATTAAAGAAGATATTGTACGTGGTTTGCATACATTGGTGTGGAATACATTTGTTTCTTTTGTGTTCAGTGAATTCAAAATTGTGTAATTTTTTTTGAGAATTCGACTGAAATCTATTGTTAGTTTTCAAAGTAAATGATGGTTTTATTGGGCTTTGTATTGCTGTCAGGGAAAAGCAAACCAAACTTGCCGCGAATTCGAAATGAATACCTCAATTTGTGTCATTGTTACTTGCCCTTTTTTGCTGTGGAATTTCCAATTTACGTATTCGTTTCAGACAGGAGCTATGCGATCGTTAGATGCAGTGCCCAGGAATTCAATTCGTTCCATTACCCTCTCCCTCCCTCCACCTACACGAATCGAAATGGATGCAAATGGAATTTTCTTTTGCCTTATTGTGTCCTCGTACTGCGGTACACCGATCACGATCCCGTTTTTCCTTTTTTCTCCCATTCT
Organism: Meta bourneti; assembly: GCA_933210815.1. Lineage (NCBI taxonomy): Eukaryota > Metazoa > Arthropoda > Arachnida > Araneae > Tetragnathidae > Meta > Meta bourneti. Next base: position 34,660,473 of record OW119927.1, on the reverse strand, counting down.
TCCTCCTGGAGGAGAAATTCGATCCCGCTTTCCTCCAGCCTTTCGCTTAGGTATAAACCTCTAATTTAATTTCGGTCGCTGATTAGATAAAGGCCTGGTCGTAACTCTGAAACTGTAACCGTGTTCCCACCACCGCCGAAATCTTGTGTGCGTTTTGCACCGGTAGGAAAAAACAATAAAACCTGACTGGAATCGTCGTTTGCGGTTAGCGCCACAAATTAAGGGAATTGTCATTAGCTGATTTCATGGGGAAGAGAAGCCCTCTCAAATGCTCTCTCTTCGTAACCGGAATGGCGAAGTTCTCAATCTAATTTAGGTGCGGACCGCTTCAAAGAATATGTTTGATAATAGCTGGGTGGAAATCTTTTTTCTGTTGTTTCGAAGCATGCGCAGAAAGTAAAAATTGGAGGGAGTCTGCTAGGAAAGCTGGTTGCGGTTGGAATTCTCCTTTCCAAATACGTTGCCAATAGCTCTTTGTGTTGCTCCAGTGCAACGTTAATTAAAATACCTACCTACCTTTCCAAATAATTTTGTATTGTTTTAACCACATTTTATTCGGCAGCCTTAACTCGTAACAATCCCAAGAAAAGGTCGTTTCTAAAACTCACTCATGATCTACTCTATTAAAACATTTAATCTCATTTTTAATTTGTTATTTCATTATAACTGGTTCAAATCTAAGCTTATAAATTGCGAAGTATTTTCATCTATATTATGTAGCATTTCGCATTCTTTTTTCTCACTAGAGAATAACATGCTTTTTACACACGAAAACTCCTGATTTTGATTAATTTTGAAAGATTTTAAAAATACTCTCCACTAATAATTTGAAACGATTTGTTTTGAAGATTGTCTTCGTGGACATAACATTCTGAACATTAGATTTTGCTTCTTATTCAAGTAAAAATGTTTTAAAATAATTCCGAAATACCAGTTTATTTTTTAAAACATTCGACTTTTTAAGTGCATTATTTTAGTGTTTTGTTCAAATGTTTTTTCAATCATTAAAGCTTATGTGTCACACTCAAAGTAAATGTTTATTTTGGCAAAATAATAATCGGCTGTGGTTTTAATCCGATATGGATGTCAAACAATTGGAATGCAACAATTTTATGAAAGCTTAGGAACTGTAAATTCATTAGTTTCGCAATCCACCTTTTTGAATAAAATTTCCAAAGAATTCTGATTTATGGCGGTGCCCGTGGCTCAATGGATTTGCTCACTACGCTAGCTAACATTGTAGGCGGCAGAGGTACGATTCCTCTCTGAGTGTATTTCTGCATCAGTAAAACTTTCCTTGTGTGTGTTTATTTACTTGACGTTGTCTTGTGTTTGGCGCGGCTTGACCAAATATGGCCCTTGCGCCATAAAACCCCCAAACCAACCTATTTATGAATGTTAAGTTCCAGTTATAGGGAAACGGAAAGATTAAGAATGAGGAAAGGGTTTTCACTCTTTTATAAGCATAGGTAGTAGCAAAAGAACGGGAAACATCCATCGACATACAAAAAGTTGGGCAACAGCCGCTGAATACGTTATTATATTTCACTTAAATTTTCGTAAATGAAAAACAGATCAAATTGCAAGTGTCGACACAAAAAACGCCACCGTGTTTCGTTTCTCATGGACTTAAGTTTCAAAATCACATCAAAGGTGCATAAAACACAAATTCCATTCCCACACCAAAAAACATCTTCCCCAAAAAATCGTCGCACATTTTTCATTAAATTATCCCGGTACTTCTCTCCAGGCGAGGGAAAAAAATATTCGTCACGCGATTCAGCTAGACAGCAACTCAACCCAAGGAAAAGAGAAGGGAAAAAAGGATTGGATGATAGGGGGCGAGATTGCAGTTGGAAGAGAGCGAGGTGGGTTGAGAGGTTCGATGAAGATCCCGCTGACATAATGAAAAATATCACCGCCTCGAAATAATAATTGAAAGGATGTCAAGCCTTCCCGTTCCACCACTCCGGGTCCTCTTCATGTAGAGCGAGACTCCAGCTGCCCTTGACACTGACTGCTGACGAGAGTGCGCCAGCTGACGCAGTCGACAACTCCGTACATTTTACGCCCTTCTGCAAACGTTTTCTTTTTGGAAATTAAAGCGGTAATGGCAATTGGAATTCCGAGCTTTTTGAACCCTAGTCCCCTACCGGATCCCATGCCGTTCCCAATGTAATTGCAGAAGTTTTGGGGAATGGGGAACAACATTGCCTTACACATGGGATGTCGCTCAAATTCAATGTACTTATTAAGCTTTTAAAATATCACCGAACAACTTATCTGGAAATATTTCGCACCGTGACACGTGTGGGGTTCTGAAATAGCACTGATGGCCCCTGCTTGCAATCTATTTCTAATTTAGTTTCGAAACGGAGGGCATGTCGAGAAGGCAGAAGGGGAAAAATGTAAAAGGATTCGATGTTATGTCGTGACTGATGTCCATCTAAATACGCGAGCTTCTTCAGTGGGTTCGGTTTCGACTTGATACATGAACCCTTTGATGAGCTTCCTGTTACTTTTTTTAATACGAAACCCTTTCCTAATTTCTGCGTATTTTTTAAAAGGGTAACTGAAAATCAAGAGATTAATTTCTGAGACATGCTCTGCTCAATGTTTTTATATTCAAAAAATAGAATGGGGGTCGACGTGGCTTAGTGAGTTCGTTCGCTGCGATAGCACCCTGCAAGTTGTAGGCGACGCATGCTGGATTCCCACCTGAGAACAGCAAACAACAATTTCTCTGTTTTGTGTAAATTAAACTTTTCATGTGTGTCCTTACTTGACGCAGGCTCGATTCTTAGCTGAGTGCATTTCTCTGTTCTTTGTAAGTAAAACTTTCCGTGTTTTTATGGTCCATTACTTGACGTTGACTGTCTTGTGTTTGGCATATCTTGGTCAAATAAAACCCTTGAGCCATAAAACCCAAAGTTAACCAACCAAAAAATGAAATGTATGTTGTCCAATCTATTTTGTTGAACGTACCGACCAACTGGCGAGAGGGCTCCCAGTATGAGAAATGTAATCTACCGATAAGCTAAACTTTTGTTATCCAATGCAATTAATTTGAAGAGGGAACATCAAACAAAAGTGGTTGGAAAATATTAGGAACAACTGCTGATGAGTCTTAATTCCTACTGAGATCCCTGGTTCAGTGGGTTTTCCCACTGCGCTAGCAACCTTTGAGTTGTAGACGGTGTTGGTTCGATTCCTCCCTGGATGTATTTCTCTTTGTCAGCAAAATTTTCACTATGTGTTTGTTCATTACTTGACGTTGTCTTATGTTTGGCGCAGTTTCGCCAAATATGGCCCTTGCGCCATAAAAACTCTGCAACCAACCGAGATCCCAAGCAAATTTTAGTTCACTATTTGCAGGCACAACTAAATAAAATCGGAATAGAAGGCACTACATCCTGTCCGTTCTGAGACTCCAATGCAATTATGAAGGTCGATCATTTAAAGGACTGACGAGTTATTTGCTATTGCTGAGTCCACCTTTCCTGTCAAGTGGGATGAAAACCCGTGCCTCTATTAAACAAGAGAATGCATAATCTTGTGTGTTCTGGTATCGGATAAAAATGTATATTACTTTGTGAATTCATATATCTTAATTAAAATAACCTGTTACTTTTTACACTTTCATAGCGTTCGCTGAAATAAATTCACGCAATAAGAATTTTAAAAACATCCATAGTTATTCTTCAACTTGGCAACACTAAACTTCGGTCATAAACGACTAGAAATTCCATTCCACGCAATATCGGTGTGAAGAAAATTCTGATAAAATTGTTTCCATTCGATCTCATAACTTCTTTCAAGTTTTTTTTAATCACTGCTGTATCAACCATCTTTGTACAACCTATCTGAGCTGAATTTTTATGTTGTAAAATGTGTAATTCCCGTTTATTATGAGATACTTGACTAACCTAGCTTTTTAATTCATGTACTGCTCACGACCAAAACCCATTCTTTTCATTCGAAGTACTGTAAAACAGCCAATCTTTTTAAAATTAGAAATTAAGTCGTTAGGTTAATTTAATGCCTTACACAATAAAAAAAACATGAGGCACAGCTCGGAAATTTCACCTGCTTTCTTCGCACATAAAATACATTACTATCCATTCCGCTCTCCTGAAAGCAGGTCACAGAACGTCTGCATCGGAAGTGAAAAATCCCAACTCCGTTGCCATCTCCTTTAAAAGAATCATAAAGCAATTTTCGAAATAATGACATAATTAATGTCGAATGAAGAAAGTCGCGGTTGGGGAAAAAGAAGTCACCTCCCGTGCGAAGTCTTGCAAGATCTGTGTCGGTATTTAATTGTAAGTGACAAGACAAATTTACTTAATGCACTCTTCTCATATCGTTATTATATCATGAGTGCATTATTATTCCGCACCGACGCGCATTTTCCCTCTTCGAAGAGGGTATAAAAAATTTAGGTCCTGCCTCTAGTACGCTGGAGCGAGATCATTAGAGTTAATGAATGTAATTAGCGTTGACACTCCGGCTCCCATTTCAACGGTGTTTTTATTAAATATATATTATGATGGGGGAAAAGTCAGTTATATCTTATTCCGGTGAGCAGTTATGCCTGTTTAAAGAGGAGCGTGGAAACGAGGTGTTGATTATTTAATTTTAATTGTTATCATTTTCGGTGTGTTTGCTGAGATAAACGAATGATTAGTGGATTGGTTTTTCTCTTAATGGTTCTTTCTCATTCTCGCGAAAAAGTGGGGAAAGTAAATCTCGCATCTTTTGGAAACTGCGGGTAAATTTGTAAAAATAGTTTAATGACATTAAGTATAAAAATAATTGTTTGAAAAGTGAAATATGAGGTCACATTAACATCTAGTATGATGTTTGCAATTAATACTCTAAATGTGTACGAATTTTTCGAAAACTCGTGGCGACTTTGTTATTTTTATTGAAAAGACGAAGGAATTGAAATGTTTTTTGTGAAAGGGTCATCAAGTGAGATTAGTCTGTTACTTTATTAATCAGAAAGTTGTGTAATATTTTTTGGAGAGCAACGTTAATATTGGGATGACTCAATTAATCCAAAGTCAAAACATATTGTTAAATATCTAGGAATTTCGAATTTGTTTTCAAGTGTGAAAACTTCAAACTTAAAGCTTTTAATTTTACGTGTAAGCCCACGTACATCTAATTCTTATTATATCAGTTTTTCTCTACGGTTAAATCGTTCATATATTCTACACATTAGCCAACACGTTATCGTATCGCCTAATAAATAAAATAAAAAGACAAATACAAAATCTAAAAGGTGTACTTAGAAGATTGGATTTGAGGTTTTATGGCGCAAGGTCAGAAAACAGACAAGTTATGCGAAAGGTGGACTAGAATAGGTCTACTCTAGGAACTACAACATCCAAGAATAGCTCTAACTTGGCCCCCAGATGGCAGAGAAGTAGACCAAAACTAACGTGGGGAAAAATGGTCAAGGAAGAGAAATAAGGTTGAATGGTAAAGCTGGGGTCGAGCCCGAATGCGGCTCTTGACAGGAAGATATGAAGGACAAGACTGAAGGCCTCGTGCACCTACGTGGTGTGTAAAGAATGATATTTCACACATTTTTTGCCTGTTCCATTGTGTACTGTCTGTCTACCACGAGAACTACTCCCAACACAAAATCTGCCCTCCCCATCTGTTGCCGTAGAAACGTATCTTATCCTATCTTTTATTGGGGTGCTTAAACAAATGTATTCAAGTTTGTCGCATTGGGTCACTGCGACCAATTCGAAATATATTCTTGTCGCCGAGATCTTTTCTAGTAAACATCAGGAGTCGTGGTAGCCCGGTTGGTAGAGTAGCGGATTAGCAACCAGAGAGTTGCTGATTCGAAACTCGATCCAACCAAAGACCTTCGTGTGCGTGAGGTGCTGTTACACGTTAAATCTGTCATGGCCTCAAATGTTCTCACTGGCCCGGTTGGAAGAGTAACGGACTAGCAACCGAAGGGTTGCGAGTTCGAATCCAGCCAAACACCGTCGTGTACAAAGGGGGCTGGTGCACGTTAAATCTGTCGTGGCCTCAAATGTCCTCACGTTGGCGTGGTGTGGAAGTTTGGAGAGTGGGGTGCCAGCTCAGGTGTTGCCTCGTCATCTGACCGTGGTTCAAAATTACGTGGTGCTGTCCTCGGATCTTTCCCTCTGGGATTGATCCCGGACCGTCACCAATAGCCCGTTGTGTTGCTCCAGTGTGACGTTAATTGAAAATACCAAAATACCAAATGTTCTCACGTTGGCTGGTATTGAAGTTTGGAGAGTGGGGTGGCAGCTCAGGTTTTGACCTCGTCATCTGACAGTGGTTCAAAATTACGTGGTGTTCTCGGATCTTTTCTTCGGAATTGATCCCGGACCGTCGCCAATAGCCCGTTGTGTTGCTCCAGTGTGACGTTAATTCAACTATCCTGTAGTAAACAACCTCTTCACCATCAACATTCGCGAAAAACAAAATAAAATTATTCACCAGAATCACCCCTACTCAAAATGAACAAGCCCCGTTCCTATAGTGCCCACCACTACTCAGACATGGTGTTGGGAGCAGTTCTCGTGGAAAACAGACAGTACATGTTGCACCATGTCTAGTTACATTAATGCTTAACATAACCAGAAATTTTCTCTTTATTTTGAATCCATAATTTGCCAATGTTATCTCGCTGCGACTGGAACTTGCTTGTGGTTGCATTGAAAAACAAAATATTGGGCTTGAAAACAAATGGTACTGATGATTGAAGTGGGCGGTGACTAACCTATCAGTACCTTTGTCATGCTATCGTGTGTGGTATAACCACAACCTTGTTACCATGTTCAAAGGAGTCGCCTCTAATTGCCTCGCATCGGAAGCGGTTGCAGTGTAATTAGATGAATCACTAATTGAGGTTTCGCTCTGCAATTTCATAATTGTGCTTGGAATTACCGAAATGCGCCGGTAGGGGTGGAGTACGACTATGTTGAAACGAGAACGCATAGAACCGAACTTAATGCAACTCAAGTGGTGAGTCTGCTCGTATGCTAAAAATTTATGTAGTTGTTGGTGAATTGCATTGGTTAGGTTCATACAGTTTTATTAACATCTTTAGAATTAAGTCTAAATTTGTATTATTTAAATCATTTGTAAGGATTTATATCGGAACGAATTTTTGAAAGGAATTAACAAAACTAAAATAAAATTTTCGTTGTGCGCTGTTTAAGCACGTCTACTGTACTGAAACATTCATGCTTTTAATATGGTGGCCTTTACCATTGAAATTAGGTTGATTATTTGTTCCGTGTTTGATTATTTTGGAAAATGTTTAAATTCACGCAATGAATAGTGCCTCTCAGTTTTTCAAAGAAAGATTAGTATTTTAAAACACACTTTTGGCGAGCCGTCTTCTACAGAAGAAATAGAGATGAAAATATTCATATTTTTAGCCTTCTGTACTGTACATCAACTAGTGATCGTACTTGGTCGACTCCTGTGTTATATTCAATAGCACTGATAAAGCAAGACAGTGATATTGGAATGTTTATTTTTGCAAAAATGTTCTTAGGCTTCAGTTTCTTGATTAAGTGTGACCACACTCTTTTAGACAGTAATGGTAAACAAAGCCGAAATCTTATCAGATTAGCTGGTGATAGTGAGGATGTATTTGTTCAATGGAGGTCTGAAATGCTTTTGAAAAATTCTGCCGAATAAAATGCATTCTTGCTTATAGAAAAAATTGACTGGTTCTTCAATTCTCATTAAGTAGTGAAATGTCAATATTCAGTAGGTTTTCATTCTTTTAGATGTTTTTTGAATTTAGAAACTACAGATTAATATGTAATGTTTATTAGCTATGTGATGTCCAGAATGTGATTTGCTGCATAGATCCAGAGAGGTTTGATTTGTCGCTTTACTGTCATTTGCTACACGAGGACTAATTGGACCGAGTTTCAAAAAAGGCATACTTCAGTTTAGTGTAGGAATAAAAATCGTATGAATGATTTTATTGAGTTTTTAATCTGGTACGACATGTAATTTTTGTAAAACTATTTATTGAAAACTAAATTTCTCAAATAAATTTAATGCATTATTTGGTCATGGAATGTCTTGGAAACTTGAGTTGGGTTTTTTGGGGGTGAGGGGCGCAAGGGCCATATTTGGCAAGCTGCGCCAAACACAAGACAGTTAATGTTAAGTAAATGGACATACACATAAGGGAAGTTTTACAGACACAGAAGAAATACATCCAGGGTGAGTTACAGGAATCGAACTTGCGTCGTCTACTTCTTGGAAACTTAAAGTTTCTAAATTTTAGAACATTTAAGCTGACTTAGTAGAAACGTATTCAACCGACTTATTCGTACAATTTTGTTTTTAATTTTATTTTGTGTTTATTTTTTCGGCGTTTTGATTTTAAAAAATCAAGCCCTGCAAAAGAAAAAATTTGATATTGATTTAATCAAGAAACTTTCTTTTCAATTTGTAAAAATTTCCATGGCTAGTTCACATTTAATTTCAACTAATAAGCAAGGTCTTTAAATATGAATTTCTTAGTTACTAGTATACTTCTAGTGTGAACTCACTGACTTTTATTGAAAGTATTATGTTCTCACTTCTGCACAAATTATGTGGCTTGGTGGATTTGTCCATAGAAACGTGTTAGTTGTAGGCGGCGAATTCGATTCCTGTAATACCCTGGTTGTGTTTCTGTTTCCTGTGTCAATAATACTTTCCTTGTGTGTATGGCCATTATTTGACGTTGTCTTGTGTTTGGTGCAAATATGGCTTTTGCATCATAAAAGCAGTCAACAATGACAAATTATGTTTTGAATCTCATAGTCTTTTAAAGCATTTTTTTCTCTGGTATGCTATGACGATTTTTAAGTATACTACTTTAATGTACGAGGGAATGCCGTTCAGTAGTATATTTTTTCATACTGGTTTTGATTTCGTATTATCAGAAATCCACCTTGGATGTAATTAAAAGAATGAACCCATGTAGAATCCAATAACCTACGATGCTTTGATAGTGTGGCCTAAACCCCATCCCTTTAATTGACCAGTCGACAAACCGCTGCAGCCAAATTGGGTTTCCCCGGCTGTTAATCCCATACAGAGAAAGTAGGAACACACTGGAGACGTATCCTGATTGCTTTGCAGATGGAGCGAGTCTGTGCTCAAATTACAAACCCCTTGGTGCTCAAATAAAGGACAAAGGGATGGGATGGCTTACCTATAGAAAATTGTCCTGCTAATAGGGGTGGCGATTTATGACCATTGTTAAGCCCATATTGCCCATGGTCCCGCCTCCAAATCCAATAAAGGTCTTCGCTGCTCTTTCCCCCTGCTCCTCACAAAAAGGGGAGCACCTGGACATTTCGTCCAGAAGGGTTGACAAAGCCTCCCTCATCTTCCAAAATGGCACTCGGGGTGAGTTGGTGCTTAATCAGGCGTTGGTCCCTGGGAGTAATTGCTGTCACAAAACGGTCTGCCATTCATTACACAGTGCCCATTTTGTTCGTGGGTGTTTGCGAAACCGATATTCATTTAGGAGGATTGGTTTTCGTGCATGGTCTTCGTTAGGGTTAACCGCCGAACCACTATCAAGATTCGTTCACGGTGCTCTCCTGTTAAATTGGAAGTGAGGATGAGATATGCGCTAACTTATACTAACTGAAACTGACATTTATCTACTGATACCATTAGCTGCTTTAGTATTCAGGAAGCGACTCCCTCTCCAGTGCCAGATTTTTTGTTCCATTATGGCCTTATAATATATGGCCTTCATTTGATGTGCATGTTTTCTTGAGCGTGGATGGAAAAATTATGACATGCATACCTCAAGTGGGCCAAAAAATTTACTTGACAAGTCATGACAAAGCGCATTTACACAACTATAGCTTCGTGTACGTTGATATGTTTTTGATGAATTTTGTACGTGCCATTTCTTTAATAATCATGAATTAGACTTGTAGGTGCACCGCCCTTCATTTGTTATACAAGTATTCAAATCTGAAATTAATCAAGTGTTCATACATAAACATTGAATGATATTGAAATTATTCTCTCCGGTTCTATCAAACATCTATCCACTCATGCGTCTTTCTTGAGAATACTCATTAAGGTGTCCGACTACCTTCGGAAAGGATTTTTTGAAATAATTTGAAATTTGACTTTTTTTGTGCATTATATTATAGAATATGGTTAAAAACTTAGAGAATAACATATAAAAAAAATAATTAATAATTTTTTTAAAATTTAAACCCCAAAAAGGGGTGAAAAATAGACAAAAACTAGCACCACCGCAAAACATGATAACTTAAATTTAAATTAAGATATTCTTATTTTGTAAATTTTATTTTGAAGATTGAAACCTCCTTTAGGGAATGTACCTCTCACATCATTGTAAACCAGTTCTTTTAAAAACTGGAGAGGTTCAAGTACAACCAAGAAGAAAATCTTCCATAAATTATAGCAACGCATAACTTTTATAATTAAAAATAAAAAAACTAATTAATGCACAATTACAGAAGTGGTACATTCCCTTTATAAACTCTTTGAAAGTATTCCTACCAAATTTCATAACATTTGAAGCATAACTTTTTGAGTTTTCATGTTTTGCGTAAAAGCAAAATTCTAAAATGTCAATTTCAAGAAAAAGCTAAAAACAAAATTCAATAATGAATCTTACCTTTAAATGGAAAATGTAGCTCTAAAATGATCCTGATTTATAAAGATCACCTTCTATAGAAGTTAAATCAACTACTTTTTTTTTCCTAATTGCCCTCAAAACCTTCCTGCGCTTCTTTGAAACGGGTGTTGTATGGCGCTTGGAATCACTGATTCTAATGCGATCCAAACTTTGGTAACCTTTTAATGTGAAGTAACCAAGATTTTCAATGTTCATCTTGCTTAAAACACTGGTGCAACCCTCAAATCCATCATTATATTGTATTACTGCATCATAAGCCCCTAATTTTACAGTTTTTAGGCTGACGAAAACCTCCTTCGGAACTCTCTGCCAAATAACACCATTGAAACTTTCATTGGCATTTTGAGTTTTGCCATGCAGACACTTATTCAAAAGTTCTCTGGTGCAAAGCTCTAAATACACTGGTTTGACTACATTTAAAATATTGTTGGGCAAACCAGAATGCTTGAGCTTTTCTGGTTCTTTCCCTTCGCTTACAGCTCGCTGGTAATAGCACCAACTGTCTACACCAATAGGGCACTGGCCATGCATCGGTTTCTTTGGTGATGAAGCACAATGAAACAAAGCTGCAATTACATTTTGCTGCATCATTTGTAAGTTGCCCACGTTAGAGCGAATCGCAATGCCATAATAATTTTGTAGTCTGTCGATAAAGACATCTGATAACTTGCCTTTACCAGACAGACCTTTGGTTTTGCTTTTCAATTTTCGCAGACGTGTACCCACCCGTTTTTGAATGTGCCCAATGCATTCCAGTTTTGAAACACTTTTTTCGCCATATGTGTTTTGGACGCACAAATAGCCTTTAGAATCCCCATCACCGTAGTATTTCGTGTACTTCAGCTTCCGAGTGCTCACTGACCTCTTGAAAATTCTGTCGACACCAACAGTTTCCATCTTTGCTGATGACCCTTTAAAATTGCACTGGCATATATGGTCAGCTTCCTGTGATTCAAATGACGGGTTTCTCTTCAGTTTCTGTAATCTTTTGCAAATTCTGCAGTATGAGGACATGACTTCTAAATCGAGAACCTTTCCCGTGTCAATTGAAATGGCAGCAACACAACCATTCAAAGAAGTGTACCCTCTACGCTGCCACGTTCCATCTACAGACACGCCGCATTCACTGTCTTCTCCCTTTGAACCAACTTCATCAGCTGCTTTTAACATTGAAGATTCAGCAACCTCGGACACAACTTTCAAGAGTTTCTCTTCATGGATGTTATACGCAGCTTTAGAAATTGGTGGCAAATTCAGCGTGGTGCACAGTTTATACGCTGAAGAAAATCCCTTTCCAATCTGCCTCATCCCATAAACTATTCTAGAGTTCACTTCAGGTACATTTTTGTTCTTTTTGGAGGAGGCAAAGCCTTTTACAAAATCACAATTGTGACATTTCAAAGAGAAGTGTGAGCACAATCCATACCTGGAGTCTTCAACTAAATGCAAACCAGAAGCAAAGCATTTGGGACATGGAAGCACCAAAAATATATTTATTAAAGTTTCCAGGTCGAAAATCCGATTACCACACAGTTCCTCATTCAAAACTTCGAATTTGGAAGAGCTAGATGCTTGCAGTTTTGAAGCACTGGCTGTGCACACTGGATCTTCAAGACTGTTAGTCTTCAGTGTTTTAGAGTGTTGATTACCTTTGAAGTGGTGTTTCTTCTTCCTGGCAATACTCTTTCCCATTTTGTAAAGAAAAATCACTTTATGCAAGAAGAATTATCAAGTTGTAGAACTTTTTGAACGCACGATCGAAAATCACGAGTTCAAATTGTGTACAAACTGAAACAAGTTTGATGCCAGATTGTGAAGTTAAACATGATTGCCAGATGTATTTTTGTGTAAAAAGTAGTTTTTTAATTAATTTTTTTTAATTAATAAAAAAAAATCCACACTTCAGAGCAAATTTTAACGCTTTAATTTGTTAAAATAAGAATGTAAACAAACTTTTACGTTCACTTCCTGTTTGCAGAAAGGCACTTCCGGTTTTAAAAAGAGTCGACTATGTAGTATTAAAAGACCTGTATCTTACGTTCTATGCATGGTAGGAACAAAATTTAAACAGATTTGGAAAGATAAGAAATCGGGCTTTCATATTATATCAAATTTGGAAAATCGCAATTTCCGCCGAAAATCGCGTTTTAAAGGTAGTCGGATACCTTAAAAATTTGTACTCTGATTTCCATGCAATGTGATTGAAATTTCATGCAAGTTATGTAATTTACGTTAAGAAGTTTAATGTTATAAAACTAGGGCCAAAATTAAACGCACATGAAAAATTAAATATTTGTTTAGCGTGTATGCTTCCATCCAAATTTTTTGCTTGAGATCTTGCAGAAATTGCAAATTGTGTAATTTCACTTCGAAACTTTTACTAAGGTGTGCTTAAGGTCCGGCTTCACACCAACAGAACCAGGACAATCCGAATCAAACTGAATCCTGTTGAAACTGACTAATGTAGATTCGGATGCATTTCACCCGAAAGTTCCGGATTCACGCAATGTGTGAAAAGTCTTGAGACGAACAAGCTTTCTTATGCAAATGGCTTTCCCGATTCTTCATTAGTCTACTGGATATAAATTGATACGGACTGACCTGGATTCTGTTGGGGTGAAGCGACCCTAAGGTCAACTTCTTCTGGTTCTTTTGACAATAAAATGGCCGAACACATTTTATTCGGTGCATCAATAAAATGGAGGTTCCAATTACTTCCCACGAAGTCTTGTAGACCAATTTTTATTAATTATTTTTAAATTCGAACCGAGGTACATCTACCACTATAGCTTATTTAGCGGTTGAGGGAAATACACGTTTTGACGTCTAAACTGATTGCATTCCTCATTTGAAATTTCCCAGTCTCAATAAATTATCTTGCTTTTTGCACCGCTTAACGATTGTGTTGAGCAAATGACCCCAAATTGAATTGCCTTTACGTAAAACCGTTAAGCAATTCCTCAACAATTATTATTTATGCCAAAGCGCTGGAACAATGAGTACATTGAGAGGCGGTAGGGAGACGTCTGAGTTCGATATTTTTGGTTCGGTTTTTATCCCCCTCCCATCCTGATCCTATCTCCCTCCACTAATTTCTTCTGTTTCTATCCTCATTAAGTCATAAATACCTGTTGTCTGTTTTTTTTTACCCAGAAAATCTTGTCTGTTTCCCTTCTCCCCTTTGCAGCTTTGATGCCAAAGCCAGTTCTCTGTTCGTTTATAATCGAGTAATTTCATCGATCGTTTTTAATCTACTTTTACTCGTGTCGTTTTTCTTCGTACATTCTTTTTATTTTGTGAGGGACTCGAATTATTCTACAAAATCTGAACTTAGGTTTTATTTACACTGATATTAAAGGATTTGTATACAGTGAAGACACAAACCGGTGATTTTGAGTGTTTTCACTTAAATATACTTTCCAGACTATTTGATACTTTATGCTATTCCTATTGAACGAGCACTAATTCGTAGCCAAAACAACCTGAATTTATACCTAAATTTCACCATAACACTTGTGGCGATCACTTATATAATTAATAAGCCCGCAACAAAACATTACAGCGCATGTGTTGGTCCTTATAAATATTCTTTTCCTGTGGTGCCAAGCAAGGGCGTGACAGTTTTATTACTCGATGCTCTTAATGTATATAGGGACCGCCGTGACTCAGTGGGTTTGTCCACTGCACTAGCAACCTGTAAGCTGTAGGCGGCAGCAGGTTCCATTCCTCCCTTGGTTATTTCTCTCTTCTGTGTCAGTAAAACTTTCATTGTATATTTGTTCATTACTTGACGTTATCTGTCTTGTATTTGGCACAACTTGACCAAAATATGGCCTTGTGCTATAAAACTGATTGCAACCAATCAATTTAATATATATTTAAATTTGTCTTTTTAATTATTTCCATAGTGCCTTTTTAATTCATATTACTAAGTCATTACCAAGCACTGCTTTTCCTTTAGTGTCTAGGCTCAGCTTATCCTCTTTTGGATCTTGCGCCATAAAACCCAAATCAACCAACCAACTTTTAGTGTCGAACTTTAAATGTATTTTTCTCGAAACAACAATTTTGTAGTTTCACGGTTTTGAGTTCATGATCTATTAATTTTGATCTGTAAACGGTAAATAAAAGGTAGCTGGCAGCCCATGGTTTTTGTTAAACTACAAATTTACAATGCAATATTTTTGTTACCTGTATATTCACTGGTTAAGATGTAGATAGCAAGAAAGATTAGTTTTTTTATACAAAAGCAAGATACAAGTAGATCCTGTATGGGGAAACAGTGAACCGTATTGATTTTAACAGCACAATCGCATCCTCCCATTTATGCATTAAAATTATTGGGTTCTGTTACTTGGTATTGGGTAATGATACTGGTAATCTACATTTTGTACTTCCGTTTTTTCCCTTAAATGATGTAACCTGAAATGCACTGAATATAATATTTCAAGATAAGTAACATGATATGAGTATCCGAAATTTTTTATTCATCTTATATTACACGAGTTCTCTGAAAGACGTCCTCTTATTTCTTAATGATATAGAACCTAGTTGGAATTTGATGCCGTTTTAATTTTTTTCGTTACGAGAAATAATTAAGCATTTACTCACTGAATGAGTATTCTAAAGGACCGCTCGATTCTGGTAAAGAAACACTTCACTGGTCTTGCTGAGAACTAGACATCTTCATTCTACCGGTCAATATGAACGTGATTAAATGTAGTGTTGGTCTAGATATCCATCCAATGCGACAATGACATTTTTTATTTCTAAATGGAATGAAGCCTATCAAGAAAATCAAGTCACAAATGAATGATTTAGGACACATGATAAGAATGAATGAACCGACCTTTTGTACTATTATGAACTGCCGGGCAGTACTATATTGTTTCTTTGATAACCCGTTTGCGGCTGACTTGTAAATTGCAATGTCTCTTACCGAGCTTTTCATTTTGAATTGCATTATGTACCGACAACTTAAATCGCTACCTCACGATTGATGCTTGCGGAGTCCGGATCTTTCAGAAACGATTTATCCTTACCTCGTTAATGAAATGAATGCGATTGTGAGAGACGTTTTTACGAGTGGTTCCCTAAAACCAAATCTCTCAATAAAAATAAAACGCCTATCTCGCCCGGTGGCCACATTTGAAGCATTTTGCACAGACTGCATTCCTAATTACCCCTTACACATTTACGTGACGGTTTTTATGGACCCCAAGGGCACACGAATAGTCTTCACCATATCTTGTCTGGGCTGAATTAATTTAGCTGTTTGACTAGAGGTAATTTTTTCCCTTTTTCTCTGTCTCTCTACCCTCCCTTATTCTATAGGGAATCTTATTTTTACCTTCCTTCATCCTCACATAAAAGCTGTTAAGGACCACCCGGTTGTAGTCTGCAAAAGCTTCGTGAAAAGTTATTTAACTCCTCTTTGGAAATCCAAAACGAGAGTTGCGTTTTCACAGTGCGCCTTGTCATGTAGTCCATTGTAGAAACAATAAGAGAGATGATAGTTGAGGCGATGTGCCGCAGGCTTTTCTATAATTTTGCGATCCATCATTCTCCAAACGTAAAAAATGGTATTCCTCTCTCTTACGTATTGGTTACTGATGTTGACATTACATTTAGATAATGCCGGGGCCCAGGTTTTTGAAAAATGTTGTATCTGAGTGCCTCATTTTTCAGCGGTCGTTGATTTGTAAAACATCGTACTCTTAGCGCACGCTTGTATGCAGAAAACACGCACACCCCTTGCGATGGGCTTTTCGAATGGTAATGTCCTTTCGGAAATGATTAAACTTCTCTTAATGCCGGGGACTGCTGGCATTTATTAATTACCAGGAGACTTACCCGCGCTTGCCAGACGAGTTTTTCCGTCTGGGTTCGCCACGATTCATGTGTGCTCAATTGCTCACTTAACATTTTCAAAGTACTCACTAACATTTGATAATTTTCTTTTCGTGCCCTATGTTGAGTTATTACTTTTAAAATTTTTATCTCCATACGATCTGATGAGTGCTGTTTGTAGGGCTTAAATGCCTAGAATATTGTTCAAGGGTAAATATCGTGCTGGTGAATCTGTCTTGTAATTAAGCACGTTTTGTAATAGTGGAGCATAATCGAGACTCCGATCTCGATGGAAAATTATAGTGGTGAATTCGGTCTGAGAAATGACACGAGGGAAATATTTCATTGTGAAACAAAATATTTTTCAGAAAACTTCTTTCAATTAAATAATTAAATAGTGCCGTTTTGAGAAGATTGGGACAGCATGCCAAATTGTAGATCACTTAGCCACGAAAAGATTTCGTGTTACCAGGTTGCAGCACGAGGAAGTAGACCCGCGTCTTGCTGTTTTGCGGGTTGTTTGCCCCAACCCAAAAGAACGGAGCTTCAGCAGACTGGCAAAATGTGATGATTATGTCTTTAAGTAGTCAAAGCGTAGAGCTGGTTGCTGAATTCCGCCTTGCCACTGGTCACGACTGCCTTACAAAACATTTACATTTGGTTTATAGACTGTTTCTGTAGCTGATTATTCTTGTGTTATTCTTTGCGTTATTTTCATTTTTGACTCCAGTAGTCGCTTTAATCCTACATTTGGAATTTTTTTAAATCGTGCCCATCTTCGATTTTTTTTAGATATTTTACGTTTTTTTTATTAATATTGCCCTATTTAATTCCATCGTGTTATTACAAGCAGTCATATCATATTTTATTACAATAGTCCTTCCCACTTTTTGATTGTCGCCATAGCACGTTGTGTTGCTCCAGTTTGACGTTAATTAACTACCTACCTACTTTCCCACTTTTGTCTAGAGAAATGTTTTACCGGAATCAAACTGATTGCTGATTAAAATAATTCCATAATTTAAAATAATTTCTGGAGTCGCAATTAGTTTAATCATCAATACATTGTTTAGTTCAGTCAGCTATAGTCGAAATATATAAATGCTAAATAGATTTTACCACGACAGTTAAATAAACAATTTTTATTATACATTTAAGTTCAGAAACCTATGTACTGATTTTCTATTATCTTCAAATAATTATCGTGAACCAGTGTTGTGCACGATGTTTGAACTCCATTTCTTTCATCTTTTCGGTTAAATTCTATCATCTCCGCTGCTATATTATTCGAGTTGTAGACGGCGCAGGTTCGATTCTCCCTGTGTAATTCTCTCCTCTGTGTCACCAAAGCTTTCCTTGTGAGTATGTCCATTACTTAGTGTTGTCTGCCTTGTGTTTGGCTCAGCTTGGCCAAATATAACCCTTGTGCCATAAAACCCAAAACCAACCAACCAACCATTGCTGTATTAAAAATGTCAGTTGTGTTTTTGTTGTACTCTTTAATTATGGGAAAGGAATTGTTCTATTGATTTGTGATGCACATGGAATGAAAATTGCCTCTTTTCTAGATATCCAGGCGCATTGGTTTTTAAATCGCATTGCGAAAAGAATGAACTTTCGGACCGTTAAGAATTGATGCTTACCTCAAAAATAGACTGGGTTAAATGTCGCTGACACTACGTACGCTACCATTAATCTTTCCAGCCCGATATTGTCTCGGGATTCTTAAGCAGACTTTGTAGACTCGAAACCGAGTAGGCTTGATTGCACCTTCAGTCTACGGAAGTAAGTGCAAGTGCTCCATTACAGAACTTAATGGAAGAAGGGAATGGATATTTATCTACAAATCCCCACCACTCCTTTTTTTTGCAGAATTGCTGCAAGGGTCCTTTCCTTCCAGGGTTTCGACCACGGAGTTAGTTCCCCGGGTTCCCCGGGTGATGAGTTGGTTGTGGAGGTGCGCTCTGGGGTCAACGGGCTACGCTGGTGTAATTATCAGAAAAGAACCCTTTTGTCGAATGGCCCTTTCCCTCCTGACAGTTGGATTCTGTTCCTGTCCATCGGGCGGCCCTCGGTTGTAGATCAAATGCGATTTATGGCTTCGGAGATTCCTTCTGGGCGCCCCGTGACTGGAATGGAAGAGGCTTTTATATCCCTTTCTTCGAACAAGAGAAAGAAAGCAACACAGACGTTGTATCTACCTCGGGAGACTTGTTAGCCACGTTTTTCTTTCTTCGTTTCACAAGGTGTGGAACGATAGGGAAGGCTTTTATATAAGGTTTAGGAGGATTAGTTCTGCAAAGTATGATTGCCATCTTCACTTGGTTAGGGTACTTCTTGCTGACATAACAACCGCATAAAAATTATTCCCCCCTTTTATCCAGACTAGCCCCCATCTCTTTTGCTAAGTGTAAACATTCGGCGCACCTTTGTTTGCCGATGATTGCCTCCACTCCCTCTGTTGGTGGGTTTTGAATTTAATAAGCTGTGTAATCAAGCTTTCTAAATGATGTTTTATGTTACACTAAAACTTCCGTTTGTATGCTTGAAATATTTACTTTGGTTTATTTGCATTGGTTTGGGGACGTCTTGATTCCAATTGCATTTCTCCATTGCCTTTGATTCTTTGATAGTGACCTACTCACACATCGAGTAAAAAGAGTAATACAAGAGTAAAAAGTTCGAGAAAGTCATTTTTTAATAAGTGAACTTATATGGGATATATACGATGGTTCTAAAGATACTTTTTTAATAAATATCAGCCGCCATGTTGTAATTATTTCCATTGCTTGATTGAGAATTTGAGAATAAAAATTGGAAATCGTTCAGATTAAAAAATTACGTGTTAGCGTGTGTCGATAGAGCTCTTAGTCTGATTCGATTTATTTTTCTGGAGAAATTATTTTAGCTTTCTACATAAATGCAAAGAATGTTTGGGAAAAAAGCTTATCAATAGGAGACAGAATGTAGGTTGCGAATTTCAATGAAAAATACAACCCATCATCAACGACCCTAAAAGTCCATTTTCTTGCCTCTAAAACCCTTACAGAATTATTTTTAAGAGCAGCACCTTCCTCTCCCTTTTTCTAGTCATACGTTGTGGGAAATTATTTTACCGCAAACCCTTTGTTGAATTGGTTTCCCATGATGCAGTAGAGAAAGCTCTGTTCTAAGAACTCTCATTCCGCTTAGATTGAAATACTGTGCTGTTATTGCAATTTCAAATGGAACTGCACAATAGCATGACGTCAAAAGGAATACGAAAAATAGCCTGGCCAATGTCATACCTGAAATATAGTATTTATGTTGTGTTTTAGGCGCAATAGAAACAAAACTTCAAAATTTTCTTGCATCGCATCATCGCCTGTGGTCAAAACAAGTTACAGTAAACACAAACGAACGTGCAAGATTTTGTTCGTGATTTAATCCAATTTTTTTCTACCCACCAGATCCAATCTGCATTGTTACCTTCCCTTTCCTTAAAAGATTGCTCTTTAACATCCGTTTTCGTACTTGAGTAGCCTAAAAGAGATCTCCAACCAAACTTTTAACGCTCTCCAAATGACAAGGCATTTCCCAACCTGTGGCCATCCGAAAAGCGCCTAACAATCGCGGTGTCAGCCGTAATCAGCATGTGGTTTAACCCCCGAACTCTCCTGAAAGTCAGTTTTTCTCTGTTCCCTAATTGAAGAGGAAAATCAGCAAAAAATTCATAAACTATTACGTCTTCGCTGAGGGCATTTCCGCCCAGGCGCCTGGCCGAAAAGAATCCCAGACGATGTCCTCCAACAATAGAAATCCCCTTCCACAAATCGTTCAATGCATTTCACTTCTTTTCTTCTGGTAATAAATGGATGGGCCTCCCCTAGACTTCCTCCTACTCCTGACTGTGACGGCACTACTAAGCCACTTAGCAAAACATTAGGGAGGAATAATAATAAAAAAAGTAAGCCCACAACACACACGAAAACCGGGGCATTCCGAACAGCCACAAGTAAACAAAGAAAGAGGGAAATGCGTTTCTGGTCCTTTTTTATGGTTACACTTACCAAAAGCAGAGGAGAAACACATCCTTCTTTCCAAGTATTTGATAGATAAATTTTATATTGCCCTTATATAGAGGACTTCCGTTTTTTTCAAACAAAAGTCCTCTTAAAAGCATTTTTCAATAACAATAACTGACCCCTTCTTTATTTCTCTCGCAGAATGCAATCACATTTTCTTGCTTTGATGTCTTTCTTTTCAATTGTGAGCCTTTTTTCACGTCTAAATTTACATTTTCAGTCGCGAATTGTGTTTAATTATTATGGACACTTGGATGCCCTCGCGATGAGCAGATGAATGGGTTTTGGGTTTCATTTGTGTTATAATTATATAAATTTCTTTTTGTATGTTTGATGTTTCATATTTCGTTTAATTTAATTTGAAATTGTGGTAGCTGTGCTGTTTTTCCCGAGAATTAATTTCAATTCAATTTTCCTCTGGTATATGAAACAGCCGCTGCTTATCAAAGAATTCATTCAAAAAAGCCATCTGGACTTTCGTGTATTCGGATTTATTTTCTTATTTGATTTATTTTAAACAATTGAATTGTTTTGTTATGAAAGTTTTGGGAAGATAGTTTTATTTCTTCGCCTCTTATTTGGAGTTATAAACATTCATTTTTTCCGCGTAGCAATTCAATGCTATCAAGAGATGTAAGCTTTTCGAAAAGAATTTTATTGATGTACTTAAACTTAAGTTTTCTGAATTCAAAACATGTTAGTTTCCTATTGAGTTTTATTAGCTGAAGATATATTTATTTTCCTCGCTATAAACGTAGATTTTGAATCAACATTACATAATAATCTAGCGATGATCTTCAATTTAAAATATTTGAATGTTTCGTTTCTGTCAACGTTTTGTTTGCCATAAGATGGCGATGAATTTGATTTTGATCCTGTAACATTTTTTTTAAATTTACATTTTTGAACTTGCAATTTCATTTCATCTGTAGCCACCTCAAATTGTGAAACACAATTCCACGCGCTAACGTATTCCTTAAATGTGTACTTTTCTGTTTTCCTTTTTTCAATATGCAAACATGAAGCAATTTTCCTGAACTAAACACAGCGATGATCTATTGAATTATTTGAACGTTTTCGGTATGTGATGCTGTTAAACTCAATGTTTCTCGTTTCTTGAGCTAAACATTAAGTAGAGTTATTTGATACTTGAATGTCAGGTGATTTCATTACCTTATCCACAACATTCCATTAGTTTTAAGAGTTTTCAAATGTGGTTTTCACCAAATACTGTTTCTTATTGAAATTTTAGGACAATACTAAAGCTAGTGCCGCAAACTAGATGTCTACATTCCAGTCTGAATTCTATGTATTTGACAATTTGGAGACAGATTTTGTCTGATTCCATTCTTGCCCCTGCCGACTAATCGGTCTAATGGTCATGGTGGTTTCTGAATCAAAAGGTTCAATTCGGGGGTAAAGCATGGATATTAGTCCATCTGGAATGAATGTGTGGTCTATAAACGGGTTTTCCTAGAATGTGGTATGTAGGCGAGGAGAAACGTAAACACGCACCCTTTGTGATGCACAATGGTACCACAAAGTGGTTAACAAACCCGCCCTTGTACTGAGTGCTACAAGAAGTAATGTTTAATTGGTCGGGCATCGAGGGAAAACTTTCTTGCTACTTATTACCTTCTCCATTCTGTATCAGTAAAACTTTCCTTGTGTATGTCCATTACCTATGGACATACACAAGGATGTCCATTACTTCACGTTGTTTGTCTTGTGTGTGGCTCAGCTTGGCCGTTGCGCCATAAAACCTTACCAAGTTCACAGAAAAGACCTCGTGCTCTAGCAACTGTTTAACACCTTTCCACATCGACCTAAACGTCGTTGTGGTGTTTCGTTTGAACCCTGATGTCAACGACTTCAATTGCATTTAATTAATTCCGCTTTAACCCTGTGAAGCACACTTCTATTCAACCAACTTGATGAAGTACCGGTTAAAATTTTTATTCAACTAGCCATCGAATGTATGTCAACAAATTTTATGCTATCGATTGACAGATGGTGGTACTATAGAGCACCTGTCGCGTGGTTATCCGAACTTGAAAGTGTTAAAATAACTTCCTTTTCCAATACTGATCAAGAATAACTAGACTAAAAACACAATAGGACCTCTAATTGTGTCACTCTTTTTAAAGTAAAATTTTCTTGTGTTAATGTAAACTGTTAAATTTAAATCCCCCTAACTGAATCTCATTTCTTAAATTTTAACTGCTCTTATAGTAACTCAACAGCTGTACAAGAGTTAGAATCCTCGTCAGTCTTCGATCACCAAACCCTAAGCAACTGGTCACGTTCAATACTTGGGAGGGTGACCACCTGAATATCCCGTGTCTTTATTTTTGTACTTTCTGATTTCTTATGATTATCATATATTAAACAAAAATTTTCACAATTATGTAAATTTCTTTTTATGCAAACTAATTTCTAATTCTGATGTGTAGATAAGATGCTGCACAGCGGGTGTTCCGAACGTGATATGTCTTGTAACCAACCACCTTGCCCTTTTAAAGAATATTTTGCCATTTTATTAAATACCCAAGGCTTAAGACTTGATCCTCCATTCTTTTAACTTAACGAGGCATCTCCACCTAATAAAACCGCTCTCATTCGAAAGGATTATGGGAAAGAAGGGCTTTCCCCATCACCTTCCTCCAAAACGAAACGTGACTTCGGGACAAGAGCAGCATCGTCCCTTTTTTCCAATGTCTCAATTTTTGCTCAAACACTTCCCGCGCCCCCGATAATCTGTCGGATTTTTATTCTAAAGTGGGGCTTGGAATATATCCAAGCTTGATCGCCTTTCATCCTCCCCACCCCTCTAAACTAAATTCCCTCCGCGGCGCCCCTCGTGTTTGGTGTCGGCCCGTGAGCAAGTGGCCGTGCTCTCCCTCTCCCCAAATCTCTGGAATTACCTCTCTTCAGTGCACAAACTGTGCGCTCCCTCTTCCATTTCCAAGAGTGCTTAATATCCATCTATATTATCCGCAGTCGGACCTGGTGCGATTAGTTTGATTAGCACTCCCCAGTGCCACTTCGCGCATTTTAAGCTGGTTTAAGACCTCTCTCCCACTTATATGGGTGACTCTTTTTGGATCTGGTGCGGTAGCTGCTTTTCTTTTGGTCGGGTTTGCGCACCCCGCTTCTGTTTGCCGTTGCTGCGAACAGTCTGCTTTTAGATACCAGCGTTTCTTTACTCGGTAATTCTCTAGGTTTAACCGTGTTTCGTGTAATGACCGCCATGGCTCAATAGGTTTGTCCTCTGCGCTAGCAACCTGAGTTGTAGGCGGTGCAAGTTCGATTCCTGTAACTTACCCTGGGTGTAATGTTACCCTGGGGCATTTTAAGCTGGTTCAAGACCTCTCCCACTTAAATGTGAGTGGCTCCTTTTAGAGCTGGAGTGGTAACTGGTTTTGTTTTGATCGGGATCTCGCACCCTGCTTTTGATTGCTGTTGTTAGCTTCAAAGCAGTCTTCGCTTTTCGATAGCTTTTCTTTTCTTTATTTCTTTGAGGTTTTAACATGTTCCATGCAATGACCGAATAGAAGACTGCCGTAACTCAATAGATTTACCCACTGCGCTAAGCAACCTGCGAGTTGTAGGTTGCGCAGGTTCTATACCAGAAACTCACATTGGATATATTTCTCTCTTCTGCGTCAGTAAAGCTTTCGTTGTGTATATGTGAATTACTTGAAGTTGTCTGTCTTGTGTTTGGTGCAGCTTGGCCAAGTATGGCCCTTGTGGCATTAAACCCAACCAGAACCAAAATTAATAAATACAAGATACTCGTTCGATCGTTACTTTATTCGAAAGATTTTGTAATGTTAAACCTGGTTAGACTTTTAGTGAAAGTGCAGGTTACAATAAACTGGTTTCCTTTGGTGTGTATAAACTTTTATAAAATAAATAGGTCAAATAATGAGTGAAATAAAGGAATCACTTTATTTGATCATTAGGTTTCTCAAGATGTCTTTCTATGGTATGAATCGGAATTTGGAAAAAAAATAGGTGTTAAGACAATTATTTTACTGAGTAGGTTCCGAAAGAATGGACATCAATAGATTGCGTTTGGTGTCACTGTACCATCTGTATGTCATAGAAGAAAGAAAAAAAATCGGACATCCCTAGTCGAGATAGTCTTAGATCTCTAGTAGCAGAAAGTGATTGTTTTCCTTTTTTTAAAATTAACCCGGATCAAAATTAGATCGGTTCCATGGTGTTCTTCCTGCGAAAAATGTCCAAAAGATGTCTCGGATCATCATGAATGTCCTTCCTCGACACTTAAACATTGCACTGAATAGTCGGGGTTAGCCATGCTGTTACCCTGGCGGTTATGACAGTCAAGGTAAAGCCTTTATTCAGCCATATTTCATTGCTTTGGTGTGACCAGTTCGAGCGACTAACCAAACCCTGCTCAAAATAGAAATATAGGCCACTCGTGAGGAATCTTAGACCTGTTATTTCTAATTTGGAACCTGTTAATAGAAACGAATTTTTGGGCATTTTGTTTAGAGGGCGTATAAGTAAATCCATGCAAAAACGTCTTGGAAGAAATTACAGATGGAGGAAGCGGAAGAGATATCAATAGATTTCCGCCACAAATGTACGTGTACTATAATTTTGTGTGATTAAAAAAGGAAGTACTATGTGCAATGCCCAATGAAAGATCTTTTTCGATCGTTAAAATTTGAGGACGTGACTCGTAACTGAAGCCGTATTTATTTGAAATATATTTTGTATGAAAGTCATACTTATGAAATTTGTCATGAACGCCAAAATCATTTTCACCCTCTCGTCTAGCCTCATCCGCTTTGTGAAAGGATACATAAATAATTCTCAAAGTTAATTTTGGCGAGAATCTAGAAGACAAGCAGATGGTATCTGGACATCAAAAGAGCCGGCGGATGAAACCTACGTATTTACGAATTGTCGACCGTAAACACAACTTTAAACGTTTGCCTGGATGGATTTATTGCGACAGCACAGAAATGGAGCTCGGGCGTTACGTTTAGAGCTGTTGCAATGACCTCGCCTAATGTTTTACTCGATTCCTGACTTGTTGATTCATACTTCAGTTCTCTTGCTGGGGAGGACCACCTTCCGTGTGTGTCAAACTATCATTAAGGCGAAGGGGATATTCCTATGTACGAGATCTGTAGCTGGTTATTTTTGTTGTAATCTCCTTAGGTTTAATGGTTTTCTTGTGAAGCAAGATAAGGATTAAGAAAATGTCCGACTCTCTTACGAAACCTAAAACCGCTGTCGATGATTATTAATATGAAGATTCCTACTAGTTTGTTATGTAGGCTTGGCGGCTAATGGTTGCTACATGCTACGTATATTAATTATCTGTTATACCTTAGGATATTAGAAAACAGTAAGGGCACACAATCCACAGCATGTGCAACTATTATCCTAACTACATCCTAGCAACAACTTACTACTATTATCCTAGTTACAACTATCCAAGATAACCAAACTTGGAGATGTTGTCTTTTAGATTAGCATGGGAGGATTAGCCTGGTTTGTCATTTTGTCATCTATATCTTAGTTTTAAATCTTAAACTGTTGTATAGTACTAATCAGAGGTTGTATCTCCTAATTTGCCATGTTGGCTTAGCGGCTGATGGTTGCTACATGCTGCGTATATTAAGTATGACATACCTTATAATATTATAAAATGGTAAGAACACACAATCCAGCATGTGCAACCATTAATCTAAACTTGGATGCCTGTTTGATTAGCACGTGAGCCTCGTTTGTCACTTGTCTTTTTACAGCAGTTATTCCCAATTTGATCTATCTTTATTTCCTATTTATTTTTCGCTGATCAATAAATTAAATTTCTACTACCCGTGATATGTAATTCAATTTCTACTACCCGTGATATGTAATTCAATTTCAACAGCATACTGAACAGTTGTTTTTTATTTGAAACACAGTACAGTATTGCGATGCCCACGTTGAGGGAAATCGAGTTCAAGAATTAGGACATAATAGGATAACAGAAAATCAATTTACAGGAGCTCTTTCCGATGGTATCGCCCTTTTCTAGAAAATCACTATCGCATTTAGATTTCATTGACTCCTAAGTGTTTGGATTTAACTCGGGCAATCCCATAACCATTTTCAGAAACTGCTTTACATCGATTTGCGCCATCTAAATCCACTTTAAGCAATCGATGTGCAAACATCAAATTGGACAGTACTTCCGAAGTACAAAAAGGCTACTTAATAGTTCAGTATCATCAACGAAAACATTTTCCGTTTCGTGCGAATATTTACAATCTCCTTTAAAGCATCATTAGCTTTGGTAATCCCATTTTTTGCAGATGTTTCCGCTCTTACACGTGTTCAGTAGTCCGGATTCGCATAGATTCTTGTATGGATGGACTGGAATCGATTGAAAACTTTGCGTGCACGATCTTACTTCACACTCGGGTGTGTCTGTCAGTTTTTGTGGAAGGTGCTTGCGCCTTTCATGATATCGTTTACTCACACCATTACTACTGAAGTGTGTGCATCGGTTATTTTTCTTCTCTTCGTGTCTTTTTTTATATCTCAGATGATGGCACTTAGTATCGATCAGACGGCCCTTGTGCCATTATCGCAGGGTTAAATTCAGTAGTGATTAGGCCTCAGATGGTGCGGTATACTGAATTCGCGTAGTGTGGTAGCTAGGATTCTTTCATGTTTCAAATGAGCTTGGTTTTGAGCTCCTTCAATCAGAGCTCCCGAATAAGGTGTCATTGGTACCCTGGTACTGGTACCCAATGCCTAAAGGGAGCCCAGGAAAATGCGAAAAATTTTCGAACTGTGATGTGTAGTATATTTTTAGGTTCAAAAGCTTATAAATATTTTCATTGTGTTGATACTAATGACTGGTTGAGTTTCTAGACCACAAGAGCCATATTTGGCCAAGTTGCATAAAACAAAAAAAACACAACGTCAAGTAATGGACATACACATCAAAGAAAGTTTTACTGGCAAAGAAGAGGGAAATACACTCAAAGCAATCGAACTTGTGCCACATACAACTCTGAAATTTCCAGCGCTGTGGGCAAACCCACTTAGCCACGACGATTCAATAATAAAGGTCTATTGATAATGGTAAAGGTCAATATTGAAGAAATTACGATTTATTTTTCATCCTCTGAGCGTCACGATATTTCCGAGTTGTGTAGTATTGTTTTCCCCCCACAAAACACACATGATGACTAAACAACCCCCACATATTGCTTAAAAAATTCTATTGATTCAAAATATCAAAACTAGTTACGAGTCGTGCAAGGAAGGCTGCTGGTTGCAAACGGATATATGCGTGTGAGCCCCTTATGGTTAATGATGCTGAACTAAACAGCTCTTTGGAAAAACAGAAGAGCTTGGGTACAACAGAATGTAGTCACCCCCTTCTTGTAATACATGTTATTAAATGTACTTATTCATACACGAAACAAGTTCAGGTCAACTCGGCCCATTTCAATGTTCGCTACAGAAATGTAATTTATGGAAAACGCTTCTTTCTTTGAGAATGCCCCATCCCATTACTTATACATACTAAGAGATTCGCAACCAATAATTTTGCCCTTGCTCGATTAGTCTCTTTCTGATTATGAATGTTTATTTACCCATTTGAATATATTTTCATCCGTGTGAATGCATTTTTTATTCGTTTGAATACGTTTTTCATCCATCAAGTATTTTGTGGTGACATTTCTCACAGAGCAGGCAGTACCCGGAAGATAGTCCATCCCCTGTTGCACCCTACGGAAAGGAATATGCTTTGCCAGTGACAGGAAAGATGGTTAAGGGGAGGACACACATTTAATCCGTCTTCCACTTTTTTCTCGTTGTGATTTCTTTTAAATATAAGTTTTCGTTTCAAAGAGAGGTTGGATTATGCTTTTAAAGTAGGAGTGCCTTTTGTTTTTCTGTTCACTGGTGTGGAAAGATGGACACGTTTCCAAGGAAGTTTCTCCAGTGTCGAACAGTAGGCATTTCTTGACCATGCTGTCAGCAATAAATGCAGGGTTTCTTTTGTCTGTCTGTTTCTCGGAATCACTTTTTCCCTCTTCGTGGAATTTGTTTTTTTCGCAAGAAAAAGTTTTACGATACTCTTAAATGATGATATAAAGCAAACGACGTCATTCAGGACAAATAAAGTTAATAAAAACACATTAACGAATGTTTTGAGTATCACAATGATTGGCCATGATTTCAAAGGCTTAATAAAGTTTGTTTTTTACACTACGAATTCTTATTGGCGTGTGCTATTTTCTTTTGTTTTCTTTATGGTTGGATTGCTCGCTTTCAAAGAATGTAGACTGTCTTAATAGAGCTTTTGTCAAGAAACATCCATTAAAATCATAAAAAGATTTTAATGGAATGTTGTGTACTGATATATTGTGTAGTGGGAATTCTTGACTATCGGACGGATCGATGACGTAACTGTTCAGATTGCAATGCCACACTGAAAAAATGTTAAAGTTTATAACTTACAATGAACAAAAACAGCAAATAAAATTGTGCTTCAAGCTACAAAAGTAACAGATCTGAAGGTACATCGAAATAACACTTCATATTGCTGTCCAATCTGTTCTCTGAACTATTTACTTTTACTACGCTGAATAGTTTGCACAAGTAAATAATTTCCAACAATTTTATCTCTCTCTCTGTCACAAGTAAATATTCTTATTCCTACAACATTTTCCCATCAAAATGTGAGTTGCTTGCTCTTCATCTGTTCCTGCTGTCTGTCTTGTGTTTGGCACAGCTTGGCCAAATATGGGCCTCGCGACATAAAATCCATCCAACCTCGTTTGTTCCCTCTCAAAAACATGAAACTTAAGAAATTATGAGATGATGCACATTTGAAATACATCTTGCGTTTAATTTATTGTGGTTAACATTATTTACTGAAGTCATTTAGTGCGTTATCATATATTTTACTCTAGCAAATGCTAACTCCTAATTCTAAGCATTTGCATTTTTTCTTTTCAAATCGAGTCCTTTAATTGCTTCAGACTATCGACGAACAGGGTATTTCTCATCAACAAGCCATTTCTTCGTACTTACGGAATTTAAATCGTGGAGGGAAAAAGGATTTAAAAAGATTTACACACTCCCCCCAAAAAAGTCAACGCATCACGTTTCTCTTTCAGTGTTAAAATAAACTGATATCGTTATCCCTTTGGTGTACAACAAAGAAAAAACACTGTCCTAGCTCCCTTGCTGTTCTCTTCGAAAGAAGCCTTAAACATTTTTTTTTATCTTCCTCTCCGGTACATCACTTGCTGGCATGACGCTTTTTTTACACCTTTTTTTCTCTTCCTCTCAGCAGCTTCATTCTTTTTTTTTTCAAATTCCATTTAGCACTTTCTACTTTTAAATGGGTTCTTAATGACCAGTTTTAAGTCTTCCTTCACACGTCAGTACGCAAAATGCGAGTTTATTGGTTTTTGTGTCGTTGGCGGGGTGTGTCGTTTCCAGCTTCTGTCCCCCTTCCCTCCCCTTTAGCACGCGTGAAGACCGTGGTTATCTTGCTTAGTTTCCCAACCTGGGCTCTGTCTGGGATGGAGGGGTGGTGGTGGCGAAAAGGGGTGATTCGCATCGCCGAATAGAACTGCGAAAAAGGATTCGTTTTTAGATGTGAAAGTGTTCCAGGGAATGGCCTGTTGATGAGCTGGTTTGGAGGTGTCTTTTCGTTCTGCTGCTGATACATTTCCTCGCTCTCACAGGGCGGCGGAAATCAATGTGGGATTAAGCAGGGACATTACACCCTGTTTCGTGGAGGTTTTTCGCTCCAGGTTTAGTCTTGTCTTTTTTTGAAATCTCTTGCAAACACGATCCGCTAATGCCAGTAGCGTAGCGTAACATAGATAACTGGAGATGTCGAGATTTGACCGAATGCTTATCCTTGGCCAACCTTATGTCAACTAGATTCGCCGTTGTTTCTTTTCCTCAGAGACATCCCTCAAGGGCACGTGCATGAGCTCCACGAGTTACCAGTGATCTATTCTTTTCCCATGGGGCTTACTGACTGGTAAACATGGAGTCGCAACCCCCATGTTTACCAGAGCCCAAGCGATCTTTCTCCTCTCCATTTTTCTTTTCACAATAACGGCTTTGTCTGTGTTGTGTTTGGTGCAACTTGGCCAAATATGACCCTTGTGCCATAAAACCCAAAACCAACGCTCCAAGACAAATAGTACAAATGGTTTGTAGCAGCGAGTTAAGAAAGCTCAAAAGGCGCAATTGCCAACAATCCTGGCAACTGCGTGGATGGTCCAAGCGCTGTCTTGGAACCTGTCTTTTACAAAGGCGGGAAAATGAGAGAGAACATTGAAAGAATGATGGACCATACGCATGGACCCACTGCGGATAATTCCCGAACTTGATGCTAGCTTCAGTAACAAGCATGGGGTAGGGGAGAAGAATCTGTGCTGGAGGTACCCATTGAGCATGACGAACACCATTGGCAAGCGTCATGCGCAATGGGGGACGTGTATCCTTTGGATAGTGTTTTGTATTTGCCATATCCCAATTCTTTTTGTGGAAAACAGACTTGTTTATTTTATGACCTACGCATACGGTGAACCGTTTACGGCCACCAATGTTGATGGACGACCAATCATGGTAAGAAACCATTTGAGGCTGAAAGGATGGGGCATCAGCGTTCCCTGGTTGACTCTTTGCTGTGAAAATCAAGGACGTTAAAATACAAACTGTTAGTAGCGCGGCAATTCGTCAGTTTGTACGTTAGTGATTGCACCTACGCTGTCGAATGTCAGGCTTGCATAACTGTTAGCGGTCGCAACTTAGAAACCTGGAACTGTAAGTGTACAACCACTATCAAATTGTAAAATTAGGGTTGATAAAAGCATAGCTCACGTGATTTCAGTCTTGCATTTCCGCTCTGTAATGCAGTTTGAAAGTACCCTGTATGATAAAGATGTAGTGATGTATCTTTAAGGTAGGAGTATGCAGGTCACATGCCATGGAATATGCAGTTTTTGAACCTAATAAACCCAAAAGATATTTCACTCTCGCCCTTTAGAAAGTAGAGATAAATAAATAAATACGACACAGATTACGAATCCAGTATTAAGCAGTTTATCCCTCCAACTTTTTATTTATATTATATTTTATAGGGTCAGAAGCTACATCATCACATACCCGATAGAAATTACTTGAGAAGTTTGCGCTCTGACCCTCGGTTCATCAAACAAGTCCGAATCCCACTCTGGTATGGATATTCGTAGTGGATCGGAATCCACTTTATGCGGTTGGTCTTTGTCCCCTTGTTGCAAAAAATGACCGCAGAGCGGCAACTCGTTTGAGAGCCTCCATGGTTCAAGGTAGACTAATCTTGCTCTACTGAGTTTTGTGAGAGAAGTGGGTGGTGGAGTACCGATGAATCCCTGTTGGGTCATGGATGTTCATAGTTCGGAATCCACTTTAAGCCTTATACTCCGAGCCCTTATGTTGCGAAAAATGACCGTAGAGCAGATTTTCCTTTTCCCTCAATGACACATATAAACTAATTAAAATTCTGTCCACCAAAAAAATTTGATAGTTTTTGCCGATCTGATAAAAAAAATGTTATTTTGATGGATTTACAAAAAATATATTTACCAGTCCTTTTTGCTCCTACGTGGTTCAAAAATAATATTCAAAATTATTTATACGGACGTTACTTGAAATATTATCTGTAACGCACTTATAAAAATTTCAAAACTAAACCGCTGAAATGAAATAAATCTTACACAACGTCCATAAGGCATCCCAGTGCCATTCTTATGGCACACCGTTTAAAAATCGCTGTCAGAGCAACAAGCCAAACTTTCTTTTTAACGTGTGATCTTTCATGAATACTTACAAAAGGAACTTAAGATGATTTGGAAGTACACATACGTTGACAAGAATGATGCAAATATCGATCATTGGAGCTAATTAATATGAGAGATCTGTTCGATGGATTTATACTAGTCCCACTTTCACAGTAATTTTTACCAGTTAATCTAGTATTGAAATATAGGGGTGTCCTGATACGTGTGAAATTTCCACGCAAAACCAAACTTCCGCGAACTGATAGGATGAAACAATGCTAATTCAATTTCCGCCATCAATCCTGTCCAGCAAGAAAGAATCAAACGTTTTACATCGAACGCCGATCGGAGAACTAAACAATGCTTTGTCGCGCAAAATGGATGGAGGGGGGAGTTCTCGGGATACCTTTTCTCACGGGCCTACTGCAAATGGGAAAAGCGATCGATCTCAGTGATGTATCGAGGGCCGCTGCCACGCCATGCTTCCAAAAGAGAGGGTGGGTAGATTCGCCTCCTGAGTGCAATATCGTGTCCGGTAATAACGGAAGGGCTACTTTCTGCTCCTTTCACCGTTTTAACAGAAAGGGATGTTTGTGCAGGAACAGGTTAGCTTACACTCCGAGCTGCTGCTGGAAAGTAAAACAGACTGCTGCGAGCAAATAACGAATCGGCGCTCTTTTGCAGTTCCTTTTTCTTTCTACTTCAGTGGAATAAAGTTGTTGCTTCTGCTAATCGCTGTGCATGGCGAGCGTATAAAACAGAAACACAAACGAAATTGGAAGACTGCAAATAAAGAGCCGAAAGAGGAAGAAGTTTTTTCCTCTCGGTGTTTTCTTTCATTGGAAATGGGATCTCTTTTGGTTCTTGCCGAAAAAGCTGAAGAGCACTAGAGCGAATGTGCCCGGGCACGCTCCAGCGAATTTCCAAGATCGAGTAGGAAGAAGGGGTAAAACAGTCCATTTTCTCGTACAGATTTCCATTCATTTTGTTCATTAGTTCCTTCTGTTCGTTATCGTAAAGGGTTTTTGTTGAGGAATGACCAGAATTATGTGAATTTCATTTCCTCCTGATCTTTTTTTGGCTTAATTCTCTTTGCCCTTATCCCTCGTTCTGCTGCCACGGAAACAATGGGACCATTCCACGATATCATAGTATCAACATAACTATATCAGCTTTTATATAAACCCATAGTTGATGTACCTCTTGTATTCTATTAAGAAAAACTAAAATTTTCATTCGATTCCTTTCGCAGAGATTGAAATTTCTTTATCCTTCATAAACATTTTGGCATTTGCGTGTCCCGTTATTTTACTCAGTAATTGTTTGAAATTTACCTGATTGAAATTTATTTTCTTTGATTTTTTTATTAGAATGCATTTAAAAAAGCATCAAACATGAAATAAAGGCCGTTAAAATAATTAAAATAGTCACGTGTTACAGAAAAGAGAAATACAAATATTCTGTATTTGTCCTGTTCCGTCACTTGATATTGTATGTCTTGTGTCTGGCGCGGCATGGCCAAATATGGCCCTTACGCCATAAAACCCCCAAAACCAACCAACCTGTTCCGTCACATGGAATGACCCAATGCTAACTATATTTTGGATACATTTAGCCCACAAACTATTTTACTTTGTCGCTACAGATTTCGACCATTTTCCAAAACTAATTCATTTCCAAAGTTCAATGAATATTTGTTGGTGCTCCTAAAAATGCCCCTCTTTCTATTCAATTTCAATGTCTTTTGCTGACTTTTAATGATATTAAACTTCAGGGGAAACAATCCAAAGCGTTTGAAAATATTAAAATTATCAGTAGTGAAGTGACTTTAATTTCTTGTTACAAAGTTGCTGCTTAATGTCAAAAAAGTGAAATCTTCAAAAAATGACCAATGAAGATAGAAACAAGATAATATGTCAATAGCTGTTGCGGCGGATTAAAACGTTCGCCATCAGCATTACAAAAGTGAACTCTAATTTTGCTCCATCGAAACAGCTGTTGACAATTTTGTCTTTTTTTTTATCTTCATTGATCATTTTTTTTTGAAGATTTATAGTCTATCAGTTTAACTAAGGTTACATTTGTGTATCAACAACTGATTGATGTTTATCAAAAACCTTCAGTACAGCTGACGAAAGTTTTAATATTCAACATATTTCTCTCCTGAATTAGCTGTGATGTTGGGTTTTGTGTTGATCCATAAATTTGATGGGAAAAAATAATTCTGTATTGTGAATAGCGCCATAATGGGATTAGTTTTCATATGAACTGTTGTTATACTTAAACTTTAATTGCTCTTACGATTTCCTGTTGCTTTTAAAAATCTAATGAAACTGCCTTATCGCTAGCTGTTTCCATGTGCTATTTGGACAATGTGATCAGCTTTAAAATCGTTCCAAATGTTAAATATACTATATTGCAAAAATTATATCTTGTTATTTTTCCTATTACGTTAAATAACGTTCATCTTTTTCTAACTATGCAAAGTGCCTTACACTTCAAAAGGACAAAAAGAAGACTATCAAAATCAGGCGACATACCCTCATTTATTTTCTGTAGAATTTAAGACATTGGAAAATTCTTTTGTACAACGCAAATTCTAACATTGAGCGCAGAAAAGTGTGTCAGCAATATCTCGGATTTCTCCAATTACTCTTATGTCATGACCTCATCAATCAAAAGTTAACTGAATTTCTTTTATCAGAACTTGAACGCGTTTATCTGGAGTGTCCCTCTCCCAATATCAAATAATTATTTCCAAATCGTGCAATTCTTGAAATTTCTCTGCCTATTTCGTTCTGTTTCACAAATTAAGAAATGCCTTTTTTCTCTACTGAGGGTGATTTGTCTTTTAGGCCTCAGGAAAACCACTCTCAGATAGAAATTCCATAACGTTACCCACTGCGAGTCCGTCGTCCCACGCTCCTTGAGCTGCTCACATATTGTGTGTTACTACCTGTTCGCTTATCAGATGACGTTTTTGGAACGAGCTTTGGAAGATTGTTTGTAGTGGGTTTTGTTTTTATTTCCACCTCGCTGCCCTCCATTCCATTCTATCTGCCCCCTCCACCATTAATCTTGCCAGAAAACCAGGTGCACGAAAGCTTTCCGCACTCTTCACAAACAAGGGATGGGGGAAAGGTAGACAGTTCCAAAATGGATTTTTGTTTCCTTCATTCTTCTATGAACTTTTTTCTTGCTTTGGTTATGTGTGCTTGTTTAATTTGATCCTTTAATTGCTTCCCGGCTTAATGACCCACATAGTGGAGGATTTTTTTTTTTACCTCCTCGAGGACGTTCCCAAGAAAATCTCCGAAACGTTTATCTCTCGAGCCTTAAACTAATTAAAATATTAGTTAGGAAGGCACGATCGCCCTTGAAGCGTGGTGGAAATCATTTCTGGAGCACGATTTCTGCTCGAAACCATTCGTCAGATGGTTTCTCTTTTTGAGCAAATCGGGGCACAAAGTTTTTTCCTTGGAAAGAAAAAGTGGTTAAAGGGCAAATCTCCACCTTCTCGCTTGCCAGCTTTCCGGAAATGTGGTTTTTTCGCTTTCGACCTGTCTGATGATGTTTCCCATGTTTGTTTAATCTGAAAGAAGGTTAAATATGTATTTAATGTTTTTGCCATTCTTGTTTTACGAAACAAAATTTATTTGCTAAATTCGTTAGTTTTTCAAGTGAACGATAACGACTTAAAAATCCATCCAGTGGGATAATTCAATTCCAGGCAATTTTCGATGTGTTTGGATTTTTGGATTCCGCTCAAATCAAGAATATACGAGGTCGTATAGTTTGGCTCTTGCGAATTGTCAGTCGAGTCACTTTATTTTGACCTAGTTTAGTCTTTAAATTAGGTGATGGATCGGAATGTAAACAAAACATCCCTACAATGGGCGACTTTAGAGCTGATTCTGGTTCGAAGTTTATCGTTCGATGCTCAAAGTGATAACAAGTTAGCTGGGAGAAAACCATTCACGGCGATCGCTAGTCATGCTTTTGTATATGGCAGTATTCTCCCAAAGAGCTCTCACACCTTTTCAATGATCGACTGACCAAGGTCGACTGCCTTTTTGTTGGACCCGCACTATATGCTTTTCGGTTTTTACTCAATGACCTGTGCTGCAACCTTGAGCTGCACACTTATGGATTGCAAAGTTTTAACAGCAAATAATAAATTTTTCGTGTTTTGAAATTTTTCACAAAATACAGATTAGTTTGTTTCATTGTCCAATAAAAGACCAACTCAATAAATAATTTGAACTGATAAACATGACCGGATGCGGAATAGGAGGGGTGGCGCCAGGTTTTAGGTTTGCCCACAGGTGGCAAGTGTTAAGTCCGACTCAGTCATTGATATTGCTACATTCCTCCTATCTTTCACTCAAAGCTGAAATGGGAGATAAAACCCTTGCAAACAGGATTTATCTCAGTTGGAATTTCTTTTGTGAAGTGATTAGCCAGATCCTTTTCCACCATACTGTTCATAAACATACATAATAGAAAAATATTTTTCAGTCACCAGTAACCACATGTTTTTGCTCATTCCCTTACTGTAAATCATACATTATTTAACAAGCTGTTGAAGGAACTTGTCTTTGTACTTTTTCTGTCACTTTGGTGTCGGACATACTTATTTCGACAAATAGTTAAAAAACATTTTCGGCGGAACACGAAACAGGTTCGTTAGTGTTGTTGAGTGCTAAATCTAACAAGGGTGAAAAAAGATTTAAATCGCGTCTGGTCCGAGAAAAACGTTATCTCTCCGCTAACAAATCCACCAACTAAAGTTACGACGATGGTTATTTGCCCCTCGTCTCCCTTTTAACGTTTTGTTTCGTGTTTTTAATTCGTTA
Source organism: Meta bourneti (assembly GCA_933210815.1). Taxonomy (NCBI): domain Eukaryota; kingdom Metazoa; phylum Arthropoda; class Arachnida; order Araneae; family Tetragnathidae; genus Meta; species Meta bourneti. The sequence continues at coordinate 34,623,161 of OW119927.1, read as the reverse complement.
AAAAAAGTTACGAGCATCGTCGGCCCCCACTGGCTGGAAAACTCTTCTTTCCTTCGTTCCTGTTGTGATTTAAGAGCAGTTGTGTGGGTAGGTGCCCCATAGCCCTTGATTTACATCAGCGCGCAATAGGCGCGTATTGAGAGACTAATGAAAGTTTCACGTCTGGCGAATGTTGGTTTTTGCTCTTGCCAGACGTCCCATAATTCTCTCCCGAGCACAAGGCGCTTATTGAGAGTGTGTTGGGACATGGAAGAGTTTCTTAAGTCGAACTCCTTAGAACACGGAGAGGTCTTGTTCCGCTCTTTTTAATGATCGGCGACGGAACCGGTTTCCCATGGAGAGAGGAATAGGATACAAAACAAACATAAAAATATCTTTTTTCCCTTAGGATGATTTTTCAATCGGGATCTTTAATCGTAGGAGGCCCCGAATTATCGTTTACTTTAAATTTATACAAATAAGACAGTTTCAATTACATGGGTACCAGCTTGGATAGGAAGGCTTAGATATAAAACGGTTTCAATCATAATCTTTAGGAGCGGTTGGACGTCTGGCGTCTCACCTGAGTGGAGGGGCCGTCGTGGCTCAGTGGATATGCTCACTGCGCTATCAACTTGCGAGTTGCTGGTTACGCAGGTTCCATTCGTCAGGTGCATTCCTCCCTGAGTGCATTTCTCTCTTCTGAGTCAGTAAAGCTTTCATTGTGTGTATGTCTATTACTTGATATTGTATGCCTTGTGCCTGGCGCAGCATGACAAATTATGGCCCTTGCGCCAAAAAATCCCCAAAACCAACCAACTAACCCACCCCAGTGGTGCAACGTTATAGGCCGAGTGGTGTGCTTTATAAACGACGATACACTGCCAAAATACAAGTAAAATAATTATTTATTTTACAAGAATGCACACTATCTACCTAATTAGGTTACTTTTGTGTCCCTGCAAAAAGGAAAATAATTTAATCGACTCAAACGGCTTGCTACAACGCTCCAAAAAAGACCGAATCATCTGCCTTTCGTCTCTGTTCCCCAGTTTGTCACTGGGGAACAGTTAATTAAGAGATCCGTCTTGCACCCCTGAAAAAACATCTGGACGGGAAGGAGATCTCGCCAATAGATAGTTCGATATTTACGACCGGCGGTCAGTGGTGCAGGTGTTGATTCCTGACCACGAACAATTACTATGGACATTACAGTGGTTAAGAATATGACATTAACATTCGAACTACTATATTAAGGATGCTAAGGTACAGTCGCGGAGAAATACTGAACCATCTCTCTTCATTCAAACAATTTAATGAGTAGAGCAAAATTCAAAGACTTCATTCGACAGGGAATAACGTCTTCTATAAATTTATGCATAAAATTTGCATAAGACCACAAGCCGTCTTCATATTAAATTGAACACCAACTTCATAATTTCCAACGGAAAACCCCTATTTTGACTCAAAATTTTGAATCTATCGTAATTTATCTTCAGGTACCAAGTTTCATGTCATTCTTGAATATAGAAAGTATGGAGTTCCTATCCTGAGATGAATTACGCTGGTATTTTGCTATTATATTGTTGTTATTAAGGTAGCCAAACAAAATATACATAATGTTTTATTTTTAAATAATCTTTAGTTTGCAGTATTAATTATTAAATTAATATTCGAAAAAATTATGAATAAGAACCTTGATATATTTTGCAGAAATCGATTCAGAAAGACTTAATATTACCATAAAAAATGTCAGCTTCTTCCCCTGGATAGTTTTTGCGCTACACTTAAACTTTTATCATTACGGTGATTTGAGGGGGGGTATCCAAAAGGTGAAAAAATTATGACAAACCTGAGGAATGTAAATTTTTGAAAATTTTTGGAAATATCGTTTATGTAATCTAATGGACATTGCCTTCTACTTGTCATCTATTGCGACAGTTATAGGTTTTCATAATAACAGTTATTATGAAAAATCTATTTAATACAGTTAGTGAATAAATTTATCATTTGTCATTAACTGTTAAGAATTGATGTTGTCGGTAAAATTAAAAAGCAAATATTGATTATCATTCTTTCCAAATTTCTCGCCCATCAAGATCTTGCCAATTTTGCTAATGGCGAGATACCTCGTCGAGACAACCAACAGGAGGGTTAAAGTTTTTTTGTAATCTTTTAGTCAAGCAACAAATGAACAGTTCCTGATTAACTACAAATAATCTCGATCTACGAATAGTGACTTTCAATGTGGAGTTGATTCTTGAAATGGACAACGGCTTTAACGTTGAATATCTCCTGATATAACGATAGTAAATTCATGAAATTTCATATTTAAATTAATTTGACGATGAAGAATCTAATTAAGGCATCAGAACAGGATGTTGCCATTGGAAATTTTGTTGTTTATGCAAAATTTGAATTGTTGAATAATATCTTTGAATTTGCTCTATGAATAGTGCTCAAAATAAAGGGGGGTTTTCTCCGTGACTGTACAGTTTTTCATTTTATATTATGATGTCTAGAAATGCTCTAGATGGATGGTGAAATATAAGGCCCAAAAAACTAAAATTTTGTTGTGCGTCAAATACATTCATATGAGGTGATATGTAAACCCAAAAAGTATTTTTTTAGTATCTCATTTTAAGCGGCGTTCCCGTGAGTTGTCCACTTCGCTTCGTGCTGCGCGGGTTCGATTCCTGTTACTTATCCGGGGTGTATCGCTCTCATTTGTATCAGTAAAACTTTCTTTGTGTGTGAATGTCCATTTTATTTGACGTTATCTGTGTTGTGTTTTGCGCAGCTTTTCTAAACATGCCCGTATACCATAAAATCTAACCAAAGCAAACCAGCCTTTTTTTTGCAGTCCCCTTCGGAGTGTTAAAACTTTGAAAGTATATTAAATAAATATCAAGTAAACCAACACCCCTCGAGTGAAACTTCCTAGGGTAATTCTCCAAACTTTTTGCTTTATTCAAACATCCCGCTAAAATTTGATTTGTGTATAACTATTTCTGGACAAGATCTATGGTGGAAAACAGTATGATTTGCGATAATAATTGCAGTTGAGTCATATCCATGGTCTTAAGTTCTCTTCATATTCATAGATCAGTTATATGAGAAAAGCGTCGTTACTACTTCCCAAAACAAAATGCGTATTCAGCTGCATTTGAATTATTGGAATTATATAGACTCCTTAATAGAGGAGCGTTTAATTTTGAGTGATTTCACACTAAAAATTGGAAACAGTTGGGAAGAACACAGTGGGCTGTGGCGACCAATCAAACTTCGATTTTAGTATTTTCATAGTTGAGTTGAGAGAGTACGAGATGAAAGATCTTGATAGTTTTGTCAATATTTCCACCATATTGGAAGGTTAATTGGGGTTTATGGCACAAGGGGCCATATTTGGTCAAGCTGCGTCAACGTCAATTAAATGGACATAACACATAATTAAAAAGAGCCTTTTTCACATGAATTTGCAATATTTCAAAATTTGATTCCCCATTTTAAGCATGTAATGAAGATAAAATAGAAAAATCCACGAGCAATCCTAAACTATTGTAAATAAGGAAATTGTTCAACCAACTTGAATTTTACATCCTTTTCTGTTTTGATGGGCTGTTACAGAACACTAAAAGGTGACTTTTTGCTACTATTTTTCAACCTTGGCGACTAGGGGTATCTTTAAATAAAATCGTCTCAAAAGTTCCTATTTTCAAATTTTTGGCAACTATTTTTGAAATTCACCAAAGGTAGATGAAAATTTAGTCCCTTTTTAAACATACTAGACGAAATAAATATTTTTCGGATTTTTGTTTCCAAGGTACGCTAATTTCGAAGTTTTGGCGCCAAATCGTGGCAACCATGAAAGAAAAATGTCAGAATCTGTGGTTGATAGATTGTCATGAAAACCTTATTAAGAAAATATAAAATTCCTTAATTTTAAAATTAAGATATCTTGGCGAGATCTTCAACATCTGTTTCATGCTTAATTAGCACATTTGAGGTTTAGCCGATTCGTTTCGTATCTGAGCAACTAAAAATAGGGTTGAAGAGGAGATTTTTGCTACTCTTTTTAAAAATTTATACTACAAATGCTACTATTTCACAAGTGCATTAGCTGTTACTATTTGAGAGTTGGGAGAAGTAAGAAAAAATACTCAGAAAAATAACACCATATTTTGCGCATATGTTTTATTTCCACGCCTTGTTATGGAGACAAGTGTAATCCTATTAAATGGCGGGGCGGTGCTCACCCCCTTTAATATCTCACCCCCGGGCTTACTGAATATCTCGCGGGCGTGTATTAATAGACCGATGGGGGCCCCTGATTGGACTTTCGGACCACCGGCAAACAGGACACGGGGGCTCTCCCAATCCTTACTCATTCTTCCAGAGTTTAAAAGGATTAAACGGAGGATGTTCCTCATACGGACATCGCCATTTATCGTCCGTGAGAGATCCGGCCGGCGATTGCGAAGGGTAGGTTAAGATTCATGCATTGCCGAATATTGTGACGTAACCAGATTACGAGATTAAAACGCTGACTCACGAGAGCTTTTTCGGACACCGTCCGGGACCTATGCCGGATCATATCCTCGTTCGATAATATCCTGGGTTGGTCGGAAGGGAAAAAAATCTTATTATCGTGTGTCAGTGCGTGCGGGAACTTGACGGGGAGCATGACGGGACATTTTGATTCCGTTGTTTGAACTGGAGAGGGATAGCATGCGCGGTTTGGTAATCCTAAAGGATAGTGGGGGGACACTGCGAGAATCAAATATTCATGACCGCATGCATAAAATGTTTGGTGTCGATAATGAAGTCGATGGGCTGTACTGGCCTGTCTTCTGCAAGTGCGATGAAGGGGAGGATTTTAAAATTCTGTTCGTATAGATTGGCTAGAGGAGGAATTTTCGACGTTGCAAATCTTTGTTGGGTTTCGAAGGTTGAAGTTGCATGGGATATTTAACGTTTTCATCTGATGTGATTGCAACTGTCGTTGCTGTTTACGCGTTTTGTATTGAAATTTAAAAACAAAAGTGAACAAATTTTGGTATACTGCTCATTTCAAATAATTCACCGTTCCCCAATCCCCTTTTTTCCGTTCACTTTTTTACTTGACGTTATGTGTTCGGTGCAGCTTGACCAAATATGGCCCTTGCGCCATAAAATCCCAATATAACCAACCATTGCAAATAATTATAATAGAATGGTACTACATTCCAACTGAAATTCTCCGTCATTTCTTTTCATTCTTTCACCAAATCGAAGATAAATCTTTCTTCAAATTTGTGCTATCCAATCTCTGCCCGCGGTGCCCCTTATGACGTCATCGATTCGCTTAATTAGCTGTTCTTTTTTTTTCTCCAATCTGGTGGCTTCGGTTACGTCCGTATTGTGCATAACACGTGTGTTTGAGAATAGCTGATTGTGTAACATAGCGTTGATGTAAAGCAACTTCAATATGAGAGGGCAATTAATAATTATGCAGATTTTCTGCTATTTACATTTTCTATAATATAGATAGGAAAAATTAGAAGCTATGTATTCTTATTCTGAATTTCTAAATTTTATTAATTGAAAAGTTTTTAATATCTTGTATGCGTTTGTTTTGTCGTGCACGCCTGATCTTTTTCCTTTGTTTTTAGGTAAGAACACATTTGCGGGTATCATTTTTGTGGAGTATGAGTATTATGAATTAGTAAGTTATTCCTTTTACATATTTTTCGTTTTGATTTTGTTACAAAACTTTATTTCGTTCAAAGAACTAGTCTTGACCTAACAGACTTGATACCTTTTGATGAATCAACATTTATACACTTTTGATGCTGCTAACATTCGTTCTTGCTTTAAATAATTTCGTGTAAAATATCTACTCAATCTCATGTATTTGTCAGAATCACTGTAACGAAAATCCGAAACTTTATTTTATCACCATTTATTTTCGCTATTAATTTGTCGATGAAGTTCGCCAGCAAGGATTCAATATTAATTCAACGCCATTGCATTCTTATCAGACGCCTCTGACCGAATCTTCAATTTGCTGACTGTACACTACCTTTCTCCCGCTCTGCTTCTTTTCGAAAATTATTTTCTCTTCTGACTTTAACCACCATGCAGTCGTATACCTCACACATAGGACCAATTATTCATGTTCATAATGTCGTTATATTATATCGTAATAATCAACTTTTCAAAATCTTGACTACTATGCATATAGCTGCTCCGTTTCAATGCGATATAGAAATATTGAATTGTCAATTCAATAGTTTTTGAGATGGGGAGGGTTTCTATGTAGTTAATTTTTCGGATGCACAAAAATTCATTTGGATATAGTATTTAAAATTTAAAAAAATCCGTTAAAGATAATATTTAAATAAAAGAATTCCTTTAAAGATAATATTTAAAATTAAAAAAATTCATTTTAAGAGAATATGTAAATTCAAAGAATTCCTTTGAGGATAATATTTAATATAAAAAATATTGTAAGCTACAAACTCACATCTTCATAAATTAGGGTCGAATGCTTTTAGTGGAAATGAAGCGTTACCTTTTATTTTATCTGAGCCTTTAGAAACAGTGTTTTCAGTCTGACATTCTGGAGTATTCTCAGATGCTAGATACGAACCTCGCAATTTAAATGTACATTTTCATGTATTTTAATGCTCAATTCAAAAGCCTCATAAGGAAGAGAGACAGACATAATGCATATCTGATTTGAATGATTAAAGTTGGTTTATATAAAAAATAACTGCTCTCAGTAATACCATTCATTTGCAGCAATGCGTTCACGAACCTGTTTGAATATGCAGAATGCTTATTCCGCATATTCAAACAGGTCGAGATCTGCAAGCAAAATGTTTTGAACAAGTGCTTTGCAGTCTAATTTAGTACTTTCTGCAGCTGAAAGATGAGACGATTAATCATCGTTACACTCCACTAAATTCATAGTTTTCAAATGACCCCACTCCGCTGATCCTAATAAAAGCCTTGCAGCAGCTGTGATGCCCCTCAGCATACAGTTCCGTAGAAGGGCACTTCTTCACCGCTACTTACGAACCGAATATGGGTCTTAAAGACTTCTTTGAAAACATTTTTAGCGAAATTTGAATAAGCCATCTATCATTGCTAGTTATGAAACTTCGCAAGGTACCCCCCCCCCCTTCTCCTGAAGACATCTGTTTAGTATCACTCTCCCAAGTTACGAGATTACATAATAACCAGGTTGTCGGCAGAATAGCCCCTGGTGACAAAATTTTATTTATTAGGGAAGGAAAGCCCAGGGAGGAGAGTAAAAGTAGAAGAACCTGTAAGGAAGAATCGGTTTCATAGTCTGAAATTAGAGGATAGCTTTTCCGTTTTTTTCTTTTCTTTTTACCGAGATTGCGTCTTTTGTTGTTTTTCAAGGAACTCAAATTAGACTTTATTAATCTCTCTCTTGTCCCCTCCTCTTATATTTTCGGCCCTCCCATTTCGCTCCCCCTCTTCCCTGGTGGATTGGGAGGGGTCCACACGAGCTGACAGTCCGGCTTGCCGACCCCCTTATACTTCTGTCATCGCCGTAATTCGCTGTTTGAGTTTTGTTTTTGCTGTCGGGGATGGTAATGAGAAGAAGGTTTCCCCTGAAGTCAATGGCTAGGAGGCAATAGCATCCGTCCCTCCTGCATTAGCTTTAGGTTCTACAAGGGCTTTTCGACATTTCTGTCAACAAGCATCAAAGAGCTGATGAATGTCCTCATTGGTTTGCTTTCGTAATGGAACGGCATTTTCCAAAATAGAACAATGCCAGTCGCCCCTTTTAGAATCATCGCTTCTTCCCAACTGTGTGTGACCTTTCCCCGGTTTTGCAAGCTGGAAGACCGTTTCTCTTCAAAAATGAGACACGATGTTCTTGAGCTCTCATTATGCTGCGTAGAAGAGCAAATACAATTGCTTCCAGATAATTAATTTTCCTTCCGCTCTCCCTCCTGTGTTTGAAGTAGTAATTGGAAGACCTCGGCCTTCTCGGGGTTTCTTGTTAAGTCTAATGTCTGACGAAATTGGAACTGTTTCCCCACTACGTTGTTTCCTTGTCCCCTGCGGATAAGTGCTAAGAACAAGGCTTCCTGTTGGGTTCGGGGGATTAAATTATGCGATCAAATCGGCTGTCCTTTATCATAAAGTATTTATCCTTTTATTTCTATATAGATAATGTAGGACGTTGCACATCTACTATTAGAATTTCACTAGAGTTCTGAAAAATAGATCGGCGTATTCTACTGCATTCCTTATTATTGAAAACATAAGATTACTACTTTATTGTTTGAACATATTTGATTTACACTGCGTGGCCATAAAAAGTCGTGCATTTTAATATTTCGTTGGACCACTTATAGCACGAATTACATTGTCGTGGCATTGTGGCTACGAGTTTTGAAATGTCTCAACACATATTTGGCCAGGTTTGTATTAACATTTCGCCAAGATTCATTGTTGATGCTTTTTCCTCCCTCGTTGTTGTCTTGTGTTTGGTGGCCAAATATAGCCCTCGTGCCCATAAAACCCCAAACCAACCTTTGTTGATGAAGGAAGAGTGGAATTACTCATTAGATGCTTCTCTACAAAATCTCACACACCCTCAATAGTATTGAAGTCGGGACAGGGGTGGTCAATTTAAGAGTGCGAATGGTGCCTATTGCTCCTCGAACCAATCTCCAATTTTAGATCGATGAATCGTGGCATTATCACCCTGGAATAAACTATTACCTTCAGGGAAGAAAAATTCCATTGATGGAATAAGCTGGTCATTCAGAATGCTCAGATGCTCAGATTTATTTTATTGCTGCATAGTTTAGCTGAGCATAAACCAGCCGAACAGAAGCCAGGTCATAACACTTCCCCTATGGCCTGTACATTGAGCAAGTACTCTACATTTTACCCTTTCTATTCTGATGAAATATTTTTAGTATATTTATCTTTTTCATACTTTTGAAATTTTTATCTTTTCTTGTCTTTTTGTTTTATAATGCTTTTAATATTGGTGTGTTGGTTAATATATTAATTATTTTAATTTGCCTTCGTTTGACGCAGTTTAAACATTTTTGGATCTTGCGCCGTAAAACCCAAACCAGCAAACCAAACTGTCAATCATCGTTAATTGAGTAAACAGTATGTAAAAAAGAATTAAATTAAAAATTTTTATTTAAAAGTTATTCAAAAACAAAATGGTGCCCTTACATAAAAACCACACTGTATAAACTAGGCGATTTGTTAGACAAAGAGTAAACTATGACGTCAAGAGTGTTTCTATGAAGAATTTCTCCTTAAATCGTTGATTTAATACATAAATCATAAACTCTTTCCCAGATGTTGTAAATGTCTACTGTACCACAACTTACGTTCCGAATTTAAGTTCTGGATTCAAGAAAAATCTTCTTGACTCTGACTTGTCTTCGGATTGACTTGTTCCGAATTTAATCTCCGGATAGAAACGATGACGTGATATCTGTTTTGATTGCCAAGGGGGGCCCCTTTCTTTTTCTGCGCCCTCAGAACACTCGTAATTGAGTACGATTCCGATCCGTCCGTACGTCCATTTTCACCGCAATTTACTCGTCAATTTTTTCTAGCCGTTTAGAGACAGACGTTAGTGATTTTGCAAAGAAAATACTAAACTGTTTGCCGAGCCGGAGTGAAATCGGCTTTCGCAATGTTTGCTTTTAGTCTTAACTTGTCTCTGCTGCACGCGCTTTAGATCCGACTCCACGAGAGAAAAAAATGGCGGATGATAACCCCCCTTTCAGTTCTTGAGTGACGGCCAGTCATCCCCAGTCTGTAAGGCAGCGAGATATAGCTCACCGTGAAGGCACTGACCCCCAAAACCTTTTGTTCTTGTGTATTATAGAACATTTTTTTGTCTCCCCTCCCTTTCATTTAGGTGTACGGGTTTGTTCTAGCATCTGACATCCAATATTCGCGTTTCCTTGTTATCTTAAGGTTTCTTCCTCCCACTAGATGGGCGGGAATTTATTTTATTATTTTCTAAGGTTATTTTGCCCTGTTTTTGGTTTCATTATTAAAGCCTTATTTCTAGATAAACACTGCTTAAAGTGGTTTTTGACGGAGGCGTGGTGTTAGAGTCAAATTCAACAAACATTGAAATTTATTGATTTATTTGATCTTGACTAGATTTTACTTAAAAAAGCTTGCCTAAACAGCCTCTGATAAGAAGAGAGTAGCTGAGTCTGGGCTTCAGATTTATACTTTTGACGTTAACTTCTAATTAAGTTGGGCTACTGTAGCCCGGTTGGAAGAGTAACGTATGCAACCGGAGGGTTGCGAGTTCAAATCTCGGTCCAACCAGACAGTCGTATACGTGCGGGCTATTACACGTTAAATCTGTTGTGGCCTCAAATGTCCTCTCGTTGGCGTGTTGTGGAAGTTTGGATTGTGGAGTACCTGTTCAGGTGTTGCCTCTTCATCTAACTACGATTCAAAATTACGAGGTGTCCTCGGATCTTTCAGTTCGAGATTCATCCCGGACCGTCGCCAATAGTGTTGCTCCAGTGCGACGTTGATTCAACTATCCCTACCCTAATTTAGTTATTGTTTCAGTTTTTATTTCCCCACTTATTTAAATTTACTGCAAGGCTTCAAAAATATAAGTTACCCAGGTGACATTTTATTAGCCACCTGTCTAAAAATAATTAAACGGTTTCAGAACTAAGTTAAGAAATAATGCATACTGTTTCGTTTTGCTGACGGGTTGACAAATACCAATTGTTTTAAAATTGTTATTTCTGCTGAATATGAGCAAGAGTCTCAGAGAGTCGCAAGTCCGGAACTTGTTACTGGAAGTTCTGGAATAAATAGGCAAGTAGTAAGCGATTGAATCGTGGGTTAAGCGTCAGACCCATAGTGAGAAGTTTCTTGATTAGGTCCTCAAATCATACATAGTAAATCCTTTATAATGCACAGCACTTTATCTTCGAGTCTTATGTCCTGCTTTTGGTTTGTTTTATCGCTCTATTGTCAATTTTCCAGCACAGAAACTAATTACACCGGGATCTTCGGCTTAAAGTGGGTTTCGAACCACTATGACGGGATTCGAACACAGCCTTTTTGAACGAAGGCCAGTGTGCTAACTATTGAGCTACAAAGCCGGTTTCATATTTTTGGTTCCGAGGGTTATGAAATTTTCAAGTCGTCCATGCATTCTGATTGAAATCCTATAAGCCTTGTTTTCCTTTGAAGGTTCAATACAGTGCGTAAAGCTTAATTTTTTCTGAATATTACCTTCGTCTGGGAGAGGGGATGCCAGCCAGGTGTTAACCTCGTCATCTGACCGTGATTCAAAATTACGAGGTGTTGTCTTCGGGTCTTTCCCTTCGGCATGATCCCGGACCGTCGTCAATAGCCCGTTGTGTTGCTCCAATTCGACATAAATTTAACTGCCTGCCAACTTTTCCACCGTAAATATGGGGATTTTGACATGTGAGAAGGCACATTCTCAAAATTATGAATGGCGATCGCCCATTGGTGATTATTTGTTTCCTCACTCGTGATCACTGCTGTGGCTTCCGGCCTCGAACTGTAAATTCGGAAGCAGAAATAACGTTAAAGACGCCAGTTGTGGGAATGCTTTGTTTAATTTTAACCTGCTCCCTAATTTAACGAAAAAGCGCGTCCAAAACCATGTCGACTCACCTGACCCGAAAATTACATATTTTGTTTTTATCTAATATTTGCAGAAAAAGCTAAATTAAGTAGCAACGAATTTTTCATTTCTAAAAATCCTATTTCTTATTTTCTTTATTATCCACAAATTGAAGTAATGGAGTGCAGTTAATCTTTAATAATTACAATTATTGATTCTAATCGTTACATTGAAAAGGGAAATTCCAAGTTAAATGAGTATGTTGGTCGAAGAGATGCAATTTATGATTCATAGAAGCAGGGTCCGATTTCAGATCTCGTGATAGTATACTACATGTTGAAATTATTTCATTCTATTTCCGGTTTATGTAGAATAGTTTAATCTTTGAAAAATAGTGCAACAATACATTTTGATCCAATTTATTTTACAATATGAAGTAAATTGAAAAATGATTGTGTTTTACATTTTCATTTTTTCGAATAAAAGTTTATTTTTTTATGGTTTAATTTAATTTTTGATCCAACGTCCACTGCAAGTCGAAATGGTATCAGACTGCTCTTACTGCTCAAGTAACATTTATAGTTTTATACCCCTCGCGTTTAATGGTTGACGGAGATTATTTAGCATTTTTATTTGTATTGCATGTAACTTAAATGTTTCGTGTAGCGTGATTAATGACAAGATCGAAAATGTATTTTCGAATACAGTGCTGAAAAGAACGGTTATCAACCTCTAATGAACTCTTATCAGTTTTAGTATCGTAAGTATTTTGACAACCATATTTTAGATATTCCGCGTCGATTTTAATTTCTTTTTGATTGTTAGATGTTTGCACTATGACCAGATAACTGAAAATACGTAAAATGTTGCATCCTCCCCAACGTTAGCATTGTGAGAAAAAATATAAGGGTGGAAGATTGTAATTCTTTTCCTGTGCCCCAGGTTGTGCTATCTGTAGTCATTTCCTAGCTACACTCAAGTGGTTATGGGCATGGATGTGAACTTGACACAAAGACAATTACACCCGAACAGGTGTGGGCGTCTTTCAGTCTTACTCCAAGACCTTAATGATGTTGGCCTCACATTCTTTTTGCTTTCTCTAGGGTCTCCTTTCCAGTTGAGAAAAAAGATGGGTAAAAAAACGGAGACCTCCCCACCCCACGTAATGCATACGATTGTGCTGTCGCAGATGGGTTCCCCTCTGTTTCTTTCCTCTTTTGTGTCACTGAAACTTCCATTCTTGGAAATTCGGTGGATTTTTCGCTGCATTGTTTTAAAGTTTTCTTTCCTTTGTTGTCATGCTTCGACCGTTCTTTTCCATCCGCCGAGGTTTGCTTTTTTCCTTCGTCAACGATGGTCGCATGCTGCTGAGTTTTCTTTTTTGGGGAAGGCGAAATGTTCACCTGTTACATTTGTTATCAACAGTAACAAATCTGGTTGGTAAAACTAAAAATGATACGGAATTGTGTAATGAACCTAAGGATACTGAATTGGATCCTCGTGTTGCAAAAATGGCATGGTTTTCCGCTGTATTGTCATTTTTCCCTTCAAGAGAGCCAACCAGACCTGCAATTCCGACTTAACGTGGATTCCAAATTGCTACGCACATCCATGCTCATACTTCGATTCGAACCCTGAACCTGTTGTAGAGTTGGGGCTAGACTAGTTCGCGCTGTGCGTATCTCCGTGACAGTTGGCGTCATTCTTTGATTGGCGTAACTTTTCATATGGTTGGCAATCTCCAAGACAGTTGCCAACTTGTCTGTTAAGTGCCTGACCTCGACGCGATAAGAGATAGCGTCAGCATTCCCTTTCAAGGAGCATTCTCTGTTAGAATAGTAGAGTAATTAGAATCCGTGTTCCTGAGAATAGTATAGCAATTTAGTATCAATGCCAATATAGTTACAATCCACTAAATTTTGTGTTGGCCACGACAATAACAAAAATTACCGTAGAACGATGAATCAGGACACGGACATACCGAAGATATTGACATCTTTATGAGACGCTTTTTCTGTGAAGTTAAATACAGAGGGTCTAGTGTTTTTGGTAATCTTTTGGAATTGCGTAACTTGGCATGATACTCAAATGCAATTTCAGCATTCCAATGTCAATCATCGATAGTCAAATTGTTTCTTAACCAGAAGTACTTTTTATTCTCTGGTAGTTCGTTTCACACCCAAAATCCCTCTCGTTCAGGTGGTGGCTTAAGCCGCGTACTCACTAGTGAAGACTAAAGGCAGCTTCACACCAACGTAATCGGAATCAACCGTAATCCAGTAGAAACTGAATAATGAAGATTCGGGACCTTTCACACTCTGAATCCTTAGCGTTCCCCTTCAATGCACCCGAATCTACGTTTATCAGTTTCTCTGAAATTTAGATTAATTGCAATTGACCCGGATTTTGTTTGTCTAAAGCGGTCCTAACATGTAGTTGAACTGAATTTGTCAGTGTGTTCGCCTTCGGAACAAGGCTCGTGTTGGACTCAACACTCGCAAGCACACGACGAACACCCTCGAACCGACCCTTTGTCGGTTTTCACGACGAAGATTGAAGGTCCCGCAGTAGGATCATTGACACTATAAGTTGCTGTTTCGCTAGTGTGTACACTAATTTGAACTGACCATTTTTATTTTCTACACTACAGATCTCAGGATTCGTTTACTCTAGAGATGTAGCTGTTCGATCATGCTCCGAACCCACCAGGAATACATCCTCATTACATGTTATAGTTTGCAATGGGAGGGATCGTGTTATACGTTTATGAGCACGACCATACCATCGATGTTTAAATCGTGATCCAAGTCGCAGTTTACAATGCGATCTAGGCGGTGGCAAAAGTGCTATCTTGCCGTTTACAGCAATGTCGAGACTTCGATGTCACATGAGTAAATGTCTTCCTATTTTTAGAATGAAGCAACCTAAAAGTGATGATTTAGAACTAACTATAATAAACCATACAGTTCTCTGCTGTAGTTCATGAAATACAGGATCATTCCTGAGGCCTTAGACGCACACCGTGCAAACCTTAATAAGCCTTTCCCTCTTCACAAAAAACATTCGCCTTTCCCCAAAAGCGCCCTTGTGTATTCTAATGTAAATTAAATAAAATATGCACTAATTTTTTGGTGTCTTTAATCATAATCGCCAAAAGAACCTAAAAAATCTGGACGAATAAAGTACAAAACCTAACCAACATTGAGAAAATTTGTTAGTGGACACTTTTATTTATAGTTGGGGCAAACCGTGTTTCGACCGCCCCTATTTTTCCTGAGAATGTGCAGGTGCGCACCCAGAATATACCACTGAGGAACAGCCCTGACGAAACATCAAAAGGGTAATTTCTGGCTAATCCCATCATCGATCGACCTAGAGCTCCACCAAGATAGTGGTGTAAACCTCGACCTGAATCTCGATGTAAACTGACCTGAATGATCTGAGTACGACCATGCCAACAATGTTCAAATCGCGATTCGTGTCGCGGTTTACAATGCGATCCCTGAAGTAGCAAAAATGTTTCGCAGCTCGCCGTTTACAGTATGGCCGAGGCTTCGTTGCCGCTTGAGTACATCTTCCTATTTTATAATGAAACATAATCTAAACATAATGTAGTAGAATTATAATGAAAACCCTACAGTCCTCTGATGAAGATTACGAAACACCAAAAGGGTAATCTGGTTAATCCCATCACCGACTTAGTGCTCCACCAATATCGCGGTGTAACCCTTGACCCGAATCTCGATGTAAACTGTGACATGACGGTACCACGAAGCATATAAAAAGTATTGCCTAATGTCGGCAAAGATCTGTTGGAGGCAAAAATAAAAACTGCTCACTGGAGAGGGAAAGCTATCGTGTTACGTCTGATTACTAGTGGTAACACGAAAGCGAAGACAAAGGTTTTCATGCACGAACTTCTGATAATCGACCGTAAAATGTCGTATCGTCAAGGCAATGAGTTTCTCATTTTATAATTAGTTTTGCTTCTGCGTACGCTGTGGTAAAATTGTTTCTCAAATGTTTGGTTTGAACAAAACAGATTTTTTTTTAGTTTGATGTGTTGAAATAATTGATTTTCTAATTAGGTTTTTATACTGTTTTCTTTCGTCTGCAGTTTGTATTGTAAAACTGTTTGGAGATGAATGTGTGAACAGGAGTTTTAAATTTCGTGTTACATTTAATTCATCTTTCACGTTTTCTGGTATGTCGACGTTTGAATTGTTTCTTTTTTTTTTGCATATTTGCTTTAGGCTATAATAGTTCCTTAGTAAACAATTTAGTCATTTGGAAAGAGTTAAAATAAATTTTTATTCTAAGCAAGCTGCTGTTATCTTAGTTCTTAATTAGATGACTGTTATTTATCAATTGAATTCCGTCTTTCAAAATATGCACATTTCGATGGTGAACTTATGGTATGCGGAAACTTAGCTGTATCTTCCAAGCACATATTCCTCTTTTTTTGTGTGGATTTTCGCCATTACGTTTTCCGATGAAAAGGAAGGGCAAGAACATTTCTGAGCAATTACTGTGGAAGGAGTTGTATTTTTCCGGTCTGCGATTTATTAAGAAGTATTTTAACGGTAATAACCATTTTCCTCTTGGAGAATGTTTATGGGCAACCGCTCTGGGCGACTGAAAATAACAGTTGTCGTTCAATCGTCTGGTTCGGAACGTTTTGTTAGCACGCAACCCAAAACAGCAAGTATATGATGAAAGATGATTTGTACAGGGTAAATACACGGTCGCCTCTGGAAAACTGACTGCACTGGTAAAAAGAAATCTGGCCTGCACCTCGGATGATTAACTCTTTCCGAAACTAACTCCTCCCACTAGTATGTTCCAGCTGCATTGCCACTAGAATAAGATAGCAGTCATAAAGAATTTATACATTATCTTTGTTGGTTTGTGACATTAGTGACTCAGAAAAATCATTGGTCATATAAATGGAAAGATTGTAATGAATGCTACCTTTGATGCGATAAGTCATTCCTTTACTTTCACTCTGCCGCCATTTTTATTTTTAACACGAATTTACTGTTTATTGTTCTGCATTAGTATTCAGTTCGTTTTTAGCTGAAAGACTTGATTCTTTTTTAAAATGTAATCTCAAGAGTTATTTGGAACAGTGTTTCACATTCAAATTCGAATATCATTGCTTAGAACAAGGAATGAATGCTACCTATAAGTTGACCTTTGCACTTTTCCGCTTTACCGCCATTTTTATTTTCGAGGTAAATTCCCGTCTTTAGTTGTGGGGGTTCCGACCCCAGGATACCCAAGTGGTCTTCCTCCACTTCTCTGCATCCTTTCTTTTCACAATTACGTAACATTGTCTGTCTTGTGTTTGGTGCAGCTCGGCCAAACATGGCCCTTGCCCCAAAAAACCCTATACCAACCAACTAAACGGTCTTTAGTTTAGTCTTAGTTGTTCTTCGACGCCTATGATATAAAAGAGGTTTCAGATCACATCTGAGAAATGGTATGCACTTAATTACAATAAATCTTCTAAAATTTACTTTCGTCTCCTGTTCATTGCCTATTTAAATAAGATCTGCCTTATGTAGCCTTTTAGTTTTTTCCTAACACCTCACAAATAGGTTTTAGCTGTCAATCTCACAATTTCCCATGTGTCTATTAGCATTCCTGTTAAGATTTGGGTATTTTGTTTACCATGTATTTTCTACTTCGTTATACTATTTTGACTAGCCACTCCTTTAGGAATAGGAGTCGCCGTGGCTTAGTACATTTGCCCACGGCGGCTAGCAAGTTGTAATCGGTGCAAGTTCAACTTATCCTGGGTGTATTTCTCTCTTCTGTGTCAGTAAAGCTGTATTGTGTGTGTGTCCATTTATTTGACGTTGTTTGGCTAAATATGGCTCTTGCTCCATAAAACGTAACCCAACCAACCTTTGTTAATGATTAACAATGCATAAAGGTGCTTTCTATGTCTTTTTGAAAAAAAGGAGAAATTCAACGAACTATGGTGTCAACAATTGTGACTAGTTAGATTTGGGAATTTCATCATGGAGATTTCCAACTTCCTGTTGACCACAGCGCGTCTAAACTGAAGGGGGAAAACATCCCAGCTCCACCTAGGTGCCAGTGACTCCATTCGAAACCTGTCTTCGAGAAAATCCAAGCTCTAGCATCGACTCTTTGTGTTGCAGCACTGAAGGCAGGGGAATCGATTTCTCGCCCCAACCGTCCCCTGCCGCCCCGTATTCCCGGCGGATGCCTGGTGCAGGGAGACGAGGCCTTTCCAAAATACTTGTCGTGTTTCTAAACTCGTCGTCACCACGGCAGGCAGTCCCCGCTTCTGTTGCCGATCGATCGATCGGCCGAGTGCGGAAGAGGAGGGTGTAATTGAATGGCATTGTAATAACGTGTCTGCCTTCATGAAGTTAGGTAACCCCCGCGCTGGAATGCGATTCCCATTTTGCGCCCGACGACGACGTGTCATTGGGCATTCACCTGGATGGATGGATAGGGATGTTGCAGTTTGGGTTTTGCCTGCATCTGCACATAAGTTCGTGAGGGACCACGGACGGAATGATTTGTGTTGGGGGAGATTGGAGGGTCCTATGGTTTCCGATAGTCTGGGTGAGAGGATGTACTTCATTTGGCGATTCGCTGCACTCTTGTCGTTGCTGAGGTAGATTAACAAGCACACGCACTGGTACCTGGTTCTTATTCGGATTTTCCCGGGACGTCAAATTTTGGATTTGGCCTGCATCTGCAGGTGAATTCGTGAGGCACCCTGGACGGGATGATTTGTGTTGGCCCATCCTGGCCAGATATGCCCCTTGAGCCGTAAAAGTCAACAAACCTATGATTTCCTATGGTCTGAACGAGAGGATGTTTCGCTGAGTTATTTGGTGAGTATTTTCGTTGCTGTGGTAGACTAACAAGCACCAGCACACGCATCGATACCTTGTTTTAGGATTTTCCAGGGACGTCGCAATTTGGATTTTGCATCCATCTGCACAAGTTCGTGAGGGATCTTGGAATTGATTTGTGTTGGGGAGATTAGACAGTCCTTTAGTTTGTGGGGGATGAGAGCGTGCTTCGTTGTTCCACTTAACGAATCGCTTTGTCATTTCTCAAACAGTCTGACACCAGTACAAGCTCCGATACCTGGACCCTATTTGACTTTTGCCAGTTTATAAGCACAAATAATTTATAACTTTATAAACTTAGAAGGCATACTAACATTGTAGTGCAATTTGTTCTCATATTATCCAGGTCCCCTTGCCATCAGGCGTGGTACCAACGACCCCTATGTAGAGACCAGTCAATGTTAATAAATATCTTCTGAAGGTTAGTTAATAAAGGACCAGGCTTAAACTTAATAATATAAACGTGTTGTTATTCCTTTGCATTTTCCGTTTAAAATATTGTTTTACATTCGTAAAAAAATTAATTTGATGGAATAACGATTCTACATTCTAGAAAAAATATAATTGTCTAATAGTTTTCCATATTCCCTGATATATATTGAATGATATTTCAATAAATTCAGAAAAGATAGCTTTTAGGAAACAAATACCTAAGCAATTCGCTATTTGTCGGTGAGTCATGCCACAGACACTGGCTTGTCAAGTGTTGGCAGCTAAGCGGATGTATATTTCTTGGTATTTCAGAAATGGCGAAAGGAAGTCTAGCTTTGTCCCCCAAATCCCTCAAGAATAATGTGTAACGACATTTTGGAACGTGTTATCACGACCTCATCTCACCTGCATGTCAAGCAAGGGGCCCTTGTCTCCACGACTCGTTGTAGTGATCAGTTTGAAAATCTCGGCGATGTCCCATTCCAGTGTTTGTGCTATCATAAAATTAAGTGTCTGGGTCCTTAAGACTTGGGAACTGATAAGCTTTCGGTCTCGGTGTAATTGGCATTGTTTTGAACTTTGAACTTCTTTGCTCATCTGGCTGTTAGGAAAGCACTGTTCATTCGTTGTATCGGAAGATGTTTCGTTGAATTTCGTTTGTGATCTTGGTTTGAGAGTTAATACTTGAACCTTAAGGGATGAAAAAATCTCATGAAAAATCCCAACTGTTTGTATCGCACTGATTAAATATTGAAACATAATATTGAATACTTGGAATATGTGAAATTGTATAAGAAATAAATTCGAAGTTAGCTTTTAGCTATTCTTTTATATAATCAAGTTGATCATCAACTTTTAAGCGAGTATTATTTACTTTCATATATCTGTACCTTGGTTAAAAAAGGGCCAATGTTCCTCTGTCAATACATTATGAATAAATCAAAACATTGGAAAGTATTTTTTGTACGCTATATTCAAAATTAAAGAATTGTCAAATCAGCTGCCACCAAAACTTGCAAAATGGACATTGGCCCTTTTTTTACCAGGTACAGATATATATGTTCGTTATTTTTTGAATGGCACAACTCCACTTTTTTTCAAATTGCAATTAACCACATTTTAGAATAACACTGTTTTCATGAACCCTAACCAATGACAGAAAACTTGATATCTGCCAGCTAATTAAGGACAATTAATTTTAAAAATATACTTCAGCTCGTTAATTTTCTTTTTATTCAAATTTTGAAACTCGGAATTTCGAAATGATTGGAAATGGAGCTTGTCATTGTTGAACTAACGCCTCCATAAAAAGTAAGACGAAGTCTAAACCCCTGGCTACACACTGAAGCAGCATGCAATAAAACATACAGCATGAACATGCGGACTCCCTTTCTGTACAGAAAATACGCATGCTTATTTCAGCACATTTAGTGTCGCAAAACTAATGTTGGGCCAATGTGTGACTTTCCTAAACCCGGCAGGGCCACGGTAGCCCGGTTGGAAGAGTAATGGTCTAGCAACCGGAGGATTGCGAATTCGAATCCAACCAAAGACCGTCGTGTACAAAG
Source organism: Meta bourneti (assembly GCA_933210815.1). Classification (NCBI taxonomy): domain Eukaryota; kingdom Metazoa; phylum Arthropoda; class Arachnida; order Araneae; family Tetragnathidae; genus Meta; species Meta bourneti. Next base: position 34,602,645 of record OW119927.1, on the reverse strand, counting down.
GGGGCTGGTGTTAAATCCGTCGTGGCCTCAAGTGTCCTCACATTGGCGTGGTGAAGTTTGGAGAGTGGGGTGCCATCTCAGGTGTTGCGTCATCATCTGACCGTGGTTCAAAATTACGTGGGGTTGTCCTCGAATCTTCACCAATAGCCCGTTGTGTTGCTCCAGTGTGACGTTAAAATACCTACCTACTTAAACCCGACAGTACTATGAAGCAGCATGCGACTAAACATAAAAATACGCATGCGTACTGACTTGTTTTATGTACAAAAACGGAGTGCACATGCGCATGTATGTTTTATCGATGTTTCAGTATGTGGCCGGTCTTATAAACCATTTAGTGGTTTTCCTGCAACGTACCGAAAAGAATCGTTTCACATTGTTCTTCAATGATTTGATGTTTTTTCATGGAGTGTGTTTCGGGATAACTTCATGAATTCTTTTCCGGTTTCTATCGTGGTTGGAATGGATTGAGAAACTCCGACAAACGACACAACGGCAACTAATTTGATATTGACCAAGCTATGTAATATGATCTCTCCGACACCATCTAGTGCGGAAGGCTGAAGGAGCCTTTGTTCCTCCACTATCGTGTCCTCTGTGCTCTGGTTCCTTCCTTTCTGGAGTTCGCCAGCAGCAGGATGATTATGATTTAAAGAGTGACACGCAGGCGAATCTTGTTTTACAGACCTTTGTTGTTGCTGCCATTTTATTTATTTGTGTTTTGTTTCTTTTCCCGAGACGATCACTTTCGCGATCTTTTTTTTCTTCACCCCGGTATCCGCCTCTCGTTTGAACAGGGAAAGCCTCATCAGCATAACCGGTTCGCCTCTGTATGTCGCTGTTTAGGGTGCTATCTGCCGGCCTCAGAATGTAAGGTGTAGGTTAGGATGATGTCAGCCATCCTTATTGCGCTGGTGGATTACATGCCATCACGCTTCTTACCTTGTTTGTTTATCTGCAGATGGTTGAGATCGATGTCTGGAGTCCCGAGAGATCGTTCCGTTGGATTGTTTTACCTGCTGCAGATGAAGATGGAAGATGTCTCTTAATAAATCGTGTATTGTTCAATGTGGAGAATATTTGCATTGCTTGTTAATCTACTTGTTGAATTAGCAATCCATTATGAGAATGCAAATTTTTAAGGTATTGTTGAAATCATTTTCGGTTGTGTGCCGTTTAACTGCTGCTCTGATTTAGTAATTGGGATCAAAGCGGAAATGCTGAGTGAACTCCAGAGATTTAGTTGATATGCATTCAACGTAGTGATATGTATTCGAAATTTTCTCCTGCTGTCAATTGTGTCGAACAAGTTTTATCACTTACTTCCAATGGCCGCATCAATCAAAACCAGATTACTTGACGTTTTGTCTTGTGCTTGGCTCAGCTTGGGCAATGAAACCTTTGTGCCTTGAAACCCAGCCAACCTATCAATCAAAATAAACTTTTTTTAGTGTGTTTTTGTGAAACTCTTATTCATTATCTATCAATCTCTGATATTCTTTCGTAAATTATGTAATAAATTTAATTGTTAACTTAATGGAATGCAGCAGAACTTCGAGGCTCTAATTCCAGTTTGGGTATATGTGTTCTTAGTTCAGAATCTACTTTAAGTCGTAGGTGTTGGCGTTCTAGTATTGGGGAAAATGACCATTGAGTGACAAATCCAGTTAGTGAAATACATGGTATGTAGCTGTTAGTTGAATAATACACATACTAGAAATTTAGGTTGTGATAGGACATAAATGGGAGTTAAGTTTGTGGCTTTCATTTTTCGTGATTTTTGATTGGTGGATAAGGTTCCGTTAAAAACCAACAAAAACTTCAGGTGTTTATATCTGTCGCATTCAATATGCTGACGTTAAAACTTAATGAAAGTATAGTGGAAGTTGACAATATTAATGCACCGCGACTGAATTCGTGAGAGAAATGGATAAAACCAGTAGACACATATTTCCTAGTTTTCCGAGTTTTTAGAATTTGTTAACTGAAGGTGAATTGAAAGCGAGCAACTGTCACATGTTAATTGATTAAGCAGAAAATATAAAGGTTCTCTCCCATTATAACAATTTTCTTTAATGAAACTTCAAATTATGGTTTTCTTTGCTGTATCGTTATGGGCAATTTCGTATTCCAAAGCTCTCATCAAATAATTAAATTTTCCTGACTTGAAATTACATCTGAAATAGGTCATTATTACGGAAATCTTGAACTCAAAAGTTTTTAATGTCATTTAGAGTGAGACACTCTAAATTACGTCGATTGCTTATGCATACGTGGAAGCATACCAGCCTTGAGTGTTTGCATGTGGGTAATCCATATTTTCTGTTATCTGTGACGATTTTATGTTAATTTAGTGTTTGGGGAGGATTTTTGCTCTGCTGGTAAATTCATACGCGAATGCCTTAGATGTGCCGCACAAAATATATTTGTGTACGTCCCCTTATAGTCTGTCTGCATTGCATGGTGGAAGTATGTTGGGGGCTTGAAAATGGGGGAAAGCTTCAAAATAATGTATAGATCTCTTCCTTCCCTCATTTGAAATGGCCGTATGAGTGGTCGGTATTTCGAGAAGAGTATAAACTACGACTAATTTGCTTGATAACTGCCTTTCTAATCGCTACTTATACCAATAATAAAACGTCTTCATTTTTTGTGATTTCTTCTCCCTTCTCTTCTGGCTGCCATACCTTTTCGTTTCATTCATTTCCTTTTTTTTACTCCCTCCATAAAATTTAATGGTTCCCCTCCTTTTTTTACCTTGATCGACCTTCGGGATATCAAAGTTTGTCGCGTGTCCTTTAAATACCACTTAAGATTCAATAATTTAACTTTTAATTTCGTGTAAGGATATCCCAAGCATTGGATATTGTTACCCAAGTATTTCCATGGTATTGATTGCAGCTCGAACTCCAGGTGCCTTAGACGTTATTTCTAAAGTTTTATTTTTTTGCTAAATTATTTATTTATTTTTTATTTTGACAGACGCGTGGGTATTTAATTTTTTACAATCTCTCGTAGACTTATTCTCCGAACGGTTAAAACTAATAGGTATTCTGGGCTGTATGCTGGTGTTAAGTGTAGAGTATTATCTATTCATATTTTTATTCTGTTCGTATAAAGTGCAGGTTTGCCATGTTGTTTTCAATTCCATGCTGGTATTCTGTTGCGTCCATCTGTTTTGGTATTAGTACCAAAATTACCATTATTACCAATTTGATGAAAATAACTTGATTGACCGGGGTACATACCTATCGTTACTGTTGTCCCCATTCACTCTGGCGGTGGTCCAAGCTACCTCACGCAGTCTGCGATCTGTACGCAGCGTAGATTCGATACCTGTAACTACCCTGGGTGCATTTCTCTTTTATATCAGTAAAAGCTTTCCTTTTGTGTGTATTTCTATTTATTTGACGGGGAAAAACATTTCCTGATGCGCTTGGCCTGATCTGGTCCTTGTGCTGTAAAAAATCCAACTAACCGAGGACTAGACGGAAAATCTTCTCAAAAACTGCCAAATTAAGGTTGATTTAAGTATAGTTATTCTACTGTTTTAGCGTGAAATGCCTAATATGGAAGCAAAGGAAATTCAAATAATGTATTCACTAAATTAAAATATGTTTATAAAACATTTTATGAAAATATATTGAATCAATTTTATGTGATACTTGCACAAACACAGATATAAAACAGGAAGACACACTGACACAAAGTGTGTGAAGTTCAGTCACTAAAGGACTGAATACTCATGGTATGCAGTTTCATGAAAATATACCCAGCCGTTTGGACGTAGTGCTGGCAACATACATACCGATAGACACCAAAATTGGAGACCACTGATTTTGCATTTAGAATGACCCAACACTGATAAATAACTTGAAATGAGGCTAAAATGTTAACTGAGTCTTATTTTGTTAAATGTGTTTGCAGCTTGGCGAGATCTGGCCCTTGTAGAATATGTTCAATAATGTTGTTAACATGAATTAAGGCATTTATATTTGGCAGAGTGGATAGTGATAAGGGTATTGTAGAACTATGATGAAGTGATTACTTAAAGAAATCAAGAATTTTTTTTGTCAAGAATGGAACAGACGCGCATCCATGATTTTTCTTTTCGAGGTGCTGAGAAAATGATCGTCATCATGATACTGATACAATCCATTTTTGGCTGAACTCGTTTTCTTCGTAACCAGTCCCCTGATTCATTCAGTTCTCCTGTTAAGTTAGGTGAAGATGAGGGTCGTAAAGTCTATTAAAATTTTGATTTTTATGTGAAATTATTTGTGCAAAATTTATAAAAAAACACTTAAAAAATAGAATTTCATGTCCCCTTTCCCGGAAAAGGGGGCAGCTCGTCCCCTCACGATAGACTTATTTCCGTTTTCTTTAGTTCAAAGCGAAAAGAAACTGCTAAACTAATAAAATCTTAGCTTCATCCAATAATTCATTGTGCTATTGGATAGTGCTATTGAAAGTTGTATTCATGGGCAAAGTTAACTTGCCTATGAAAACAACTTTCCATTAGAGATGAAAATTAATTTTTCTGTTGCTTTTTAGAGGTGGCTGAAGCTCATCAAACACCCCTTGGGTACGCCATTGGATGGGAATAAATATTGGGTTTTAATCCAACTTCGGGGGGGGGGCAATCGAAAACTAAATAACAATTTCCTATTTTTGAGAGCCACTTCGTAGATGTTAACTGTCAGACCTCTGTTGTACTGGCTTAGTATGACCCCTTTTAGGTCCTTGAGCCAATTATATTATAAACAAATAAGACTGTCAGACAGTTAGCCTTTTGTAGAAAAGTTATTCTTTTTATACCCTTTCATTTAAAGTTTCCTTTCCCTTTTTACACCCTTTATAAAAGAAGTTATCCTTTTTATACCCTTTCATAAAAATTTATCTTTCTGACGTAATGGAGTGTCGATACACATGTATTATGGTTTCAGTGATGATAATGTTCCAAAATGCGAAGGGGACACTTCTATTGTGGGAATTTTTGGGGAAGATGTATAGCCCGTTTAAGACCTGAGCCTTTTTTTTCTCATACATTTCATATTGTCACTTACTGATTCTCTCACTGAAAGGAACTCACTAATTGAACTTCTAAGTTTCAAGATAATGAGGATGGAGTCTAATAGATTAACTGGTCCCGGATTGAAAAGCGATACTAAAACAACGAGTTACTATTTTTCTTTCAAAATAATTAGAAAAGTTGGACATCTTCCTTTAATGATGAAATAAAAAAATTACGCTAATCTCAAATTGTCCTCTTAAACGAATCAAACTAAAATGACAATCATATTTATGGAAAAACAGAAAGTAACAAGCCCATTTAACGTATCCAATATCATCTGCCCAACGAATAAATGTTTCCCATTGAAAGGCGATAAAATTGGACAACGAAGTCTGGTGGTGCCTAATGAATGAGAAGATCTGATGTCTCCTCTCACTTTATAATCATGCGAGAAGGAAAAGTGTGAAAATTAGCTCATTATTATGCTCGTCGTCACCTAGGTCGTGCGGGATTATCATCGATTTTGGATGCAGAATCGAATCGAGTATCATTTGAATTTCTAAGCTCATTACTTGGGTGAAAATGATACGCGCTCGTAAAAGCCAAAGGGTTGAAAGCGCTTCCCTTTAACGTCTAGTTAAAGAGTGGCGGGTAACTTAATTGGCCTCTTCATTGGGAATCCGATGCGTTAAATTGTTTGTATTCGACATTAAAAACAAGGAACGATTTCATTTGGACGCTGCGATTAATGAAGATGTCACAAGAATGCGAAGCGTTTTTTCTTCGTTGCAGTGGGAATGGGACGTCACCTGGCCTGTGACGGCTCTATGATTTGACTTGTTATTTCTCTTTGCTCTCCAGTAATATTAGGTTTTTGCTTGTTTGGTCAATTATGACATCTAACTCCGGACGGTTTGCTATTAATTGGAGATTTCCCGTTGTAATTATGTCTTTCTAATGACTAGTTATGTGACAGTTGTTTTGCTGGTATTAAATCCCATTCGTACGTGCTTTCATGTTCGATTCCGTGTGCTTCCTGCTGAAAAAATTGGTAAGCAAGTGAGATACTATGTTATGTCTCCATCTGTATTTGTCTCCATCTCCAATTAAAACTGATTAGGTGTAGAAATTAAATGTTGATGAACTAATGCGTTTTTTCCTTGTGTAAATTTTAGACTAGTGAACGCATAGTGTATAGTGACTAATATCTAGTCAAAATTGTGGATTTCAGTTGCTGTTGTGAGTTCTTTAGTGAAAAAAATAAAAATCATTCACCAATTAAAAAAACTAATAGAGGATGTGATGGATTTTATATATAAACATATTTTTTTAAGTATTTTATTTCCTAGATTTTTTTTCTTTCTGCAGGTTTAGTTTTTATACATGTAAATGGCATTTGTCATGATTTGCATCAAACACGTTTCAACAGTTTTTGGAACTACACAACTTATGGTTTTGAAATAAGTTGACAGAATTATCCGATTGAATCAACTCGATGTGAATCGAGATTGATCGAAATAATTTGTTCATAATAGTTCGTTGAATTGTGAATAATTATGTTTCAATTATTTTTCCGCATTCTAAAAATCGTTTCCCCTATTTGAAGAAGATTTTTAGGAATTAATATTATTAAATTAAAAGTTGGGGGGGGGGGAAGAGTAAAATAACTGAACTGGTGATTCTTCCAACATCCATCATCTGCTGACATAGAATCTTCCACATTTTTGTTTGTCACTTTGCTATGACACTTAATTTCACTAAATTGATTTATGCATTGTTTGCTTCAAATTATGCCTACAGAAAAAATTTTATGACAGAAAGAAAGTATTTTTCTATCTTAAAAATTCCCTTTTCGTTACTCATTTTTGTTTTTCCTTCACATAAATATTTCTTGTGTTCAACATTTTATTTTGTTTAAACTTTCTTTAAAAGATGAGTTAGTATTCACTCAGTTTCGCGCTGGGGAAGCATATTTTCCTAGATTCTCTTCTGTTTGTTTCGTAAATTTATCACGTTCGAAACAAAACACGCAAATGTCCATCATTTGTTCCCATATTATTCTGCTCTGAATTCACCACAAAAGCGGACGAATTTGATTGTGCACATTCTCATAGGAATCATCTGATAAAAACTTCCGAAGTTTCCGCTCTGTGGCTGATGCATCGTTCCAACGATTGATTTGGATAATTGTAAACAAAAAAGAGATCAGGCCGTTGCCATTCTGGCAGTAACGAATACGTTACACCTTTGTCGGATGCTACTGAAAAGCCTCGTTACTCGGCCATTGTTCTTACTCGACGGCAAACCATCTTTACGGAAGAAGATACCGATTGCCTGCTGCCGAGTGTGCTTCCAGAGGCGGGGTGCTTCCGCAAGTGTGCCTTATTACCCAAAAAATTCATTCGTGCGGAATGGCGTTAGAGTTCATGACGTTTCTGCCCGCTTTGACCGGTTGAAGAAGCCCATAAAATGTGGAAAATAATCCCGGTCCTTCCCTTTCTAAACGAGAATTCTCGGAATCTTTGGGAGTTATTAGTATTTTTGAGCTCGCGGAAGGACGCTTTCTCGGTAGGGTATCTCGCATTTCCCTGTTGGGGACTTGCTTGTGAAATGTCTATTATTGGGTATTCTCCGAAAATTCATTTCATTTTTATTCTGGGATCGTTGGGCCTCGTGTAAAAATGACATTTTAGAATGGAAATATTTAAATAGAGAATGAGCATTTAAAGAAACAGTGGTGGTTAGAAAAAAATTGACGACTTCCTGCATTGTGTATAAATAGAAGCAGTGGAGTTACTCCCATTTCGAAAGGATGCCGTTTTTCTTTATCTCGTATTTTCGATACCTTAGTTGAAATTGTTTAAAATTTCTTTTTTATAAAGGCTTAAACAAAATATATTTGAATTTTTTTTAAATTGTCGACTAGACAACATCGAATCGCGGTTAGTTTTGAAGAAAAAGACAACCTTCTCTTTGTTACGCATTAGTGATCAAGTCACTAACATTCCTTTTATAAAATTTACTATAAACTGCATTTGAAAAACAAAACTCCTATCTTATTTTCAGAAAGAAAATTAATTTGAACTAAAATATCTTGGTGAATGAGATTTGACTTTTATCATCTTTTTTTTGGAGGGACGTTGCTCTTATAATTCTTTTTTATAAGGAAAGACATCTTTAATTGATCTATCTGTTAAAATGTTTCTGTGTAATACCAAATTAAACAGACGTTTTTTCTTTCTAATACGCGGTCAATTGAACATTATTTATTATCTCTCTACAAGGACGGATTTGTGAACAGGGAAGTTAAATAACTTTCCACGAGGGGCGGGTCTACGTTACACTCACACACCACAAATTCATTCCTAACGGACAAACATTCATTCCTTACTCTGGATTCAAACTAGGAACCTTTCGATCCAGATGCCTGATCCATCCTGGCTAGACCTATTGGTCAGCGCCTTGAGACAGTATTTTAAAATTATATTATACACACCGCATCTAATTGATCGCGAGTCTTAACATTTGAGCTGGTTTTCTTGGATTATTCCATGATGCACATGTCATCAAGAGCTTATTCCTATTTCGACGATCATCTTTGCTTTCGACGAAACTAAAGCGTTTAAATTTTAAAAGGTCATAGGTCTGTCTGTTTACCATGAGAACTAATCCCGACACCAAGTCTGGTGATGGTCGCTATAGAAACAAGGTTTGTTCATTTTGAGAAGGGGTGACTCGGGATGACTTAATTTATTTTTATTTTTGCAAATGTTGGCGGCGGAAAGAGGATGAAAACTAAAAAAGATCTCGGCGATAAGTAAAAATATATTTCAAATTGGTCGCAAAGTGATCCAATGCGACAAATTTGAATACGCATCCCCTATGGAAGATAGGACAAGTTTAATTTCTACGGCAACAGATAGGGACAGACTTTGTGTCTGAAGCAGTTCTCAAATTTAACCCTCTGAAAAGTTCAGACGCATATATCCCTTCAACAATTTGCAGTCTTCCTTGCAGGATATCTAGCCAATTTTGACCTTCTGGTACAATATAATCTTTCCTAGGATTCTTTCAGCAATGGATGTGGTTATTTAGTCATTATGTGTGTTTGTTGTGGGGTAAAAGCAATACTACACAACTCGGAAATCCTGTGAGGCTCAGGGTTGAGCACGAATGCTACCCAACTATACAAGAAGTTGTCTTTAAATAAATTCAGCGTTTGAATGATTGATCACATTTTCTGCAACCCATCTTCCCTTCTATCATTACTGAAATGCCTATCCAAACATTAGAGCTTAATCAGCACACTTTCACCAACTCTCAAACTGGCCGTACACCAACACTTCTTATCACCATTCGTCTATTGCTTTCCATCACTTGACTTGAAACTTGATTGATATCATTTAGCTGCGAAGACGATTTCCACCATCCTATCCGGAAACGCGCAAAGAAAACCGCCACAGCATGGATTATAAAAGTGGAAGGCCAACCCTGCTCTTTCCCACCAGCAGCAGAGAGTTCCCAACTCATTTAGGGCCTGATCCCTCCGCTTAAAGGAGTCAGGCAGCGAGTAATTAGCTTTTCTTGAAGAAAAGTCATTTTGGAGGGATCACCGTAGGCATCCAGTTAAATGCACCACGTCCCGCCGAGTGAGATGAGTCCCATTATGCTAATTAGTCGCTGGCAAATCTAGTTTCTCATGAACCGACTTTAACGAGATTTCGCGCTGAGGATAGGGTCGGGAAGGGGAGCTGTTCTTTAGAGCGAAGGGACAGAAATGTATATAAACAGTGGTGATGTTTTCTTTGGGGGTGAAAGGTGTTTCAGTCTGCCATAAAGTCGTAATGCATTTGTATAGTACTTGGAATCGATTAGAAAGGGTGTTTCGTCCCTCGGCAAATGATCTACTCTTATCTACTTCGTACTTGATAGAAATAGTTCTTACTTTTCTCATATCAGTTTGGTTTTGAGAATTAGCATTCCCTTTCCTAAGCCAAAGGATTCACAAAACCTGCTTTCGGGACCCCTGCCACTAGAGTTTACTCCTGAAAATGATTACCTCATATTATGCTTTATTAATAAAAATAATTTTGACGCAAATTGTCTTCCCTCTAATTAAGCTTATCCCAAATTTTTGAGTATATGTAAGTTTTTTCTTACAAAAAGAACTAATATCAAGTCGTTGGGTTTGGGACATCTCTGACCACATTGAAATGTCCCATACGGAACGGCTTGATATTAGCTTTTTCTATTGGAAGAAATGAGAAATATATCCAAAAAATTTTAATAAGCTATCTTCTTTTTAAGAAAACAAGTTCAAAAATTGTTTTTGACTAATAAAAAATAAAAGATACATTCATTTTCACATGACTAAAATATGCGTGATTGTACCACACGTGGCAGTGGAATGCCCATATAATGGGCATTCTTCGAGTTTTTATCATTCAAGCCCATGTTGAAAACGCTTTACATTTGTGTTTTTATGGTCGTGTTCCTGAAACATTCATTAAATATCAGTTTTTGCTCCGATTTTAAAAGCAACAATGGAAATGTGGTTCACATTTTCGGTTTAGAGATTTTTTACACAAGAATTAAAGCTTTGATTCGTGTAATTTTGTCGTTCATGCTCTTTGACTCTTTTTAAACTTACAACCATGAAACTCGAAAACATTCATTTCAAAACTTGATTAGATTACTGTCTCCTCAGAAAACTGGGAATGTGATAAATTTGTTTAATCGTATTAATTATGTGTCATTTAATTCTAAAATTCCCAAGAATCTTCATGATTTCTTATGTTCTGGGTTTCGCAAACTTTAATACGATTAGGGAAGGAATTTGAAATTTAAATGCTAAATTCTCTTTCTATTACATATCAAGATGGTCACACGCTCCTATGTTCAATGGGGAAATAGCGTAGGAGTACCGTGTAGACGTAGAGAATTCTTTGCTTTCTCTTAAATACTCTTTATTTTTCAGTCATAAAATGTGGCATTGGGGATTACATCAACTCAAGAGAGCCTTGTATTGACCATTAGTGGTGAAAGGTGCTGAAATAAAAAATGACAATCTGTTCTATAAGAACCAACTCAAAACTTGAGCTCCCTTAATTTTTATGAATTTCTGAAGTTAAGGGAACGTAATTTCCATGAGCCGCCCTGCTTACAGGAACTTCTCAACCCTGTTTTAACTCTGCTGCAGTTAATTGTACATCATAAACGTTTTCCGAAATTGCTCTTCTCTTCTCCCTTCTTGGCCACGTTTTCACACCCAGAGCATCTCCATTCAAAACAAAACAAATGAAATCCTAAACCGCCGTTGAACAACCCTACCGAAGATTAATACGACAAGCGCCGGCGCGAGATCCATTCTTCATATTAGACTGTATCCGGAGAGAGCCATCCGTGCTGTTGTCTGGAGGAGAGAACGCAGCACCCACTTAATGAATAATCACGATGCAATTTGGATAATTGTCCGTAATTAATCTCGGTGGAGGGCCACTCGAGCGAGAGCGACCGTCAAGAAATGATGGTTTTTCGTCTTTCAATTCGACTGTCGCGGAAGACGTCGAGGACGTAAAATCGAGGCAGTAATTACGGCCTCTGTTTTCGCTCATTACGACTGTCAATTTGGGGACCCGTTGTCGTCAGGGCCGGGACGGGTGGTCGATGTGTCCTCGCCCAAATTAAAGAGATGTGCGCGGGCCATTGAGAAGCAGCGGGGCTTGTGCTCTTAATGAAGTTAACATTGATGGGAGTGAAGTCGGAAATTGCTTCAGTGACGTCCGTTTTGACCTCAAAGTATTGGTGTCTTTACCAAGCATGAGTAATGATGAGTTGTCTTGTGGCGTTTCTCTTGAGTGGCATGATGAAAATAAACTGCTGTTTGGCTTGAATAGTTTTACGATTTTCGATTCTTTATGGTCTCTAGATTATTATACAGTGCCTTAACAAAAAAATAACATTATCCAAATCGTTTTAGCTAAAGGAGAACATATAGGATTCATATATCGCTGTCCCGGAAGAACAACGACGCGAGTGCAAAATTGGGGTGAATTTTCAAGATATATCTGCATGAGTGGCATTATTTAAAAGTAACATTATTTTACTAACCCCACTTTTATTACCATCAGTTTCCCACATGTTGTAATTAATATTAATCATGAATCTTATTCTGAGTTTCTTTTCTTCTGAATTAATTGATGAATTCCAGGGGCTTCATTGTTCTTACGGAACAGCGATATGATGTTCTCCTTGATCTTCATTCGCCTCTTTAAATGCAGCCCTGCCCGTGAGGTTGGGCTCATAACTGGCATTCTTGACTTTTTTATAATTAATTTTTGATAATTTATTTGTATAAAAGGAAATTTTACGACTCACTACTTCTCTCAATTACTTAACATTATCTGTCGCTTTTGGCGCAGCTTGGCCAAATATGGCCCTTCTGTCATAAAACCCGAAATCTTAAAATCAACCACATTTTCTAAGTATGCACTAGATGACATCTCCAACTTATTCAAAAGCATTAGCACTATATATGTATGATGACTATTTTAAAAATTAAATATAAATTGATAACGCTCTATTCATTGAAACAAAACACGTTTATTTAAATTTTTTAAGTTAGACGGGCCTTATTTTAAAATCTAAAACAATAATCCTTGATGGATAAAAGAAACAATTTAAAGAGATTTAAAATTTAGAGTGAAAGATAATTTCCTTTCTTATATCAGGGCAGTCGTGTCTCAGTGGATTTGCCCACAAACTTGCGAGTTGTAGGCAGTCCAGGTTTGAGTGTATTTCTGTGTCGGTAAAACTTTCCTTGTGTGTGTATGCCTATTACTTGACGTTGTCTTGTGTTTGGTCAAGTATGGCCAAATACGGGCCCTTGCGCGTAACCAACCCAACCAACCACCTTTCTGGTATCTCCCCAAAACTCATCCTAGTCGATGGATTTCAACTATCTAAAATGAACTAAGAAGCGTTTAAATGCATGCTAGCTCCCCTGCACTAGCGGATCCTCGGCCTACCCTCATAACTATGAAAAACAAACACGGCACGCAAATTTCTTCCAAGTAGATGCTCTTCAAACAACGAGTATTTTCTTACATGGCGACCTATTTGTGTTTCAGGCTATTAATCATTTTTTGGATCCTCGTGTACTCAACCCTGGCACTTAAATGCGTTTTAACATCTCCCCAAAGCATGCTTTTAATGAATGCCGTGCTCGCCCTCGTTTTTTCCCTCTCCCGGAATTCACTCTTAAAATGTTAATAATGAATGCTTTTAAATTTAATTCGTCGCTGGCTCAAAACAATGGCGAGAGTGGGGAGTGCTGAGTAACGTCTCTGCTCCTAAAGAAAGGCAAAAAGGGGGACATATTATCTCCGATCAACTCTTCTCTCCGTTCTCTTTTTCCAGGAGTGTTTCGGAAGTGACGTCAGCAGACGGCCCACCCAGCTCTCTAAGTAATTGGGTGCGATCGTTGCCACTTTCATTAAGGAAAAGAATGAATTATGTAAATTCGGTCCGAATAGTGCGGTTCGGGTTCCGCTTGCGACGTGGATACTATTTATCAAGGGGATATGTGCGCGGAGAAAGCGTCTCTTTCTCTGCTCGATAAGTGGCTGCTGCACGTGATATCGATCCCCTTGCCAGGACCCCCCCCCCCTTTCTTCCTTGAATTAATAAAGGGTTTTCTGTGGGCCGGCCCCACCGCCACAGGGTTAGGTAACGAGATGGAATTTCAAGCAACGTGCACTCGCTCCCTTAATGCACCGGTAATATACCGCACTCGAAAACTCGAGACTGAAAGGGTGCGTACGGAAAATGGAATTTGTGTCCGAGTGCATTACGGCACTAGCGCGATGGCGCTTAATGTTGCCGTGCGTTTGCGTTGTCTCTTGTTTAATTGCTTGTGTGCAGCGTCGTTCATTAGAACGGCGAGTCGGAGACAATGCTGTAGGGAAGTTTTGTGTCTTTTGGAGTCGGGAGAAAGTGAGTGTTAATGTTATTTTTGAGGGGGGGGGGTGAAAATAGTTTTGGATATTTTAAGCTCGCGCAAACGACGTTCTAGTTTTTGAATTCCTAGGACAGTTGTTCTGATATCTCGCTGAGTTGTGTGGGCTCGCAGTACTGTTCTTTCAGAATACGCTGAATTCCAAACTTTTTCGATGGTGAACCGTGTGCCAAGTCTCCCACTTGCTGTCACCCGGAACGTACATTCAGGGATAGACTGGATGGTAGCATATTCCAATAAGTATCAGGTGTCAAAATTGGGTTATCACATTTGTTACAGCTATATCCTCAATTGTAATTGCGTCACTAATTTTGTTTTTATCCTAACCTATTTACTTTCTGGGCGCACATATAGACGTAACTACGGTACTCAAGGAACGCGGAACATTTGCTATAGTGAAATCTGGGAAACTTTAAAAAACGTTTTTCTTAACCTCCAAGTGGTTTCAACGAGATATCTTGTCCATCAAGATCTGACCAATTTTGCTAATGACGAGGTATATAGTTATCAAGATATTACCGACTTTTTTACTAGGACGTCAAGATCTGGTCAGTTTTCTAATGACGAGAAACGGCGAGATCTTGATGGACGAGATATCTTGACCATCAAGATCTAGGCAATTTTGCTAATGACGATATACCTCGTCGAGACAACCACGTGGAGGGTTAAAGCCTTGAGATTCATATTTACCAATGCTAACTCCTCTGCTCCATTCTCAACCCCCTTATTAGAGGGCTTATCTAAATTCCACCACTGTATGTTGTGGGTTAGACCATTGTTGCAGTAATGCCATAAGTTGAATGTGCGTCACTAGAATTATTTTTTGTACTAGCCTATTGGTTTGCTGGACGCATATATAGACGGGACTGCAGTACTCAAGGAACGTGGAACCATTCTATACTGAAATCTGGGAAATTATAAGAACCGCTTTTTTTTTAAGGCTCTGGAATTCATATTTATCAAAATCTACTCCTCTTTACCTCCACCCAATAAGAGGGCTTATCTAAATTCTACCATTGACTACATTGTGAATTGCCATTGCTGTAGCTATGTCTTCTATTGAATGTGCGTCATTGGAATACGCAGATCACACGTAGGGGCTACAGTTGTCAAGGGACGTGGAACCGTAGCATAGTGAAATATGGAAAACTAAAAATTGCTAATGCCTGGGATTCGTATTATTCAGGTTCTAATCATCCGCGCCCCCTTAGAAGATTTATCGAAATCTAATGTTCGATTGCGTTTTGGGTTAGCCTATTGTTGCACGATTCCTATTTGATTATTGATGAGAGATATCTTTCATACGGAATTCGTCTCCGTATCGAACCACCTAAAACTTCAGAAAACCAATACCAAAATTCACTTTGGTGGTGGACTGAGTTGTTAAAACTCCCCGAATCCATTACGCACGTGTCCCACTCACCGTGGCAGGAGCAAAATCGATTGGGTGAGGGGCACCTTCTGCTTCTCTACCCCTGGAACCTTTTGGCATCGGCAAAGATCGGTTAATCTTCGGGGCCCCTCCGAGGATCTGTCATCCATTTGTCAAGCCCTCCCCCGTCCGCGATTTAAAACGGTCCTCCGATGATGGAGATGAAGAGGATGATGAATCGATGCGGCATCTTTGACGAATTCATCATTATCTCCCGGCTCTCTAATTGGGAGAGGAGTCTTCCACGTCCGGTTAACGGAAACTAGATGGATTGCGTCTAATCGTTTATTGGGGAAATATTTTTTAATCGGAAAGCGATGCTGGGAACTTTTCATCCGGAGGAGGATGCTAAGATTTGTGGCTTCAATTCTTAATTTTACGATTCATGGACTCGCGCTTTGTCTCTTATGAAGTTGTGATCTGGATTTGGTTTGAGAATTGGCAGTTTGGGCGGTTGGCTTATCCCTCCGCTTGTATCGTCGCAATTCCCTTCTGTTTGAACTCAAAATTTTCGAAAATATCGATTTTGAAAATTGCTTTCGATGGTCTGTATATGCTTGTTCGATTGATACTTGCTATCTCCTATCAGAAGTTTCAAAAATCTGATAAATAGTTAATGAACTTAATTAAATATTCTTGAATTTTGAACTTCGTATTCGATTTTCTCAAAATGAACATTTTGTACCTTCGAGAAACCTGGTGAGTAAAACTTTCTCAACATGTGTTCTACAAGCATCGTAGGTTATATTGAAGTGACTATTCTGTTATAGATGGAGAAATGTTCTGCAGTGTTATGCTAAACCCTCACAAAGGTCGATTGATGTAAGAAAAAGTCCAAACCTCCATCTTTATTCTGATGGTATACGTAGAATTTAGGTAGATTAACATGATCAAGAAACAACTTAAATTCAAATTTCAAGGATTTACTGAATTTTCTGGATTTGACGTTCTGCTTGTATATTGGTGTTCAGATATATAAATAGGTTAATCCGTATTATTCTAAATTAATGTGTTTACTTGTCGCGACATGTCAATTTACTTGCCGGCTCAAAACTGAGTCTTCTGGGTAATCATATTTTCAATCTGCCATAGTTTGACTCATTTTGTTCATAACTCAAATTGTATATGTACTTCGGCTGCATTTTAATTTCAATTAAATTCATTGAATGCTTATAAACACTTGGAAGTGTGAGAGTTGGGATCATAAGTGTAGAGACCCATGTAACTGTTTCGAATTTCCCTCTTCTATTGAATGTAATTAAATTTATTTTTCTATTTAATTGTAGAATGTATAAGTGTCACGATTAAATTAAATTAATAAGTGTCACATTAAGAAATTAACTGGAAGAGTGCACACAAAGTAAGACAGCAAAACATAAAAAATTTCCAAAACCACTATGTAGTTATTGCCAAAGCTTTTTCTCTGAGGAAACCTTTTCTTAGCAGTATATATACAAGAGGAAATGCGCTAATGCTAGTCCACTAGTTTATATTTATTTAATGAAAATGACAAATATACAATAGTAGATAATAATCACTAGCATAATAATAAAATAGTTTTAATCTTTTTTTTATTTATCTTGAACGGTAGAGTGGCATATTATCATCACTAAGCCAAAGCCATGAATCTGCAAAATTGTTTCGAGAAAACCATTCGAAGGGGTACAGGAAAAATTGTGTTACGATGTAAGTTTAGCTATTAATTTAGTTGTTTAGACTACGGTTCAGAAACTCGTTTTCTTTGCCACAGTATAAAATATCGAATGTAGAAAATGCATATTTGTTGAAACACTCAAAAATGAAATTTTATTTTTTTTGACGTGGTTTCGACGAGTCACCGAATTGGACATTTTACTATAAACAGCTGAAAACCACTGTATATTCTTTCAAGGACTGATAGGTGATATAAAATTAACTACGTGACAAATCACACACGACGTGACATTTTGTTAAATAGATCAATTACGTAATATCTCAACTACCTGGGTGTATTTCTCTCTTCTGTGTCAATAAAAACTTTCATTGTATGTATTTGTTCATTTATTTTACGGAAAAGTGCTTTTCAGTTTGGCCATATCTGGTCCTTACGCCATAAGAAAACCAAACATAGCTTTAAAATTTACAAATATTTTTCAGTCCTTAATTTGGAATGCATTTTTCCTTCTGGAAAACAGTTTTCTGTCCCATTAGTTCCCATTTGCAACCTGTCCTTGAACCAGTCTAAGTTTCTTCCTCTTGTACTGTTCGTTTTGTTTGCCTAATTCCTCTTAAATTGATAAAGTTTAACATGAACGTGTACCCCATTAGGTATTGACTTTCGAAATCTTCTCGTAACAGAATTTCCCTCTTATGCGAGTTAAATCACATTGTAAGTAGGCTTGTGTTTTTGTCCATTAAGCCCTTTATTTTCCTATTAGCCTGATTTCTCAAGGTTCAACTTTCTCTACGTAGAATTCCTTTGAATAGTTGACATCGCCCTTTCCCCGTCCATTTACTATGTAGCACTTATTCCCTTCCTAATGTAATGCTTTATTATGTCCGTTGCAACAACATAATGGTTAGTCAAGAAGCATTTAATGATCGTGCTTAGAAGTTCATAAATATTCCAGCGATGGCATATTAGGAATGAGCAATGGGTATGTTAAAAGAGATAGTTGAAAAGATAAAAGTATGTAGGCCGTATGCTCGACAGTCGTGCCTTCTAATAATTATAGTTCTCGTACTTCAATGTTAGATCGCAATTTATTCTATTTGCATAATTTAGCGTATTATAGTAAGTCAATTTAAACTCTGTTATCTTTCAAGTTATAAAGTACAACAAAAAATGTGCGAAACTTTCAAGGTTGATTTTGATGGTCGAGAAGGATATTTGTATTAAACAAGTTTATAAGATCAGATCTGTTTCATGAGATTCTTTTTGTATCTTCTGGGTACTGGAGAGGCATTAGAATTCAAAAACGATCCACATACAAAATCACGTTCCCCGTTAATACAGAATAATTGAGGATTTGCTATTCTGTTTCGTTATGCACATAAAAGATTTTATGGGGAATATTGTTTCGAAATTTTTTAATTTTTTATATTACAAAATAATTCACTCTACTGGCATATAAGAGTTTATTTCAATTAATTAATAAATCTGATAGCGGAATCAATTTCACGAGAATAGATTTTGAAGCTACCAAATCCTTTCTCAACATTATTACATTGCAACATAAAAACTTGTATCCAAATCTAAAAGGTTCGATTCCTCTCTGGGTTTGTTTCTGTCTTTCCTTGTGTCTATTTACTCAACGTTGTTTGGTGCAGCTTGGCCAAATATAAAACCCAATCAACCAATCATCAAATCTCCAAAGCTTAATTTCATTTTAAGATCAAAAGGAAAGCATCGATTTTTCTACCTGAAAAATGGAATTGTGTCCACCACGGAATGCTCACTTCTCAACTTTTCTTTTAAAAAAATACATTTCTTATATCCATCCCTGTATTTTTCAAGAAGAACAAGTTATCCGGTTAGCGTATTTTCCTTTCCTCTCCTTGGGCCCTCTGTTTGGTCGCGAAGAGAAAACAAAACCCCTACAAAATGGCTGCAGCCAGCCCCCTAATGTATTAGCAGGAGCATCCCCAAAAGGCATTTGCTCAAGATCATCGATTCCTGGGTTTTGGGCGTATGCAGTCGATATTCCCGACCACCTCCCTCATCTACTGCGGTGTATGTCTTGTCTCCTTTTGATGTTTCCTTTCTGCTATGGCGGGGGACAGACAACCTCAGTGGCTTTGCTGCAATTGAATGGGAAAGGCGGTATTTCATCTGCCCACCAAATTGTTCCTCCTCCCTTTTTTTGTTTCTCCACCACCACGGCTTCTTTTTTTCCCTTTCTTTTTAAAGCTCCTGCGAGTACATGGTGTTTGCCGTGGTTCTCTTTTCCTTTCGAATATTGAGTTACATGTGCTCCTCGCCTCCTCCAGGGCGTCTTTGATGAGCTGAATTGTCTGTTAATATTGGAAGTTGTGTTTCTCTCTCTTTCTCTGTCGTTTCTGTCTGGTGAAGGATTTGGGGGAGAGATGAAAGCACACGTCGCCCCCTCTTCTCTGAATGTAGGACCACAGCAATTATGCACCCCAGAGGGGATGTACCAAGTGGATGGATGTAACACTTTTTGGGAGGTAAAAAATGTATGCTATTTGCCCAATTGTTATTCAACGCGAATTTATTTTTTCAAAAAAGTCTCTTTCCATTAGAGGGTGCAGTTGGCATCATTTCAAAGTTGTAACACTGTCTGAAAGCTCTTTCTGCTTATGTCCTCGGTCATTTGCGCGTCTCAGTGCAAATATCGAAGTGGGAGTTCGCTGTGTCTTTGTGTTATTGAAATGTATTAAGTGGATTGAATTTTTAAAAAGTAGAGCACAGATTATATTTTATTTCAAAACACGTTTCTTAGGTGATTTGGTTCTGTACCGATCATGGACCATTTGTTATTCCTTCATACATTATGAATATTGAGTTAAATTGTATGTATTCCATGCCTTCTCCAGAGCCACTTTGATAACCTGAATTGTCTGTTAAAATTGGAAGTTGTGTTTTTCTCCCTGTCGTTTTTAAGTGTAGAGCGTTTTTAAAAAATAGAATTTAAATCCTATTTTTATTTCCCTGCGAATTGTAGGCAGTGCAGGTTCGATTCCTGTAGCTTACCCTGACATATTTCTCGTTTCTGTGTCAGTAAAGTCTGTGTGCATGTTCATTTATTTAAAGTTGTCTGTCTTGTGTTTGGCACAGCTTGGCCAAATATGGCCCTTGCATCATAAAACACAGCTAACCTATTTTTATTTCATAACAAGGTAGTTGTAAGTGGTTAAATGGCGGACCAATATTCACGATTATATATATTCTTTTTATACATTACATTCTTTGTTGCCGGTTATCGAAATTAATTTAATAGTATTAATAGGACATTTAAAAATAGAAATCAAATCACGTATCCTTTTTATTTCAAAGCAAAATAGTTTCTGAGTATGATAAATGCTGTACAAACCCTCACAATTATCTGGTTTCCATATTTGATTTTAACCTCGCTTATCACGGCTTTCTGGCACCTTTAGAGAAAAGGCCCACCGTTTCTAATTGTGGTAAAACACTCAAAACACTTTAATCCCTTAAGTGTTTACGTTTAATGGGTTGGAATCGCGCGTCATTTATTTAGATTTATACACATTTGCGTGACAGTGCAATTTTTCTGAAACCCAAAGTTTTACCATTTTTCAACGCGCTTTGGCCCTGGGAAACAAATGAATCTGTCAGACTTCTCTGTAGCTAGCCTGTCTCTCTGGGAGTGAGCCTGAAATGTAGGCCAAATGAACCTCGCCTACCTGTTGTATGTGACGCTGGACAAAACTGGAGTTGGGGTTGGTATCAATAATTGGTTCGATGGTTATTGACGGCCGACCGCAATCCATCAAGGGCGGCCTGCTTGTCAACGCCTGCGATCTCAAGGTCCCTGCTCTTTTTGGGGAAAGGGTTAAATTTGCAATTATGTTGGTGACATGCCTTGACACGTCAGTCTTCAAGCGCGTTATGCGGGAAATAAGGCGAGTCCGTTAGGTTAGAGCAGAGATTTTCGACCGGTGTGCCTCGGCACACTGGTGTTCCGAGGCATGGTAAAGCGGTTTAAATTGTGTAAGATTTATTTCATTTCAACGGTTTTGAACTTTTGACAGTGTGTTTACAAATAATTCCAAGCAATAAATAGTTTTCAATATCTTTTTATTACAAATAAAAAATTTGTTTCGAAAAGATTTTTAAAGAATCTCTTAGGAGCAAAAAGGGTGGGTAACTATTTATATTTTTTTGTGAATCAATCAAATTTATACATATTTTTTGTATATTTTGGTGTGCCGCAAAATTTTAGTATTTAGTTTATCTCATCCATGAATCCATCCAGGTGAATCACTAATGGTGGTTCACCGTCATTTGTTCGTGTGTTCTTGTTGGATGGGAATGGCGAGCGAAGCGAACTAATGAAGATATCATAGCAATCTTGGAGGGTTTGTGAGCGGGAACGAGCCGAGTGGGTTGGAGCCTCCTAGTTATAACTGTTGCCAGAACTGACACCAGAAATATTTTTCCATCTGCTGCGTTATCTTTATTGGTACGGTTGGCGCGACCACTGCTCTATAGTAATCAAGATAAAATTATGCTAACCAGAATTTAACATTGATTTTTCACTTTCATTAATGTATGTGGCAATACTTCAATTATCAACAGAAACATTTTAATTTTCGAGTTTATGCTATTTAAATCTATCTTCAATCTTTCAAGATCTCTCAAAAATTGGAAAATTGTCCATTATTGACTTATGCACTTAAAACCCCGGCTAACATTTTGTTTTCTCCGTTTTTATAATGGAGTGATATAAGTAAGGTAGACATCAGTATAGGTACGTCTGAAAGGATGGTTGGTTTTTATGGCGCAAGGGCCAGATCTGGCCAAATATTTTTTCGGTTAAGTAAATGGGCATATATGCACAAGGAAAGTTTTACTGATACAGAATAGAGAGAAATACACCCAGGGTGGTAATAGGAATCGAACCTGAGTCGCATACAGCTCGCAGGATATTAGAAAATATTTTGTTTGGTAAAAACATTTAATTTCACCCTTTAAAATTGCTACGTGTTTAATTTGATTGATTTTTATAGTACTAGCGCCACATTTCTCCAAACTATGCTAAACACAAGACAGACAGCAATAAGTAATGGACGTACACACAAGGGAGGTTTTACTGGCATAAAGGAGAGAAGTACACAAGATAAGAAACTGGAATTCTAAATGTGCCTCCAGCAACTCGCATGTTTTAACCTATGTTTTATATTTTGTAACCTGTTTTTGTATTTAGCCTGTTTTATAGCTGGTAAAAAGCACCTCTAGCTGTGCATTTTTATCCAGTTATAAAATACGATTTTTATGTAAAGATACATACGTACAATTAGAAAACGTTAGGGAGTTTAACCTTTTCTTCACCTCGTGTTAAAGATCACTACGCTTTACCTTCAAAAGTTACGAAACGGAAGGCCAGCAGCGGCTTTAAACGCGCAAATTAACGCGCAATCCAGCCACCGGAATAACCTTTCACAAGCAGCATTGTACTGTAAATCATTCGAAATGAATGGGGACGCGTCAGAATTCATTGCGGTCATTACCGCAAGTTAAATTCGACGCGCTGCCGTAATAAGCGTTTTGTCGGGAGGAAGACGGATGGCGAATTAATGCATTCATCGAAAACTTTTGACCGATTTTAAGTGGCGTCCGTCTTGTGGACAGGTCATGGCGAAATGGCCGAAATTGATTTCTGTTTTAGAGGCCCTGCCTGCCTCGCATGATTTATGACTGATATCGCGGGATTGTTTCTGGGGTGGAAAACGCCCAAAGGCTCACGGGAGGAATTTTGTGTTTTAAAAGGGATTTATTTTTTTCATTCTCTCCGAAAACATCAATTGATGTGTTACACAATTATAAATGAAGTTGTTGAGTAAGAGCAGAATCTAGAGAAGTGGTCTGCAGCATGTAGAAGGTTGCTTATTGTCTGTTAAGAGCGATTTTTCATGTTAGGTTGTATCCTACCCGTTAAACAAATGTTATTCGACAGGACCCGGCACCACGCTGAAGCAGCATGCGATAAAATGTACCACATGCGTATCCGTGCCTGTACAGAAAACATGTCGGTGCGATTTCAGCCAATTTAGTGTCGCAGGACTGATGTTGGACCAATGTGTGGTCTACGGAGCGCGAGTACAAAAAGTTAAGACATCTTCAAATCTCGGGATATGTCGGCCACCCACCCAAGTACTGACGAGGCCGCTTAATGGGTTTGCCCACTGCGCTTCCAGCCTTCTAGTTGTAGGCGCACAGGTTCCATTCCTCCCTGGGTGTATTTCTAAATTCTGTCCCAGTAAAACTTACCTTGTGTATGTTTGCCCATTACTCGACGTTGGAGGTTTGTTTGGCACAGCATGACCAAATATGGCTCTTGCCGCCACAAAACACAACCTAATCAACCAGCACAAGTACTGACCTTAAAAGAGTATTGGATAGCTTGGTGGACTAATGGCGTGAGAGAAAATCCGAATTTGTAAATATCTTCCTTTTTCCAAGATGATTTATATATTCACTCTCGATGGACCTTAAATTAATTAAATTGTGTTCTTACACTGTTGAAAGTCAGCTAATAATGCCTTTCAATAGGTTCCGGAAACAAAAAATACCTCGATGTATAATCTTCCACAGCCCTAATGTCTAAAAAACTGTCCTACACAAGCGGTTTTGTTTAAATTTCAAATAATGAAGTTCTAACTATTGTATTTGAACCTGCAGTTTATAAAATAATTCAATGTAATATGATGATTTCCACCTATAGTATCGTTCTGATTTTAGCTTTTTCTTTTCTAGGTAAGTGAAAGAAAGTCGATTGAAATGTTTTGATCCTTCTGCAAATGTAGGTTTGTTTTCTCGTTGGTCATACAATTGTTCTTCATATTCAATTTATTCCTTTCGCTCAACTTGTTTCTTGATTTAATCGCTTATGCATTACGTTAGTAAACTAAGCACCAAGTGATTATCTCGCATCTTTTCCCTCTAATAACCTTTCTGGTATTTTTTTCATTTATTTTTTGAATAACGCATTTGAGGTTAAATGAATACCACTCATATTTTTTCGATATCTTATGTTTTAGCACAATTGCCTATATATATATATATATATATATATATATACTCGTAAGGGACATTGGAAGATGAACACAATGCACTCAAACTACAAAATGCTTTGTAAAATAATCGTGCATTAGCTTTATGTACATTTTATACCCACTTAGTTTAATGTTTTTAATTAATACCTTTTACCATTAACTGTTCCTATTGTGTGGTCCCCATCTTATTAAAAATCATCCTTTTCAGTAACGTGCTTCCATGTAAGTTCACAAGTTCAGCGTTCCATAAAAAAAATGAAAATCGATTCAACCTGAAGTAAAAGCGACAATTTTTTTAGCGCAAATCTGAGTGAGACGTTAGTTTCTGTTCTAAAGTCCTTGATTTTCACTGTAAGAACCCAACTAGGAAATGCGAATATCCGATAATTTAAACTTTTAATGGTTTTTATTATGATTGGTTAATGGTGTTTGTCATGCGCAATGGGTACCTTCAGAACTGACCCATCGTACTTCTCCCACGCCTCCGATCGAAGCTAGCATCCAGTCGAAATAATATGCGCAGTTGTGGTCCTTATGCAGTCTTTCATTCTCTCCTCATTTCTTTATTAAAGACAACTTCAAGATCTAAGGCAACGTATTTATCATCCAGTTGCCTAGAGAGCTCATTTTTTAACTTAAGAGCTAGAAATGATTTGTGTTTTGTCTTTAACCCTCCCCTGGTGGTTTTCTCGACCAGGTATTTCATCATAAGCGAAACTGACCAGATTTTTATGGACGCGATATCTCGTCATTAACAGAATACTGCCAGATCTTGATCTTGTCATGAAAAGATCGACAATATCTTGACGAGATATCTCCTCATTAGCGAAATTGGTCAGATTTTGATGGAAGAGATATCTCGTCAAAACCACTTGGTTAAGAAAAAGAAATCAGGTGCGAATGGGTTGTCTAAAGCTAAATATCAGATTTTGTTTGCTTTCGATTCAATCTCGGCATCATCAATTAATGTTACGCTACACGCTGTTGGTAGTTTTGAACTTTTCGCACAAATTGCATCGGAAAATAGACAAGACTTCCATGCCTTCCACACTACTACCCAATCTATCTGATCTTTCACTTTTAACCATTGACGTCACAAGTTTTACTCACAAGTTCAGTTTTGAGTCCGAGCTACGAAGCAGTTTCTTGTCCAGAACTGTTCGTTCCCTGGCCGTTTTCAACTTATGTGCGCACTAAATAACATCGTAAAAGGTTTCAGTCCTGTAGAATATTCATCGAAACCTCTTCCATCGACAGCTGCGTCCATGCAACCTGTTCCTAGAACAGGTTTAATCCCTGTTATCCCTTTCCCTCTGCTATTATTAATCACCTTTTTTAATTAAATAACGAGATAGAAATCGATACTTTTTGTATCATCAATAGTATAAACTTCCGAGCTACAGGCAATTAGCTGGGAAGCGAAAAACACCATCACTAATTTCCTCCAAGAGCGCGCAAGTTGTCTAGAAGATGACACTGCCAAACTCGGTTGATAAATTCTTGGGCACCCTCCGCTAGAAACTCTTTGACTCCCGCGTGGTTGCCAAGTTTGTTTTTGTTGCGTGAGAAAGTGATTAGTTTTTACCTGCCGCCGAGTAAAAAATGTACTAGGGTCTGCAGCTGTCCGATCATCGAAAGTGACCCATATCTATGTCATGGTGTTGTGCCTATTTTTCATCATTTGTCTCGCCTGCTCCCCCCGTGACATTGTTTTAGCGGAGTAACCGCCCTCCCTTTTAATTACACACTGTGCCACTTTAATGTATCGATCGTGTGAGCAATGTTGATCGCTTTCGGTTCCCCCTTGCTGCCCAACCTTATTATTGTTAGCTTTTTATTATCATTATTTCTAAATCAATTGATTGTTTTGCCAATAAATTGACCGAGTCTGCATTTTTCGTTTATGTGTTTAGAGATTGTCGCTTTATCGGGTTTGATATTTTTTGTTGTTGAAATGTAAAATGAAATTTATTAGAATTTCTCCGTTTAATTTCGTGTACTTGTTTTGACTTATTAAGCGTTATAATAAAAATTCTAATACAAACTTGATTCTTTGTAATAGTGTGAATGCAATAGGTAAAAACCGTTTTGTGTACGATACGTAATTAAAATTACTTTATTTTCTTGTATTGGAATATAGGAATGCAGTAGTTAAATTTTAATTCTGCATCAATGTTTCTCTCCCATTTGTCTATTTTGACTCAGTTCCTTGTCCTAAGAGTAATACACAAATAAATTGTAGAAGGTCCCCCTTCAAGTATTTTAACTTTGCAAGGTATCCTCAACTTAACAAAAACAATCTTGGAAAAGTTAGAGCATTGAATTCTAGTTTTGATTCAAATAACAAGCTAATTCATTACGTCATAACACAATGTAGGTTTTATTGTAATTTTTTTAGCATGAATGTGGTCAATCCAAAACAGGATCCTTAATATTGCCCTACACACAGATTCCACCAATACAGGATCCCAAATATTATCCTGCATGTAGATTCATTCCACCAAAACAAGATCATATACTGTCCTACATGAAGAGTATTCCTTTAAAACAAGATCCCAAAAATTGCCCTGCACGAAAAGGGTTTCACCAAAACACAATGACAAATATTGTTTTGTTTGAATAGTAACACCAAACATGATACCAAATATTTTTAGTCCACATGTTAAAAACTTTCCATCATTATATTCGAATTTCTGAGTTCATTCACGTGTTATATTTTTATTTATAAAAAGAAATGCTGGTTTATACTGTTATTTCTTTTTTTGGTCTTGCCTACATTCCACTTCGTAACACGAGTTTTATTTCTTACCGCCCCTTCGTGGGATTAAGATTGTTTCGACGATATCTGTCGCTGAACTCAAATGGTTAAATTGTTGAGATTTTCTTGAACCCCATGAACAGTGTTCTTTGTGCACTCAGAAAGAGGAAACATTAGCTTTAAGGAGAAAAAAATAGCAAAAATTTTTCAGTTGCATTCGAATGGTGACACTCGCCATCTCATGTTGGAAACTGGATCTCGCAAACCAAGCTCTCTTGTTAGCCGAGAGTTCCAATTTGACATACAGCAGTTTTTTTTTTCGTATTTCTTTAATGACTATCAAAGCTAAGTGTTGGGTTGGGGTGTTACAAATTATGAGAGAGAAAAATGCTTGTCCTGAGTTATACATGTTATGCTCGTATACGAAATGTAAGGTTATACAGGAAAAAATTTTGTTTCGCCATTGTTCTGCTTTTTCTCAGTTTTCTACCGCCCCTGGTGTTTTTATAAATTTACTTAATTATTGTTCTCTTCAGAAAAATATCCAATGACACAGAATAAAAAATATGATCAAAAAAATGCATGGAAAAGACGTACACAAATAAGTTAGATAACAGATGACACACTTCATTGAAGTAGATACTTATTAAATTGAAATTATTAAAAATATATCAACCTCAGAGAGAATTACAGTTTAAAAATCTATTTGTAGCAAAATTATTGAATACATTTTTAAAGGTGCAACAAAAAATAATTGTCAGTTTCTGGTAACATATCTGGGGACGTTAAAATTTATACAAGAAACTAAAAAGGACGAATCAATTTTGTTATGTAAAGGTTGTAAAAAAATTCTTTGAAGCAATGTTTCTACGCAGCTTCAAAGAAATAAAACCGAAATGATTTCACAATACACAAGAATATACACCTGAAAATTTAGTTTAGCTCTGAGCGCCAAGAGATTTCCGAATAGTGTATTGGTTTTACCCCACAACACACAATGACTCACATCTATTGGTTGAAAGGAAACATTCATTCTATCGGTCAACAAGGTCAAAACTGGTTAGAAGTCATGCAGGGAGAACTGCAGATTGCAAAAAGGATATATGCATGTGAACCCTCAGATTAAGATTGTTATAGCGCTATCTATATGAGCTCAGATTATTACAATTGTTGATATATTCTGCAGATTTCTATTCACAAAATGTGCACTCAAAACCGGGAAAGAAAAACCACAAGTTTTTCAGTTCCATTCAAATGGTGACACTCGACATCTCATGTTGGAAACTCGATCTCTTGCAAGCCCGATTTGATATGCAGCGGATTCGTATGTCTTCTTTAATGACTATCAAAGTTAGGAGTATCGGGTTGGGGTGTCACAAATCATGGAGAAAAATGATAGTCCTAAGTTCATCCACCCTCTGGCTTTTGGCCAATTTCATTTGGAAATGGGCTTTGACGGAGATGGCCCAAAATAGGAAGGAACAAGCGTTACGTCGGAATTCTTGCTTGATTAATGACGGTAACTCATCTTTATCCCTTTTTTATGATAGTCAAAAAACGGAGAAAAACTTTTTATTTGATTTTGGTCAGAGCACAGTTTTCCCACAGAGTCATACTTCATTCTTAAATTGGACGGTCATGGACTGTTTGGTCAATCTGTCTTCTGGGGAAAAGTTTCGATTTGGCCGCGCTGCCAATGGAAATATTACGACATGGTTTTTCTGTCCAAATGGATGCTAAGCTTTATTACTCGGCTCTGTTCAGGGTAGGGAATAGAAATTATTATCTTGTTCTTTCTGGATTTGTATTAATCATGCTCACACATTTGCATGGAACTCATTTCAAAAATGGAAATTGTTGTCAGTTCATATCAACATCAAAGATTTGTTTACGACTTTCTGAAGTTGTTTAGGAAGCAATTTTTTTCTGACTAGTTGACTGGTTTAACTAATAATCTAAACAAAGAAAGTTTCAGTAGAAGAAAGTTTGAAGATCAAATTGCTATTTTTCCCAATGCCTGACATAGACGTACAATCCTTCATGCATTCGTTAGCGAGAGAGTAGCAGTCTCGGTGTTAACTCGTTAACCGTGGGAGGTGCTGCCACCATGAACTGGTGGGGGGACATACATTCCTGGATTGTGTTATTAGACGTCCTAAAATGTTCGGGATTTGTGTGCCTTGTGCGGATTCCTCCAGGAATAATAAATTGTCCGGATTTCTTAGAGGTCAATTTAATCCAAATGCATTGTTTTAATCGCTTTGATTTCAAAAAGGTTAGTCGTTAACGGCAGTTGGCAGAATTGTATGCATCGAGTCATTTTTTATTCAAGATTGTTGTTGACTGACCGTTTCAATGCAAACTTTAAAAAACCATCAATTGAGTTCTATTTGTCTGTACTTGCCCAAAAATATTAGGAATTATAATTGAGTATTAGGGGACTGGGAATTTTTTGGTCCGGCAACCCTGTTCTTGGTGGACTTTAGAGGAGCTGGTCCGCATTTACATATCGTCTTGAGGAAACAAGAAAACTTCAAGCAAAATGCCCCAACTTCAGCACACACGAAATACGATCTCGTAACCGAGCGCTCCAGTCTACTAGTTTCTTAACAGCGACGCGGTGGCCCAGATGATAGAGTCGCGGATTAGCAACCGGAGGGTTGCGAGTTACAAACTCGATCCAACCAAAGGACGTCATAACGGGGGCTGGAGTACATTAAATCTGTCGTGGCCTGTAATGTCCTTACGTTGGCATGGTGTAGAGAATGAGGTATCAGCTCAGGTGTTGACCTCGTCATCTGACAGTGATTCAAAATTACGGTCCTCAGATCTTTCCCTTTGGAATTAACCCGACAGTCAAAAATAGCCCGCTGTGTTGCTCCAGTGTGACGTTAATTAAAATACCTACCTACCTAAACCTGACAATACTTTGAAGCAGCATGTGTTGCTCCAGTGCGACGTAAATTCAACAACCTACCTTAACAGCAACACCTTTAGCCTCTCCGCCACTGGTGGGGCTTAGTTCTTATTTTTTTTTGGTATAAAATTCTCTTCTACAGTTGAATCTTGGAACGAGTTCGAAAATTTTCTTTCAAGTCTCGAATTCTGTAGTTTTATTAAAAAAAAACTACCATGTATTTATAATCGGAAGCGATCTGCTGAAAGATGCAATTATCTTCATTCACAATTAACAATAATAAGTAGAAAATAGCTCTGGATAATGGTAAAAATTGTATCTCCTTCACTGTTTGTCCTCATTGGACAAGAATTACTAGTATTAATGTTCTTTGTGGAAGAAAGTCTTTATTAGCCAAAACTAACCTACATTTAGACCGCTCATCGCTCAGCTTAGCAATCAGTAAGTTTTAAAAATGCCTGTCAGACCTGCAGCTTATCTCAATTTAATGTCTTGTCCCTACCCTACATGTTCAGTATTTCCGTCCTTCTAAAAAGATTCGTGTTGTTTAAATAAAGATTGATAAACTCGAATATCCACTCTATCTTCCCGACTAATCTCACGCTCGCTGAAGCGCAAGGAAAGAATGGGATTTCATCAAAGCCCTTAAAACTTAATACTTGGTAGTTTTGTGAGATTTATGTGATGGATGGTGCAAGCGGGCTTGAATTTGGGTCTCGACTCAATTCTCGTATTTCTTGTTGACATAAGGGTTACGTGGTTAATGGGGTAAATGAGAGCTACGGTGCTTGTAGATTCATGATCCACTTTCCTTTTTTTTATAAAATTAAGGCTGTTCACAGGCATTTCGCATGATGGAAAACATCGAGCGTTCCTGCTACTTTTCAAAATGATATTTTTTGAACTGGAAAAGAACCTGTTTTGTCATTTGTTCAGATGTTTTTTTTAATGTGAGTGAAATTAAATTAGATTTAGAAGAAAGGCGATTATAACGTATTTTATTTTGGGCACACAATAATGTGCATGGATATCTTCCGTTTTGATCCATTATAGAATTGCCTTTTTATATAGTTTTGCTTTCCATGTCGTAGAGCTGAATTTTGTTTTGTATTGTTCCTTCAACTTTAACGGTATGCACTGCTCATAAAGTTTAATGGTTGGAAAAGAAATAAATGCAATAAAGAAAGGTTTCTTTTCGGAAGTCATGCGTAAAAAAAATTTTTTTTTTTGCATTTGATCGTAAGAACGTTTTTCGCCATCGAAGTGCATTTTTAAAATGTGATTCGAAAGCAAATTCTGTGTTATTAAAATCCTTTAATGATAGGATTTCCCTCGAAAACATGAACAATTTACGTTTGTTCCTTTGTTAGAAAAAAATGTTTTTGAATTGCGTTTGAAAACCTGAAAAGGTTTTCTCTCTTCAGCCTTCTCTTTTACATTTGCGATCTCGTACTCTTGTTTTATTCAATTTCTTCCCAGCTTTAAATGTAAGGAATTTCTCGGTTTGAAGTGAGTTAATAAGTTTTGAAAACATAAACTCAATCTGCAAGGATATGAAAAAAACATCTTCCATTCAAAATGCTTTTTCACTCGTGTTAGTGATGGTCGAAAAAAATTATATTCTTCAAAATGTAGAGTGGAACTTGTTCTTGGGTTAAAATTCATTCCTTCCCCTGTGTTCGAAATCGTTTTGTGGGTGGTTTGGAGGGGGAGCACCTGCCGACCAGTGCAGCACGCAAGACATTCCAATTCCTTTTGCTTGCAATTATATGGAGTGGAAATGGATGGTTTCGTGGAAAACTTTTCTTGCCACGGAATCGGAACAGGAATTTCCGGGCAAAGCCGGGGAGGGTGCGACTCATTTTTTACATTTCGACTTTTGGAATCGCTTTATTGTTGTAGATTTGTCAAGCAGGGATGGGCGTGCTGCGAAGAACGCTATTATTCGCCTGTGCGTGTCTGCACTCACTCTCCCTCAACCCCTCATGGGTGCGAGTGAAGCATTTCCTCTGATTTTTCACCGCTGTGCCCACATGGCGGATATTTAAGTGTTTAAAGCTTATTGTGCTTGTTAAAGAGAAAATTATTCCGAGTGCTGTGCTCTTTGAATTCGTCTCGCCACTTCTGTGATGCTGTCGACGGCTTTCCTCCTGTTGCTGACGTGACTTTAAACACGCAGTGATATTGGTTGAATAAGACAAAAGCTTTCGAACCATAAGGCGACCTGGATCCTTGATATCGAGCTGCATCAGACATGCCCAGGATCACAATAGATTCTGATATCCCCTGGTGGATGCGTGGCATGGTGAAGCATTTGCTGATTTTTAGTGTTGTGCCCATTCGGCGAATATTTAAGTGTTTAAAGCTCTTGTGTTAAAGACGAAATAATTCCGAGTGTTGTGCTTTTGTAATTCGTCTCGCCACTCGTGTGTTACCAGTTTTGAACTTGTTGCTGAATTGACTTTAAACGCTCAGCGAGTTAGTTATTAGTTATATAAGACTAAGTTTACGAACCATAAACGACCTTTATCCCTGATATCGAGCTACATCAGACATGTCCAAAATCAAGAGTTAGATTATCAAGTAGTCACATTAATTATCATTGGGGGTATTTATAGAGGAATATCAAGTTTGGTTTTAAAGATGATGATTGATGGATGCTGGGATGTCCCGATGAGAAATAATTTTGCATCGTAGAGTTCTAGATATAGGCACGATATCCGTAGCGTCCTTATGTCATCACTAATCAAGATTATAACTTAGAGAGAGAACAAGTCCAAATGACTTTTCAAGTCACTCGACGACCAACTCCTATTCATCCAGGAGCTGTCCCAGAGACAACGATATAATCTGAAATATGAGGAGTTGCAGAACGTGGACAAGCTGGAAAGTTCTTAACTCATTTCACTAAAGTCATATACCTTGTGTGCCCGCTTCTGCCAGCAGTCAGGTGCAGTCTTGAACTTCTAAAAGGCAATGATAATGCAGAGCCCTTTTCGGTATACCTAGAATGTGGAAAGGAACAAGACCACGTCTTGTGGTTTTGCAAAATCCTCATGGTATAATCTAGATGGATACTTAATTTAATGCTAAATATATAACACCTCAAGAAAAGTGAACTCTAAGTGTCTTACAGTGGAGCCGAAATCTTTTTATAGCTTTATCATATCTGCTGCATATTTTCTCTTACCATTTTTTCTGGTTTGTTTGAGTTTATTTTAGAATTCAATGTTATTTTTAATTAAATTTTCATTTTGAATTGTGACGCTTTTTTTCTGCAGAAGGGGCGATATAATTTATGAAGAGTGCTATTTTTAGTTTACATATTAAAGGCAAAGCTACATGTGAAGCAGTTGTAGTTTGGCGTTCGAAATATTGTTGTTTCCTAATAATAGGGACTTTAAAAGTGCTGGCTGTATCTTGCTAGCGAGATATCTCGTCGAAACCACTTGCAGGGTAAAGAAGCTATTCTCATAGCTGCTTTAGAATGATGCTGTATGGGTACTCACATTGTTGCGGTTAGCGGCATAAGTATAGTTGTGTAGATAGTAGTAGATTCAAGCTTGACACTTTGGTAGGTAGGAGTATAAGTTATCGATTGAATACACTTAGGTAATTAGATGAACACTGTAATATTTATGCTTAGGATTGAGAATTATCTTTTAGAAGTTTTCCGTGCTTAAAAATAAATTAAACGAAAATGCACAAACGAATTGGTCACGAAATACGGAAACAAAATTATCTTAAATTCATGTGAGGTCTCACTTCGGTTTGCATTTTTAAGAGAATAATAAATTGGCTACATTTCTGTAACCTCATTCCCGTGAGCAAAGGCCAATGCTCTTCATCATTTTTAGATCAGCATTCGAATCGCTTCCCTCGCTGGGGTGGCAGGTGTTCTTCGTTTATTCGAGTAATAATTCAGTGCTTCGAAACGCATATGCGGGGAATTCCGTATTTGTGCCCTTTCGATCGATGTTGAGGTCTCGTTAAATTCATTTCCAGATAGTGTTTCTGCTATTTCCCAAAGGAAGATCTCCCCCTCTTCTCCGGTGTCTTGTAGTGACTTATCTATTCAGTGAATTGCGAGTCAACTGCGAATTTTTGCATCTGCTTCCATTTCTTTATTCTCTTCGAACAAATGAGGAATTTTCCGATTCTAAGAGGGCCGCGGTGGCCCGGTTGGAAGAGCAACGGACTAGCAACCGAAGGGTTGCGAGTTCAAATCCAGCCAAACACCGCCGTGTACAAAGGGGGCTGGTGCACGTTAAATCTGTCGTGGCCTCAAATGTCCTCACGTTGGCGTGGTGTGGAAGTTTGGAGAGTGGGGTGCCAGCTCAGGTGTCGCCTCGTCATCTGACCGTGGTTCAAAATTACGTGGTGTTGTCCTCGGATCTTTCCCTTTGGGATTGATCCCGGACCGTCACCAATAGCCCATTGTGTTGCTCCAGTGTGACGTTAATTGAAATTCCCCCCCCCCCCCGATTCTAAGAATGTGATATCTAAACGGATATGCTGTTGCATTGATTAAATCTATTTCAATCCAATCTAAGACCTTTTCAATGCTGATTACAAAATAATTAGATTAAAGCTGCATTTCTCAGATTAAATAGGTTTAAAAAGTTACCTCGAAGATAGCGTGAGAAAGTTAATTGCAGCTCGTTCGTATGAAGATAAATACACAGTTGAAACCTTAGTCAAATTGGTAGTCAAAAATTTAAAAACTTCGAAGAATAACTAATAAAGATTAGGTGACAGGTGAAAATGGCCAGTAGCTATTTGGGTGGGAGCCAAACATCCACCACCATCAGGACAGAAGACATCACTGCCCTGCTGATGGTAGATATTTGCTCCACCGAAATACCTATTGACCATTTTCACCTGCTTTTAAACTTTATTAGTCATACTTTGAAGTTTTTAAATTTTTGACTTGCCTTGAAAAATTTCCCACTGTTGCAGACAAAGTCGAAATGTTGTGCGACTCACCCTACTTCTTGAGCTAGGGTTTTTGATGTTGCAGTTCAGTCCGTAATAGGCCTGCGCATAAGATGTCAGTCATTTCGTTCGTTGATGTGACGAGGTTGCTGCAATCGTGCAAATTTTAAAGCTATTAGATACTTCCTTCATGGTATTACTTTTTCGATGGCCAGCATTGTATAACGCTCTAGGTATGAGCCGTTGTTAACTATCTGGCTGAAGGGTATAATAGTTCCAAGAAAGGTGTATATTTTCGTACTTGTGATTCATTGATGAATCAAACCTGTACTTGTTTTTGGTGAAGTTTTTCCGGCTTGAGATTTCAAAATTCAAAACTAATTAGAATATTAAATTATGCCAGAAACGATGGGAATTGAATTGGATATTAATAGAATAATGGAGATGG
This sequence comes from Meta bourneti, assembly GCA_933210815.1. NCBI lineage: Eukaryota > Metazoa > Arthropoda > Arachnida > Araneae > Tetragnathidae > Meta > Meta bourneti. The sequence goes on along the minus strand of OW119927.1, from coordinate 34,567,386 downwards.
GGCTAATTTCATAATAGTACTACTCCACTTTGAGGTATAAGGTTTTTAAAGTCCACTAGAAAAAAAAATTCACGAGTGGTGTGTATTTGAAAAATAATGCAACGTATTTATTTGGCAGATTTATGTTTTATCTTGTTTGCGTTCATGAAAATGAAGGGATCCCAAAAAAATTGTTAGCAGCAATTTCAAAATAAACAGAAGGTTTTCCACTATTAAAATCATGCTTAATTATTGCCGGGTGTGGAATTTGTTGTCTTTCACAAGTTAACTGACATTTCCCTATATCTGGATTCCTGAATTAAATTTGATTGAAAGGATGCTAGAACAGATTTTTTAAATTTCCTCTTATTCATCTGGCATGAAAACAAGCATGCATAAACCACCTGCTTAAACATTTGTCTTTTATCAATCATCAGTTAATGCTTCGGATCTATGAACTTATTCGACGGGATCGGTATGCTTATAACCATCCATGCCTATACGTATTTGAATGACCGGTCTTGCGGTAATCGGCACCAGTGTCTTAAGACTGACTGGCGTTGTGTGTGGTATTGGTATTTATGAGAAAAACATATTTGCATTGAATGCCAAATTCATTAGATATGCGGCATCTATCATTTGCGAATCGAATTAAAACTCGCTTCATCTCTGCTACGAATGCCGCGTTCCTCTCAAAATAAATGTTCTCGGCAAAGTTCATGAGTTTGTTTCTGACAAGTTTTCGCTCCCCTCGTCTTTTCGAATCCTTTTGATTGGAATTCAAGATAGCCTTTTCTTCTCTCTCGATCACCTTATTTCCTTCCTCCTGGGTGTGTGGTGGTTTGTCTCCTGATCACAACCGAGAAGTTTTCCTTTTTCATTGTACCAGAAACCCCCTTTCCACACGCACAATGCGACGCTTGCTCCCAGTCAATGCAGACGAATAAAGCTCTCTAACGGTGCATAATAATTATCATCCCTTTTCGTCGGTTATCATTGCCATCGCACGATGTTCCTTCTCCATTGTGCGAGGCTTGAGTAAATAAATGGCTTCCCCCTACTTTTCTTGGAATATCGCTTGTAGTGGGCTGACGGATCTGGCAACGTCATTATTTCTCCATTTCTCTAATGGTGGAAGTGGTGTTGGATCAACATCAATGAACGCCGGGCACTATCCGTTATTGACTAATTGTCCAAATCTATGCCTCGCGCTCATTTCGAGTTTATTAATAGATTGTCGGTAAGGGATTTTTTCTATCTGTCCCCACACCTCATTATATTACTTCTCTACCTGAATGCTCTTATTATCACTCTATTGATATAAATTTTACTGTGAGATTTAACAGGTATAAAAGCAGTTTGGTCTAATCAGCGAGAAATCGTATAGTATCTGTAATTGGTTCAAGTATTTCTAAAACCGCCCGCTAACGTGATTGATGGTTTCGTTCCGTCGCTTTTTGGATTCAAATCCAGTAAAAATGGGAGTTTTGTATAGAATCTGAATCCTTTACGGGAGTTTTTATCGTTTTCTTGTTTTTCATGATATGCCGAGTTTAGGTGATCTCTGTTATAATTTCGAGCATTTAATGTGTCATTTCCTGTTGAAAATTTTCTGTTGTATGCATGCAACACCTGTGAATATTCTCAAGGAATTTTATTTTATGTGATAGTTTAGAAGACGTTGTAAGATTCGCCCTCCTGCTTCCCTCCTTCAAATATACCTCTACCCCATTGTCCCTGGCTGTACCCTTTTCAGACGTCAAGAGGTCCATGAAGAATTTTATTCATAGTTTATGGCAAGAGTCCTGAAACCTGCAAATCGACAACAAACTTCATCTAATTAAACCTCTCATTAACCAGTGGCCAGTTGCTCCAGTGCGAAGGATTGATGTCAAATTGACTCGCATCCGCATTGAACATACCAGATTTACTCATCGTCATTTATTACTTGGAGAAAGTGCTCCTTCGTGCCATACTTGCTTTACTCCTTTTACCGCTCATCACGTTTTAATAGTTTGCCCTGATTTTAATCATCATCGTCATAGATATTTTAATAGCTCTGTTTTAACTATGCAGGATTTGATAGGGGAAAACCCACAGCCGAATCTTTTCCTTTTTTTAAATACAATTGTTTTTTTAAATGCTATTTAATATTTTTATTTATTCATGAATTTTACATTTTATTCTGACAAATTTCTTGCGCTCGTTTCTCTAAACACTACTTTTTAATATTTTTATATATAATACAATGATTTTATCTTGCGCTTGGCGCAGCTTGTCCTTTTTGGACCTTGTGCCATAAAACCCAACAATCAATCAATCCCTCCAAATGTGTTCAAATGAAAACAACGTGGCCATTTTCTTTGTAAATCAATTTATTAAGAAAGCAGGTGACAGAAACTAATTGCAAGTTATGATTTATTTATAGGATAGTTGTGTTAACAAGTTTTAAAAGGGTTGAATAATTTAAGCTTAAGAATAATCAAGACAAACCTATTGTCCCCAAGTACAGCTTCCTGCACTCAAAGCCTCCCTTTCTGGTCACTTTGGGTTCTCCCGTCTTCAAAAAGTCCCCCTTCGGCTCTTAGACAACCCTTCGCTCAACATTTGTCTACTGGTGATCTTTAATCCCGGCTACACATCGGAGCAGCATCCAACAAAACACAGGATGTACGCATGCGTGTTTCAGCCAATTTAGTGTCGCAGGACCAATGTGTGGCTTGCCTAAAAGTTCCTTGAAATCAAACCTTAGAGACGTATTATCTTATGTGATTACGAGAAAAGGCTTATGTCGATCAATCAACTTAAAGGTAAATATCCTTCGGATCCACGTGAAAAATTGTTTTCTAATCAGGGAAATATTTTGCCGCATTTATAGTGTAGCAAAATGCTAGCCGAGTCGGAGAACACCGAAAGTTTTACCCTAGTATCACTTCTATGTGGTTTATCCTTTACTATTGTCTAAATATCTAGTTAAAAGTGATGTCGAGTATTCATTCTAAGAATATCAAAATTTGGAATTTACTTTTTCATTTGCTAGATTATGCCCTTTTTTATAAACCGAGTGTGTTGAATAATTCCACAAGCCTTCGCCATACGCGAAACCATCGAATTAAAAGAATTAAATTGGTTTTGAACGAAGATGAGTAAAAATTGATTGGAATATCTTTTATTTTTTGCAAATTAAAATAGAAAAGTATGTGAAATCTAAACAAACTTTTTCAAAATGACGCATTTTGAATTATAGGAATGAATCACAATTTTAGAAAGTTTAATTTGAAATTTTATTCGGTTAATGATCAACAAGTGGCCTGAACCTTTTAAAACTCAATTATTCCGGGTGAAGAACCAAAGTATAAATTTCACTACAATATCATTGATAGTCTAAATATTATTTAATTTGTTGTTTATTTGATTTATTCGCTATCTCTTTTATTTCCAACTATAAGAAAGATTCAAGCAATCAATAATAAATAGCCCATCGTGTTGCTTCATTGCAACGTAAACTCAATAATCTACCTACCTATCTTCACACAACCAAAATCAAAGGATCCCGAATCATTTTAAATAAAACACATATTATTTTCAGTTTTTCTCTTCTACAAATTACAATCTGGTGCAAAATAAATTTTTCGTTTCACTGTCTTCCATTGTTCATGTAATATTGTTGTCTGTCTTAAGGCCTCCCACTGCTCTTACCAATGCGAAAATGAAACGCAAAACAATAACATTACTGCATTCCTCTGACTAGTCTGATTATGTGTATTGGGTTAAAACCACCACTTATTTATCGTGGTTAGTAAAAAGTAAAACAATCGTACTGTGTTTGCGGATTGTACTGTTTTTGTAGCTGTCGACGCTTTCGATTATTGAAAAACACTTAAAATATGATTTGAGCATGAATAAAAAATTGCTTAGCATAGTTTCATGAATTTTATTTTTCCTACTTGCAAGCAGCGTTGTAGCGAAGACAATCAGTTTGGAATTCAAACATCCCGGGCACTTAATGAAACGTTAAGTTCGTAATACTTTAAATGACAGGTATTAGTGAAACACAAATAGAGGAAAAAAAAGTTTCTGTTGCGTTCTTTGTAGTGCGCACACCATTTTCAATATTTTATTTATTTGGTTCATTGCTATAGTAAGGCTCTTTCTTACACGTTTCATACGATGTGCTTTAATATCACCTATAAAAATTATAAATAAACAAAAATGCGCTTATATATCAGCTTAGGCTTTTTTTAATTATTTACCTGAGCTCCCAACTAACCCTTTTAAAAACACTTAGTCTTGTGATCATCAGTTGAGATAAGAGAAAATTTGTTAATAACTGCACACTTTATGTCGTAAATTATATGAATTAAACTGATTGTATTGCTGAAAAAACGATAGAAATCGCTATATAATTTTATCTTCTGCCATTTGGTGTTCTTTCTCCCAGATCCTTTTTGTGATACACACTTGCTGGATAACGTCCTAGTGTAGTACGCAAAATAAAATCACTGATCTTATTCATGATTTCTCTTTAATCAGGATTATTTAACTCATTAAAATTAAATTAAAATATTTTTAGCATTAGTTTATTTAATTTTAAACAATTGGTTTGTTATTAGTTTTTACCACCCAGTAAACAGACATCAATGTCCATTAAATGTGTCTCAATTCCAATTGCATCTTTTTAAGTTTAGACAAACAAATCAAATGAATAGAAATGAGTTTAATTTTTAACCTAAGCTGATTTACTTGCCTTTGTTAAGGCATTTCTTGTTTTATTCTTCGCGGGCCATGGCAGCTCGGTTGTAAGAGTAACGGATTAGCAACCGGAGGGTTACGAGTTCGAAACTAGGGCAACCAAAGACAGTCATGTAAAGGGGGCTGATGTACGTTAAATCTGCCGTGGCCTAAAATGTCCTCACTTTGGCATGGCGTGAAAGTTGGCAGTGGTGTGCCAGTTCAAGTGTTGACTTCATCTGACCGTGGTTCAAAATTACGAGGTGTTTGTTGTCCTCGGATCTTTTTTCCCTTGGGGATCGATCCCGGATATAGCCAATAGCCCTTTGTACTGCTCCAGTGCGACGTTAATTAATTACCTAACTACCTTTATTTTTCGCGAAATAGCATTTTGTTTTCAGGATTTTGGTCATTTTAAGGAAAACTCTTTATTTCATTATTTTTCACATTTAGGTGTTAGAAAAGGACAGTTGTGAAGAAATCTTCTGAAACTTCTGTGGGAATAATTTTTCCCTTGGTGAAATTTCAGAAAGTCTGAACAAAGTGACAGTTTATCTAAAGTTTGCACCTACGGTGTGTGTGAATTGGAAAAGAGCTTTTTAATGTGTAAAACTTGCTGACCGTAGACAATATTCTGTTATGAAGATCGTCATATGGTTTTCGTTCTACTTAGTAATTCTGGACTGATGACTTATCAATTTGCCTTGACAAACTAAAAATATACAATTAAATGTTTTGTTAGTAAACTTTGAACTTGACACAAGGCAGTTTGGTTTGGCTGGTTTCAGCTTGACAGTTGGCGAAGTTAAAGAATTTCATTCACCTCTTTAAAAGAAAAACATGCATTTTTAAGGCATTTTTTCTAGTTTTATGGGTTATAAATGCATTTTTATAGAACATTTCCTAGCAGGGGTTTTCAGTTATCAAATTCCAAGTGCTACTTATATATATCCGAACCATGTTGAATTCATTTCCACAGCTGTTGCAAATTCTTGCTCAAGTAAAATCTTTCATGTCTGCTCCGGCACTCAGTACCAGGTGTTAGATGCTTGGTGAGACTAGGTTTGGTTGGTTTTGGGGTTTTATGGCGCAAGGGCCATATTTGGCGATGCTGCACCAAACACAATATATTAAGTAATTCAAGATGTACAATATCAAGTACACACATACTCACAGTGAAAGCTTTACTGACACAGAAGAGAGAAATACACCCGGGAGGAATGCACCTGGCATTAATCGAACCTGCGCCGCCTGCAACTCGAAGATTGCTAGCGCAGTGGGTATACCCACTGAGCGCCCCTGAGACTAGGTTTGGAAGATCGGCCCCCGGGAAATGTAACCATCTAATGAGAGCTGGAGAAAAAGTGGAAATAATGAAAGAAAATATATCATTTAATAAATAATGAGGCCAGTTCTAAGTTTCCCATCACTACTGTGTGTTCCTTTCTCAGGTCCGGGGCTTCTTGCGCATCTTGACAGCTTAATTCAATAACTATCAGCATTGCTCCTACCAAGTATAATATGTAGAACTCTTGCTTGTGTAGGGTATGGTTTAATAGATTGGATTAATTCTTTTAACATTGTATTGTTTGTTTTCTAAGTGGAAAATCATTTAAATTACTGTCTAAAAATAAATTATCCTGTCTAAAATCAAATGATTTGTAAGATAGTTTTTTTTATTGAAAGGCCTAGAAGGGGCACCGGCGTCCCGAGAATTTCCCTGTGATCCCTGTCCTTCCCTGGTTAGATGACGGACTCGGTACTAGTTTGTGATAAAGAGCCCATCATGTATTACTATATGTTATGTGCTCCAAGTACTAATTGCTGAACTAACACTTGTAATTTTTTCCATTCTAATGCGCACTTATTACAGTTTTATTATTACAGGATTCTCACAGGCCTTAAAAAGAAAATTTTTAATTTTAGTTTTAAGGGCACTATAAAAGCCTTAATATTTGCTGGAAGTGCTTAAAATTAAAAAAAAAGCCACTAGTTTTACCAAGAACATTGCATATTTTATTTCACCTGTGTTCAAAAATCAAGATGAATGATTCTTGTCCAAAGTCAAGGGTCACCAAACATCGAGAGCTTTTGTAAAAAATTGATTATATAAAAATTGGGTCTGTGAGACCCAACCCAGCCCTTGTGAAAGTTTCTCACTAGTTAATCTATTGAGATCAATGTGAAAGGTAGCCTGAAAGAATGTAAATAGCCTTGAAAGAGCCCTAAAAGATTATTTTTCTTCAGTTTGAAGAGTAAGAACCCTGTATTATAAATAAAAAGAAAACTAACTTTTTTAGCTTAAAAAATGGGCTATAGATTACAGTACAAAATTTAACAAGTTTCCCGGTACTTGAGACCCCACGACCCATGGGGGCTGTGGGTCAAGTTAACTATTTAAAACGAACATCACATATGTCTTAACTAATGGATTTCAAACTGGTATGGATCGCCAACCAAATTTGGGGTTCAGTAAGTGTTCATTTATTTGTGAATATTAATTTTGATTCTTTATGTCTTGTCAAAGGAGGGTTTTTAAGCCATTTTCGAAATTACTATCGCTCATTAAGTGGTTGCTTAAAATTGTGGCGTCTGTCAAAAGTGAATACTGACATGCATATCCATAACTTTCGCCGATGTATTTGATGAAAACAGAAATTACTTCTCAATCATTCTTTTATCCTCTGACGGATCAGTGGTTCCACCAATGTCCGACCCACATTCTCCCCAAATCTATTATCTCCACTTAGGAAACTAGTTTCTTGTCGTTACGTCTAATAACAGTATCTTCCCGTGGCCATTGTTCCCTACTAATGGAAGAACCAACAGCGGAAGAATGTAATAAATTCTCTTCGGTACCGTACCCAGGTGACCGCCAGTTTCCAAAAGCGTACTCATGTGATAACGTTTGGATTGTTAATCTGTCTTTTCTCTGGATGCTTTTTCCTTGTTGCTATATTTAGGGGCTGTATCGAAACTCGGGCGGTCTAATGGTCCGTCATTGCTTGTGATATCGGTGAAAAATTGGGACCTTTTTTCGCTTTTCCTTAAGATGAGCTTTCGGGTATTAATCATGTGCTCTCTCTTGAATGAAATATGGCCTGACTCTATTATCTCTGTCTTATCTAGTTTCCGCTTTGCGTAGTCTGAATGTTTTTTGTTGTGTTGACCAGCCCGAGACGTGTTTTTCCAAAATGAAATAGGTTTCTTATTGTGTTTGGGGATAAGGAAGTATTAAATTTTGTCACGGGTCAGGTTTTAGATGCGGTAGAAATGAAATGTCGACCGTTTAATGAGCTATTATGTATGAAATTTTTTTTTATTTGGACTGCTTGAGAAATTTTCAAAAATTACGTTTCTGCTTAAAATTTTCAGATCAATTTATTAATCTAACATAGATTTTTACCTTAAAACCTAAATCAACATCCCATCTAGAGTTCTACTGAAAATTGGGTCGTTAAAAATTCCGACGTCCTAAGTCTCAATATATCCGATTCTCCTCGTAAGGTAGTTCCACATAGTTAATTTCTTCCAATTCATTGCTTTAATTTAACGTCAGTGCAACTCTATCCAAGAGACAAAAGTGAGCTCCAAATTGTGACGCAAAAAGGGTTGCCAAAAGCATCCAGAAGAGCAGACTAAATTTACCCATCCAGTTAATTTCTTTTTAAAATAAATTTATTTTTAGTTTGAACGCAAATGTGTAATTCGTGTGCATTGAATACCACCATGTTAGTGATTTAATTAGTATGCCGTAAAATTTGTATGAATATTTTCAGTAATTTTTGCGAGCATCGATTCTATAGAAATAAGGAACTCGACTGCGTAAAGACAGCACAATTCGGTTCAGATTTCGACCATCTTGTGCTAAAATTTAAAATCATTCCTGAATTCATTCTATTGCCGTTTCTGTAAGGAATTTCTTTTGTTCGGAGAACTTTCATTTAAAAATATTTCAAACAATTAGACGCTCTTTGCATTTCGGAAAAGCCTATTTATATTTTTACCCACCCACCCACTGCCAATAAGATATTTTTCCAGGCTCAGTTTTTACGAGAACACTTTCCCGGCTCGTACTGTTATTTGCTGCTACGCCGTGAAGGAATCGGTTAATTTTATACACCGATAGTTTTACTCCCAAATAAAATTTATTCCCCTCCCCGCGCACAGGGTGGGCGGGGAAAAAAGCAAAGCATAGGTACACCAGGGCAAAAAAATGTTTTATGCGTAGTAACAATTTATAACGCAGCGAAGCTCGAAAGCCAGGGAGCGAGGAAATAGATGCCGAAGCGGAAAGTATAAAATAGTCCATTGGGCAGATATTTCTTCCTCCTGGCCGTTTCGCTTTCAGAAAAGCGATCCGTTTATGTTTGGAATGGATCATTAATTTCCAATGAAAAACCCAGGACTACCCCCCCCCCCCCATGCATTCCACTTATTCCACCAATAAGTCGCCCTCATCCTACCCCCACACCAGATCGATAGATGTTGCCGATTATTGGCTACCCTCGCGCCGTGGTCCCTGGAGTGAACCCAAATATATACGAAACACTCCCCCAGTCTCCTTTGGCTGACTGCTCCCTCACTTGACTGTTTTAATTGCATATTCTTTCGATCCTGCCTCGACCCCTTCTCTTTGCCCCCCCCCCCAATCTTCGCTCGTCCATTTGTATTACGTGTGCGCGAGTGATTTGGGGGCCGAAAGATTGCAAACTGAGGAAAAAGGTCCTGGCTCTTGAATAATGAATGCGTTGTTGGCGGGAGGCCCCACGAGAGCCGGAACGAGAGTTCGGCCCTGATATTGTTCATTTGGGGACTTGGAGAGTTTGTGCCATCTTCTGCAGGTTCTGTACACTCAATTTGTTTGATTTGGTCGCTGGGGAATGCGTTTTTTGTTGGTGGTGGAAATATCGAGCAGAAGAGTCGTTATTCTTTCATTTCGTTTATCTGTATTGGCTTTTAACCTCGCCACCTCTTCCCCCGTTGGATGTGCCCTTCGATGAAAAGCTCCTAAATTGACTTGAGTGAAGGAAATGTTTTCCCATTTCTCTCAATGAAGATCCCCCTCTGGAGCCAATTGCGAGGACAGGAGTATTTTTCTATATTTCCTCCTGCGCGCGTAAAAACATGTCTTTTCGACTACCAGATTTGTTACTTTTACCTTGTGATATCTCTTGTGGATTTCAGTTGCAGACTCGAGAACGTAATACAACTGATTTAGAAAGTCGGTATAAATATTTACTTTGTACAAAAGCTATTACGACTTTCAAAGTAATCCGAAAGAAGAAAACGACTGAAGAAACTCATGAACATGTGGGGAAGTCGCCTTGGTTCAGTGGGTTTGCCTGCGCTAGCAACCTGAGAGTTGTAGGCGGTGTAGGTTCGATTCCTCCCTGGGTATATTTCGGTCTTGTATCATTGACCTTGTCATCTACCATGGTTCTAAAGTGCGAGGTGTTATCCTCAAATTATTTCTTTCGGGATTGAACCCCGACCGTCGCCAATAGCTCGTGTGTTGGTCCAATGTAACGTAAATTCAAATACCTAGCCCACCTCTTCTGTGTCAGTAAAACTTTCATTGTGTGTGTGTCCATTTACTTGACGATGTCTCTTGTGTTTGGCGCAGCTTCGACAAATGGCTCTTTCTCGATAAAACCCTACCAACCATAAATATGTGAGATGCATGGGGCTAGGGGTCTGAGGGAGAGAGAACTGAAATTATAATACTTAACTTCAAGGATTGGGAAGCCACTTGATAAAGCGTGGCTTGGATCGTCGTGGTTCTCCCCTCTCAGGCTCCCTGCATGGGTACTAATTTGGTAATACTAAATAAAAGAAAAACAATTATAGAAACTACTGTCGCATACTATTTGGGTTCTCAATGGACAATATATGAGTGGTCAGTATATGAGTATACACAGTGGTCAGTATATGAGTATACACAGTGGTCATAGTGTTTGTCTGTTACCCAGTAGGTCCGGTGTTTGAATCCCAGTGTGTAAGAGCATGGATGTTGGCGATAGTCTGTCTCTGTTAGAGGCAATGATGGATAATACACTGCTCCCTCACAAATAGCCGCCAGTTCAGCCCGTATAGTGCCGTAGGCCGAAGAAGTCAGTAGTGGGGCATTAAAAAACATTCCAATAATAAATACCTGGTTCTATTTAGTTTGATTCACGAGCTGTTATGGACGCAAGATCACGAACTTTTTAAACTATAAACTATGCTTTAGAAGAAACAGACAAATGAAAACATGCATCAATGAAGATCTCACGGGAAAGTAGGCTCACCTTCATTTTATAAAACAATAAATGAATGTTGTCACCGGTGGCACATTTATAGATAGAGAGGATGACAGCATATTCCAGTAGATAGTATAATATTGTGTTATCCTTACCTCTGGAACTTAAAGGGGCTCGATAACTCATCCATTTATTCCAATAAAGCATTTTTGGGTTAACCCATTTCGTCTGCTATTGATTGATCTGTCCTCTTATTTTACTATCTCCTGCCCTTCTGCTTTTTGCTTCCCTCGTTATGGTGTTGATTATTTTGTCATTTGTATGGCGCAGCTTAGACAATATCTGACCCTTACGCCATTAAAATTCAACCAACTCATGTTTCCTGTAAGTTCGTTCAAATAATTGATTTAAATACTTTAAACAGACGAGATTTCATGTGTTCATTCATACCAAATCAAACCCACTTAAATAGAAAAGTCACGACGCTATTAAATCTCTAGAAGCCATCCTGTCCTACCTGAAAAACACACTTTCCATTAATTGTTCGGATGCGGTAACGACATTCCGTCTCGATTACCGATAATAGCAATTCAAATTGCATTAATTGCGAACCATTACGCCCTACAACACGCACAAATACCATTCCGATTACTCAAAGAGACGAACCTCTCTGACCACACCTAGCTTTGACCACTCGATTCCGAGCTCCGATATCGGATCGCTAACCACCGCCAACGACGGATCAAGAGACGCGTAATAGAAACGTTGCCTTAACATCCATCCAATTGAGCGAAATGGCCCTCGAAACAAAGCAAGAGCCGCGGTTAGTATGTGGACATGGTCTCCCCCCCTTTTAGAAGGGCCGAGCAATAATAACAATAATAAAAGAGATCGAAGATCTTATATGAAGTCCTCCAGGATTTTTTGCCCTTCATGGGCCGCTAATGATATGCCACAGGAACCAATGATTAATGATCGGACATCGACGAGATGGGAACCACTGCATAGTCACGAATCAGAACTACAGATTTTTACTCTATCTCCTCTCTCTTTTTTATTTTAGTGTACTTTTTTTCTTTTTAATCGGCGGCTCGTCTCACGCAAAATAAAAGGATTGGAGGACTCACGATCCTCACGGGCTCTTTTTAAGTGGGCGGGGGTGCCCCGTGCTTTTTCTATTCCAGACGGTAGAGTTCTCTCAATTCCGAAACCTCTCCAGGAGAGAGAGATCCCCCTCTCTCTTTTCTTTTCTCTTCTATGCTCGCACGATCGGGTTTAATTCTCATTTAATGTTATGAGATTGGGGTTCGTGATGAAGGACCTAGGGGGTGCAGCGAAAACGTTTCGAATCTCCTCGATCAAAAGCCGAAGGCGATCCCCCAATTAAATTAATTATTATTTTTTCATTTTTTTCGGGGAGATGGGGCTGATTGAAAAAGTTAGGGAAATTGGGCTTTCTGGTTTTAAAACTGAAGAGAAAGGAATTCGGGGCTGTGAGAAACTGTTAGAACTGCAGAGAGAAGCACGGATAACTGTTCAACTATTTTTCCCAAGTCCGATTACAATGGAAGTAAGTGAATATGAATTATCTTATCCGGTATCGCTAAACCTGCACTATGATATTTGGTTTCTTTAAGCCAGAATTGCACACTTGCTGAACAGTAGACTAATTAGTGCAGCGTAGAACAGTGGTTGATAACAAATTATAAAACGGACCTATGCTTATCAGTGCCTACAACATGCACCTAAAAATAGGTATTAGTAAACAGTAGTTTCGATTCTGTTAGGTTTCCTAAGTTATTTCTTATAGTGGTTGCAAATGTCTGTCTGTTTCCTCGAATATAATTTTTTTTAAGTTCAAAATGCTTAATGTATCCTTAACCCTCCCAGTGACTACGAAGAGGTATCTCATCATTAACAAAACTGACCATATCTTTTCATTAGAAGAAAACTGACGTGATATCTCGTCATTAGCAAAATTGGTCAGATCTTGATGGATCAGATATCTCGTTGAAACCACTTCGAGGGTTAAATATCTTGGCTAAGTGAAATGGACATTATTCCAATTTCAGACTTGAAAACTTCTTTTACATTTAAAGCGGCCCCGAATTGGTTGGTAGTTTATACTTAATTGTAGATTTGAATTTTCTATGGGAAATAACATTCGTTAAAAATATGTCCGACTCTATGGTCTTAGTTTAAAAACCAAAAAGTAAAGACAGAATCGTCGATTTTTGCTAAGAATTGAACGCATTCTTTGGAATATTGGAGCAGCTTTTCCGAGCAGGACTGTGCCATAAAAACCAATCAACAAAACTCAGAATTTATCTTATCTTGAGTTTCTCATTTTTAAAACGATGATAATTTTAATTTCGTAAAAGTCACGCGCCATCACCAACAGGGCTCTCACATAGGGGTATTATCCAGTAGTACTGTACCGGACCCAAGTCTAAGCGGGCCTAGGAATTTATGCATTGTAATATGCAATCTGGTTTTTTAGGTTTTAATCAATTGTGTTTGTAACAATAAAAGTGTACAATTTTGGTACATAGGAGAAGAATATGTGTAGTCCAGCTTCCGTGAGAATGCAGTTGGGTCATGTGGAACGAGTATTATTTGAATTAGTGGAATGATGAAAACGTAAACAAATCCAGTTCCAGTTCGACTAAATTCAACCTACCAGTAAGTAACGAACGCAATTACCTCAAAATGTGGACAAGTAACGTCATTTCCGAATAGGAAACACATTCTATCACAAAAGCACAAGCGTCATCTGCACTAAGCTTTACAGCAAAAGTCTCTTACTTAAACATTACATTTATTTCACGAGGTGCTTGCTTTGAAGTGTTGTAGGTGTGGGGTACCTGTACAACAGAGGGAAACGGATTTCTAGATGTATAGTAGAACTTTGGTTATACGAGATAATGGGGACCGAGGCCACCTCGGATTACACAGACGTAGTAACACAAAACAGCTTGTACGAAATACAGAAAAAGTAATGTACTGCAGGTTAGTGTTACTGCTACTGAAAGATTCGTAAGGGGTAAGGATTTCTAGGATATAAAATAGTGACAGGCAGCATTCTGCCCGCCAGACCAGTCAAGGACAAAAGGCTCATCACTCGTGCTCAAGACTTTATTTAAAGCTATTAAAAAACCTCGATATCAAATTCAGCTCGGATAACACGGGCCCTCGGTTAATCGGAGCTTGAAAAACCAAGGTTCTTCTGTATTGGATCCGGTGTATTTTCAGTCCGCGCAGCACGAAAACATCAAATTAACCCATCGCGCAGTAAATGAAACATTCCTAAACACATTATAAATAAGTCAAGCCCCGCGCTGCACGCAATTTACGGCAAAGGCCTGCGATGGTAGGTGTAGTGCGGCGGAAGTGCCACGCGCCCTGCACACGGGAAAAAATGCTTTGTCCAATAAATTCAGCCGGTAGCTTTTGAAGTGGGGCAGCACTGACATTGTCATCGGTGAGCGTCCCTTTCGCTGGCGGATGTCGGGACGCTTTGACAGCGACTAGATGAGCCCTGCCACACACGACGTATTTTATAATTGGGGGATGGGAGGGGTCCCCCAAAATAAACTCTCTTCCAGAAGCAAAACTATGAGACAAGGGGTTGGCATGAGAACACTCTGTCAAGCAGCTACATCTCTTCATCCTCTTTTTTTTCATTCCATTCAGTCGCATACCGGCGGTAAAAAGAGTTCGGAAGGGAAGATTAAGGATGTGATATGAAGGATGCAGGCCGATGTGCCCCCCTAAAAAAGACTCTTCATTGTGTGAGCCATTTAAATTTTTGCTTGCAAAGTTAACTGGATGTCTGCTTTTTGGAGGGCTTTAGTTCTGTCGCTTGAAATCATTCAAGTACCTGTCCAGGATTTCTTCAGAGTTCTGATCTGTGCTATGCAAAAGGTGTTATCAGATAATGTCTATCTACGTCTACTGATATAAGACAGCTGTTGTCTTGAATTCCGCCTCGTATAAGGAGGTTATGAAGTACTCTTCAAGGTTTGAGGAAACAACCCAGGTCCCGCACTTAAGGCCACAGTACCAGATTTCATGCTGCCCCCTCACGAAAGACCAATATGCATCCCAAGTACTCATTCATATACTTGCTCAAATGTATTATTTTTCTCTATTCCTTTGCACGCTTATTGCACAGCTTTGTAATTATAAATACAATGAAGATTTAACTTTTTAAGCTTTGAAAAGTTTTTGCAATCACTCTTATTTCCCAAGCATCCTCTTGCCCTCATGCTTGGGCAAACATGGTTCTTGCGTAATAAATGTAAAACCATAAAACTCAACCAACCTCTTGGTCTCATCCATGGTATCGGCGAGTCCCCTACCTATGTTGGAGCATAGAAGAGATATCCCTTATTCCACTATGCATTGAAGCCTTGACTGAAACAACATGCAAAAGATGCATCACGGTTAATAGGCAACTTTTAGTTATTTTACTGTTGACTGTTTTGTCTAATCAGGATGCCCACACTCAATTCTTACAATAAGCTATATAAACCGCGTAACTTAGAACTTTCCAATTGTGTCTTCCTTTCTTTAAACGGTTGTGATTCACTTTGGCGATGGAGTACTTTTGTTCAAACGGATATTGCGAGAGATAATTTTTTATGTCCCATTGTACCCGTGAGATTATTTGACTGTTTGATGACTGCAGCGCTTTATTCTGCACAATTAACGGATCTGTTGTAAATCTTCCAATCCGTGATAGATGGGCCGATTCATGAACGTATCAAAGAATGCGCCGCTTTTCGCGTGACAGGCGATCGGCCGGAAATAAATTTATTCGTTATCTTTCCTGAAAATAAAAAATCAATCACTGCCATATTTTTATCAAAGGAAATTATTCAGGGCCGCGCTTATAATTTTGCCGCTTGTTGGCTAACCTAAAATCCTTCACCACTTACCTGATCACAATTGAGAGATGAGGGGGTGCAGAGGAGGAGGGCAACATGGGGCGCAAGCCCCTGCTCTTTTTCTCTTTTGTCAAAAGTTCCCAAGTTCCCTTTTACAAGATCGCCTTTTATTTTGTAATATATATATATTTTGTGTATATATATATATATATATATATATATATATATATATATATATATATATATATATATATATATATATATATATATATATATATATATATATATATATATATATATTCGGGGAGTCAGAAAGCAGTGCCGTTGCTGCTCATCTCTGGCAACGGCTCTGCTTTTTAGACACAAACCATTATCGACTATGATTACCCATGAAAAGCTCAACCTGCTAGTTATAGGCGGCGCTGGCTTGATTCCTGTAATTTTTCCTGGGTGTACTTCCCTGTCAGAAAAGCTTTTTTCGTGTGTATACCCATTGATGTTGTCTTATGTTTGGTGAAGCTTGGCCAAATATGGCCCTTGTGCCATAAAGCCCAAACCATGTGGCATATATATTTGAAGAATAGTTGAATATCAATTGAATTGTGTGTTGCAGGTAGAAATCTTTTAAATGTCCAATATATATTTCGTAAACAATTACTAACAAAATTTAAATATTCATTTTGTATAAACTATAAACTACGATTTTAAACGGCGGAGCGAATAAAGAAAGAATTCGAATTATGTTTTTTAAATCAGTGCCCTTTTGATTTCATGATTATCTGCTGTATTATTTATTGTGTTTAATTTAATCTTCTGCTTTTGTCATTCATCATCACAATGAACTTTGCAATTTCAGAACATTTTAATAAAAATATATTCTAAATTATTAATATTTAAAAGTATTTATTAGTTGTGGTTGAAAATTATTCAAAATTTGGTTGAGTACTAATTTTTGATTTTGCGCGTTAGTTAAGTCGGTTCTTGCTGCCTATGTGAGCACTCACTCCCTTTTAAAAGCAGGTGAGGTTTCTTACTTTTTTCATCAGAATCTGAATACCTACATGCTTCAAAAGTTCCCTTAGCTCGATGTACTTATAACTCGTCTTCCTATTGGCCACTGGAGAGGCACTCATAGACATTTATTAATGGAGAAAACCGCACCATCATTGCCAACAATCTTTTACAATAAGCATTATTTTAACCTCTTGTTCCATTCTTAAACCTTTTTACCGTCTTTTTTTTCAATACCTCATCACAAATTTTATCAGGCTTGTTGGGTCAACCCCCGCATTCATCACTTTTTATCTTCCTTCATCATTCAGGATTTCTACCATATTTATAATTCATCAACTTTTAAATTGAATTTCATGAAGTTCTATCATCTAAAGTGGGGATACCCGTCTGTTCTCATTTTATTTTATAAGGTTTTACATTTTCTTGGGATTAAAATTTTAACCTTCATATTTAATTTTTTTTAGGTAACTCATTTGGATTTATTCATTGCATCTTTCAATGTTGGACTGGTTATTCTGCTGTTTTTAAATTTTATAAATTTTACTGTAATCTGTTTGGCGAAGCTTATCCATTTTTGAATCTTGCTCCATAAAATCCAAATCAACCTAATTCAAGAATCGAATGTGAATGTGGATTTGTTTAATTTTTAAAGTTTTGCTGTTTCACGAAACACCATCTTATCTTTGGTTTTAGATCTACTTAGGGCTAGAAAGAACAGAAAACATTTCGTTGCGCATGCGCATTTCAGTCTATTTAAGGTCGCATTGGACCCATGTGTGGCTTGCCTTAGATCCGCCTAAGAGTTGGAGGCTACTTGCACTGATAAAAAGTTCTGGTTAAGTGCGCAGACTGCTCTGGGTGTACTTTCACGGATCCTAAACGACACAAGACTTGAATTTATTCATGCGTCTGTGGAGAAGACTTCGCGGTTAATCCTGCCTCTTATCGGGTGGCCCCTTGTTAGCAGAACGGACTCTGGATCCACACCTGATGAATGGATTGCCGACGCATTATTTTGTGATGTCGTGCGGAAAGTACTCCCGATCGCGGATACCGTCACGGTCGCCGCTGCAATTTGTGTGCGAGTTTTGCTGGTGAACATGGGTGTCGAAAGACCAAGGGGGAGACCACTTCCACGTGAAACTTGGTGGATCGTTTGAGATGTTAAATAGCGATAACGAGGTTTTTCAACTGCGCGTGAAAAAGCTGTCGGAATCGAGCTCTTTAAGGAGGTGTACAAAGGTCGACCGACGTTTCTTTTTCGAGCGAGGCTGTTCGTGGCCATGGTCCGGGAGGATTGATGTTGGGGATGAGAGGGATTTTGATTAAAGGGAAGAATATTTCAATTTAGGGCTTAGCGGGAGATTTGTTGTTCGTTTATAAAAGTGTAGGGTTTCCGTAGGTAGGCTATTAAGTGATTGAGTAGATTCTTTGCTGTTATCATTAATCTACCGTCTGTCGGAGCACTCATTTCGTGAATCGTGTGCTAGTGTGGAGCGAGTT
The DNA here is from genome assembly GCA_933210815.1 of Meta bourneti. Taxonomy (NCBI): domain Eukaryota; kingdom Metazoa; phylum Arthropoda; class Arachnida; order Araneae; family Tetragnathidae; genus Meta; species Meta bourneti. The sequence continues at coordinate 34,549,028 of OW119927.1, read as the reverse complement.
ATTTTTATTCATTTGCAGAGTTAATTCCAATCCGTAAAAATAAAAATGTTTGCATTTTTTATTTTATTCCTGCACACTCCATCCCCTTTTGAGATTTATAGTGTAATTTGTCTATCAGAAATTAAAGTATAGCTTTTGTTGTCTTTTTTCTCCGGGACTTTAAATGTTTTTAATTATCCAAACGAATTGCCCTTTTAGTTCCTATTATAAAAGGAATGTTTAATAATGTCTATCTCCTTTTGAGATTTATAATGTAATTTGTCTATTAGAAATTAAAATAAAGAAATGCCTTTAGTGGTGTCCTTTTTCTCGGAGATTAAATATGATTTTAATTATCCTAACGATTTACCCTTTTAGTTCCTTTTTTAAAGGAATGTTCCTTCAGGATTGATCCCGGACCTTCGTCAACAGCCCGTTGTGTTGCCTCAGTGTGATGTTAATTAACTACCTACATATAAAAAGGAATGCGCGACCTAACGATCTAGTGGTCAGGGTGCTGGCTTCTGGATCAAAATGTGCCTAGTTTGAATTCAGATCAAGGCATGGATATTTGCGCCTAGAATGAATGTGGCCTCTATAAACAGTTTTTACCTAGAATGTGTGGATGTATGTGAAGTCTAACGTGAACTCATCCCCAGTTGTGTACCAAGGAGACGAAGTGGCTCACATATTTGCTCTTGTAGTGCAATAACTATTAAGTGATATTGGCCGAGACATTAAAAGAAAATTAATAAAAGGAATGCCACCGATCACATTTCAATTTTGGTATAATTTGGGCTTCATGATTAGAATCTATAAATATAAATTTATTTTAATTTTACAAAGCTCCCATAGGCCTTAAAAATGGCTCGATGTTTCATTTTAGTTTTTATGGGCTCTTAAAAAATATTTTTTGATTCTTGATATTTTTTACAAAAACACTACGAACTTCATTTCTCCTGCATTCAAAATAAATTATCAATGACCTTCGAGTAATTTAAAAATTTTACGAAGTTCTATCCAATACAGGTCTTTCCTTACGCCCGTTGAACACAATATCAATAACACTTATTTTGGGAAAAGTATCATTTCCGTGTGTGAAATCCAACCCTAGTACCCGTAAAAGTTTCTTCACCTATGCAATCCCAGGATAATCTACTTCGATCTATGTTAAATGAAGCCTTAAAAATGAGTAAAACAGCCTTTTGCTAAAAGATAGGAAGCCCTGTTACAATGTTCTAATTTGCCATAAACGAACATACGGGGGTATTAGACGTAGATCTATCAAGCTTGGCAATTGCGTGATGCACAATTTGCCTCCATAAACTTGTTAATGGTATACTTTTATGTTGGGCATGATTAACCAATCACATTTCTACTACAGTCTGGTAAACATGACAACCCTGATCCATATCTAATAAAGATAGACTTAATAAGTTTATGAATATTTTTTGGGGGTGAAGGATTGTGAAATATATCGATCGCATAAATTCGCTTTCTCGTGAATAATTTATTTCGCTTCACTGGAAACTACTTATCCCGAGAAATAAAGAAATCACACTGTAAAATAGAGGAAAAAAACTATCTTGTTTCCTCCAATCCTCCTTATCTCGATGAATGAGGCTTTCTATATTTTTATGGGGGCTCCATAGCGTTAAGGAGGTAAACCAGTGCTGTGAAACTTGCATTTTCCCCCTTAAGCAAGTGAAGCAAAATAATAAGGGAAAAACTACCCTGCTCTCAGATCGGAATCTTATTCCGTTGCCAAACGCTAAAAGTAAATATCGTCCATTTTTATGTACAAAAAAGCAGAGGCTCGACGGATGATGCGAGGTTGGGGGTCGGACACATGGGGGAAGGCTGAAATTTATTTCGCGACAGGAATGCACTATAAAACAGTGGGACGCTACTGGGATGACCGGAATAATTTTCTTGGTGTTGTGTGTGATGTCCTCACCCTAATCTGTGTCAGCGTTCGCTATCGCGATGGAATTCTTGATTTCGGTTGGAATGGCACAAGACATTTTTCCCTTCTGTGGAGAGGACATTTTCCCCCTTCTATGGAGAGGGGAGTGGTGGGTTTATCGGTAGGTTGGACGCAAGTATGAATGTTAATTGTTCGTGTATTTTTAAAGTAGATCAGAATGAATTGAATTGATTGGGATTGTATAAAATGCACCGCATCTTCTCGAAAAATAAATCCGACAGGACACTGATCTCAACGTTTTTGACTTCTTACAAGAAATCAAAACTTTTAATCTAAGATGAACCTTTATCTGACATATCACACAAACTGTTATTTTATTTCCTGATATAGATTTCCTTTTGATTGAAATTTTTTTTACCTCCTTTCATTACGTAATTTTAAAACTTGTTTCCAAAGTTGCACACACAAGTTTGTTTCCAAAACACAGCTAGCCAAAGTTGGCTCTTGCGCCAGGTGAATCTCAACATACCTTCCATCTCGAGGAAAGTGAAAAATACAAAAAGGAGATTTTTTCAATTTTATAAAACCATTTTTAAACATGATTTTATAAAAGTGAAACAAACCGGGGAAATCGTATAGAAAATATGCTACGCATTTTTAATAAAGATGAACGAATTCTATGAATTTCAAACAAAAAATAGGCTTCATGATTTTCAATCTTTTAGATCTATAAAATTTTCTTTTTTGAGTTCTGTGACTTCACGGATTACCATATTACTGTTATCTTATACTGAACTATTTCGTAATTATTTTTAAATTGAAAACTGCTGCAACAATAGGCTAATCCACAAGTGTCAAATTGTTAGAAATGGATGTTAGGCAAATCCAATTATCACTATCTATTGGAATATGCCACTATCCAGCCGTGTATCCCTGAATGTGTTTCCCTGGGATTAAAGTTTTCTCTTTACAAAGTATGAGATAGCCTACTGCTGCCGTACGATTATTTAACTATCTAACTGAATTCACTATCTGTATTTCTAGTTATTCTTAGACTAATTTGTTTCGGGCATTGGGCATCACATAAAATATTCATGCCAGAAAAGAAAATTACACCTGATTATATTGAATCTCAATGGGGCCACAGTGGCTTAGTGGGTTTGCTTATTGAGTTAGCGGTCTGCTAGCTGTAGGCGGTGCAAGTTTGATTCACATAACTACCCCGGATGTATTTCTCTCTTCTGTGTCAGTCAAAACTTTCCTTGCGTGTATTTGTCGGAAAAACATTGCTTGGCTCAGTTTGGACAGATCTGGCCTTTGTACCTTAAGGAAACCAACCTATGTATATTGACATATACCTATACAACCTATATACCTTGAGTTAAGTATACATACCTGATAACCTACATACCTTGAGTTAATAAATTTCATTACATTTTTTATTCCTTAGATTGGTATTACCTATTTTAGTTTTCATATTCGCCTGTTCTCATGTATGAATCTAATTTCGGGTGGGGAGACTAGAGATGAACTTTTACGATGAATGGTGTAAAGAACTGAGACAGCTAAATTTATGCTTGCATTTATTTTTGAGTTCCTTCTCATTTAAAAAACTCGGATACTCTTTTCACAATGAAAGGGTTGGTTTTATCGAGCAAAGACCATATTTGGCCAAGCTGCGCCAAACAACATCAAGTAAATGGACGTACACAAGAAAATCTTTACTGATACAGAAGAGAAAAATACACTCAGGCAGGAAACGAACCTCATGATAATCGAATCTGCGCCGCCGATAACTCACAGGTTGCTTGCGCAGTGGGCAAACCCACTGAGCCTCGGCGACCCCGTTGAAAAGGACATTTGTACATATAAGATAAAAACTGAAATCAGAAATATAATCCAAGCAGAATTCAGGATAATTCGGAAAAATCTTGTTTTGATGGAAAAAATAATCTAATCCTATATGTAATTTCTGCTTTTTGTTTTGAATTGCTTCGAATAATTCCGAAACATGTGAAAAACAATGTTGTGTGGCTGAAAGAAGAATCTGCATTTTCCTTTTGTTCATTGAGCGCCTTTTCTCCCCTCCCACTGTCACCTAAATTATCAGTCTTAATTTTTAATTTTTATTGTTAGATTAATTACAATGGGGTCGGAAAGAGAACAAAAATTCACATCTCACCCCCGTTCCTCTTTTAATGACAATTGCTTTTCTGATCTATTACGCCCCCGCAAATTAACATAATTATTCTTCGTCATCTAAAAGGAATTCTCTCTTCTGATCTTTTTTCCTCTCTTTCCTTTGCTTCAGTACAAAGTAACCCAACACGAGGGTGAATGTACTTGGAGAGGGGTGACGAGTTCCTATTTCAAGAAATTCGACACAAAAAAGTGTAAAAATCCCACTTCCCCTCCCTGTTTTGTCTCGGCTTGAACTCTGCTCTGCGGAATGGAGGGAATTAGCAGAAGTGGACTCCTTTTTGTTCGTTCTCTAAGCTGTCTTGACGTTATGGCTTTGTCCATTAGTACGGATAAGCGAGATGGGGAAAGTGGGGACTCGCACGTATGGAATGTTTTTTTAATATGATTTTCATGAACTATGCCTCGTAACTTTGCTCTTGTGTGACAAGTTTCCCGAGTTGAAAAGTGCTCATAAAGTTTGATTTATCATTTTCTGAGTAATTACTTTGAATTAACACTCCGAAATTGCTAACTTGCATTTAGATTTCCATTAGTTTATAAAATCAATACACTTTCAGATTTGCATTGAGTTATTAGGTTGGCGTGAATCAAATTAGTTTATTGCCGGCAATGCCAAAGCAAATGTACGAATCTATAAAATCTTTGTTCCGGGATTTGTCCAAGTTCAGACTTTCGAATGACTTTGAAAACTGACACATGTAACTTCTCCTTTGCCACCCGATATAGTCTGCCCAACTGATCGTTTGTCTGTCACTCAGTAGTTCATGGATTCGAATCCTGGTTTGAAACCGCATAGATGTTGCTGATTGTCCCTGTTAACAACGACAGTTTAACTACTTTGTGCTCCTTCACAAATAGACATCAGTTCATCCCTTGTAATGCTGAAGGCTAGAGAGCTTGTCAGTGGTCGAGCATTAGGAATTAAAAAACTTTTCCCCCCTTTTTTAGTCTTACCTACACATGTTATCTTATATATTTAGCTTTTTACTGGCTTTGCTATTTGATATTATACTACGATTTTAAAAAATTTTGCCTTAGATGTTGGTTTAGGTCGTGTTTGACGCAGCTTGGCCATATTTGTGATTGGCCCTAGCGCCAGAGGGGAACTAGTTACCAAAATTTACTGGCAAAAATCTTAATACGGCCCCTTTCTTAGTAATCACTTAAAATTGTAATTAAAAATTTTCTTATTTTTCATTTTACTGATAGTTATTTAAAATCAATTTTAATTATGTATACTAATTAAGATGATTTTATGTATTCACGAGGAGCGTTTCTTTTGGTTATGTATATTAAATGGGAATATCGTTTGGAAAATATTTTCCATTGTTTAGGAATATCGTTTGGAAAATGTTTCATTGATTAGGAATAGTCTGGAAAATGTTTCACTGATTAGGAATATCATTTAGTTTATACTTTCATTGACTGGAAAAAATATAAATTAAAACAAATTTTGGCAGCCCTCATGCATGCCGGTTCTGCCTTGCGCCATTAAAGTTCATTTAGCCTACCAACCTTTTCCTTTTAATATCATTCTCAATTTATTAGTGATGCGAAGAATCCTTTTTATTTCAATTATGATCGTCAACTTGTACTCTTTCACAATGCTTTTAATTATTTTATTAGAAGCACGCAACTCTAAATAGAGTAATCATGAAAGCGCTGCCTAGAAACTACATAACAAAATCATGCACTCTGTGGAACGTGCTCAGCCATTGCTCGCAGCATTAGGTAGCACACATGTTTGCGGTATTATTCCGATGATTTAATTATGAAACGAGGCAATCGCAAAAGCTGTGAACAGCTGGACCAACGACTTATATCCAGTAGCGCGTAGATGATTGAAAAGCCCTTTTGGCCCCTTCCTCTTTCAAATCAAGGGAGTGAAGGTGACAGTTTTAGGTCAAATGCACTGGAAATAAATTCATTTCGGTGAGAAAATCTGAATGCCCACAGAGAGTGGGCTCTTCAGGTGGGTTGAAGCGTAATTTTCAAAAGGAATTAATCATCTTGACTGCTTGTTTCCAACTCACTCGAACCGCGGATGAGACAGGAATGGTTTGAAATGGTTCGTTTGGATTTTTTTTGCAATATTAGGGAATGAGTATTAAAGTTTTGGTTTGTGTTTTGCGAATTTATTTCATGTTAATATTTACTGACTATCGAATAGATTTACTTTTTACCAGTGTTGACGCCCGATTTCTATTTGTATCCGGTGTTACTGGACGAACAATAGAGGCGTAGACTGACAATGTCAGAGCCATAAACCTCAGCGGACACAAGCTTGGATTGAGAATGTTTAGTCTGACCACTAGAAGTATTTTGGATCGTGCTAGATGAAATTCGACTCTTAGTACGGAAATAGACACAAATGAGTGGTTAGTTTGGATAATTCTCATTTCTTGTAGAATATAGTCCACTTCGTGAGAGATGCAATGTTCGGGTAGTATAGTTTACCTCCAATAACAAGGAATAGTCATTACAAGGAGGTTTAATCTAGTAATTCAATAATTTACATGCAATATTCTAAAGAAAAGTATTTCCAGTATCGGTAAGCAATTCGTAAAATTTTTGAAAATCAGATTAAATTAGTAAATAAAATGTATCTAGGTAAATTATCCAACAAAAAAAATCTTCTATATTTAAATTAGGGTTATATTGGTAGAAAATGTGTTGGGCTAACCCAATTATCACTATCTATTTGAATATAGCATTTTCCCTGTCGTCTATTCCTGAATGCGTGTCCGGAAATCGACTTTTCACCTTTTTTACAAAATGTGAGCTGACACACTTGCCGTAGGATTTTCATTTATCCTGCTGAATTCACAAACTATTTAGCTCTGATTATTCTTGGACTAGTTTGTTTTAGGAATAGGCGGATCACAAACTATTCAGGACAAAATAATTAAAATTGGTTAGATTGAATATTAGGGCCACAATAGTTCAGAGGGTTTTCCCACTTCACTAGCACCCTGCGAGTTGTAGACGGTGTACTTTCCATTCCTGTAACTTACACACAAAGTTTTAAGGAGAAATACACAGGGTATGTCCAGAACTTGACGTTGTCTGTCTTGTGGTTGGTGCAACTTGGCCAAATAAGTCCTTGCGCCATAAAACCCAATCAACCATATTTTAAATAGGGTAAGGCACACTGGGTACCGATTTTACAACATCACAAATTTATTTTCAGTTTGAACATTTTTGCTAGCTGTATAATTTTCCTTTTATACTATTGTAATATATCAAAGTGCTCAGTAAATTTTATCCTTTAAACTGGTATATATTACTTCTTGAAACTAATCACTTGTTTAAGTGTAAAAATTGTTTTACATATGTATAGTCACAGGTACCCAGTTCCACATATCGTGGGGGTAAGTGGGCACCTTCCACCTAAAATTTAGAAATAGTAAAGATAATTTTTTTTAATCTGGGGTGTTCTTTTATATTATTTAACAATATTTAAGTCTGGTTTCATGGTTAGAAAATAAAAAATTTAATATTTTTATTATAGTTGTAAGTGAGAGGTACACTGACCTCTACCTCTGCAGTAGACTGAGAACGACTCAGATACTCTCAATTGACTTGTAATGAGGCAGTTATTTAATCTCATATAATTATTTTTCAATTGTGTGTGAAACAGCAGGAAATATAACTTTTGACTAAAACTTAGGTAAATAACTATTGAGAAAATGGGTTACAAAACTCTAAAATTAACATATTAAGTTATTTCCAGAAATCTCCGATAAGTGCAAATTGTTATGTATGTTAGTTAAACTTTCTTAAATCAAAGTTAAACTTATTAACAAAATCTTTGAGAGAATTTTTCAAGCTAAGTTAAACAGCAAAACATTTAAAGTAACTTATTACATAGCATGAAAAAATTAAATTATGTTCAGTGCTTAAAAACAATGTGTAATAACTAGAACATAATACTTAATAATGTTTGAAGATTGAACAATAGGACACTGAGCTAATTTAACTAGGTACTGTATGGAGCAACTTGGTCTTACCCGTATCCAGTTCCCCAAGCCCTAGTACCCAGTTGCCCCTAATCAGTTTTGGACACGGGGCAACTGGGACACGGGGCACACCCTTATAACTTTTTCTATACTAAACAAAAAAAATTTTAATTAAATATAAATTAAATCTACTTAGTGTAATCTTTAAAGTGATCTAGTTATTTTTATTGTAATTATAAAATTACACTCAACCAGAATAGCTTTAATAGAGTAGTGTTTCAAGTTGTAAGCAGCAAAAACTATTCCATTTATGAATAACCTCTCATCTCTACTGGTGGAGTGCCACTGGCGATCTGACAGTTGTTTTGGAAGAAAGAAATATCCAGTGTTGCCAATACGTGGTTTGAAAATTCCCTCTATCCACATTTAAAAAAATACGAAGGGAATCCTAGATGCCCCGTGTACCCATTTACCCCGCCTTTCCCTTACATGCTTTCCTGGTGTAATACTCTCGGTTAAACAGGCGCTAGATTCGAATTCTGGTCTAGTTATGGATGCTCGTAGTGTTTTGGAATGCTCTTTAAGCCCCATCAAATTATTCATGTGTAGCAAAAGATGTCCTTTGAGTAATAAACCAGACTTAAGGTGATATAATTGACACAAAATTGTTTAGTTCAGCTATGGAATAACCCACAAATCTTATTGAAGCTACTGGGGCCACTACCTTTTAGTCCTAGATGTTGAGCTAATCCGATATTATCACTAAACATCAATTGAAATATTTTGCCATCTAGTCTAATAAAACAATTTATTTTTCTCGTTTTTACAAAATATGAATTAGCCTATTGATGCCGTAAGCCTTTCAATTTTCTAAACAATAAAAACAAAATTAAGATAGTATTTATCAACAAAAAAGCTTGGAAAAAGTTTCAAAAATTTTTCATTGAAAGTTCCGCAATGTTTTCAAATTTAAATCGCAAAACATTAACACTTTCTTAATCGACCATTGCAAATTGGGTGCTCACTTGACAACGAGTGTGTTACATCTCACAAAAACAGACCATTAAAATCGCCGGGATAGAGGGGTTCCGCTAAGAAATACTTTCAGAAAACGACAGTAATAAGAATTACTAACAAACATCTCTTCAAAAAAGGCGAATTCCTCGATTTAACAAGCGGCAGCGAGACCTTAATTCTCATGGTAAAACCTGCTGCAGGGAATTTATCCGGTTTGTAATTTCCATCTCTTTTCTAGTAAGATACAGAAGCTGCGCTGATCACTCAGAATGAATAGTGCCTGTATGGTCTGTAAAGATAGGATCTACTGAATTCAGCACTTCATTTCAACGAGCAGCAGTCGAAACGCCAGATGGCTTAATGCATAAGCCCAGAAAAAGTGAAAGATGTCTTAAATAAGTTATTTTCCCTGTGTCACCCTCGTCTTCGAGCGTTCTCATGCAAATATCCTTTCAAATTTCCAATATATAAAGAGCCATTTTTTTGTCATATACACTATATTTTTTCCTTCGAGACTTTTGCGACGCCTTTCTCTCTGCAACTGTCCCGATAGGCAAAGAAATATTAAAATCTTCATAAAATGCCAGTTCAGACTGAAATGGTGTATCCCTCCCCGTCCCCTCGCAGAACATATAAAGGAAAGTTTGAGAACTGGAAGGGAAAAAAAATTGACGCGCGCAGGGTCAAAATACGAAAATAAACTGAAAGGGGAAGGGGGTTGAATATGCAGAAACGTCGTCGTATTAAAGGGAAAAGGCAAGGATTGTCTCGTCTTCAGCATGTCACGCCCTTGGCGAGTGAAAATCTGAATATTAAAACGTGTTTTCCAGTCGTGTCTCTATTTTTGTTATACATTTTTTTCATATTTATATGTATCCCCCTCTCTTATTCTGACGTCCTCTTTTTCTTCGGGCCTGCCTATCGCTGGGGAAACTTAGTGTGTCATGTTTTGAAACGGCGCTGACAGGATGCGAAATATTACCTCGCGGAGCTTCTATCTTATCCGTTTTTATTTATTTATTTATTTATTCACTTCAATTAATTTCGAGATAGAATGAAATGAATTATTCATTCTCAGCGGGCTTTATATCTTTTTGGCGGCTTTTTGCGCATAATTTTGTGTTTATTCGGGTTTTTTACCCTCTCCCGCTTGGGTTATTAGAGAGTTGCAGAGAGGACGATTGGGGACATTGTTTCCTTTGATAAGTCATTCCAGAGTTGCTTCTGCCTAGCCAATAACATTAGCCTTTTCCGGAAAAAGGAATCGTAACTCGAGATAACAGTGTACAGGGACGTGTCTATTGTTCTTAATGTCTTAAATATATGTAAGCAATTGTTTAGGTATCAGACCCTGGCGCATTGTGGCGTCTAACTGTCTAGTCTTCATTATTCAATTCGGAATTATTTTGGAAAGAGAACGTGACTGTTTGGGGATCAAGTGTTCATGTAATTTGGAGAAAATATTTTTTGAAGTGGAATCTCAATGGGGTCACAAGAGAAACCTCGTACACATAAAGAGTTACCAAATGCGAGTTGGACTTCCTTAGCTAATGTTCGTAAGCAAAGTATATAGAACTAGCAGACCCTCTCATAGCACCTGCGCTAAAGTTTTTTGTTACTTTTATTCATTGATGGTAGTGTCGTGACTCACATTTAATACCTTGTTTAAAACAACATATTGTCGTGAGGCTCCTTTAATGCCTTGTTTAAATCCATTTGTAATGAATATGAGCATCGACATTTCATACGTCCAAGTTAATTAAAATAATTAAAAAACAGGATTTCGTGTACTTACTGATGTTAATTTTTAGTTTTCAATAAGGTGTAAGGCAAAAATTTTACACCTCAGTCATGTAGCCACAATTAGCTTCTGAACGTTCACTTCAATTGCATCCCATTCACTCGTTCAAAGGCAATTTGATATTTTTTTATGTCTAAACATAATTTCGCGTCTCCTCACATTTTATTTCCTGCGTTGATTTTTGTCCAACAGATTTCTCATTGCCTGCTGTAGCTAGACTGCTGAAGAATTTCGAGATCTTCTGTGTTGTTTCAGCCTATATTATGCAGCACCAGAGCTCAAATCAAGCATATTTAAAATTATTTGCCATTCGGCAAAAGTCAAATGATGTTGATTTCCGCACGACGTGCAATAGCGAAAATATATAGATTATACTGGCGCGCACAACATGCTTGCGCACTTTGCAACGCGTATTTGCTTATGTGCACGACTGAACGAATTCAATGTACTCTTAAACACGAGTTAATTAATAATGTTTATCGCGTGTTGGGCAAAAGTTCCATGTGTCCTGTATAAATAATTAGATCCTGTATAAAGGATAGGGGTGTGGGGTTTCTCCTGGAGTAAAGTTTCGGCCTATTCTTAATTTAACAATGAATTTAGAGGTCCTAAAAATTGAAAGGCTTTGGGCAACATAATGAAAGCCACACTTCAAATTTTTCAGGAGAGCAATTTTCAAATTTTTAAAAAAATTTCAAAATTATAATTAATAATTTTTAATAAATTATGTATCATTTTTTCGTTGCGGAACATATATTTCTGCGGCTTATCACTTTATTAACTAGAGTCCTTCAATTATTCAATCTGTTTTTAGAACCGAATTTATAAAATGGTTTTGTTTCATTATAATTGATTCACAGTTGTTGAGATCGTTTACTTTGAATCAAATTATGAAAGGAAAACTGTTTCCTTTATGGGACACTCGAGTTATGCTTATCACGTATGGCAGACAGCATCAAAAAATTTTCAGGAACAAAACTCGTGACTGGATTAATTTTACATTGGGAGATTTTATGCTGGAGTTATCTACTATTTGAAATACATGTTATTAGTTTTTAAGTTTGGACCGGGGCGTATTCAGGCATTCAATTATCTGTTCTAAACTAACAAAACTTAGTGGCCATCGTTTAAAAGTTTTGACTCCTTTGCATTTAAAGTGGCATTAATAAGATGGTCGATTATTGTTAAGGTGGCTTGCTTCATTAATTTAACAATATAGCAGTGGTTTAGCAGTCCACTAAAAATTTTACTCCGTTCTTGTAAAAATGACATTAATAACATGGTTTGTTGCACTTATTCGTGGTTTCCTATTAAGGTTATTTCATAATTTTAACAATGAATTTTGTGATTCGTTAAGAAAATTTCACTCTGATTAAAATATTCATTATAGGATATTTTTAACATCTGTCATTCAGATGATTTAATACATCAATTTAGCAATCACCCAATCAGGTCGCTGGTTAAATATTTATTCTCTTACGGTAAAAATGACATTAAGATGATTTTCTGTATTTGTTAATCTGGTAATTGTTGGTTCAAGTTTCTTTAATTTTCGTTAAACAAGCAATGGCCCAATTGGGACTGCTGTTTAAATTTTCACTCCGCTATAGTAAAAAATGGCAACAATAAGAGGATTTGCTGCATTTATTGATGACCTCTGATTGTTTTGATGGTTTACTCAATTGTATAAAACTTATAATTTTCATTCACCCCTAAAGGGAAAGAGTAAATTAAAATTGAGCTCACGATTAAGCTGTTATAACTCGCTTCTTCGCCTCCTCAACGACTTTAGACTTCTTGGACATGATCCATGGGTTAGAAAAGGAAGGACTTCAGAGCAGAGGATTGTCTTAAATCTACCATGTCTTTAATGAGACAGCCATACCAGGCCAGCCTAAGCATCCCAGACATAAAGATAGATGTATCGTTTTTTCTCTCCTGGACATGTGCACTGTATTTTATTCGGTATCTGATACGTGGCCCCTTGACTCTGGATCGTAAAAATCTTGTAGCCGGGCCGTATTTCTTCTGCTTCGTCGGAGTAGATCATCGGGTCTCGATCTCAAGATATCCAGAATCGGGGCGAAGAAGGGAACGCGTGACCGGATAACGAACAAGCAGGACGACCGTCTTCTGGTAGCGGACCATAAATCTGTCTTCTGCCCTCGGAATATATGGGCCTTCGGAATGGTTTACATCTTGATCATGGGGGCCCTCAGTTTTAATCTGTTTGTTTCTGGTTGGAGAAAACGGTGATTTCTAATGACCCCGATAATAGATTTAAGGAGATGGATGATTAATTAGCTTCCTCGACCCTAAAAAACAAGCAGATTGTAGGGATAGAATACCCAAGTGGTTGGTAATTTAATACGGCCTGCTTATCTGCAGGTTTTCGTGAGATTTTCGCTTCGTATCTGCTTTTTCTGGATTCCTGTCGAGCATGGCTCAACTGCGATCGCATTGAACGTGATTTCGTGAGCGGAGAAAATTCCCTCGTGAAATGATACGTAAAAATATGAAATTCTTTTGTAATTACCTTTATCATTGTGATTTTTCCAGTGATTAGTATGATTCAGAGGGGTTACTTAAATTACAATTTTCTGTCGCTTCTAGGATTTGGCTTACCAAACCATTTCAGTTCCAGGTTTTATTTCTAAGCTAGCTTTTTGAAATTCTAAAATTACGCTCACAGCTACGTAAATATTTTTGTGAAATTCAAAAATTATGGCACAGCTACACTTGCAATTAAAAATTAGGTGAGATAGTTTTCCTGAGAGGGCTGCGAAGAAATTGTCTTTGAAAAGGGGGTGTTGAGCCAAAAAGTGTTTGGGTCAAGCAACTTAATATTATTAAACCGTCTGGTACATAGTAGACGGTTAAATAATATGAAGGTGCTTGAAATTCTCCAGCTAGGAAACTACTGTTGCAGTATTCGCACGGAAGCTTATTAATTCAATACTGAAAAATCTATATACATATCATAAGGATTGAACTAATGATGGTGAAATGTTGTAGAAACGTTAATTGTTTAATTTTCCCAGAATTATTTTATTCACAAATGACATTTACAAAATTCATTCATAATCTTTGTGTTTAATAATCGGCTACTAATACCAACTGCTGCTAAAATATCTATATATCTATGCGTTTCAATAAGGCAATATAATTTAGACATTAAAATTCGTTAAGAATTTGATACGAGTAATCCTTGAAATCTCATTCTTCGAAAGAAGATTATGTCCCTTTATGCTTGGTTGTGGGTTTGGTTTTTATGACGTAAAAGTCATATTTGGCCAAGCTGCGCCAAACAACATCAAGTGAAGTAACGCTATGGATAATTTTTATTAATAAATCGTAGTGTGTGTGTGTGTGTGTGTGTGTGTGTGTGTGTGTGTGTGTGTGTGTGTGTGTGTGTGTGTGTGTGTGTGTGTGTGTGTGTGTGTGTGTGTGTGTGTGTGTGTGTGTGTGTGTGTGTGTGTGTGTGTGTGTGTGTGTGTGTGTGTGTGTGTGTGTGTGTGTGTGTGTGTGTGTGTGTGTGTGTGTGTGTGTGTGTGTGTGTGTGTGTGTGTGTGTGTGTGTGTGTGTGTGTGTGTGTGTGTGTGTGTGTGTGTGTGTGTGTGTGTGTGTGTGTGTGTGTGTGTGTGTGTGTGTGTGTGTGTGTGTGTGTGTGTGTGTGTGTGTGTGTGTGTGTGTGTGTGTGTGTGTGTGTGTGTGTGTGTGTGTGTGTGTGTGTGTGTGTGTGTGTGTGTGTGTGTGTGTGTGTGTGTGTGTGTGTGTGTGTGTGTGTGTGTGTGTGTGTGTGTGTGTGTGTGTGTGTGTGTGTGTGTGTGTGTGTGTGTGTGTGTGTGTGTGTGTGTGTGTGTGTGTGTGTGTGTGTGTGTGTGTGTGTGTGTGTGTGTGTGTGTGTGTGTGTGTGTGTGTGTGTGTGTGTGTGTGTGTGTGTGTGTGTGTGTGTGTGTGTGTGTGTGTGTGTGTGTGTGTGTGTGTGTGTGTGTGTGTGTGTGTGTGTGTGTGTGTGTGTGTGTGTGTGTGTGTGTGTGTGTGTGTGTGTGTGTGTGTGTGTGTGTGTGTGTGTGTGTGTGTGTGTGTGTGTGTGTGTGTGTGTGTTTTAACATAATTAGAACATGATTTATTTTCTTTTAGAAGCTTAAATTAGCTGAACAAATTGGATCCATTTCTAAAATTATTTGTAAACACATGCTATTAAGCTATTTTTGAAGATGCTTCTGACTTTTCATTTCTTTCTTTTTAGGTAAGCTCTACTGATGTCTACATTTGCATGTAAATGTGTAAAGATTTGTGAGCAACGATGAAAATTATCCCTTTTGTAACGATGGACTACTGTGAAATCTGGAAACTCCTGTTCTTGTGCAGTTTGTATTTGAATGTGCAGATTCAAGTTAGCTGTGAAGGTGAGATTTTAGTGCTTGCAAGCATATATAAAACTAATAATTCTTGTAAAAGTTTCCTTTTTACCTTGGGGTCTTGTGCCCAATTTCAACGCAATCGTTTTTGTGTGGAAAATCAATGGAATGAATGTGCAAAAATTAATTAGTTTTAGAAATTGGATATCTTTGCTACACAGTGGTTGCCATGAAACGCCTACCGTTTCGGGTAAAAGATCATAAGCAAGTCTGTTCTGAATACAATCACCTGCGGCCCTTAACGTTACAGCCATTGCAATGAGGTTATTTTTATGACATTCTGTTTTCACAGCTTGAACACGAATCTGGTTATGGAGCACGAAAGCGTAAATTCATCTTCATATATTTAAGCCCATAAAATACCATGCCCTAAAAAGAATCAAGCCAAATCAAGAGCCCCGATTCGTTCATCAACAATTTCGTTTATTCTTATGACGCATGATATGCTGTTACTTGTTTGTATGTCGTGAGAGTAATCTTTTTCCTTTTAGCTAAGTTATCAAGAAAACCAAAAACCAAATTATATGGTTATTTAAAAGTACATGTAGGCTTGATTTCATATATTCGCTATCTCATTAGAACAAGTGATCCACAGCATACCTTGAATAATGAAACCCCTCAAACTGAATCAGTTAAATGTGTATAAAAGATCAAACCTCCTATTTACCACAAACCTAGAAAATAGAAACCCCGTCGATGCAGTTTAACCATCACATCCCACGACAAACACCTACTATTTTATCATTATGTATATTGTTAGTACATGTTTGGCGAGTTGATGATCAGGGCGAAAATGGAAGTTTCATAAACCAAAGATCGTTTGTCGATAATTTAAAGAGCAGCGAATGTCTTGTAATTTCTCTAGGTGTTGAGACTTACGGATATGTTGAAAACTCAGCTGGAAATCTTATTTAAAAGGAATGGCTAGCGCTGCGGGGTTTTTAGTCCAGAGATCGGATTGTGACGTGTTATTTGGGTGTTTTCGTGCTGTTATTTCAGTACATAATAATTTGAGCTATTGACATACTTGTAAAAATTTTAAGTGTGAACTTAGAAGCCTACAAAAACTGTTAGTCACTTTTCACTGTCGTGAGATCGATTATTTGTAAAAGTTTGTGTATTTTAGATTGAAGAGCCCATGAAAGCAGCGGTTTCCATGAAACAAACTAACATTAGCGCTCATCCTAGTACCTAGAGTCAAAAGTCTTAAAAAAGAGTTTAAATAATAAAATTTCGAGAGCCCAGATTACTCAAATATGGTACCATATTTCCCTGGAGCTTCATTCAAATATGCAAGTGACAGAAAATATCGGACTGCTCCTTTTTAGACTTGTGAGCGGGCATAACGGATCGCTCCTTCGTTCATGAAAACGAGGCTTTTCCAACATGCCTAAAATGTAACACTCAACTAGCTTGCCCAAGTCATCTTCTGACCTGCGTTGGTCTGGCAAGGGAGGATCTCTGGAAGTAGTGTTATCTTATACAGTGGATCTCTGGATCTAGTGTTGGACTTTTTGAACGTGTTCAGATTCATGGACTAGGTCTAACTATTTAACTAGACCTTAAGGAATAAGTAACAACAGTCAAAATCTTCGTAAATTCTCACTGCACAATACTTCCACAAATTTCTCTCTCCTGTCAAAAACAAAATTAAATAGTAAGTTCAAATATGTGTATTTTTTTGCTGTCATTTTGCGAATAAATGCTGTGTTGCTCTATAAGTTCAACATTTTAATGTACTTTTTCCAACTTCCGTAATAATTCAATCCCAAGGTTTTAAAACTTTCTTTCACATGGCAATTACAGCTATAACTATGCCACTATTTACTGCGTGCATCCGCTTTTTTCGTTTGTTGAATCTTTTGTGTTACCTCATTCATGACAAAAGCGGCCTGCCCGCCGAGTTATTCCCGATTCCTTAAACAAATAAGGCCGACCAGGGCCGAGCTTCTACCACGCCCGCGCGCTAAGTAGCGGTTGAAAAGGGTCAGAAACTCCATTTACTTTTTCCAATCCCTTTCCTCCGTTGTGTTTTATTTATTGCCCAGCACAAGTACTTTTTCTCTCGTGCCTCTCATTTAGCGAACCATACCTTTTGTGAGAGATCGCGACCAGAGATAGTTTTGTCTGACTCTGCTCGAAGCCGGCGGTTTTCTTTTGGGAGAAGACGAATTGACGGTAATGCTTTTTGCAACTCTTTGGGAAGATGGTGGTTTGAATGGGAATGGGGTCGATGGTGTGCGTTTTTGTGTTGCCCACTTGATGAATATGTCCGTTGGCTTGATGTAACAAATTACGTTATTATAACGGTCTTGACTTTCTTCGGGAGGAGAGGGAGTGAATTGGTAATTGAATTTGGGTTTTTATCTTTAAAAAAAATTGAGTGATATTCTGCTTGAGGCTGATACTTTCAATTGTCTCTCCTTTAAACTCGCATTTGATTTCTGTTTGCATTATACACTGGTTTGCAAGGCTTAAGGAATACCATTATTTTTAAAGGTTGCAACCTCACTCATAAACGAAACAGTAGGTGGAGATTTGTATAAACGAGGTAATTTAAAAAAGCTGGTGCATGTTCAAATTTTGGAATCGACGTCAGAGGCTCTAACATAAGAGTGGGTTGTGTTACCGAACTCTTCGGGTATCGTCGTTCTCTGAATGCAAACGCGGTGCAAAGCCTGCATCATTGTTCGAGGTGGTCATACAACAGTTTACAAAATACCTCCTCCTCTTTTCTTTAATTTTTACAGTTACCCTTCTGTGTCATAGCACCCACTAGAGTATCACCACTTCAGTTCAAAGACTTATTTTACTGTTCGCTCCTGTTTTATCGTCGTTTTGTTTTTACTCATCTTTTCGGTAACTCTCGGCGTACTTTTGTATCATTTTCCCACATCCAGGTCGGGCCGCGGTAGCCCGGTTGGGAAAGTAACGGATTTGCAACCGGAGGGTTGCGAGTTAGAATCCAACCATAGATCGTCGTGTACAAAGGGGGCTAGTGCACGTTAAATCCGTCGTGGCCTCAAATGTCCCCACGTTGGCATGGTGTGAAAGTTTGGAGAGTGTGGTGCCAGCTCAGGCGTTGCCTCGTCATCTGACCGTGGTTCAAAATTACATGGTGTTGTCCTAGGATCTTTCCCTTTGGGATTGATCCCGGACCATCACCAAAGCCCGTTGCGTTGCTCCCCCCAGTGTGACGTTAATTAAAATATCTATCTACCTACCCGCATCCAGGTCACTTCACTGCAAAGTAGCAGCTGGAAACCTTTCTATTCCTTTAAGTTTTGCACATCAGTCTATGATGAAAGTATAATAGTTTGTTGCGTTGCTGTGAAACGAAGAACACGATTTCTAATCGCTAACAAACTCGGAATGGTAATTTTATAAATATCCTATTTCGCTAGCAGTACTGAGAAGTTTTCTGTGTTCTTACCCTTTTATTCATTTTTTCGTCCAATTTCTGAAAGGGTTAAGACATGAACAATGAGATCAAATTTACCTTTAACGAAATAATAAATTTCAAACTGGATTGGTTTGACTCTATGGTCAGTTTTTGATTCCGTGATGGAAGAAATATTTGTAAATTGTGTAAAAAAGGTGATACTAATAACGTAAGTGATACAAATATGTACAATCCAGAGGTAAGTTGGTTTGTTGGACAACCTTTTGGGGCTTATTAAATGTAAAACCTTGAAACAAATTTGCAATTTGTTTTTAAATATATCGGGAGCAATCTTTAAAGTATTAAATGTTCTCAGTTCAGCGCCTCTGATCACCAAATAAATTAGTAATGATTTATAGTATAGATAGAATTCTTTAACTAGCTTTCCGCCTTAAACTATTTCGTGTTTCTTGACAAAAGTTCAGAAATAAATTAATTCCATTTATTCTCTGACACAAATTTTAATTGAAGCATTTTTTAATTTGTTTTTAAAGTATACTCTTTGCACATGGTGTTTTTTCATGAAAGCTTTGGTTTATTAGAAATTTTATGCTTTTGTGATCACTCGGTTTTCTTATCGCAGTGTTTACTTTGAAAATCTTGTGATCAAGAGATGATTCGATAAAATATTCGAATTATGAGTTGAAACATTTTTAGTAAAGAATATTGCTTTGAGTAAGTGAAAATTTAAAAACTTCAAAATATTAATAAAGATTGAAAAACTGGGGGAAAAGTGGTCAGCAGTTAATTTGGTGGGCAGAACGTCCACCATCATCAGAGTAGAAGTAAACAACAAGAGGGAAATGCGAATTTAAATTGTTATCCCAGAATAGTGTTGCTCTTTTACCACTTGCTGTTTTAATTAAGCCTTTCCAGGCTTCGTTTAAATGTGGGGAAGGTACTTGTGTCATTCAATAGTGTGTTAAATAACGTAAAAAATAGATGAGGCTTCTCTAATATTTAACTCGAGAATAGATCCGGCGTTTGGACCTTTTCCCCTTGTTTGGAATCAAACTGGTGAGAAAATTCCCTTCGGTGTTGAGGATGGCGGATTTGTTGATTTCCTTATTTTTGGGCTACGCATATGCTGTTGAAGCCAATGCTCGTTTGGCTTGACCAACGTAGCTCGCACATCAAAGAAATATGATCTAATTTAACATTATCTCACACTAGTGCCTTTCCCGCCTTTACACGCAGCCTGGAAGGGCTTAATCAAAAGAGCGAGTGGCAGCAACACTTATTCTATAACAAAAATATTTAAACTCGGTTTTTCTCTCGTTTACTTCTCTGACGGTGATGGACGTTCTGCTCCACCAAAATAGCTATTGACCAGTTTTCAATCTTTATTATTCATATTTCGAAGTGTTTTTTTTTTATAATTTAATTGGACTAAGGTTTCATCTGTTTATCTATTGCCATGAGCTGTTTCTTCAAAACATTTCACCTAAGCTTGTGTACTTGCTGACGCAAAGCAGTGCATTAAAAGTTCCGCCCGAAAATAAAAGGTGACTCACTAGGAGTTTTTATTACCTCCCAAGTGTATACTTCCTATCCAGTGGATGACATTTTTAGGTAACATTTATCAGAGTCAGAAGTCTTGGGCTCTGACTCCGCGAAAGTTCAGTGCTCTTCACGGCTAGCAGCAAAGGAGGGGAGAAGATGATTTAGATTTGGTTCTTAGGTTGTCGGTTCCCTTTCTTGGCAATTGACAGCGAGGCGTGAAATGGATGGACGAAAAATACTCGACGTCATGCTCTTTGTTCTCTTCCCAGTCGTTAAAGCTTCATTTTCGGCCAAAGCTCTTATTTCTTTCCTCTTTTTTTTCTCTCGGTGTGGATTCTTTTCCATCCACCTTCCCAATGACTTCCGTGGAGGGGGAAATACATATATCTATACGCCACCCCTTCTCCGGCATCATTCTATTTGAGCTTCATTAGGAAAGTGGGAAGTTCTTTTTTTCTGGAGTTGTTGTTCCCCTTCCTTTTTGTCATCGTCTCGTTACGCGAGCATCCGTGGACTGTGTGCCTCGCATCCGCGATCACTGATTGGGACCCTGTGGCACGTGTGGCTTGGAGAGAGGATGGCTCTTCGCTTTCATTTGCCGTCCCTCGGACAGGAGGGAAGAATCGAGGGCTCTTGTGGACAGATGTCATAACTCGGCCAAAATTGCGTTGAGGCTTTGTTTTTGTTCTGTGCGGACCGGTACTCTGATTTTTCCTTTTGGGTTCCTTCTTAGCTGGATGTTTATTTGGAATCTGAAGGAAGTTGGGTTTTTTCTATATATACACAGGAGAGAGAATATATTAGCGCAAGGCAGGAGTAGTCATTGGGATTTCAGTTTAGGATTGCTTCAATGAAGACGTTTGATAATTTACTAAGCAGAATGTCTCAATTGTGTCTTTGTTTCAGTGGCGTCGCATGAGTTGATAGTACTCAGTGCTGTAATTTACATCAAAACATGGACCTCCTCTTATATTAAACCATGCAAAACCCTTTGTAATGTTCATTATGCTGATTTTGCTTGGTAAACTTATAGAAGAAATGTTTTTAAATAAATTTTTACTTAAATTCACTACAATTTCAATTATTTTTGTCCCCCTTTCTACTGTTGTAACCTTGGCGCAGTGCCGTCAGGGGCACATCTCCTTTAGGCATGTACGAGCTTTACGGACTCGAGGTACTCTAGTGATATTTTCTTTTCTCATTTCGTTTACTGTCTGGTAAACACGGGGGTCGCGCTCCCGGGATAACCAAGCGATCGTTTTCTGCTTCCATCCCACTTCTCTGTTCCCCAACCCTCTTTTCTCCCTTTTCACGATATTTTTTACTTGAAGTTGTTTGTTTTGCGTTTGGCGCAGCTTGACCAAATATGGCCCTTGCGCCATAAAACCCTAAACAGCCAACCTGCTGCTGTCAATCGGTACAATGCATACTCCCTGCATCCCAAGTGACTCTACTGATTCGTTTCGCATTCGTCAAGATCTTCCTGCCATTTCCTCTTCGAGGCAATTTTTCATTGAAAATGAGTTCAGTGAATGTAATTTTGCTTATTTTCAGCATGTGATGTTGTATCCCACTTGGGTTTCCAAATAAAATGCTTAATCTTTTTAAACCCTTTTATAGACCTGTTCATTAGTGCATTTAGAGAAAGCATAGCGTTTTCCACCTCTTGAACCTTTCTAAACAGTAGTTAACAACACGACTCTCGAGTAGTTATAAAATATGTTTTTTTATTCCATAAAAATGATCCATTAATGCTAATATTTTTCTCCCCTTTGAAGCTATTTGCTTTCTAACTTCTGAAGCAAGTGTTTTTAGAACATTGCTGTACATCAATGAAACGATAGTCCTCTGTTTCAATTTTCTTTTGCAGATTTATATTCTTTTTGTGTTCTTGTCTTCCCAATTCCTGTATTTCGAGCTTCGGAGATGAAACTTGACTCCCTCGTCACGTCCGCAAAGACCGTGCCTAACTGGATGGACAAAAACCTAAACTCGTTTTATTTGTGACTTTTGATACGAGAAAGTTTCCCACTCTCTGATAAGAAGTGAAAAAAATAATCTGGTAAAAACTTCGTTCTCCAGGGTCTAGCTACTATTTCCTTCCTCCCCTTTCTCAGCACCAACATCCACCCTCCCGACTTTCATTTCGTTTGATTCCTTAGCTACATTTATATATAGGAGACGGACAGCGGGAATTTTCTTCGAATGGGTGGCAACCAGTCACTATTGGGGCGCTTTGTCCTGCAGCCTGGGATTTTAAATGGGGGTGGGGGTTGGTCTCAGTTCGAAAAATGCCATAAACATTTCTCTCTGGACTTTAATAGCGAACAGATTGAGCGTTCAATTTTCGTTTCTCTTATTTTCGAGAAAGAAAGAGGGTGTTGGGAAATGTATTTCTCTCTCTCTGCTTTCCAAATTCAATTCCTAGTTGTTTCTGGATCCAGGAGAATGGGAGAATTTCCTTGGCCTTGAGACGTAATTTCGAGACTGCTTCGATCCATACCAAGACACATCTTTCCCTTCTGTCGTTTCATTTCTGAAGATTTTTCGTTTCGTTCTTCCAAATCGGGAGCGAGCATTTTCCCCTTTGCGCGCATCTTCGAGTAGGGAAACGTTGCTGTCGAATTGAAGCACTCTGAGAGTCTTCCCACCTTCCGTGAAGATTGAAGAGTGGATGGAATATGAAAATTTGAAATTTTAGTTTAAATTCTCGATGTTTATTTCAGGAAGATTGCTGGAGGCAGGGTCGTTCTTGAGCGATGTATTGTCGTGCGCTTGTACGTTGTCAGGAATAAATTGGAGCACCCCGAAATATAAAACATTAATGGCGTCTACAAGAACTTTAAAAATATAAAACTCAAGTATTGTATTATTTAGCAATGAATGAACATGAGGGAAAGCAGTAGTAGTCAATCTTTCTGGTCAATATTTTTTTATTTGTAGTTGCGTTCTGATACGTATGAATCTGATTCTTAATTTGTGATTAAAAAATGTATGAAAAAGAACTCTTATCTATTTTAATTTGTCTGAAAAGTCAAGTTTTTTTAAAAGATGGGAAGAGGCGGCTTGTTGAAATTTGCACACGTGGACATTCAATACTTCAGGAAAGGTCCTGGCTAAAGGATGAGTCGAACTTTTTTAAGTGGTGAAAACCTTCTTATATAGATTGTGTATTCATCCTGTAAAATAATCGCATGAAAATCTCTTGAGATTTATCTAGGTAGCATTTCTGAATCCTAAAAGATATGGTTGACTAATAAATGATTTCACTTCTGTCTCCCAAATTTTCTTTGTAATGAGATAATTGCCTTTTCCCTAACGTGACTTCCACTTTTCCACCTTATTTATGATCAGGGATGAATACTAGGGGTGTTCAAATGAAAAGGTACGAAACGACACTGTGGGTATAATTGAAGTCTTTATTCAAAAGTAATCACCAGAGGACTGAGTACAACTATCCTACTGTTTCACGAGCCGAAGGATTCCCTGTTCCCAGAATTCCTGTGGCTGTGACAAGAGCCAGTCCTCCACTGTGTCCTTCAGTTCGTCGTCCGAGTTGAAGCACTTCCCTTTGAGATGTTTTTTAGCGGACAAAACAGATGGAAGTTGTAGGGCTATATGTCCGAGCTGCAGGGCGGATGCTCAAGCTACTCCCTCTTGAACTTGGCCAGTACACTTTGTGTGACCCTGGAGACGTGTGGACGCGCGTCATCGTGGAGCACAATCACTCCCTCCGTGAGCAGCCCAGGCCGTTTGCTCTTGATGGACTTGCGTAGGCTTCGGAGTGTCTCACCTACCGGTTTAACACCTTCCGCAATCAGAAATCTGATAACACCTCGCTGCTCCTCAATCGTCGAATTTTGCAATGTGAACGCCATGATGTCCTCACACGCACTGCCGCGTCAATTGGACGGAACACACAACTGCACGCTTCTCTTCTGCGTCATGTGCGGGCGCCCGCGCATGCGCACAACCACGCCGGTACTCGTGCATTCGCTTCCTTAGATGTCTCACTACGTTATCCCAAAGCGGCATATTCAAATTTCAACCGGTTTGGTTTTTACGACGTTTCGTACCTTTTCATTTGAACACTCCTCGTACATTCCTTAATTTGATACTTTATTAGCATGTAAGCTTATAGAATTTTCGTCCTTAACTGGATTTCCTAAAACTTGTACCTCTCAACACGAAATGTCATTTACATTTTTATTGATTTAAAAAAGCGCCGCATTAAAATGTGTTTAACAGCCTGATAGATAGTTAAACGTTGAAATAAATTTCCTTTGCTCTGAAATTGTATTTTACTCTTTTTTCCTTGGCCGAAAATTAAAACAGTTCTTGCCAATCTGTTTCAAAGAGCCTTGGTTGTTGGAGACTAACTTCGCATGTAAATAGAGAACCCATATTTTAAGTTAAGAAATTTCCATTCGTTCTAATAAAAAATCCAGTTCGTATGATCTTTTCCTCGACTTCTTTATTAGGTCTGACAGATGTTTAAAGCGACTCCATCCGCTGAAAAGCTTGACCACATCGCCAATGTGCCTTCACGAAAATCACCGTGCAAAAGGGCAACGCTTTTCAGTTCCTCCCCACCCGAAGAATAAGAAACATCTTCCCCCTTTTGCGTCCAGCATCAAAAGGCAAGGCTGACGTTTCTTGCTGGTCTCCATTGATAACATCTTCCCAGCTGGACAACCAGATTCCTTTTCCTTTCTGCTTACTTTCTATTTTTTTCATCGTATACTATCCCCCTTTAATACTTTTTTATTTATTATTATTCCTATGCCTTCTTTCTTCGCTTCGTTGGCCGAACCGGATTCGTCTGTCTGGTCGGATGACTGGATTGCCTCTCTTCTCGACCCCCCGTCAGTCTTCGCTCCCCCTTCGGAAGGAATCATTCCTCCTCTTCCTCCTCCGTCTTACCTTTTGCATTTTGTGTTCCGCAGGACCCACCGACCTTTATTCCTTTTCTTTTTGAGATCTTCTGTCCATTATTCGTTGAGAGATGTTCCTTGGGAGGAATGGTGTGTGGTGGTACTTAGAACATCGTCCCAGGGATTTCTTTTTCTGGAGGGGCTTTGTTGCGGACCTATGCAAATTGATCAAGGCTGATTGAGTTGTAGGCTTCTGTGCGAGGCGGACAGTCGGAAGAAAGGGATATGTGCTTCAAGGGGAAATAAATTAGGATGCGTGGATTGTGAAATTTCCACGTCCCCAGCAGCCCAGGTCTGTCAAAGGTTCAAAGGACCCGGTGAAGAATCCTTAATATATTCTTTAAAGAAGGATGATAAATGTAAACTACCTTCTTACTACGGTGCCTTATCCATTTCGTTGAAACTGCTTTTAATTTCATCACAGTGTATTTGTAATAATCCTCCGTCTTTTTGCATGAGAGGTATCGTGAGTGGTACATAGTGCTTAGTCTTCAGGGATTTCTTTAAAGGGACTTCCTTTGTTGTAGACCTATGCAAGATCCAAGGTATCGCACCTTGCAAGGTGTGAACCTATGCAAGGTAATGATCAAGGTTATAGGCTTCTGTGTGAGCTGGACCGTCGGGATAAAAGGGTATGTGCTGTAAGGGAAAATAAATTAGCATTGGGGGTGATATCTGCGTGCCTTAGCTACCATAGTCTCAAAATTCAAAGGACCGGATCCTGGTAAAATCTTTGATATTTTTAAATAAGTAGCTAAAACTGTATTACCTTTTGGCTATGGAGTCCCGTTAACATATATCTGAATTAAATTAACTAATTATATCTGCTTAAAAAGGAATACGCATTTAGACCCATTTAAAACCGTATAGAAAGTTTGAATATTTGACAAATATTTAGATTTTTCTCAATAATGTATTTTCTACAATAAAATTTGGTCTGAATTTGTACTCCTATTTCGGTTGTTTAAATTTTTTCGTCGTGGTAAAAAAAAGTATTTTGTTAGCTTTTTAAAAGCAAAATTTTTTTAGTACTATGGGTATAGGTGAGTCGGTAATTTCTGTCGTTGACCAATTGTGTGCCGACCTGGTTCGCCTAGAGATTGGATTTCTGGATCGTCTGGAGTTAGTGAGTTGCCCACTTCACTTGGATGGACACACGTCACAGCTGTGTATATCCATTTATTAACTTTGATTGGCGCAACTTTGCCAAATATGGCCCTTCTGCCATAAAGTCCAACCCTACCAATTAGTTAATGAATAAAAATAACTATCCTTTGCAATGCTACCTTCTTTTGAAAATTTATGGTGCCTCATAAGAATCCGCCCTAAATGAACATTGTTTGACACCTAGGTTTCCAATTGATCATTTGAACATTGCAGTTCTGATTTTTATATTAATTTTATTTTTGAAGATGGTTCTGTTATATTTCCTCTCATTGTTACAGGTGTTTCTCGTAGCTTGCAGTATGTGGGATATATCCTCCCCTTCTGGTTCCCACTGAATCACTATTGACCTTCAACACTCTTCAATCTGTTATAAGGATGGTTCGATTTTAAAAAAATATTTAGGCCATATTTTAACCGTATTTCTGGATGAATGTCATCGGGTACCTGGTAATCCTTATCTATGGGCTTTAATTTCCGTCAAAAGGGAAATCCGATGGTAATCACCTGTAATCCACTTGCACCCCCAAGACCTCCGGTCCATGTAATCCTCCTTTTTGCGGAGGAAAGAGCAATGAACCCCACCTATGGTCTGACTCTTCCCAGTGGGAAACCACGACTGTTCCATTTGTGTGTGTTCATCAGTCAACAGCTGGATGCACACATCGCGTGGCCGTTCTTCCATTCCGAACGCCAAAACAAATAAAGAGCCTCCGAATATAATGAAAACTCCAAGAATATTTTCTAATCACACCAGAATGACAGGTGGCACACAATTGCCGAGTGGACGCTCCAGCGGGTTTTGGCGGACCCGCTCGTCAGGCTTGACTGCCGAAGAATGGATAGATCCCCGTTAAGAACAAATCTCGTGTTAATCCACCTATTCCTGAATGCTGTAACGTGCTCTCGGTGCGCGAATCCACCGCTGCGAGGATGTGGCCTTGGAATGAGGAGAGGAATCCTGTTAAATATCAGTATAGAGCGCCTTAATAACTGCCGTTTCCTCTCAGCCGTGAATTGACGTGGCCGTGTCTAATTTGCCTTTTTCCTTTCGCCGTCTTGATTTCCCTTTCGATAAATTGCAACCATCCTGTTACTCGTTCTTTATGGTAACTTGGTAAAGGTATTCGTGAGTGCTATGCTTGGCTTCTTTTAATTGGCCCTTTTATAGAAGATTATTGGGTTCTTTATCTGGATGAAAATCCACTTTAATCATCCTCTAGTTGGTTGGGTTTTATGGCGTGCCATATTTAGCCAAACTCAAGTCAGACATCGGACGAACACGTAGCTAGAAAATTTTACTGTCACAGGAGAGAAATATACCCAGAACCTGCGCCACCTACAACTTGCATTAATCATCCTCTGGAATGATTCAAGTAATCTGATAATTTTGTTACAGAAAAATATATTTAATACCAATTTGTAAAGCGGTTACTTGAAACAGGTACTTCATAAAAAGAAAAGATATATCAATGAAATACCAACACTACAAAATGGCGATCAGGGCGCCAACTCCCAGGAACCCGAGTGGCTCAATGGGTTCGCCCACTACGCTAGCAAACTGAGAGTTGTAGGCAGCTCAGGTTCGATTTCTGTAACTTCCACTGCGTGTATTTCTCTCTCCTGGGACACTTAAACCTTCCTTGTGAATGTCCATTATTTGGTGTTTGGCGCAGTTTGGCCAAATATGGCTTTTGCGCCACGTAACCCAACCAACCCAGGAGCCCGAACTCCTTCCCCCCCCCAAAAAAAAGTGAGGTATAACGTTACAAATTTGTATCGTAAGGCTTAAAGTAATTAAACCCATCTGTCCACCCCTAAAAAAGCTCATGCTATTGCTGCTTACTATTGGAAGTGATAGAAACTATAAATTGTGGGATTTAATAACACAGGAAGCATGAATGTAACGTGGAGATAGTTTTGTTCTTCTATAAAACAATTCTCACGTAAAAAATCTCAAATTTTTCTCCAGTAACAAGCATTCACATTGGAATTTATTCCAGAGTGCAATTCTACTTGCTCCGACACTATACATGAATTTATAACGCAATACACCGTGAATAAGCTTGTTTTTATGATGATGTAAATGTGATGAATAAAATTTGATATTTCAATATAGCAATCAATACATTCATGACCTACTTGCCTAATTAGTATCATTTTACCTGGATGAATAATGCATGCGTCATTTCATTTAACAAACCCTCCAGCATACACTCGAACCACTGATCAAACGTCCAGGCCCCCTTCTTGAAAAGGGGTTGCTCTCCTTCCCTCTCGGTCTGAGATATATCATCCAAAACACGTAAAACGTTTTAAGTAGGCGTTCCCCTCAAAGAACTTCCCCGCTGTAGCATTCTCCCGCTCCCCATATGGCTGCTTAATTAGCATCAAAATAGCTAACTGCCAGTGCGCAAGACTGCCCCAAATTGAAGGGGCCGGTGTGTCAGATCCACCGAGCCCATATTCTTTTGGAAAAATCTCTTATCCTATAAAAAGGTACTTCCAGAAAGGGCAATTTTCTGCAAGGTCTGACGTCTTGAGGAAACATCTGCTGCGGAACTTGCTGTTGGGCCGCGTTTCGACAAAAAATAAATAGAGCATTTCTGGAGCTCCGTGCTTGAATATACAATTACTGGCTTGTTTTTCGTGAGAAAGTCCGGTGGTGAGACAAATACAATTGTCGTTCCTGTCTCGTGCTCCAGTCCGTTTCGATTCTGTCCGTGAGAATGCTGTGGTTTATGGGCCTTTGTCAGCTTGTTCCAGAAATAGTCCGCCGCCAAGGTGTTTACGATATGTGTGGGTAGCGCAATTTCGTTCTGTTTTGCTGTTTTGGGCATGTTCGAAATTCTCCTAATCTATGTTGCTGACACATGTTTGTGTTATGCGATGTTTGTTTTTCTCGCAAAGTTAGACTAATCGCAGTTATTTTGGAGATAGGTATGTCCGTTGGATTTGTGGGAGAGAAAATGTATTGAACCGCCAAGTTTTGTCAAAGTTGACTAAACAGGAAGCTCTGTAGTTTCGACCAAAATAGAAGCATTGTTGGTCAGACTCGGATTTGTTCTCACTCGGGTTCGTGATTCTTGAGAAACCATCAAACTTTATCTCAGATATATATTGCTGGAAGAATTATTGCTTCTGTGTTTCCAACGCTTCCTTCGCAAACGTGCAGTTGTGAATTTCTCGAGGTTACAGAACACGAAGAGTAGATGTTTCTGAATGGATTATTGTTCAATTGTTTTGCGACGCTCTTCCCTTCATAACATTTACTGTCCATCTCGTTCTCTTTGTGTAAAAAAAGGAAGTCAGGTTTAAGCGGAGACATCTGCCTGTGTTTCTGCATTGAGTCTGATTTTTAATCTTAAATGTACTAGAATATTTTATGTAATTTTTGTAGAAACAGTCTTGATTTCTTTGCTATTTTATTCACAGGTAAAATATAATTAAAATCAGCACCATGCATAGTATCTGCGCTAAACTTTCTTAATTGCTTAGATCTATGGATGACAAAGTATCGTTACTGACATGTTTTATCTAATTTCAGTCATTTAATAATGAATTTAGCGTCCGTATTGACATAAATGGATTTGATACCTCTAAATGAAATAAAATTATCCAAAAGTATATAACAGCATTTCTTATTTTAATTCGTGTCAATTCTTATTTCCAAAAAATGCTCATCCAGATTTCTCATTCCTTTCTGTCATCAACCTGTTGAAGAATTTCATTAGATATATATGACGAGCTCTTCCGTATAGTTTTAGCAATATTATGCATCTCCATATCTCAAATCATACATATTTAAACTAAGCTCGAAAATCGGAGTATAAATTCCGTAACGGTCGATTTTGTATTGTTTACACCCATTGTTATTATTCGACGATATATATTGTAATAAAAAATTCAAACTATTTTTACGGAATGAAAGTGAAACAGCAAAAATAAAATGCATCTTTTCTTTGTAAATTCGAATCTTTAAAACTACATTTGTTTATAAAAACAAAGAACAATTCTACCACGTTGAATTGAAAATAAAAATGAACCAATCTATTTTCAAATTATTTTCGTTATTTTAAGAAAGAACAAAGGTAATTTAAATAACATTAAAAACGAATCAGACGTTCTCCTAATTATGCTTCTGATTGCATACATCTTTAATCCTATTTTTGATATGAGTATAGACATGGTCACAAAAATTGTACAATCCATTTGTAGGAAACTGTTTTTGAACAACTTATTTGCCTCACAAGTAAAGATAAGAAACATGTCAGGTTGTCTCGATTCTTGTTTCGAACCAATTTTTCTATTTTTAAATTTTTCTGTTTATGCAATGCCACAGGGTGAAAGTTCGACATAGTGACAGTTGTAAACATCGAAACAAAAGAACAAAAATTTAGTCTTGATAGTTCAAATCAGTTTAAAGTGAAAGATTCTGATTTCTGTCTGGTAAACAGAAAGTTGTCAGTGTTTCTTGGAAAATCAATACCCTAATTTGATTAAACTCACTTCCGACTTGTATGTAATGGTCAACAAGATAAAATTATTTTTTAGGAATATAACAAATATGCGCAATTGAGCTGGTACTAGTTAACAAAGCAAAAATATGCTATGGAACATACCATAAACGGGAACCAAGAACGTTCTCACTTCAGTAACATAACGTCGGGTATACTCTCCGCAAGTTCACAAGACTACTCTTTTTTAATGGAGGCTCTGTCAAAAAAGTTTCAACAAGTAGCCAGCAGCAGCTTAAAACTACTTTCCCGGGTACAAATGCCACTTTCACAACCCCGAGATACCCTAGTGATGTCCCCCATCGTTGTACCCTCTTCTGCCCTTCTACTTGTTTCTTTTTTCTTCCCTCTTGCGTGACGTTGTCCGTCTAGTGTTTGGCGCAGGCAGCTTAGCCAAATTTGGCACTTGCTCCATAAACCCAAAACAACCAACCGTCATATGCCGCCTGGAAAACATGGAAAAGGACAAAAACGCAATGTTTATGAATAGTTTATAGTTAATCGGTTCCAAAATGTTGCGATGTCTACAAGGCAAAGGCTTCCATATACTTCACACTAAACTTGACAAAATATTAAATCCAAATTTGATTAAATATTATTAGTCGAAAGGTAAGGGCACATAACTATATTAAACTTAGTGCAAGTTTAACTTTGTTATCAGAGACCAAACTTGGAGACTACCTACCCGACAATCACGGCATTAAACTCGGCAAACATAGGTAAAACTCACTAAAGCATATCATAGCTGATGGTACCACAAAACGGTTGCTAATCATTACAGTTGGTTATTGCAATCTGTTCCACCACTTACCAAAATTGACATGATCCCTGACCTTTTATGTGTAAGACATTGAGCGATTCGAGTTGATAGTTAAATGTTGTGTAAAGCATCTGACATACTTTAACAACTAAAAAAAAAACGGTGTGATTTCTCAACCAACTCTTTATTGAGTTTGCTGTTTTCTAATGAGTGTCATCGTATACTTCAACTTAATGACCGAACTTTAACTTTATGAACCGTAGAGACAAGCTAGGAGATCTGCCTACTTAACAAGCACGTTAGTACAGACAGCATTTAGACTGCAAACCTCGAGGTAAAGCATATCATTGCTGATGGTACTACATTACAGCTGCTAATCATTTCGATTGGTTATTGCAATCTATCTGTTCCACCGCTTGTCAAAAAAAATCTTGTCTTGGCAGAAGTTTTCCATAAACCAGTTCCTCCGCCCATTAGATCCGAGGCGTACGGCCGAAGGCGGTGCTTTAATAATTAAGTCTCATTGATCCGCCCCTACGGAGTTGTTTGCAAATAAGCGGCGTTTGTTTAAAGAGGTAATAAAAAACAAGAAACATAAACGAGAAAGAGAAATCATCTCTGTTTTCTTTGTTTACTGCTGCGTTTTGAACTCTTGCCTCTGCAAGCCCAACCTTGGATCATTTTTCAAGGCCAGAGATTTTCTGCTGGAGTTAATCATTTTCTGTGTCTCGAATTGGGCGCTTTTCCAATTTTCGTTCTCTTGGTTTACAGGGATGCCATTCTGTAGATTGGTTTGCTTTTGTCTAGCCTACTGCTGGATTCCGGATTTCTAGGTCAAAATTATAATTTTCTGTCTTGTGTGCTTATTTTTATTTTCCCCACTTTGGTGATTACTCTCCCTTCAAGAATATATTGGTGTTCATTTTCTGTCCTCTGAGTTTCCGGTGTTCAGCTGTCACAAAAATGAGTCGAAATAATTTCCCAAGCTCTTTGCACATTTTAAAAATTTTTCTCCACTAGCATTGAATGCGATAATGCAAATTTTCAGGTAGTTGGAATAAATTTTGGATCTGAATGATGCCTAGCTCCTTCCAAAATAAATTTTAAATCCGTTCCATTATCAAAATGAAAATAAAACATTTGTTTTTTGTTGAATTAACTCACATCGTTTTCGTCTTTTCTCTTTTCAAAACGGGGTAAAATATTTTTCGTCTTGTTTATCCAAGTTAGGTGAATGAACCTGAATATAATTGAGCATTTTAATTCAGTTTTGGTAGATGTATTCCTGAATTTTTCAGTGCGATTGAAAAGCCGCGCAGCCCAACGTGTTCAGTAACCATGCAGTACTATTTTGAATACATGCTGAACCATCATCTTTGCCATTGAACATTGTCCAAAGGACATGTGTTCACAAATGTCTGTCGTTTGGCCGCTTGGCCGTTAGACTACATGCTCTCCGATATTTTTTCATAGTACAATTTCAAACCACTAGTGTACTTCCATTCTTCACCAGACAGGCTATTCTAGGTCGCGCAAATTAGTCAGAGGAAAACATTTCGATTCGACATTATGATATTCTGTGTAAACAGCAATGCGATTTTGGGGCTATTGCGTACTACTGTACATGTGGAGTTATGTGACTTTTCTATCGTTCTGTATCTGTTAACCTTACAAAAGCTAATGATGTTTTGCGCCATCAAATCCAATCGATCTATAATTATATACTCCTGTGGCTTTTTTTTTTCTTTTGTCAAACTCGAGGTACCCGAATGATCTGTCCTCCCCCTTTCATTTTACCCTTTCTTGTCTTTTTGCTTTTTCTTCCTCCCTCATTGTTTTGTCTATCTTGTGTTTGGCGGAGCTTGGCCAAATATGGCCCATGCATCTCATAAAACCCGAAAACAACCTTTGTCTTGTCATTAAACTGTACGTGACCTCCTTTTTCTGCAATCGAATTTGAAGTCTCTTCATAAAAAAGTTTCTAATTATGGATTGGAATGTTTGTTTTATGGAAAAGTGAAAGATGACAAAAGAAGTTTGGTGCTCTGATCAAAATCTCACCCCGGTCAATGCAACTTTTAACTTGAGATGTCTAAAAAATTCTCCAACTGATTGCTTTCCGACATTAGAATCTAATCCACATTCCAGAAAAAAGAAAGCGAAATGCTCAATTCAAAATTTCTCGAGAGTTTCAGGCACTTTTTCCTATCTTCGCATCGCAGTTTTTATATGCATTTTTCCAGCCATGCGGGTTTTTAAGTAAAACAAAACGGATACTTTTGTTTTCTTTGTTTCCTCCCATCTCCCTGAATAATAATAAAAAAGTCCGGACGGGGGTTGGTGTGATTGATGTTGAGCATTCGTCCGTGAGCTGAACGATTCCTGGAATGTCGAAAGGTCCGTCCTTTTTTCATCGCTGAGGTAATATTTTCTTTTTTACCGTATGGGAACCAAAATTTTTTTTTCTCCTTTTACTTCTCCCTGTGCGTCGCTCCTTTAAGCTAGAGCATTCCCCTGCTTTTTTTCTCTTGTAATGTGATGAATCGTTGTAATAATGTTATAGTTCAGGGGAAGATGAGCATGAAAGTATTAAGTATCCACTTCCCCTTTGGAATTCTTTCCTAAATGGATGTGGGGTTAATTACCTATATAAGGGAGTTCCAAATAAATTTAGTTATGGTGTATTGGAATTAAATGGAGTGAAGCAAAAATCCCCATTCTTTGACTAGACATGATTCAAAAGAATTATTGTGTGCTTAGTAAAGATGTTTGGAATTTTTGTGATACCAGCAACAACCATATCTTTGGTATTCCCATTGTTATAATTGTCATCTTTAAGCTGGTCAATCATCCCTGATTAAGATATGGGGTCGCCGTGGATCAATGGGTCTGTCCACTGTTTTAGCAACCTACAAGTTGTAGGCGACGCCGGTTCGATTCCTCCCTGGTTGTATTTCTCTTCTGTGTCAATAAAACTTTCCTTGTGTGTATGTTTATTTACTTGACGTTGTCTTGTTTGGTGCAGCTTGGCCAGTATGACCCTTGTGCCATAAAACCCAACCAACTTCAACCTTAAACCTGATTAAGATTAAGAAAAACTAGTTTTGTGGCACAATGAGTATCTGAAAGACCGAGATGGTTATTAGAATTATAAAGATACAGCAAAGTATACAAATAAAGATATTTTCCAATTAGTCCCAGAAGGATTACTTCTCAATTATTCATTGTTGACAACAAGGTGTATGCTGAAGGAAGGTCGAATATTTTCTGAGATCCTACTTTAGGATCTATTATGGCTGTTAACTCAACTGTATTATTGGCATGTATATGTTTTCCCTATCAACAAAAGTGGACGTTGTCGGAAACGTCTATATTGAATTTGTTTCTTGACTGTTCGTTAAACATACGTGCTATTTGTATCTCAAAGCTGAGGTATGTTTTGTTACTGTTCAAGTAAAGATATTCTTTGAATTTTCGTAACATCAGCCATATCCATATTCTTAACATTCCCATTGTTACAATCATCATCTTTGAACTACTCACTTATCCCTGATTAAGATGTATAAAAAAAATAGTTGTGGCACTCGATAAATAATTAAAGAAACTCAATAGTTATAAGGATCATAAAGATAAATCAAAGTATAAAAATAAAGATAGTTTTCAATCTGTCCCAGAAGAATTGTTCACAGACCCGAGGTACTTTTGTGATCTTTCCTTTACCCATGAGGTTTTCTGTTTTTGGTGGCCAAAAATGGTCTTTGCGCCATAAAACCCCAAAACAACCAACCCAGGATAATATCCTCAATTATTCATTGTTAACTACAACGTGTGTGCCAAAGGGTCGAATATTTTCTGAGATCATACTTTGGGGTCGATTATGGTTGTTGACTCAACTGTATTATTGGCATGTATACTGAGGTTTTCCCATCACCAAAAGTGGACGTTGTCGGAAACGTCTATGACGCATTTGTCTACGATATTTCTTGACTCGTTAAACATACGTGCTCTGTATCTCAAAGCTGAGATTACATTTTGTTGAGAATTCTACCATCCGAGTTACAATATACACAGTTGCAAATAAAGTCTCCGCGCACCAGTGTTTAACAAAATATCGCTTTTTATTGAAATTTCAATAGGGTGTCGAGCCCATCTTTGTCTGCAATTACACTATGAACTCTTTTAGTCGTACCTTGAATCTGTTCTTGTTAACGGGCATCTGGTATTTTGCATCATTCGTCCTTCAACGTGGTCTTCATGGTTATAAACTTCTGCACAGACACACTCAGTTTGTCCTTTGTAAAAACAGCATAATATCTTTAAATATTGAATAGAGACAAGTGAACAACAACGACGACCTTTTAGATGTTTCAAAATTGTCAACTAGTCGTAAGACTTACAGAGATCAATGATTATTTACGCTAGTTAAAGGAACTGGAATGATGGCTGCCAAGTACAGAGGAAAACACAGTATCTTCGAACCTGTGGCAAAATATCATTTACCGCAAGGTGGGCTTTTAAGAGTTGCAAAACTTGTTTTCGTATACATTTTTCATTAGTAATATTTTAAGCTAGTAAACCCGCACATAGCATCTGCGCTAAACTCTCTTAATTGCTTATATCTATTGATTGCAAAATGTCGTTACTCTCTTTGGTATCTTATTTAAATCTATTGATAAGAATATAGCATCCATATTCACTTAAATGGATTTCATTCCTCTAAATGAAATTAAATTATCCAAAAACATAATATCATTTCGTTTACTTTTTCTCTCCGGTATTAATTCTTATTTCAAATAAAATGCATAACAAAAAGCACGTCTCAGTGATGTCACTGCTATTAGTTCTGAACGTCTACTTTAATTTCACCCCATTCAAAGGCAATTCGGCATTTTTTGACGCTAAACTTACTTTTGCTCGTATTTTCTTTCCTGAGTTGATTTCTATCTTTCAGATTTCTCATTGCTTTCTCTAATCAGATTGCTTAGGGATTGATCCCAGACCGTCCCCAATATCCCATTGTGTTGCTCCAGTGCTACGTTAATTAACTATCTTCTTAACCAGACTGCCGAAGAATTTTATTAGGAATGGTAAGCTCTTCGGTGTTGCTTTAGCAATTTTAAGAGGCCATATCTCAAATCAAGCGACAAAATTGGCAAATTATCCTGTAACGATCGATTTTATTTTTTGTTTATATCCGTTGTTGCCTCAAATAACGTCGATTTCTGTGCCACGTACGCAAATGAAATATATATCTGTACCTTAGTAGAAAAGGAATCAATGTCCATTGTACAAGTTTCTGGTAAAGGCGGATTTAGCAATTTTTATTTCTTAAATTTTTAATACAGAGAGTACAAAAAATACATTTAAATGTTTTGATTAGTTCATAGTGTTTTGACAAGACATTGGCACTATTTGTCTTATTACTTTCATTACACTGAAGTGATATGGGATATAATTGGACATATGCCCCTTGTTTGCCAAGGTATAGATATATAGATTGATGAAGCAATTCATAGAATACTTAGCAGAACTATTATTGGTAACCTTTTACCACTTTTGATCGGAGAAAACGGTTCGCAGTCATTCCGTTTTACCTAGTATCTCACTGTTAATATTAAAGATTCACTGGTAAACTTTGACACTTTCCAACTCATCTGGGATTTCTGGTTGTCGAGTCATTTACAGGGCTTTCCTGTTGAGGATTTATCGGTAATCAATCTGTGTACTTATAAAATTCCAGCCCATTACTAAGGCAAGAACTAAGCACCTGACAGGTGTGACACTCGGGTACTTTGCGAGAAACAATATCCACTGTTTGAACGCCTTTCGATACAAAGGTGACATGGAGATTGGATGAAAAATCTATCTTCTTTCTTCTTTTTATTGCCGAGGAAATGGGAATTAAGTCGCCAAATAGAGCTTATTGGGGAATACAGGGGACCCGCCTAAGGGGCTCATTTGACACCGACAGCTTGTGTAACTGGGCCTTAAATGATGTCATGCACGCGAGCGTTTTGGAAGTTGGTTACCGCTGCTTGTGCGTGCATGCCCGCTCGTACAGTTGAGGGCTGTAATCGCTTGACCGCAAGACGCCGTCCGTTTCCTCCGTCCGTGCTGCACGCGACTGCACTCCACCCAGGAAACAGAGTCCGGCACCGGGGTCCTGCAAATGCAATTTTTATGTTGGGCCTTCTTGCCTGAATGGCGGAAACAGCCGGGGCAGGTGGGTCTCGTTTCTTTCTTTTTAAAGCGATTCCAAACACCAGTGTGTGCAAAGGGGAGGCGAATTCCAAGTAGTAATGCTTGGCGGATGCCAATTTACGATTTAAAAGTCACAGCATTTTTATTCCTCTTGGACGTAAGCCCGAATAGAGGGGGATTTCGTTTGGACGGAGCACATTCCTTGAGGACAGGATATTTTAGTAGCCCAAAGACATGACCACTTTGTAGTCCCAATATATTAACCCTCCAAGTGATTTCGACGAGATATCTCGTCGATCAAGATTTGACCAGTTTTGCTAATGACGAGATACAACGCCGAGAAAAAACCATAAGGATTAAGGAACACAAATCGGCCCGCTAGCGGAATCCGGCCCTTGGTTGAGTTTTTATGGTGCAGGATGCGGTGTCCATCTGTTGTTAGGCCAATCTGGTCCAAACAACGTCAAGTAAATACACTCGCGCAAGGAAATTTATTCTGTCACTGCAGAGAGAAATACATCCATGGAGGGATTTCTGTCACTGCAGAGAGAAATACATCCATGGAGGGATAGAACCTGCACTAACTTCAACTCATAGGTTGTTAGCGCAGTAAGCAAACGCACTGTGCCGCGGCCACTCCTCCGGCCTTTTTAATATGTTTATCCGGCCCGCGGGGAGTTGTTGACAGATCTAATTAAAAAATTATATTAAAATATAAACGTATTGCATTTCAGAAATGTAAAGTCGCTCGTTGAGACCTCCAAGGCCGAAAACGCATAAATTTGACTCTTTTTAGAAACGTTACCATTTTTGCTATTTTTGATTTCACTGCTGAATGAAAACAGGAGTTGAAATTTTGAAACCCTGTTCTGCATGAATTTTTGGCCAAAATAAATTACGCAGTACATGATGAAGTTTCCATCCCAGTATTTTGCATTTACTATTTTTACACAATTTTGTTAAGTAGCTATAATTACCTTTATTATTCACCTTTATTTATTTCATCTATTGTTCATTAAAATTTTCATATTCATCGTCATATTTTTGGATGACACCACTGCGTGGGTCATCCATTAATTCTTAGGTTGTCTGTCTGTTCTTTTTTAGGACTTTTAAAATTTTTAAACCTTTTTTGTACCGAGCTATAGGGCGCCTTTTATGAGCCCCATGCATTAGTTGGCGCCTCATATAAGCCAATCAATATTTGCGCCTTTTTAGAATTTTATACTATTCTTTTATTTCTTCTAATGCATGGGTGTCTTTTATAAGCCCTAAACTTTTATGGCGCCTTTTATAAGCCTTTTTTCTTTATTGCTCGATACTTTTTGCCGGAGTCGAGCACTTTCATATTTACTCTTGTTCGACTCCGGTTTTTCCTTTGTTGGTTTTTGTGTCTGTTTGTGTTTTTAACTGTTTGGTTTGTTTCTGTGTTTATTGTATTTGTCGGCCTTGTTTGCCACTATTATTTTCGATTTTTGCAAATAAATCTCTCCGGGGGGGGGTTGGTTTCCCTTGTCCTCTTTCGTGCACAGTGGGAATCTATCTCCCTCCTCCCACGAAAAACTCTAAACTTATCGGTGAGTTGGGAGGAGGAGAGTCTCAAATTACCTTTATGGATCCGGCCAGCGTAGTACTTTGGATATCCTGATGTGCCACCCACCCTCTAAATAAGTTTGGACTTCCCGTGTTTGAGCGATTTTATTGTCTCGTCTTCTAATCGTCATATCTGTTTAATACGTTACAAAAAAACTGGTTTCATGCATTCTAATAAAATCTGTGTGAGGTGTAATCTGCATAATTATATACGACCCCATCCCAAGACATTAAAATCTAATTGACTTTAAACTTTTGATTCGTTTTAAATATCCCAATTTCAAAGCAGCTGAAATTCGCGTACATTTAGATTAAAGGATGGGCTTTATCTATTATCAATATATGTAAAGTGGTCATCAACAAGAAATAATGGAATTGGCTCATTATTGCAGAACGTTATTAATCTTGAAGTTCTATGTGCAACCGACACGGACGACCTTAAGTATTTCTATGGTTATTAATGATAAGACTTCATTCATACTGTCTTTTTTATTTTGGTTGTAAGCATTCTTGTTCATGAAAAGTTTTTCTGTGTGTTGTGGATGCTGTGGCTTTACCCTATAACTAGAGTTTAATGAAGGAGGAAATGCCAAAGGATACGGTATTGCTTTCAAAAGCCTAACACGCTGTCCTTTCCATTGACGGTGCATAAAAGGTTGCTGTGAAACAAAAGCTAAAAGAAATTCCTTTTGTTTATTTCCCTTTCAGACCTCTTGTGGGTTTTTTAATATATCAGTGTGTACATAATTTTAATTGGGGATTTTTTGTGCCATTTTTTTCTGTACTGTGTCGAGAAGAAGCGATCCAGGTGCTTGCATGTTGTGATATTTTTAGAATGTGTCTTAGAGTTAGTGGAAGCTGAATTTGTATTTCCAGGCATTTGCAAACAAACACCTTTCCAAAGTAATCCTCTGAGTAAGTGGAGTTTCCGATATATAATCACAATAACAGAAGCTGATTTCAAATAATTAACTAAAATGTTCAAAATGGTTGCAATTCAGGCTTGTGCTAAAGGAATATTTAAAATAACAAAATCTAAAATGTTCTTGCTGTGGAGTATTTTGTCACTCACCCATTATTCCGTAAATTACCAGGATTTGAATTTTAGCTTGTAATTAGTGTTATACATCTAAAATCAATATTTTTCAGTGCTCAAGTAAGAATTATTTTTACATGAAGTTCTACAGAAAATAAGCAATCTAAGCCCCTATGTCTGTGCTCCGCGACCCGTATCAGACGGGCCCCTCGTGAGATAAAAATGTAAAGTTGTCTCTTTTCCTTACCTCTTTTAATATAAAATAATGGGAATATAGCTTTTTGAACTTGGATAAAGAATTGGACAATACGAAATAATACTTTTACATCTCTTGGATCCTTTGGCCCCGGTACCATGATGCCAGCGATACTTTCCAAAGGTATCTTCATTTTCTTCTGTCAAGACTTGAGAAATAAAATGCAAAAATTAAAAAATCTGGAAAAACATACTTTATTTCAAACTGCTCTAAAAAGTAAATAAAATTTTCTGTTATTCAGTTTCATACACATTTGACTAAAATAAAAGCGTGAACTGATTTAGCAACTTGAGCACTTTTAAATAAAACACAACAGATCCCTTATTTTCCGGACTGTCTTATTTTGGGCATAATACTCATTACAGAAAACAATATGAAAAGAAATGCAGAAATGAAGTTTCTGTATTTCTTTCTATAATGAGGAGTATTTTGTATTGATTGTTCTGACATTTTCCTGGCTCCAGAAACTAGCAATAAGTTTGTCTTGCAGAAACTACAGGTAAAAAATTGTGACTCGGGAATGTTTCAACAAAAATTTGATTAAAACCAAGGACAGGAGTAAAGCATTACGCTTGACCTAAACCTACATTTTTTCCAGCAGTGTTTCCTAATGAATAAAATCAGACCTGATCTTCCTTCGTGATGTTTGCGTTCCGATATCTTCTTTATCCTCATCCCATCCTACAATGGGGCGAGATTCAGCATTTACCCCCTCATTGTCTGCTTGCTTTTCTTTCCTGCCGTCTGCCGCTCATGACGCCCCGTTGTTTATGCGAGTAAATGTTTTCCGAAATCTCGACTCCAGACAAATGAGTCTGCTTTGTTTTTACCCAGTGGGAATGTTAAAGGGCCTTATTTTTTGTATCCTCCGCGTTGTTGTTATTAAATGAAGGCATAATCGACGAAAGGGGAGAAAAAACTCCATCTTGCAAAAACTGTACCTGGTAGTCATGAAAGAGCCGAGAACTCCGAAACTGGTTATTATCTCGCTTGCAATGTCACTCTGGAGAGAGCAAAAATAATTATCTCCCCGGTGTGTCCAAGAATGAGTTGTGCATCCAGTACAAAAGGCCACGCAGAATGGGAACTTTTTTCTGTGTTCATCCCGTTGTCTGTTTTATCTCGTGGCTGGTAATTTTTGGGTGCTGGGGGACACCTGCAGACGCAACTACAACGGGGGGTGTTCTCGTTTGTACACGCTTAATTAGTCATTTGACCTCGGGTGGTATGCGAACTGTTTCAGTCTGGCTTTGGGAGGTATTTGTGCCTTTGGAGATGTAGACAGATTAAAAAGAATTGAATGGAATTTTTTGGAGTTTCTTTTCGTGGTTGTATTGTTGTTATAGTAAAGCGGAGGTTTGTCTTCGAATTTTGAAGCTTGGTTTGTTGCTCTCTAAGATCATTTTTATTTCATGATTAAATAAACCTTTTAAAAGGATTTTCGTCAGAAAAGAGCTTTCATTTTCGTGTTCTCCATTTCCCCGTTGGTTCAGATTCCTCCCTAGGTGTATTTCTCTCTTCTGCGTTAGTAAAAACTTTCCTTGTGTGTGTATGTCCTTTCCTTGACGTTGTTTAGCGCAGCTTGGCCAAATATGACCCTTGCCATATTAGTCTATTAGATAATATTCATAACGAGTC
Organism: Meta bourneti; assembly: GCA_933210815.1. Taxonomy (NCBI): domain Eukaryota; kingdom Metazoa; phylum Arthropoda; class Arachnida; order Araneae; family Tetragnathidae; genus Meta; species Meta bourneti. The sequence goes on along the minus strand of OW119927.1, from coordinate 34,506,675 downwards.
TATTAGATAAATTAGGAGACTGGTGGTGACGTAAACACATACCTTCCCCAATTGCCTTCTTTTGCGCGGATTCTGGTTCTGAGTTTACCTTTTGGTACCGAAAGCTAGAGCATTGATAATGAGTTGGCAGGGAGAAAATATCCACGGTAATCGTCATTTATGCTTTCGTGTAGGCAGCCTCCCTCTAACACGCTTTCACACCTATTCAGAAATCAACTGACCCAAAGTTGACTGTCTTCTTACGGGAGGTGTACCTGTTGCCCTCGTGTTGAAAAAAATAACCAGAGTGAAATTGGCGTGAAAGGGGGGATAAGTGGACTGAGCATTTCTATTGAGAGAAGCTGCAAAAAGTGTGACCAACATGTTGACTAGTAGTCACGTAACTGCTCTGAAAAATTGATTTGGTTGGCCGATTTGGCATCTTATCACGTTGGAGATATAACATCTTATGTCAGGGTAGATGTGTAAATGCATATTTTTATAGTGTGGCGACAAAAATGGTGAAATCCTCGAAGTCTACCATGTCGCGCTGTCCAATCAGATGAAGCAATGGGTGGTCGTCTTTTCTCCCGTCCCGTGTACTAATCAGATGACGAAAGTTCGTTTCCTTCCTGCAGACGAAAGTAGTCCAAGGGTCACGTTTCTACTAGTTTTGGTCACATGATCATAAAAAGGTTACCATCACTCTATTTTCATATTTCTCCTATGAAAGTGACTAACCAAAGCTAAATTGTAGAGAATAAATTTCGATGCCTTTCTATAATTTTGGCTCTTGGCTCATTTGAGACTTCATGAACACCACTGAATTAAAAACATCTGACTTAACTTCAGCGTGACTTCCCCACCCCACTCTTACAAAGCGTTTTTTGTGTCCCCACCGAGCAGAAAAAAAACATCCCCTCCCTTCGCTCTCTCCCTGATGTTTTGTGTTTTCCATCGGGAGGAGAGAAAATGTAAATCTTACCCTACCGAGGGTCCACACAAAGGAACCTTCCTTTTAATAATCCTTATCCGCGTAAACGTTTCCTTTATACTGCAATCCGAGGGGGAAAAAACGTGCATAAAAAAAGAAGGTTTAACAACCTCTCGTTGGTTTCCAGCGACGCCCTGAGATTAGATGCTCTCTGCAGAGCCACCGATGACAATTTATTACGCTTCTCCGTATCACAATTGAAACCTTTTTCATGCTGGATTATGGGAGTGCATGATGGGGGAGGGTCTTATGTAAAAGTATGGTAGGGTGCCTTCCCTCCCGGTTTCTCCATTGGAGTGCTTAATTTAGGGATTGTAATTCCATTCTTAATCCCTGAGAAAAGGAATGTTTTTCGACTGAATGTGAATGGGGTTGTTTTGCTGTTTTGAGAGAGCCCTTTCTTATTTTCTTAAGTTGATTTGCTGGTTCTTGTACGTGGAAAAATATGCTTTTTAAGATTTGACTGAGAAAAGCTAGCTGCATTGTGAAAAACGGCCTGGATGTTGACTTAACAAATGTTGAAAAGGACCTAAAATTTTAATTGGCATGCCTTTAATTAAATAAGTATGCAATCACGCTTGATGTATGACTTATGTTAAAGTACTTAATAACTTTAAAAAGCTGGATTTATTATGGTTTCCATGGGCCTTAAAGGCCTGATTTTTCAATATAGATTTTAAGTGCCCTTGAAAATGTTTAGTATTTGTTTAAAGTCCTTAAAAATGTAAAAAGCCAATTTTTTTTACTAAAACATTACATGTATTTCACCCGCATTCACAAATCCAAGATCACACAAAATGGCACGGGATTTCAAATAGACAATTATAAGAAATCCCATTCAATACAGGTCTGTCCTAACACCCACTTGAGTCGCCTTGTCTCAATGGGTTTGCTCACTGCGCTAGCAACCTGTGAGTTGTTTCGATTTCTCCCTGGGTGTATTCCTCTATTCTGTATCAGTAAAACTTTCCTTGTGCGCGTGTCCATTTACTTGACGTTGTTTGGCGCAGTTTGGCCCAATATGGCTCTTGTGCCATAAAACTTAACCCAACCTTACACCAGCTGAAAATTGACTCTTGACCTTAACTGAGTCTAGGCGACGCAGGTTCGATTCCTGCCCTGGGTGTATTTCTATTCTGTGTCAGCAAAGCTTTCATGTGTCCATTTACTTGACGTTTGGCACAGCTTGACTATTGCCCTTTGCGCCATAAAACCAAACCAACCCCCAGCCCCATTATTGGGTCCAATCTTAGCTCCTAGATAAGTTACCTCACCTGTGCATTCACGGGTTAATCTACTTCGGTCTTTAAATACAGCCTTAAATATACGTAAACTAGCATTGAAATACCCTAATTTATATAATTTTTTGAGTAGTGGGCACCCTGTTAAGCTCCCTTTTTGAAGCTATTTTATTTTACGATTAAATACCTGGCATTGGGCCTTTTATTAAAACAACAATCTAGAACAGCATTAACACAACAACCCTCCTGAATGGTATCAAGAACCCGAAACATTGTCAAGTTTTAAAACGCAAAGGGGAAAATACTTCAAACTAATATTTGCAAGACTTCACCGTCGGTCGGGAAGGCCGTAGAACTTTTCGAACCCATGCACCGCCTCCAAACAAAATGGGATTGTTGCAACTGAAAAGTTTTCCTCCGAATGCGATTTATGTTCCGCCAAGTCGAGCTGAGTGCACACACTCAAAACGAATTAACTCGGGGCCCCAAGAACAAACATTCCATCCATAGGTCCAACCTCCGATACGCAGCGACTAGATAATTCCATCCTCTCTGAAACGTAATGGATTTTAGAGGGAGTCAACACGAACAGTTTATCTCCGACAATAGTCTCTCATATCCGAGAGAAATAAAATATTGATAGCGCTTGTTCGTGAGTGGAGGCACCGAAGACAATCCAGTGGGGGGTGCTCCAGGAAACAGAAGACGCTTCCAGATAGAATTGTTTTCCGTAAAATCACGTTTTATCTGTTTGACTCAAGAAACAAGAATGCCACTCCGGGAAGTTCGGAGGAGATAGCCATTATCGTGCATAATGCAAGGAAATGGTCGTTAATCTCTAAACTCCAACTTAAGCACGCTTTTTAATGGATAAGGATGCGTTTTGGAAGCTGGAGGCAAAAATGACTTTTATTAAGTTGTTGCCAGACGATTTCGAGGGGAGTAGTATCCATTTGTTTCGGGGAGAGGATGGCAACTTGACTTCGCCGAGGATGACTCGGGTCGTTTGTGTCCCAGGATATTTAGAGTGCAGTTCCGAGCTATGTGGTGCTCGTGTTAGTTGAAATGGATGAGCTTGGGGGTTCCGCGTCTATTCAAAGCCATTTTCATTGCATTAAAAATATTTCTTTACGCAATTATGCCGTTACAAGTACAGAACAATCTTTTATTTTGGTCCTCTGAGCGTCACGAGATTTTCGAGTTGTGGTGTATTGCTATTCCCCGCAGTACACATGACTGAATTTCCACATCTATTGGTTGAAAGAATCTTAGGATCTATTGGCCAGAAAGGTCAAAGCTGATTAGAAGTCATGCAGTGAAGACTGCCAGTTGCAGAACGAATATATGCGTCTGAGCCACTTAAGAGTCGTATTAACCAGGACCGTTCCTGAAATGTTGATTAGTCGTCGCGCCTCAGTGGGTATGCCCACTCCGCTAGCAACCTGCAAGTTGGAGGCGCAGGTTCGATTTCTCCCTTGGTGTATTTGTCACTCCTGTGTCAGTAAAATTTTCCTTGTGTGTGTTTTTTCTTGATATTGTCTGTCCTGTGTCTGGTGCAGCATGGCCAAATATGATCCTTGCACCATAAAAACACAACCAACAACCCTGAAGTTTTGCCTACCCACATCAAACAAGGCGCCTTTCTCGAAAACGTTTGATACTCCAAATAATCGCCCTTGATAAATATTTTTTGACATTTTAACTGAAACATAAGAACAAGATACCAAAATCCATTGGTATATTTTGTCCTAATATATTTATCCTATTTTACACTAAGCAAACTTAAAAATGTTGGCACTCAACTGCCTGCTCTCCTGTATTTGTTGGAAGCAATATAACAATGTAAGGTTTGTCATATTATGTTTCTAAAACAGTAACCTCATCATGAAGCCGCCTTTATTTTTATTTTCTGTCTTTTTTGTTGGTCGCCTCTATTTTTTCGTAATTACGTGCAAGTACACTCCTAGCACACAACTTTGGAACGACCCTGCTTTAACCGAACAAGAAGTTCTCACATCCAAGATTAAGTAAAAAATCAGAATATTTAGGTCATGAATTTTCGCGTGAATGTTTTTCCCATGCACCAATGAATTCAGCTAGTTGACATCCCCGTTTCCGGTGGCAAATTACTTGGATTAACAATTAATCTTTAACCTGTCGATATTCATAGGTTAGTTTTATGTTTTTGTTATAAGTCACTCAAAATATCCTTTAATGGAAGCTGTATTTAAAATAGGCTAATCGTTATCGAGGTCTACAATTTTTACTCTTGATTTTAATTAATTGTATGGTAATCTGATTTTCTTCTACAATTTTCTTTTATCTTAGGCGATATTTAACCTCATTAATATTTCGACCTCCCTTGCAGATTATTCTCGTCTGGTTAACTCTTTAACACACCCTTCATCGAGGTAATTGTAATTGGCGAGTAATAGTTTTTGATGATCCATTAATTTGTTATTAAGAATTCTCAATTACTCACGAGAATTCTTAATAAACAATATTAAATATTAGATTTCACTCGAATCGATTTGCGAGGCGATTCTTTGAATTGCTTCCTTCGATTCAACGTTCTGTCAAGTATTTTTACCCCTGTCAATTAAATATTCCTTCAGATTAAATTTCTAATAAATATTAATATTCTTTCTGTGACCCAACCCTGGAGTAGCGCTTAAAGGTAGTATTTTTTCGTTATAATGAGCGAAACTGTATAATGAGACCTTTAAAATATTGCCTTTTACTCAATTTCGCTCGCTGAAAATATGTTAAAATGTCGGATATAAATTGGTGCTTCCAGGTCCCATGTAGAAAACCAAACCTTTCTTTAATAACTGCTTTATAAGTACCCTTAAAATTCATTTTAAATTCACATTAATTCATTTAAATTTTAAAATACATTATAGATGAATGATGTGGGTGTGGCGAAATCAATGGAAGATCATTCTATCTTATCTAAATTATTTTTTTCGCTTATTTAATCTATTAACATTAACCGATGCTACCGTAATGTTTAAAATCTGATTAGTTACGATGATTGCATGATGCATTACCAAATGTTTTTATCGTATATTAGCTACCCGCTCTACGCTTATGCTGTGTTTTGCTTGATTCAACCCGGAAAAGGGACAGTCCCACTCAGCAGCGACGGCGTAATCAAAATACACAAATTAAGTACGTGGATTCTCAACAGTGGAGGGCCGAGCTAGCCTAGTTGGAAGAGGGTTGCGAGTTCGAAACTCGGTCCAGCCGAAGATCGTCGTGTACACGGGGGCTTGTACATCTGTCGTGGCCTCAAATGTCCTCACGTTGGCGTGGTGTAGAAGTTTGGAGAGTGGGGTGCCAGCTCAACTGTTCTCATCATCTGACAGTGGTTCAAAATAAATTACGTGATGTTTCCTTGGATCTTTCCTTTAGGGATTGATTCCGGACCATCGCCTATATTGCTCCAATGCAACGTTAATTAACTAATTAACTACCTACCGCAACAGTGGGAGCATGCAGTATTAATGACCAATTGATGTTATTCTTTATAAAAGCTTTTGTATTCCTTTAAAGCGAGTCCCAAGTTCATGCGACGCAAAATGTCTAACGGTTGGAATGCAGCTTACCGTGTTCATATTCGAATGTTACCAAGTGAGTCTTGACTTTCCAGTAAAGGTGCTAAGTGCTCACTAATCTCTTGAGTGTATTCAAAGCCAAAAAAGGACCCTGAGCAAATCTGCCTTCCCCCATTTGTCCGAAAATCCGTATCGTTTGCACTTGATGGATGACCACGTAATTAGCCATATACCCTGTCCTCCGTGAGTTATTAGGGGTAATAAAGGAAACATTTATCAGCTCCCCACACTCTCTACTCCACCCACACTCCATTTGTGCAGCTCTTAGCTGGGAAGCACGTGTTCCAGCTCTCTTCCGGCCTGCCATTAACATCAAATTTGCATACAATTCGGAACACTCTTGCGTGTGCCTTGCGCTGTTATGTGTGAATGTTGGATGCGCTTTTTTCAAGCCGCAGAGATGTCCTGTGTGTTGGTAAATGCTTGTCGCGGGTTGTGCTTCCTGGATGTGCTTGCCTGTAGAGAGGAATTGAGAAATATTACATACGGGATGGTCTGAAATTGTGCATAAGAACTGCTTGAAGTCCGAAGTTGAAATTGTGAATTTTAATAATTTATTTTAATTGATTTTTTGGAAGACTTTTATTTTTGGGTTGACTAATGTTGGATTGTGTATTATATACATCGTACTGTCGATTGAATATACGAAAACTCAAATTTTATTTGGTAGTAAATTACTTTTTGTTCTATTCGCTGATAGTTCAAATTTCTTGTCATCTACCCCCTCAAAAAAAGAAATCTTTGATATCTACTGGGAAAAAACACCGGTAACTAAATACATTTGAATCGAATATTGTCTACTCAATCAAAAACACTGATAAAGGAAGTTGGGAACTGCGTTAAAATTTTTCATCTTTAAAAATGAAGTTACTATAATCTTTGAGTGCTCAAATTACTTTTGCCAAAAATTTTTAAAAAATCGATTTTGAATAAGTTAAAGCATAATTTTGAACAAAATTCCAATTTTAAAAAAATTCAGGAATTTCCGTTATTTAAATTAATAAACATAAAATATTGTCCACCCGATGGACATTTTTTTTACAAATTGTCTACATTTTGCTGCATAAAGATATTAAACATATTTTATTTAGAAACCTCAGCATTTGAATTTCCTTATAAATTAACTCTCAACCATTATGGAATCAATCTTCTGTGTAATTGAGAAATCCCTGCATGGCGTTCAAGCTGCCGATCATATGAATATGTTCGAACATGTGCTAGCAACTGTCACCAACTATTTCAGTCATAGTGTTTCATTATGGTCCGTGGAAAATTCCCGATCGAGAGCGATAACTTGCCGAAAAGGGGAAGCTCTTCCAAACAATGTCTTCGAATACCTTTCAGAACATGTGTCAGTGTGGTCTTTTTCCCCATAAATAACCCCATTGTCATTGTTGTCCAAGTTGTGGGGACCAAGTAAAGGATGTGAAACCAGGTGGTCTCAGTACCAAATACTCTCATTAACTCATCTGCTTTTCCAGTCTCCCATAAATTTTGACTGACACTTTGACCCCCCGCTGACTGTCAACTCTGGGAATGCGTCTCAGTGACCACTTGGCAAGAGTTACGCCTCCTCGGAAATGGATGATTAGTGACTTTTACCCGAATTCTTCCCTTGACCTTTCTCACCCCCTTGGTTCCGCATATCTTACCCCTTGGGGAGATATATCCACAGATACCACGCTCTTTTCATGCTGCTTTTGTTACTTTCATTAGCTTTCGAACTGATAAAGCACTTCATTTGAAAACAGTGTCAAGTTAGTTTCAAATGTTTGTGTCCTAGTGTGTAGAGTTCGTAGATAGAAACAGAAATTTGGCAATCCTGAATTTTTGTTATATTGATTAAATCAACGATTTTCAACCCTTTTCATCTCATGACAAATTGCTAAAATTCTACTAATTTTTTACCAAAACGATAAGAAAAAATTGTTTACTTTTGATTTATTTTGGGGAAAAATATTGTAATTACCTACCCTTTTTTGCTCCAAAGTGGCTTTTTGACAAATTTTGTTGAGATTATTTATGATATAGTAATAAAAATAAAACTCAAAACCATTCATACGGGTATTACATAAAATTATTTGTGAACATCTTATCAAAAGTTCAAAACTAAATCGTTGAAATAAATCTTAAACAATTTAAACTGATTCACCTTCAATAAAACACCAGTGCCATTCTTGTGACAGATTGAAAATCGCTGGATTAGTTTATAAATTTCTAAAAAAAAGCGAGACATTTTCTAAGATCAAGTTTTGAAAAATAAACGGAACATTCTTTCTCATTTTGAATGAAGAACCGATGTTACAAGCAAACTTACTCTATTTTTACCGGTTTTAAAAACCCCATTAAAAAGCGTGCTTTGAATACTTGTTGAATTTTTCTCTTTTGTTTATCCTTCAAATGGACACGCAAATATCACAAGATGTCTCACAATCGTATAATTTTAAGACCATAATTAAACCCTATACTTTTAAGAAAAAATTATCCAGACTGTTTTCTGCGATATTTTAGAACGGAAGTCGTGAATTATTTTCAGCGAAAATATTAGCTCGGAGTCACAGACAACGACCTGTTGAGGGGTTTAATTAACATAAAACGTATTTTACGATCAATCATATCATTATTAGTCGCATAAATTATTCATAAAAGGGTATTGATCTTGCTTAAATAATCTGCATAAAAGAAGTTTTACGCAGCTAAAAAATACCCCTTTTGAAGGCCTTAGGAAAAATTGATTTCGTAGTTGTGACTAGAATTAAATAATCTTGAGAGAGATAGCTTCGGTATTTTCCCCTTTTTGTGATTTGAAAATTTGATATCTGATTATATATCGTTGCCTAACAAGTGAAACACCCAGTCAAAAACAGTTCTGAGAAAACGAAGGGAGATTCTATTTACTAAGTTAAACTCACTGCGTTTCTCAAGAATAAATTGAATCTTCATGTGGAGAAAAAAATACTTTGTACTTCACCAGTCTAAAGATCACATTTTGGTCTAATAAAGCTAAAAAACTCATACCTAGAAAATTTTTACTTTGTTTCTCTTGTAAGCTCACGATATTCTAAATAAGTCATCCTCAATTTGTGTTTTTTGAATATTCAAATCAAAATAAGAAAAATATTCACATGTATATTTTATAATCCCAAAATCACCCAAACATATTTACCAGTAATTATGAAACCTAGAAATACCGAAATATTTTATTCATAAAAATTTTTTTTTCAAGTTGAAGGCATTAATTACACTGCAAATTCTCGCTTTTACACTTAAGACTTCACCAGTCTAATGATCACCAACATTCTGGTGTAGAAAAGGTAAAAAACTCATGGCCTTGAAAATTTTGAGTTATTGTGTTTCTCTTGTAAGCCTACGATATTCTAAATAAATCATCCTCAATTTTCTTTTTGAATACCCAAATGAAAATAAGAAAATATGTTCATAGGTATTTTTTATTATAATCACAAAATTCCAAAAATATTGACAAGGAATTGTAAAACCTGGGAATACCGAAATATTTTATCCATGAAAATGTTTGTTTCAGATTGAAGGCATTACTATGGCTAGCTCTCGGCCCACCAATTTAGCTTAGTGGACTTTTCCAACTTAGTGGACTTCAGCAGTCTAACGATCATCACATTCTGGCTTAGAAGATTTTAAGAACATCTTGAAAAATATGAGTTGATGTGTTTTATTGTTAGCCGACTAATACAATATTTTTTTTAAATAAAATAATGTTGAACCAACGCTATTAAGAAATAATTTCCCCACATTGCATCTGGATATTATAGCTGATCTCATCCCAAAAGGAGGCACCTCGATGATATGCACAAATGGGATGTTCCCTGGCATTGGGAAACACAAGATAAGCCGCTGGCACACATGGAACGTGCACCACCCATCCCACACAAAGCTCTCTCTCCAACAATACCCCACCTCTCAGCTGTTGCGACGCGGAATGTTTCCCGTTTTGTTCCCAGAAATTAAAATAATATCAGGGGGCGAATTGAGGAAAAGGGAACGACAGCACGTGTCGTGACTCATTTTTATGGCTTGTCCGATCTGCTGCAACGACGAGCGACCATAAACTAATCAGCGCCTTCCATATCCCTTTCCGATGACTGACTTACGGCAGCAGCAGCAGCGTTCGGGGGAATGCGGAGGGGAAGGGGGGCGCGCGCTGGGTGGCCCCGGTCTTACCACGTGGTCTGCCTGCCACAACTGCTGCAGCCATGGAGAGGAGAGGTCGTAGGGAAAAGTAGTCTTGTGTCTTGCTTCGGACTTATCGGTTGGTCTCTGCGCGGCCGGTTGTGGATTTGTTGGAGTCGTGCAAAGAGAGAAGCTGGTGCTATGTTCGGGGTTTTGTATTACCTCTGGATATTGGTGTTCGTTAGGAATATGTTTGTGTGCCTGTGTGAGAGTCAGTTTGGATATCAGGACAATAGAGGTAAGTCCACGGACTTTTGCTTTTTGTGTTCAGAATCGCTAGTTTTGCGATCGTCGAAAATCGTTGTTTTTTGTTGGTGGAAAGTCGAGGATTTTCAATTGTGGTTGTGAAGTTGAAAATCGTTTTAATCGGTGAAAAGTGTGCCTGTTGTGTTGGAAATTTCAGAAAATTTAGAGAGAAGTAATGTGTGTCAGTCGTAAGCAATTATTTTGGAGGGGACCCAACTTCTATTCCATTTGAAAGACTAATGCTAAATGAACTTTACGTCAAAAGATTTCGTTGACTGTTTCCAGACATATCTGCGTGCATTTTATCTATATGATAAACGAAACATCGATTTACGTTGATTAAATTAACTTCCACTGTATTTTTTTATTGTTTTCGAAGTTTAAAATATTTCTGAAAATTCTCCAGCACTGGGCCCTTTCTCTAAATGCGCCATTGTTCTTAAGGTCTGTAATGCTCATTCCTTTGACACAAAGCTATTTTGGGTTGATTGTTTTAAACAGCTTTCATATTTCTAAATTGTTATAATCTATTTTTATCCACAAAGTTTCACTCTACATGTAAGATGGAATAAACGAAATGTAATTGTTATCATCTATACAAAAATAAATCTTTCAAAAAATATCTAGGTGTATGCATATAGATACTATTCCTTTATGATCATAAATCTTTTTTCTGCCGATTTTTAAATTGCTTCACTTGACCATATCACAAATACAAATTTAAGTTGAGTTTGCAATTTTAAATTTCTCGCTTCATCTATATAATCTTTAGGTAACCGTGAAATAAAAATTCTTGGTCTTTTACATAAGCGATATAAAAGAATTTCGAACGCCTCCATTCAAAATTATATGGAACATAGAAAAATTTCTAAACGCGGGACTAATAACGTTTAATTGCAGGCTTATGTTCACTCCTTCGAATTTCTTGCAGGTCTCGATCTAATCTGCCCTCGAAAAGTAAACAAATGAGCATAGGGCGACAAACCAAACCTTCGAATTTGTTAATTTCTGTATCATGTTTTTATAGCATAAAATAAACTTATTTTGTTTCAGTATCTTTGAATCAAGTTTTCTCGCAGCCCTTTAATAGTTCCGTTATTTTGAATAATTTTATTGTGTATTGGGAAGTTCTCATCGAAAAATGTCGAATGTTTATTGTTTTGCACCTTCTGGGGTTGGGGTAACTTTATTCCATTTCGTGTGATGAACACTAAGAAAAATTTAATCTTTCATGTAATTTGTTGAGGCTTATTTTGGCATTTTTCATGAGGCCACTGACGCGCGGCTCATTTGTTTTGTTAATTAAAAGTCGCACAATGCATCAAATAAATTCTATCATAATATGAAATATTTCCTTTCAAACTCGTTTCCATTAAGCACCGATGAAACTCGCTTGTCACCACGTTTGATAACTTTTTACTCGCCATAAGAGATATCAAGATCTAAATAAAGATTCCCTAACACACTTGATAAAGACATCTCTCTTTTTCAGCAACGCTAAGTTGTATCAAAATGTAATTGCATTTCATTTGGGAGAGCTATACTTTAAGAGAAGAGATGGTTCGATCTAACATTTCCTTCAACGCATTCTTAATGCGAAGTAAATGAAAAAAGCGTGTGGCCAATTATCTTTCCAATCTTATATGCTCATGAATGTATAATCGGTCTGAATTTTGTCGGCAGATAAGACGCATTGGCGACTAGATTCTCCACGATGGTTGCATAAGGAAGATACTGTATCATTTCTTGTCAACAACGATCTTCGATTCTTGTCTGTCATCTCTCTTCTGAATGTAATATTGCAATTGGGAGTCTAGGAGGAGACACGCGCGGATTTAGTTTCCGATAAATGTATCACAATTTCCCTTTTGCTGTTTTCGAAGTTTCCCAAACTTTTTTGGTTCGAAGCCCCCTTTTTCGCAGAAATTTTTTTGACACCCCTCTGTAATTTCTCAACTAGTAATAAACTGTCAGACAAAAATAACAGACATATAGTCTGTAATTTTTGAATTTCATCAAAATATTTATGTGACTGTAATTTTAGAGTTTCTAAAAGCTAGTTTGTAAAAAATAATTTTGTCTGAAATTATAAACCTAATTGGTTAAAGTGAACTAAGAAAGAATAAATTTCAAATAAACGCACAGATTGTCCACTATTACAAGTAATTAGTATCAGTAAAATTAAATAATGATCAAATGAAAAGGTTGAGCCTGGTGTGATAGCAATGTGTATTATTTGTTTATATTTGTAACTTGCAATGCACGAAACTGATAACTGCGTGTCTCGCAATTCAGAAACAGTATAATAGTGATTCAAGTCTTCTCACCTATTTATGGTATTGTACAGTAAACTTGACATAACATGAATTTATTCCTGTTTGCTTAAAACATTTTTAAACACTTATTGCCTATTCTTACACTTCACCCCTATTTCCCCTGGGTCCATCATTCCCCAAGATGCCTTCTGTGCCCACGGGTAGGCGATAGCGCCCCTTACTTGTTTTAAAACATAGTTCCCAAAACTTTTTTGGATCAACGCCCCCTTTTCAGGGACAATTTTTTGGCGCCCCCTCTGGAAAACTCTTATTTCAGCTAATAATAAATTGTAAGTGTAACTATGTCTAATTTTTGATTTCGAAATATTTATGTTGCTGTGTGTAATTTTAGAATATCAGAGCAAATAATAAATTGCATATAAATACACAAGATTTCTCATTGTTATTGGTAATTAATATCAATAAAATTAAAAATAATCACTAATGAGAAGGATGAGCTGATGTTGGGCTACCAATTTGTCGAGAAAGGCTCTACTTTCGTCAGCAGCATCGTTCAATCTCAACGATCTACTATTTGCCATCGGTTCCTCTTTCCAGTTAAAAGAATTGTTACCGAATAAATCCACGTTTAACAAAATTAAATGACTGAAATGCTATCAAAAGTTTTCTTGCCACAGCCCACGATAAAGTTAGGGTATCTGTTATCGACCACTCGTGCTCCCTCAATGCCCCTCCCCTATTTCTCTCATAGCCAACGGTTGCCCCTCAAGATTCCTTCAGCGCCCCAGTGACGAACTGGGCCACCAGAAAAAAATTACTGAAAAAATATGTTTAGATATTTTTCCATTAAAAAGCTAGATGACTTTTTGACCGCTTAAGCTCTATCGCGGCTAAAATGAAAAGTGTAGGTATGAATGAAACTGGGATTGGAGGAAAACTGTTTTTCCTTTTATCTCAAAAATATTCGTTTACCTAGTTCTTTTATTCAAGTGACGATGTAATTATTCTAATAATTAATCAAAATTCTAATTACTTTTTATAAGGTTGATTTTATTGGTTGATTGTATGTGCAAAATGGGCATATAAAATAGTTCGAGACTATAAAACTTCACTGGCCCTTTTTTCCATTTCAAGCCCTCCGTGATTTGTGCGGCACTAAATCCCATTTCGAGCTGTCAGATTATTTTTAACTTGCAAAAGGGAACAGATATGTTATCGAGTTGACAGTGCACTAAAGAAAATTTAATGTTTAAAATGTTTTGTAACTATAATATTCTTTCGTGGTAAGTCAAGTTTGTCTGTTAAATGATAATTCACTGTATTGCTTTATCTCGCTTGTATTATAAGCAACATTGTCTCTGCAAGTTTATTACCCGGTTCTTGTGTGTCTTCCACATTGCGCTATTACAAACCCTACGTGCAAAACCCTATTTACAAAGTATTCAAATAGCTTATTAATGCGTTGTTCTATTTCATATCTTACGCGAATTTGAAATGTACGCGTGCGCATTTTCCTTATTTTGATGTTCACTAAAATATTCTACGTAAACTGCAAGTCCAGTAGCAAAAAATGGCTTTAGAGTGACAAAGCAAGCCAACCTATGTAAACACTGAAGAATGTGACATTAGACTTAAGTCAACAGGTAAAGAAGTTTACAAATAGTGTGTCTAAACTTCGGGAAATATATCTTGTTTGGGTTTTAGACTATAACAAATCGGATGAGTGGGAAGGATGATAATATATTTACCCTCATTCTTGTTTGTTTCTTCAAATTCGAATAAAGAAACTAATGAGGTGTTAAAAGTCCACGTTGAAACGTAAATGTGTATGTTTTATTTGCCGCTTTCTATTTAAAATGTCTTTCTGGGATCTAGCTTTGTCATCAACCGGTTACACGTGCTTTACATTAAAACTAAGAAACTCGCGCCCCAACGTAAAATCCGGTTCTTTGTTTTGAGTTGTGTTCAGCAATGTCGCAAAAGGCGGCTTTGTTTTGTCCTGCGTTTTTCTGTAATTTCAACAACTCGTTGGTGAGAGTATTTTAGAATAAAAAGATACCTTACGCAGGTATTTTGTATTCCGTCCTCTTTGTGTACAAAATGTCTCTTACATGCATGACAACTTAAATCTGAAGAAATTCGCAGAAACTTTTAAGTACACTGCAATTTATCGGTTTGGCAAGGATTTGCAATTTATCGTTTTTTACAGGTGTTATGGCTATCATATCTATCATTTGGCATGGTCGTCATCCTTGTTTTTCATATCCTGTCGCAGAATATGTCAGGATTTTAATCAAAATGCAATCCATAATCCACTATCATCTCGTTTTTACCACTAATTCTATTGATATCAGTCGTCATGTTAGTTAACTGGTCATATGCCTTCTATTTCTGCCCTCAGAGCCTCGTAGCAGGATACATGACAAGCTTCAGTACCATGATTGATGACATTAAGTACAAATATGTATTCCAAACTCAATATTCCCTTTTAGCTTTCCTTTGCAAATTTGAGTGGAGCTTATCTAACCTTCGGTTCAGCAAGCTACGATTCGAATCCCGATCTGAGCATGGATGTTTGTAGTTTAGAATCCTATTTAAGTCGTAGGTCTTAGTGTAATTAGCTTTAGTACAGCAATAAATTACCGTAGTGCGTCAGCCAAATTTGAACATTTGCGCAGCTTTATTGTTACAAACACAATGAAACTATTTATAATTTACAAGTTATAGGAAACGTTACATACCTTCTACAAAAACTTTCGATACGCGGTTGGATGTGCAGGGCTGCTACAGGTGACTTTTTGGTACCATTTTTCAACCTTGGCGATTAGGGTATCTTTTTAAGCAAAATCGTCTCATAAGCTCCTATTCAAAATTTAGCGACTTTAAAAATTCACCACAGGTCAACGAAAATTTTATTACCTTATTAAGAAAATATTTATTATTTTTTTAATTTTCTTGACAAGATCTTCAATGTCTGTTTCATACTTAATTAGCACTGTACTAATTCACATTCATTTTGTTTGAGCAATTAAAATAGGGTTTAAGAGGAGACTGCTATTTTTAAAAATTGATTCTATTTCTCGAGTGCTTTGGCTGTGGCAGGCCCTGGATGTGCTTTTTGGTTGATCTATGATGTGAAGACCTATGTCCCAGTACCATAGATATACCACACATTGTTTCATATCTATCAGTTTATTTTTACTCTTGTTTGTTTTATGTTAATGAGCATATTTTAATTTTATATTTTATTGCTGTAAATGAATTTTAGTATTATTCCTTACAATGTTACTGCTCAGAATATTATACCTTCGTTCAATTCGGATAGCTTTTAATATACACTATTTTTATCGGGACCTTCGTGGCTCAGTGGGTGTGCCCACTGTGCTAGCAACCTTCGAGTTGTAGGCAGCGCAAGTTCGAATGCGCCTGTCAGATGTATTCTGTTGGGTTTCATCGATTGAAGACAGAGTTTTATATATTAAAAATAAATTTTATTACGTAGCCAAGTCTTATAGTTTAAAACATACATTTTAGAAAACAAGAAGTCTGATCAGATCATGATCCCACCAATCTTTCTTCACTTTTATACATTCAAAGATTTACATTCTTCAAATTTATGTGCCCCACACGGCACTATAATTGGAGGTTTGAGACCGATTCCAACATGCGGCCCCATCGGTTGTAAAACCTCAGCAGATGTATTACAATTCAATATATATATATATAAAAATCTAACAAAATATTTTTCTAATAATATTTTTAAATTTATTTAACAATAAAGGCTTTGTTAAAAAGTCAGCCAAATTATTTTCCGATGAAATATAATTCACGTTAAATAGTTCATCTTTTATTAATTTACGAATAAATTTGTACTTGATATCAATATGTTTAGTTTTCTGATTTTCCTGACTATTTTTTGAAAAATAGATAGCAGATTGATTATCACAATATACTTGGGGTCTTATGTGATCACACAAACTTAATTCATTTATAATTCTACTAAACCAAATAACTTCTTTAGTGCAATCGGTTAGTGCAATAAATTCAGATTCCATTGAGCTAAGAGCTATGCACTTTTGTTTAGAAGATTTCCATGATATTGGGATGTTACCCAAATAAATTAAATAGCCACTGCTTGAATGTCTGTTTGTGAGACCACATCCCCAATTTGCATCAGAAAAAGCAATCAAATTTGAACTTTTTACATTGGAAAGATTAATTTTAAAATCCTTTGTAAGAAAAACATAGTTCATAATATCAACAACGTAAGACCAGTGTTTGTAAGTATAACCATTACAAAACTGAGACATTATATTAACAGCAAATGCAATATCTGGTCTGGATCTATCTGACAAAAACGATAAACATCCTATTAAGGAACGATAGGGAAATTTCCTCATTAAATCATTTTCAATTATTTCTTCCTCTTTAACCTTATCAGGTAAGTTACAACCAATTTTAAAAGGTAAATTCACAAAACTTTTAGGAAGATCTTTGAATTTTGATATTAATTTTTCAATGTAGGTAATTTGATGTAGATAAATCGAATTTTCAATTTCTTGAAAGTTTACGCCTAACAAATATTTAGTTTTACCTAGGACTGTAAGATCCAATTTTTTGTCCAATAATTCGATTACTTCATTTATCAAATGTTCCCTTTTTGAAAACAAAACCATATCATCTACATAAACAATTAAAATTACATCTTTAAATTTGTAGACACAATTACACCAATTTAACTGAGAAAATCCTAATTTAGTTAAAATACCGTCTAATTCCAAATTCCATTCTCTGCCACTTTGATGCAGACCATATATAGCCTTTTCCAATAGACATACTTTGTTTTCGGATCCTTTTGGCTGTTTCATGTATATAGTATCCTTAAGGTGTCCATATAAATATGCACTTTTCACGTCAACTTGACAGTGATACCAACCCAACATAGAAATCAATAGTACAAACAATAATCTAACAATAGAAAAATTCACAACTGGTGAAAAAATATCTTTAAAATCAATGCCGGGTTTTTGCTTAAAACCTTGAGCAACAAGACGAGCTTTATACCTTTTAGGTATATTGTTTTCGTCCATTTTTATGCTGTACACCCACTTACTTCCAATTATGGTTGTATTTGGGGGTGTGTCCACTAATTTCCATACTTGCCTATCCTTCATTATCTGAATTTCTTCATTCATGGCAGTATTCCATTTAATTTTATCCTTACTTGCTTGCGTTTCTTCATAACTTTTGGGGATTTCGACATTGTAACACTGATCATACATGTCGTACATCTGTTGGTCTAAAAAATTAGATTCATCACTAGAAGTAGATGGCACATTAGAAATATCCACATTAGGATGTTCAGTTTCTGGCTTAAAATTGAAATTTACAGGATCAAACCTAATCTTATTTTTAGTACAGTACTTTTTAATATCATTTAAAGATCTCATTCTCAAATTTTCAGGAGAATAATAGTATACATCTATCCTATTGCTTTTATTTCTAGGTTTTTCGATTCTTCACCAATTTGAAATGTTAAGACTTTTTAAGTCCTCAGTTTTAACTAAATCTTTAGAATCTAAAACTTGAGTTTCACTTTCCGATTTTACTTTTATATTTTCATTTGATTGATAAATAGGAATATTAGAATTAAGATCGAAAGAAACGTACTCAAAGTTTTTACCAAATAGTACATCAACAGCTTTCTTACTTTCGTCGATATGAACATGGACTGTTTCAACTATTCTCTTCTCGTTTGGGATATATATTCTGTAACCTTTAGTTTTCAAACCATATCCTGTCAAAATACCAAGTTTAGCTCTGGGTTGTAATTTATTTCTCTGTATTTTAGGAATATGAACATATGCCAAAGAGCCAAAAATTCTAAAATGTTTTACTGATGGTTTGAAACCAGTCCATATTTCGTTAGGAGATATACCCTCAGTTAATTTGTGTTCGCATCTATTTTTAGTATGAATAAATGCTAAAAGTGCTTCTGACCAAAATTGTGGTTGTAAACCACTGTCTTGAAGCATAGCTCTGACACAATCCATGGCTGTTCTATTGAACCTTTCTGCAATGCCATTTTGTTCAGGGGTATAAGTTGAAGTTCTTTCGATTTTTATTCCTAGATCATTTAAAAACTTTTTAAATTCTTTGTGACAAAATTCTAAACCATTGTCAGTTCGGACACATTTTAACTTAACATTTAGCTGTCTTTCAGCTTTAACCAAGTATTTTTTAAAGTAATCAAAAACTTCATTCTTATTTCGAATAATATAAACAGTTACTTTACGTGAAAAATCATCAATAATAGATAAAAAGTATTTGTTTCCACCTAGAGAGTTAACTGGAGCAGGACCCCACAAATCCATATGGATCCTTTCCAAAACATTTTTAGTTTTCCTTTCGTACATATAGTTTCTTTTTAAGGATATTCTAGTGGATTTAGCAATAGCACAAATCTTACAATTTTTATCTATATTCTTACAATTAAGTTTTTCAATTCCTTTTACACAATTAATTTTACTCATATTTTCAATTAAGGGCATGTTAACATGACAAAACCTACGGTGGGCTTTTTCTAGATCTAAACCAGTTACATATGTATAATTTTTAATCTTGGGATAACCTTTTAAAATATACAATTTTCCAATTCTGGGAACAGTAAAGAAATATTTATTATAACTATTATAAATAATCATTTTGTTATTTCCCCATTTAATTTGGTTTCCCACAAGGTCAATACGAGCACCACTAATTAAATTTTTTCTCATATTAGGCGAGTATAACACATCTTTTAAAGTTATATCATAATTTCTGTTTCTATCTAAAACTGTAAATTGAATATCACCCATACCTAATACTTCCGAGGTGCTGTCCTTGTCTCCGACTAGGATCTTCTGTGGTGGTAGTTTTCTGAATGTCGTAAACATATCACGTTCTTTACAGAAGTGAGCAGTTGCAGCTGAATCAATGAGAAATTCCCTCGGTCTTTCATTTGGAAAATTTGAAACTGCATAGGCACGTTGAAGATCAGTTTTTGGATTGTCCTCCATATAAAATAATTCACCACCAGGTTTCTGCCGATTGCTTTTCTTGAAGCACTTCGATTCGTAATGTCCCGACTTTTTGCAGTAGTTACAGAATGGTCGCGGCCCCATACGACAAACTGTCGACTTTCTTGGGCTTGAAGGAATTAATTCAGGGTCCAGTACGCATCTGCTGTGATCAGGAGTAGACGCCCGTGTCTCCTTGTATCTAGATGACTTGTTTCTTGTAGCATAAGCATCGGCCACGATACTTAATTTTGTGCCTTCGTCTTTCCGCTTCAGCTCGATCCGGCTGGATTCTGTTATTAAATGTTTAGACAAATTGTCTAGCGTGAACTCGTTGTCATCCATCCTGTATAGCAATTGTACCAGATTATCGTATTCGTGAGGCAAATGTCTTATTAGTTGAAAGCAAACTAAAAGGTCTGGGATTTCGAATCCACATTCTTTTATCTGTAACAGCTTCTCATGCACTCGTTTGCAGAAGAGTCCAATGGATTCGTCCTCCGGCTGGTAGCGGATTGAAAAGAACTCGTCCACAAGGCCTGCCAATCGTGCTCTAGATGCTGGTTCAAAGTTGGTCTTTAATATATCCCAGGCTTCCTTACCATCCTCAGTAGATGAAATTAAGACTTGATATTTTCTGTCTATGCCCTGGTAGATAGTTGTATATGTCCTCTGCTTCCTATAACGATAGTCTCTTTTTTCTTGTTCTGGAGCATCTTCCAATAATAGAGGTTCCGTTTTAGTGATAAAATCCCAGCAGTTCCGGTCAATTAGCAATACCTTCATGTCCGTCTTCCACGTGGCATAGTTGAAATCCGATAACTTCGGGAAGGAAAACATGGACATTTCTTGAATACCCGTCATACTGGATACCGGTAGTGGCAGAATTCAGGTTCAGCTTAAGGTCTGGGGCCCATAACCAATTGTTGGGTTTCATCGATTGAAGACAGAGTTTTATATATTAAAAATAAATTTTATTACGTAGCCAAGTCTTATAGTTTAAAACATACATTTTAGAAAACAAGAAGTCTGATCAGATCATGATCCCACCAATCTTTCTTCACTTTTATACATTCAAAGATTTACATTCTTCAAATTTATGTGCCCCACACGGCACTATAATTGGAGGTTTGAGACCGATTCCAACATATTCCTCCCTGAGTGCATTTCTCTCTTCTGTGTCAATAAAACTTTCATTGTGTGTCTATTACTTGATATTGTATGTCTTGTGTCTGGCGCAGCATGACCAAATATGGCCCTTGCTCCATAAAATATCCCAAAAGCAACCACTATTTTTATCTTCCCGAGTGTTTGGCGCAGTATGTCTGGTTTCGAATCTCGCCTGTTAAACCCAATCAATCCTGTACCATTGTACCAGACACCTTCCCTCTAGGTGATGACCCCAAAACTGATAAAAATTTTCAGCCTGTTGTATGGTCTATGAATCTTCAGATCGCGTAAATGTAATTTCCGTACATATACAACGAAATAATGTAGCCTATATAACTACTACCTTCATGATAAATACCGTAATTTCGTCGTAATGCGCTCTCGCCTCGACGAGGAGCGAGATAGAAAATGAAGGGGCTAGGCGAAATGATTCTGAGGGGGCCAGTGGAATGATTCTATTCATTATGTGCCAAAATAAAAGCTGATTTTGGTCCCGGGAACGTAATAAAAGCGGGGCGTAATTTTTTAAAAAACATTAGCGGGAACGGCCTGCGTGGGCATTAATAAAACTTCATTGAGTTCTCCCGAATCATCCGAGACATTAGCTAGGCCGGCCTCCGTGCCATCAGCCCACCAGGTAGCAGTAGTCGTTGTGCGATGGGAAGCGCGGCGTAATTTCCGGCTCCTTTTCCTGTTCCTGAAATTGAGAAAAAGGTGGAAATGGAAAATAACCCGGGCGTCCGATTATTACCGGCGAAGGCGCGTCTTCGAGTGGCCGTAAAAATCCGGGATTCTTCAGCCCTGGCGTGGTCGTTAGTTCGCCGCCCCGTTTCCGCAGCCCTCCGATAAATTAAAGCGAACGGAAAATATAATATGGAGAAGCGAGGCTTTAATGGACGCTAATAGGAAATTTCATGTTCTGGTTTTATGGTAATGGGAATACCGTGGCGAAAGCTTGGGCCCGGTGCCATCCTAATGGTGCTTCCCGTTTTTCCTGGGGAAGAAACCGGGAACTTATTGGACAAAAGGTGAAATATTCTCCTGGACTCGGGGTTCCGAGTCGAGACAGTGTTCCCGAATCGCAATTTCCACACTTTTATTGCGGTAACATATCTTGGGATGTCTCCACGCGTTTTGTTTTCGTGTGTAATATGATGCTGGTGAAGCTTATTGCCGTCACCTGAAAGCATTAAGCGAATTAAATTTCTCGAAAAATACCCTAGCCGTAAGTTCGTCGTGGACACATTTATTTTTGACTTTCGTGCTTGAATTTAATCTTTCGTATAATGCTAATTTATTTGAAGAGTTATGCATTTCATAACACTGCGTAACAACTACTAATTAGAACACTTACTGGTTCTATCACACTTGCCTTGAAAGTTGCACTTAATTTTATTTATCGCACTTCTATTTCCTCATTATATATAAAAGATTATTTACTCGTTACAACTGCTATTAATATATTAGGAAAACATTTCATGAAATTTCTTAAAATTGTATTGCATATTGAATTTTTATATTAAAAATACTATTGAAAACTTCCAAAATCACTTCACTAGTAAATTATAAGATCTGGTATCTTATCACGAACATCAATAAGTGTATGTAGACCTGAAGTAACTAATGTTCATGATATAAGACTACCGCATTGTTTCCACAGTACGTTTTCGAAATAAATCAAACATTTACTAGTTAACAAAGATTTTACGAGTGTATTGAATTTTAGACATCACCATCCAAAATAAGGTTTTGCAGTGCAACTTGTTGATACCATACAATATCCTTAACTAAATGAACAGGTAGTTCTACAAGGATGTGTATTAGCACATACGTCACACACGGGCATTTAACCCGGACAAAGTTCGTTTTGCAGATATGAGGGAAGAACCTGATAAGGGTTCATCCGCATAACCTCTTAAGAATTTTACCTAGATTACATTCATTCAAATTTACACAAAGCAAGAATATTCTGGAAATTAGTCACTTGTAGACTAATATAAAGTTGGTACAGTATTCCAAATAAGTCCATCAGTGCATATGGAAATAAATGATTTTGGCAGAAAGCAAGCACTTAATTTCCAGAACATTCCTGTTTTGTGTAAATTTGAATGAATGCAATCCAGGTAAAATTCAAGAGGTTACGGAGATGAACCCTTATCAGGTTTTCCCCTCATATCTGCGCAAACTACAATCCTAATCAAACAATAATATTTACTCAGTTCCCTGTGGTTTACAACGAACTTTGTCCGGGTTAAATGTCCGTGTGCTGACGTATGTGCTAAAACACATCTCTAAAACTACCTGCTCACTTAGTTAAGGATATTGTTTGGTATCAACAAATTGAGCTACAAAACCTTATTGTTGATTGTGATGTCTTATCTAAAAGTCAAAACACACACATCCGTAAACTCTCCTTTGTAAACTAGTAAATGTGTGATTTATTACAAAAACGTAATATGAAAATAATGTGGTGGTCTTGTAGCATTTTAAAATTCCATTTAAGTGTAAATTCTGGAATAAACCATTCTGTCAGAAGCAGTATTTCTAGTTACAAATGAAATTTACGTTTAACCCGATTTGACTACTCATATTTTCGGATTCTCATGTGAGACACGACTTACCATTTCCCCTTATGTTAGCTCGACTAGCTGTAAAACAATAATAGTAACAATATATGGAGGTGTTTCTTGAGTTTTTTTTTTTCATGTCTTCCAGCAAAGGCCTACAGGAAAGACGCTGAGTCCAAAATGCAAATAAAAGTTATTTATTGTGATTAATCCAAGAGTTTGTATGCAGACAATAACAATAAGTGATTTTAGTACTTTATAATAAATGAACAAAATATTACGTCCATATCAGACAAAATATCGTCAGTCAAAAGGAATAAATTTTCCATGTAAGCCTACTGAATAAAACCAAACAATATTCACTCGCATAAGATTCAGAGCGAGTTTTTGTTTTAACATATGTCCTAACTTGATATGCAATTCAATATGAAAAAAATCGCTCCCTCGGCATTTTTTACGTGTATTATATCGTCACCGGAATGTAAGAACTTGATTACTCGAAAAAGGATGAGTTATACTAGAAAGCTACAGAGAATCACAGAATTTAATGCAAGGCACTGGGTAACTTTTTTGAACCCTTGAGTTCAATCGGCTGTGAAAAATGTAGGTATATATGAAACTCGGATTTGCGGCAGGCTGTTTTTCCCTTTATTAAAAAAAATTGAGTTACCTAGTTCTTGAATTTAGGTGACGATATACATTTTCCAATGACT
This sequence comes from Meta bourneti, assembly GCA_933210815.1. Lineage (NCBI taxonomy): Eukaryota > Metazoa > Arthropoda > Arachnida > Araneae > Tetragnathidae > Meta > Meta bourneti. The sequence continues at coordinate 34,482,608 of OW119927.1, read as the reverse complement.
TTCCCCTCGAATTAGCTTTGTCGGACGCAGTAAAAAGTCCATGCTCGAAATCTGTTTTGTTTCTTGGGATTTCAGATCGTCTCTCAATGACATCCTTCCGCAAAAACTCCCCTTCAGTTAAATATGAGTTATTCGTTTTGTAACGATTATCGCAACCTTTAAGAAAGAGGATGGCAGGCTTTCCCAAATCCTTATATATTTTGTTCACATGAACTTTTATTTGGCCTTCTCCGGCCATCTCTCTTCCAGATCTTGACAACGGAGCGCAGTGCATGGAGAGATGATGATAAGGTGGGGATTTTTTTTTCCTTTCTTGGATGTCGGCTCCTAATCGGCCCCTGGAGGACAACGCTTCTTCCACAGCTGTCGTCGCTTGAGCCCCTCGACTTGCCTTCCCTCCTTGTCAGAAGGGCTCTCCCAGGCCCTATTTTCATTCCAGTCCCCCTAGTGGAAGTTTCCTATTCTACGAGTATTCAATCTTGGTTTCATGGCACACGAAAATTTTCTGTGAAGTGAGCGTGTCAGTGGTAGACGGTTGGGTTTTGAGTAAATAAATTGGGAGCGTAAATCTAGTGTTAATGTTACGTAAACCCACGTACTCACTAAGCAAACTACCATTTAGTGTAACCAGCTTCAAATACTGACGTACCGTCCAGTCCTTCTGGTAGAAGTTCCCTTTTCTACGGGTATTCGTGTCAGTGTGGAGTGAGCTAGTCGATGGAAGTTTCCTGGGTTTTGAGTAAATAAATTGGGAATTTAATTCTGTATTAAAATGTTATGTAAAACCACGTACTCACTGTTGTATAACCAGATTCAGATGTGGATGTACCGTCCAGTTCCTCTGGTGCAAGTTTCCTACTCTGCGATCGTCATCTGACCGTGGTTCAAAATTACTTGATCTCGGATTTTCCCCTTCGGGTTTGATTTCGGACCGTCGCCAATAGCCAGCTCCAGTGCGACGTTAATTAAATACCTACCTACCTATTCTGCGAATATTCAATCTTGATTCCAAAGCACCTAAAAATTGTCTGCAGTGGGCGTGTCAGTGATATAGGCTGGATTTTGAGTAAATAAATTGAGAACATTCTTTTTTTTACTGTTATATAGAGCCACGTACTCAATAACAAACTACCATGTAGTGTAGCCAGCGACAATTCCATTGTGTTTGTTATTACTCCAAGATTTCTCCGAAAATAAATTAACATATTTGCAGGTGTTAGTTTAAAATTTCACATCCCAATGGGAATTGTAAGAACTCATTAGGTCTTATTCGGAAAGCACATTTGGAAGTTTCAAAATGAAAAAACATTTCCAAAATTTAATGACATAAAAGTGAAGGTTAAGCTAGATACATCAGATCAAATACTATCAGTTATATTGACAAAAAATCAAGGCTCTCGAGAAATTGGCCTTCGGTTTTAAAAACATAACTTCTGATGTATTAGATTACATTTTAAAATGTAGCTGTTTATGATTAATTCAAATGCTGCAAAGTTAAACATTATTTATTGCCTACAATAACTAGACAGTAGCTGTATATTCGTCTGTAAATGATCATTATAAACTACTGGAGATTTCGGTTTGTTTAGGATTCCAGTGGTATAGATTCCCCGTTTACTAGATGCATGAATCCCTCATTAATTTAACATTATTGATATCCTATGACAGAACTATCGGTATATTTCAGAGTCGTTAATCACATTGTGTTCGGACAAGCAGGAGATCGGATATTTAACTGTCTAACATTCAGATGTTATGTTCATTCGTTTGTTAGATAGATGTGCTGTTATCACCAGCCAGCATCAAAAATCTGAAGCAATCAATTTCAACTTTGTGGCGCTTTACCATCTCCAGTCGGACTCGTGTAATCCATCGTCAACTATGTAATTTATATCATACCAGACTTCCAAGCTATCCATCCATTCATTAGTCCACCGATTTCATCTGCTGAAAACCGCAACGTCCCGAGCATCGATCTCAACTAACTGGGCGGGTTCACCAACTGTATATCCCAAAGAGTTTTTATCATAATATCCTTTCGGATTTCCCAATGTGAATGTGTGTGGCAAGGACTTCTTCCCCCTCTGCATTTCTCACGACGGTCTTGTTTCTGGCAATTACCTTGTAGCAGCAGCAGCTTGTGTCCCTGCCCGCGATAAAAGAGACCAACATTCCGTCTTTCCCATTGCTGGAGATGGGCGATGCCGATAAAACAAAAGACCCCGGTTCTGATAAGAGGCCGGGTACGTAGCGCACCCATGTGTGCTTTAAATGTTTGTTGGGACTCGGGAGTCACGAAGCTGTATAATTTTAAACCCGAGCGATGGCTCCTCCAGATAATTCGGGGGGATATCCGCAGTGGGTTTTTTCTTCTCTCCAGCCATTCATCTTTGTTTGCTTTATTTTGAATGGCCGAGACACTTAATGACGTAATAAGACGCCAACTAAGTAGGGTTCCACCGTCTTTTCTTTCCCTTCTTTCGTACTTGGGCGGAGAATAGGGGTTTATTTCTCGTTCCCAATTCTGTTTTCGTTTGTCTTTTTTCCCGAAATTGAATATATATATCGGATGTTGCAGAAGTATTAATATAATAAGTCTTCGAGGAGGAGGTAATGCCAATTTTCTGAATTTCCTCTCTGGCGAAAATGGTTTTCCGGCAATGTGTAAAACAGTGAAATTTCCAGTAAATAATATTTTTTTATTGGAGACGTTTGGGTGACCCAACTCTTGGTCTTGTCGAGGCAATTTCAAATAGCATATAATTTCAGGTAAATTACTGCAGGTTTAGCTTGGAAACAACTAAAATTTTCGAAGTCGTTTTCTGTGAAAAACAATGAGTTTTTTCTCTGAAATAGCGCTTAAAAATATATTTATTTCTAGTATTAAAAAAATTAAATAATCCAAATTATAGCAAGCCTGTTTTTTTAAGTGTTTATGGTGTATTCATGAAACTGACTTTTTGTCTTAACGAAATGTATTTTTTCTAGTTTGAGGGCTGTTTTTGTGTTATGAAAAGTTTTACAAGTTTTTCTCTTTAATTAACTTAAACACACATGTGAATTTTTAAGGAGATGTGAGAGATTTTCTGAAGTCTTGAAGAAAAGTGAGATATTTTGAAAGTTCTATATCACTTTCGAATTGTACAGTAACATTTGTTTTGGCCAAGTTCAGTTTGTCAAACGGAATCATTGTAATTGAAATAAAGGTTTTGTGGTATTGTGCTGTCCGTTTCTGATCTTGCATTGCTTACTTAAGTCATCCACTGCTGGGAAATTGCTAAAGAAACAATACGCCATTCTGATTCAGTTCTGCTAAAGCACGTAATTTTTATATTAAATTATACTATCGTATTGATTTCCGAGATAAATATGGATTTGTTTATTTTAGTTCGCGATTATTTCAAATGCTTTTTATGCACAACACTGATTTCCTTTTAAAATTTTCTTATTGCGAAAAATAAGTTCTTTTCAATTTCAGTGTTTCATTCGCCTAGCTTAAAGATTAAAAATGTGTTCTAATGTACTGAGTTTACAAGACAGATATCACATGTCCAAAAATGCAAAAAAAAAATTGTTTTTGTTCAAAATATTTAATCCAAACTTAACTAAGTATTACAAATTTAAAAAAAGAACTAAATGCAGACATTTGTCTCAGCTTATTTTTTAATATGAGCTTTTTTGGTAAATCTACGATATTGTATGAAACACAAAAGGATATTAATATTGACATGTTCCTCGTTTTTTCTAATTTGAATTCTGAGAGGGTTTTTTATTGAGTGTTATGGAAATTCCATTTCTCCCGAGATTCGACATTGATATTTATTTTATAATTTTCATCTGACACATTCATACTTCTGTTTTTGTCCTTTTTTCAACCCCAGGGAAGTTAGTCGGGCCGGGGCATTGCCCCTCGATTTTGCATTTGTTTTGACACTTTAACCGTATTGTCCAGAATGCTTTGCTTCTTGGGGGGAAAAAAACTCATTCCTCTTCACTCAGTTTTTCTACATGATACGTCTGACAACTACCCTCTCCTTTTTCTTGCATCTGCCTCCCTTGACAGATTGCAATTGAGTGTGTAAATGCAATAGCCTGCGCTCTTCGTCGAGAGGCGTAACAAGTTGTTGCTGGCTCTGTCACCTCAGTTCAGCTTGGTGGAAGAGAAAAACTGTTCTCTGATGAATAACGTGGGAGGATTTCTGCGAGCAGAATAGAAGGCATCGCCATTGTTCCATCAGACAACGGCCCTTAATGGTAATCTCCGTTCCATCCGCCCATCGTTGGTATCTGCTCCTGGTTGTTTTCTATCCGCAGTCTGCTTGATGAATGACTTAACACTCGCCCAGACATTCCATCTGATTGAAGTTTAATCGCGGCGTCACTGATACATAACCGGCGCTTTAATCCGATTAATGGATTTCGATGTGGTTTTCCTTTTTATTGATGGTTCCTCTCCTTCGTGAGATTCTTTTTGGCTGTTTTCTTTTTCTCTCTTTTCCAAGTCGATGGCTTCATTAGTGCCATTGCAATTTTTCATTATCTCTTTTAGATTCTAGATCTGCCCTGGAAGGATTTTGGTTTGGATGCTTCAACTTGGGGATTCAAGAAACCTGTATTCACTTAGATTGATTGTGTCTGATGGTGTTTGGGGTTTTATGGCGCGAGTTCCAAAAACGGACAAGCTGCGCCAAGTGCAAGATTAAATAATAAAAGCAATATAAGTATAAAAACATCAAAAGAAAGTGGAGAACAGATCAAACTTAAGAATTTTATTACAGAATAAAATGTATAAAAAATCAAACTGAAGATATATAGATTTCAAATAACATATTGGTTAACCATATGGAAAACAAATTGAACAGAAAAACATGAATTTGAGGAATTGATATAAAACATGTTGATCAACAACATTCATTGTATTGGAAACGTAGGTGATACGAATCAGAGTTTGTACTTTTGGCATGTAATATAAAACATCGAATAACAATCTAGCATTCATGTGTAAAACAAAGAATATAGATTCTTGTTTTGGGTGTGGTGCCAACCACATGTACCAACTATTACGGATTCTGTTATCCCCATGCCCATGGGGATAACAGAACTAGAGATTACGCAACATTTAATACTATTGACAGAAGCAAAATATATCATTAGATTATAATTTTAAAAAAGTAAGTTCCTGTAAAAGAATTCCATTGTGCCATAACAATTTTTCCACAAACTATTTGAATAAAAGATCTAAAGTGTTTTGAAAACAACTTTTAGACAATTTGTTTTGGTTTCGAATGCTTTAAAGGTTTGTCTTTTGGTTTTCGTGTCTGGCCTACGAGTATCAAAAATGACCACACCAAACACGAGTGTGTCCTATTCTTCCGTGAAGGCACTCGTTATTTCTTTCCGTCGTCCACTTAGAGTACTACAGTAAGGGCGGATCCTAAAAAAGACCATGCATAAGGTTGCTGGACTCTTGCACATACTAAACGCTACCCTAAGAGCAGGCCCAATTTCTTTTCAAAGGCGGATCACGCTAATGCAAATAAATTACGTGACATCTCGGAAAATTAATATGGACACGATAAGAGAATCAAACTGCTGAATTATGGATGGATATTCTCCATGCTTGACCTATTGCAATTGCCATCTGAGACTGATTTTCAAGTTCCCTCTTGACATCTAATTCTTTCATTTACAATACTTTATTAGATCCCTCTCCTTTGCGAAACTGTTTGAATATGTAAATGGCACTCATGGGAAATGTTTGTCATGTGTTAGGACTAGGGATTCCTTTATTAGTTCTATGAATTCAACCACATGTGCTTGTTCTTTATCTTCTATTAACTTCTAGCAGCAAATTTTATTTTGTCCTTGAATAATCGGAAAATTTGACATTGTCACATATCTACAAAGATTGGTTGGGTTGGACTTAATGGCACAAGGGCCATATTTGGCCCAGCTGCGCTAAACAGACAATATCTAGTAATGGACACACACTCGCATAATTTTACTGACACAGAGGAGAGACATATACCCGGAAAGGAATCGAACCTACGCCACCTACAGCTCGCAGGTTGCTAGCGCAGTGGCGGCCCCTTATACCTGAAGAGGAGGGTTTTATTGAACTTTAAATAGAACCATCCACATGATAATGCTGCTGTTTATAATGTTATAGGGAAGTATTCACGTGAAATCTTAAGTGACAAAAAAAAATCAGTCCACTAATTTTATTTAAAATTTTTTAGTCGCAATTTATACTTCCATAAACAGATGAATTATTAATCGCAATATGTTATGGGACTAATGGGAAATGATCCGCCCTATTGTACTTTATAATCCCTTAACTTACGGATGTAAAGGTTGGCCTTTTGGGGAATTCTGGACTTTGTGCTGCTAGTCCATTTATTATTTTAAGCCCATGACAAAGTATCCATGTAAAAAACAACTTTGAAAGGAACATTATATTTTGAAAATCTTTCCTGCGTTATTCTTTCTGCAAAGCCCCGTGAATGCGATGTTACAAACATATCGCAAACACGATACTGCTTCAATATTTAATCCTTCCTACCTAATCCATCCATAGCTATGCTCTAATCCCGATAGAATGACGGCTGTTATACCGCCTTTTCTTGAACAGGGCCCTCCTCTCCGATCCAACAGACAGATGTGAATAACTATGCGCACCCCTAGAAAATGCTCCCCTGATATTGCAACTTGCACCCCAGCTGGCCACCTGTTCTGTGTTATTTCTTTGATGTGCAGTGAAAGAATAACAATGGAGAGGCAGTTTGAAAGGGAGTGAGTTCGGATTTTTGATCCGAGTAGGGAAGTATAATGGTATTGCTGGAGGAACCCTTGCTTGCAATTTCGTGCTCCAGAACGCTCTTTGTGTGGAAAGTCGACTGTTGCAGAAGAATGTCTTATTCGTTAGCTATGGTCCCTCCTCTCCTTAGCAGGAAAGGGAGCTGGTCCGCATTTATTTCCTATGATTTGCTTTCTGGTAAATATGGTCAGATATGCTTGGCATGTGGTTGTGACTTTGATAAACTGCAGGGATTTTATAAGCGATGTAGTGTTAGTATTTTGTTAGCACAGATGTTTTCACTGTTCACAAAATTTCTATTTGTGTCTTCTATTCCTAAATGCTCTTAATGTTTCCATTTCTTCAAAAAGAGATTGAATATCTATGGCTCTCCTGATAAAAAGTAGGCCCAGTTGGTAGAATCACGGATTAGCTAATGGAGGGTTGCGAGTTCGAAACGCTGGTTATGTTAAATCTGTTGTGACCTCAAATGTGTTCACGTTGGCTTGGTGTGAAAGTTTGGGAAGTGGGGTGTCTGTCAGCTCAGGTGTTGACCACGTCATCTGACTGATAAAAACTACGAGGTGTTGTCATCTGATCTTTCCTTGACATAGTCTGTCGTATTTGGCGCAGCTTGGCCAAATATGGCCCTTGCGCCATAGAACCCAACCAAACCTGACCAATAGTTGTATATGTAATAGATGAACATCTAAAGCGTAAAATTAATACAATACAGCGTATCGTTTAATATTAGTTATATGCATAGTTATTTTTATGGATTTTGATGTATGCAAGATTTGAGAATTAAGTATTTTCACGTACCAAACTATCTATCCAGTATGGACGTGATGGGTAGTTTAGCTGACAGCAAACGTGATCGATTATGATAATACGGAGAAAGTATGTTGAACGAATTCGTTTCTATAAAGTATTACAATGAAAAATGTTTACACTAGAATGATCCAGATGTTCTGGATCATCTGGAAAAGGATACACGATAATGCATTCTTCTTACCACAACTATCAGTAATGTATATTCGACATCGCACCTGATTGTTATCACACTGTTTCGTTCAAACTGTTTTTAAGACGTTTTCATTGTTCAGTTAAATTAGTATTTGTATTCATTCGAATATTCCCACGCACGAAGCTGCAAATTCATACACCGCCCCATGTTTTCTGTATGAGTATCTAATGAGAGGTATTACAGGCGATATAAAAAACGAATAAACCAAAGCTGAAAGTGCCGAAACCACCTTTCGACTACGATGACGATATTTTGCTTCTTTCAACAGCTCATGATTTACCTAATTAAAAAAAGTCTGAATCTGATTAATTTTCGATTTATTCTGAAATTAATGCTCATCTATGGGAAAATAAGATCAATTATCCACTACATTTGGGTTGGGAACATTTGTGACTACTTTTTTTTATTTGATAAAAGCCACGTTTTTTCAACTTTTTTGGTGACTTGAAGTTCAGATGTATTTCATAATTTAAATTAGGATTTACCATCGCCGTGTCTCAGTGGGTTCGCCTACTGCGCTTGAAACTTGCGAGTTGTAAATGGCGCAGGTTCGATTCCTCATTGGTTTTATTTCGGTTCTGCATCAGTAAAACTTTTCTTTTGTGTGTGTATCCATTTACTTGCGGCGCAGATTGACCAAATATAGCCCTTGTGCGATAAAACTCAACTATTATTATGTATCAGTTCTTTAGAAATAGGATTAGTTTCACTACGTGGTTCCTATGTCCACTCGCCTTTTGGCCATAAAAACTCCGTCGTGACTTAACCTGCGCATTAAAACACTTCACTTTCCCTAGGACTTAACGAAAGAACAGCATCTCTTTATGTGACTTGAATTGGAATAATTTTGTTTTATTAAACTTGTTCACACAAATCCTTTTGTTTGGTATTTACCATTCAAAAGATGGTGTCTTGCTAACTTGGAGACACTACCAGATGAATGATAATTTAAACGAAGTCTGAACATGTTCCACCTGGTAGTACGCATTCTCCCACTGGGTTATCACTGTCTTTTGCCCTCGAATGCAACGCAGCAGGCCTTGGACACCTACATCTAGATAGGGGCTGTCGTGGCTCAGTGGATTTGTTCACTGCTCTAGCAAACTGCGAATTATAGGCGGCGGAGGTTCGATTCCTTCCTGTGTGTATTTTTCTCTTCGGTGTCAGTAAAACTTCCATTGTGTGTGTATGTACTTATGTTTGGCGCAGCATGGCAAAATAGGCCCTTGCGCCATTAACCCAACCCAATTAACATTTAGATAAGCTTCCAAATACGAAAATGTTAATGATTTTTCTCGTACATTGAAACACTACTTTTCTCATGACTTAACGAAAGAACAGCGTCTGTTTATGTAATTTGAATTGCAATAGTTTTGTTAAATTTGTTCAAATCCTTTGTTAGGTGTTAGCCAGTCAAAAGTTAGTGTCTTGCCAACTTGCAGGCACTTCCAGATGAATAAGAATTTTCTTATACGAACTCCGGACTTTTATGTTCCGCTTTCTCCCACTGGGTTACCACTGTCTTTTGCCCACGAATGCAACGCAGCAGGCCTGGGACTCCTGCATCTAGATAAGCTTCAAAATACAAAAATATGACCGGGTCGTTTCCTATAGCTTTTCCCTACGCAGTGTTCCATCCATTGCGACCCCCTGCCTTTCTGTTACATTGTCGCTGCTTGAACCGGAAAGCTTTTTGTTCAAATTGTGGGCTTGCGGTGTCCCCGCACAATGGAGAGAGGAAAAGTTGCCCTTTGTTGCCCGGCTGGGAGCGCGGACACTCGTGGGTTTCGAACCATAAGTTAAGACATCCCCGCGAAACGACATCGTAAAGTGTATCCTGATATTGAGGGGGATAGTAAAAGGGAGGGTTAAACAATCATATCGCTTATTTTGCGGTGCTGCCCCTTCCGCAGATGGGCCAGATGGACTCGTTGCGTGGCAAATTGTGTATCGAAACGAGGCTGATCAGGTGCTTACCCTGTTCTCTTTGTTGCCTGTTGGGGGATGGATGTTGCCGATTGTGTTTTATGTTCCAGTATCAAATGCATCCTTTGCGCAATGTGTACCGAAGAAATCGCAAATTAGTTTCTTTGTTGCCAGGGGAATTTTATTGTTGGATCTTGAAACGCTTTCAGATTGCTGAGACGGTGTCATGTTGGAACTCAATTTTCATTGTAATTTTGTGAGAGTTGTAATTTAAGAATTGCCATTAAGTTCTGACGTTAAAGAGGATGTCTGATAGTGATTGTGGAAACATGTTTGTAAATCAGTCGTGTTGTATCGCTTGTTATTAAATGCTTCTTTGTACGAGCATTGTATTACATCTCTGGTTTTAAATGTCAGGCTAGTGATAGTAATGTTCGGAAAAGTTGTCAGTTTCAGGTTCAGTAAAACCTTCCCGGAACTATGTAGCAACGTTATAAATGGTCCTTATAGTTACGAATGAACCTGCCAGTTTCATTCAAAAGGAAAGCAAATAAAGCCAATCGAAATTGAATCTTCACTGTTTTCGTTTGTATATATGATAGAGTAGCAATCCCCCTTTAAAACTTTACATATTATAGACCTGAGTGAATCGGATAATGTATGGATAAAGTTCGATAAACATCGGCTGATAGTAAAATTCATTTAAAAACAAAACTAAATCTGGATTTCAGTAGATCTGCAAGCCATCATTTTTTCATTTCAACAGTAAATGATAGCATGGGGAATTCAATATTTATAAATAAGAAATATTATTTGACATGGGCAATGACGAAGTTTCCCATTTTAATATACTGGGAAAATAATAATTTCTAACTTTAGATGGAATAATTTCATATTTAAATTTCGAATTTCCTTACTATTGTCCACTTGTTTCTGAACGCGTGCGCGCTGAGGTGAGTATATAACCATTGCTAAACAGCCATACACTTTGTTTACTATCGACAATTTAGCAATCTAATGTTTTAAAAACCTTAACTGTTCGGTAGACTTGTCCAATGCCCAGCAACCTGCGAGTTGTAGGCTGCGCAGGTTCGATTCTTCCCTGTGTGTATTTCTGTTTTCTGTTCCATTAAAACTTCCTTTGTGTGTATGTCCATTTACTTGAGGTTGTTTGATGCGGCTTCGCCAAATATGACCCAACCAAAGATGTTGCACATGGGGTCTGGTGCGCATTAAATCTGTCGTGTCCTCACGTTGGCGTGGTGTGGAAGTTAGTAGAGTGGAATGTCAGCTCAGCTGTTGACCTCGTCCGATGACGAAGTCAACGAGATTCAAAATTATGAGGTGTCCTCGGATCTTTCTGAATTGATTCCGGACCATAGCCAATAGCCCGTTGCTTTACTTTTTTGTGTTGGTTAATTCAACTAACCAACTCAAATATGGCTCTTGCGCCGTAAAATAAACCAATCATTTTCTACGTTTGCCTACTTTAAAAAGTAATTTTCCTTGGGCGAGGGTGATGGATGTGTGCAACTCGATACCTTCGAGCAAATAAATACTAGTTCAGAGCCCCAATGCTTCATCCATCCGCGACAGTAGTTAGATCCAAAGAAAAACAAACCTCGGCAACTCTTCTTTCGTAAAATGTCACGGAGCGTGATCGAAATTGCGTCTCCAGACCCCGAAGTGACGGAGGGCGTCTTGAACGCTAGAGTGGTCTAATTAGGTAGTACTCGTCTTCCTTCCGTTGGTGCTCCTTTCCGTAGTATCGATCGAACCTCTGCCTGATATTGGTGCGATCTTTACGAATGGTCGCCCACCTTCGCCGACCTCATTGATTTTGGAGGTCGCGATTATGCGTCCAGGCTTTGTTCTGCCCTGTGATGGATACTACCATTGACTTAAGCAACTGGGTGCAAAGCTCAGAGTTTCTGCAGAAATATAAGTTGCTCTTTGCAAATACGTTTCTACATAGCTGTGCTGTTTTGGGAGAATGTTAAAGTCAGTAAGGCATGACCATAGAATATGCCCAAACCCGATTTCTCTCGTCCCCAGGGGCATATTTCCTTTAAGTATGTACGGCTTCGCGGACCTATGGTACTCTAGTGATCTTTTTTCTCGTGGGGTTTATTGTCTTATACGGGTCCCTCTCATACGATCTTTTTCTGCTTTCATCGCACTACATTATTCCCCAATCTCTCTTTTACGCTTTAACGACATTTTTTACTTGACGTTGCCTTGTGTTTGGTGCAGCTTGGCCAAATATGCCCCCTTGCGACATAAAACCTAATGATAATCAACCCAATTTCTCTCAACCTCGTACGATAACTTAATTTTCTGAGCACACTTGTGTCTTATTTCATGGATAAAATCTAAGCTAAACTGAATTGTTCATTTCTGAAGTTACTCTTATCCCCAAACTGTAGGCGGCATAGGTTCGATTCCTGCAACTTACTCTGGGTGTATTATCTTTGCCAATAAAACTTTCCTTGTGAGTATGTCCATTTACTTGACAGAAAAAACATTGCTTGGCACAGCTTGACCAGATCTGGATCATGTGCCATAAATGAAAACCAACCCCAAACGTTGGTAATTTGGACATAATAGAAAAATTGGATTCTGTAATCGAGTAAAAAGGTAAGTTATATTTTGTTTTGTAAACAAAAACTTTTTGAGTTAGTAGATTATTCAAGAACAAGGAATCGTTCGCGAAATGTTAATGATTGATTGAATTTTAAATACATAGATCATTGTGTTTTCTCATTGAAGACGACTCTTCAAAAGCTGTAGCTGCTTGGATTGAGGCCCAATTTTAAGTAATAAACCCTTAGATAAGACCGGAAAAGTGTATAACAGTCAATAAATTCATTATTCTGGGTTGATGTGACGTCTATTCTGCGCTGTTGATTCAAACGTTATGTTTATGTGGTGTAAACCGATATGCGTGCATAATTTTCAACTGTAAGCGATTTTTAATTCGATTCTAATCTAACGCAACGATATTTTTCAGAAGAGAAAAAAAATACTATTCTGCGTTAATGACCTTAGTATTGAAAAAAATCGGGAAACGATAAATTTTGATCTGATTGCTTGAACTTAATGGTAAGAACGGCGAACTTAATGACCGCATGGACAAACCTCGTTTCGTTGCCAGGACTTTCTCAAACGCAACAGCTTAAACATTATTTTATTGATACAAGCCTAATCTAATACAAGAAAGACTTGTTTTTCTCGATTAATGGTTGTTCGGAAGCTCTAGTTATTGATGTAGGTTGATAGGAATCAATTTAATCTCTTTCTAAAGCCTTTATCGGATAAGCTTGTTATAAACAATGAACAGGTTTCTAATCCTTTCTTTCAGGGTTAGTGTTATTTGCGTCATGTGGTGTTATGTGACCGAACTGTATTCGAAGATCGGCAAACCTAGAACACAACAGCTCATTGTTCGACTTGATTTCTTGCATGCCTTCTGTGTATATTCCCTGGGTGGGTTTTAATTTGCTCTTGCATTCTAAAGTCAAGGGAAGGGCGTTTGACTTGTTGCATAAGGGATCGCGTCATAAAATGAAGAATAAATTAAGTAGAGCACGTGCACATTCTTTCGCTTTCGTTGACCACTTTAAGCCGAGTTTTTAAGTCCTCAAATTTCTTATAAAATGTTTCACACTTTTATGTCTTGCGTTTGTTTGGTGGATTGTATTTTCTATTTCTGGTATATTAATACCTTAGTATTGAGTTCTTATATGATGCCTCATAACTCATTGTGTTCGATTGAAATAAAGTAACCCTCGTAACGGAAAAAATACCTGAAAATGAATTATTTTTTCAAGAACTGAAACTCCTTTAATGTATTTAAGACTTGGGGAATTTTGTATTTCCATTCTAATTATTTATTTAAAATGCGTGGAAAATTTTAAAATTTCCAGTTTGATTTCAAAAACTATTAAAAACCAACCTGACACCCTGGCGACTTTTTGCTACGACCTTGGCGACTCCAGATATGTTTTTAAGCAAAATCGCCTCAAAAGCAACTAATTTCCAAATTTTGGTGACTATTTTGAAAATTCACCAAAGGTTAACGGAAATTTAGTCCTTTTTATTTCAACAAATAGCGGATGTGGGAAATATTTTTCAGATTTTTCTTCAGAACAAATTTTTCAAGGGACGCCAATTTCGAAGTTATGGCGAGAAATTAAATCTGAATGCTAGATTGTCATGAAAACCTTAAGACGTGAAGATCTTCAACATCTCTTTCATACTTAATTAACACATTTTATGTTTTAGCCTACTCATTTTATATTTGACCAACAAAAGTTTACTAAAATGAGGTTTAAGGAGACTTAGCTACTATTTTTAGAAATTTATGCTATTTCTCAAGTGCTTCTTTAGCCGTGGCAGCCTTGTAGACGATACCCAAGCCCACGTGACACGCACTTCTGAGATCTTAGACAGCTATTCTGCTCACACGTTCCGCCAATTTTGTTAGAAGGTCGATGGCTGAACACGTTGCATGTTTTTGGATTGAAAATGAAGAAGCCTTGTTGACCCTCCCATCTCGTGGCATTAAGGTGCATGAGATCACCGGGCGATGAAGTTTTGCAAATAGAAATTATATTTAGGGTATCCTTTGTTGTGTCGTTATTTTCGTAATCTATTCTTCGCGTTCATTTTATTCTTGCATAAAGGCTGTACAATGAAAATTATTACAGAAATTATCCATCCTTTATTTTGTAGATTTAATGAGCTTTTTCGTTTCTCGAGAAAATCAAGGGGAATTCAATCGGAATTCAGCAGATTAAAAGGGGGGAAATGGATAGGGCTGTTCTCTTATTACAGTGCTTTCTTTTAAAGAATCTTTTCGCTTACTCACACACGTTATCTCTTCCTGTGCGTGCGTTATGTTTTAACGCCTCTCTCCCCTATCAAGCTCCCTGCGCCGCACATTACAGTTAATGCACCCCGATTTTTTCGCTTTAGTTATTGCTTACTTTAAAAGTTTTATTAGACTCTTTTTTCTTTGTTTCTATCTTTCGTCGGGTGATGTTTTCTCACCAGAAGAGGGTTGTTCCGCCGATAAAAGATAAGGCAGAACGTGAGTGCTTTTCATACTACTACTATAAATAAATACCGGGTCTGTTTTGTTTAACGATCATTACGCCTGCCATTTTATGATTTGTTAGCTTTTATTTCACACTCTGCAACCCCCTCCGTCGGAATGCGTGCTTTTTTATTCCTGATTTTTTTTCGGTGTGGGATGAAGTGAAGAGGGAGAAGGCGTTTAAGTCTGGGTGTATTTTTCGTTCAAATGAATTGGCAGCGGTGAGGTTTGAGTTTTATGGACTTCAGGGTTCGAAAGGTCTTAATATTTCTCGAGTTTTCGACGTCGTTATCTTTTCCCCATTATTATAAACTTAGTTTAGAATCTATGTTGGATCGTTCTACGGAAGAGTGAATGTTTTGGGATTGTGCTTTTTCCTGTATGATTGGGAAAACAGATTGGTATAAGAACGTAAACGCTATCTACAATTGGGAACAAGACAAGAGGGTTTCCCAAATTTGTGTTGTTTCTATAGTATGTGCACCAAACCTGTATACACCGTGGATCAGTGGGGTTGTCCACTGCGTAAACAAACTGAGTTGTAGGCTGCGCAGGTTCAATTCCTCCCTGAGTGTATCTTCTCTTCTGTGTCAGTAAAGCTTTCATTGTGTGTTTGTCCATTACTTATCGTTGTCAGTCTTGTGTTTGGCGCAGCTTGATCAAATGTGGCCCTTACGTCATAAAACTCAATGAAATTAACCCTGTATGTGCACGCAAAGAAAGATTTGGAGTGCAGAAATGTATGCTGAAACATGAATGATGTGCACTGAAATGAAAATTTAAGAGAAAACAATTTTTCCTTTGAAGTAGACCTACATTATGGGCTTAGAAAATTGTGGGTTTGTGGTAGGTATTGTTCTGCCTTCTATATTCTATATTCCTACAAATTTTACAGTTTTTGTTGAAGGTGTGCAAAAAGAACAGTAATGAAAGAGTACCGCAAAGAGAAACAAGAAATTCAGTTTTGTTCATTTTCCCCACTGGTTGTATTTTTTGCTTTTGCATTCTTGAGAACAGTTAGTGCTGAAAAAGTAGGTCTTGAGTAAGTCAAAATTGTACGGATTTTCAAAACACTATCCAAAAGTGAATTTATGTCGTAAATCGGGAGACCCTTCAGAAAATTCAAACCTCACACCTTAAAAGCTGCCATTTAGAACTCCACTCTTCCCCCACATTCTGCTTCCTCTTCAAAATATTTTGAATGTGAATTATTCACAACAGATTCTGAGCCCAAAAACTTTCCTTAAAAACTAACTATCGGTGGTTTATTGTTCAACTGGAAAAGCCGACAACAAAATTGTTACTCGGGCTTATTTCTCATGTAGGTCAATGTCGCTTTTGTTCAATAGCCTTGGTTGAATTTATGTTGAGTTTGACCATCATTTTCTGTTATCTGTCTCCCTCCATCAACTCTGACTGACACTCGGACACTGCCGCCCCTTACCGTGGATAGCATTGTTTTGCATACTTTTTATTTCTTTCAGTCCTATCTCGTTATTAGCGTTGAACTTTTTTCTTTTTTGAGTTGTATGAATAAGGCAGGCGTCGTTCGAGAATGAATGTAAAGTTTATGTAAATAAATAATGCAAAATTCCATGTACGTTGTCCAGCTGTTTGAATGTAATCAAGGAAGTGCTAGATAAAGAACAAAATTCTTTATTATAAAAATTTCTTTTTTATTAAAATCATCCCTTTGTTTGCGTCACTTGTTGCTTTTCGATTTCGGTATTAATGAAGGAAGAGACTAGAGAGTTGTGAATCTTTCTGATGAAGAAGACGTTTTTTTAAACCCTTTAATCTATATTACTTTGAAAAGTTTAAAACTAGACGAAAATATACTCACCAAAAGTAAATTATTTTCTCAAAATAAAAAAAACTTAAATAATGTATCTAAATTTTGTTTTTACCAAAAATTAATCAGACACTTTGATCGACAAACCTAAATTTCAGAGGGTTTTTTGGATTTGGGACTATAATGAAAATGTATTTTGTCCTATGTATTTATTAATAATTTAAATAGAATTTATACTACAATGCTTCTATTCTGTAAATAAAAGTAGTATCGCTTTCTCCCAGAGATTTATCAATGAAAAGGCTAAGGTAAACTTGATCTAAGGAAGTGAACCGCACCCAAGGCAAATCAAATGGGGAGAGAAATATTTATAAGATAAAATTTAGACGATACCTTAAAAAGTTGTCAATCAATAATAGCAAACAGTCCTCAATAAAACATTTTTTTTACATGGAAACAAGACAGGATTTAAAAAAAAAATGGAAATCTCACAACCTTGTATCACTGACATCCGCTGGTGAACATGTTTTAAATCATCATTTAATAACCTTCCACGTGTTACCCGTTTGTTTAGCCGCTTTTCATGTTGCTGACCAACATTTTTTTAATAGCTCTTGAAATTATGTTTGTCTTTTAATTTATTATTTATCCGTCTGCTGCTTTTTTTTTTTTAATTTTTATTACTAATGCCCGACCATTGATCTCTGGCATTCGGCACAATGGCGAATTGACGGCTATTTGTGAAGGAGCAACCTGTAGTAAGCCACCCTTGCATCTAACAGGGACAATCTCCAACATCCATGGACCGCGGTAGCCCAGTTGGAAGAGTGACGGATTAGCAACTGGAGGGTTGCGAGTTAATCCAACCGTCGTGTACAAAGGAGCTGGTGTACGTTAAATCTGTCGTGGTCTCAAATGTCCTCGCGTTGGCGTGGTGTGGAAGTTTGGAGAGTGGGGTTCCAGCTCAGTCGTTGCCTCGTCATCTGACCGCGGTTCAAAATTACATGGTGTTGTCCTAGAATCTTTCCCTTTGGGATTGATTCCGGACCGTCGCCAATAGCCCGTTGTGTTGCTCCAGTGTGACGTTAGTAAAAATACCAACATCCATTCGCTTACAAACCGGGATACGAACCCGTGGCAAACGACAAACGTCCCGTTGATTGCCACTATACTATTTAGGCTGCAGGCTTCCTTACATCGAGCTAAATACTAAGATTTGAGTTTGGTTCTTTTTGTTTTAAAAGCTAACAAACTCTAAAGCTTGACTGACAAATTCACTTTCAATGGATTTGTATTTATTTTAATTTTAGTGTTTCATCAAGCGCTTGTCCGTTGTTGAACTTTGACGCCGCAATACCCAAGCTTCCGACATCCGTTTCGCGTGAGTCTCACTTCACGCTGCAGCTCCGACACCGGATCGTTGAGGAAAAGTCCCAGTTTTTCCAGATTCCCTTGCTCGGAACGTATTGATCCGGTAGCCTAGGCCGCGCAGTGTGCGTGCGCAAGTCATCGCAGGAATTACGTGCACACAGCCCCCTCTGCGTTTTTTCTTTCCTCCTTTTTACTCCGATAAGCATAGGAGGTTGACAAAACCTCGGGAATCAATAAAATGGGCTAACCTCTCCCTTATGCCATCGCGTGCCGGGAGTGGGTGGGAAAGTCATGGCAACCTCTTGTTGTTACCGCATCTGACCTTTAAACGCTTACGTACGCTCCAGGAAAAGGTACTACACCTCTCCGTCCCCTTCCCTTGTTGTGTGTTGTAGTCAATCTGTCGTGACTTCGGTAAGGTTCTAGGTTAAATGCCCGGCCATTCCCCGAGTCTGGTGGTATCTCTCTCCCTCACGCCAGAAAACGCTCACGTCGTTAGCGACGTCCTGCCTTTTCACTCTTCTGTCGAGATCCTCCAAGTAGAGGAATTAAGATTTGATGTATCATTTTCTCTCTGTCTGGGATGGGATTTTCTTTTGTTCTGTAGCGTGTCACGATAACCCCCTTTTCGTCACAAGAAGCGAAAGGACGAGCGTGTGATATTTTGGCCATTGAAGTTTTGACTTGGCCGGTCTGTTGAGTTCCTTTCGTTTTGCTATGGGCCAGGGATATGGGGGCTTAAGTCCTTCCCAGATCGTATCAAAAGAAAAAAAATATCCTTATTTAATTCGAGTGGGGTGCCAGCTCAGGTGTGACCTCGTCATCTGACCGTGGTTCAAAATTATGTGGTGTTGTCCTATGATCTTTCCCTTAGAGGGATGAGCCCGTTGTGTTGCTCCAGTGCGATGTTAATTAAATGCCTACCTTATTTAATTCAGTGATTGCTTCTTTAAAAATAGTGTATAAAATAGTTTTGATATTTTTTTCCTTGCAGTCAACTTTTTTCTTAATCATTGCTTTTAGCCCATTTACAAAAGTGTCCCATTTCTCATTTACTGGGGTTGGATAAAATAATTGAAAATTTAAATTTTTCATTGACACGCTGGCACCTTTTCCCTTCAATATAGCTTCTAATGTCTTGGAATAGTCGCTTTGTAATCTCTAGGTAACACACTCTGAAAATAGTCTCTAAGTCACACACTCTAAAACTGGTCTCTATATAGCATTCTCTAAAAGTATTCTCTAAGTACCCACACTAAAACTAGTCTATATTTCAAAGAAATTTTTAAATTGTAAAATCACCCTCTAAATAAAGAGCGTAGGATAAAAATGTAGCCCCTTCGAGATTGATATCCTTTGTGCGCCCCTGCTGTGAACTACCAATTTATTCTATAACACAGGGAATTTTAATTTTGATCAGAATGGTGAGCTTTTTTATAGCAGGTTTTTCTGTAGTTGAAATCGCAAAATTTGTCTAAAAAGTGCAACAACTTCAATAAGGCTCTAGGTTAAGTGCTTGACCATTCCAAGTCTGATGATATCTCTCACGCCAGAAAACACTCAGGTCGTTAGCGACGTCCTGTTTTCACTTCTCCTTGTTGATATCGTCCAAATTAAAATTTCAAGCTACCAATTTATTCCATAACGCGAGGAAGTTTAATCTTGGTCACAATGGGTAAACTTGTTTACCCATTGTGTGTCAGTCTTACTGAAGTTAAAATCGTTCATCTTGTCTGTAAAGTGTGTAGTTAATATATCGTGACTTTTCAGTAAGGCTATAGGTTAAATGCTTGGCCATTTCAATTCCAAGTTTTGAGGTATCTCACGCCAGAAAACACTCAGGTCGTTAGAGACGCCTTGCTTTCACTCCTTTGTCGAGATCGTCCGAATTAAGATTTAATTTGATCACTTTCTACCTTTCTTTTTAAGTTGGGGTTTCCTTTGCTCTTGAACGTGTCATGATAACCCCTTCATCGCAAGAAGTGCGAAGAAAGACAAATCCATGATATTCTGGCTTTGAGGTTTTGGCTTGGTTGGTCTGTTGAGTTCCTTTCATCAATGTTTATGGTTTTACTGTGGGCTACCAATTAATTTAATAACACGAAGTTAAATTTTGATTAGAATGGTGAACTTTTTTTATAGCAAGTCTTTCTGGAGTTAGAATTGCACATCTTCTGTTAATATGTCGTGATTTCAGTAAGATTTTAGGTTAGATACTTGGCCATTCCAATTCCAAGTCTGGTGGAATCTCTCACGCCAGAAAACACGCAAGTCGTTGCGATGTCCTGTTCAATCGCGATCGTCGGAATTAAGATTTCATTTATCACTTGTTGCCCTTCTTTCTGGGTCGAAATTTCCTTTTGTCCTGGAACGTGTCACAATTATCCTTTCGTTGGAAGAAAAGAAAGTACAGTCCGTGATATTTTCTTTTTGAAAGCCTGTCTTTCTTTCGAGTTCCTTTTGTCCCACCTTATTGTTTTGCAATGTGCGATCATGTAGTCCTTGAATGATTGATTCTGCTTAGGATTTCGTACTTGATGAGAACAAGTCTTGTTGAAGTTAAGACTTACACGCATCTTATCCAAACAATGCATCCTCAGTTTTGTTATGTGGGTCTCAAGAGACTTAGTTCCTTGTTCTCACAATCAAAGCTTGAGTTTTCGGTGTCATATTAAGCGCTTAAAAATTGTTATCGTTTTATCTTTATTTTGCTCCGTTTTTGACTCAATGTGTCTTGATGCACATGATGTGTTTGGAAACTTTTAGAGACACCAGGTATTGTCAATTTCATTTGTGTCAAGTGCAAAATTTTGTTTCAGCTCCCCTATTGATTTTGTAAAATTATTTGTTTTCTTCTTTGAAGTAAGATATTAAGTAATTGAAAAAACGCTAAAATTCGTTATGACGCTTCTTATTGTCGTAAAAAACAACGTCAGTGTTCCACACATTGCAAACAAATAAACCATCAGCTATAAAAATTCATTTATTGCTGATGGTTTCTAGGAATCCCGCATCTAGGGTCTCGAGCATAAAAATACTACGAGACCACTAAAATGATTCGCTCTATAAGGAAGATTTTATTTTTGGTATTAAATTTCGTTCTAAAGCATTGGAGCTTTTGCCATCGAATAAAAATATTCTTTGCTGTACTGCTCTTTTAAAATCTCAGAATAGGAGGAAAAGTAACACAAGAAGCCTAATCTTTCAACTTTCGACCCGTACTTGAAAGATCAAGGAAAAGAAAAGTTTCTCCCAACCCAGGTCTCTTCCTCTCCTGTTTATAGACACTATAAATCCCATCGTTCCGAAAGAAAAGTTATCCTCCCGGGTCACTCCCATTTACCCGACTTCTCCCGGACGCTCAATTTAATCATTTTCGCTCCAGAGCCTTTCTAATGAAGTGGCCACGCTGCAGATCGGGACAGGCATGAAATAAAAATAGCCCAGTTGAATCTCTCCCGGAGTCAAAAATCCAGCGATTGAAGAAGGGCTGAAAAAAAGAGGCGCCCGGGCTTCCACTTTCACACGCCATTGCGCCCATTGACAGGTGATCGCCCCTCCGTATCGTTTGTCAAGCCCGCATTAAAGCCCGCCTTGTCCAGATAGGGTTGGGCTTGCCCTTTTATAGGGATCACTCTATTCATAACTAATGGGCTTTGGCTCTTCGTCTCCCTGGGCAACCCCCCCCCCCGGTTCGTTATTCCTGCTAGGCCCTCTCGGTGACAAATCGTCCGTCGCGATTCCTTTATCAGTCGTCAAGGAAGCAGAAATGGCGTACATGTGTGTGTGTGTGTTTACCTGGCGATGCTTTCTTGCTCGGTGGAGGATGGGGACGGGAAGGAAGAGGCATATTCTGTTGTGGTTCCTCCTCCTTCCTCTCTTTTCTGCGCTGTTTTGTATTGAGAAAGCGTTGCTGCGAATTAATTAGGTGTCTCCTTTCGAAGTTTGGTGATGTGGAAAAGGGAAAGAAATATTGTTCCCTGGTGCTTTTGTGATGAGACGTAGATGGACAGTTATTATTTGTTCTACCTAATGCATTTTAATCCGCGTATCGGATTGCAGAGGTAGGAAACAAATTTGGCGATCGAGAAGGCATAGGAGTACATCTAGAATTGCCGAACAGCAAGACCTAGAGGGATATTGCCGAGGCCCCCTACATAGGGGTACGAACCCGAGTGCGAAAGGGATCAGCATTGGGGAAAGAATTGTATGATAATGTGCATAGTAGTTAATCCTTTTTCATTTGTATTTATAATAAAACTTTGTTGCAAAAAAAAGGTTTATAAATTAGCAAGTTAAATGTTAAGTAGATGGAATACATTTTATCACTACAGGCCCGATAAACGGGAACAAGGACCACGATGGTAGGTGGGGCCTTAATAAGTTTACTGTGTAGAGAAATGCTGACGAAACAAATCGATTTAGGCGACGAATGTAATCATATATTCAGTTTCGAAAGACTTATGGACAGTATTGATTCCATCAACCATTGAGGTCCATCTCTGAAAATTTCTACCATCTATAGCTAGTAACAGAAAACATCCTGGTGGCGCGCTCAAGTTTGAGGATGGTAGAGGTCAGCAGACTGCCATCTCTAGACTGACCAGTGGACATTTGAGATCAATTTCATTTTATAAAGGTTTTCCAGACCTATCGGAAATGCAACATCGAGCAGGCTTCTCTTGGGCACCTTGCCTGTCTGGGACTATCCAGGGAGGATTGGTATTTTAATCCTTTACTCGTCTTGGACTTTTTGAAGGTGTACGAACTCATTGACTTGTCTAGTTTATCTAGACTAGTGAGATAAGAAACAACGCGGTCGCGTCAATTCAAATAGGACTGGTTTTTCATTATCAATTTAAATTCACAATAATTAACCTCATCTAGGATTTCCATTCGAATGTACACCAACATATTAGATTTGAACTAGAAAGTCCTTGATTGCAATGACACGTTCATATAGCACTATCCTGTTGTGTTCCTTAAAGTGCTGAAATGCAAACCCAATGTGTAAAAAAAATTTGGATATCAAAACATGCATTCTTTTCCACTCTCCTTTTTGTCGCCCATCAAATCCATCTACCAATTCCACCAAATAAAACTTTTTGAGAGTAATTTTTTAATAAATTATTTATGCACTATAAGGACTTATTGTGCTGCTATTGCCACCAGATCGTTATTTCTCTGGAAAATACTCCAAAAAAAGCGATCTTGTTCACCCGCCCAGAATCTTTTCACCACCGGCGTTTCAAAACGACTCAGCAAAAGGGATGGGGAAGAGAGAAAAGAAAAAAAGAAAGGTAAATGAAGAGAGGGGGAAAGGTGAGCTCTGTTCTACGGGTATATTCTGGCGGGGCGCAGTATTCATTTGCGAAGTGGCATAAAAACCAGTCTGCAAGGTCCTCTGCGAGCCAAACCTGATCCTCGGACCTCACGCTGTTCGCATGGGGATGCACTCTGCACATAACCCGCAGGCCACTGAACCGCCGCTATTTATTTTTAAAAACCTTTTTCCTCTATCTGCCGCTCGCATCTTTTTCTTTATTATTATTATTGGTGCCCCGTCTTATTAAAAGCAGGCGCCCCGTGCGCCCTGATAGAGGCGTGCTCCTCCGTAAAAATAGTTTCGCTTCATAATGGGCCACGCTTTTTGTAGGTTGTTCTTTCCTTTCGAGAGCCCCTCTTGCCTTTTTTTTCTCCTTTAACCTCCCGATCGCCTTTTCTGGATCTGATTCTTACGAGTGGATATTTCGCTCTCCTCCCACACCTAGAAAAGTTTCGAAATCTCGTTCTTTATCTCCTGACGCTATTTGCATAATCCATTAACGAACGTGACGTATGGATGAGTACCTACAGGATGCCAGAAATTCTACCACTGTTCTCTCTTCTCCCCCTTGGAGCAGGCGAATGGGATTTTTTCCAACTGATCCGATTGATTTGCAAGGTGTTTCGCCTGGAGTTCCAATGTTGCTCGTCTGAGTTTATTGTCATGGTGGTGTTGCATTGCTTTCTTTTCGGCGATTTGTTAGGTTTGAAAGCATCATTAGATTTTAAAGTGACTGCGTTGTCTTTTGGATGTTGTACATCAATTCGCTATTTTTGTGTTCGGGTGCTCACTTCAGACTGGGACCGCCGTGGCTCTTAGTTTACCCACTACTTTATCAACTCCGATTCGTAGGTGGTGCAGGTTTGATTCTCATTACTTACCCTGGGTGTATTTCCCTTTTCTGTGTCGGGAAAACTTTCCTTGTGTCTATGTCCAGTACTTGACATTGTCTTGTATTTGGCGCGCTTGGCCACTTATCGCCCTTGCGCCACAAAACCCTACTAACCTCACTTCAGACTGAAGGCCCGTTTAACGTCAAGATGAATGTGTTACAGGCAATGAAGCGACCCTGCGAAAATACGGATTGGCAATATGTATGAAAGTTAAGATGGGAAAATTTAACTATGTGTATTCAAAAGTAATCTTCAATGCTTTATCGTAGTTTACGGAGATAAAAGGAACTAAAGGATTCAAATTTTATTAACAAAAGTTAAAAAGGGTTCTCTGGTAAATACTATTTAATACTGCAAAATGTGTGAAGTTTATAAAACGTTCATTACCTTCTATTTTTACATACATTTAAAGATATCTTTTGTCTACAAATTTGCAAGCATATCATCAAACATTGAAAGTACTGTGTACCTTCAACTAAAAACTGAACAACTCGTAAAACATTCGAATATTGTTTCTCAACTTTCACTTCCATACGTAATTTGCCCTGATTTTAATCGTCGCAGATATTTTAATAGCTCTATTTTAACTATGCCGGATTTGATAGAGGAAAACCCACACCCGAATCTTTTCCCTTTTTTAAATACAATTGTTTTTTAAATGCTATTTAATATTTTTATTTATTCATCATGAATTTTATATTTTTTTCCGTGATAAATTCCTTGCGCCTGATTTTCTTAGACACTATTTTTAATATTTTTATATATATACTAATTTTATGATTTTATCTTGGCTCGGCTTGTCCTTTTTTTGGATCTTGCGCCACAAAACCCAACTATCAATCCATACGTAATTTGACGTTAACCCAATGCCATTTTCTATTTAACCCCATTCGTAAATCACGTGATACTAGCGTTGGTGAAAAAATTTGTAATCTTTATTGCTGTACAAGAACAAAAGTAACATTAAAACAGATATCAATTGTTTCGATTTTTTTTCCATTGACAAAATCGGGTTTTTTTTCACGAAAAAAATTTTAAGAGAACGACCAGATATCCCATCTTGTATACAAAACTAGCGTAACTGTTTTGGAAAGATCCTTGATCTAAAGCTACTTTGCTATTTGTTATTAAATTTTATTCTGGGATAGAATTACATCACTGATTTTAAGTTCAACTTATATAATTCTTGAATACTTCGATTTCCAAAACATTTTAGAATGTCTAAAACCACACAAATGCCTTCCTCAGTCCTACACAAATCACTGCTTCTCATTGCACTGATTGAAAAAAAAAATTAGACTGCCCTCTTTGATTGAACAGACGACAGCCAAAAAATCTGTAAAACAAATTGTGTTATCGCTAGTGTCATCTATTTCTGCGTCGGATACATTTCCACTCTGTTTTGGGCGTGTGGTAGACAAGTGCAATTCCAACCCTTCAACTCTGCCTTGAGTGAGTTGGAATTCTGCGAGATCTGCTGTCAGCACCTGAGGAATATATTGACTTTTCGATGTACGCGTTGCCGGTCAAACCAGTTCCCCGTGTTCCATAACCCTTTCTTTTTCACTTCGATCGGAAACGACTCTCGGGGAACTAGGTAATGCCTAAAACTGAAGCTCTCGCAAATCGATCAGTCCAGCCTGTGAAATTTTTTTCCGCCGGTGTTTGGTTCGAGGAATTCGTTAAAGCAGCGCAAGAATCCTTTGAGGCATGGACCCATTCATCATCTGCTACTTCGGTGACCCCGCCGATGTGATTCCCGAAACTATCAGTTCAGGGGGCCGAAGTGTGCGTTCGTTTGACGTCGCCGCGTTGTATCCGTCATATTGGTCCGACACATGTCAAACTTATCCCGAGTGTTCTTTAATATCATCTGTCGATACTGACCGCTATGCATTTAATATGTGAAGACGAACCTTTACGAGTTCTCGCAGTCCTGTTTACTATCATCTTTTTTGATTGATATTGGATACCGCCTGAAGATTTATGCTAATCCGTCTCGTTTTTGACTCCTGGTCGTTTTCAGCTTTCCAGTAATTATTTCTTGTTTTGATTTCCTGCGTTCCCTTGATTCGCGATATCGTGTCAAATCAAAACTTGACGTGATATTCCTTATTTTTTTCACCTTGTTTTATTGATTATTCACGTAGATAATCTTTTTTAAGTGTTCATCCTTTTTACATAATTTACCACACAATAAAGAAATTTCAAATCAAAAATCCAGTTATCTATCTTCCAGCATTTTAAACATTATTATTTTTGAGCAACACTAAAAATTCATGTGTCGAATGTAGTTGTATTCGCAAAAGCTAGATAAATAAAAAGGATGAAATTTTGTCGTGCGATGGTACCAAACTATTTTGTTCCACTTTAGTCTCACGCCATACTTTCGGATCCCTGGTACAGATAAAATATTCTCTTTTCATTTAACCCAAACCAACCAACCATCTTTTTATTTTTTGATATTTTTTATTCTAATTTAAACTTTTTAATGACGGTTTGTTTCAAGCATAGAAAAGGAGGCCGTGGCTCAGCGAGTTTGCTCTTTATGCTAGCAACCTGTAAGTTGTAGGTGGTGCAGGTTCGATTTTTCCCTTCGTGTAGTTCTCTCTTCTGTCTCAGTAAGTTTTCCTTGTCTGTATGTCCATTAACTTAAACGTTATTTGGCGCGGCTTGAGCCATAAAACCCACAAAAACAACCACTCAAATGTAGATTCTGCACGTAATTTAATATAAAAATGAATAATTAGTACCTAGAATAATATTTAGATCACTGGATGATTTATTTCAGCAATTGTTTTCTGAGTACTTTTTCGAAGTATCGTTGAGAACAATGCAAATGTACACTCACCTCAAATCGTTTGTGAACAGACCAGCTTTTTCGGGTAGGAGTAAGGAAAAAAAGCAAAGCAGAATTTCGCCGTGACCCTCCTCCAACTTCTCTAATGGATTGTTGTAAAACAAAACACCGAGTGATTGTTTGCAATCCCCAGATGTGGAGCGCCCTATTTTCTGCCGCGAACGCCGCACGCTCACGAATCAATTTTCGCTTACGAAAAAGAAAGACCGAATGAAAATCCACATGACAACCTGCCGCGGATTAAGAAAGAGGAGGGAGGTTTGATGTGGCCTCTGAACCATAAGCAAACAGTATTTTCCTCGTATTGACAGCAACCGTCATCACCATCACTCACGTTTTCGAATATCCACGTTTTTGGCTACGGGTCAACGGTCCAGTCCTTACCTCATCTTGCAGCGTGTGGGAGAGTTTCCAACGTTTTCCACCTGACCAAGGGTTTCTGGCAGGTCCTTCCGTTTCGCAATCTGGTCATTTAAACTCGTATAATGCCCATTTCAAAGAGGGCAACGAGGA
This sequence comes from Meta bourneti, assembly GCA_933210815.1. Lineage (NCBI taxonomy): Eukaryota > Metazoa > Arthropoda > Arachnida > Araneae > Tetragnathidae > Meta > Meta bourneti. The sequence goes on along the minus strand of OW119927.1, from coordinate 34,455,006 downwards.
TGTAATGCAATCTGTCGACCTGAATTATCCCTTTTTAGGAAATTGCTAGGCTTGTGTTTATTCTTAGCATCGAAGGCTGGGTGGCCGAGCTATCCTCGATATTCACTTACCTTTCATCTTTTGTGAGCGCTGAGCTAAAAAGTCTATTGTGTCAAGACTTCATCTTTGCATCGCTCATTTTCAACAATGGCGACTTAACTGGAAAATCAAATTTTTCAATGCATATGAAGTTTCCTTATGTCTTCACTTTGTAGAGGACTGGATACTAAATAATTTCAAGTTTTTCTAATAAGCTTTGTAGCTCCGCTCTTTCTTCCTAGTATCTGGTCATTTGAATTGATGTGCATAGTACAATGCCCATTTTTCAAAGAAAACAACAAGTATGTAATGCAAGGATGAATTATCCCTAATGTAAAAAATGTATCCCCCTTTTAAATAATGGCTAGTCTGAACAGACTTGTTTAATTTTAGCATAGAAGGTTGAGTGGCTGCTATCCTCGATATTCACATAACTATAAAGAATATGTAACTAACTCATCGTTAGTCAACGCTGAGCAACGACGTAACTCAAAAATCGCAGTTTTTTCAGGCGATGCATGTAAAGTTTTCTATTGTCAACTTTATATAAGAGCAGGTAATAAGTAGTATTAAGTTATTTGTGTGGAAATCTTTGTGGTTTGTTTAATTTAATACCGCTCTTTTGTTCCTCAGTATCCATGAGTTATCGGCCGACCAATCGGTCTAGTGGTCAGGGTGCTGGCTTTTGGATCGATTTTCCTGGCTAGAAAAGGGGTAAGACATAAATGTTAGTCCGTCTGGAATGAATATGGGACCTTTATAAAATGGTTGTGCCTAGAATGTGTGGTATGCGTGTAGGATGTAACGTGAGCCCACTCCCCGTGGTTCACGAGGGTAACGCAAAGTGGTTTACAAATCCATCCTCGCAATACCATGATGATAATGTCAATTGGCCGCGCATTATAAGAAAAAAATATGGGTTATCTATCCCATTTATTGCTGATGGTATTGTAGCCAAGTTTCTACTGTTATTCTGTTTGACGTTTTGATTATTTAACCAATATTCTCATGTTTAAGGGGAAACGTGTAAAGTTCCTCACTGATTCCATTCTTTCTATTCACAAAATCAATAGTTTTAAGCTTTGCATACACATGTGCCATTAAGTACAACCTAACTTCTTCCAAAAACAGCTTTTCGAATATATTTAAAGGCGCCCTGCGTGCGCATAAAAACTTAAAATTCTGCCGAAAACAAAATAAAAACCTAACTACATCTTTCCTTTCGAATTTAAATCGGACCCAAAACTCTGTCGGTCATACATATTCAGTGGCGTTGACCGTTATTTCGGTCCAGTCCCAAGCGAGACTGGGACGTGGAAGAGATTAATATTTCAAAGCTTTCCTAAATATTTATAAAGAACATTCACTTTCAGCCGGAAGGCCATTATGAATAGGGGCTTCATTATGCCGCCATGTGGCAATCATTCTCTGTCAGGAATTTTCGCAGCGCGCTGAAGCTGAAGAATTGCACCCCGCTCTCTCGGCGATGCAGAGGCATGCGAGCATGGAAAACTTCAGGAACCAAGCGGACCTGAAGTGTCTCGGGAAAATATGAGATATTTTTTCACTGCGCAGTAGTTAGTGAAATGGAAAAAGTGCTGCCCGCATAGTAATGTAAGCAGTCGCGCGGTTTGATTTTTTCGCGGTGCAGTGTGTGCTCACCGTTGGAATTTTATCATCATTATACCGTGGCTTACTGTCTTCATTAGGTGGCTTTTTGCCTCTTTGTCGGCGGGTAGCGTGCAATTAAACGGGAATCCCTCCTGGGAGTGGTATCTCAGACATGGAATCCCGCCGATCTGAGGAAGAAGGTAGAACAGTCTGACTCTTAACAAGGTCGCCAGTATATAAAAAAGGGACCCCATGTGCGGCAATCCTTAGTTTTTCCTTTTTCTGGGTTTTCTGTCTTGAAACCTTGATTGTTCCTCGGGGAGTCTTCTACCGTAGGCGATATAGTGCAGTTTTTGCATCCTTTTTATGGGAAACTTTACAAGTTCTTTTAACAAATACGAAGCTCATTTTTCACTTCAATCTGGCAACGGTGTAAGTAATGCACAACTGCTGTGCGCGTATGTTGATGAGCAAAGAGTGTTTCGTTAGTTTTTCTTATGAGTTAAACTGAGAGGGGTATTCCTGAAGAATAAAACAGGTGGAAAATGGTCAATAGCTATTTCAGAGCAAAACGTCCACCACATCTGCCCTGATGATGGTGGGCATTTTGCTCTACCGAAATAGCCATTGACCATTTTTCACTTGCTTCCAATTTTTGGTTGCCAATTTGACTATAAAGTTTTATCTGCACTACTATAACATTTTTAAGGGCCAAAAACAGATTTTCCACCAATAAATTTCCAATACTTTGTAATTGTACTGTAATTTATACGGTATGTAAATATGACTGGTTTCAACTGGTAGTGCGTGATGTACCATGCGTATGGTGATGTCGTGTGCAGAGCGTTCATTATACAAAATCTATTGCAGTTACTTTTGGTAACCTCCCCCCACACACTGAGTTATTAATTTCCTCTTTGTTTTGCAAAGCTTCAGTCAAACATTGAATTTCTCTATTTTATATGTGAGGCATGTACAAAATAATTCATATTTAATCTCACTATTTGTATCTTTGATAGCCTCAGGGCTATTCCTGAGTGATGCGGTTGCCGCTGTTAGGATAAATGGGAGCGACGGAAAATTGGCCGTGGCAATGCCTTCAACTTGAAACAAGAATGTTGATTAATAAAATCTTTCGATGTTCCTGGGTTTTTTAATTACTGGTCAATGATCTTAATTTACATTGGGTGTTCACAAAGCCAAATTAAGACTGATTTATTTCGAATATAAAGCATGCTTTTGAAAAAGTGGCTTGTTGCGACTTGCACGCGTGCAGCTAGTATAACATGAGGAACGGTCTTGGATAACCTTTGGAATTTTATGCATTGGTGGTTCATTTTAAATCATTGGGAAAATTTGCAATACGTGATAAAAAAAACATCATTACAGCAAACTCTATCGAAAAGCACTAAATCTTTTTGGGTTGCTGTCTCAAGTAAGGTAGGCACTACGGGAATTCTTCGTATGTTGTCTCTATTACAAAAGCTCTTGCATTCGGTGCTTCTTCGCTGCCGTTGCACGACCGAGGTGCTGCTCCGCATGTAAATCATGTCCAGCAGGCCTGCGGGGCGCCGCCCATAGACGAAAGGTTAAGCAAACACGCCACTCGTCCATTGCCCGGGGCTTTCATTTGTTTCTCACTCACCTGCCCCTTGCTCGCTCTCTCTCTCTCTTCGACTCTGGTTCTTAATGGCAACAAATGATGATCACCGAGATTCGTTTTATCCGCAAAAGGAGGTCACTGAGGGAAAGTTGTTTTGCAGTGTGGTTTATCATGAAAATCAAATAATTTGGGGTTTGAATAAAGCAGCACACTTACTAAGAAAGTGTAACATGCAATGTATCGTGTAATGTAACCGGCATCTAAAGTGGATGGCGATCGAACAGGCTTGTAATGCTCGCAGCCATCTGACCGGTTGTCGGTTTATGGGACGATCGTGGACGATGATGTTCTCATGGGGCCTTCGTGGATCGCTGAGTTTGCCCACTGCGCTAGCGACCTGCGAGTTGTAGGTAGCACTGGTTAGATTCCTGTAACATTTCCTTGTGTGTGTATGTCCAGCAATTGACGTTGTCTGTCTTCTGCTTGGCGCAGTTTGGCCAAATATGGCCCTTGTGCCATTGAACCCAATGCAACCAACCATTGTTGTCCTTTTCTACGCACTTAATTCTGCTCGCGACCACGCTCTTACCACTGGATTCGACTTGGTGCATGTTACAAGATAAGGGTGATCGTACCGTCCACATTTAAAGTATGTGGTTAAAGATAATTTGCCTTCATGAGAGCGCAAATGTTGAGAAGTGATGGATTAACTCAAAAGTTTATGTGTGACTGGCGTTGTAATTAGTTGGCAAATTTCATGCTAACTTCTCATTTACGGATTGAGTAGGGCCCCTAATTTTCATGCAATATCACTCACTCAACTATATTTCGTTAGGAAAGGAGTGACTCTCCTGAATAAGAAGTTCAATACAAACAAGTTCTGTCTCGTTCAAAAAATCTTACGATTTAGTGAAAACCTTGTAACTTGTCAAAGAATCGCTAGAATCTTAGTTGCGTTCATGTTAAGCGAGGTATGGAATTGAAAAGAAATTGAAATTTCTCCTTTATAGTAGGAAATTATGAATGTTTAAAAATTACTAGAATATTAAAAATTAAATTATGTATGAATTATTTCTATTAGTCTCCAAAGCAGCTAATTATAAAGACTGCATCGAGTAAAATAGGAGTTCGATTGGTCATGTTATCGAAAAAAAATAATAGATTGCCTCTTTTTCTTTTTATTACCTTTAAGGGTAGTTTTGAAATTTAAACAAAACAACGTATCTTTTTTTCTTGTGTTTTACCGTGGAATATCGATTAATATTCAGTATCTTTCAAAATAATGATAATTTTTAATAGTGTATCCTGTTGTGAAGGAGTTTGTTATGATGCATTTCTATGATTGTTAATTGAAATTCCAGTAAATATGTTATTTTATGGATTTCAATCCAAGAAATATGTATATTTCACTGAAGTTTGGTCAAAAACCAGTACACTAATACCCCAGAAAGCAAAACTGTTATGCGATATACTTCATTGAAAACACAATTTTTTTGAGTCGATCAGTTGCTAAGCATGCAGAAGAGAATTTTTGGTACCAGTTGAAAACAAATTATCATCTATTTCTAGATGTTGCTGCAATGGCGGTTTTGAAAGCTTTTAATTGATTTCCGCTGTATTTGTTCTATTTAGAAACAAACACATTAGCAGGATCGATCTACCGACATTCTTTTGTTTGTATTTTAAGTAGATTAAAATACACGTTTTCTATGCCTCGAAGCTTAAATTTTTTAGTGGATGGCAAAAGCAAATCTTATGAATAGATCTTTTACAATAGCGTGCAGTGTTTTTGCACAGCATTATCGGTTTGAGCGCTCCCATGCTGACTCCTAACCTCATGTGGCTCAGTGGATTCGCCTACTGTGCTAGCAACCTGCGAGTTGTAGGCGGTTCCTGTGGATTCCTGTAATCTATCCTGGGTGTATGTCTCTTCCTTGTTTGTGTATGTCCCTTCCTTGTTTGTGTCCACTACTTGACGTTGTCAGTCTTGTGTTTGGCGCAGCTTGACCAAACAAGGCCCTTGCGCCATGTAACTCAACTAACCAACACGAAACCTAATACTTGTGATCGCATTTTCAGAGTTTTTCTGTAGAGCTAAATACGAGGGAACGGGTGTTCTGGTAACCTCTTTTGTAACTTGTGGAATAACTTGGTAGGTTACTCAAATGTAATTTCAGCATGTCTGTCGCATATTAAAAACTGAAACTGAACATCGCCTAAAATGCCAATTAATCAAATTAACCGAAAGTATTTTTCTTCTGTAATTTATGTTTGAATTGAAAAACCCTATTGGAAATATGAAACCCTGAAACTGAAGTTAAAGAGAACTATTTCAATGTTACATACGCACAAAATCTCTTTCCGTAACAAATTAAAATTTATTTCCCGGAGTTCAAGATGCAAATATATGGACAATTTCCTCGAATAGTTGAACCAATTATTTTTTTAATATTTGTAATACAAAATTTAATTTTTTTCTGTAATATTTTAAAATTGTAAGTTGCAGCTAATGACATCGCCATTGTCTCATAGTAATTGAGAGTTAAAGTTAATTCTTTGCTTCACGTACAGATATATCATATATCACATACAGATATGTATCACGTATTGCTAAGAAACTTACATTTTTTTATGACCATATGTGACGGACACTTCGTTAAAAACGAAATTTTAAATTCGCCTCTAATGATAGCACTTCATAGTCTCGTTTATAAAGCTTGTCTCACCGTTCCCTAAAAAATCGTTTCTATATATCAGAAATTGTGTAAGCCCCAGTCTGTCAGATCAGCACAAAAAGTATCTCTTTTGAAAACGCTCTTAAAGACCTGACGCAACTCGCTTTTCTTGCTTTTTCTCCTCTCGGAAGAAAAAAACGCATTGTCAAAGAGGACTTTTCAATAGTAAGTTATGACAGGCCAATGTGGTGTGCCTCCCTCTCGTTTTTCTGAACCAATGATAAATCGGTAGCGATGTGTCGTTATGCGGGCCTTTAACTTTTGCAACGGTGTATTGTTCCTTGGATGTTAGAGCGAACGTTGTGCAATTTTCTGTCTGAACTTGGTGTTTCTCGCGCCTTTTTGTTGAAGTTTACGAAAGCTTTTGATCTTTGCACTGTTAAAGCAGTTGATATTTTAAGTAGGTTTTAAAATTGATAAGGACACTTTGACAGAATACCATGCGTTTCTATCCTTGCCCGTATAAAACCTGAGGTTAATCTCTTAAAGAGCGCTTTTAACCAATTTACGCAATGCTAATAGGCACAAGTGGCCAATTTACTAAGGCTAATAGGCGTAAGTGGTGGGTAAGGTGGCAAGAAATGAAACATAATTGGATGTACTCGTAGATTGTAAAATAGTTGTTCATGGTTTAAAATATCTTATGACAAATTTTGAATTATAAATACCAATTTTTTATACAAATAAAACTTATAAATTCTAATTTCCTATGTAGTAGTTCTTTATAGTTTTAGTACTGCTTGCTCAAATTTTAATATTAAAGTCAATATTTGAACTAGTTCAATTCGCCTTCAATAGTAAAAAATATTTTATTTGGAACAATTCTGCTCTGCATATATGAAAGATTCTTCATATATGCATACATACTAGCATACCTTATCAATATATATGAAAGATTCTTCATATATTGATAAGGTATGCTAGTATGTAACTAGCTTTTCACCAGGTCTATCTTGTATAAAACACATTTGTTTATCTCAAGATGGTGAAACAAAGAAGAGCTGCAACCAACCGAACATGACTAGCTAAGATCAAACCTATAAATTGCAGCTTAGGTGTACTGATTGAGGCCAATAGTCAGCGATACATCACAGAAGTCTTGGAACTAGAAGCTCTACCTTCCTAAGAACCAGGAGTCATAGATAGACCCTCCGTTGAGCTATCTTTCAACAGGACAATGCTCGTCCCCATGTCGCCCAAATTGTCCAACATTTATTCTGTGATCAAGTACCACTTGTTTCTTGACATGCTCGATCGCCCGATATTATTCCCTTCGAACACCTGTGGGATGTGATTGTTCGAAAATTGAGTCTTTATCTACTGTTTGTTTTATAGCACAATTAATCTCAAATTTTTTAAATTTTCTTAATTTCTGGATATATTATGCCCCGGTTTTCTAAACTGTAGACTCGAAAGCAAAAGCGGATTTCTCGTTTTGCATAACACTATCATAACAAATGAACTAGTTTTCGCTTCAGCAGCCCTAGTAAAGAGTTCTGGTGAACAAAAGCTCATGTCACGTTTTCCAAATTCTCCAATATTTCGGCACACCAACTCGTTTATTAAGCCTCTAATTCCAATTTTCTGGTTACATTGCGTAATGGCAACAATACAGAACCGTCGAATGGAAGAGTGTCTCTTGCTGCAGCTAAGTCCTCTTTCCTCCCTATTCGTTTTAATTCGGTTAGGGGAAAGCAACTGTGTTCGGTAGCAGACTTTAACTCCATTAACACTCTCTTTTTCTGGACGCTAAAAGGATTAGGCATGTTTTTCCACCATCATTTTCGCCGGCTAATTAGGTGTGTAAGGAAATTGTTGCGCTCGTTCGTAGAAAGTAGCGGGAGTTTTCCTCTGGTACTTGTCGTTCATTTTTATTTATTTAGTCCGCTACCTTGAAGAGATTATCCTTCGTGCCTCGGAAGAAAAATCGTGTTCCTGTTTGTACCGAGTCTGAAATAACTGGGAGATGATTTAGAGATGGTTAATTAAGCGAGATTGTGTTTTCGGCGTCCGAAACATTTTGCGGGGGTATTTTACATTCTATCGTGTAACTGAAGGGAAATTGTGTTTTGGTGAAATGATTTTGTGGGGTTATTTTTTCGGATTGCGTTAAAGTGGCATTTGTATACTCGTTTTTTTTGTGGTAAAGTTAGTATTAGGATTTTTTTTAATGAAATTATAATCTTGTTAAGAGTTTTCTGGGAAAGTTTTGTCTTAAAAAAAGAGTAGTATCCATTCCTCTTCATCTGTAATTAGTTGTTTATTGGATCTTCGACCATGTAGTTTTCTCCTGTCATTAGCACCTAACTGACAAAATTGAAATTGCTTCATTCATTAACATAGATTATTTGTCTTGATTAGCGTTGATTATGTTCTGAAGCAATGTGGAAATTCGTCTACATGTTTCTTTGAACTCAATAGCTTATGTTAATTGCCAAATCACTGGGGAAAATAGTGTTTCGATCTAATGAACATTTTCACATTACACTAAGTTCCCGTTACTTTATTAAACGTATGCTCCGAAAGTATTTTATGTTGGTAGTTTACGGAAAATTTTCTGTCCGTTTTGCAGTAACAGTGAATAAGTACTCTGTTATTCTGCTGTGCTCGTCAAGTGTACAAAGTCTAAAATGTCTCATATCTACGAAGTAGGTCATTTTAGGATGACGGTTGAAATGATGAAATGTTTCTTATATTAGTATCTTGTACTTAAAAGCACAAAACAATAAAATCACTTAATCTACTGTTGATTGAACGTTCATACTGTTTTCCAGACTAATGAGTTTACAGATATTGATATGTTTAGCTTATAACAACCGTTAACTCCAAATGACCAAACTTGAAGGTACTGCATTCCTGCTCGGCAATATTGGATTGGTACAAACACAACTTTCAAACAAAACTTGATTTCATTTGAGACTTATGTGATCTAGATCGGCGAAATTCCTTCACAGATTGTTCCATTCGTTTCCGAAGACGGGCGTGTTCTAAACTGGCCTTGTTCGTTCCAACAACAATGCACTCTAACATCCACCAGCATGCCTTACTTCGCTGAGAAAATGGCATCTCTGTCGGCGCGTGTAACATCTGTTAGTTTTTCCGTTTCTCGAAAGCCCTTCGCAATTGCTCTCTTTGTTGGCAACCGGAGCTCGGCGTTCTTTTTTCGTTTAACACTTGCAGCGCGTAAATAATTTCGACGAGTCATTGCATTTACGTCGTCGGGTCGGGACATAAAAGCGATCCGTCTCGCGCGTCCGCCACCTGATAGCGGGATCGTTGAAAAATTTTCCTGAACCCCTCCCTCTTTTTTATTTTTATCCCCCTCCCAAAAGAGGGGGAGGGCGGGCTTGACATCTGCCGAGCACTCGTCAGCGAAATTGCGTTCTTCAAATTTTCGTCTTGGCTTCTTACGTCGCGCGGAAGTGGATGGATTGTTCTTTTTCGCTGTCACCAGATGGTAAACTGGAGAAACTTTGGAAGATTACTGTGATTTATAATTCAAGACAATTCGGTGGGAAATGTTCATTACCCATGCCTGTTTTTATATCATTCGTTCCTTAAAGAAAAATTCATATTTGTGAATCTTGCTGTGTCCAAAAATGAAGTACCCATTATAAGGTTCCTTTTTGGTCCACAAATTTATCCTGGGTGGGGAAAAGTGTGCTGTGGCCAAGATCATACTTGTTTAGCTGAGTTTGGTTAGTCGCTCAATGTTCTTGTTTTTTAAAATGAGGGCAAGTATTCCGAGATTAAATGGAGAAAGTGGATTCCGAATCATTACAAACATCCATTGGATTGGTTTAGACATGACTATAAGTCATTACAAAAATGTGAATTCTTAGGATCTGCTAAGAAAATCCACTGAAAAATTATTTTTTCGTTGTTGGATATTGGGACAATGTCTTGGGATTGGGGTTGAGGCTTTATGGCACAAGGTCCGAAAACGAACTGGGACTGCGGCAGTCCGGTTGGAAGAGTAGCGGATTAAGAAACCAGAGGGTTGCGAGTTTGAAACTCGATCCAACCAAAGACCGTCGTGTACGTGGTGGCTGGTGCATGATTTATTTGTCGTGGACTCAAATGTCCTCACATTGGCGTGGTATGGAAGTTTGGAGAGTGGGATGCCAGCTCAGTTGTTGACCTCGTCATCTGACCGTAGTTCAAAATTACGAGGTGTCCTCGATCTTTCCCTTCGGGATTGATCATAGACCGTTGCCAATAGCCCGTTGTGTTGCTCCAGTTTTACGTTAATTGAACTACCAACCAATCGAAAACGAACTATCTGCGCCTTAGACAATTTCTTGAGAAACCGCAAATGAAAAATTGAAGAGGCCCTTTCCAAACAAATTTTCAATCGCTTCATCTGAATTTTCATTGTTGTGAATCTTGAGAGCTAGAAACAGTTAATTAAATTTTAATTGGTTGCTCATAAAATATGCCAAAAGAACAACTAAGACCAACTGAGGACTGCCAACACCGGCGCATGGGCAATCACGAATATGGTCATTCGAAGACACTTTAGATAAGGACGAAAGTGAAAAAGTACCCAAAAATAAACTTTATTTTGCAATTAAAATGAACGTTATTTGTTTGTAACGAGTTGACGTTTGTAAAAATTGTTTCCCTGATGGCCCGATATGGTAAAATAAATTTCTCGCTCCCTCTTTTAGTGTTCTGCAGTTGCTGATTTTAATGCAATTTTATCCAAGCAGGAATAAGACAAGATCTGGCGCTTGTGAGCTGTCTTCTGGTAAACCTACGGAAGTGGAAAGTCAAAAAAAATTCCATTCGTTTCGGAACATTTACGAGCAGGGGATGAACCCGACACCTCTCTCTGTCGCGGAAAAGCGTGAAAAGTTATTTTTGCTAGTCCCCTTCTGCAATCCGAAAAAAAAACTGTCGGGATGAACAGGGAACACTCTGTGTTGTGATGACTTTGGTAACGACGCGTGATGGAGCTATTAAGAATGGAGCTAGCACCAGGAAGGCCTGCGCCTTTCTTTTTAAAAGATATTTCCGTTGAAATGTCACGTTGGTGTGTGGTTCTTAATTGAAGACTTCTCAAATTATGAAGATTAACCCGAACTTGAGACCTCAGGGCGGCACATAGGCCTCTGGAGATGGTTGCGCTTGGATATTTTTATAGCCCAGATGGAAAAATATACAAGCATTTATCTCGCTCTTGCTCAATTGCAGATGGTTGCGCTTCACTCTGGGAGTTTTTGTGGGATTATAAGAAAGGCCGTGTTGCAAATCTTTAAAAGCGTAGATGCTTTTTGTGTTAGTGCTTGTTAATCTCTGCATCAATCTAAGGAAAATTGAGGTTATGTAATACGATTCTTTTTGTCGGTGAGAAATAGATTTACTTGACGATGCATTGTTTATTGAGATAAGAATAACGCAATATTGGACATTCTGATTTACTCTATTAGAATGTACAGCATTGCGTTATTCGTGCAATTTTAATTTGTAATGTTGACATAAGCATGATTTGAAGTTGTGATGTGTGAGGCATGGTTTGAATTGTGATTACTTTTGTGACAAGTTTGTAGCCATAGAAACCGATAATTTCGTAGTGTTCTGTTTTCATTTTGGGCTCAAAAGGCCATATTTTGTTTTTAAGATTGAGCTTGCCCCCCCCCCTCAAAAAAATTGATTGCATTGCATTCAAATTTAAATTCGAGAATTTAAAATTCCCGAGATTATATATATTGTAGCCGGCGTAGATTCTATTCCTCCCTGGATGTATTTCTCTGTTTGTGTATGTCCGTTTACTTGACGTTGTTGGATGCAGCTTGACCATAAATGGCCCTTGCGCCATGAAACCCAGCCGACCGAAATTACATTTATTGCATTGTTTATGGAACATTAGAAACTGAATCGCTTTTCTATAACTACCTTTAAGAAGTTTTGTTCGTTGTATGAATCATTCTATCGGAATTCTACGAGCTTGTCTGTAGTATGAGTGGAAACACTCGTTTCTAGAGATAGACTGTTATTCCAATAACAGTTTAAATAGCAGTGTTATTGAAAAAATTGTAACAATTAATGACAAATGCTATTGGGAAAGCAGTGAAGCAATTGAAATCAAATTAAAATTATTTTAAAAATTGAAATTGACAAGAATATTTGATAAAAAATAAATAGTTGAAATTATAAAATATTTGAAAATCATTTAATGGCAAATTAAAGTAGTTAACTGTTAAAATTAACCGTTGATATCAATTGCTAACAGTTAATAACAACCATTAAATTTTTGTTAACTAACAAAACTTATCACAAATTATAAATAGTAGTTGCAATACAACAGCAAACCGTTGTGAAATAACAGTTTTGCCCATTTCCACTCGTTACTGCAACATAGCTATTACCAATTTTAACTTCTCTCTAGTAAAGCCGAATTTCGTACTTTTATATCGACGTAATCACGCGCCGTGTTGCTACCAATCTATTTTCAGAATATTCGATATTATTCATGTCACACTGATTATTGCTGCACATTATTCGTAATAAAGTAATTTCGCGAATGAAAATCGATATAAACTTGTTCCGGTTGTCGTGTGGAATTATTAAAGAACAAAGCTAAGTCCAGAAAGTAATGATTAGAAATATATATATATCGGCTGGGTTGTGTTTCTTTTTGTGTGTCAGACCGAAAGAGAAACATTCCATTCAATGGCAAACTCTGGCATGAGTGTCACGTAAGCGTGTCATTGAAGTGGCTTCGAGGGTGATTATTAACCGTGAGGCTCCAAATAGTAAAGCCTTTTTCTCTTTGGGTGTGGATAGAACGCGTGGCTCTGGAAGGCTATAAATTACTTATACTTAATGTTCGTGAGTGCTCGAAAATAAATATGGCTGAAAAACTCTTAGGTCGGAACCGCTATTTTGATAAAGTAACCCATCGCTCGTTAGCGGAGTAGATATGAAACTTATCTATGTTAAGCTCTGGAATCAACTGGGGGATCGGTGGTTGTATTAACCTGCTTATGTTCACGCATGTGCATTTTTTTCGACCCTTCGTGCAAATGTAATTTTTTTTATTGTATGCATATGCCTGGCCACGCATGTGCTCTATTTTTGTATTTGGATGTGCACGTTCGTTTTAAATGTGTACTAAAAAACAAAAATATGTGACGATATATATTTTGCATGCTGTTATAGTATGCATTATTTTTTAATAATTTTTTCGCGGCCATGGTATTAGTAAAAAACTTTCGTATGGGTATGTGTCCATTTACTTCACCGAAAAAACACTGCCTGGCCAAATCTGGCCCTTGCGCCGTAAAAAATCTAACAAATCAATGCAATACTGAAGAAAAGAAACGAATTTATCCTATTTTCATGTTCATATGTATTAAAAAGGGAATTTGATACATCAATGAAGCAATATTTTCTTTTGTGTTTTCTTGGTCGTTACTTTTTTTGATGATATGATATAATAATCAAATGAATATTTAAATATGTTTTACAGTAATACAATAACAATAATTTTAAAAAGATGACATTGCTAAATTTCCTTTCTTTTTGTAGTGGTGCTTTTAGACACAACTTCAGAAAGTTCCTTAGAGTGGACAAGGTATCCTTATGGACCACAAGCACGAACACCTGGTGTAAGTTTTGATTAAAATTCTACATTTATTTATCAAGCTATTCTGTTTCATTCGAAGTACTGTTAAAAATGAGTTATTTTAGTTCTTCCTTGAAAATTATATTACTTATTCCTTATTTTCAAGAACATCCGTTTTGATGCACTTAATCCAAATTTTCATTCATTTAAAACTTTCTGTTAATAAAAATATACTAATTTAAAAATTGAAATTAATCAAAGTTTTTGAAACTTTTTCTGTGTAGCTAAATGTAGGTGACATAAGTGTTTCTGCGGCGGTACGTGATGGCTGTACGTATTCCGGACGTGGCGTCACTTGGTTCGTTTTTCGAACATGATTTCAATCGAATACGATTTTTCACGTCGCCAATAAAAATTCCGAAGAATGAATTGTGAATTGACTTATGATTTATCCCTCATGTTAGAGGGATGCTGCCCCAAACGATAAAAATATTTGGACCCAAGGAGTTCAGGTTCATAGAACTTTTTATGCCCCTTAGAAGTGACCTAATAGGAGAGAGAAAATCACTTTGCATATCTGATTACTCGTATTATTTGTAATATTTATCCCTTATGTTTTGCCGTCCTGGACTACCATAAAAATTGTAAAGGGTTACAAAGTGGTTAGGTTCCTATGCATCATGGTGTAGGTGTTTCTTTAAACAACTTATTTTGTTACTTATTGGAAATATTCACCTCTCTCATTTGGGGATCTAAGAGGTTTGGGCACATAGGAGCTGGTGTCAGTGTTAGGATGACAACTGACCAACCAATATTTCTCTTTCTGCTCACTCAAACAAGTCACACAAATATATTTATCAGCAAATACTGAGTATCATACATTCTAGTGTTTTCCGTTAATTTTGACATACTTTCCCCGTGAGAAGGTTGCATGGACTTAACTTGATGCCGTTTCATGAGGGAATTTGCTATCCTGGGGATAAAGGAATCAGCACTGTTTAACATTTGATTTCAATACGTTACAAACATGTTCAAGGTGCCCCTTCCTAGCTCATTTAATTTAACTTCGGTATGAAAATCAATTGAGTTTATAAATAGAAAGAACATCTTAATATTCACAAAAGCATAATATTCATCTAGTCTAATGTTGTAATTTCAAAAATTCAGAAGAAAGATGGTTTTTGTTTTCTTTGCGAAACATCCAAATACCTCCTTTGAAACTGGGAAACTCGTTTATATTTTAGTGTTTGTGAAGACAAGAAAGCCATTCATAAAGCCACCTTAATACTATTGCTGCTTCAGTATTTGTAGAAGGAATATTTTTCAAGTTACAGTTTAATTTAACTTACATTTTTTAAACGTGAATCAAGTTGGACCGGAAAATTGGAAAAAAAATTTAATTATAATTTATGAAAATTCATTAAATTTATAAATTTTAAAATTAAATTTGATCTATTAAAATGTTTATTTTTTAGTTTAGAATTTTAAGTATCATGAATTTCTTTCACTAAATAGAATTCAAATGAGAGAAGCAATAATACCCAAGAATAATTTTAATTGTTTTAATTTTTCAAACATTTGTCCTGCTATAATTCCTATACCTTCATATAATTTAACGTTTAACATTTATCAATACTATCTAGAAACTACTCTAAATTACCTGTCTCATTTCGATTTAAATAAAAAAGGTTTTTAAAAAATCATGATTTTTTCACACCCTGCTAAGGTATGAATTACGCTAGAGCATTTAGATAACAGGAGTAAAATCTCCTTTTCCATCTGATTTCTTTGCACTGAAAATCCCTTTTATAGGAGACTTCAAAATGTTTTCTTTTCATTTTTGAATGGAAACTTGAACGTGGAGAACAAATTATGAAGACCAGTCGAACTTCATAATCTTACCCTAACATTTACCGAAGATGTGCTTGTAATTAGACAAAAGTATTAGGAATTCATTAAGTCGAAGTATTTTAGTTCATTGATCAGAATCTTCGGTAGTTTTCATGTGTTTAGCTTTATGAAAACGATTTTTGCACATGAAATTGTATTTTTCATATCTTTCCTCGCATAAGAGTAATCCACGTTGTTTATCTTACAGTGGGTGGAAGAAAGCTTTACAAACTTTGAACAAGGAATCAACTGGCGATCCTACGTTGTGTGTGACGTGGCCTACAACAGTGTGAATAATTGGCTATGGACGCCGTTTATTGAACGAAGGGAGGCCAACAGAATGTACATTGAAGTCAAATTTAGCATGAGGGACTGCAACCTCTTTCCTGGGATGGCCCTCTCCTGCAAAGAGACGTTTTCTCTCTTGTATTACGAATTCGATGCTGCCACCAAAGAGCCCCCTCCTTGGGAGCCAGACTCTTACAAACTCATCGACCGCATTGCTGCAGATGAGGGCCGCTTTACTTCCACGAGTGAAGTGATAATCAACACAGAAGTTCGAAGTGTGCCCATCACCAAAAAGGGAGTGTATTTTGCTTTCAGAGACCAGGGTGCATGCTTGTCTCTCATAGCCATCAAGGTATATTATATCACCTGCCCTTCTGTAACTCTGAACTTTGCCTATTTTCCTGAGACACCCACTGGTCATGAACTGCCCGCGATAGTGTCTGCTGAGGGTCAGTGTGTGGCCAATACTGCGGTGGTGGATACCCCTCGTCTCTTGTGCAAGGGAGACGGCAATTGGACTCTTCCTTCCGGTGGGTGCAAGTGTGTTGCTGGATATGAACCTGTCGACCAGTCATGTCAATGTAAGTCTTTCTGCTTAGCAATAGATTGCTTTTCATGCTAGAATGAGTAATCATCCATTGCCTACCAATCGGTCTAGGGGCCAGGATGCTGGTTTCTGGATTGAAAGGTTCGTGGTTCAATTCCGGGGTAAAGTATGGATGTGTATCGAATGAATCTGTGTGGGCTCTATAAACGGGTTGTGTCTAGAGTGTGATATGTATGGAGTTGTAACATGAACCCACCTCCTGTGGTGCACCAGAGTAATACTAAGTGGTTCACAAATCTGCTCTTGTGCCATAATGAATGAGTTTAAATTGGCTGGGCATTGGGGGAAATAGATTAGATTTGATTAATTCGTACAGAAAAGTACTGGCATGATAATAATTGTTTTGAACTTAAGAAATCTTTGAAATTTTGATTGTTAATTTTATTAAATGCTTTTACTTTGATGGATTCATTTTTGAATTTGAATTTTTTTCTTAATTTGCTTTGTGTTTTTTGTATTTATTTTAATTCCACCTTCACATTTCGTTTATTTTTAATCAAATCACTAGAAAAGAAGTGCATGTTTCGATTTGTATTTTGCCATTTCCTTCTTTGTTTTCTTTTGTAAAAATCACAGAAGGTCTGAGAATATTCATCTTGGGCAATCCATAAAAATATTGAATTTAGTTCCTTCTAACGAAAAATATAATTTCACAATTGCATTTTCATTTTTACCTGTTGTTAAAATTCTGTTGCCAAAATCAAATTTTTGTTTTATTTCATACTATTAGTTTCAATAAAATCATATCTTGAAAATTTCAACTCAATGTATTTCAATTTTAATCTAACGAAGTTGTGCATGCATTCTTGGGGTAGGAGTAATTCTTTCACTTAACAATTGAAGAAAAGAACTTTTTGGAATTGAATTATGAATAAAGCTGTATAAGTTAGCATTATCATACACTAATAAATAGTGCATTGTTGCAATACAGCTTGATCAAAAAGGAAACAAACATTAACGCCATCTGTTGGCAAGTTATTAATTAAGAATATCAGAAAGAGGTAAACTTTAGAGTTCTAGTATTGTTTAGTAAATGAGGAATTTTATTATTATTATTTATCTGGATACCCACGCAATTGATCTGTTTATTGCACTCTTTTCTGGATCAATGGGTATCTTGAAAGAGATTAGAAAGGAAACAATAAAGTAATGCCTCATTCTTATCTCAATTAAAAATCAAGTTTTGGCTGATTTCGACAGTTGTTAACGTAAAATAAATTTTAAAAGGCTGAGTTCTTTCCTTATAGTTTTACTTCAAATATATTCTCTTGCAATAATTACAAAGAAAATGTCTCAATGAATTAATGATCGTATAGATCTTAATTGAGATAGAACTATTATGTACAGGTGAAACTAATATAGATACTTCTAATCCCTGGCTCCAAAGCGTTAGAGAGTTAAGTTGCATTTTCTACCTCTTGTAAAGCAAAAAAGTGCTGGCTTTATGTTTCAGTATTATTTCATTCCTATACTTATGCTTTGTAAAATTTATTGGTGTATTTACCTTTGTGTATGTGTAGATAGATATCTAGTGATATTCTTTTTTTATTCCATAAATGCTTGAACACGTAAAAATTTAAATGTTTTAAATATAATTTTTTGAATGTAATCTGAATATATTTAAATCTTTGAATATATTATTTTATGTTTTTTGTTCCAGTATGCTCAACAGGAACATATAAAGAAAATGTTGGTGATGAGCTATGCATGCCTTGCCCACTGCATAGTTCAGCTGCCTATAGTGGCTCCATGGAATGTCAGTGTGATAAAAATTATTATCGATCTCCTAAAGACCCGAAATCTTGGCCTTGCTCTGGTAAAACTTGTCTTGAAAATTTCTTTTTTGTACACAATTTTGTGTTTATGCCTATTAGAATTCATTATTTTAATTTCGTGTGATTTCTGTACGTTATGTTTACAATTTGTAAATATGATAATGATTGTTAAAGATTTTTTTTATGCTTGTAGGTATGGTTTTTATTATAAATATTAGAAATAGATTTTATAATGAGTTCTCCAAAAGATTTGAAAACATTTCTGCTAATCTAAGTACAAAGAATTTTTGTTCAAATTATAAGAAAACTCAAATTAAGAAGTTAGAAGTGTCATACCTTGCTTGTCCTGGATGATACATGAACTTAGTAAATAATCAATGAGCTTTCTTAGTTCATTTTAATTCATTTTTGATGATTCTTAGCTTTTATACAAATTGTGTTTGAACAAAAAACGTAACATACATGAAAAATGGTTACCTTAATTTTGTAGAATTCTGAGTGTACATTCTGTATGACATTTGTATGTTGATATAGCTATGAAAATTAGCACTAGATCTTTGAATTGAAGATTTAAAGTTCACATGAAGAGCTATTCGTGACCAAAGCAACTAATATATAACTTCAAGCAATACAATTTATTGCCATTGCATGTTATTTGTGCCTTTTAGTTTTTTGTTATATTTATGTAGAGTATTGTTTTTCAGAACCTCCAACAAAACCACTTAATTTATCAGAAACCTTTGTGGACCAGTCATCTGTGCTACTGTCATGGCTGCCCCCAAAATTTCTGGGTGGTCGTAATGACACATTTTACAAAGTTACTTGTGACAAATGTGGCAGCAGTGTGACATACGTACCATCTCAGCAAGGCTTCACTGATGCAAAAGTTACAGTTACAGGTTTGAGCCCAGTCACTACATATAACTTCAGAATCTATGCAGAAAATGGTGTGTCAAGTTTCACAAGCAGCATGTATGCTGAAATCACAATTACTACTGAAGCTTCAGGTATATTTTCTTCGGTTTTATCTTATATGCTCTATGTATTTAAGGAAATTATTTTGTGGTGGTTAGTTAATTATGAACATTATATTAAATATAAGACTTTCTCAAAATGAAAGAACAATAATTTATCAGCAATGAGTTGATCAGGCAAAAAAAAAAAAACATTTTATAGTATAAATATTTTTGTCCTGTCTATTACTATTGTTAAAGAAACATTTAAATTAAAAATGGCTTGAAAATTATTTTTAAGTATTATATTTTTATACATATTTTATGTTATCAAATTTGATACATTCGAAAATTTTAAAGTTGGAAGGTGTTACATCGCAATCATCTTACAAAACAGTCTTATGCTACTTCATCTTTTCTATGGATATGTTATAAAAAAATGCAAGTTCTAATGATGCAGTATTACATTTTTAATTTTTAAATATAAATTTCTGGAAAATTCTTTCATGTCTCTAAATTTGCCAGAATCTTTGGTCATGAAAAATATAGTATTCTCTGTGTGTATTCTTTTGCGTACTAGTAGAAACCCTGAGTAAAAAATTGCTTTAGTTCTCAGTAAACTTACATTATTGAACTGCATGTGTAATAAATTCCATGATGTATTTGTTATTTGGGAATGTAATAAAATTTAATTATGTTATTTTTCGTACTCATAAGCATTTTGAAATTTAATATAGAGATACTATAGTGTATTACTGCAAATTTATTCTGTTTTGATATCAAGGTTAGTCTTACTCTTTTACTACAAAGTTTTAGTTTTATGGAATTGTACAATTATGTAACAAAATGTGCATCAGTTGTGTTCTTATTTTGTGAGGAAAGAAATTCACAACTAATTTTATTTTCTTTGCCGTTATAGTTCCATCCATTGTTTCTAATGTGAGAATCAAATCTGTAAAAAGTTCTGAAATCACATTAGAATGGGATCCACCTGATGATCCATTTTCTGATACTGAAAATTATGAATTAAGATACTTTGAAAAGGGTCATGAAAGAAATGGCTCTACTACTACAACAGCTAAACAAGAAATTGCTATACAGAATTTAAAAGAAGCCACTCTTTATGGCTTTCAGGTAATTTTTCACTTAAATCTTTTTAGTATTTTTTTATTCAAATTTGTTTAGCTGATTATTCCAATTCTTGCTCAAGGTATCAAGAAATATGATAGCAAAAGTAATTTCATTAATTTTATACCCTATAGAAGTGTTCAATCCATTCTACTTTTGGAAATTTTCCCAATCCAACTTATGAACTATATGTTAAACCCTTCTTTTAATGTTAAGTTCTGTTAAAAACTCAAATGCTCTAATTTATAAAGGATTGACAAACTTTTTTATTAAAGCAATATAAAAAGTATGTAACATTTTTATATGTGACAATTTTATTCTATTATCATTTACTAAATATTCATGTAGTATTCAACTTTAAGTACGTTATGAACCCATTTGGAAGAAATTAAATTATGACCCCTCATTTTAAATCGCATATTTGGTTATAAGGCTCTTTTTGGCTTGTCCCCTGATGAATTTTCAGTTTGCAAACAGCAGAGGAAATTTCAATCTATTTCGATACAATTGGAGCTTCAAAGGTCATTACTTTCTTCAAGATCACAGGGTATTCTTTTGAACCCTCTGAGCTTGAGCAGTTTTGAACTCAATTTTCAAAATTGCATTGTAGGCTTCGATTTTGCCTTGCAATTTCAGATAAGATGTTTGATTGGTTAAATTCCCTTTACATGTTTTAAAACAGCTAACCTTTTCTAATGTATCTAACTATATTAAATGTATTACGTTTGACGGAATCTTTCAATACATTTAGTTTACTATAATTCATAAGGCAAGTGTTTGTTCCCGATTTTGTCATATTGAAATGTGTTATAAGTAAGAATGAATCTAAGTATAGATAACATTTATACACGCAAAATTATAATTTTAAATTTTTCTTTCTGAAATTTTAAAAGTAAATATTTACATGTGCTGTAAGGTCACTGTTTTAAAGATTAATTTTCATCCTATAGTAAACTGCTTTTGTCTTTTTTATAAAATTAGCAAATTGCTTCTAACTACAAACTGAATGTCTCAAGAGCTTAAAGTTTATCCAGAATTATGTGTATTATCATTACTACACAACTTTTTACTTTTTAGGTTCGTGCAAAGACTACTCATGGTTGGGGAGATTACAGCAAAACAATTTATAAAATGACTGGAGCAAAGCTTGCCACTCGCGGTAAGATAAGATTCAGTTTTAGAGTAATAACTACATCCCTGTGTAGTACAATTTTGAATCAAGATTACTTTTTTTCTGTGAAAAAGCAAAACGTTCATTGAATAAAGATTCCACTTTAGCTAATTCATATACAGGATGGTCATAAAGTAACTCCTCCTGTATGAGCCCCTAGCAATTGCAATTTTCAGCAATTCGGAATCAAACTTGAAATTTCAAGGTATGTGCTCAAGAGTTATGTAAATAACAAGAACCGAGCTCTCGCAGTTAGATTCAGTGAACAAATTTCGAATAGAACACATACTTTTAGTCGCAATGTAATCGACACAGGGAAAAAGAAAAATAGCTTTGAAATTTTACCTTTTGCTCTAAAAATGACTGCGCAAGAGCACTGTTAAAGATGCATGTGAACAACGAAAGAAGAAAGAAAAGCAATAAGAAATCATTATATTTTACCTTTATAACAAATGCTAGTGCTAATTGGTATTATGTGATATGTTCTTGTGATGTATGCAAATTATGTTCACTTTCACTGCTGCTCATTGCCCTTCTTTCCTCTTGTCATTCAAACTCATCTTTGACAGTGCTCTTGAGCAGTCATTTTTAGAGTTATAAGTAATATTTCCATTTTTTGGTTTTTCATTGTGCTGACCACATAGCGATAAAAAAGTTGTTGCTATTCAAACTTTATTAACTGTATCCATAACAGTGAAAGCTCAATTTTTGTTATTTACACAATTCTCAAGTGCATAACCTTGAAATCTCAAGTTTCATTCCGATTCATTGAAAATTGCGGTCGCTATGGGTTGGTATATAGGAGAAATTATTTTTTTATGACTACCCTGTAGTTTATAACTTTACTGACCAAGATTAATAAAATAAGTGTTCTGTTTCCCAGTCCCTATTTTTTCCTAGCAAAACATTTTTACTTGGCATTGTCTTATGTTTGGCACCGTTTAGCCAAATATGGCCCTTGCTCCATAAAACGACAAAACAACCAATTAACCTTAAAATTAATTTGTAGCATGTATTCAGTAGAAATTCAAGCCCCAAATTTCTGAGACTCAGCTTATACAGACTTTCATGCAAACTACTCCTGGCATATTTGTGCATAGGACATAACACTCATATATTAACTCACAATCCATATCCTATGTGTAATTCATGTAATTGTATTTTGTCTGTATTGCACATTTTAATTGAATGCCCTCTTCTCATATCAATGCCATCTATGTTTTAACTCCACAAATCTTACTCTCAAACATACTGTTAGAAATTATTTTACCTATAGAAATGTTTTAATTTTTAACTAATATATATTTTACATGAATCTTTTATAATCTTATCGCAGGTAATTTCTTAATGCAGGAAAACTTATGTTGATATTTTGACTTTAATTTGTTTGTTGGAATTTCAATATGTATCTGCTTTACTGTTGCAGTATGACCGTTGTGCCAATTTTATTATGAATAAATGAAAGTAGAAATTCTGCATTAAATAAATGTACAAATAAATCTTTCTAAATTAAATTGTATAAAGATTATTATATTTATTCATATTGAAAAGCATTTTATGTTTTATATTTGAAGTGTAGTAATTTATTAAAGTATTCAATTTGAATTTTATGCTTTAGAACTTGTTACTGATGATCAAGTCCAGGTGCCAATTATTGCTGGAGTTGCAGTTACTGTTATTGCACTTGTTGTGGTTGTGATTGTTATCATTGTGCTTTACATCAGAAGGTAAGCACAAGTAATATTTCATGTCCTGTCTTTTCCTTCATTTTGCCTTTATTTTCGATTTCAAAAAGTCAGACTTTTCAGTTATATTTCATATGTTGCTCACTGCGTACTTGAAGCAAAGTCATGTAGCTGCTTCGGTTTCTTTTTCTTTAATTGTTTTATTGAGGTTATTTTTCATCTTATTTCTCCTCTTGGGAAAATATTCATTTAGAATGAATCTTTAGTTGACTGCAGAATACAGCTATTTCGTTTCACATTTGCAAATTTATGATTGAAAAGTATGTTTCCACAAATAAAGTGCTTTTATATATTTTTATAAAATTATTGAGATTTGTATTTTGTGCTACTTGTTAATTGCAGGGGAAAACATGATTGCACAAATAAATACTGAATTCTAATTCTACATTTTCAGAAAATGTATATTAGAGTCTTCTGTTCGATTTCTGTTGAAAACATTGCTATTGTTTTTTATTTATAATCAGAGTTGCCACAGGCGACTTTTGCTGTTATTTTTCAACCTTAGCTACTAGGCGTATCTTTTCAAGCAAAAAAATCATCTCGAAAGCTCCTAGTTTCAAAATTTTAGTGACATTTTTTTAGAATTCACCCAAGGTCAATGAAATGTTAGTACCCTTTCTTTAACTTATAGTGAACAGAAGAAATATTTTAAAGACTTTTTCTTCAGGGAGAAATTTTTCCAAGTGACCAATATCGAAATTATGGCACAGGCCTTGGCAACCATGGAAGAAAAGCATCAAAATCTGGTTGCTAGATTGTCTTGAAAACCTTAATTAGAAAATAGTTAGTTTTTCATTTTAAAATTTCAATTTCTTGATGAGATCTTCAACTTATGTTTCAGACTTAATTAGCACCTTTTGTGTTTTGTGCCAATTCTTTTGTATCTCAGCAATTAAAATTGCTATTTAATTAGGCATACTTTTTGCTGCTATTTTTTAAAAATTATGCTGCTATTTTGCAAGTATTTTGGCTGCAGTAGCCCTGTAACCAGTACTTTTAATAAATTTTATGCATAAGAATATGTGTTTTTGTAGTATTTATAAACTTGTTATGTTGCACATTGAATTGTTATTAATTACATGTCTCTCACACAGGAGTTCTGATGAATGCAATAAGAAACAACCCAGTGATTGCGATACATTAGAGTACCGTAATGGGGAAGGTAAGAAATGTAAGGAGTATTTAGTTTTCTTATTTTTATTTTCAAATTTATTTTTATGCTTGCATTTATAAAAATTTTGTTTTATTTGTACTGACCTTTTGTCAATCGCAAACAACATTTCTTATAGTAATGATACTACTCTTTTCTAGTACCAAACTTATATTTTATTTAGATGTTTAATGCAGTTTTTCTTTGATAATATAGCAACTTTTAATTTGTTTAAATATTACCCATCTTTAATGCAAAATAAGGATTATAGTACTAATAAAATTGGTTAGTGCATATCTGTTTAGATTAAAAGTTGTTTATTCAAACAATCAAAGTAAATATATAATTATCACGAATGAAGAAACAATAAAAAAAATTAGTTACGTAACTTTAACTTTTTATGCATAGTTAATTTGACTTCGCATTAAATCAATTGAAATGGGAAAATTATCCAAAAATATTTATAATATGGTAGCTTAACACCTTATAAAATTGCATTGTAGTGTTCAGTAGAATTTTCATTTTCTTAATAATAATAAATAAGAAAGACGTTACTCAATACTCTATTTAATAGGTCATCTATTAAGATTATAAGGAAACATCTAATTTATTAGTTTTGTAAGTTTTTATTTTCATGAAACAATTTTTATTATAATTTAAAATGTGTATCAAAGTAATGAAACAAGTCATCTAATAGGAGAAGAAAGCTGCAAATATAGCTGCCATCAACCTATGCAGTTGTTTCACCATTATGCCTATAAAATCATACTTCCATACTTGTTTCCTATCATACTGTCTTTTGCCTTTGTACATGTATGTGTGTGTGTCCATCCTTTGTTTGAATGAGGCTTTGCTAATAATATGGTGGAGGTTGATGGCTGGCTTAGAATTGCTTAAACCTGCTGTGTGTTTTGTCATAACCATGTTTGCATGATAACATTTGTTCTTAATGCATAGCTTAGATAATCTGCTTGTGTTAGGAATATACAGGCTTCAGAGAGTCACCTGCCTAAATGATTTTTTTTAATAGTTGAATAAGAAAAGAAAAATCGAGTGCTCTTCGAAAAAATGCTCTTAAATCGATTGCTGATAGTTTACTTCAAAATTTTTGCTGCTGTTTTATTTTAAATTTCAAACACATGTGATTACTAATGATTGATAAAATTTAAATGGCAATTGTAAAATCTTTCTTTCTCATTGTTGTGCTCTATAAATCCTGAAATCAATTAGGACTTAGGCATTTTAAGATTTCAATGCTGACAACAACTAGTCCAACTACTGCAAGAACAGTCGAGTCACATGGTTTTGGATGAGTATTCTTTAAATAGGGTGATAGGGGTTGGAACATAAACAAAGCGATTCCACAAGTTGTGCCTTTAATGTGGATTCTGGTTTATGTTTATCATTCAGCAATAGCAGTGGTAGTGAGTTGGCACTGGGAAAAACTACACAGTGATCACCTTTCATGCTTTTGACCCTTCACTCTTATTCGAAAATCGACTGACCCAAATTCACCTGCCTTTTCATCAAAGCTACACTATAAAATAGAATTGTAGTAAACATAAACGAAACTGCAATAACTAGAGAAATTGAGTATGGGAATCATGCTGTTTGCTGTCTTTCTCCTAAATTATAATTTTTAAGAATCAGATAAAGAAAATAGAAATGTCATGCAAACAATATCAGCATTTGATTTGATTACTGTTTTCCTGTGTTGGCATGGATGTTAGTAGTGATCTAAAATCCTCTTAATCTGTAAATCCTGGTCTAATTAGCTCTCTTGTAGCAAAAAAAATGACCACTGAGCAACAGATCAAACATTTACTGAAGCAGCAGTGGAGAAAACATAACTCTTACTGTTTATAGTGAATCATCCCCACTATCTTATAAGGCCACCTATAGGTGATAATTTTAGAGGAATTAATTTCATTTTAATGTTTATATGCATGACAAAAAATGCTTATTTTCATCATGTTTTCGCAACTACATTCCTCAATTCCTATAATCTTATTTTGTTGATCCATCCCAGTTCGTTTGAATGAACTCTGTAGTGCTCAGTTTTAATTTTTTCATCTGCCAGATACTTATATCCAAGCTATAACTATTTCCTTGTTGCATATATTAGTAGGCTGCCATATTTTCTTGACAAAAACGGGATTGATGTAATATTCTATATTCATGAAAGTGTAATATAAATTCTCTCTGGAGATTGTCATTAAAACTACATTTTCACCCCTTTTGACACTGCAGATAGACTTAAAACTTGAAAAAATATTAAATTAAAACTTCCCACATTGAATAACAAAGCCGCATGTTAGCATAAAGGCAAAACAGAAACTAGACAGTAGAACAGCCGGAGTGACTAAAACATGCGAGTGTTGCCAACATGTATTTTTTATTTTGCTAAATAAATAATTGCAGATTTAGATACATAATATGAAATAATGCAACTTCATGGTTGTGCAATTTATGTGTGTCAAATGATATTTATATGTGGTTATAGGTTATATGAATAATAATTTATGATTGATTAATTTTTAAGAAGTTTTTATAAAAACAAATGTGGGACAAAATTGGCATTTTTATTTAAAACGATAGGATGGCTCTGTACCTTACGAAATGGTAAATGTGGTCAGCCTATACATAAGCGATATATACCTATACATGTGCCTGGGATGTCGATATACCCTCAGTTTGAATGCACCTATACATCACATTTAAAATTATTTGTCAAATATATTTAAGGTCTTGCCTGCTTTCCTTCTTTCTGACTAAGTAAATTGAAGTTAAAGATCTGTAAAGCTCTTGACATAGCTTTTCTTTTGAATTGCTGCGATAATTACTTGGGATCATGATTGAAACAAACCATGATTATTAAAACCTCAAAAATGAATGCTTTTGCATCCCAACCCCATGTCTGTTTTGATTTAACTTTTGTATTTAGGCAGGTGACACAAAGTCGGGGAGCATTAAAATTCAATTTCCTTGTGCAGTTTTAATAGTGCTTTGTTTGAAACAAAGCTCTTGTAAGGCTGCACAAACAATTTTTCTGTCTCATGTATAGTGTAACTACTATCAACTTACATATCTGCCTTTTCCCTAACAGTAGTGCCAGCACTTGTACACCCACCTATTGTTCCCACTGCATGGTGTAAGTAGCTGTTTTGCTGTCTCTAATAATATCTGCGCTTTCCATTTGTTCCCTGTCTTATGTGTTCCATTTCCATTTTTATAAATGTTTCCATAAGAATACAAGGCTGGGAAATCATTCCTTTATTTTAAACATCAGTTTTCTAGAAGTACTCATTGAACTGTTGTGTAACAAAGATTACTATAACTGAATCGTTTTTATTTAATGGACTGTTTTCTCTGGAATTATTGATCATAAAACGGAAACAGTCCTGGTTTTTAGAAAACCTATATAAGGCATAGTTGACATCTGTCTACTCTACAAATCTACACTGTTTGACCAATCCACACCAAATTTAGTACACTCATTCTTTAAAACCCTGCAGGAAACAGGCTACATAGTGACCTCATTCAATTTGTCCTAGGTGTGCACAAGGAGGCAGAATTAATCTGAAATACCCATAGGAATAACATTGAGTAATATTACGATCCATTACAACCCAAGCAATGCTGGGTAATTCTCGTATTGGTATTCATTGTATTTGAGTGCTAACATTGTTTTCACATGTAAAATGAAATATTCTATGACTAATCCTATTTATGAATGTTGCCCTTTCTGGCTAAAATGAAAGAATAAAGTGATTGCCTTGTGTGTTGAACAGGATGTGGGTTTGAATAGAATATTGCAACAATGGTGATCAAGATATGAAACTTAGCTATTTTTCTATTTAAGCAAGTGTATGCTGTGTATTGAATTCCTAAAAGCCACTAATTTGGGGAGAAAATTCCAGACAGATCAGGAAGAAATATTTTTCAAAAATCAATTATTAATTTTAAAATATTTGGGTTTCTAATTGTCTTTTTTACAATCAATATTTCAATAAATTTGCCTACAGCTTAACTCAAAACTACCTCAACTTAACAATTGAGTGCTTAAAATTGTTTTATTCAGCATTACATAATAAGTATAGTCTTTTAGCAATGAACACAACAAAACTTGATGTTTAGTCATTGATTATAAATTTTTCTTTCAAAATAGTTTTCAAGCACATTTTTTATTGAATTTGTATTCATTAGTGAATTTTGGTAAATTTGAAATTATTCATATTATTTATTTTTGTTTTATTTATTTATTTTTGCTGAGAAATCTTTGCTAGCTATCCACTTTAACAAACACTACTTTCAGTTCTTCAAATAGTTATTTTGCATTCTTCATTCAATTATAAGATATTCATTGCATAATCCAGTTATTTTCAACCTTTTTTATTTCATGGTACACATAAACAAGTTTCTTGATTTCTCCGGTACATCAAAAAGTATATTAGGGTTTTTTTACCGATCTGGCAAAAAATAGATACAATTTTGATTGATTTAAAAAAATATAATAGTAATTACCTTCCCTCTGTGCTCTAAAGTGGCTTTTTATGAGATCATTTATGATACTGTGTAATTGAAAGAAAACACCCCAATAAATTTTGAAAATTGATGGTGCATTCTCTTAAATAGCATATTGCATTTTTATACAGAACTTTTAACTTGAAATAATTTTGAGGTTTAAATCTAAAGCATTTTTACTTATTGGGTGTGATATCACACCAGTAACAAACTTACTTATGTAATGTCTAAACAATTAATTTGTCAAGTTTGAACATGATACCATTTTTTGTAACAGTTAAAAATTGTTTCTGAGACTACACAATCTACTTTGAGTTGGAATTTTTTGAAAACTTTAATACTGTATTCATTGAAATTCTAAGTCCCCCGGAATCTTTATGGCCACAGTGCTGTCGAAAGTTGTAGGTTTTGCCAAAATTCTAGTAGTTACAGTACACCCTTGAAATGGTAGTATGTGAAAATCCAAACCTCTTCTACCTCTGAAATGCTATGATCCATCTCATGAGCTCTAACTATTAAACCATATTGAAAATTGCTTAAATCGTGATAACTTGCCATTCTCATTGTAGAAATAACTCTAGATGCTTCCACAGATGTCTATAGCGTTATATATATATTCAATATTCGTTATATATACCAATGGCATACATAGATGGCCAGTTTTTCTGGCACTTCAGTGTATATATATTTGAACATTCCTTAAACCAATTGCAATTTAATAGTTTTGCCAAAATGCATGTGCCTTTGGTTGCTTTTTTGTATTCTCCCCTTCATATTAATACAGATGTTCTTAAAGTCTGTCCTGATAAAATGACAGATTTCGTAAAAAGTACTGATTTATTCATTAACATTGAATCTATCCTATTAATTCTCCAGTTAAAATTATCTTATGATCTGTGATTGCAGCTGTTAAAATTTAGTTTCATTTGTGGAAATTCTACTATTGTAGAATGTTGAAGCTTAAGATGAGAATAAATTATAATACTTTCTTTCGTAAGCATGTTGCATAAATTGTTTTTTCTCTGAACCTTCAAATACTACTTAAGAGAATTGTGCTATTAGTAATACTGTTATTTTATCTTTTTTGAAAGCTTATTGAATATTTCCATAACTTTTTATTCAAAGCTATGAAAAGAAAAACCATTTTCTATTGAAAGGAAAGTCGACTCTACGAGGTCTTACCAAACACCTCGTAAAGTTTAACAATACCTCTAAAACTTGAGAAACTTCGCAGAATCCTTACTAACTTAAATATAATAAAATCCTTACCATGTTAAATGTTGTTTATGTGTTCCTGATTAATCTCAATTTCTATCAAGATGAGGACTTATAATATCTATGGGTAACCTATGGTAAACTTAACCACCACTTCAAAAATTAATTCTTTTAAATTTAAAATATATAGCAGCTTTTCTTAATTTAAAATATATAGCAGTATTACTTAACTTTATGAAGTACTTTTTGGATTAGACAAAGTTCCACTGTCTTTCACACTTGCGAAATTGGTGACTGATTTGATTATGAACACTCACTTTAAAAAATAAACCAAATGGTGCTCGCAACAATTATTATGTGCTTTGGTGGATGATTCTTGAACAGTTAGATTGATGTTGCGTTGGTATTCACTTCCAACAGCTGTCTGAAGCCCTGTGATAACAGACACTATTACCACTCCTATCACAGCTTTCCCTTCATTTCCACTTAGCTTTCTCTTCACACCCTGCTGCTTCAGGCAACATGGGACAGTCCACATTTGCCATCATCCATTAAACAGCCATGCATACAGAAGTATACCATAATCTCATGGTCTCATGCACTTGGCAAGTCAATTGACTAGTGATAGCATCTATTGAATTCAGACACTGTTAAATTCTGGAATAGTGTGAACTGGGTCATCATTCCAAAGATTAACTTACAATATAGTACTGTATATAATGTGTAACAACTTTCCCTCATGAAGTACTTTTTGAATTAGACAAAGTTACACTGTCTTTCTGAAAACCCTTTGTGATAAAATGTTATATTGATATTTAAAAGTATTATTTTTCACTGACAGAAAAATACATTGTTTGATTGATTTAAGTATTTGCCATTTTTAGTATTTTAATTGTTTCTCTCCATTTTATAGTGACTACCCCATTGTTTACTCAGTGTGGTGCTGCAAGAGCTTATATCGATCCTCACACCTATGAAGACCCCAACCAGGCTGTACGAGAATTTACTAAAGAGATTGATGCCTCACATATTACTATTGAATCAATTATAGGAGGAGGTAATACTTTATATACAATTCGATTATATTCTAATAAAAATTCATTAATTTTTATTAACATTTAATTTAGTTTAAATTAAATGTTAATAAAAATTATTGTTCCTTTGTGGTCTCTTGTCAGGAATGATGGAAGAATAAATTATTTTTCATTAAATTTAAAATAAAGGTGTTTGCATTAAAGGAAGTTATAAACCCAAAAAGTGCAAAAAATGTGTGCAATGATGCTTTCTGCTACTTTTATAGTATTTTTTAATATAATTTATACAAACATTTTATCGTAGGTGAATTTGGAGATGTGTGTAAAGGTCGTTTAAAACTACAAGGTCAAACAGAAGTTACTGTTGCTATCAAAACACTAAAGCCAAGTTCATCTGATAAGGCTCGTATGGATTTCTTGACAGAGGCTAGCATAATGGGACAGTTTGATCACCCTAATGTGATTTACTTACAAGGAGTTGTGACTAAGAGCAATCCTGTGATGATCATTACCGAATTCATGGAAAATGGTTCTTTGGATACATTTTTGAGGGTATGCTTACTTCAATTTCAATTATGGTCATTTTAATCAAATCAAAAATTGTATATTTGCTAATATGATTGTATTTTAAACTTCAAAAGTTTTGTTGCAAATATTTTGTAGTTTTTTTAGAAATCTTCATATGAAGTCAAATATTTTTGAAGATTCAATTTGAAATGTTGCTTTTTAATAATTAAAATGAGATATTCTTTGAAGAAAATTTCATAGTATAATTTAGTATTGAAATCAATGATTAATAGTAAGTTTCATTCTTGTATATTCACGCTTTCCATAGAGCTCTATTTTCATATTTCTTTCGAAGAAAAATGATATCTTGGTTAATTTCTCATGCAGAAGTTAAAATAGATAATTTATATTACCTGTAGGCTAATGATGGTAAATTCCAAGTAATTCAGCTTGTTGGAATGCTAAGAGGTATTGCAGCTGGTATGCAGTACTTAGCAGAAATGAATTATGTGCATAGGGTAAGTAGATTGCATTAAATATGTTGTCTAATGTATTTATAGATTTATGAAAAATACTAATATTTTTCATTCTTCTCAGTATTATTGAGATAGCCTGATCTTGCATTATACTTGTAAATATTGTAATATTGTTACTTTTTAATTTCAATTTTTATGTTTTGATTTTCTAAGTATAATGGGTTGTCAATTACCTCAGTTTTAAATGTTTCATATTTGTACAGGACCTTGCTGCACGGAATGTTTTGGTCAATGGTAATTTGATCTGCAAAATAGCTGATTTTGGACTCTCAAGAGAAATTGAAAGTGCAACAGAAGGAGCATACACAACAAGAGTATGATAAATGTTTGAATCTCTTGTGTAAACTTTTTATCAGGTTTTGATAAAATTGACAGTAGCTATGATTTGAATCATAGTTACAAAAGATAAATTATCTTTCAAAGCATATTTCATACATTTGTGCACATTATTAGCTTAGCAAAAATACTAGACAATAATATTTTTATTTTCTTTGAACATTTTTGTATGTTATTAGAACTTCATATGGTATATTGATGTGGCTAAATCCCTAATTGAATTCCTAAGAGTCTGGATCACAAGTTAAACCTCTGATATTAAAATTAGTTAAATGTTGAAAAGAAAGCTATTTTACCCTAAAAAAGAAAAGTCATTGTTAGCTATTTGTGAAATAGCTGTTGTCCCTTTCGGGATCAGGTGGCATTCACAAAACCCTTATATGCAGTATCAATGAGCTGTGGCACATGCCCCAACAAAAATGAAACCTCGTTTTTGTTGACCACATGCAGTAATATTAATTTCTGACTTTTCACTTGACAATGACATGTACTATCAATAATCCAAAAGCAGAATGTGTCTGATTGTTGAAGTGTTACATTTTTATTACTAAAGGATACTTCATTCATAAGATAATAAGTATTTAAAAGTATCAAAGCAAAACAGAATTATTTCCCAAATAGCTATGTTGAAATTTGCACAAATAGATTTTAGGGTGGTTATTATTTTTTTATTTCAAAAATTAATTACAAATTAATTCAATCAATTCAATTTAATTTTTTTGAGTTAATTTTACTAATTAATTCAAAAATTAATATAATTTGATTAATTTGAAGCCACAATCTTAAGACCTGAAAAATATGAAATGCTGTTTTGAATTCAGAATTGGAATAGGAATTGCTTATAAATTGATTAAACATTAAATCAAGAAAACTAAATATTTTCTTATAATATAAATAAATTTTTAAGGTATTATTTTTTAATAAAAAAATCTAATATCTTGGCATGGAGCACCCACAAATCATCACTATATAGAATGTAAACAATTGTTTGATTATGCATGTGTAAATGTTTCACTGAAATGAAGTGAAGGGTGCTTTTTATTTTTTTCGTATGACAGCTATAGCTACTTAATCTGTTTCTCAAAATAAATCTTAATATTCCTGTGTTTAATTTTATAGGGTGGTAAGATCCCAGTTCGGTGGACTGCTCCTGAAGCTATTGCTTACAGAAAATTTACTTCTGCTAGTGATGTGTGGAGTTTTGGCATTGTGTTTTGGGAAGTCATGTCTTATGGAGAACGCCCTTATTGGAATTGGTCCAATCAAGATGTCATTAAAAGCATAGAGAAGGGATACAGACTACCTGCTCCTATGGTAAATTATCTAATTGTTACAATTATACATAGATTAAATTTGTTTTGAAATTTTGCTACTTGTTGATGTCATTTGGGAGATTGTTTTTGTAAACTCATGAGTATGGAATTTAACTGAAATGATTTAGAATACTTAAATGAAATCTGTTATGCATGACTAAATTGTGTGCATTGCAATATGTATTTAAGAAAGTAAATAATTGCTTTTAATGTATAAAATTCTGTTTTGAAAATTTAGCTTTTTCTGCATAAAATTTGCTAATATATTGGAAACAATCAAGCAAAATTTATTTCTATTTCTTACCATCACTAACATATCGTTTTTTGAAAAATTGGAGATGTTAAATGATATTTTTCACATATTTGAATTTTATGAAAAGTCAAAAGATACAGAATGTTATAAATAAATTCTAAATGAGGAAATGCATAATTTGTTCAAGCTTTTTAAACATTCATAAAACTTAGGGTAGTCTAAGTTATTTTAGGCAATGGAATTGTTTAAAATCGAAACAATACCAATATTTGCATTTTTAAAATAAATTATTGCTAAATTGATTTTGAATGAACTATCACATTTATATGATATTTTATGAGTCTTGTTAACTATGATAATTAATTTGGAATTTTTTAAATTTACAGTTATACATTTTTAATGTGGGGGTGAATGCATACATAAATTAGTTTTATCAACACCAGTTGATAAATTCATTTTCAATCATACAGACAAATGTCTTTATTTACACTAGTATAATTATAATCTATGTTTTATTTACGAGGGGTGTTCAAATGAAAAGGTACGAAACGACACTGTGGGTATAATTGAAGTCTTTATTCAAAAGTAATCACCAGAGGCCTGAGCACAACTATCCCACTGTTTCACGAGCTGAAGGATTCCCTGTTCCCAGAATTCCTGTGGCTGTGACAAGAGCCAGTCCTCCACTGTGTCCTTCAGTTCGTCGTCCGAGTTGAAGCGCTTCCCTTTGAGATGTCTTTTTAGCAGACAAAACAGATAGAAGTCGCAGGGCCATGTCCGGGCTGTAGGGCAGATGCTCAAGCTGCTCCCACTTGAACTTGGCCAGTACATTTTGTGTGACCCTGGAGACGTAAGAACACGCGTTATCGTGGAGCAGAATCACTCCCTCCGTGAGCAGCCCAGGCCATTTGCTCTTGATGGACTTGCGTAGGCTACGGAGTCTCACAGTACACGTCACTGTTAATGGTTTTTCCAAGCTTGAGGAATTCGATGAGTATCGGACCTTGGGACGTCGAAAAAGACGGTGAGCATCACCTTGCCTGCTGAGGGCACAGCTTTGAATTTTTTAGGGGGAGGTGACGACGCATGCTTCCATTGCATGCTGGCTCGCTTTGCCTCTGGCTCGAAGTGATGGCACCAGCTCTTGTCACCGGTGACGATCCGCTCCAGGAAAGCGGGGTCTTCATGATACCGGAACAGGTGTTGCAGTGCTAGCCCCATACACAGTTCCTTTCGCGGTTCGCTGAGCTTCTTCTGAACCCACTGCACGCACACTTCCAGTAACCCAACCTGTCATGCACAATTGTCCACACTGTTCCAATGCTGGCCCCCACCATCACTGCCAACATTCGCATTGTGACATGCCGATCACTTCTCACCAGGTCGTTCACCTTGTCGATGTGTTCGGCCGTGATTACCGTGTTGGCCTGGCCTGGTCTTGGGTCATCGCTCAAACGCTCTCGGCCTTCACGAAAATGGGCACTCCACTTTCTCACTGACTTGTCGGACAGTCTCCCCCGTATACGGCCACCTTTCGTCGATGAATATCGGCCGGTTTAACCTCTTCCGCAAGTCAGAAATCTGACAACACCTCGCTGCTCCTCAATCGTCGAATTTTGCAATGTGAATGCCATGATGTCCTCACACGCACTACCACGTCAATTGGACGGAACACACAACTGCCTGCTTCTCTCCTGCGTCATGTGCGGGTGCCCGCGCATGCGCACAACCACGCCGGTACTCGTACATTTGCGTCCCTAGATGTCTCACTTCATTATCCCAAAGCAGCATATTCAAATTTCAACCGGTTTGGTTGTTACAACGTTTCGTACCTTTTCATTTGAACACCCCTCGTATTTTGCTATTAAGATCTCCAGTCCAAATGCGACATTTCTTTAGTGACTTGTATTATAATTTTGTGTCCATCTGCAGGATTGCCCAGAAGCACTTCACCAACTTATGCTGGACTGCTGGCAGAAGGAGCGTGCTCACAGACCAACATTTTCTGTTATAGTCAAAACTTTGGATAAGTTGATGAGATGTCCAGAAAGCTTAAAGAAAATAGCACAAAACAGGTTTGATTTGTTTGCATATCACATTCTCTCACTTGAATCTTACAATTTAATCCTTTGAGCCAGTAATTTAGCCTTTAGACCCCCTAAAGAAAAGTGTTGGTTTCAAATTTTTATATATGGAAACCCCCCGATACATTGCGCAGCTTTGAAACAAGATGAAAGCACAATGTGCCAAGAGAAGTGATTTAGTATGTCATTTTGTTTAATTAGAAAAGAAATTGTACATTGAATTACACATTTTAGGTTTAAAAATATGCGAGACTACAAGTTAAAAATAAAATACATGGTTTAACCTTTTAAGCTAATATTAAGTATGGTAAAATATTTATTAAAAGTGAAATTCTAATGCTTTGTGGACAAGTATAAAAGAGCTATATGGCGCAATGCATGATACAGCGAGGGGTTACATATCTTTACGCATAAAATATCAAAACGCATGAAATACTTTTGTGGTATTAAAATGAAATAACACTTATTGGATTAATTAAGTCCTTATCTAATCATTTACTAGGTAATATAAAAAAGCATGAAGATTATCAATTCAGTGTATAGCCGTCTCGCATATCAACATTGTATCAATACTTCAAAAGTGATAGAAATAAAAGTGAATTTTTTTAGAAACAATACTTGAGTAGGCTGTGCCACAGCTTATTTCCTTTTTTTTGTGCTTATTTCTGTCTTCTAAATGTCTCATTGCTTTCTGTAATCAAACTATAGAAGAATTTCATTAAATTAGTGTGCTCTTATAGCTCAACTTTAGCAATATTGTTCAACTCCATAGCTCAAACGAAGTGATAAAACTGGCGAATGAATCTCATAACGAATTATGTTGATATCCTGTGCTTCATTGGTATGAACATATATTTTTCTGACACACTAATATAGAAATTTAATGAGCATAGAAAAAAATCAATGCAATGTTTTTGTCTAATAAATCTTATTAGAAATTATTTTATCTAGTTTTATAGAAAACCAGGAATAAATTAAAAACAAGCCTTTTTAGGGTTCCTTTTGGCTCCATGACCTCTCTCTTTGGTTACACTGCTGTTTTTACCATGTAACAGAATTTTAGCAGTTCCAAAAAAATGGTATTAATATGGTATAATTAATAGTATAAATTTAAAATAGTTCCCATCGGCATAAAAAAATTACAACAGCTGAAGCACTCATTTAGAGAACAGAGCCTGAAATTAGTGTTTCTTAGTTTGATAATTTTGTGATCTTATGTGATAATTTTGACAGGCTACCTTACAGTAGTTTCATTGTTTTTTCAAACACAGGTGCCTGTGCCTGATTTGGTTTATACCTTACTGGGAATATTAATCTGGGGAAAAGAGTTAGGATAGGCCATAATGCCCCTAACTCCATATCCCTGATTAACTGTCAAAAGATAAATCACAGGAAACAGGGTGGGTGATTATAAGATAAACCACTGTTTTATACATGTATAGAACATCTTGTTTATATTACAGTTTGTCTATTTCATTTCTTAAAACTTTTTATTTTTCTTGTAGACATCAGAATCCTCTCGATCCTAATGCACCTGACATGACGCAGTTCAAGACGGTAGACGAGTGGCTGAGCGGCATCAAGATGAACCGCTATCAAGAAAACTTCCAGCAGGCTGGCATCACGACGATGGATGCAGTCACCAGAATCACCCTGAAGGACTTGACTGCCCTGGGGGTCACCTTAGTTGGCCATCAGAAGAAAATAATCAACAGCATCCAGACAATGAGGGCCCAGCTGAATGCCAACATGTCTGAGGGGTTTTTAGTATAGCAGAGCTCAAACTAGCTTGATGCGGACTTAAACAAACTGGTGGTGAATGCCCAGCGCCATGACTTCTTTTCAAACAGGTGCCATTGCAGCCGAGGCAAAGAAGCGCTTCGATCTTAATCGGTGCGACGTGATAAGTGGCATGGGACAGAGATCGTCTACACCGAGGTTTGGTGCTCAGTTGGCACTGCTCGTGTGCCCCTTTGCTCACCGTTGGCATCTGTTCCTCCTGGAAGAATCCAGGCCAGTCAATGAGGGAAAATATTACTGTACATAATGACATATCAGATGTTGGATATATACATAACATGAGACGACGTTGACACCACTTCCAAAATCTGGGCTTTCCGACGGGCAAGTGGACGGAAAAGACAGCCGCATATCATTCCATAAAACAAGACTGTTGGTGTACTTAATTATTATTTGCCCCTTTCTGAATTGCAGCTGCGTTGATCGTCTCACTGTATTGCTCGTCTCGTTATTGATTTCTTTGATTTCATCTGTGATCCTCAACAATGTGTACATATTTGACAGGGCGTGTGTATATGTTGAAGCGTTATTTCTCCTCATTCTTTTTTACTGTTTTGTTTGATAGATG
This sequence comes from Meta bourneti, assembly GCA_933210815.1. Taxonomy (NCBI): domain Eukaryota; kingdom Metazoa; phylum Arthropoda; class Arachnida; order Araneae; family Tetragnathidae; genus Meta; species Meta bourneti. The sequence continues at coordinate 34,416,532 of OW119927.1, read as the reverse complement.
AAAAGATGGTGCTTATGTTTTTTTTAATGGTAGTTTCTTTTTATTTCTCGCTGTTTTCACCCGTCCTCACTACGTAAAATTTTCGCTAGGGACAGTTGGATTTCAATCTTATTTTGCAGCTGATTCTTATATTTCTGTGATGCATGTGCTTAGAAGCAATATCTGTGTTTCTGTGTATAGTAGAGTTTAAACATGCTTTGTGTACATTGCCTATGCATAGTCTCCGATGAGTAAATTTTTTGTAACGTTTTTATAAATATATAGCAATAGTGAACTGTTTATATAAATGCAACATTTCTCACAATGGCAATACTTGATGTGAAAGTTAGAAATGTTTGTACTTATTTCTGATGGTTTATGCTGTTTTACAGCATGAAAAGCTTACATGTAATAAGTATTTCAATGCGAAGTAAACCTGCTGTTTTCCTTTTTGTTTACCTGTGTGACATCATACAAATATATATTATGGGTGTGATGAATAAATATAGTGTCATTTGTTGCTGTGTTCCTACATAAACAATCAGAAATAATTTAACTAGTAGCAGTGCTGTTTTCATATTTAAACTATGCAACCACAATCCTTTAAAATGAAGCTCATAAAGCATTAGAAGTGATGATATTTGAAGCCTCCAGTTTTTGTCCAATGTGCCGATTAGTGATAAATATATATGTTTGCATTATATTTCTTACTGGACTATATAGATTGAATACAATCGTTATGCAAACTGCAAGTCTCAATGTTCATGCATGGTTACTTAGTGGAAGACAGTCAGAAACTTGCAGGTATTCTACCAGAGTTCTGGATGTTTGTCCTGTTTAAAAAATTGCATTCAGTTATGGTAGTTTTATGCACTGAACGTGTGTCATAGATTTGTTTTGAAACAATGTTGTGCCTCAAGTTTTATTACTTTTTATTGAATCAGTTTTACTTTTGGTGATTTTTAATGCCAATTATCCCAAAAATCATTTTATGAAAAATCACTGAACCATAACCATAAGTGTTGCTTGTGTCTTATTTATTTATTCATATACCAGTGTGATTTATAATTTTATGCATAATTTCATTTGTTTTAAAAAATTTAATTTGTTTTGACTTTTATTTTTTACATTATTTAGCTTTATTGAATTCTGTTTCAGTTTATCATTTTTTTCTTTGCAGTATCGTATTTGAATTAAATTTTAAGTATTATTTTCAATACAGTAGAGAAAATTTATTGTTATTTCCCTAATGAAATAATTTAGAGAATCTCATAACTGAGAGGTTTGATATCGAATTCCTTTCCTTGAATGCGTTTCTGTGCCAAAGTTATATTAGATGTATGTTTTTATGGTGTTTTGTTATGGCCTATAAATACATTGATATATGTTCCAGACACATCCCTTAATATAATTTTCTGTTGCATATTTTATTTTTTGTTCATTTTTATCTGATTTTAATTTCATTCTTAAGCAAATCTTTTTTAAACGTATTACTTTCAAATTTTTATATTCTTGTTAAATTGGATACATTTCTTCATACTATATCTGTGGTACATTATTTAGCATTGAATGGGGTAAATGTAATGCAACGAAAAGACTTCCACATATGCCATTGTAATGCAGCTCAATGCCCACTAGTTTTAAAATATAAAATTGCAAATGTGTTTAAGATGCATTGCCTTTGAGTATGTCAACAACTTTCAAACAATGCCTACACTTTTATGATTTATCATGCTACATAAAGATATTTTATTAGTAATAAGGTGGAAACAGAGTCTTTTGAAATAAAACTTTTGATTTAATATCAATCTTGAAAGGTTTGTGAAGAGTTAATCTTGTTCTTAAGGGCACATTTATTTTACTCTCACTAGTAAGCAAGTAGTTTCTGAACATTGTTACCATTGTACTAAATTTAGTTTATATTGTTAATCTGAGCACATGTTAATATAGCATCTACTTATTTTAGATCATGTTGCTATTATATTGTACACTACTTATCTCTGGTCCACACAACTGCAATATACGTTTTGAAAACATAGGATTGATTGAAGTAAAAAATTAAATTTATACAACAGAACTTTACATCTTTATTTTCTTTGAAAATAATTTGGATATATATTATCCAACCAAGTAAAAATTTTCCCTGCTTGTAAGTTTTAAAAATGTTTTGATAATTGTCAGTTTCTTTTTTTTCAACGTTAAAATTGAATGAGTGTTTATATTACTAACCTTTGTAGTAACAATAATTTATTTTCATATTACTTTATTACCTATCAAAAGCTACATGTTTTATTTCTAATTTAATGTTTTTATTTTAATGTTTTTGGTATTACATACTAATCTTAAAATTATAAGGCTGTATGATTTAAAATAAGATTCCAACATTTACTTATGTTGCTGATATATGATTTTCAATCTTTTTGTTAAGCTATGCTATTTGTTTTAAAAAGTTTACACAGCCACAAGTCTTTTATTTACAATAAAAATAGAAAGTTGGATATGTATAATATGAATATAATCAAATGCTTTATAGTGTATATATTCTTATATCACATTGCACTTGTTACCATATACTTTGCAATATACACATGTGTGTCACATCTTTAGAATAAGTGAGCAAAATAAAAAAAATATCTAATCTATGCAATTTCACTTAGGAAATTTCTTTTCAATAAAGTCATTTCTGATGGTATTTTATGAAACATGAAAAATACATTTTTGTAGCACTTAAATGATTTCACCAGATCAAAAATAATCTCAAATATTGCTTGCATTGTGATAGATATTTTCAAAACTAGAACAAATTTGGAAAGTTTTATTTGAATAAATACATTTCGGTGAGGATAAAAATAACATTGACTAAGCATGATGTGTGAAATAAGAATGTTAAAGTTAATTTTTTAATGAAGAGTGAATCTCGTGCGATAAAAGTTTTCTGTTTGGGAAATGCTTTGAAATAAGTCGAAGTTTACAGCTCGATCTTCATGTGCAGTCTGTTTAGTTTCCATGAGTGATACAATAAGAAATTGTATGATGCTAAGATTCATATATGAGAAGTCAGCAATTTACTATAACAGATACTTGAAGAGCTCAGTGAATTTGTGATATTTAACTCAATTATACCTTATACCCACCCTTTTTGTTGTAGAGGTAATTTCTATTTCTACCTTTTTAATAGAACCATGAATTTCAATGATTTTGCCCAAATCCGTTGCTGCTTATTTTTTGTGAAAGCAAATTTCTATTTTTCGCTGGGTCAGTATTCCACAACTGAGTTTTTTTCAAATCTCTTTTGCCTTACTTATCAACTTCCCCTCTCTACAAAGCAATAAATCGTTGATAAATGCTATATAATGCTTCAAGAATAAACTGAGTTTTGTAATGTTCTTGTGATTGACAAAATAAAAAATATTGCTTTTATTGCTAGCAAATTTTACCATTAAGATAAATCAATGTTGCATAAATGTGCAGAATCGCATGTCTTATATTTTTGTACAACATACTTTATGTATAAAAACATTGGTGTGCATTTAAAAATCTCAGATTTTACTTTTCCACACATATTTTATTGCATGGAAACTATTGAAAAATAAAATGCAATAATATGATGTAATGTTAACCACAAAAATGCCTTTTATAATTTGTTTTTGAAAAATTTTGTTATTTATTTTTAGAAAAATTATAACAAGTTTGTATGACATTATTTTTTTACTGTATAATCCTGAAAATAACTCTTCCATTCTTAAATATTTCCAATTTTTGGAGATTTCCTATCAAGTGTCACAATGTAACACAACTAATTCAGAATGAATCTAAGTAATAGCAGATTACTAAAAAATAAAAATCTGCTTTTCAAAGAACAATTTTGCTCCCCAGGAGAATGAATTGGCAATGTCGATTTTGGGCATTTGTTTCTATCTCTGGCAGAGTAGTTTCTGACTTTTAAAAATTCTTTTGTTTTAATTAGTGGATAAATTTTACTTTTGGATTTTATTTTGAACATTTTAAAACCTGTACAGATAAATAAAAAATTCCGAAAGAAAATATTTTTTTCAGAATCTCAGGAAAGAGACTTATTTTCTGGATTTTACTGTAATGCGTTTACTTTTAATATAATTTTATGCAAAAATATTTTGCTTTTAAAAGTGTATTTATTTAAACTGACGACTTTTATATTAAAAAAGTATGTATTGGTATGTTTTTCAAATTCTCGAGTTTATTCATACTGATAAAGGACCACTTTCAGTATATGTATGCAATTTACACTATTCTACAAAGCTACCATTATGCAAAGACAAAAATCGATGCAGTTATTCTGCCAATCGACTTGGATGCAACTATAGTATGAAGTTTGTCAAAATGAGGAAAGATAGTGCTTAAATGTGTATGTGTGTTATTGTATATTTGTTTATACGCGTGCATTTGTCACGAGTGAAATACGATTTATTTATTTTCGGGAATGCATTGTTGGCTTTCCGGTATTGTTTATTGTAAAATAGATCTGTACAAACGTTTGTAAAAAAATAAAAACAATTTCACTAAAAAAGTAATGCCTACTGGCTGGTGGAGATTGTGTTTTCTGAAAAACGAAATATCAATGACCTTGATCTCCGTAGTAGGCTGACTAGTCACCGCACCCAATCACTGATTCTGTTTTACTAGCAGTGGACTCTGTAAAGCACTTTTGTCTTGTTTTCGAAACTTCAACAAGTTTGAGTAGCTAGATGTAGCTCAATAGTTGTAAATAACTTTTGGTGAGAGGTACGTTATTCATTATTATTGTATAAACACAGACTGGAGCCAACTACTTGCTATACAAGGTCTTTGAACACGTAATAAAAATTAATTTTTAAAAACAACTTTTGGTTGTGTGATTTTTTTTCATTGTTTTCAACTATCAGATGTTTCCATTTATACTACACTGGCATGCAAAACTTAAGGAACAATAAGGTTCTCAGCTGCTACTTAGTGAAGTGACCTCGATGTGGGAAAATTATACCAAGCGTATGTCGAGAGTTACCGAACCAATGAGTAAAACCATCAAAAACAGAAACGAATAGTAAAAATGTCTTTGAACTGGTAGGTAAGTATCCAATTACCGTCGCACTGGAACAACACAACGGGCTATTGGCGACAGTCCGGTATCAATCCAGAAGTGAAAGATCCGATAACACCATGTAATTTTGAACCACGGTCAGATGATGAGGTCACACCTGATCTGGCACCCCACTCTCCAAACTTCCACACCAACGTGAGAACATTTGAGGCCATGACAGATTTAACATGCACCAGCCCCCTTTGGTCTTTGAACTGAAATATTAACACAGTGGTGCCATGATACTGAACAGTAACTATGAAAACTTTAAAATAGGTGGGGATCCTTTGTAGTCCATCTCAAACACTGCATTTGCATAGAGAATGAGGATGAGCTCTTATAGAACCCCTTCCTATGTTAGAGCCACTAAAGTCATGATTCCAAAATTTTAATATGCACCAGCTTTCTACTAAATATCCTCGGTTATGCAAATCGCTTAGGTGCTTAATTTTGTAACTCTTAAAAATAATTGTATTCCTTGAGTTTTGCACGCCAGTGTGATTGTAATTGCCCTCAGTACTTTTATTTCCTAACACTCAGATTTCTTAATGCATACAATTTGGATTTTAACTGAATAATTTCAATTTATGCATATTTGTGAAAAATTGTTCTCAACACTTAATGCAAAATATTTTAAAGCAATGCCTTCAAATTTCTAAACGTGCTTTGCAAACATAAAAACAAGTAAATTTGTGAAACAAGTTTCTGGTAGCAATGTTGTACATCAACCTTATTTGTGTAAATGGGACGATTATTAATTCAATTTTTCACATTGACTGAAGATAAAATGAGCGTGAATACCAAAACAGTTTAAAATTTCCTTACAACTACTTGTACGAACATTTAAATTTATGGTTTGTACGTGAATCATGCTTTATTTTCATTGACAAAATATTGAGACTTGATTTTTACTGCTTTTGAACATTTTTTACCAACATGCAACGATAAAAAGGAAATATTTTATTTTTAAATTTTTTTTGTCATCGGTTTAAATTTTATTTCAATCTGTTCTGATTAGATCATATGCATGCATTCTGGAACTATACTACTGGCCATTAAAATTGCTACACCAGGAAGGCGGCACGCCATACACGTGAAATTTACATGACAGATAGAGCATGCTGTGATATACAAATGATTAGATTTTCAACGCATTCATGGAAAGCAGGCGGCGGTAGCGACACCTACAATGCTATAAAAGAAGAGATTTGTGACAGCAGGTTTCTCATACTGGAATTGCATTTGAACGTTGTTTTCAGGTAAGAAAGTGGTAATGCCTCGTGTAAGGAGAAATGCCTACCAGCACGTGTCTAACTTCGATCGAGGAAGGATTGTAGCCTACCGGGATTGCGGTTTATCGTACCGCAGTATTGCTGCTCGCGTTGGTCGAGATCCCATGACTGTCAGCAGAATATGGAATCAATGGGTTCAGGACAGTCATACGGAACGTCGTGCAGGATCTCAGCCGCATATAATGGCATCACTAACAGCGAGAAGACACATGTTATCCGCATGGCCACAAGGGATCGTACAGTCACGTCACGAGCCCTGAGTTGAGAAATGGAGTCGTTTGCAAGACAAGTGTCTGCTCGAACAGTTCGACGACGTTTGCAGCAGCATGGACTGTCAGCACGGCGACCATGTGGCTTCGGCTACCCTTGACGCTGCATCACAGACAGGAGCGCCTCCAATGGTGTGATCAACGACGAACCTGGACGCAGGAATGGCGTCACGTCGTCTTTTCAGACAAATCCAGGTTCTGTATACAGCATCATGATGGCCGCATCCGTGTTTGACGGCATCGTGGAGAACGCTCATTACCAGCTTGCATTCGACATCGTCATACTGGCCCATCACCTGGAGTGATGGTATGGGATGCCATTGGATACACGTCTCGATCACCTCTAGTTCGAATTGCCGGAACATTAAACAGCAGCCGTTACATTTCTGATGTATTAAGGCCCGTGGCTCTTCCCTATCTTCGAGGCCTCCGTAACGCTAGGTTTCAGCAGGACAATGCACGACCGCATGTTGCCCGTACTGTCCTGACCTTCCTTGATACAGAATATGTTCGACTGTTGTCCTGGCCAGCACGTTCTCCTGATCTCTCGCCAATTGAAAACGTGTGGTCAATGGTAGCCGAGCGATTGGCACGTCACCACTCGCTATTCACTACAGTCGATGAACTGTGGTATAGTGTTGAAGCTGCATGGACTGCAGTACCCGTACATGCCATACAATCTTTGTTTGACTCCATGCCCAGGCGGATAAGTGCTGTTATTGCTGCCAGAGGTGACTGCTCTGGGTACTGATTTCTCAGGATCTATACCTCCAAATGTCCTGCAAATTTAATCATTTGTTCTTCCCACTATAATGTATGCGTCCAATAAATATCATTCTGTTATTTGCATTCCTTCCTGATGTAGCAATTTTAATGGCCAGTAGTGTAATTATCTTTGTTCCAAGTTTGCTAAATAGCTGCTCCTTAACACATCCGATGTGTTTCCACACATCCATAGCATATATCTAACATTCATGATATTTACACGCAGTAAGATTGTTTTTGACAAATCTTGATATTCTAGATTATATTACTCTACATACAGGAAAATTTTTAAATAAGCATCGCAAATTCTTCATGCTCTGGATATTTATGAATTTCCCAAAATATAATTATACGAATCTTGGCTGTGTTTACACCTTAATCCGTATGTAGACTATTCTGTTTTAAATTGTCAAAGGTACAACGGGGTGATTTGTTACCTAATAGCCTAACATGATATACTTTCAAAATAGCACATTCTTTTCTATTGCGCATTAAAACTAACGAAACTGATTCTGTAGGTTCCAACCGAGTTGGGTGGGTGCGACAGTGTTACAATAAAATAAATGCAATAATGTCTAAATGTTAATGTAAAAAATTAAATAATACAAGTTTTATAATTTTTGCAACACATTTTATGTATTAAATTAATGTGAAATAAATTGTTAATTTTCGGATTATTTAGCCTTACTATGAACCTGATAGTAAATTTATTAATAGTACCATATTGTTTAATTTTTCATATTTTTCAAAAGCACTTATTTCGAGTACAAAAGTCGTTTTACAATCTCAAAAAATACCTTCATATTTTGCATTTGAAATTAATTGATGAAAAGAACAGTTTTAAAAAAATCAGTATTAAATATCGTTTTTATAAAAAATTCCAAATATTTCTTATAATTCTAGGAATAAATTCTTCCTCCGGAAGATCGAATACAGGTTTCCATCTTCCCATTAAAAATGTCCCATTCTTTCGTTTGTTTTCATTTCTTGTTTAGCGAGATATGGTTTTCCTTCCTATATGGAAGTACGAAAGAATTCTTTGAAACTTATCAGTTCTTTCTTTATACACAGAGATAATGCTTCTCTTCGTCCAATGACGACGCAAAACAATTATTACGCCTCGAAAGATTGTCCCAACGAAATTTCACGCGTTCAACAAATGATCCCACTTGGTGTTTAATTCAGTATTTCTAAACAGCATGGACTTTTTCTGCTTATAATTCGAATAATTTTATTTTTGTAGTGATGTAGCTATATTTTTAACACGGAGGTGATTCTTATTAATATTCCTTTTAAAAATTATAAATATTTTGCAAAATTATTCACGTGTTTGATACTTAATATTGGTTTTATTAGAAATGGGTAATAAAATTAATTATTTTATTGAAATGGTAGGTATCTTAATTAACGTCACACTGGAGCAACGCAACCGGCTATTGGTGACGGTCCGGGATCAATCCCGGACAACACCACATAATTTTGAACCATGGTCAGATGACGAAGTAACGCCTGAGTTGGTACCCCAACTCTCCAAACTTTCACACCACGCCAACGTGAGGACATTTAAGGCCATGACAGATTTAACGTGCAACAGCCCCTTTGATCGTGACGATGTTTGGTTGGATTCGAACTCGCAATCCTCCGGTTGCTAATTCGTTGCTTTTCCAACCGGGCCACCGCGGCCCCAATCCCGAAGGGAAAGATCATGGACTTAGTTATATTTCAGTCAGTGGTACAAATATGTACGGCATCAAATTCGATATTCGAGGATATTGAAAATTTATCTTTATCATTCCAAACGCGCAGCTATAAACTTCCTCATGATTATTTGGGTTCTATGTTCTAAGGGACATATTTGGCAAAGCTGCTCCAAGTAAAATCTAGTTAACGGACATTGGGGGTCATCATGGCTCAGTGAGCATACCCACTGAGCAATGGCGATTACCAAATGAATATTTGATGAAGACGAGGTTTTTTAACTTTTCTGTTGCATGCGTAAAAAAAATAGTTTAACAAATCATCAGATTTTAAATTATTTGACGTTTTCAAATAGCTTTAGTCTGAGCCGGCTAACCAATTCGGAGGGCCGTATTTCGCCTGCGGGCCTGATAAAAACCTTTTTAAGACAGTATCTGGTCTATGGGCAGGGAAAATATGTCGAGAAGGCCGTATCTGGTCTGCTCACAGAGGAAACTTGTCCGGGAGTCGTATCTGGTCAGCGGAAGAAGTAAACCTTTCCGGAGGCCATATCTTGCCTACGGGGTAGTTAAATCTATTCGGAGGAGCACATAAGGTCTGTGAACCGGTTTACCTATTCGAAGGACGTATCTCATCTGCGGGCCGGGTGTAACTATCCAGAGAGTCGTATCAGGTCTTCGGACCGGGTAAAAATATTTGGAGGGTTGTAACTGGTCTTCGGACCGGGTAAAAATATTTGGAGGGTTGTAACTGGTCAGCGAGGCGGGAAAACCTTTTCGGAGAGCAAAGCCTGAACTCAATCTATTCGCTACAACTGATTTTTTAAAAGTTTTTTTTTGTGACGGTCAAGGAAAATCTCACCCTGACGAGAACAACAGCTATTTCTCAAATAGCTAAAAAGCAAGTCTGTTTTCCATCTTGTTCAAATAAACTGACAAGAGCTGTAACTGTGCGATTTCCAGAGCGTACGCGGAGAAACGTGATCGCTTTGATTTCATCTATAAAGTTGCAATCTCAAACAAATGAGAGCGGCGTGACCTCCATTAAAGAGCAGCGTGGAAAGATGGAAGGGGAGAAATAAAAAACTCCGAATCTCATGCCTTTCCAGCTCGTAAAACGAGACCAGTTTCATTCCACAGCACTTTCTCTGGCAGACAATGGAGTTTGAGGTCGAATAGGATATTGAGGAAAAGAAAGTGAAAACGCAAAAATTATCTCGTTTCGAGTTGGAGGAAATGGTATTCTGTTTCGACCTCAGTTGAGAAATATACAAACAAATAATGCATGCGGAATTTGATTTCACTTCCAATTGCGAGTGCAAAATGGCACAGGGACATAGGCCCCAATCTCTGCACTTGGAAATGGGAATGCCGAGATTGAATTTGCTCTACTAGTAACTAAGCGTAAATAAAAGGGGGAGTTCGATATTTTCCCGAAGGTGTACATCTAGTCAGCTTGGGAAGCCTCTCGTACCTTAATAGAAATGTCAGTGTGTTTTTTGCCCTTAATTTAAGGGATTGTGAAAGTGGTCTTTTGGGCTTTGAAACAAATGTAATAATTCGTAGAAGCGTTTGTTCTTTGCATGCAAAATTCGTTATAAAAATCTAATAAAGTTTCATCTAGTTCAAAATATCCCACTCATAAATTACAACGTTTAGTTTAACAGAGCATTTGATAAATAGGGCACAAGGAATAAAAGAATACTGTTTTAACTCGGCAACGAACTGTGCAGCAAACATGCATGGGTTTTATCTTAATCCTCCTTCTACCTACGAGGTATATCGTCATTAGCAAAACTGACGTGATCTGGATGGACGAGATATCTCGTCATTAGAAGAAAACTAACCAGATCTTGATCTCGTTATAAAAAATAGGCAATATCTCCACTACGCTCTATCTCGTCATTTGCAAAATTTTTCAGATCGTGATGGACGAGATATCTCGTCGGAACCACTTGGAAAGTTAAGTTCCTAGGGCAGCAGTCCTGCTCAGGTGATAGCTCAGGACCTCATCATCTCCGTGATTCAGAATTACAAGGGGTTGTCCTCGGATTTTCCCTTCGGGATTGATATCCGGACCCTCGCCAGTAGCCTTGGGTTGTGTTCCAGTACGCGACGTAAATTCAACTATTCACCTACCTAGAATGGTGGTTGGGGGGGCGGTCGCATTTTTCATAAGCGAGGACCAACTGCGCATATCAACTGGACTGAGGCCAGAATAAAATGGTAGAGAGGGTTAGGAGTATCCACTGCATATAACTAATACCACTTCCAGTCAGATATAGAAATCAAGGAAACCCAAGGCGATCGAGAATCAGCCGGATATTTCTATGACAAGGATGGCGCAGAGTTGCGACGACAGAATGTACATCTGAAACGGTGTTCGCTAAGATTTGCACCGAAAATACTTTGTTTTTAACATCGTGTTTTCCGGATTCAGTTGATGACACAATTTTTTTCAACGGGAGATTCCTGGTTTTATGAGTTTCAGTGATTACTACGCAGCTGGATGAAGTGCGCCTCACGAATTACCAATATATATTCCAAGTACTTATTGTCTAACGTGCACAAACTCATATTTGTTTCTCTTTACTGTGTTTATCTTGCTACATTATTATATAAATACAATGATTTCACTTTTTAAACATAGGAAAAAAACGAGCTGTACGCATTACAGTACAAAAATATTCTACATTTTCCGGGAACCCTCTCAACTTCTGGCCCTGGTATTTTGGTTCGAGTGACCTAGTTTGGGGCCCCATTCCCATGAAATGCATATATGTAGTCCTTATTCGATGTTTAACTTGTCCAAATGCGTGTTTTTCTCATCTTTTCCGTTCCCCAATTTACCCAATTAAATTAAATATTTAATAATTTAAAAATAAACGGCCGATTTAACATGCACCAGCCCCCATGTATGCGAAGGTCTTTAGTTGGATCGAGTTTCGAACTCCCAACCCTCCGGTTGCCAATCCGCGACTCTACCAACTGGAATACCGCGGCCCCACAAATTCAAGCGAGTTTATGTACCTCAGGAAGTGTATATCTAATGCCACATGAAATGAAGAAATGTCTCATATTTTTAACTTCAATCGAGTGCATTTCTTTGGAGTCATGTGACATATAACTTGCGATTTTAATATGCTAAGGTGCATCTATACGGTATTTATGTTTATTTTTATTTTCGATTTCAAAACCTGCAGCTTCTTCAGTTCAGCAGGAACCTATTTCGAGACTCATAGAGGATGCTGAAAAACTGAGGCATAAGCCCACGATAATTATCCACCAAGAGTAGTGCCCTACCGCTTTGGATTCCGATGCGACGATACGGCAAATGGTGCCTGAATCATCCGGCTGGCAGAGTGCCCTTTTAGTACCTGTTTCATAGACATTACATGACTTCTTTTAGAAGCGTTATGTCAAGGATAAGGTTTATTCAACTTAAATTCTGAGCCACGAAAAACGATTCTCCATTCCTCTGCCATGGCTCACCCACACAGCAGTTCTAAAGCTCGACTCATTCAGTTTGGTCTGACGTCTTACTAATCGCTGAGAGAAAGAAGATGGTGATTGCAGCGAATTGGATATTTTCCCCTCTGCTCATCTTTGGCCCACATTTGTTTAAAAGCAAAACTCTTCACCTTTGAAGTAAACACCAATTCAAGTCTTAAAAGTTTAAAAGATGAGCAATGTTCATATCAAAAATCGTAAAAATACATTGAATCGCCAATCGTCGTAATGTTCAATGAAGAAGCATAACGTTGATAACTGGGGATCCAGAATGGATCGAAAGCGAATAAAAAATCTTATTCTTAGCTTTAGACAACCTTATAATCCACTAACCATTGTTTCCTTTCTCCATTGACAATGCAATACAAATCATGTTGCCCTGTTAAAAAGGAGCTCAAAAGACGCAATTGTGCCCGATCTTGGCAGCTTTGTATGGATGATTCAAAAGCATAATATCGCGACTGGATGCTTGCATCCATCGGATGCATGGGAAAGAGAGGAAGAGTGAGCACTGAAGGTACAAATTGCGCATGATAAACGCCATTAACCAATCACAATATGAAACAATTGATTAGAAGTCGAGGCGGAATTATTCAAGGACGTTAAAAATTGAAACTGGCATCGCACTCAGATTCACGTCAAAAATCATCTCTTTGGCTTCAGGCTTCACCAATTTTGTATTTTTTTTTTTCAGTGGATACCTGACTTCTGGGGTTTCATGGGTTCATTTCTACGTCACTGGTTATGTTAATAACGAATTTAAATTACCTAAATAGGAAAACACTAAATAACTGTGCAATTTATTTTGATAAAATCATACAAAAATTAGGTTTTGAATTATGTTTGTATGACTTGATTGTAACTTAATTAAGAATTTTTACCTTATTTTTAGCAGTTACAACATACTTCTCATCAAATCTTTAAAAAAATTATCAAGAGAGGAGCTATAATGAAATACATCCGCATTCTTAATCTTAACCCATCCTTGAAGGCCATTTGCACTGTAGTTCGGAAATGATCGGTAATTTTGAACTACTCGAAATTTCAAGAGCCAAGAGAAAGATTCTTTTCTACTCTAAGAGAACAAAAATTTGAAGCTTTAAATTTGCGTTCTTTGTACACCTTCCAAAATTTAGTTTCCTTTTTCTTGACAAAGAAAATGCAGTAACTTTCATCGATCTCCAAAATGATTGTTTCATTAATCCATCGTTATGAAGAAATATTCTATCAAAATAACTGTAGAAGTTGAAAATCTACGTGACGACTTATACACGTCATCCCGCTTACAAGAATTCGGAAAGTAATCATCTGAATAAGGAATGACCTTCAAAGTGAATTGATGAACTAAGGCGAAGTGAATCAAACCCTACTCTGTAAAATATTTAAACAATGATTCGATCATGACTAAAATGCATCTGTTTACTTCCACGGTGTTTCTTAGAAATTGACTTATCATCCACTAAAGAAATTTCAACGTGAACGGCAAATTTGCCTTTACTTTCCTAGAATTTGCAACGCAGTCTGGCAAGGAAGTAACCAATAATTGGTAAGAAAAATGCCAAGTCAGCGTCATGTCGGCGTCAGATACAATGGTTCTGAGCATAGTGTGTGTACACTTGTACTCCACAGTGCTTCTTTGTCTTAAATTCAAAGCAGGATTTTAGTTTCTCGGTCATAGAGGATGTGACCTTTAACTTACTAAGCAAGTTTTTTCTTTCGACCCAAATTTAGTGCTTGGCGTAATCCGAGGTGGATTACTTTTTAGGGGCCTTTTGCTTTTCCTATTTTAGCGTCCCTTTCAACAAGGAGTATCTAGCCACAAAAATTCTCATTCCCAGGTCATCTGAAGAGAATCAATCTCCTCAAAAACTTTATTGACTTAAGTATGCACAGGTGAAACTGTCCGCTCAGGGCGTATTTGGGCACTGTTTTGTTTTGGAATAACTTTTAAATAAAATAATTTTAAATCTTATTTTTTACATATTATTTACCAATTAAAATGGTATATGAAATCGATCCAATAACAGACTCTGGCAGCGCTGAAAATATGGGCTTTTTGGACCACATTTCCCGTTACGTGTGAGCACATTTCCGGAATAATTTGTTCAAATTCAAATTCTTTGTTAATGTTTGATTTCCCTGTGGAATCGGTTTTTTTTGCTTGTCGGCGTAAATAGTCGTTCCTTTAAGTAGCCCTTTTGAAGAAATCCAGCGCTGTCAAGTCAGGGAAACGAGGGTGCTAATCAACATCACCAGATTTTGACATTACTCGGCGAGGAAATGCATCCTTTAGAATTCGCATGGTTGCACGAACTTTATGACTGTTCTTTCATCTTGTTGAAATCCAAATTTCTCACGAAACAGTTTCTCTACGGCAGGGATTCAGACTTGTTAAGACCAAGGGCCGTATGAATTCACTGTGACATATGGGACGGTGGCAAAAAAACGTGAAAGTTATTTATCACATGTTATTTATTTTATTTATATTCATCATATATTGTTACAAAGAAAGGTAATAAAAGTAAATAAAGAATTTTAGTTGGTGCGTGACATTGCGTTAATTTAACAATTGTTTTAACATTTGGTTCGATTTTGTAGTGGTCAAGAGCAAAATTGGTTCTAAATTTTCACTAGTCAAACGGTTCCTATTTTTCGATTCATTAATTTTCATGAATGAAAAAGTTTGTCCACATATATATGTGCCTCGCCCGGCGCCACATCTACTTTGTTGTACGCATGTGCATTTTTTAAAAATTACCTGTCGTGTGACTTGTTAAAGTTGAAATAACACATGGTGAGGTGGACCGCCAGCAAATCAACGGGGGACCGCATACGACCCGCGGTCTATGTATCCCTGCCGTAGAAGCTGACTTGATCCTATTTTTTATCCAATAAATGCATTCGGTTTGTCACATTGGCGGACTTGATGACAAATTGGTAAGTAGTGTAGTGTCAAGGTTTTCCTTCTTCAGGGGTTGAAATTCCTCTCTAACGTGAATTGGCAGTGGATGACGAATCCTACCGAAGGGAAGTGTCTGGAAAGTTTACTACCGGATGGGATAAAGGAATGTCCAGCAGCCTCTCGTCTTTTTACTTGTACTCTTTCGTTAACGAGGTACTGGCTAATGGAGTATAGAGGAGAGATAGGGATCCTTATATCTGCTCTATTCTGGCAAGGTTTCTAGAAGGGTAGAGGGTTTCTGGAGAAGAGGTGACCTTGATTCCTGGCCCCTCGAGAGAGATCCGTTGAAGTTTTGGAAGTGCACGGACGCAAAGCTGGTCTGCTCGAATGGAACCGCGGGATTGAAACCATTCTGATTCAACTTTAGGTTAGCCTCGAAATCTGTCTTAAATTGTTTAACTTGGTAAATACTGTAAATTTAGTCTAATCAAATATGCTGTTTGTTTTAAACTATTTTCTAAGCTTCTATTCAATAAGGCTAAATCCACTCGACACGACTTAAATTCATTCCACGACGTTACAGTAGGTAGGTAGTTAAGTGAACGTCGCACTGGAAAAACGGGCTATTTAATGACAAATTGGAAATATTTTATTCTGATTTTTACTTGTTTCTGAGATAATCTACAAGAAAACATTTATTTCTGTCGCGAACATTCGCCAGAAACAAATTAAATAATTGTGGACCATATCTGGTCCCCGGATCCGAGATCAATCTATTTGCTACAACTTATGTTACGCGTACGGTTTTTTGTGAACGGGTTGGTTAAATCTCACCCCGACGAGAACAACCAGCTATTTCTCAAATAGTTAATTAAGTCTCCCTATTCATAACGAACAAGCCCTGTTCCAATAGCGACTGCCACCACCCAGACCTAGTGGCGGGAGCAGTTCACTAGGTAGACAAGACATTTATTTCTACTATATATCATCAATTCAATCTTAAGTTATTAATTACGTGCTCCCTTTCTTGATTGCTTTTATACTTAAAGTTACGAAGAAAATAGTTTTCTATTGATCAAGTTAATTTTGCTTGAAGCTTCAGTATTAGCATGTATATAGGTTATCATTAATATGAGGTGAAGTTTACACCCTGAATGAAATTAAAATGGATTAAAACAAATTTCATACGGAAATACTTATTTTCTTAAAATTTTCGACACATTCACATTCGTGAATTTGTCAGATAGATCAAATAATTATAAACTCCAGATGAAATCTTCAAGTGTTACAAGTGACAGTGCAATATCTCTAACCTAAGAGTTTCTCTCTCACCGATGTTCACAACCGCTTTATCTTAATCACCGCCTAATCCATGTCACTTGTAAATGGTGATTGCAAAAACGAGATACAATGGAAAATTTCTCTCCCATGTGCATGTAGTTTCTCTCCCATGTTCTGTAGTTTCTGTTGAAATCAGAACACGCAGCTAGTGCTCTCAAAGTTGGTCCGTTGTCAGGGGGCCAAGTTCTAGGGGCCAGAATTCCGTGGCCCACACTAATTTTATGGAAGAGGCCGGCCCCTCAAATGGGAAAGGTAAATATTGAAATACTACTACCACTGAGCAAAAAAATGAGTTATTTTAACAAAATACTCACGCCATGAGCACCAAGTATTAGGGGCCAACCTCCTTGGGTCCCGATATTTTTATGGTTGGGTCTCGGTCTCCTAAACATGAAGGATGCATATTAAGAATATAGATCTGGTAACTAAATAAGCAGGGTGGTTTGACATGAATATCTTTTAATCGCTCTGTCCGAAGACATGGGAACCAAGTCCTAGCGGCCAGAACTCCATGGGTCCTAAAATATGAGGGATATGTTACAAATATACAGATAATATTTTGGAAACGATCAGTATAATCAAAAACAATTCCAAACACAAGCATAAGAAGAAACTTGGGTTTTATTTGACATCCCCAGTACATTCCGCAAGTTGGCATCTGTCTGAGCCTAGCTCCCGAGAATCAATGTCTAAAGGAGCGGCATTTCAGAAATAATTAATTAAAAGTTGTGTGTAATCATCAAATCTGTTTCCTATCACAGAGGTCGTTGATTTTTTTGGACTATGATATTTACGAATTTTATCATGAACTACATTGAAACTACCGCAAACTGCATTGATTCAAACTTTTTCAGTTCAAAGATTGAAACGAAGGATTACTCTATATTGGATTGTATTGGACGCTGTAGGAGAACACTGTTTCACCTGTACGGTTTTCAACTATATAGCTGGCCAAATATAGCCCTTGAGCCATAAAACCCCAAAGCCAACCAACTATATAGGTCCGTCTTATGGAGGAGTATCAGGGTTTAGGGCGGGCCGAAGACATTTACTACACATATAAAACATTTAACAAACACAAAATACAGAACATA
This sequence comes from Meta bourneti, assembly GCA_933210815.1. NCBI lineage: Eukaryota > Metazoa > Arthropoda > Arachnida > Araneae > Tetragnathidae > Meta > Meta bourneti. Next base: position 34,398,588 of record OW119927.1, on the reverse strand, counting down.
AAGAACAAGATAAGTATTGGACAAAACATGGAAGCACAGAAATACACTATGACGTAATAAAAGGATTACAAAAGTTGTTAAATTTACAGAGAACAAAATAATGATAATACAAACTAATACAATTAAGAGGAATAATACACAATGAATAAGGGGGGTATTTCAATTAACGTCACACTGGAGCAACACAACGGGCTATTGGTGACGGTCCGGGATCAATCCCAAAGGGAAATATCAGAGAACAACACCACGTAATTTGGAACCACGGTCAGATGACGAGGCAACACGTGAGCTGGCACCCCACTCTCCAAACTTCCCCACCACGCCAACCTGAGGACATTTGAGGCCACGACAGATTTAACGTGCACCAGTCCCCTTTGTACACGCTTTGGTACAAAGGGGGCTGAAATTCAAAATATTTGGAAATGTCTTTCAAGTCTTTGGCTGGATTCGAACTCGCAACCCTCCGGTTGCTTTTCCAACCGGCCCCATAACGGTTCGAGAGTAAAACATCTTAAAAGATTATTATAAAATATGAATAAAAGAAGTTATACATAATAAAGAAAAGATCAGTTATTTCGAATATTCCTCTTTCTCAGGTTCTCACTTAATCAATGTTAGAGCTGAGAAATTCCATCACTTCTTGAATTTTGTGGTGGTAATATCTGTTTAAGTGCCAATGACAGTAGTTTTGTAAAGACTTTTGCAAAATGCCATGGATTTCTTAGATCACAGTCGAAAACGTAGTGGATGGGATCACCCAAGCCGGATTACCTAGATGCAATTGTAAGTGATTTTGTCAAGTAATCAACGCAGAGGCAATCGTAAGGGGCAGGGACGGTTGATCCAAGTCCCAATGTTTAAAGGGGTAGCATTTCAGAAATATTTAATTAAAAAGTGTGTTTCATTCTTCCTATTTCTGAGAAATCCATAACTGCTTACTTCAGGTTACGAGTGTTCATTTAGATTTCCAAAGGTTCAAATGCAGGAATAGTATACGTATCTTTGATTAATACAATGGTAGCAGGTCGTATTTTTCATTCCGATTTATCACTCTTGGACAGGCTATCTTTTTGCATAAAAGAATAGCGAGAAGCGGCAACAAACTTTGAAAAGAAACTGTATAAGGTCTTTCTTACTTCTTTCCAGATTTTAGCACGATCATCGCACTCTGTTGGTTCTTTGCTTCAGATCTGTCGTATCAGTCAGTTGTGCAGTTTATAATAATCTCAAATTTTCTTTGTGCTGTTATAATTCACAGATAATAGTATACTTGTCTTGTAAGATTTCTACTTTTAACTTTTGTTTAAATTTGGAGATGAATAAGCGAAAAAGAAATACTTTGAGTCAAGCAAAAATAGACGAAATTCTTTTCGGATCTACTTCAAGTCATGGCGACCTTTCAGATGAAGATGATGGCTGGCTAAGGCAAGGTCATGTTAATAATCTATCCTTCTGGATAGATGAAAATGTTAAAAGTGATACAGAATGAGAGAAAGATGTCATTGGAATTGACTCGAGTGATCAACAAATGCTGTGGAGAAAAAGAATGAAAATGACAAATGCTGTATTGAAAAGTGAATGAGAATGAAGCCCAAATAAACTGGACCGTTATACTAGAAGTACAATAGTGGTTAACTCAGATAATTTTGTAGTGGTCCTACACACAACATACAAACTAGATCTGAATCATTCGAATATTTTAAATTGTTCGAGTTCCTAATAACTTAGGTCTTCTGTTTTTCTCACATATTTCAAGTTAGCAACACCTTCCATTTAAATGTAAAAGCAAAGATATGATTAATTACAGTAACCTATACCAGAACTATATAAACTGTCCATTTCAATCATATATATATATATATATATATATATATATATATATATATATTTATCGTATATCTGACATTCATAAAAATAAATTCTATACACAAATTTAGAGTATTGAATTCGTGTACGAAAATGTTCACGAATTGTTTAATTAAGTATTATATACAAACTTTGTTAAAACAGCCGTTTCTTCCCAACGGATTGTGTTCAATGTTTAAATAATAAAATTAAAAACCAATTAACCATTTATCTAACCTAATTCTTATTGACTATTTAATAGAAAATTATAGGAAATGTTACTTATAAATCAGATGTTGAAGGTTATTAGAATTTGTTTATGAAAAGAATAATACATAAGTTAGTTATAGATTCAAATGGGTGCATTGTTGTATGGCTCGTTTGTACAGACTTTGAAAAGCTATTTTTGATGAGTAGTCATGAAAATATATATTTGTTCTGATTTCAAAGAAACGGAAAAAGCCGAAGTTACCTTGCGTAACAATTTCAGATACTCTAAATCGTTCTAAGCATAGCATTGAATGAGAAACGCGCTTCGAAAAATGTCCTCTCGTACTTCTTGGCGTATTGTTTGTGTGAGATATACATATATCACCGGCGCGACTCTGCTCTTTCCAAAGAGTTCACACAATGATGGACAGCGTTGGGCATTGAACAAAAGGACGAACCCTCTTAAGGGTCAGTCGCTGACAGCTAGCAATGGTGATCGGTGTCAGCGGTCATTTAAAACGGGAACAAAATCTTCAGTACAGTAAGTGTACCGAGACGCTCTAGAAAGGAAAAAGTACCGTTCACAGTACAACTGCTGTAACGTCCATACACTAAACCGTATAATGATACAAAATTATACTTTTTTAAACAAAATTATATAATTTTTAAACAAAATTACATAATATTTTTACAAAATTATATTGCGGTGTACATTTTATTCTTGGCGTATATATTTTATGGAGTCACATTATCAGTACTCTAACTTTAAGAGTGAACATTCGCAGTTTCAAAATATACTATTTGCAATCTTTTAATTCATTTTAAACATTAAAATTGCTTTCCTGCTCGTCATCTGACAGTGATTCAAAATTACGTGGTGTTGCCTCGGATCTTTCCCTTTGGGATTGATCCCGGACCGTCAACAATAGCCCACTGTGTTGCTCCAGTGTGACGTTAATTAAAATACCTACCTACCTACCGTGCTTTTTCCTGCAACCCCAAGAAATTCCAAGTATGTTCGTGAATCTTACGATCTATAATAGTTTTAAAAAGGGTTCATAAAATATATTTAAGCAAATGTTGATTTTAGTAGGGACTTCTGGAACATCTCTTCGCTCGTTAATAATAAATCTTAAAATCCCAAAGTAATATTTTTTTATAAATTAGTATCCTTTAGGAATATCTGGTTTGAGCGCCAAGTAAACGTATTTCTGGACTTTATCTTTTCTATGGGCCTGATAGCAACATTTGGAGGACCGTATCTAGTTTGCGGGCCGGCGAGATGGAGACACATATCACATCTTGCATAGCTTAGATGTGACGAGCTAAAAATAGTTAATTGTTTTGTAGTTATTTTTAGCTCGCCACATTTAAGCTATGGAACATGCGAAAAACGTGTTCTATGTTTAGAAATTCACGTGAAAAATCGAAATTATAAGAACGAAGGTGGGTAGGTAGTGAATTAAAGTCGCAGTCTCCAAACTTCCACACCACGCCAACGTGAGGACATTTGAGGTCACGACTGATTTAACGTGCACCAGCCCCCATGTACACGCGGTCTATAGCTGGATCGAGTTTCGAACTCACAACCCTCCGATTGCTAATCCGTTGCTCTTCCAACTGGGTTGCCGCGGCACCGAAACTATCATGAAGACGAAAAACTTAAAAACCTTTCGACAAATTAGGATCGTAACATGATTGCGTCAAGATCAGAGATACCAACTTTGGGAAACAATGAAACAAATCTTCTGTTCCTTTAAGTCAAAGCAAAATTTTCATTGCATGCAATTTATGAGTTCAAGAAAAACTTCGGATCTCCCACTCTGCAGGAGAAAAAACGTACGGTTTTCTCTCCGATGGAAGTCCATCATGCGTTCGACTGCAAATAGATGTCCTAAATGCCGCATGGCTCGTGACGTCATGCTCCATGAACGTTGACGTCATCCGGTCGAGCCGATGACTCACGCGGCTGTTGACGCAAGCAGCCGGTGAAGAAACAACACACACTACACACTCACACTCTGAGCTCCGCGCACCGCCGGAAAGGCCGCTGCGGGCTGTGAAAAAGCAAATAAATTACCTTCGAAAAGATATTTTTTCGGGCAAGAGAAGTTTTCCTCTCTTCAAAAGCACTCATCGCTCGGAATAACGAACGCACTGCCAAGTAAGTTCAAAATTTAAGTCATTTGTACTTGTATGTCCGCGCAGTTTTTTGGTTGAAATGTGTGATAAAGAATTGTTTACATATGGAGAATCAAAGAACTTGTACGAAGTTATGAGTGTGACGCAGAACAAGGAAACCTTTACATTTTTCTGAACCGTTAAATGGGTTTCGCCGTTTTATGCTATTTAATCCAAATTTAACTGCATTTTTATGCATCTAAAAAAATGACTTTCCGTTCATTTTTTTCCGATTTGAAATTTGAAATTTTGTTTTTACATGTTGCAAAACAAATTTAATGTGTGCAAAAGAGAAATAAATGAAGAGCAACCTTTATCAAATTGTTATTTGCAAAAAATATAGTATCTAAAAAATTATCTATTATTTATATGCTTGCTAAATGCTAAACTCGTAGATAACTAATGTCCAAATGTTTTATTTAACTTGTAATCCACCATAAACAAAATGCTTGCTTTTATCGGATGGTATTTATTTTATTGCGAATGTTTTTGCATTGATTTTAAATGTTTTTGCATTGATTTTAAATGTCTTTGCATTGATTTTAAACTATTACAGGGGATTACATTTTCTTCAGGGTTCTTCGTCAAATGATTGTTTTATGATACTTATTCGTATTAATTTTATATTGTTAAGGTAGAATATAAATTCTTATTTTCGTTTGCAATAAATTATGCAATCCTGTTTGTCTGCACTTCAAATATTTTATTTACATTAATTTATGGTGTCAATGCTTGCATTGTTTTTATTTTTAATAGGAACTTCTTCGTTTTCTTAATTTTTACTCATGCTGTGTTAGTTTTTGCAAATAGGAGAATATTAAACCCCGTTTCTATAAGAATGTTATGAGAAATAATATTACTTTTTTAATATTAACATTAATCACTTTAATTATTATTTATGACTAAGAAGCGAACACTATTTTTTAATTATATTCCGATTTCCTCGTTCAATTAGTCGTCTTGTAAGTTTCCTTATTTCTTTACAAGTTTAGGGCCTCGTTCCTCCTCTTCAACACTCCCCTCTAATTTATGTTCCTACTGGGGAATGTTATTCTCTCCTAAAATATTCGATTTTCTTTCTTTATTTCGGAATTTATAAATCCTGAGCACAGTTCATTTTCAACAGAATTCAATGTTATTATTCTTTCAGAACATTGAATAAAAATATTGAAATTGAATTCCAATACCTTTGTGTTTGATTCGAAAACTTTTTTCATTCTACGCAAAATTTGTTTGCCGATTTAGATTTTATCCCACTCTTTTTTAAGATTGGTATTAATAACATATTAAAATATTTCAACTTAAGAATATATATTTTAACTTCGTAAAAATTCGTAGACTCCATAAGAGCATCGAGAATTCCTGAGAGGTGTGCCAGGCGTGCATTTACAAAAATTGGGTGTACTACAATAGGATTACGAAATGCCCTCTAAACAAATATTTCCGGTTATTGCATCTTCTGATATTTGTTGGTTTTCCACTGCGTTCATCTATTTTTTTGTTTAGATCAGAAGTATCTTGATAGCTAGAGATAATAATACTAAATATTTTATACGTAATTTACATTAGAATATTTAAATTATATATTAGAATATTCAATAAAAGAGTCTAATTTTTAGTGAGGGATTAAACGTTTTGTGATGGAGCGACTTTTTGAAGTTATTGCACTTGAGCGGTTATGCCTTAGGAATAATGTGTGGATAATGAATATAAAATTACGTCCGGCGTTGCATAGCACTCGTATTATGCCGTTACGTCATGTTTCTTTTTCTTTTATTAATTTTCTAAGATGTGTGAATCAGTAAATTTCACATTTCAAAGAAACAGCACGTTTGCTTCCGCTTGAAGTAATTTTGTAATGCTAGAAGATATTTCCAATGTAAAACCGGATAGTGAAAATTTTCATTTGCGATGTTCCAGTAAATAAACATTTGTCCTTCGGAATGACTCCTTTTCGATATTCGTAACTGGCCTGATTCAACGGGAAACTTTCTTATGATTCATTGATTAACGCCACGCTTTGTTGACTCGTTCATTGCCTAATGTGTTGCCGCATTACATCCAGACATTGTGAAAAATGTCTGAAATATCTCCTGTTGAACTAGTATTTTTTATTCTTCACATGTCTTTGTTTCAGAACAAGCCAAACACCCAATTCGGTACTTTTTATGATTTCAAGCACAATCTAAAAACAACCAATATCGACTGTTTTTCGATGTAAGACAGGGAAGTAAGATTTTCTGAGGAAGAGAATTTCTATCTGTTTCAATGTTGTAATCGGATGCAACATTTGATATTTTTATCTGCAGTCCATCACACATCCCGCATAAACGCTTCGCTTAATAATAATGAAGTGTCACTCATAAAATTACACTGGCGTACTAAGAGAGAATGTTAAAACTTTTCCTTAAAAATATGAAAATAAAAAAGTTAATATTGTAAGCATTCCAAAAAAAACTTAAATATGCATTTCATTTGATAATTCTGCGATCCACTTCTCAAATTATAATTCACTAACAACTTTTCTCGCATCCCGTAAAAGCAATATATATATATATATATATATATATATATATATATATATATATATATATATAATTTGCTGTATAAACTTCAGTATAGTTTTATATTCTTTTGTAAAGTAATATATTTTCATATTAGATAAATAGTCTGTTATTGCTCATTCCTTTTCTTCTATAGAATTATGAAGTCTTAAATAAAAGAACGCCTACTAGAAAGGTGCATAGCTAAGCGAATTTAGTATCCAAATTTCCGAACAATAAAATTCTATTTGAAGTATCGGAAATGAAAAAATAATGGTATTTGTTCGATAAGAATTAGATTCAACTGGCCGTAAAATTATTTGCAACATGACCGTTTAAAGTTCTGTATTGGAGCCAAAAATAGTACGACTCAGTTTCGGAACCCTTCTTACAAATGATTTTAAGGAGTTTTCAGAATGAGTCAAACCGGCCTCTTCGGGTTAGGAAATGCCTATCATGGTGAATCATTCGGTTAACACGCCTCATCTTTGTAGAATGTTTTCGCTTAAAAATAAGAACGGAACAAAACGAAAAACTCTTCATTGGAAACATGTTATCAAAAGCGTGCGTTATGATTTTTATGAAAACATTCGAATTTAAAGGGGGAAGTGAAGTCGGCATTCGCCTTCATCCAAGCTGAACTGCCGTAGTTTTCCACCTGTCTTTAGGTTTTTGAGGTCATCGTGACTCACCGTCAGTTCAAGCTTCGCCTTCTGCTGACTGAACAGTTTTTCCTCCGTTATGCAGCCAGTCTATCTCATTGAACATTTTCCTAAAGCAGAAGACCTTGTCGTTCGAATAGCTGGAACTTAGACAAGGACGTTTGGCAACGCGAACTCGCTGACTCACAATCTTTGCCAGGCCCAGGAATACTGCTAACACGGGGGAATTAGAAGGTCTTCCGTTTCTAAACAGTTCGGATAAAACAGGTAAATCTCGTTTGGCTGTGGAGTTGCATTCAATGCATTTTGTCTCGTCTCTCTAACCCTTGTTATCTGTACAAGACTTTTGTTCTGAAAGAGTAAGATTGTTTTGGTTTTTGTTTGAGTTTTTCTTTTATTTCATGTCATCGTTAATCCGTAATGCGTTGTAATTGATCATTTCACCATTTATTCTGAATTCAACTACATTCTTTTGGTGTCGCAAGTTTGAATTTTGCAATGAGAAAGCCATCGACAGGGCTACCTCACAGCATTTGTATGTTTAATCCGTGGGTCTCAATCGTAATCGATTTGCTTCTTCATCCCTTTTCAGCCTATTTAGTCATGAGATTTGTAGATTGTAAGTAAAAGTTAGATAAATAAATATTCAGCTTAGAAGGGTTATTTCTATTCAAGCCCCTTCCCCAACACTATCAAGAAACTAAAACTTTTCCTGAAACCTATGAATAATCATTTTCAAAGAGTTGTAATAATACGTTTACTTAATAATAGTCATGAAATTTTTTGACCATACAACGGTGTTTCACTTAATCAAATTTAAGTATCTATTCTGATTAACTATTTGGTAAGTTGATAAGCCATGGCAAAACTTCCTTTCTTTTTTAAATGCATTTTTTACCTTAAAAAAGACAATAGTTTTCTAAATAATGTAATTTTGTATCAAAATTAAAGATTGAATGAAATTTTATTTCTTTCACATATCCATGTTATCACTCTTTTACGTGTTTCACTTTCTTTGAAAAGCAACATAAAGAGCTCCTTATTAAATCTGCTTGCACTGCGCAGATAATTTCTGTGCAACATTTTTTGTGATCATTGTTGATTGTCGTGATAATAATCGCATTATATGAGCTGAAGAAACATAATTGTTGCGTTTGAGGAAATAATTGAGAAATGGCTTTCATGTCAACACAACAATTGCATTAACGGAGAAATCTGGGGACAGGTTTCAGTTTTTCAGACGCCATTTTACAATGATAAACGTAAAAGAGGCACTGATAAGACACGTTTTATCTCAAAATTTTAGACGCATTTCTACTCGAGCATGCAGTCCGAACCGCAGATGGCTCCCATGTGGGACACCGGAAGTTACTTCCCCTCCGCCCTCCCCACATCCGCTCTTTCGCTACGTATTTTCTGGGACAGACCTGACATCCGTTGTAAAGCCTCACAGATTTCCCGCGTTGGTTTGGTTTGATTGGAAGATGTGTTTGTGAGAAAATGCACGTGTAGAGGGCCTATACGATGTTTTCGTTTTCACTAAGAAAACAGGATGCTACTTATATCTGGACTTTTCGGATTTCGAACAGTCTCGTATTTAAAAAAATTAAATTGGAATGCATCACTGTGTTTTCGAAGGCATGATGAATTATTTATCAAAATGCATGAATTATTACATTTTACAAAATATGCACATCTTATATGAGCACGAATAATCTTTGCATTCCTTTTAAAATGCAACGTACCATTCCCAAAATCAAGTCACTAAAAACTCTTTCTTTCTCAATCTTAATAAATATTGCAGATGTCCGCACGAGCAGTCTATAAATAATTCAATACCGGTGATGAATGTAGAATTTTTTTCTTTAAAAGTCTAAAAATTTTCACTATCGCAAAAACCCAAGAAATAAGAACATGTCAAAGAAACAGGTTAAAGAATGAAAAGAGAGGATTTCCAAATTCTTTGAAAATAAATCGTAGAAACTTCTATAGGAACTTGAGGTCCAATTTTGAAGAACCCTATTTTTTACAATCCATAAAATTATCCGTGTATTTTATTTTTTTATTTCTGCATGCACATAAATAATAATCGTAAATAAAAATCGCTATGTTGCACCTTCTGCAGAAAAATGACGCATCTCTAAGGGAAAGCTTTATAATTTTCATTTTACAAACGATTCCCTTTAACTCGAAGAAACCGTGAGAATCAAATCATTACATCAATATTTTTACTAACTATATTAGCAATTCTATAAATTGGAAAATGAAAGCAAAATAGGCAGAGATTTTCAATATTTTTGTCATGCAAAATTTCCTTTTTTTTTTAAGTTGCGTAATTTTTCTTGAAAAGGGGCAATATTTACAGAAGAGATTTACTCGTTAGGAATAAGCCTACCCATTTCGTATTTTATGTGTATAGAATAACGATAAATAGATATTCAAATCACAATTGGGGTTTCATTCGGGAACGGAACAACTGTGCTTTGCCTTGATTAATCATACATTTCTAATTGTCTTTACATCACATTGCTGATCAACATGTTTTAGTGGTGGTAGTGGTGGTATTTCAATTAACGTCACACTGGAGCAACACAATGGGCTATTGGTGACGGTCCGGGATCAATCCCAAAGAGAAAGATCCGAGGACAACACCACGTAATTTTGAACCACGGTCAGATGACGAGGCAACACCTGAGCTGGCACCCCACTCTCCAAACTTCCACACCACGCCAACGTGAGGACATTTGAGGCCACGACAGATTTAACGTGCACCAGCCCCCTTTGTACACGACGGTGTTTGGCTGGATTCGAACTCGCAACCCTTCGATTGCTAGTCCGTTACTCTTCCAACCGGGCCACCGCGGCCCTAACATGTTTTAAATCATAAATTTATTCATTTCGTGCTAACCATTTTTTCATTATGACCAATATGATTAAATACGAACTCATTTTGATTCACTTGATCATACAATTTGTTTTTCATGTTGTTCAATATGTTTTCTGAATTTATAATTTGTTGATGGTCTGACTACATTTTCAATTCAATTTTATCTTTATTACTATAAAGTCTAGCGATTGATTATATCCACTTTCTCTTTGATGTTTCTATATTTGCATTGAGTTTATTATTTAATCTTGTAGAGGCGGCGAAATTTGTCCGTTTCTGGACCTTGCGCCATCAAACCCCAACCAACCATCTTATTGCCTTGTTTTTTATTCCCTTAGGCGCTTTCTCCAGAATGTCTGGAGGCGTTGAGGTCCAACTCCCTGGTGACACCATCCTCTCCGACCCTCATGGACGTCGACGTCCACAGATGCTGTACCTGCCGGTCAGGATGAACCCCAACCGGCGACGCATCTCCAAGAGCCACGACAACCTCAAGCTGGTCTCTCCTTCCGAACTGGACTCGGCTCTCAAACAGGGCTCGCCCCTCGTCCTCGACTGCAGACCCACTTTCGCTTTCGGAAAGGGGCACGTGAGCGGGGCTGTATCCCTCAGGTGCTCCGACCGCATCAGCAGGAGAAGGTTGCAGTTAGGGCGACTGGGGCTGTGCGACCTGGTCTCGGACCAGGACGCGAAGGAGAAGCTACAGGCTTGCAGGGGATCAGAAGTCGTGCTCTACGACGACGGGACGTCCGAAGCGGACCAGGTCACGGATGACCACCCCTTGTCTCCAGTTATTGCTTCCATAAGGGAGTTGGGGGCTCGTCCAGTTCTTCTCAGAGGTAAGCGAAGATTGTTTATAAAAATTTCCCCGATTTATTTTCAATGTTTTGGGGTTATCTCAGTAGTCTACGTAATACATTCCTGTCGCAATAGATTATTTAAAGTCACGTTGCACAGTTTAGAATCTTGTGATTACCAACTTTTGGACATTGAAAAATTCCGCAGTTTATCATTCCGGCAAGTATACAAGTGTTTGCTTTTACAATCAGGAACATTCTGGATATACCCTTCGCTAGTTTTAATAGAATGAATATCTGTAGAACAACCTCAGTTCTGAAGTTGAAAGTTATATACGTCCTTCTTCCTGGATTATCCTTAAGCCGTAGGCGCCGCTTTAATAAGCCTTCGATAATCATAAAATGACCGAAAAGCGACAAATAAATTCATCATTTTTCTCTGGTTATGAACATTGCGTGGAAGTGTTGAAGCTTGGAAATATATCAACAATGAAACATTATTTATCTATTTATTGAATTGCAGTTTCTCTACAAAAAATATCCAATTACAGAAAACAAAGAATATATGATCCAAGTGTTTCTAAGATCACAGTAAATCATTGTTGAAAACCATTTTTTTTGGGGGGGGGGGGGGGTCGTGTTTAGATTTGTTGTGAGAAATCAAGTAAATGCTAAGTAACTTTGAGGAAGAGTAGATTTCACCGACATCGTAGGTGAAATCGTATCTTCATCGTAGGTATGAAATGTGAATTCTAATTTTTAAAACGTTAGCTTCGAATTCCTGCAATAAAGTTTTAAATATATACTATATACCAGATTACATTTATTAATATTTCGAGGATTCGTACTGTTTGGAAGTTGAATTCCAATCACACCAATAACTGGCTTTTGATTAATTTTATGGTTTTGAAAAATGTTTGAAAAGTATTTGCTATAAAAACACCATTTTCTAACTTATTGCAGCGTGAGGGATCATATGTAAAAAACTGCTTTACATGACAAACGTAGTTTCCAATTGATATTTTACAATATTACTTTTTTCCAAATTGCAACAAGTTTTTTCTTGTACAGGCGTTAAATCCTAGGGACCCAACGTCCTCGGCCCCTCCAATATTTTTATGGGTGGAGCCTCTCTAAATCTCTAAACATGAGGGGTAAATATACAAAAAAGCATCCATTATATACAGAGTAACTCAACCTCTCTCGATAGGATCCTCGGCCCCTATATTATTAAACAAGGATGCCAAGTCCCTTGGCCCCCTCCAATATTTTCATGGTTGGGGCTTTCCCTTTAAACATTAGGAGTAAATATTTTAATATAAGGAGCCATTACATACGGAATAACTCGACATCTCTCAATGGAGTCTTTAAGGCCCTAGGATGAGACAAAGTTTGCAAGTCCGAGTCTGACCCTCTTGCAATTCCAATATATTTATTGTTTGGTACCACCTTCCCCAAGCGTGAGGGAGATATGTTAGAAATCTGCCGATTACATTGGAAATGAAATGATCGGGTTTTCCAAAATAAATTGTTTCAAAAACACATGATGCAACAAGGGTTTTCTTGCCCCCCCCCAATAATTTCCTTAAGTTGCCGCCACTGTATACGGGCATTTCTTTTTGTTTGTTGAACGTTCAGTATCAGCTGCGGGGTAAAAGTTAAATGCAATTGCCATTTCCGAGCAAAATTGCCGACTTTTATTACGGATGAGACCGTCCGTCAAAGGAAAGCGACAATTAGAAAAACCACATCCGCGTCAGAGATCCAGGAATGTTGGGGAGAGAGGGAATTCCCCAACTCTCTTTGTCAAGGTCGAAGACTGGATCGGTCAGAAGTTACTCTACGCATAGAACGTGGTTCATCCAGGTGAACCACAGCCATCGGTTCAAGGCTGAAGCCTACGAGTTCTCCATGCAAACTCTCGCCTACTGTCGAAGATTCTTACTCACCAATCTGCCCTATGAATAATAACATATTGGGTCCTAGAGGGTTGTCTTCGGTTTCGGATGGACCACGGGGAGACCTTATGAAGTGGTCCACTCATGGCTGGCTCACCCTTCAGAATGTGGGTGGGGCTCTTCGATTAATGTCGTTAGTCATTCAGTTTCGGTTGTTTGAAGCGACCGGCTTGGGGGAGCTGAGGGAAATGAAGTCATTGTTCCCGTCACAAATGAACTTGTGTTAGTGATCGAGCGATGACTAAAGGGGGACTTCGTCATGATGTGTTTGTTCCTCAACGTGTTCCGGCTCGCGTGTTTGTTGCGGAATGCTTTGCTATGCTTTTGCTATGAGCAAAACGCGAAAAAACATTAGTTTGTTCTGATTTCGTCATTTGGGTATGTTTGAAGGGTGACTCGCGCTGCTTTATTTATTCGAGTTATGACAGCGATGACTTCTGTACCTCAAAGCTTGTTAGGGCATGCATGTGGTTATTTCTTTTAATGGTTCGGTCATCCTGCCGGCAAACAGTATACTTTCTCGGGAAAAATGTCGATTGCATGGCAGGAAAAATGCCCGAAAATTATTCTTTTTGTTAAAAACTTGAATCCTAAAGCGGAAATAGAAAGCTTTCTTTTGTATTGTCTAATTTGCCCCTCTGTAGCAAAAAAATTGTTGTTGAGCGGCAAACTAAGTCTTTTCGAAAGGAAGATGCTTTTTCACATTTTTGAATTTCTACATACCGAGATTTCCAAAAATAAATTATTGATGAGTGATTATACTATATTTTACTATCATGCATTTTTTGTTCTGTCGGAATTATCATTGAAAGCAGATATTTTGGAAAGGTAATTTTGAAGCTGTACACTGGCCATAAAATAGGAAAGAAAAAGTCACATTTTCAGTATTTTCTTGGGAAATTTTTTCAGACGCTCAATTGCAAACCCCGGAATTTCCCAATTTTGGGCCGAGATATATCTGTACCCAACAATTTCTTAGTTACCTTATCTGTTATTAATTTCTACAATGATAGACTGCCTCAAAATTGTAGGATTTGAATTCAGTGACACCAAAGCGCTCCAACATTTTGTACATGTAATTTCCTGTGGCTAAGCATCGAATCAGTAATCCAAAAGACACTGTTATCGGCTAATCTTCCATAACGAAGCACTTGCTTAGTGACAACTATTGAGCCCGAATTTCAGACGTAAACCCGCGAGCTGGACGTGCAATAAAGTAATAAATGAAGTTGAGTTCCATACCCAATTATCGGCCTGTTCGGTCGGAATTCTCATTGAAACCATAACTTTTGGAAAGGTAAATTTAAAGCTACAACACTGTCCATTGGAAATCACATTTTCAATATTTTCTTAGGAAATTTTTTCGATCCTCAATTGATACTTCTGAAATGTCCCAATTTCAGACCATTGTTTACCTGTACTCCCAACAGTCTCTTAGATACCTTATCTGAGATTAATTTCTACTATGGTAAGCTGTGCTTCAAAATTGCGGGATTTGAATATCGTGATACCAAAGCCCTTCAACGATCCGCACTTGTAATTTCTCGTGACTAATCCCGTGAAGCAGAAACCCAAAGACATACTTCGTTATCAGCGAATCTTCCATTAAGAAGCTCTTGCTGAGTGCCAACTATTGAGCAAACAAATCCGTCCCAACTTAATCAGTAAACACTCGCGAGTTCCGTGTGCAGTTAAGTAGTAAATAAATTTGAGTTCCTACCCAACTATCGGCCTGTTCTGTCGGAATTCTCATTGAAAGCATAGATTTTGGAAAGGTAATTAAAGTTCACTGCCCATATTAAATCACATTTTCCATATTTTCTTTATATTTTTTTTCGACCCTCATTCAAAATTGCGAGATTTGACACCAAAGCCCCCAACATTCTGCACTTGCAATTTCCCGTGACTAAGCACTGAAGCAGGAATCCAAAGGTATGATGCTTCGTTATCGGCGAATCTGCCATACGCGAAGCCCTTGCCGAGTGCCTACTGTTGAGCAAACAAATCCGCCCCCAACTTAAGCAGTAAACACTCGCGAGCGCTGTGTGCAGTTAAGTAGTAAATGAAGTTGAGTTCCTACCCAACTATCGGGCTTACGGACACAAATGCGCCCACTCATTGATAAATCTCCGCTTGTTTGTCAGGGGAGGGAGGTGTAGCGAAGCTACCTAGGTGAGGACACCGATATCCGGGGAGGGGTGATTCATGGCATGAGTGGTCCCTGAATCACAGGGACACCCTAGATTACGTCACGAGCTACTCGAGCCCTTTTCCCTGACAGTCGTCCGAGCAGGTGGCTGGTGAGTAACGGGGCCCCCTCTTTTACCTTTTCGCCGGGCCCCGCCATAAGGTCTAAGAGTCATCTCCCCTCCCAACGGATGGTGGGTTTAAATAGAGTACACTAATTTAAGTATGAACGGAGGCGCTTATTATTTTGTAGCGTGAGTCCCATTGTTTAGGGGCTAATTTAATTCTCGGGATCTGGAAAGGGGGTTCGGGTATGGAAATGGGTGATTCGTCATGCCTCCGCTGGTGAGTTCGTTTCATAATGATGAACGATTATTTCGAAAGTGTTCTGAAAGAGTTATTTTGTGCATGACAATGAAATTCAAGTAGGGCCGTTCTTTTTCTGTAAAATACAGTGACATGGGCTTACTTGCTGTCTCAACTCAAGAGTAAACTGTTGAGGAAGGATAACGCATACGGATTCCTTCCGCCTGAAATTAAGAGTTGATATGATTTCTTTCAAATCAACTGATTGCTTTTATATGTGGGGGAAATGAAAAATATTACTGAGTCCATGTTCTAGAACTAGGTGTGCTTTTGTGTATTATGTGTATTCTATGGCTATGTGTGAAAAGTAGAGAAGTCGACAAATTAGTTATTAATAACTAATATACTGCACAATTAGGTACTAGTTATGTTTTTTTCACTAGGTGCGAAATATCTACTTTCTGCGGAATTCTATGTCCGCGCAACTAAATGTCAGACCAAAAAAGGTCTATCTCAATCAACCAGACCATCAGCTATTAGAAAGCCTAATTTATCTGTTTGGATCGTTCTAAACATATAGCTCAGGTGTTCAGCACGTCATCTGACCGTGGTTCTGAATTACAAGATTAAAATGCACTTCATTAACAAAATTATTTTTTCTAAAATGTGTTATCATTATTAGAGGTGACAGATTTCCATCGTTGAACCCGAAACTGTAGCATTCATAACGCCTTGCGAAGCTTATATCATTTCATATTAGGTTTTTAATCTTTTAAACGCTGCGCAATGTTCCAAGATATATTCCTTAAATGGTATATAACTTACTAACAATCTTTTTAGTGAGGTGTGTGTGATTAATTAGAATAATTTGTCCCAAGTCTCATGGGGATGTTGTAGGTTTTCTGTTAGTGATATCTCGTCTTTCTTATGAATAATTTAGGCATATAGTTCAAAGACCCGTGCTCAGGTAAATACGACTATTGCTTTGTTGTAAATCCTTTGTTACAAGCATTATGACCTTGCCAAAAAAATCGCTTTCCCTTGAATTCGAAAACATGTGTTGCGTTAGTTTTCGTCTGGTGTGTATGTGGCACATCTAATCTAGGTGTCTAATCTTGACTTCTCTTCCACGAGATAGACGTATTGTTTGTTTTCAAAGAAAATAAAAAAATTTAACGGACAATGTATCATCATAAAGCATGAAACTTAATATGAAAAGTCGTCTGTTTTACGTGTTAGCAATATTTTCTGTTAATAAAGGCAGCTAAAAAATAATCTCCGACTGTTACGTTTGATGAATTCTAAGTTCAGTGTATAGTTCCTTGTAAATGAAAGTAGAAACTGTCGGATCAAGTTTAGATTTCCTTATACAGTACCAAAAGCTCGAGGTATCCTGTTAAGTTAGGGGAGCAGCCGTAGCTCAGTGGGTGCTAGCGCAGGCGGCGCATGTTCGATTCCTCCCTGTGTGTATTTCTTTTTGTCTGTTTCAGATTAGCTGTCAGTAAGATTTTCCTTGTGTGTATGTTCATTACTTGACATTGTTTTGAATTTGGAAAATACTGCCAAAGTATTGTTCTTGTGCGTGTTGACGCTGTGTGGATCAGCTTGATCAAATATGGCACTTGCTCCATAACATCCAATCTACCAACTTGTTAAGTACGGTTGATTGAGTTTTTATGGCGTAAGAACAATACTTTGGCCAGTATTTTCCAAATTCAAGACAATGTCAAGTAATGAACATACACACAAGGAAAGTCTTACTGACAGATGTGAGAAATACACCTAGAGTAAGTTCCAAGAATCGAACCCTCGGCGCCTACAATTCGCAGGTTGATAAAGAAGTGGGCAAATCTACTGTTAAGTACGGATCTGGATTCCCTCTTTATGATGATTTTTCCTGCCCTATTCAACATTTGCACATGTGATAGACTTATCTTAATTTTCTATTACGTATGGGAAGGTACAGATTAAGCTCAGAATGGAACTAATTGAACCTAACTTTAAAATCTCGTAAGTATTATTTGGTACAGCTTTGACAGTGGTATTCTCTTGAGACAGAGTTAAAAAGGACTTTGTACGAGTAGTCCTTGATTACACAATTTACAGTGCTTTCTATGACAGAGTCCTGCTATCAGCTGACATTGTATAAATTACAGCTAACTCTTATTCATATTACCTAACACGAATCCATATCATCCCGTAATCGCTAACTAGCAAATATCACGCCTCGACAACATGAACGGAATGATGATGTAACAGCATCGGACCGTTATCGGGAACTGGAGGTAAGAATCATCCCCCCTTACCTATTATCATTTCCCCCTTTTATGACGTCACGGTCGCTGAGTCGGCACTTTGTTGGGAATCAGTTCACCGTTAATGGCTGACTAATAGACACGCTCTTTGATATGTGTTTGTGCCGGGGAAACCTCGGGGGTTGGGGAGAGAGATATCGCTCTCCATAGTTCGTCCCTAGGGGGACCGAGATCTACACTTCCGAAAAGGTGCGGAACCGTTAAATGGATAAATAACGAAGTGGGTTCTTGAGTTTTATTGAAAGCAGAATGGGGGCTTCACTTGAAATGGATTGGGTGATTTGGTATTCCCAAGTTGTGTTGCAAGATGACTTGCAGTTCGGCCTTGGGTTTTGCCGGAAGAGACACGGTGTTGCGGAACTCATTCTGGGATAGGAATCCAACCGTAAAACTGAAATAGTAATATTGCAACCGTATTAATGGAACATTTCATTGTTAATTCATACTTTTGTTACACTTTGTAGACAACTCTGTTATAACCCATAAAACTCACATTTTGAGTTAAGTCCACGGGAGACATTTGAAACGATGTCTACGCGAAGGACTAGTGTCACAAGTCATTTTTATATTCGCCTTTAACTCTCATTGGAAAAAAGTCAAAATTTTCCGCTATTGACAGGTATATAGCCTGTTTAGAAGTATGGCACTGATAATTAATTTGCTTTTTAACGCAGTGTATTTGGAATTTGATTTTTCTCCCAATTGAAAGATCCCGGAACGTCGCCAATTACTCGTAGTGTTGCTTTGGTTTGATGTAAATTCATCTACCTACCCTCAATTGAAATGTGAGTTGTAGGGGTCCCAAGTTCAATTTCTGTAACTTACCCTGTATGTATTTCTTAATTCTGTGTCAGTAAAACTATCTTTGTGTATGTCCATTACTTAGCATTGTCGGTCTTATGTTTGGCACAGCTTGGAGCTTGGCTAAATATGGTTCTTTCACCACAAACAGAAAATCTCAATTTTTTTTTATTTGTGACTGTGCTCTTATAGACATGCGACAAGTCGAAACGAATTCTAAAGGTGCGATAGCGTAAGGATTCTAGATCAAAGGGTAGATTAAAATGAGTTATTGTTTGTTCTATGTCAACTGAAAAGGATACCCACTATCATGTCTATGATGAGTACATTTCTGCAGCTCATGTACCAAGCGAGTGATTTGTAGTCTTTTCGTCAGTTTACTTTTTATTTGATGCTATTTCCTAATATCAAAGCATTGCGTTTTCTTTTGAGGAAGTATTTTGTTCAATATCCAAATATTGAGCTAAAGCACTGCTAGTTTTATAAAACAGTCATAATCAATCCATGATCTTTTACATTATTCATCTCATTAAAGGTCTATAAACTAATAAAAGAGCGTCAAAATTTTAAATTTTAGGTGGAACCGTTTGTGTTTCCTTTCTATATTCTCTTGAGTTGAGACAGAATATAAATAAATTTGTGAATTCACGTATTTTGTCGGTTTTTCTACTCAATATTCTCCTTAAATTTTTATGTTACACACACGCGATTTTCCTACACTCATTGGTTACATTAAATTAAAAACAAAAATGTTTTTCCGTTTGCATTAAAAGTTGACGGTAAAAAAAATCTTTCTCTTTTTAAAAAAATACCTGAAAACTTCACAAACTCTTAACTGGAAACGAGTCGCAATGCTGTTCCATTTCATTGAAATTCAACCATGCGTTTTAAGTATCAAATGAGAAGGGGAGGAGAGCGAATTTTAATCTCTCCTTGCGATATAAATATTTATTCAGTTGCGTACTCGTGACTAAGTGAAACAACATCTCCGTGATTCATACCACAGGATCTTGGTCTTCTTTACTCTGCGGGATTCGGTAAAGGGGGGGTGGCTCGGATGATGATGTGTTCATCTGCCAACTTTTGCCGAATTCGATGCCTGGTACACATGGGGGCTCTCCCGATTTAGTGTCTGACACAATGCGCGGGAATAGAACGTCACCAGTGAGTGACACATGCCTTTCCGTGACGTCATCACTCGGTGACATCATTTTCACGAGCGTTCGTTCACTCCCGATAGAGGGGGGGATTGTCTCATTGTTTGAATTTTCCTTCCCCCTTCGCCTATATATATGGGTGTTTTTTCCGTTGGGTCTGGTACCTAAAATAAGCGGTGTGTATTCAGGGAAAAGGATGAGACACAGTCACTTAAGATGCCGATGCGGGGAAGTTGGTTCTCAGGGAACTGAAGAAAGAGGTAAATATTTGGGTGAAACGGGGGAGAACTTGCGTCAGGCTGGAAGACAAATATATTTACGCTATGGATGATGCATTTGTTTTTGTGTATTTGTCAGTGGTTTACGGGGACAAGACGCGAGTTTTTCGAAACGCGTCCAAGTTTCGAAGTTCCAGACGAGTTTATTTTTGCGAGCGACAATCTATTCGAGCACGGAAAAACGAAAAAGTTATGTAATTGAAGTGCAGTGCAGTTAAAGCCTCTATCACGTTAAATAACTGACTCTTAAGCAGATTGAATATGCCTCCCGTTTTGTTACAAATGTAAACTATCTCTTGAAGTGATCCAACAATCCAGAAAGCGAAGCTATCTGCGATCCAAATCAAGCTCCCATTTTAGGAAAGCGGGTCGCCTGTATCTTAGTATCGCGGCCTGAGGCCAAGGAAGCTTCGGGCAATGTAAAAAGATTTTGTTGTGTGTTCTTCTGTGCAGTCTGTTAGCTTTAAAAAGGTAAAGGGGCTTCTCACCTAGATTTTACTAACTCATCGCTCATGTCGTGGGTTACCAGACGTCCGGACAAATCTGCAATTTGCGTGCGATGCCCAGATGACGCCGGGAATTATAGATTATCCAGATTTTTCAGAGAAATCATAAATTCAATGCAAGTGTTGCTGCATGTACAAAAAATGTATTCGTCGTTAACGGCAGTTCGCTGAATTATTTACGTGAAGTCAGATTTATTTTAATTTAAAAGACATTTTTATTTTTAATGCTGTTATTTTTTTTGTTTGTATCAATATTTGACCTTTTCAATGTAAAACTCCATGTACCCCATCAATTGAGTTTTATTTATCCGGACTTTTTCTGAGATGTCGGAGCTCAGTGGGTTTGCCATTGTGCAACCTGCGATTGTAGGCTGCGAAGATGCGATTCCTTCCAGGGTGTACTTCCCTCTTTTGTGTTAGTAAAATTTTCCTTGTGTGTGTATGTTACTTGACATTGTCTTGTGTCTGGCGCGGCATGTCCAAATATGGTCCGTGCGCCATAAAACCCAAAACCAATCAACCCTGAAGATGTCAGGAATTATAATTGAGTTTGTCAGGCATTCCAATTTTTGGTCTAATGACCTTTCTTATGTCTAATGCCATCACAAACATACTTCTCTACTGCGCTCCAAATGAAACTTAAATCTTTATTCAACACCAATCGCATTTTACCTTCAGTATGTTCCCTTGTTTGCAAGTAACATAAAATGATGTTTGTTTCCTTCTTATCTTGAAAAGGTGGATGGCAAGAATTCTCCAAGAGTCAGAGCGATTCTTGCTTATCGCTGCCTGCCCCTGAGGAAGAGGAATGTCCTGCGGGACTCTTCGCATCCAGGATGGACGGTATACGCGCCACTCCCATTTTACCTTTCCTGTACGTCGGCAACGAGAAAGATGCCAAAGATCTCGGCGGCTTGAAAGAGTTGGGTATCAGATACATCCTGAATGTCACCAGCTCAGTACCCGGATATGGTGACGATCAAGAATTCACTTTCCTCAGGTTACCAGCTATGGATTCACACCAACAGAATATCAAACAGTACTTCAACAGAGCATTCACATTTATAGGTAAGAATATGTTTCATTCCCTACTTATATCAGTTATTTTTCATACAGTGAGCACTTCTTTCAATATTTGTTTCAAAATGCATCTAGCTATATATAACCATAGAGCCTATCTAGAGAAAATAATGCCCAAGGCAAACATTGTACTCCTTTAAAAACGTCTGATATCCATCTATAAAACAATGTTTTGTTGTGCATAGATCTTTATAAGGATAGCACTGGTCGTATATCAGCAACGAAATTCTATGTTCCGAGTTCAATCACTCAGGGTTTTGTGAGGAAGTTGAATTGAAATTGCTTTGACAGCAGCTATTAAAATAATTGACGGTGAATGTCTGAATTTGTCAATGATTTGCATGACTCAAACTTTCCTTGAGTTTCCAGGAAATGTCCTTTGCAGTCCACTATCTTTCTATTAATATTTGAACTCATGAATTTCAATCTAATGGAATTGTGTTTTATTTTTCAATCATATTATATTTTATTTTTTTTTTTATTAAAATCGGAACATTTGGAAAAAATAATGACATTTTATTCAATCGGATAACCTTTCATGTGCCCATTTGTTGCTTACTAGTGGGGGGCTGTGGAATGAAAGTATTAGTTTTTAAAAAAGTTATTAACCCTTCTTCGTCCAACTTTCGAAAAAAAAAGTAACTGTTGATTGAATATAAATTTTTAAAGTTATTATTCTGGAGGTAGGTAATTTATTAACGTCGCACTGGAGCAACAGAACGGGATATTGGTGAAGGTCCGGGATCGATCCGAAGGGAAAGGTTCAAGGACAACGCCTCATAATTTTGAACCAGTCAGATAACAAGAACACCGTTATTATTCTGAAAAAAATTTAATTAGTCGAAAAGTGTATTGAATAGTTCGAACATTTTTGTGTTCTTATTGAAAGAGTAAAAATAATACTGATTTATTCTATAAATCATTCTTTCAATGTCTGATATATCGTATTCCCAGAACACTCACAACTCTTTTAAGTACAAATTTCAGGAGAGGAAACACTAAATTCTATTTATAATAGGCTGTATTTTGAAGTAATGGAATGTTAATATACTCGTATAAATTGACTTTTAAGCATTGTATTCTAAAAATGAAGTGCATGAATACATTCACTACACTGAAAAATAATGCTCTTCAAAGGGCAAAATTGTAAAACATTTTTTTTCCAAGAGAAACTACAAAACTTTTAAATAAATATTTCTGATACTCCGCCCCTTTAGACATTGACCCTTTGGGTCGTCGCCCTTGTTGCTTGGAAAAGTCTTTGAAATCTAGAAATGAATTCCGTCCCACCTTATCACTTCTGACAAAACCCAGAAGTTTTATAGGTTCTTGAAGCCTCAAAAATGCTGATTTCTTTTCTCTCTTTTTCAGACGAGGCTCGCAAACGGAACAGTGCCGTCTTGGTCCACTGCCAAGCCGGAATCTCTCGTTCCGCCACCATCGCCATCGGCTACCTCATGTACCACACGCACATGTCCTCTATGGAGGCCTACCAGCTGGTGAAGAGCAAGCGTCCCATCATCTCGCCCAACCTGCATTTCATGGGCCAGCTCCTGGAACTAGAGCAGATCCTCCAGAACAACCAGGACTGCAGCATCAGCTGATGGACATCTCTACGACAGCCTTCACGCAGCTCCAGTGAAAGCTGCTCGTGAATCATCAACCTCAATTGCCTCTGGAAATACAGAAGTGAATCTATCCTCGCTCCTTTGGGTGAAACCAGCCTGAAGAAGAAAAGTGTCTTCAATTGTCTTGCAAGGACGGTTCACCATTACGGACCTTTATGGACTTTCTTTCGCACTGGAGATCAAAACGGCAGCATGTGAGCATTTCTTCACTGCATTTACGGCCGGTACACGTGGGTACTTTCACCAAGATACAGAATTATGTCCAGAATTCGGAATGTTCTGATACATTATGTATTCAGAATGTTCTGATGTGCCTTTACCAGAACTAATTTAAGCACTCGGCATATCGCCTATATTTTTCTTCACTTGATTTTAAATATGCATTGTCTTTGTACTACCATGGTTGGATTATTCCATTGCAAGAAAATGTTAAAAAGTTTGTTGTTTTGTATATCTTGTTTTAAAGATTACACGTGCTAATTAGATAATAAAACACATACAAATATAGCTTATACACCAGTTTTAGTGGTGTATGTGCCTTTGAGCTTGCTGTTAAGGAGCATTGGCAAGCATGAAATTATAGACCAGAGCAGCGATTTTTAACTGGTAGGTCTTATGGATGGTGAAACGGTTTTTATTGTATAAGATTTATTTAATTTCAACAGTAGTTTTGACAAGTACTTTCACTATAATATCTAGTCAATAGCCTTATAAATAAGTTTAGTATAAAAAATTGTTTCAAAAAGATTTTTCAAAGGCCACTTAGGAGCAAAGGGAGTAGGCAATTACTATTATTTTTTGTAAATCAATCGAAATTTTCCTTTTTTTTGTCGTATCGACAAAAAATATATTTCTGTGTGTTGCAGAATTTTAGAAATTAATTTGTCTGCCATGAGATGAAAAAGGTTGAAAATCGCTGGACTAGAATATTACACCTCAAAATAATGGCTTTAAATTATAAGTTAAGTAATGAACAATAAAAATTAGCACAATTTAAGCCTTTTAATTATCTGTTTTCACATAGAACTTTGTTCTATCTCACTCAAAACAACTAAATATCAGTTTAGTTATTGAGGGTTCACTTCAAAATATATAATAGCCAACTTCCACAAAGAAATTTTAAATAATATTTTACGATAGACTGATTACAGTAGTGTCTATGAAATATAATGCTGAGTATCTTTGTATTTAAATTCTATATTGATTTTAATTTATGCAAACTTTTATAAATTCTCACTTGCATATCCAAATTTAAATAAATGGGTGAGGTTTTTAGCATATATATTTATGTTCCATCACACTTAAATATTAAAGCAACATTTTGCTGTAAATATTAAGCCAATTAAAATCAACATCTTTAACATATATAATTTTTTATAAACTTCATTATTCTGGGATATTTAATTATTTATAACTTTTAATTTTAAATCCAACTTCGAAAATTGTTTTAGAAGATAATACTCTCATAAAAGAATCATCCAGAAAAATTCATACACTTTATGAACTCAATATTTTTCTAGACAATATATAATTAGTGGAGTCAATTTAAATATTTCTCTTTTCTAAGAGTTTTAGTGGAGAGAATGAAATAAATTGATATTATTCATTCTACTCACTATATATTTTATTTTAATTGTTGCTAAAAATATTTTGGCTCTCAATATATATTGAGAAATTATAAAGGTTTTATACTTTTAATTTTAAAGTTGTTTAAAATTTACTAACTTCATGAGAATAAGTACACTAAAATTAATCTAAATTTTTGTAAAATCGTTCCCTCATTTTGGAGACGACCCCTGAGTAACTTGGTGTGATTATTTATTTGTTATCATTAGTTGAATGTATGATAGTTTCATTTGTATAAGTTCATTTATTACTTTGTGTAGCCATTGAAATTATCAATTCCTAAACTCGTGTTAGTGCAAAAATACCTGTGTTTTGCTTAAGTAGTGATACAACTATTGGTGCCTATGCCTATACACTAATCATAAAGCCATATACAGACCGAACATGCACATTTTAAAAGATTTTTAATAAATGTTTTAAAAATGTAACTTAAATGGTGCCTTGTGTAATTCATGTGCTGCCACAAAAAGGTATTTTCAAAACGAAGCATTCTGTATTTTTGTACATCTCCTTAGCTAAGGTACTTGATTAGTTTTGTAAACTTTTCATGATTTGTAAAACATATATTGCAGTGCGAGAAGTGGATGTCTGTAGTTGGTGCCCTTTTGAAAAATATTGTGCTGAACGATTCTAGTCATAACCAAAGTGCCTCGCCATGTATATCTATTTGCTTGAATGTATAGGGGACCATAGCATCATAGCAATCAAAGTGTACGGTGCCTATTTCATTGTGTAGCGAACACTGGAAATCCTTTATTCCACTGATGTAACAATGGCTGAATATTTATTTTATAATAAACTGCTTTTTTCAGTGAAAAGACTGGCATCTGTTAGTTGTGTATTGTATATTTTTTGTTAATTAAGTTTATAGTTGCAATTTAATTGACGCACCCCTATGGGGACTCAGTGCAAACAAACACACCAGACGGTCTGCGAAGATTTACTTTTGCTGGCCAAATGCACTCACAGAACACATCGGGTTTGACATAAAATGTAGTTTTTATCGCCGTTTCGGCAATTTTGGCGTTTAATCTAATCGGTATTGACTAATCAACTATCATATATCAATACGGAATTAATTTTTTGGAATTTTTAATGGCAGTGCAGAAATCGTATTCGAAAAATCAAGCCAACTGACGTCACTTTGTGATCTAGTCACAACACGTATCGCAAAAATTTTAAGTTTGCGTTTTATTCATCTGTTTTTAGATAGCATGTTCTACAATTTTTTAAATAAAATTATGTAACAAACACAAAACAATCAAATGTATAAAGCAAAATATATTAATATTAGCATTAATAAATTTGAATATTTGCGTACGTTTGGCGGCATTTTACATTTAATATCACCAAATTGGTATCGTCTCAACTGCGGACTGAAACCAAACAGAAAATTGTTTTAAAAGAATTCATTTAAAGAATTGCTTATTTCCATATAACTTCGCTTTTTTTCTAATCAAAGATTTCCGTATGTGCATGACAGCTCAGATCTTAAAGACCTCACTGGAACCTCAATATGGAACGCTTAAATTAAGAAGGATATGGTACTTGAGCAACCTGTCTTATTGCGGCTCTATGGACGCTTTTTTATATGTAGTACCACGTTGAGAACTTCGCCAACGATTTCAAAGGTGCTTTGTTTACTTTTGAATTAAAATGAGTGGAAAAGCTAAGACGAGCAGCATGACACATTTCGTAGATTGAATCGTTTGATTTTATTTGAATTGCAGCGTTTTTGCCTCACGATTGTATTTTTTTTGTGCATACTTGTTTATTACGATATTCTTTGGTACTTGCTTTAATTGAATAAACATTTTGGAGGAAAGCATGCCTAGGAGTTAGTGAGGGAAAGATGGTCAAATAATAAACTAATTTTGTAAGAGACAGTCTTTTTTTCTCACCAATCTAGGTTTACCGAATACATTTTGCAAATATAACAAAATCTTACAAAACACTATTCATGATAAGAAATAGGAAAATACAAATCATGAAAGGCAAATTCGACTCCATGCGTGAAAAATTTACTTTCTTAATATTTTATTAAATGCATATATTTTAAGAACATAGATCTTAATCAAATTATTTTTTAATTATTAACAGGCTTTTAATATCTGTAATACAGAGAAAGTAAAGTTTCTTAAGTGGAATAGGTTTTCCATACTGTGGAGATATACACACAGCAAATCGGAACATTCGACTCAAGGCTGGAAGTCCTGTGCATGCTCCGTTCGTCCAGCCAGCCATTAAGGTACGTTTCCGCGACGATAGGGAAGGGGGGGGGGGTTACTAGCCGCTTGTACTAACAGTTAGTAAAGTAGTCCAGTAGAAATAGCCGCACTATCCACTAGAAAAGAATATATTTGCTTATGGTTTCGATTTGATTATTTCGTATCTTAGTTCGATTTAACATCTTAATCCTAACTAGCATATTTATGTTTCTTAATTTACTTATCTTGAATGTCTGTTTTAATTGAAATGTCTTCAACAATGTCGAAGCCGATTTCATGTTCAACACGAGATCACTATTGAAGCCTTAATAAAGTTACGAAAATCTTTATCTCTATTATTCCATTCATTTCAGTTTATTCGCTATTTCACTCATAGCCCTCACTATTAAGTTCTTCGCTTAAAACTAAAATCGAAGCATTAACAACTTCATTCATAGCGTATTCCAACATTGTCCGAAAGCAGAGACTACTTCCCGATAAGTTACTATTCCAGTGGCAATTCCAACTTACGAGGTAACTTAATAGCCGGCTTGACGTACCGGCTAGTGAATTATCCCCGTAGAAACATATATTTAGCCATGTGTATATCTCCACGATACTATTCGATTTTCAGACAAAGGAAATAATTTAATTCAATAAAATTAAAGTGATCAGAAACATAGGTTTATTTTTGTATGGCCCTATCCTTTTTATGTAATCACAAACATCCTAGGCGTTGTGGAACACGTCCTTCCTCTCATTATAGTCATCTTTTCAGAAATGTTAAAATTTATCAGTTAATTCAATGAACTACATTCGACTTTCAGGTCGTTTGGACGAAATGAATGAATCTGAAGTGGAGTGGTTTTTTAATCCATGCGATATAATCCCCTTCTCTTTAATCTGTGGAAAGTGTACTAAGGCACAAGTCTAGAATTTTCAAAATGCTTTTCTTCTATTTCGGTGTCTTTACCATCATCACGTTTTCGAGAACGAAACTCCAACTGTCTTTTCACTGATCTCGAACAAACGCATCGCCAATGCTCTGTTGACCAACTTGTCCTTTAGCGCTTCTTCTTTGCAGTCCGAAAAATACTTTCCGGTTGTCTTCGTTAACCCAGGGTGGACGGCCAAATGAATAGATGTCTGAGCACCTTCCTCTGTCGACTGAAAAATACAAAACGTTAATATTTATCTTGTACATAGTTTCCCAAACCTTTTACGGCTCAACGTACCCTTTTCAAAGACAATTGTTTCGGCAAGACCCCTCTGGGAAACTCTCTCTCAACTTATAATAAATTGCAAATGTAGCTGAGCCTATAATTAAGCCGAAGTCGGCCGAAAGACAGGCGCAGTATGCCTTCAACTTTAAATAACATGTCAAGCAATAAAGGTTCCGATATTAAAAATTTTACACTTATTCGGTTCTTTTTTTCGATTTTAATAAAAGATGCTTTTGAATCTGCACATTTTGTTATTAATTTACATCAGTTTATTCAAAAAGCCCTTATCAGGAGCAGGGATGTTGTGAGGGGAGAGTCCACGGGGCTTTTATCCTCCCCAAAAAGATCTTGGAATTAAAAGCTACCTAGTGAAGCTAGGTATATCAGAAGAAATCGAGGTCAAATATACATCTGAATTCGTCAAAAGTGTAGAACTCGAAAAAATTATAAAACGCAATATTAATTTAACATGACGGCATTTAGGGAACAGGGAGATAGAAAACTGGACCATCCGAAATTATTTTTTGAATACATACTTGATGAAGGGCGTTTTAGGAATTCTAATGGTTTTGAGAAGGCTTGCTGAGGTTTGCACGTGGACCACACATACCCAGGTACGCCCCATTTAATAAGATAATCTAGAGTACACATTTCATCTGTTCTATGTCTGATTTAACTATAGAGGAGCAACACATACAAAACAATTTTTTATCTTTGCAATTCTTACGCCAAAAGCAATCGGATTTATTCAAAACCAATGCCTAAATAAAATGAACCAACTAGAACTTAGAACAGAGGTCAGCAATTAAACTATATAAGCGAGCTACTTTATGAGCTGGCGAATTTTACTAAATATCGACCTAGATGTATCTCTATAAAACAGAACTACTACATTGTATTATTTATGAAAAAGATAAGACTAAATGATGTGACAGTATCACTTGTAGTATGCAGGTAGTTGCATGAACTGTACTTATGAAGAAAGATTGGAGTAAAATAAAAGGTAGTATTGAAGCAAGGAATGAACTTACCATGGTTAGAAAATTAGAATGAGGATTCACAAGAAAAATGCATTTGTAACAATGTATTTTGTGGAAGTATGCTGATATACAGTGCATCTTAAAATGTTATGTGCTTCGTATATTAACTAATGTATGTACTCAAATTTAAAGTAATGAAGAATTTATGAGATATGAAGATGGTATGACAGAACAATTAAGTGTGATATTTTCATCGTTAGTTTCTTGAACATCTGGTTCATAATTTGCCACCCCAAGCTTGATATATATATTTTAATATTTTCTCAAACTATTGAAAAATTTGTATGTAAATCAATTATTTAAAAATGTATCGTGAAAACTTGTTTATTTCCTAATAACTACTGAATAAATTGTTGTACACATTGTCTGAGAGTTTTATGTCAGTTTATACTCGATTAGAAAGAAGATGGAGATATGGAATGAAAAATAGGGATTTTATTCGAGAGGGTAAAGTTTAATATATAATATTAGACACTGAACCTAGATTAATGAATGTTTGCCGGAAGTACGTAAATATAGAAACAATGAATCTATATAAATCAATTTTTGCAACCAACATCTTATTAGGACAACGTTTAAATTATAAAGAGAAAATCCATTACCTTTCCAACAATTATAAATAGAACTTTAGTGAAGCTAGCGAAAAAGCTAGAAACTCCCTTCATGATATCTGTCTTCACACAACCAGGGTGCAAACTATTCACTGTCACACCTGAAACAAAAAACAATACCTTCCTAAGCGATTTTCATTTTCAATTTTTTCTATGTTCTATGTAACAGACTAAAAGTTTGTTAAATTAGACTTATTCGATATTTTAATAAGTTTTTAATATGTTTTTGGTTTAATCTGTTTATAAACCCTATTGTAAATGTTTGGATGCTAGCTTTTCCAGTGTTAATGTTTTTTATTTGGTTTAATGATTTTACACAAATGAAGTTATGTAAAAATACTGATATAGAAATTCGATTGAGAAACACACATTTTTAGTTATGTTAATCAAAATTTTATTTAACATGATTTTAAGCACGAAATGCTCACCATCGGGGTCCAGATTTTGTTAAACTAAAAATTGTACAAAATGTCCAATAAAATGAATAAAATTTATCTAAAAATTTAATTGGTATACTTTCGATTCGCAAAATACTTTCTTTTACGAACAAACTATCTGCAAATGAAAAGTATTTTTAATACGTGCGCACACATTTATAGTATATGTATATCATGCTTAAAGACAAGACACGACTATTTTCAAATTAGATAATTTTTGTTAACGATATTTATTTAGTCGTGAATCGAATTGTGGGTCTACACGCCTCATTAGAGGAGGCAGCTCGACTTTGAGCTCCTTACATGACGATGGTCACGATTAAAAAATATATATATATATATTCACGTTATGTCTACGGGGCTGAGAATGTAAGCCAAGAAAACCTGGGAAAGTACTTACAATTAGCGCTGAGACAGCAATATTCAAATGAGAGGGTTCAAAGAAGTGTGAGAAAAATTAAACAAAAGGCGAAATTAATAGAGGCCGTTTCAAAAATATCTGACCAAATTGTAAATGGTGGTAGAGGAGCCCAAAATAAATATCTTTGCCTAAAAATGCGTGTCCGGAAATTCCACGTTTTGGTGGTAGATGGCGCTGTTTAGATCAGTCGATAACATCGTTTCTGTGGCGTAAGGCATCATACCCCGCTCGGATTTTCAACAAGTTCCGAATTCGTGTAGCGATGTATGCCGCTGAAAATCCGAGACGGGAATGACGCCACAGAAACGATGCTATTGACTGACCTAAACAGTGCCCTCTGCCACCTAGATGCTGAATTTCCAGACACACATTCTTTGACAAAAATGTTTATTTCAGGCCCCCTACCACCCTTTACAATTTGGCTAGATATTTTCGAAACACCCTGCATAATAAATACTAAGTGAATTACGCTGAAATAAAATGTAAATATTTTAGGCATTACCCCATGTGGAAAAACATTAACAAACGTAATAAATAGGACCTAGGAAAAAATCAATGCATGATAAATCGGGTGATCGTGTTGGCCAAAGACGGGTTCATCCCGGCCAATCCATAGAGCACTAAAAAGTACCTCTACGAGCCCCTTTCAATCACCCTTTAGTGAATACGGTTCAATTTTGTGTTCCCTACCATCTTATAGTTTGTACAAAAAGTTTTTAAACATTCTGTGTATAAGTTAAATGGAACCAAAATTTCTAATATATACCTGTGTCCGACAGTCTTCGTGCCAACTCTGTAGTAAACAAAATATTGTCAAGTTTGCTGTTAGCGTAAACAGATAAAGGACTGAGATTTTTCTCATTCTTAAAGTCTTCGAGGTCTCCCACTTTCGCTATGTTGTACGCTGCGGACGCTACGTTGATGATTCGACTAGGAGAACTCCGCTTCAAAAGATCTACAAAAATAGTGTTGCTGGATGTTAGAAGCACTGGATTTCATTCGATTTTATTTACAAAGGCGAAACATCATAAATTCTTACCTAATAGTAAAAGGGTAAATAGGAAATGTCCGAGATGATTTGATTGTATAATTTTCTCGTACCCATCTTCGGTAATCTCCGTTTCTGGACCTGAAACAGAAGATTTTAATAGTAAAAAACGTTTGTCTCTAAAGTGAGATAAATTGATCAATTGGTGACTTTTACTTTGTGATGAAAATCAATCAAAGCATTATGTGTTTAATTGTATATTGAACATTCATGGTTTGAAAAGGAAGAAAACCTAATTAAGTATCAACTCTCTAAGCGTCACACGAGATTTTCGATTAGTAAAAACTTTTACCCCTCAACATATATAATGACTAAATAACCACATCTATCAGTTGAAAGTATCTTAGGAAAGATACTATTGGTCAAGAGGGTCAAAACTGGTTAGAAATCATGCAGATTGCCTAACGGATATATGCGTGTAAACCCCTGAGAGCATTAAAAGTAAATATGGAGGATAAAGTGTTTTTTTCAAAGCTTATTTTTGTTTCTATTATTGATAAAGAAAATTTGCGAACAAATAAAAGCAATCAGCTTGAATGATTCATTTGTAAATAAGTATAAGGATACGAAAATGGCACTGTTACACATGCAAATGCATAACTAATTCATTTTGGTTAATTGACATTTGTTCTACTATCATGGTTTAAAAAGAAAGAAAATAAACTAAATCAAGTATTCAACCTCTGAGAGTCACGAGTAGACTACTGTCCCCACTTTTACCTCTCAATACACATGACTAAATGACAACATTTATTGGTTGAAAGAATCCTAGAGGGTTAAAATAAATATAGAGGATCAAATATTTCTTTAAAACTCATTTACCTTGTGTTCAAAAGTAGCACTACCTGATAAGCATTTCCCTCTTTCCACAAATTCATATAAATTACTTTTAATGTCAACTAATATTTCTTCGAGAGATGTATTCAGAAAAAGTCAAATCTTCTGTTTCTTTGGTATTTGGTATTTTTTTAATTAACGTCACACTGGAGCAACACAACGGGCTATTGGTGACGGTCCGGGATCAATCCCAAAGGGAAAGATCCGAGGACAACACCACGTAATTTTGAACCACGGTCAGATGACGAGGCAACACCTGAGCTGGCACCCCACTCTCCAAACTTCCACACCACACCAACGTGAGGACATTTGAAGCCACGACAGATTTAACGTGCACCAGCCCCCTTTGTACACGACGGTGTTTGGCTGGATTCGAACTCGCAACCCTTCGGTTGCTAGTCCGTTACTCTTCCAACCGGGCCACCGCGGCCCATCTTCTGTTTCAAAATACCTATTCCAATAGCCTTGATAGCCTAAATGAGCAATTTCTTATACATATATATATATATTTACTGGTTTCATCTAAGTTTATGCTATCCTGACATGTGTAATAATCGAAACTTCTATTTAATAAACATCGATCATTCTCTTTTGCTTATAACTCCAAAAAAGTTTCGAGAATGGTTCATGCCTTGTTCATCTGCTTCTTGAATAAGTTCCTAATTTTTCTCATGTTCAGTTTAAATATAGACACGATTAGTATTTGAAATTTATAAATACATAGTCAATGCTCCTTTTCTAGTCGAAATGGCAGTGTCTGCAATATGATCATTTAGGATTGAAGGTTGTTACAAAACGCTCATATAAGTATGTGATAACGCTAGATATCAGTAAGGGGATCACAATTTAACGAGGAACTGCACTGTGTTATCATATTCTTACACAACATGTAGCAACTGTCAAAGTAGCAAACATGGAAATATTCTCTTTATTGATAACACTAATTCAGTACTACTAGAAGAATAAAAAAAGCCAGTTTTAAAGTTAAATTCTGATGGCGGTTTTCATTTCAACTTGGAGTTTATATTTTAATGAGACTGAGGACGAAAAATCATAACATTTCTCATAGTAAATTTTTTTAAACATCAAAGTATGAATCATTAAGATTAAAACAAGTGAAAAAATGGTCAATCGCTATTTCGGTGGGAAAAAACGTTCTCCGTCATGAGTACATAAGTAAATAACGAGATTGCAGAGGCTGTTCGGACATTTTTTGAACGATTTTAATGGACTGAAGTTCAATTTTTTACATGAAATTTTTGTGTTTTAAATGTTCCATTTGATAGCCCTTATTGTTAACTATCTTTCTACACCTTAATTTCCATGATAATAATGACTTTTGTAATATCAACAGTGGTATTTTGTCCCATTCTTGTTCCACAGTTTTCCAGTCCTTGAATGGTTTTCGGTCGACGTTTCGATAATGCTCTTTTTAAAAGTCCAAAAGCACAAAAGTCCATGGGTGAAACGTCTGGAGATTTAGTAGGAATATCAGTAAAGGGTATTGATTTGATACAAGTTTCTTGTTCCATTTTTTCCAAGAATTTAATAGTCGATTTAGATGTGTGGCTGCTTGCTTTACCCTGATGCAGTTCTACTGACTGTTGGCACTGTGGGTAAAGATATGGTATTTCTTTTTTTTTGAATATTGGGGATAAAATATATGGTCCTGATAATATGTGGGAGTTGATTTTTACTTTTAATTTTCCATTATATGCAAAACCGGCAACAATCATAAATCTCTTAGAGAAAGTTCTCACGTTCACTTTGCTATAGTCCTTTGACTTGGCGGATTCTCTTTTAAAATTAAAGATCTTACCTTACAAATATTCTGAGAAATTTTTTCTTTTTTGGAAGTATTTTTCCACTTTTACGTTTTTTTCCTTTCTCATTAATATTACTTATCGTAACTTTAGATATCGAAAAACCATGACTTTTACAGCGTTTTTGAATAATTGAATAATCATAATTCTCTTCGGAAAGAGAGAAAACATAGCCTTCCATCCATTGCTTATTTAAAAGCGCCATTTTGAAAGTAAACAAAACTTTGCAAACGATAAGTTATACTTTAACTATTTAACTGCTGTGAAAATAAAATTCTTTCGTAGCATACAATTTTTTTACAACTCATCAAAATCGTTCAAAAAATGTCCGAACAGCCTCTAAAAAGAGACTTGAAATGTATTATCCTAGAATAGTGTTGCAACCACTCTCTTTTTAATTGTCCTTAAGTTCCGGGGAAGCATTAATGTGTTAGATAACATAAAAATAGATAAGGCTTATTTAATATTTAACTCGAGAATAGATCTTGGAATTGTACCACTTTCGTTAATGTGGAATCGAATTGTTGAGAAAATACCCAATTCTGTTGAGGATGGCGGATTTGTTGATTTCCTAGTTTTTGACGCAACGCATGTGTTCTTGGAACAGAATTCAATGTTCGTTTGGTTTGATTCAACATAACCTGCATACCAAAGAAAAGCCTACTCTATTTTTACGGTAGCTAGCACAGTAGTGCTTTTACGCCTCTACAGGTAGTTGAATTTACTTCCCACTAGAGCAACACAACGGGCTATTGAGACGGTACAGGATCAATCCAGAAGGGAAAGATCATAGGACAGGACATCTCGTAATTTTGAACCACGGTCAGATGACGCGGCCAACACCTGAGTTGCAACCCACATTCTAAACTACACCACACCAACGTGAAGACATTTGAGGCCTCGACAGATTTAAAGTGTACCAGTCCTCAAGTACAGGACGGTCGTTGGTTGGATTGAATTTCGAACTCGCAACCCTCTTGATGCTAATCTATGCCTCTACCAACTGGGTAACCGTGGTCCTTCAATTAAAATAATTAATAATGTTGAAATGGGTATTGAAAAGTTGGAAGCACCTGTCCGTAATACTTTTCAAATAAAATAAAATATTTTTTCATTGCATTTTTTTATTTGACTTTAAATGCAGCAGTCAAACACAGTACTTGACAAATTTTAAACCTTGTAAGTTTGAACCACCGTCAGATGACGACGTCAACACCTGAGCTGGCACCTCACTCTCCAAACTTCCACAACACGCCAAAGTGAAGACAGTTGAGACCACGATATATTTAAAGTGCACCAGCTCCCACGTACACGGCGGTCTTTAATAGGATCAAGTTTCGAACTCTCAACTCTCCGGTTGCGAATCCGTGACTGTACCAACTGAGCACTTTTATACGTGGCATGGAAAGGCTTAATTAAAAATGCGAGTTGTGGCAACACTATTCAGGTATAACACATTTAAATTCGTGTCTTCCTCTTGTCGTTTCCTTCTGTCCTGATGATGGTGAACATTTGTTCCACCGAAATAGCTATTGACCATCTTTCACGTATTTTAAGCTATTTGTTAGATTTTTAATTTTTACTAACAGTGGTTTCATGTCTAGAGGTATCTAACATGTCTCTTACCTGATATACCAGCGTTGTTGATGAGAACGTGAAGTTTTTCTTCCGAGTCTAAGACATTTTGGGCACATTTTCTGACAGACTCGAAAGAGCAGAGGTCCAGGCACTTGACAATGACATTCTGATTACCAGTGGAAGACTTGATTTTTTCAGCGACACTGTTGGCTTTCCCTATGTTCCGACACGCAAGGAGGACGCGAGCATTTCGTCTGGCCATATCGTATGCGGTTGCTTTGCCAATGCCTTTGGGAGAAAGCACAACATGCAATGAAACAATCGTATCAATGAGACAGATTTGTTACCAAACTGTTATGTGATACACTTCCGAATGCATTAACCCTCCTGTTTTCACGACGAGGTATCTCGTCATTAGGAAAAACTGACCAGATCTTGATGGTCGAGGTATCTCGTCATTAGGAAAAACTGACCAGATCTTGATGGTCGAGGTATCTCGTCATTAGGAAAAACTGACCAGATCTTGATGGTCGAGGTATCTCGTCATTAGGAAAAACTGACCAGATCTTGATCGCGTCATCATAAATTCGTGATTAAAAATTGATCTCGTCATCATTGTATTCAATCATAATTGGTCAGATCTTGATGACGAGATAACTCGTCTTTAGCAAAATTGGTCGGATCTAGATGGACGAGATATTTCTTCGAAACCACTTGGAGGGTTGAAATTTCTTGTTCAATACACACCACGTGATTCTGTCAAACCTGGTGATAAGTAAATGAAACTTTTCTGTTTTAGCCAGTCTATTAAAACCTATCCTCCAGATCTGACCATTTCACCATTCTTCTAAGACTTGTTTCGACCCCTAATTAATTTTGCTTCTTTAAGTCTTGCATTATGTTCTGTAGTATATGAGATAACTTTTCCTGAGAATTCAACCCAAAAACAATACTACCTAATTTTGTAAACTTGAAGGTGCAATTAACAATTTACTTTTTGAGAATTCTTAAACGTGAGTCTATGTTAACAACAGCACACGGCCCAATAACTGGTCCCTGTTGGGATTAATGATTTTCCTAGTTGGAATATGCGTGGCTTGAACACATCTAACTTCACCCGTAATGTCAGAATCTATTACCATTAATATGTGAATTGGAAGCGGCGCACGTGCAATTCCTGTAACTTACCCTGAATATATTTCCTCTTTTCTATATCAGTAAAGCCGTCTTTGTATATCAATAACTTGACGTTGCTTGTCTTGTGTTTGGCACAACTTGGCCAAATATGGCGCTTCAGCTATAAAACCCAACCAACTAACCTTACTTACAACCCTTAATATATTTAGCACCAATCTAATCCAATTAATTTGGTTTCCAGGAGAATTTATATCAGAGGTAGGTATTTTAATTAACGTCGCACTGGAGCAACACAACGGGTGACGGTCAATCCCAAAGGGAAGATCGAGGACAACACCATGTAATTTTGAACCAGATGACGATGCAACACCTGAGCTGGCACCCCACTCTCCAAACTTCCACACCAACGTGAGAACATTTGAGGCCACGACAAATTTAATGTGCACCAGCCCCCTTTATACACGACGGTTTTTGGCTGGATTCGAACTCGCTACCTTCCGGTTGCTAATCCGTTACTCTTCCAACCGGGCCACCCGGCCCGAATTTATATTAGAAGTGGGTTAATAGTTTCGAAAATACGAGGGATTTTAAATGCCTCCCTAAAGGTTTTAGTTAAAGTTGGAGGTTCTAGATGGCATTTAATGCGTCTTGTTTACATTGCGACTAGAAGAAACCAGGAAATTCAAAGCGGCAAAGTGAGCGCTTCAGTAGAGTGCTCTAACCATTCGATTACTGCGTGGGTTAATATTAATACTATTGTCCTGCGTATGAAACATTTTCCATTTCTAAAATGTGCACAAGGTTTGACAAAAGAAGGTACTGGTTGGTTGGGTGTTAGGGGATCAAGGGCCCATACTTGGCCAAGCAGTGCAAAACACAAGACAAAGTCAAGCAATAAATATTTATATACACAACGAAAGTTTTACTCACAAAGAAAGAAATACCCCAGGATAGGTTATAGGAATCGAACTTGCACTGCCTACAACTCGCAGTTTGGTAGCGCAGAGTTCAAACCCACTGAGCCACAGAAAGTTCTGGAGGAAATAATCCCTTTCCCCATTTAATCTGGTGCCTATCACATTCATTAAATTTCAAGCTTTCCAAATTCTTGTACCCATTTAATACCATCAGATTTCTATTTGAGATGTACACTGCTGGCCACCCAAATTGCAACACCAAGAAAGACAAGAGATATCACAACACAATTTATTTTGTAGATAACATGTTGACCAAGTATCAAATGATTAAATTTATAGACTTCTGTGAAGTGTGGTTCCTGCCAAAATCAGTAGCCAGAG
Organism: Meta bourneti; assembly: GCA_933210815.1. Classification (NCBI taxonomy): domain Eukaryota; kingdom Metazoa; phylum Arthropoda; class Arachnida; order Araneae; family Tetragnathidae; genus Meta; species Meta bourneti. Next base: position 34,359,961 of record OW119927.1, on the reverse strand, counting down.
TAGCCGCCATTGTTGGAGATCACCGCTGCCACACGCCTCGGCATTGATTCAAAGAGACTTTGGATGTGTTCTTGGGGTACAGCAGACCAAGCAGCTTCCACACATTGCCAAAGTTGATCTGGTGTGGCAGCTGGGGGGGGGGGATGTATTCTGGGTCAATCGTTGAGCAACCATGGACCACATGTTTTCTATCGGCGAAAGATCCGGAGAGCGAGCTGGCCAGGGAAGCAATTCAATCTGGCGATTGACGAAGAACCCTTGGACAATGCGTGCCACGTGTGGTCGCGCATTATCCTGTTGAAATATGGCTGTGGGCAAGCCCTGAAGGTAAGGAAGGACAACTGGCTCCAACACCTCGGAGATGTAGCGCTGGCTGTTTAAAGTACCGGCAATGCGTACTAGAGGAGTGCGAGAGTGATATCCAATACCGCCCCATACCATAATACCCGGTGCAGGACCAGTGTGGCGGTGCATAACGCAGCTGTTCAGCATCCTCTCTCCACGGTGTCTCCAGACTCGAATCCGACCATCGTGGTGTTGCAGACAGAAGCGTGACTCGTCAGTAAAGACAATTTCATTCCATTCTGCCGTTCACATCCTTCTTTCATCGCACCATTGGCGGCGGAAACGTCTGTGGTTCTGCGTCAAGGGTAGACGAAGCAATGGACGTCTTGCGGACAGACCACTCTGCTGTAAACGGCGTCGAATGGTACGCGCAGACACTGGATGATGCGGTACAGACTGAATGTGCTGTGCTATGGTTCGTGATGTGGCTGAGCGATCCGTCACTGCCATACGCACAATATGCCTGTCATCACGTGAAGTGGTGCACTGAGGTGGATGCGATCGAACACGTCGGTCCGTCGTACCCTCCTGCATCCAACGATCACATATCAACATTACAGTTGTTTGGTTTCGTCCAACACGACTACCGAATTCCCTGAAAAAGATAATCCACAATCTCGGTAGGCCACTATCCTTCCTCTGTCGAACTCGGATACTTGATCAAAAGATGATTGCTGTTTTCTACGAGGCATAATTGATCGTTTTTTTGAAAAAACCACAAGAAAAACACAATTGCCGTACTTGAAATCGTCGAAATCTCCAAGCCTTAAATAGCGCTTTGAAGTGGCGCCACAGGCGCGCGTGATGTGCGTCTGCGCTGAAATTCTAATCATTTGCATATCTCACCTCCGCTAATGCATGTTGTAAATTTCATATTATTTGCATGCTTCCTTCAGGGTGTTGCATTTACGGTGGCCAGCAGTGTATTTGGTAGGTAAGTATTTTAATTACGTCGCACTGGAGCAACACAACGGGATATTGGTGACGGTACGGGATCAAATCCGAAGGGAAAGATCCAAGAAAGTAGTTTGGAAAATGATGGTTCAGAGTTGACAATTTAGAGCAGTGATTCTTAACACTTTACCATGCTCGATAGTTCAAAAACTTTGATACCATTTATATGAAAACAGTGTTAAAAAGGTATAACAAAATTTACAAATACGAAAAGCACGTAAAGTTATAAAACTAGTTTTCACCAGGATTTATCATTTGTGGCTTGAGATGAAAATAATAAATAGTTTAATTGGATAGAAACATGATTTGTATTTTGCAATATCGTCGAAAAGAAAAAGCATTGTATCTTTCGTAAAATGAGTTAAAATGTATCCCTGGATACATTTTAACTCATTTTACAGAGCGGTAGCCTGGTTAGAAGAATAACGGATTAGCAATCGGTTGGGTTTTTTAGGTTTTTATGGCGCAAGGGTCATATTTGGCCATGCTGCGCCAGACACAAGATACACAACATCGAGTAATAGACAGACAATGAAAGTTTTACTGACACAGAAGAGAGAAATACACCCAGGGAGGAATGCACCTGACAGGAATCGAACCTGCGTCGCCTATAACTCAACGGTTGCTAGCGCAGTGGGCATACCCACTGAGAACGACGGCCCCGATTAGCAATCGGAGGGTTACGACTTCGAAACTCGGTCTAACCAAAGCCCGTCGTGTACACGGAGGCTGGTGCACGTAAAATCTGTCGTGGCCTCAAATGTCCTCACGTTGGCGTAGTGTGGAAGTTTGAAGAGTGTGGTGCTAGCTCAGTTACTCTTCCAACCGGGCCACCACGGCCCCGGAATTAAATGGGGGGTATTTCAATTAACGTCACACTGGAGCAACACAACGGGCTATTGGTGACGGTCCGGGATCAATCCCAAAGGGAAAGATCCGAGGACAACACCACGTAATTTTGAACCACGGTCAGATGACGAGGCAACACCTGAGCTGGCACCCCACTCTCCAAACTTCCACACCACGCCAACGTGAGGACATTTATGGCCACGACAGATTTAACGTGCACCAGCCTCCTTTGTACACGACGGTGTTTGGCTGGATTCGAACTACGCAGCCCTTCAGGTGATAGTCCGTTACTCTTCCAACCGGGCCACCTCGGCCCAGGAATTAAATGGAAATAGGAGCTATAAGACGACTAAATATTCAATCACGGAACTTTGAATCTCTTCTCAGTTAATTGAGCAGTTTTATTGTACTATTTTCAAATTGCTCCTACACATTCAATTCCCTGTTGTAAGGCATACGCCCCATGGTAAGAATCACTGATCTTACAAAACGTACCGCATAATTATTTGAGCCAGATCATGTTCCAGCATAAACTGAAGAAATTAGTAAGCCGATCACGCGACAAACTACTATCGAGCCTTAAGCAGTTCCAAGTATGTAATGCATAGCGATCAGGAGTTGATGACAATGACAGTTTTCCTCCTATCGAAAGTAAGGTTATTTTCATGATTGATTTGTGCACAATTTTTTAAGAAAAATTGTTTGCATCTGAACTCGTCTGTCCAGACACCGTCAAAAGACCTTGTCTACGGTAGAAAAGCAAATTGTTCTACTTTGTCTGGATCATGTTTTGTTTTTCAAGATCATATGGTAATTTCTATTGCCTTTGGAATGTGACGAATTTTTAATATGTAAATTTTTCCTTAGATGGAACTGAGAGGTTATCCAGCACCTGTCATGAGCGATATATTTGGTGCCATCTAAAAACATCGTATACGCATTATGATGCTTATGTAAAATTTTATTATCGATTCAAGTAAATTCGGAAATGAAAGGTAGGTAGTTAATTAACGTCACTGGAACAACACAACGGGCTATTGGCAATGGTCCGGGATCAAACCCGATGGGAAAGATCTAAGGACTACACCACCGACATAAAAGGTCAGATGACGAGAACAACACCAAAGCTGGCACCTCTCTCTCCAAACTTGCTCACCACGCCAAAGTAAGAACGGAGGACATTTGAGGCCACGGCAGATTTAACGTGCGCCAGTCCCTAAAAATGAAACGGGCCGCGGTGGCCCGGTTGGAAGAGTAACGGACTAGCAACCGAAGGGTTGCGAGTTCGAATCCAGCCAAACACCGTCGTGTACAAAGGGGGCTGGTGCACGTTAAATCTGTCGTGGCCTCAAATGTCCTCACGTTGGCGTGGCGTGGAAGTTTGGAGAGTGGGGTGCCAGCTCAGGTGTTGCCTAGTCATCTGACCGTGGTTCAAAATTACGTGGTGTTGTCCTCGGATCTTTCCCCTTCGGGTTTGATCCCGGACCGTCACCAATAGCCCGTTGTGTTGCTCCAGTGTGACGTTAATTGAAATACCCCCCTAAAAATGTCTATTTTCTATTTTCTATTTTTTCTATTTTCAATTAACGTCACACTGGAGCAACACAATGGGCTATTGGTGACGGTCCGGGATCAATCCCAAAGGGAAAGATCCGAGGACAACACCACGTAATTTTGAACCATGGTCAGATGACGAGGCAACACCTGAGCTGGCACCCCACTCTCCAAACTTCCACACCACGCCAACGTGAGGACATTTGAGGCCACGACAGATTTAACGTGCACCAGCCCCCTTTGTACACGACGGTGTTTGGCTGGATTCGAACTCGCAACCCTTCGGTTGCTAGTTCGTTACTCTTCCAACCGGGCCACCGCGGCCCCCCTAAAAATGAAAGGACATACTATATGAACCAATTCTGGCAGGATTGTTTTTTATTTTAGTCCCATAAGTTGGGTTTTATGACATATTTGGCCAAACTAAGACAATAACAAGACAAACAACGTCAAATAATGGACATGCACACACAAGGAAAGTTTTACTACAAAAGAGAAATACAAACAGGGTGTTACAGGAATGGAACCTGAACCGCCAACAATTCGCAGGTTGTTAGCTCGGCGGCAAACCCACTGAACTACTAGTCTCACAGTTCTGAAATCGTGGTCCGTGGAAAACAAGCAATATTTCACAAGCCAAAATAGAGAACTTCAAAATAAAATAAAATATCATTATTTTCTCCGATTCTGCTGTGGGGGCCGTGGTAGCCCGGTTGGAAGAGTAACGGATTAGCAACAGGAGGGTTGCAATTTCGAATCCAACCAAAGACCATCGAGTACTAAGGGAGCTGGTGCATGTTAAATCTGCCGTGACCTCAAATGTCGTCACGTTGGCGTGGTGTGGAAGTTTGGAGAGTGGGGGTGCCAGCTCAGGTGTTGCTTCGTCATCTAACCGCGGTTCAAAATTACGTGGTGTTGTCCTGCCATCTTTCCCTTCGGGCTTGATCCCGGACCGTCGCCAATAGCCCGTTATGTTGCTCCAATGCAACGTTAATTAAAATACCTACCTACCGATTCTGATTTGTCGTCATCTGACCATGGCTAAAAATTACGTGGTGTTGTCTTCGGATCTTTCCCTTCTGGTTTACTCCCGGACAGTCGCCAATTGCCTATTGTGTTGCTCCAGGTGCCAGGTTAATTAAAAAATACCCATACCCGGACCGTCACCAATAGCCCGTTGTGTTGTTCCAATAGCCCGTTGTGTTGCTCCAATACAATGTTAATTAAAATACCTACATATCTACCGATTCGGCTGTGTTCTAAACCCTAAAATTTAGAATCTAAAACAATTATTAGGGGGCAGTTGAATTAACGTCGCACTGGAGCAACACAATGGGCTATTGGCGACGGTTCGGGATCAATCCCTCGAGGAAAGATCCAAGGACAACACCTTGTAATTTTGAACCACGGTCAGATGAAGAGCTCAACACCCGAGCTGACACCCTACTCTCCAAACTTCCACACCACGCCAACGTGAGGACATTTGAGGCCATGTCAGATTCAACGTGCACCCCCCGCGTACACCAAAGTTTTGGGTTGGATTAAGTTTCGAACTCGCAACCCTCCTGCTGCTAATTCGCTACTCTACCGACCGGGCAACCTGAAACAATTAGTAGGAATTCAAGTATTTATTGATTTGAAATAAACTTGTGAGGTTAAGAATGACTGAAAAATCGAAATTATCATACATTAAACCAAACATTATTGAGCTAATTGATAAAATGCAGCTTCATTGTTTATATTAAGATTAATGTATATACACTGCTGGCCACCCAAATTGCAACACCAAGAAAGACAAGAGATATCACAACAAAATTTATTTTGTAGATAACATGTTGACCAAGTATCAAATGATTAAATTTATAGACTGTGAAGTGTGGTTCCTGCCAAAATCAGTAGCCAGAGTAGCCGCCATTGTTGGAGATCACCGCTGCCACACGCCTCGGCATTGATTCAAAGAGACTTTGGATGTGTTCTTGGGGTACAGCAGACCAAGCAGCTTCCACACGTTGCCAAAGTTGATCTGGTGTGGCAGCTGGGGGGGGATGTATTCTGGGTCAATCGTTGAGCAACCATGGACCACATGTTTTCTATCGGCGAAAGATCCGGAGAGCGAGCTGGCCAGGGAAGCAATTCAATCTGGCGATTGACGGAGAACCCTTGGACAATGCGTGCCACGTGTGGTCGCGCATTATCCTGTTGAAATATGGCTGTGGGCAAGCCCTGAAGGTAAGGAAGGACAACTGACTCCAACACCTCGGAGATGTAGCGCTGGCTGTTTAAAGTACCGGCAATGCGTACTAGAGGAGTGCGAGAGTGATATCCAATACCGCCCCATACCATAATACCCGGTGCAGGACCAATGTGGCGGTGCATAACGCAGCTGTTCAGCATCCTCTCTCCACGGTGTCTCCAGACTCGAATCCGACCATCGTGGTGTTGCAGACAGAAGCGTGACTCGTCAGTAAAGACAATTTCATTCCATTCTGCCGTCCACATCCTTCTTTCATCGCACCATTGGCAGCGGAAACGTCTGTGGTTCTGCGTCAAGGGTAGACGAAGCAATGGACGTCTTGCGGACAGACCACTCTGCTGTAAACGGCGTCGAATGGTACGCGCAGACACTGGATGATGCGGTACAGACTGAATGTGCTGTGCTATGGTTCGTGATGTGGCTGAGCGATCCGTCACTGCCATACGCACAATATGCCTGTCATCACGTGAAGTGGTGCACTGAGGTGGATGCGATCGAACACGCCGGTCCGTCGTACCCTCCTGCATCCAACGATCACATATCCGCATTACAGTTGTTTGGTTTCGTCCAACACGACTACCGATTTCCCTGAAAGATAATCCACAATCTCGGTAGGCCACTATCCTTCCTCTGTCGAACTCGGATACTTGATCAAAAGATGATCGCTGTTTTCTACGAGGCATAATTGATCGTTTTTTTGAAAAAACCACAAGAAAAACACAATTGCCATACTTGAAATCGTCGAAATCTCCAAGCCTTAAATAGCGCTTTGAAGTGGCGCCACAGGCGCGCGTGATGTGCGTCTGCGCTGAAATTCTAATCATTTGCATATCTCACCTCCGCTAATGCATGTTGTAAATTTCATATTATTTGCATGCTTCCTTCAGGGTGTTGCATTTACGGTGGCCAGCAGTGTATTTTGATTAGATAATGTATAGATTTATTTTAATTCATAAATAAGAGTTTGTGCATAATATTTAGTTTATTTCATTTTTGAACTCGTCTTTTCTTTGTTTCAGTACTTTAAATTGTCATCAGCAATCCATAATGTGAAATTTTAACGTTTTATTATCTGTTTAACATATCTTAATATTTTAATATATAATATATAATATAATAACGTATATCTTAATATTTTACTCCCAATATTACGGTAATAGGGAACACTGGTATTAAGCAGGTCCTATAATTTCAAGAAGTCCGCGAAATTTTTTAATTTTAAGGGGAGGGGGTCCTTTGACTGAAAGGTTAGAGAACCACTGCTTAGAGAGATCTTGGTTATTTATTATACGTATGAGTTTTGGAGTTTTTGCGTTAATAAAGATTATGTGCCCAATGCCGCGTGTAAACGAATCAAGAAACGTAGTACGGCACTTCTTGATACGTCTATTATACTTTCTCCTGAATTCTAGTTGCCAGCTCAGGTGCCTCGTCATCTGACCGTGGTTCAAAATTACGTGGTGTTGTCCTCGGATCTTTCCCTTTGGGATTGATCCCGGACCGTCACCAATAGCCCGTTGTGTTGCTCCAGTGTGACGTTAATTGAAATACCCCCTGAATTCTAGTAACTTTTCATAATATTTCATATTTTGCCCTCACTTAGCTTGAAGTTCCTGAATCCCCATCATTAATAAAGTAACTTTGCTCTGATTTCGGGGACACTATGCACAGAATTACAAGTTGGACTTTCATCTTTTGATTCAATGCAGAATTTGAAAAATCAGCAGGATAAAAAATAGCAGTATGCTATTAAGTTTTGAAAACAGGATAAAGGGTTTTCAAGATTTTAAATAATGAGCAGTAGGAAGCCTTTACAAGGCCCCTCTTGACACCAAGGAAATGCTTCGAATGAAACATATCTCCCAATCGAGATATTTTAAAGTTATGACAATATAAAAAGTATGGCACTATGCAAGACGGACAGATTATATAGGGGATGTGCAAAATTCCATTGGACCGGTGTATCTGAGGGCTGAATGGACTTGAATACTTGACCAAAATGTGAATACTTTATTATTTTTTCCCAACAATAATAAATATAGAGAGAAAATAGGCTGTTTCGGATCATAAGATTTACATTGATCCTGCAAGTTGTAGGCGGCGCAGGTTCAATTCTTCCCTGGGTGTATTTCTCTCTACTCTGGGTCAGTAAAACTTTCTTTGTCTTGTGTTTAGCGCAGCATGGCCAAATATGGCCCTTGCCCAATAAAACCAAACCAACCTTTATATCGGCTCTTTTCTGGCCTAATATTGCTTCTTCAAATTAAAAACAATTGTTCATTATGTAGGAAACTATCACCAGCTGTGTGCGCAGATAAAGAAACGCATAATTTATGTGGCTCTGGAAATCTTATGACGGCTGAGCACTTAGACCCGTGCACTGCACTTAGAGGTTTTCAGTGTATCGTTCACAAAAGAATTGGAGTCTCGTGAACTAATGTCATGAGAGTTAATGTCGGGTATTTGTAAACAATGAAAACACAAATATTTACAAACTATTATCTTTCCAATCACTAAGAAAACAGCCGGTTCAGCCCACTGTAACGTACCCTTGACGAGGATTGAGATAAAACAGGTAACAGGTACAAACCTTGTTTCAACTCGAACAACACCGACGAAACACCCCCACTCTGTTCTACCGAAAAACCAACAGAACAATTAGCATTGGAACTCCGTCTGGGTTATACGTCTCCTGTCCAACCAATAGATATTTTGAAAAATTACATTTTCGCGCTCTGCGCGCTTCCAATGTTCACTCACGTATTAGTTGTAAATAAATTGAATATTATAATCTCTAAAATAAATGTGGGGATTATTTCATCACTCCATCTATCCATTCTATACGACCGCTCTATCAGTTTTTTCCGACATTCAATCGCTTCAATATAATTAAAAAATAATCAATAATTAAATATTTTTTATTACAACTATTTTATTGAAATACTAGCTGAATTACCCGGCGTTGCTCGGGTTGAAATGGTTAAATGTTGCTTGAAAAGTGAATTAGAATAATCACTTTTCTTTCACAGAAAAATGCAATCATTTAAGTTGTACGGAAAATACTTTTTAACTTTTTCATAGCTTCTACAATATACTTCGGACGCAAATATATACATTTAATTCCTGAATATATTGCAATATGTAAAAGATTAAAACATAAATACAAACAGAAAAGAAATTCCGACGAAAAAATGCGTTCTACAAAGTTTTATAAAAAAGTAAACATTAATTCTGGTGCTGCCAGATACCGAGTAGAAAAATTACGTTTTTATGATCAATGAGTTTTTCGTTTGTGCTTTTCGGAATAACGGTGCTTGGGTTAGAAATAAATGTAATCGGTGTAGATAAATTAAACTGAATAGATAAAATGTTTTCAAAAAGCAGAAGGTCGATTTTACAGAATTTTTTAGAATTAAAGTCACTGCTTTCAACGGAGGATTCACATGTAACTACTTCGGATATTTTAAAATAAGTTACACGCCTTATCTAAAAAGTTTATGAAACAGAATTCTACAAATCACTACGTATTCAATAAATTATTTAAGGAAAGTTGGTCGAAATATGCACCAACTTTCCTTGAAAATCATCTTTGAACTCCTGAAAACATTTCCTTGAATTTCCTTGCAAAAATAAATATTTTAAAATATTCTTTCTTCATCAATAAAATATCTATAATTTATTTACATCATGGGAAGAACTAAAAAGTCAGTTCAAACATAAATATTGTAATTTAATTTGTTTCGGAAAAAATTGTTTTTCGATCAACACTGTTAAAGCAACCATAGCTGCCTAAAGCAATCAATCTATGCTCAATGTTATTTCTATGGCTATTTCGAATAGTTTTTAGCCCCCTAGGGCCAATAGAACGGGGGTTAAGAGTTAGCCTATGCTGACCGCAGTGTTCTAAAGTATACGTGTACCAAATTTGGTAAGGATTGGTCAAACGGTGTAGATTTGTATAGAAAATACACACACATACATCCTATTTTATATATACATAAAATTAATAATTAAAAAAAGTAAACAACGAAATAAAGTTTTTAATTTAAAATTTATGTACATTTTAAGATACAGGTTACTCAAAAATTTACCACCATAAGACTTGCAAGCCAGTCCACTCCTGTATGTTGGTAATGTACCTGAGGCCTCAAGTATCGTACTGAACATGATGAGATTGATACCTGGGACTGACACAGCAAGAAGTCTAGCAGTTAAGGTATCTGCCTGCCTTCGGGGATCATTTTTTGAAGTTACTTAAATTTTTACTTCTAACTTAAATTTTATGATTAAACACAACATAAAACTAGAAACAGCATATAAAATATAAGCATCTGATAATTCGTTCATTGCTTAGATAGAAAATAAGGTACAAATTACAGTAAAATATGCCGATATGCAGAATGATATAACTTCAAAAGTAATCATATCTCTGTTTTGTAAATTTGATAATGTTTATAATGAACTTCTTCAGGGAATAGACTATTATCAAGATCACACATATATCTCTGAAGTTATGGGAACTCGATTACAACATTTTGAAAAGTTCCCTAAACTTTTGCGCAAGTCATGAATCAAAAGACTGTAAATCAGAAAATAATTAATATTTAACCATGGCTGTAGTCTATTCCTTGTATATACAGGGTGAGTCTAAATTGTTTTTACAAAATAAGAGAGGTGATAGTACCCATCCAGACGAGCAATAATTACCATGGAACATAGGGTCGCATTCCACTCTGAGAGGCAGAGAAGAGTAAAGTCGAAACGCGTCGAGCATGAACAAGTCATCGCCTCTGACCAAATTCGCACACTTTTCCAGCACGGTCCGGCACTTCTTGAATGACACATATCCCGCACGATGGATCGGACGTGGCGGACCTGTGGCTTGGCCTCCTCGCTCACCGGACCTCAACCCACTGGACTTTTTCTTTTGGGGGCACATGAAATCTTTAGTGTACCAGACGCCTGTGGACTCGGCTGAAGATCTCGTAGCGAGAAGCGGTGTTGCCGCAGACAAAATTAACACAACATCAGGAATCTTTGAGAGAGTGCGCCAGTCATTCCTTCGCCGGTGTGAACTGTGTAACGACACGCGTGGCCGCCACTTTGAGCACTTGCTGTGATTTTTTCTGGTCAATAAATCAGATTGTGCAACTTTTGGTATCGTTCATTCGCTTTCCCAACACTGTTGTAGGTTCATGTTGAAATTCTAATTTTACTCTTTTCTGCCTCTCAGAGTGGAATGCGACCCTATGTTCCATGGTAATTATTGCTCGTCTGGATGGGTACTATCACCCCTCTTATTTTGTAAAAACAATTCAGACTCACCCTGTATATATATGTGCAACATGCCTACAAAATTCCAAAGCATTGTAACTTTTTGAGTTATGCTAATTTGCGTAAAGCAAAAACATGAAAACATCAATTTTGAGAAAAATGGAAAAATAACTTTATGTACATGAAAAATTACAGCTGTGTAGTAATATAAAAACAGCCATAACTCCAGCTCTAAATTACTTAGAAACAAAATTTTACCAGAATTTGAAAGAAAAAGTTCAGACTACCAATTCTAGACCAAAATTGAAACTTCGATATTTTGACCAAAATTCATGTTTTAAAGGCAGGCAGATACCTTAAGTGAGACGTTTGTCGTTTGAACACTAACTCTTATAGACATGATTGTATTTAGAAGTCTATTATGAATCTGTACGTGAGTCGAACCATATGGTGTTTCTGACGGAAACTGTCCGAGCGATGTATTAGGTTCAAGTGAACTGTATAATTAAAAAAATTATTTATTTGCAAAATTATAGGTACATTAACAGAGGCCGTGGCTCTGATATAATTACATGCGTCGGTACAAAATTTATGTTGATTCATAAAGATCGACATAGTTGAATTCTTAACACAAGTTCTAACGATAACAAGAATAAAAATTCCAAAGATATCTTTTTTAATTTTTCCATGTTGGCGTCGAAAGAATAAAAACAAAAATAGTTAAAGTACAAACGATTCTCAATTCTTCCCGAGCCAAGATATCAATGCGCGCGAGCAAACGATAATTATCAGGCACGCGTGAACAAACAGAAGCAAGCAGCGTTTCTTCGGCGCCTAATGTTGATACTGAGTCAGTCAGTGTCTGTGTCAACCCCTGGGCAATAATGCATGAGCTTGTAAGGTTTTAGTTTCTTTTAAATGTAACAAAATTAAAAATACAGGTAACCCCCGTATAACACGGTGCTTTTATAGCACGGATTCACTCTAACACGGTTCGAGAATTGGGAACATCCCCGTATAACACGGTGCTTTTATGAAATGATTGGAACAACGATGCGAAAAGGACGGCATTATGAAAGTTTAATTTAAACGGTGTAGCATGGGAATATCCTAAGAACTACACGCGCGGATATTATCTCGAGATAAATTAAATAAAAAGTAACTTAGCTTAGAAAAGACATGTTGTCTCTCGAGGATCCCCGCTCGTCATCAAAAAGAAAAAATGCCAACGCTTAACGCGTTTCTTTCTCACAAAACTGCAAGACCGTTGGACTGAGGCGAAAAAAAAGAGAGCGTATTCTTCCTCTCCACGCTTTTTATCAGTTTTTCAGGGGGTCGCGAATCAGGGGAGATGGTCTTGTCAATCAAGGGAGCTGGACTTCCTGATTCGCTGTTTTTAACCTAGCTCATCTGCAATTTGTTAGACGGACACACATGACATGGCATGACGTAACTTTCTGGAAGATTCTTAGCATAGTTAATGAGCGTCACTGGAGCGAGGGAGAAAACGGAATTGAGAAATAAAGGACTTAAAAATAAATGGCATCACTGATCTCGTGGCTGTCACTCAGAGGATGAGGATATCTTACCAAAAAGAAAACACCCTCGGTTAATAGTGCTTAGTGATGACGAAGAAAATATTAATTCATATTAATATGTATTACTTCTTAAGAAAATTTTAATAAAGATATTTATCTTAATTATGAAAATATAATAGCATGTTTTTTAATTTTTGGAACCTAACCCCCCTTTTCGTACTAGTTCTTTGTTTCGTATAACACGGATTTTTCGTACTAGTTCTTTGTTTCGTATAACACGGTTTCGCATAACATGGCAATTTTTTGGAACATAACTCCCGTGTTATACGGGGGTTGCCTGTACATGGAATGAGTGATGGGCAGAATCGAGTACTTTTGAGAATCGAATACTTGGTGTTCGAGTACTTTCAAGTATCGAGTAAGTATTCGAATACATATACAAAAACGATTAATCGATAGTAAGAATCAGAACTAGGATATATGGTAGTTATTTAAAAGTAACAGCAATCGTATTCTGGTTGGTATTGTGGTTAGAACACTGGATTTGTGTCATACTGGTTCGCGGTTCAAATCCGTTGCAAGAGGGTTTTGATTAATTATTTTTTATCCGAACGATAATTTTTGACAAGACAATCAAATTTATTCTAATTTTAAAAATATGTTTTGATCAAGCTGTGCTTAAAAAAGGAATTTATTTTTTTCAAAACTCAAATTTTAAATCTGAATTATATTTAAATTTTTTCTTTTCCGAATTATATAAATTTAAAAAAATTTAAGTGTGATAATTACTATTAATAATCTATTTGAACTGTAGACAAATTGTATTTTGAAGAGCAACAAAAATTAATCCCATGTACAAATTGCTGAATTTTCTGGTCACGCATTATTTTCTGCAATGATAAATGTGTCAAGTACTTTTTATCTTGATTTTACAAATCATGATCTTTTAATTTTAGTTTTTGTATTGGAAAGATTTAATTTTCTACCATATTATGAGGAAATCGTTAATAATCACTTTTAACAGGGAACGTAGCCCGAATTTTATTTTGGAGGGAGCCCGAAGATAAGAATGAAACTTTTTATACAAAATTCTTTCAAAACACTTAAAAAAAGTTTATATGAATGTAAAAAAAGTATTTTGTTTCTTTCGAGATACCGGGATCTGAAACCTCAAAATTATTTCTGTAAATTTATCATAAAAAGTGACACATCTCGGTTCATCTAAGTACAAGAATGGTTCCGTAAATATTTACAAAATAAATTACATTAAATAATCAAACCTTATTCCTGGAAATTCACTTTCTATTTTTGCAATCACTGTTTGGAGTACGAAGATGTGAGAAGAGGTAGAGTCAAAGCAGAAAAAAATATTCATAATCATTTTTACTAACGTAATAAAGATTTTGTGTCAGATATTTTTACAGAAAATTTTAGTTATTGTCAGACATTTTAAAGAAAATAACAGCCATCTTAAGAATGAAATAACGTTATTTTACTTGAAGAAAAAGAAAAGCATATCAAGCATTATGTATCTTATTAGCAGATATTTGAAATGTTAGAAATAAAAAGCTTGAAAATTAAATTAAATTAAAAAAATTAAGTGTAAATAATTATAATTAAAAATTTAGTTGGAAATTAAAATTGAAAAATTAAAAAAAAACTTCCAGCTTGATTTTCAAAAGTAAAAGGCAAACCATTGTGTAATTTACTGATAATTAAGCCTGCCTGTTCGGGAAATTGCTTCTAGAAAATTTCAAATCCAATCTCTTAATCGATGAAATTTTTCGACACTTCACGTGAATTTTCAAGACGTAAAATTGGAAAAAGCAAAATCTAGACAAGAAACAACACTAACGAGAACCATGGATACCCATGCAATGTGACACTGCTATTTAAGATGAATACTTTGGTATTCGAATACGCAAAGAGAGCATCCGAATACCTAGGATGAGTACTTTTGTATCTGAATACCTTGGATCCGAGTACTTTGGTATTCGAATACTTGTATCTGAATACTTGTGTATCTGAATACTCTTATATTCGAATACCTTGGAACTGAGTACTTTGGTATTCGAATACTTTGGGAAAGAATCGGGTACAACGATTACTTTTAAGTATCGAGTACATGAGTACTTTTGTAATCGAATACTCCCATCACTACATGGAACTAAGTGGAAATTCTACCAGCTATATTATAAATTAGAGAGTAATTTTTCTTAACACGATGGGCTGTTCGTTCAAGATAGAATATGTTTGTTCTTCAGCAATGTAAGAGTAGATGCGTACAGGAATACGGTAACAAAAATTTTACGGCGGGTAATGTCTTGAAATATTTGGAAGGTATATGAGGAAGAAAGGAATGTGTGAGATATTTAATAAAATGGTAAATAAGAGCGGCGCTTGTTCATTTACTCGCTTTCCCATTGATTTCCCAAAGGAGGGAAGCAATTAAATTTCATAATCTATTATTAGTTACACATACATATATTTTATTTACGGCTATGTGTTACTTACTATTATACTATACTATTACTCGGTGCAATTTGATTTTTTACTTCAACCGAATCACTCTAAATCCCCGTGCCCTTGGCTCAGCTTGTCCTCTTTGGATCTTGTACCATAAAACTCAACTAACCAACCAACGACCTAGGCCATCAAAAGAGCAGCAACTTTTAGAAATTCAGTACAGTTATTTTAGGTAGACAAGTTCTCTGTCTTTACACACTACTTAGGTTGGTAAGTTCATACTTCCATAAAAGGCCAATCTGTAAGTCCTCTGAAATAGCAACATGTCATCGAGGAAGGAAGTACAGTATTACTCTAGTATATAACAGGAAATTCCATTAATAAAAAAGACAGATTTGAATTGGTAGTTCTTACCAGCAGATGCCCCCGTAATAAGGACTGTCTTCCCCGTCATATCTTCATCGCAGTCGCATATCCCCAGAGTGAGCCTGCAGTAGAATCGCATCAGACTGGCGAGGATGACAACGCTTCCTACAGCCGAGTAAAAGGGGTGGTTGATGATCAAATAAGACACATCCTTAGCCGTCGCTAGGCAGATGTCCATAGCCTCCATGCTTCGATGCTGTCGGAGAGGACGACCTCTTCTTCAGAATACCTTAAAAGGTATAAAACCTGAAAAATACAGGAATTTACATTTGTGACATTCATACTATTGATTTCACTCCTAGGCGGCGTCAATAAAGCTTTATGAAGAAAAAACTTTCTATAGTGAAGATCTACTAAGAAGGCGGATGACCTTGGGCACGACCACCTTTAGATATAGGTATTAAAGACGCCAAGGGAAAAGGTTGCCTTCGTAAAAACACAGAGGCTGTGATTTTCCACAATTCGAAATCATTGCTCACGATACTGAACGAGACTCAAGCAAGTTTTACACAAGAGCAACGAGGATACGAAGCGGACGGGTCAACCAATCAGCGACGAAAAAAAGCAGTGATTAACAGGGGAATCGTCGATGATTGGCCGGTACGTCCTCTCAACAATCGCGTTACTCTAGAGCAAAGCATGCTTCAGAGCTGGAATTCGCGCTGAAGACGCCAATTATGAAAAAGCGATGGTTGCGTTTAAATTCAACTTAATGAAAAGAATTGACTCGTTTAAAATCCGGTGATTCAAATGCCAACTTACCAGAAGCCGGCTATAACTATAAATAAAAAACAGCAAATAAAAAGGATAGCAGCTTTGTTCTCTCGCAAATTATCCGACACTGCCAGTCAGGTTACAAACTATTAACATAACAGAATTGAAGAGAATTGATAAAAACTCTCTCTGAAGCGTAATCAACCAATTTTAATATATCGTACATTTGATAAGAATTACGGTCTCATCTTACGTTCACAGTAGCACTTCTCGTGCAAAATCATTGTAAAGAAAAAACATTGAATGCTTTGCTAAACTGATTCGAAGAACATCCGTAGATTGCGAAAATGCGTTTCGCAATCTACGGATTTGACCAAGAAAAATTTTTCGTAATGCAAAGATACTTTTTTTACAAAAATCAAATATCGTGAAATAAAAGCTGAATATGGAAACAATTGAGATGAAAAACAAAATTTATTACCCGGCTTCCTTCGAGAGTTTTTGCTGCTTTAGATGAATCAAGTCGTGCCTATGTTTTCTCATCAGTTTCGTTGCGTCGTCGAAGATATTTTTGAGCATTGTCCGCTTCACGCTCTGGTGTTTTTTCCTGTTCCAATTGTTCAACTCATGACTGCTTTTGACGCTTGGTATTAATTGGTCTATTTTTGTATAATGTTCTGCATTAAATTTTACTTCTATGGTTCGAAGGGAACGATGTAGAGCCGAAAATAGTTCCGATAGTTCCGAAATAGTTCCGATGAACAAGAAATTCCAGACCCAATAAGCTTCATGCTATCAGAGTTCAGCGTTCGATATTTTTGCTGCTTCAAACAGATTTTCTGCTTTATGTATACGATAATTTCGCTTGCCATAGAATTGGTAAGAGATACTATTATTTGGAGAGGTCGTAGTAAAAATTTAGAGGGGTTCAAGCTACTCCAAAAGAGGCATAATGACGCCACTGTTCTCGTATATCCATAAAAAATGAAGCAGGAACAAACTTTCAAGAGTCAGGTTGCCACAAGGCAAATAATTATTCGGGTATGCAATTTCAAACAAATTTTGACCCTAAATAATTTGGATATTTTTGTCACATATACATTCAATTTTCGGTGAGCAGAATTTATTTTGATCAATTGTAGTTTATTAAACAAACATTCGACGTTCAATTAACGACTTCATCGAATAAAAATTTTCAGATATTATCTGTTCACTTTCTTTTAAACGTTTATTTGCGATAGACTTTGAAATGGAATTGATGAGTGCAATTACGTTGCTCGTACAGAAAATAATATTCATATAAAGAGTAAATATTTTAAGGGGATAGGGGTATAATGATTCAAATCAAAACGAAATATTCAGAATTTGTATAATTTTTCGAATGATTTTGATAAAATTACAGAATGTTTTAAATACAATATTTCAAATTTAAAAGTTTTAAATTTCAATATAAAATGCAAAAAGAACAAAATTATACGCATTCATTAGTCTTCCATGCGAAAGTCGGGATCTTTTTCGGCATTACAAATTTTAAAATGATGAGAAAACAATACAAAAATCGATTTTTAAGTATAATTTCTGTAATTCTTCAGATCTGGCTAAATGGAATATCCCATAAATTTTAGAGCAATTGATTTTCTCTAAAGATTTTAGATTTGTCCTTGCTATTTCAGTTGGTGTAGGAATTCTACACGCAATTTATTACTTTAATAATTGTTTGCGAACCATTACGTTCAGATTACGAAACACAGGGCATAAAACTTTAGTGGCATTTTTCTGCAGTAGCTCCACGCATTAAATGATCTTTATAATTTCAAGCATCAATACATTCCTTACATTTTTTGATAGCTTACACAATTTCTCTGGGTGGTTAAAAACAAAATGTGATTCTATTAACAGAAGGAACTGACTTTAAAATTATAAGAAAGAACAATACATCGATATGGGAAATAAAAATGCTTCAGGACTTTAAAAACAATGGACATTTTAAAATTCATTTTGACATTATCCCGAATAAAAACATTAGAAGCCACAAAAGAAACAAAATGCATTAAATTTGTTTTCCTATCGTAAATTGGTCAATACATAAACTGGTTTGGAATTTTATTGCGTAAATTTCTGTACACACATCCACGTGCGTCATTGTCTACCGTAGCATCTGAAAATTCCGAAATATAATGAATAATTTCTCTTCAAGGTAGGTAGGTAGATATTTTAATTAACGTCACACTGGAGCAACACAACGGGCTATTTTTTTCTCTTCAAAGTAGCGCGCTTTGGAAACATGAGATATGAAGGAATTATACAGAACGGTCCTATATTGACTTTTCTTTATTGTATGAAAAATAGAATTATGTGAACTTCGTTTTGAGTGAACGGCGAGGACTACTCCAAATGAGCGTTCCAGTTTTTATGTAGCATTTTTTCAATAGGAATGGTAGATGGGTTGGTAGCTGAATTTCGTCGCATTTGAGCAACGCAATGGGCTATTGGCGACGGTTGGGGATTAACCCCGAAGGCAAAGATCCGAGGACAACACCTAGTAATTTTAAACCACGGTCAGATGGCAAAGTCAGCACTTGAGATGGCATCTCACTAATTAGGATGGTAGGTCGGTAGTCGACTTTGCATCTCACTAGAGCAACACCATGTGCTCCAGTGAGTCAAGTTTCCGGTATCTTTCGATTGAGGAAAAAATCAAATTCTAAATACACTGCGTTAAATTACGAATTAATTATCAGTGCCATACTTCTAAATAGGCTAATAGACCTGTCTATCGCTGCAAATTTTGAATTTTTCCCATATTTAGCCATGAATGTGCCAAACACGATACAGACAACATAAAAAAGGCATACACACCAGGAAAGTTTAAAAACACAGAAGATAGAAATACACCCAGAGGAGAATCGAACCTGCGCCACCTATAACTCGCGTGTTGCTAGCGCAGTGGGCCACGACGGCCCCCACATGGTTTTATGGTTTTGGATAAGCTCATTTGAAGGGGAGACAGTTTAAGTTGAAAAAAGGTCTTGTTTAAAAAAGAATAAAACATACAGCTATTTTCCTGACTAAAATCTATATGTGAGTGTCCTATAAGTGCCAGTGGAGATCCCGCAATAGTTTTATGGTTGGGACTTAGCCTCCCCAATTATGAGGAATAAATATTAAAAAATATACAGATAATACAAGTTATTTGACCGGGCTCAACAGGGCGCTGGTGGCTATATCAAGAGGCAGAGGCGCCAACTATCAGAAGCCCGAACCCTTTGCTCCACCTATACAACTTTTATAGTTGGGGTCGGACTCTCAAAACATGTTTAAAAATATGAATAACAGACGTGGGGAAATGCATGAATAAAATAAATTGTTCCGAAAACACATTCATAATAAATGAGCAATTGGGATTTTTTACCCCTCCTTGATTATTCCCCCTCAATGTAGTGGTAGTGGGAGGGAAATATAATCGAGGGCTATTCCGAATAATTAACCCGAACATTTTTATTTAAAGCAGACTTATCCATAATTGAAGTTCGGAAAGAAAGCCACTTTTCAGCTTAAAAATACTGGTCATACACTTCTAGAATAATCTGCCAAAACCAGCTATTGAATCATGGATCAATGTCATAGCTACTTATTTGAGTAAATATATGTAAAACTATAATTACCTTCTTTTTACTGGACTAATATTAAAGCCATTTTAAAACGACATTTATATTTTTAGAAGTTCAGTAAGATGTAATCGGGAGTTTGTATATATTCATTCAACGACCACTCCTAGCTACAAAAATAACATAATTTAGTTCATGTGTCATCCTAGCACTACCGGCGATAATTAGCTTATTTTTCCCAAGGGAGAAAACCTCATCCAAAGGGTCTTCCAGTTTATTGGAAGGGACTTAGAGCGGTGATTGGCTTGATCAAGGTAAAAGGAATATTAGTTCCCAATGAGACATAAGGGAATCGAAGCCCTGACAAAATTTGATGAGATCGAGTACGGGAAAGAAAATGAAAAAGATTAAATTTGAAAAAGGATTTTGGAGCGTAATGGAAAAGAGAGTATTAAGAGAATTAACATGACACATATTCGACTTGGGTGCTTAATCTCCAAGAGGGCTGAGACAAAACAGGTGCCTTGATGTTTTTCCCTGCCTGCAGGGGTCATCTGGGTCGGCGAACCACCCCCTCTTGGTTCTACCGAAAAACAAACAGGACAGTTTGCATTTGGACTCAGTCTGGGTAAGATGTGCAACTAATATATGTTTTGAATTTTTATACTTTCTACTTCTTCTTCTACGTGCTACTTCTACGCGCTAACCCACGAAAATGTTGTAAATAAAAAATTTTCAAAATAAATTTGGATTATTTTCACACCATCTATCCTTTCAATTAGGCCATTCTATCAGTTTTTTTCAACATTCAATAGCTTCAATATAATTAAAAATATTATCAAAAATGGAATGTTTGATTAAAACTATTTCCCTAAAATATAAAATCAATAATTAAAAATCCAAAAAAATAAACAAGGAAAGGAAGTTTTTAATTTAAAATTCACGTACATTTTTAAAGTTACAGGTCATTTAAAAATTTACCACCATAAGATTGCAAGCCTGTTAACTCCTGTATTAGGTAATAGCATGTACCTGAGGCCCAAGTATCACACTGAACTGGATGATCGATACCTGGGCCTGACAGCAAGAAGTCTAGCAGTTAAACGACAGACGTTTATCGTTTGTACGCATACTCCTACAAAATGATTGTATTATTTAGAAGTCTATTAATAAATCTGTATGTATCTGTGTAAATAAATTTAAAATATAATCTCCAAAAGTAATTTGGATTATTTCATCACAACACTTAAGAGAAAAATACACTCACTCTAAGTAGCAGACAGGAAACGAAACAAATCTGCCATTTCCTTTCGATAAGCTGCTATCCTTTTGATAATCTAGGAATCATAGTTGATCAAACATGCTATCACAAAAACTTCTTATAGCACACCTATGCTAGTTTGACATTGATTGGACTACATGGTCAGTCCAGTTGGTCGAAATTCGGTTTGAAACCTAGATTTTTAAAAGTTGTAGATGGCATTGTAAGTCCGAGTTATAACTGGCAATGTTCTTTTAAAAAATTCCCAAATTATGAAACTAATTTTGAACCGATCGATTGCTAACAATAAAATAATATCAGAAATCGATTCTTATAGTTTGCCCTTTATTTGTTTAATTTTTAAAATGTAACAATTCGATTTAGCATTAAGATTGAAAATTTAAAAATAGTGTACATATAGTTCCAAAATGAATTTCCCATAATTCGGACACGCAGAGGATATTTTCAAGCGATAAATTCAATTTCTGGATTGTGTTTGTAAATAAATAATCTAGCAAAAAGTGGCAAAATATTGTTCGCAGTTTTGAACTGTTTGGTTTATGAATAACTATAAGAAAAATTTTAGCATTGAAAGAGAACAAAAATCTGTTCACGAAAATTCCTAAAATATTAAGTGTTCTTGCTTTTGAAGGGCTAAATATTACCAAATTTATGAACCACGATTATTCAACTTCAGTGGTGGATCATCATTTTGAGGCCATAGGCGCAAGTAACTTTGCAAACCTTCGTCCGTAATTATTCTTCGATTTACTCAAATACATTTTTATATTTTTATTACAATGATGTTAAATAAATTGTTACAATTAAATAATGAATCAATTAATACAATTTAAAAGATAATTATGAATATTAAATTAATTATAAAGGGTATCAAGAAAATTTTCGTGCCAATCTGTTAAGAAAAATCAAACATTCCAATGGGTCCTTTGTTTCGATACATTATTCTAGTTAAAAAATTTATATAAATTTAGTGCATTCATCTTTCAATGTTAAAATTCCATACTTAAAGGTAAACACTGATTTTTTTTAAATTTTCACCCAATAAATTTAATGCTTTTCATTATCACGCTGATTCTTTGAAAATGATAACATTTGTGATATTGTAAGAAAAAAGAAAAGTTTTATGCACTATTATTTTAATCTATAAGTTTGGTAATTAAATTCAAAGAAACTCATATTATGGATATCATGGAGCTTTTAGGCAATTGTGGCTCCATTATAAAAATAAGATAGGGGCGCATTGGATGATCCGTCACTGTTCAACTTTTTAGTGTTACAGATAATCAAGCGCATTCGAAGTTCCTCACAATATCATCTATAGCTCAAAAGAAAAAGTCGAAATACAAGAATTGGCGCAATGAAATTCGGAATAGAATTCTAACAAGTTGAAATAAATCCTGAAACACTGCTTCGAAGCATCAAATCTAGAACATAAGGGGCGATTGTCGAAACGAAACTTCAGGTAAAGACTAAATTTCTATTAGCATTCATAAAATTCCACGGTAAGCAAAAATCTAGCATATTAGTGAAATTTAAGATATTTTAAGGATTTTTTTTCTGTGGAAACTCGCAGAAGGGAGTTACATACTACAAAAACTTGGAACTATAATTCGCGGAAGTGGGATTTAAGGATATTTTTCCTCAGAATGAATTTGTTTTCTTTGAAAATATTATGGATCAATAAAAATATCCAAACACCTAAAGAAAATATAAAAACATTTACCTGGCAAATTAAACTCGATCATGAGATAACTACACATACATCCGTTCAGCAACCTGCAGTCTTCCCTGCATGACTTCTAAAGAGTTTTGACCTTGACCAATAGTATCTTTCCTAGGGTTCTTTCAACCATTCGATGTGGCTATTTAATCATTATGTGTGCTTTGAGTAAAATAAATACTGCATTAATCCTATGACGCTCAGAGGGCTAGATATTTAGATTACATTGCAAACGAGGCTCGCAAAACTGAGTCATACTTGTAACTTTGAAAAATGGATGAGCGTAAAACAATTTTGTATACAAAATTTCGAAATTTAGCGCATCTTTTGGAAAATTAAATAAGTATTATACCCATAAAATTAAAACAAACCTACTTTCATGATGTTTCCTACGTAAAATTGTATGAAACAGTGTATATTTTACGCATCATGTATAAGATTCAAGTATGCACTGAAATTACGAATATCCAGAGAATGGCTGATGGAATGTCACTTGCATAACCAGTCTCTCCGCGCTGTGGCCGCACGTCTGAAAGTCCCAAAAGCAACAATGGCTAATGTCATTCAATCACGAAAGGCTCGTTGGCCCACCAGACTGTTATTGCGATCTGGGTGTCTGCATAAATTAAATGATCGTAGCAAGAGATGTCCTAACCCGCCTGATGGTTTCTCGAAGAGGTATTACGTCATTAGCAAAACTTTAAAAAAATTGATGGACGAGATATCTCGTCATTAGACGAAAACTGGCCTTTGATCTCGTCATCATCAAAAAATCGGTAATATCTTGATGACGAAATGTCTCGTCATTAACAAAATTGGTCAGATCTTGATGGACGAGATATCTCGTCGAAACCCCTTGGAGGGTTAAAGAGAATCGTAAGAAAAATTACACCTCGAATACATCAGACCTGACTATGATAACACTAATATGTAATTTCTTATAGCATGTGAATTCCAACCTCATTTTATATAACCCTGTTTTTGTGTTTCATCACAACTCTTGTCAATTAACTTGTTTTGTACCGACTTCGCAAATAAATTTTCTCGTATATTTTTAAATGGGGTCACAAGCAGTATTTAAATTTTTGCAGTGCTTTCGAAATATCCTGAGACATTTTCTGTCAAGATAAATGTAGGTGGCGGTAGTGTTTCTGCGAATAAGCACAGGAAAGTGTTTCCTGTACGTATTCCGAAAGTGATGTCAATTGGCTTGTTTTTCGAATACAATTTCAGAACTTCGATAGCAAAAATTCCAAAAAATGTACTCCGCATTGACGTATTGTAGTTTTACAAGTGAAGCAAAGTCAAAATTCTCACGAAATGAGTTGTTTAGCTTTCTTTGATCAGAATGTGATGGTCTTTAAATCGGTGAAGTCCACTAAGTTATTTTTTCTTTGCGTGATGGTTAGATATCTTCATGAGAAACAACTTAGAGAGTAAAATCCTCCTTTGTTTTCTACACACTATGTTTACTTAGTTGGTTTCACTTGTAATCCGACGATGTGATAATTGAATGGTCAACGCCAGTTGGATAAAACGCCAAACTTCGCCAAAAAGGCGAAAAACTATATTTTAAAATAACCCCAATTTATATCATGATAGAGCAATTGGGAAGCAGAAGTAAACCCTTTACTTATCGTCTGGTCTGAAAATCTCTCGCATAGATAAGCTGCCTGATTGGTGCCATTGTAAGTGCGCATTGTATTAATTGTAAACACGATCTCAATCGAACCTTCTAAACTTAGAGAACTTCTTAACTAGCAGATACGTACATTGTTTAAACTGTCTCTCATGGCTTTCTAAGTAGTATTCCCTTGAGATGAAACGGGGTGTACGTTGAACTGGATAAATTAGTAATACTTTCGTAGCGAGAGAGAGCGTACTAAGGAAAAGTTCAGAAAAACTGTCTGAAATTTACAAAAAATGCTCGAACAGAAATGATTGTACCGAGCTTATATACATTTCGAGTCTGTCATTCCGGCTCGTTTATTAGTTAGCATTGGCGATCTTGCAAAAATTATAAATCCCGAAAGATAAGAATTCGAAAGATAAGAATAATTATTTACTTTTAAAGTATAACTTTTTTAACAAAACCAAAATTTTTCAGACTGAAAGTTTCACTTCGTGACATGGGAGATTTCAAAATAAATTATTTTGCTTTGCTTAAATCTGCATCATTAAAAATGTGTATATTTTACAATTATTTGAACAGCATAAGTTTAAAAAAAAATCAACATTTCTTTTGAATCTATAAATTTGAAAGGTAATTAGAAAAAAATTTAAATTTTCACGATTCGATTTTTTTTGTGTTATGGAATCATTAGAATGGAAATAAACAGGCGACAAGCACCAAGGGGCTCAAATCATCTGTCCCATAATATTTTTAGGATGAGACCCGGCACTCCTAACATGAGATAAATATTACAAACAGATAATATGGGAAATATTAAGAACAAACAAAATGAATCGTTCGAAAAACACACAAAAAACAATTATAAAAGAAGCAACCGGAGTCTTGCCCCCCATCCAATAATTTCTCCAAGACCAACTGGAGTCAAATTGACGCCGGTGGAAATTTTAAAACTTTTTAACAGGAAATAGATGTATCAACTGTCCATCGATGGATGTCTGATGCATTCACGCAATCGAAAAAAATAATTCACGTTTGAGAAACAACAGTTTTTGCAACAATGTCGCTGGAACTAAGAGAAGGAACCCGCTCCCGACAACAACAAAGAACACCTACCTAGAAGCAATTCATCACATCAAGCGAGAGGATGCATTTCGACTTACAAACACCCGAATCACTTTTCTCGTTTTTTCCGCGTTGTGCCGTATCAAAGTTCACACATTTCATTCCTGGACCAAGTCGACGCCAGCGCCCCTACACTGAATGTCCTTCCGTATCCATAGAAATCGCTTGCTTTTCAGTTTCCATGGTTGTGCGTTTCGGAAGAGACGGTGGTGTACACGCGTCACTGCTTTTTGGCCGCTCTTTTTTACTTCTTCCAATTCTATCTCTTATGAATTATTAAGCAGAGAAGAGACTTTTCACATTCAAAACTGTTATCAGAAGTGCAGAAAAAATAGAATTGCGATTTGTGTTGCCACGTTGGAGAGGTATTTTATCGTTTACTTTTAAACCAAAAATTATTCGAGCGAATAAATACTTTTTTTGCAATTTGTGAATAATCATTTAGTTGTTAGAATATTAATTTTCATTGTTAAAAACTTTGAAATTCTTTTTATTCTACGAAAGAAAATCCATTTCTTGAATATTTTTGCGATTCTTTCAACTTTTAAGTAAAGTTTTTGTCAAACCGTGAAAAAGGATTCGTCGAGTCACCTATAAAAACCCAACGCATACTCTTTAGTTTCTGACAAAATGTAAGCGAAAATAAGTTTTCCCCTTCCCGATAAGTAAAAAAAATGTTGTACTTGACGCAACATTTTTCTAACAAAATAATCTTTGATAAAAAGTTATTTTGGCAAAGTTTTTGCCTTGTATATGAGAGAAGTGCCTCACACAGTAGCATAGCCAGAATTTGATTTCAGACGGGGCCCAAAAGGTAAAAGTTTAATCTTCATTCATCTCACATTTCGCCATTCGATTCATTTTAATTTTAAAAAGTGACGCATCTCAGTTAAATTGGATTCAAGAATCGTTTTAAAATGGTTGTTTTCGCCAAATATTTATGACAGCTGAAGGACTAATTACTTGTCAAATCTTGTCAGACTTTCATTTCCTTGTTACCTTTGAAACATTCTGTGAAATGGTTATTAATCAAATTAATAATCTTGCTTTTATGTTCTAGTAAATGATTAATTTATTAAACCGATAATTAATCTAATAACTATTATTTTATTTTTAATCCCATAAAGGTTTTCGATATATTTTTGATATTTGTAAAAAAATATATATAAAAATAAGGAACGATAAGTCTCAATCCTTTTAACAAGATTGCCACCATATTTTTATAACACACGATTTCACCAACTCAAAACGCTCTATCTCAGAATAGGTGCGATCCCTGTAACTTACCCTGGGTGTATTTCTTTTTTATGTAGCAGAAAAACTTTCCTTGTGTGTGTATGTTCACTACTTGAAGTCTTCTATCTAGTGTTTTGCGTGGCTTGGAGAAATATGGCCCTGGCGTCATAAAACCCGAACAACCATCACAGAATAATAATCTTTCTAGTACTTAATTAACGCCGATACTCATAATTACCCTAGGGCAATTATATATTACTTCATCTACGCAACAATGAGCGTAAATGGTTATCCCAGAAACAAATACTAAACTTAACTCCAACGTAGAAACAACGATGCAATGATTAGCACATTCATTTCCCCTATATTGCCAGGAAAACTGTCAATTGGTCTTCACTGCTTAACTCATGTTTGAGCAGGAAAGAAACTATAACTAGCTATAATTAGACTATCGCTTACAACTAAATTGATTCCGAATCACGACGAACATCTGGGATTCGAACCCAGGACCTGTTGAATGACGAGATAAGCCAATGCTCTCACCACTTAGCTCTCTTCATTGGAGACATCCTTGTGCTTTGTTCGAAACCATAACACCAAGTTAAAAAATCCCTCAATCCATGATTTTGAACTACTGTTTTATATTCATGTATATATTAGCTGAAGATCAAACAAAAAACATTCTACAATAAAAAGCAAAAGTCAAAAGTACAATAAAATCCGTTAAAAAAAACAGATCATTCTAAGCAAAACTTTACAAAATGTATTTATACGAAAACAGTATATATATAGAGAGAGAGAGAGAGAGAAATTTCCGATAAATTGAATATCTAAGAAAACGTTATGCTATAAAGAATAAGAGTACAGAAGAAATTACTACGAAATCTAATCGTGCTTTAGTACTTATAAACTGCAATTCAAAAATACCTAGTGTTCTATAAAGTTCGAAGGGAGCTTAACGAATTTCAATAATTGTTTTTCTCGCTTCTCCATTTAACTACCACACTATAAGTAGCAATCGAAGTCCTATAAATCTTTCCATTGACGCAATGCTGATTCGTATCTGATATAAAGACCTACTAAATTCATATATGCTAATAAACAATGAACCACAGCTCCTTTGTCTCCACAAACCATTCAAAGCTGACTCAAGTAACTTCCATCCATGGTAAAAATTCTCAATGTACAGCGATATACCGATACCTACTCTATAGTCGGTGTTGGATATAGCATGTTAGGGAAAAGAATGAAAAAGAAAAGTATTACGAGAAGCAGTTATGCTTTTATTCGTTGCTCTGTATAATTTACTACCAATGTTCAGCAATACGGTACGAGGCTGTTCACTTTTGATTGAGACAAAGGACGTTTTGCTTACTTAATAGACATTAATGAAATTCTCTAGATTATTTCTTTGTAACATTTTTCTAGATTCCCTTGACACAAAAAAATACTCTACATTCGACGTTTAAATTTTAATTAGAAATTAATAATTTTAATTTTTCTAAAACTACGCTAAATTCAGTTGGTTGGGTAATTACATTAAACTCATCACCCAGATCCACCTTGAACACTTCTGATTTCTTCGTTGCTATACGCCAATCAGCAAATTACGATTTGAGCGCACGAATAAAAGAAATGAAAAATGTAACGACCGGTGAATTGTTTATCGATAAAATCTAATTTGAAATTAAAACACTTACACCAAACGCGGAAATATGTATCGCAAATAAAAACAGCTATCTCAAATTATAGAACTTAAATGTAAAGCTGGATAATTTATATACATTTTTTCTCATGTCTTAATCGAGTACATTAAATTAATTTGAGCAAGTAACGGGCCAAACCCTAAATAGGTAGAGGAAGACAATAAAGAAAATCATTCTTACTTTAAGCTTACCAGATTTCGAACCGCGAAAAGCTTATGAAATGAAATGAGAACCGATCAGTAGTCGCGTTTGAAATCGTTTTGCAAATTATCTGTTAGGGGTGGCTATTTTTACCAGAAAGATTAGGACGAGTAAAATTTCAGCTGATAATGTTTGATAAGATCTTCAACAAAATGAGGAAAATAATACTGACTGGTATTTTTGAAGCACTTCCCCCATTTTAGTGATAACACTTTTGTTAAAACTTTTTCCCCTACCTTTTGCTTTAAAAGAATGGTTATCGAATGACGGACAGAAAAATAATACCTAACTTCAAGTCATTTCTTATTCATGAAGTGATTTAGATAGCGCAGGGGTGTCAAACTCATTTAAAACACGGGCCATTTAATGCAACTGGTAAGATTCACGCTGGCCACATCACAATTACAAATTTTCTTAAAATTATATTTTGAAGTGAGGATTCAGGTATATGGATAGGATAATTAAAACACATTATGTAATTAAGTGAATTTAGGGTAATAATTTATAATATTGCTATATAATTACTTTTATTTAATTTAATGTATTTATAAGACTAAAATTATTTTTTTTTACCGGAAACTTGCCAACACTTTCCTCCTACTAGTTTTCCAATATCTGGATTCAAAGACTGAGAACAGACAATCTTCATTACGGCAGATAGATGTTTAGCAGTTAATCTTGATCTGTAGGCCGTTTTATTTAATTTCATGGACGAAAATAGTTGCTCACACATTTTCAACATGACGAAATTGTGTGTACGGTATTGCCTTGATCTCCCCTAAGTGCTATTTTCTTCATAACATATTGTCCTGTTTTCATTTTATTTCAGAGTATCGTGGGCCACAAAAAATTACCCCGGGGGCCACATGCTGCCCGCCAGTTTGACACCCCTGCGTAATGCTTTCAATCTAAACATCTACATTGGTTCCGACTAACCTCTTGGCAAAATTATAAAAATGAGTTTTTCATCACTAAAAACTAAGAACAATTTGAATCCAACGCGATATATTGGCCTCTTGTTTTTAAAATTTCCAAACTTTCAGATGTGGGTAGCTAATTAACGTCGCACTGGAGCAACACAGCGGGCTATTGACGACGGCCCAGGATCAATCCCGAAAGGAAAGATCCAAGGACGCCTCTGAATTTTGAACCACGGTCAGATGTGACAAAAACACCTGAGTTGGCATCCCACTTTCCAAACTTCCACACCACGCCAACGTTAGGACATTTGAGCCCACGACAGATTTAACGTGCACCATCCATCGTGTATACGACGGTCTTTGGCTGGACCGAGTTTCGAACTCGTGACCCTCCGATTGCTAATCTCCGATTTTTCAGAATGCACGCATGAATGAAATCAATTCATTCAGTCATTTTATAACTCCATTCAGCCTGGTTGAAGAGATTTGGTACTATGAAAATTATTTAACTATATAAAAACAAATTTGTTACAATATTTTAAGAAATAAGTTAATAAAGTTAGAAATAAGTCAAAGTTCAAAGGCAGAAAATTTTTCCTAAGTCCAATATTACGAAATAAAAAATGTAAATGATTTTGAAATCGATTCTTCAATCGGAATATCAATATCCTGTCCAATAACCTTTCAATTTTGAGAATATTTTTATTCACCCTTTTAAGTCTCAAATAGCTCAATGATTGTGGAAGAAATATTAAATGTATGAAAACCAAAGCTTTCGTATTTTAAATACCATATTCACAAAATGAAGCAAACAAATTAGTTTGAAAAAGTAAAAATATTTAATAGTGTTTAAAATTTTCCTTCGAAAATTTTAAATTTTGTTTTACAAAAAACAAGTCCTTTTCTCTGGTAACCGCCCTAATAGTCCGTTGTGTTGCTCCAGTGTGACGTTAATTGAAAATACCAAATACCTGGTAACCGCCCTTACAAATTGCTTTAAAACAGTTTAAGAAAAGATTAGACTTCTGACTATATATCTATATCTCATTCGATCCCCAATTTCTCTCTGGTAATTCTTTCAAGTAGTCTAATTTATATGACACTAGTAAAATTATACGGCGACGCTCGGGTTGAATTGGTTAAATGTTGATTCTATTTCATAGAAAAATGCAAGCATCATTTAAGTGTACAGAAATTAGTTTTTAACACGTTTTAACTTTTTCATAGCTTCTACAATTTACTTCAGACGCAAATATGTATACATAATATATCCATCCATATAATCCATTTCATATTCATCACACTCTTGCTGTAAGACAAACTATAAAAGCGTTTTCTGAGATAACTTCTTCAGAAGTTGATTTTGAGTTTTTGGAGTGATTACGAATGCCAATTAATCATTTTCAGTAAAAATGAGGAACTTACAGCGTATAGTCTTGCACTCAGTTTTCCAATCAATATTTATTATTTGTGGTACCCTTGCACAATGGATTCGATATTTTCGAATTACATTATCATTGAGAGGGTGGCAAATTAAACTGTTACGGCATTCGTGGTTAATTTATTTTGAAGCACACATTTTTTTCTTGAAAATTCTATTCAGCCGCACGTGGAATAACGGAGCTTGTTTAAAACAAATGTCATAAGTGTAGACAAATCAAACTCAATCGATTACACTTTTTACAAAATCACTGCTTTCAATGAATGTTTCACAGGTACCTAAGTTGTATACGAACAGTTTCAACTCAAGTAAGCAACCTCGACCTTCGGCCACTTAAGACAAAAAATTTCTATTTTTCAACAGTTCTAGTTTATATACTTCCTTAGTATATTATTCCGAGATCAGCAGTCTTATTTAAAATTCGCTTTTCTCCAACAGAAAATTTTAGTTTTAAATCGAATTCTTAAGGTATTTTTTTCAATTGAGACGCAGTTTCTATGTGGAAACCACGTATCTATTTAGAATGATAGATGTAGTTAACTTGACTATGTAGTAGCTTTCAATAATACCCATGAAACATGAAAAAAAATGTAAATTAAATCGATTTTAATCGTCTTGTAATGAAAATATGTCAAAATTTAAAAATATCCTTGAACTACAACGTATGGCTACCCGTTTTGATTTAACATAACATATTTTATTTTTAGAATAACTTTATTTTAACTTTACCAGTCATTTTAAAATAAAAAGTTATACAACTTACTTAAAAAGGTTTCAATTTATTTTTATGACACAGAATTCTACAAACTATAACGTATCCAGACTTCAGGAAAGTTCGTCGACATATACATATACAACCAAGAAATTACCCATGTCTAATGGTATTTGGCAGAAAATAAAAATAATTCATTGCAACTTAACTCCTTTATCTGTAATATGAAAAGTAATGGAACACATAAATACAAACAGAAACGAAATTCTGGTCATTGAAAAATGTAGAATTCTGAAAAATGAAAGATCTGAGAAAGCATGTCGAATTTCGACGTCATGAAAATATTCTGAAATAGAGAAATTCGAAAAAGACGCTTGAAAAATATTGATAGACAGACAATAATGAATTATTTACAAAAAGAACACAAATTTACAAAACTAAGAAATGCTCAAATATGACCGAAACATTTGTCTTAACTCAAATACACAAACACTGAATTCTAAATCTAATTTATAAAATAAAACATTAATTCTAGCGTTGCCAGATACCGAATTGCAAAATTACTCTTTTATGATCAATGAGTTTTTTTTTGTTTTGGCTTTTCGTGTTCCATTACAAAATGCTAAGTTGTGTAAAATTAAGCATTTTAAATATCCATTTTTCATCATTCAAATGTTGCTAAGTTATGTAAAATTAAGTATTTTAAATATCCATTTTCATCATTCAAATGTTCCTAAATTATTTAAATTGTTGAAAGAAATAAAAAATCAGTTCAAAAATAATTACAATTTTAAATTGTTTAAATATAATGTTTAGGAAAAAATTGTTTTTTTTAGCAATACTGGTAAAACAATTTTATTATAAAATTTGATTTTCGATCAATACTGATAAAACAAACTGAGTTGCGTACCGCAATCGTTTTATGCTCAATGTTTTTCCTATGGCAATTTCGAATTGGTTTAGCCCTCTGCACACTTAGGTTAAAGAGAATGGGGGTTAATATGTAGCTTGCGTTACTCGCAGGGTTCCAAAGTACAAGTGTACCAAATTTGGTGTGGATTGGTCAAATGGTGTAGATTTGTATAGAGAATATACAGACAACATCTCTGCTTTTTATGTATAGATATATTCAAAAATAGTTTCAAGGATGGTCGTCTCTCCTAGTTCCCCTTTAATGAAATTGTGTATTTTTGAATGGACTTTTTGACTGTTTATTGATGACTACATATATTTTATGTGTGATTAGAGATGATTTAAGTTGATTAAATAAACTTGCTAATATCTACTACTATAGTCTACTGCCATTTGTCGAACCTTTAAGTCTCAGAGGCAGTGCATGGGTCTCTAATTATATGAATTTTACCTGAGGGTTGGTCTTTATGGAGCAAGGGCCCCATTTGGCCATGCTGTGCCAAAAACAAGAGACAACATAAGTAATGGGTATGTAGACACAAGGAAAGTTCTACTGACGCAGAAGAGGAATACACAATGTATTGAACCTGTGCCACCTATAACTTGCTAGGGCAGTGGGCAAACCCTCTAGAACCCATTTTACATGTGGGATTCACAAAACATGAATTTGAGCTTGGTGAATGCTTCATACTAGATTGGTTTTTCATATCAAAGCTATTATGAGGGACACTTGAGCCCTACCCCTTGAAAATGTCCTGAACTGCATTTTACCAGTGAGTTTCATGAAACTTAGACAACTATCTTTAGAATAATTTTTAAGATATTTCGAGGACTGTTTAAGTGTCTTGAGTCTCCCACATGAATTTGCCCCTTTAAATTATTGACATTTTCGAATGTTTAATTTTCAACCGCTAGCTTCCAACAGTCAAAAAATATACTTGTTTATCAACTGCTTCAGTTAATGACTCAAAGTTGTTTTCGGTTGCAGAGTTTTATGGCCCAAGGCCATACCTGGCCAAGTTATGCCAAACACAAGATAGACAATGTCAAGTAATGTACAAACACACAATGAAAGTTTTACTAACAGAGAGAAATATACCTACGGAGGAATCTAAACAAATTGCAGTGGATAAACCCACTGAGCCCTAAAGATTTGTTTTTGGAGATTGACCCTAATATAAAATTTGGCAGTAAAAAAGAGAGAAATTGTGACCATTTACATACATTTTGAACACAAGCAAATTGAAACAACGCTTGAAAGTAAGCCAACTGGGAATGATTGGTATGAAGCGCGAAAGAATTTCGACTGGCAAGAGTTATGGTTAACAGGGGGGAAAATTGTTGAAAGGAGCAAAGATATTGAGCTGGAATTACTGGAAACTTTCTGTATGCCTTTCAATAGCATTAGAATAAAAGAGATCCTTCGGTGCTTAGAACTAATTTCATAAGTCAGTAAAAACTAGATGTTCTGTAATGAATATCGTGCTATAACACTGGTAATAAATACATATGAAACATTACCATGGCTTTTGTAGCTCTGAAATTCATGTGCTATAAAAACGTTATTAAATAATAATATTAAACGTTATTAAATAAATGTAAAAATGTGCTATTTTAACATGAATTTAATGCAAATCAAGTACATTCAACTTTAGAAGGTATCTGTCTCTTGAGATTTGGTGCTTATAGCCAATACCTTAAAAATGTGATAAATAAGCTACTCAGATTTCCTTTTAAGATAATTTTTTCTATACTCAATGATTATTATAAACATGCAAGTTACCAATATGTATATTTTATAATTTAAAAGAAGTAAATAAACATGGTCCATTTAAACAAACAAATTTCGAAAAAATATATATAAATTTCAGTATCACCTTGAGTGTGATCTGTATTATTCTATATCCATCCTTGTATAAGCCAAAATGAAAAAGTACATTTTTGAAGAAAAGTAACTTCAGAGGTTTCATAGGAATGTATGCATCTTGTGTAATTACCTTTTCTTAATCTTGACATGTATAAACAAATTAATTTTATTTTATTTATCAAATCTTAAATTACAATCCTCAAATAAAAATTATGCCAAACTGCAATGAAACCCCCTTTTAGATTCCATAAAAATTCCACCTTTAAAATTGAAACATCAATTTACTCAAAGTTTTTTTTGTGTTTACATATTGCTAGAAAATAAATAAAAATTCCAGGAAATAATTTATACTGAAGAAATAAAAAAAACTCAAACTTTTCACATAATTTAACTTTTATTTTCTTAAAGTATGTGTACAATAAAACACTGTAAGCTGCCAAAAGCATTTAAAGTATATCTATTTTTACATTTCTTTTCTCAAATAAAAATATATAAAGCTTAGCTTTTTTCACACAAGACAATATTTGGAAAATAAAACACTGCAGCAAAAGTAAAAAGGAATAGAACTTGTGTAAAAACGACCTCAAAGACCAGTGCTAATCAAACCAGGACAGAAAACTTAAGCAATATAACAGTCTTTAAAATCAATGCAATTTGCTTCCGATATCAATTTGCAGATACTCTGACAACTTACTTTAAAAAAGTCTGTAAGACAAGACGAGATAAAATGGCAATATCAAAGGAACAATAAAGAGACAAAGACACCGAGTTTGAATCAATTTAACTAGAAATATAACAATTAAAAGGAATAAACTACAAAATGACTAACTATGCATAAATTTAACTTAACTGCTTTGTATGACATTTTACATAGATTTCTTTTTTTAGTGTTAACTATTCAAAGCAAAGAATTTTTTCACATCCTTCCAAACCGTGGATATTTACAACAATCCTTTGTAGTACTCGACTTCAGAGTGCAGACAACTAAACTCCGATGATAATGGTTTAACAGTAAACATGAAGTGAACAGAGTAAATGCAATAAAGCAAAATTGGAATGAAAAGTTCAAGAATTATTATATAGAACACTATATCATACATAAAGTAGTGAAAGGATTGTTTTGCTTTAAAGCAGAAACATTCATTGTCTACAACCGACTTCTTCCACACTACTCGCACTGGTTTAAGCAAGAGAACTTGGACTTTTTATAGAAAAAGGAATGATTGCAGATGAGGAAGTTGTCTGCATCGAAGCAGTTAATCGGAAGTAGTCAGAAGGAATGTTGTTTTCGGGTGTCTTCTGACATTTAGAGTCTGACACAGTGAAAGCGTTCTGGTGTGAATATTTTTACTTCTTTTTAAGTGTAAAAAAGCCTCGTTTCTTGTTGTGTTCATCTTTTTTGTCACCAGCTGGGAGAGTCTGTGAACGAGATGGTCCCGCTGATCCTTCACTTCCGATTGCTGTTTGGATCCGTTGAAGCCACATATTCATTTCATCCTGTGGAGAAAATGATAAGTTTGCATCTTAATATTTTAATACATTTTTATTTAATGAGGATAATTTTACGATTCTAAAAGCGAATGCTAAAATGTATAAAATAAGAAATAGTTGACATTTGTACTTATTTTCAAAAAGAAATGACTTTTTACCATCTTTCACAATAATCGTACATCTTAGCACATAATTTAACCTTCCGATAGTCATGATATTTCCATTGGAAGTGTAGTCATGCTTTTAACACAACAGTGATTAAATAACTACATCCATTGGATGAAAGTATCTTAGAAGATATTCTACGTCATGGTGAAAACTGGTTAAAATCATGCAAGGAAAATCATGCACATTGCAGAATGGATATATGCATGTGAACCCCTAAGAGGGTTAAAATTAGAATAACATGTTATTTTCATTTATCATTATGTCCAAGTCTGCAGTTATTTTTTCCATTTATATGCATTTATTTAAATTAAAGCAATAGAACTAAAAAAAATCATATGCTGCTTTTCTCAATCATGTGCACTAATACACGATTGTATCATTGAGATAATTTTCACTTCATGCCAGTAAACTTATTTAGTCAACATTTTACTTATGAAATACAAGAACATACAAAACAATTCTGGAAGAAAAACGAACTGGTTTTAAAAATGAAAAATATTTCAGACTTACATCATCCTTTCCTTGGAAGAGATATTCAGCACCATTTGATAACCTATACAAAACACGTGTCATTAAAATTTCTCAGTAATAAATATTTTGAAACAAGTTTAAAATCTAATAGACTTTTAGATAAAATAGTAAAATTTCATAAGAGCAAACATGATTAATTTAGCAGAAAATGGAATAAACCAAAATTTTATTTTGTAATTTGAAGAAATAGTTCTCTGGTAAGTTCTTTAAAGTTTTCAAATCCCAAGAGCACTTATTTTTAAAAAATGTTGAGTCTTTTCAAACTTCTTTAAAGATGTTAGGGATTTATAATTGCAAATATAAGAATATAATTAAGGTTAATATTTTACTGGTTATTTATGGTGGGAAAGTTAGCTTCAAATATTATCAATACCAAAAATTAACAGAAAGACCCAGATAACACTTCACTCTAACATTTTCTTTTGAATAATGACAATGGATGATGAAAAATATAAAAATGAGAATAGCTATAAAACAAATTATAGAATCTGTTAATCTTATTGCAACTGAAACAAGAAAAAGAATTTTAAATAAAACTTTGGATCTTAGATGCAAATATTGGTATGAAATTGCATGTTGGCAGCAATTCTGGAGTCAACATAACAATTCAAAAGTTTGTAGAAAAAGTTAAGCACATAATATTCCTGTGTTTTTCTAAAGAAATGAATTAAACGAATCATATAAGACAGAATTCAGTATCAGCCATATTAACCACAATAGCCATACTTTTAAAATTAAATATAATGTTAAACAATGGATGGTTTTAAAAACTATTTCTTACTTGAGACGGAAAACATGTTTTCTCTTGGTGTAATCTGATGGAACTTGTGCCGTTGCCCCTCTGAGATCAATAGGTGCTTCATTACGATAGTAGTTTTCAGGCTCCTATAAAGTAAAAAAATTGTACATAATTCCTTTTCTACAGTCAACTTATTTCAATTCAGAATAATTTTTATTGGTTATTAGTATTAAATAGAAAA
Source organism: Meta bourneti (assembly GCA_933210815.1). Taxonomy (NCBI): domain Eukaryota; kingdom Metazoa; phylum Arthropoda; class Arachnida; order Araneae; family Tetragnathidae; genus Meta; species Meta bourneti. The sequence continues at coordinate 34,322,057 of OW119927.1, read as the reverse complement.
GAAAATTTCAAACCTGTTTGTAATGCCTCTGATCTTTGTAAGCAAATATTTTATTTCCTTGAAGCACAATATATATTTTGTCCCAGGACCTAAAAAGAAAATATTTCATTTTGAAACATTTTAAATTTTACAACCAACAGCAAGAATGATATATATGAAAGCATCTTTTTTCACTAACAAGCAGACTGAAAATTAAATAAAAAGTGAATAAATTATTTACTATCATTAAAATGAATTCCAGAAAAGCTATCTAATTTATTTGTATAAATTGGAATAAATAAGAAATGTATGAAAAATGAATCAACATAAACACATTTGCCAGTGCAAAAAAAAAGCAAACCACTGTAAATGTAAAGAATAAAAGTTCTTTTGTTATCCTAAAAAATAAAAAAAATTCACAATTTGTATTGAAAATTGTAACAAAAAATCTTAGCAGGGACTATGAACTGGGCCATGTGCTGGTGTAAAATAACATCGAAATATCTAGAAGATGTTTCTACAGAACTCCACAAGAAAAATTATTTGTATATATTTAACAAAGGAATGGAGCTCATTTCATTGAATTTGCTTTAGATTTCAGGTGCAATTCAGTCAGCTTTGACAATGTTATTTAACAAGAGTTAGCAAATTAGAATTAAAATGATCAAAGGATTTTTTTTGTCTGACTCCTTTTTTACAAATTTCTGTTCCCATTGTAATTATAAATTGACACAATTGGTTTCGGAGAGGTACAAAACAGGACTGAAGAGCTCTTAAAAAATCACAGTAAGTAAAATAAATATTAATGCTATCTTACCTGCTACTAGCTCTTTTAGTTGTGGATTCCCATTCCTGCTTTCGTCCTAACAAGCCTTCACATTGAACCTCCTCGTCAGAAGAGGTAGCTGTTGGACTACCTTTTTCTAATGGGAGAGAAACAAGATTTTGATATTATTCATACAAATATAAATTCAATTGGAAGAAAGATTTATTATCTTGTAAACTGCTTAATAGCTTTTCATGCTGAACTATCTGTGCATACTACAAACTTAAGAACATAATTAAGTTGAAATAAGAGTGAATCTATAACACATGACTACAAGATCCATCTACAGCAAGTCATTATGTCTAGATAATTGGAAGATTTTATCTTGCTACAATTTAGTACTTAGGATACTTAATATGGACAAGTGTCAGAAGACAAATCTTGAACAGGAAGATACTCATAAAATAAATAATTTTCATAAACCGTCTTGAAAATTTATTTGGTGGGGTGCTCAGAAAAAAGTATGGTGCAATTTTGAAAAAATAATAAAATTTAAAAAATGCCCTTGAATTTTCAACCATCATTAAAATTATATTCAAAGAACATGAGATTATTTTAAACCCCACATGTTGAATATAATAGAGAAAGTAATAATTTTCTGTACACTTATCATTGATGAGAACGCAATTCTGAACTTAGTTCCGATACTTGCAAATGGGTGCTCACAAAGCAATATTTTAAAAATTCATTTTAAACGTTCTAAATGCAGCAACATTGAAAAATTGTTATTGTAAATTATCATAATGCAGTTCATGACAAAGTTTTGTTAATATTATATATTTAAAAGAAAATATACAATTCCATCTTTTAGACATAGAGGATTGAAATTAAGAAGCATGGAATACCTAACACTTCAAAGTTGTAAGGTAAGTAAGCAGTTGTTCTTTGCAAGTTATGTAGTAAAAAACATTTAACGAAACTAGATTCATCAGAAATAATTCTGTGAATATATATTCATTACTCCAAGCGAAGTTTATTACATCTCAAAGAAAAACATTCTAACACCAGAAAGCGCAGGCTCACATAAATCCACCACCTCCTATCACCAGCACAAAATACAATTTACCAAAAAATCCTCCTTCATCATCCTCATCTGCAGCTGGTGACTTCTTTTTCCGCCAGCTACTAAATGGTGATTTTGATCGCGACCTTTTTTTCTTGTCCTTTTCAGGAGAAGGGGCTTTCAAAAAGGTAGGTAAAGATAATTAAAGATCTGAACTTAAAAATTCAAGTATTCATTTGTTTCAACTTATAAAAAATAAAGATTCTAAAAAAAATTCCCAGGCACCATTACACTATTTGATAGTTGCAGAATATCCCAAATGCAGCAATTTTTAAATAAAAACTCAACTTACTGCTTGGAGCTGATTGCGATTCTTGAGGGAGTCCACTACGTGATGAAGTAGTAGCTGGAAAGGTAAATGTGTTGAGATTAGAATATTTCCAAACACAAGCAGTGGAATTGGAAGGATAGACTAGTATATTTGACATACAACCCCACTTGGATTTGTCCCATAGATGACTTGCATACACTTTACAAGTACAATTTAAAGCTAAAGTGAGATTAATTTCACCATTTATGTCCCACAGTACTCGAAGGGGGAAATGTTACGTTTTTAAATTTCAAAATCGTTCAGACTAACTTGCAGAAAAGCTCAATGAAACAAGTATACATTTCTTGGTGAAAATATCTTAAGACACATTAAATAAGTCGAAGTCAATGAAATTTTATGAAGCAGAACATTCTTTTCATATACAAGAGGAACATAGATTATTTTTCCAACCTTGTTAAACTTTAATGTACTAAATTTATCCTTCCTTGCCAGGTTTTGAACGGAAAATAAGCAAAAGGTTTGCTTTGTTTCTCTGACTATTTCTTGCTATATACAGGACAATAAAACTGAGATCTATGACAAAGTGGATTTAAAATCACTATGAACCAATACCTAGACCAGGATTTGAACTCTGAGCCTGTTCAAACAAATTTCAGTAAAATAATTGTATCAAAACTATGTATCCTGTCTTACTAAGAATTCCAAAAATATGTTAACACTGACAAAATTTGGTGAGGAAAAAAATGCACCTTCTCTCTATATACAAGATAATTCTTTGAACAAAACTATTTATACTGCATAAGTGAAAGAAATGACACTTTCAATGTTTTAAAAATCTTATTTCAGTCTTATAAAACAAGACCTACAAATCACTTGCTTCAGCATAGTGAATTTTTCAGAGCAATCGCTTGTAACTACAACATACTGGTAAAAAATGGGATGTATTATTCCCAAGAGTGGGTCTTAAAATATAACTTTTAGTTTATCATTAACAAAAATTAAGTATTAGCTTTTGACATAGAAAGTTATTACTGCTTATAAAGCATGTGCTAAGAATGTATATTTATTCAAACATGTCAAATGATTCCAATACGAATCTGCGCATAATTTGAATGTTTGTGGATGATCATTTCAGTTTTGCTTGTGTGATGAAAATAGAAACAGCGACACTTTCCATGTGTGCATAGCTATCAAGTCGGTAAATTAACAAGGTCAGTTTGTATCTTTGATTACGTTTGTTCCTCAAATGCCAGTTGTGGCAAGTATCTTTGGAACTTTTAATTAATTTAGATGGATTTTTTTGCCTTTGATTCACTTCCTTGATTATTTCATTTATGCAGATAACAGACACAACGTAAACCCAAAATAAAATTGGGAGAAAAACAAATACAAATAAAATATATTACAAATTTTGAATTCAAGCAGTTACAAATTTTGCTTTAGAGAATGCTGAGTTTAATTCAATATAAAAGGAAATTAATTTTTACAGCTAAATTTGAAAACTAAATATATTTTTTTTAATTTTGAAAATATTCTCATTGCCTGGTATATCATTAATCAAATGAAGTCACCTGGATGCAAACTGATATAAAACTTGTGGACACACTTTTTAAGTTTAATAAAGGCTTGTTGTGTTAAATCAACAACTTAAAAAAAATCAAAATTACTCTTCAATATTAAATGCATATAGCCTCATTTTTAGTCAAACAAAGGGATAATTCAGCTATTACACATGTAAACTAAGCACTTTTATCCAATGTCATTCACAACAGACTACATTTTACTTTCTACAGATATTTCTAACTCCATGCACTCTGTTGCAATAAAAGCAGAAATACCTGTCTTTTTAGACTGCACAGTAGATGGAACTTCCTTCTTAATTGTAGGAGACACCTTTTTCCGTTCTGTGCGCGATATAAAGATAAAGAAGGCAGACATGCATTAAAAGAAATAAGTCATGCAACATGCATATAGAAAATTATGTAGACTTGGAGAACAGAGGCTTTTAGAACTCAGAAATGAAAAAGTAATAAAGTTTACAAAAAGAAAGTAAATATTTGGCCTGAAATAAAAGTAGCTCATGATACAATAGAAATTAGTTTAGAAAAATACCTTTAGGTTAACATTTTAGTTTATCTTGTTCATTGGCATTAAGTAGTTTTTGTGAACTGTTTTACTGTCAATAAATAGTTTTATAAGATTAAATGTCTGATTTTTTTCATAACATAAAATATTGTCCTGTTGCTGTCTTTATAATCTCCAAAGTAAAATTCACAAAAACTAAAACTAGATCTGTTCATACATTGAAAGGATGATGCATTCATCAATCAATTAGGATAAGTTTTCTACAAATATTATTTACTATCCAAATGCTATGACCTTAATAATAAATTACTCTTGAATGGTAGTAAATTACACTTGAATAGAAAGCACAATTGATGCTCTATCACAAAATACTTAAACTTTTAGAAATGAGTGGTAATCTACATATAAAACTGAATTGTTAATTAGAATAATTACGTTTTATTTAAATTAGAGCTGTGGTTCTCTAAAAGTTTGTTGGAAGCAAACTTTCAGAGAACCACAAATGTGTGAAGGTTGGGTAACACTGACATAAAAAAGTAAAGTAAAATGGAAGGTTAAACTAACTTGAAATACTTTTATTGGACAAGCAATGATAGCTAATATTACTTTTGTTTATTATTGGAGAATAATTTAAATGAAATAGCTTTTTTGGTTTGTAATATGGAAATATCTTTTAATGTCATGTCCCAACTTGGTACTAGAAAATTTTAAATGTATTTTTTTAATATTAAAATATTGAGTAAATAAAGCAATATACATTAGGGTTTTAAAAACTGTCAGTTTTATAAGAAAGCAATTGAATCATAAAAACTATTATCTGAAGAATACGTTTATTTTATACTATGTAAAATTATAACTTATTGTTCAGATGATAGCTTCTTTGACTGTTTTATTCTTAGAAGTGCACTGCTTTGCAAATTAAAAGAACACACAAAACTTACACAGAAAAATACTACATACATAAATTGTGAGAACATTTTCATGCTTAACAAATAAAGCATGCTTACAATTTTGAAGCAAGCATTAAGAATGACACAAAAATTCACAAGCAAAAAGCATAAGCTTTTCAAGAGAAAGCAAGCGTTAAATCTTTAATTGTGAAACAAGTTAAGATTAATTATAAAAGGTTTGGATAAAATCAAATATCTTTCCAAACAAGGAATGTTTAACATGATTCAATTGATTGACGATGAGGATAACACTCATTTTAATACACACATAGTGAGCTCACCTTCTTGTGTTACTTCTTGCTCACCACTGATTGATAAAACTTCTTTTTCGGGTGATTTTTCACCATCAACCCTAAAATTAGAAAAGTAAAATAGATATTTTTAAATTAGTAATTCAACATTGACATTTAATGAATTTAATATTATATAACAAATATTTAAATTTAATTTCTTCAGATTAACTTTCAAAAAAATAAATCAAAATTATGAGCCTTTCTGAAAGAATTTTTATTCTAATTCTCAAGATATTCAGGAATTTGAGAAAAAATCGTTCAGACATATATTAGTAATCAAAATTTAAATATTTGACCCCTTTTATATAAAGATATAAAATAATTTATAGGTTTTTAGAAAAGGTCTAGGTTTTTTTTATCAAAGATGTCAAAAGTTGAATTTGTAAGGCATTTTATTTCTCAATGTTTTATGTTCAATTTAAAAATATTACTTCCCCTTTAATAGTAACTTAATCCTACAATTTATTTTATTTCCTTAAATCACAGTAAGAGAATATGCTATTACTTCATAATCAGAGAAAGTATGCATCATTTAGGTTTAAGAAAAGAAAACCAGTTATGCAACACATACCTGTCTGTTGGAACATCTTGTGGTGGTGGTTCTAATGCAGCAAGTCTAGCTAATTCTTCCTGTTTCTTTCTCTCAGCTTCTTCCTCTTCTTGGCGTCTAAATTCTTTCAATTCAAACTGCAACACAGATACAATAGTTTTTAAATAATTTTGACATCAATTTTATTACAAAACTGTACATAGCACTAGCTTAAAGCCCATTGGCAAATGTTTTTAATCCTTGTATCCTCACAGCTGGTCTACAATTTGGTATCTTTTTTATTGCTCCTGATAGTAAAATAGTAAATGCTCTAATAGTAAAATGAAGAAATATTTATTAAATCTTATTTTAAGTGGATTGAAGCAAGCTCAGATACAGGTTGAAATATTACCGTTGTCATGCGTTCAAGAGCAGCAAATCTTTCTTCTTGAGCTGCTGCTGACTTTTCAAATGCTTCATGTTTCTTTATAAGTTGCTCCACATCATCAATAGTATGCTAGGGAAATAAAATTTCAATCATTATCATTACAATTCATGATACAACACTTGCACAAGAAAAAAAAACTTGCCGACCATAATAAAAAAATTCCAAAATTATTTAGGTATTTTCTATACGCGTCTTTTCTAAGAAAAAGAACGCAATCTTCTCAATATAATTTCTAACATTTACAATGCCAGCATGACATACGTTTCAAAGCATCACACATTCATTTTAAGCCCCTTCTAAACAAGATCTTTATTGCACTTACTTTTCCATGTAATTTATTTTATAAGATATACTCTAGGACAGAGGTTGCCGACCTTTTTGACTAACGAGGACCTTTTAGAATCTATTTCTATGACAGCGCCCCTTAGGCCTACCCTGTTTTACAAGTTAATGGTACTTAGGTTTGTTTGGGTTTTATGGTGCTAAGTCTAAAAACGGACAAGCTGCACAATGGTGTTTAGGAGTAATGTTGCAGGGAGAGGAAGAGGGGATAGACAGCAATGAGATATTGCAAAGCCAATGCAATAAAATTATATTAAAATTTTTTGAAATAAATAATTTTTAATTTTTTTAAATAAAGGCTTAGCCTTGTTGTCTGTCCGTCTCGCACTACAATATTTTACAGCAAGTGGCAGCAGAATGACCAAGCATCGTCTGCTAGAGGAGATGAAAAACTCAACTTGGCAAATTTCTGTTCAGAATGTAATTTCTAATTTTCTCATTTTGATTCTACTTTGTTTCTTATTTTTTATTTTCCTGGGGTGGGAACGGAGCCCCTGGGAAAGCACGCGGAGCACAGGTTGGAAAACACTGCTCTAGGATAAAAATCTGATTTCTTCGCAAGGAACAAATAACACATTTAAGAGAAAATTATTTTGAGATCGTAATCCAGTAACCCATCACAAGATTCTCAAGTAGAATAATATTGCTTCCCCACAACACACACAATGACTAAATAACCACATCAATTGGTTGAAAGAATCCTAAATTATATTGGTCAAAAAGGTCAAAACATATTAGAGGAAAGAATTTCAATTTATAAAATGAATTTTATAAATCAATGTTTAGTTTTAATTTTATAAATTAATGTGCAGTATTCTAATACACTTAAAACTGAGCAATAGGTAAACTTACACCAAGTTCTTGGCTCAGAAGATATGGCTCTTGTGCAACAAGCCATGCTTCTGCAACAGCTGCATCTCTTGCAAACTGGTACACTTCAAGTACTAAAATCAAGAAATTTAAAAACAAATAAAAGATTTTGAAAAACAAATAAAAATCAAATGGCAGGGAAAAATTCAAGTTACATACTTAGCTGCAAGTGTTCCCATCGTTCTTCCCATCTGTTTGTCATGGATGTTCTTTGATTTGTTAGAGATAGAAGTCTTTCCTTGATCTAGATTGGAAATATTTGAAGATGAGTTGTAAACAAAATAAAGATAAATGTAAAATTAACGTGCCAAGTATTTATTGACTTGAACAGCTTGAAAAAATAAATAAATGTACAAAGTCAACTTTATATTTAAAAAAGAGATCACTAACTTAATTAGTAGAAATTGTCATAGTTTAACCATACTGAAATTGAACAGATTTGTAGAAAAAAGAAACAATTTAAGACATACCTAGAACTCAATTTCAATTCTAAAATTAGCTATATTAGAATAATGAATATCTAATTACTCAATTTTGATAATATTCTATTTTAATACTATGACAAGGTTCAAAGCTTCTTAATTTGCTATTAAATATATTCTAAGTTTTTAAATCACCTTCTCGTTACATAAAAACAGGATTATATTTTGTCATTAGAAAATTTTGTTATTTAATTCATTGTGCACAAAAGGTAGAAATAATTTTATAAGATTTTTAAAAGCAATTTAAAATTAGTAAAATTATATTTTGAATGAATTATGAATGTACACAAAAAATAATTTTTACTTCATTTGATGCATAATGGTTCCTTGCTAAAAGTTCTTTTCCTAGATTAACACAAACAGATATATTGTCTTCTCTGGCATCAATTTCAGCTTTCAGGCTTTGATGGTTATTCATTAACAATTCTACTCCTGACACATCCCTGAAATCAGTTTAGTATGTAGTATATTATATAAAAGAAACATTCCACGTTAATTTTGAATAAACATTGTTTTAATGAGACCAATTTAAAATACACTAAACATAAGCAATTTTCAAAATGTATACCTGGGTTTTTCAGATGTATTCATCTGCCTCACAATATCTTCCATCCACAACATTAAGTCCCTGACCATATTCAAGAACCTGAACAAGTCATTAGTGTCGGCCAACTTAAGTCGTCTTCCCTCAACCATGTTTAAGAGTTTCTGCCATGCTCCTACAACTTCGGCTTCTTGATTGGTTATTTCTTTGGCTTTGTCACCGGCATAGGCACTCTGTAAGCTTTCCGATTCCTCTTGTATTTGTTGCACCTAAGTAGTGATTAGTTTTCTTTAGTTTTTTATCAGCCATTTACAAGCTTTCTAGTCAGATAAAAAGTTTCTGCGTACAATTGACAAGTAGAAATTAAGAAAATAAGCTTAATTAAAAGCAGGCATGTTTACCGCAGTTCCTAGAGTTTGTAGGTCATTTTCAAAGTTAGCATGCTTCCTCTGAAGACTGGAAACACTCACTCCATCTTTACCAAGTTCATCAGACATTGAATTTTGCTTTTCCTAAAAGTGTAATATAATATAAACTATGTTTGAAACATATAATATACTAACATAATAACATAATTGAAGCATATAATATACTAACATAATGAAGCATATAATATACTAACATTACATCCCCAACTTCATGTACTTCCAATACCCTTTTTTCCCCATAAAGTATTGTGCCCCCTCTAATTTTCCAAGTCTAATTGTGTATATTATTTTTTATAGACCATGATTTTTTTTAATAAAAATTCTTTGCAATTATGTGAAAATGCAAAATCCTGCTATTTATCAGCAAACAATTACATAGGACCTAACTTTCTTTTACCTGATCTGCAGATCATGAGTTTGAAAATATGAAATACCAAAACTGGTTTTGCAAATTTATTTCCAAAAGCTTACTCTAGCTATTTTCACAAATTCAACTTCAACTAATTTATAGTATTGACATTGACTAATTTAGAGAGCTCTGCTTTTAATGTTCACCAGATATGCACGTTTCATCATAACGATACACATTTGTTTAGTGTCCTAAGACAAATTTGTGAGTATCATTTCATCGATTTAAGCATTTAGTATCACTGAGAAAAATGTTGATTTACTTTAACTCAAACCCCCTTTCATTAAGTACTGAAAACAAATTATGGAATCGAAGTGAGTCCACTTACTTTGATTTTTCCTACATATTTTTTGTTTCCCCTAAAATAAATTTACTTGTAAATTTCTTATTTCCCTCCTTTGTTCTCTGGCTTTTTCAGTTCATTTAGAGGTTTGTTATTTTATCTTTAATTTTTTTTTAAATTCTTGGTGATGGCCTGAATATATATAAAGAAAATTTACTTTTCCCTAGGAATTCAGTGTACTTACAATAATTCTTCCCAATAAGTCTCTGCAGTCGTGGAAGAACCTGTGCAGTTTCCAAGAAGCAGCTAACATTTGAGTCCTTGTGTCAATCAGTTCCAACAAATCTGCCCAAGCTTCATTCAAAGTGTCCTTCCACTCAGCTATTGTAGCACTGTCTGAATGTCCGATCGCAATCAACTGATCAGCACTCTCATTAACTTCACCAACTCTTTCTGTGCCAATAACTTCTGTATCACGAGCAAACTCCTTGAAACGCTCTTGGAGCATCTGTGAATATTTTTAAAAATTTAACAAAACGGATATTAAGTGTAAAAATTCATAAAACAAAGCCATTTATTCAATGAATACCCACAAGTATATGTTCATGGTGACGTAAGAGCTGCAATTTTTTAAATGAAAATAATGGATAACTTATTAGTGTTAGTATATGTGGACATGATGCTCAAATTTAAGTAATATCATTCATTGAAAATAATAACAAAAACCCACTCTTGTCAAAATAAAATAAACATCATCAAAATCACAATTTTAAGATTACAGTTTAATAGCATTATTCTGGCTTTTACAATGAAATATAAATAGTACAAATAAGTTTAACTCATACAAGTGAATTGGAATTTCAAAGAAAATAATTATTAAAATCTTTTGAATTTTAATTGCTTATAAGAAATAAATAATTCAGTTGATTAGTTATTTAATTTCATATACAGTAATTTATGTGAAATCATAGTTTAAATTGAAATATAATTACCCATTTCGAATTTGAAAAAGATGTTAATTGCTAAAAAAGCTTTGTTCTATTTTGTTTTTAACATATTGGATCACATGGCACATTAAAGTTAAATCGAAGTTATAGAAATTATGAAGCTCTAAATATTATTTTGGAAAATAGTTGGAAGTTAAGATCTATTTATAAAAACATTAAATACAGAAATACACTGCTGGCCACCCAAATTGCAACACTAAGAAAGACAAGAGATATCACAACAAAATTTATTTTGTAGATAACATGTTGACCAAGTATCAAATGATTAAATTTATAGACTTCTGTGAAGTGTGGTTCCTGCCAAAATCAGTAGCCAGAGTAGCCGCCATTGTTGGAGATCACCGCTGCCACACGCCTCGGCATTGATTCAAAGAGACTTTGGATGTGTTCTTGGGGTACAGCAGACCAAGCAGCTTCCACACGTTGCCAAAGTTGATCTGGTGTGGCAGCTGGGGATGTATTCTGGGTCAATCGTTGAGCAACCATGGACCACATGTTTTCTATCGGCGAAAGATCCGGAGAGCGAGCTGGCCAGGGAAGCAATTCAATCTGGCGATTGACGAAGAACCTTGGACAATGCGTGCCACGTGTGGTCGCGCATTATCCTGTTGAAATATGGCTGTGGGCAAGCCCTGAAGGTAAAGAAGGACAACTGGCTCCAACACCTCGGAGATGTAGCGCTGGCTGTTTAAAGTACCGGCAATGCGTACTAGAGGAGTGCGAGAGTGATATCCAATACCGCCCCATACCATAATACCCGGTGCAGGACCAGTGTGGCGGTGCATAACGCAGCTGTTCAGCATCCTCTCTCCACGGTGTCTCCAGACTCGAATCCGACCATCGTGGTGTTGCAGACAGAAGCGTGACTCGTCAGTAAAGACAATTTCATTCCATTCTGCCGTCCACATCCTTCTTTCATTGCACCATTGGCGGCGGAAACGTCTGTGGTTCTGCGTCAAGGGTAGACGAAGCAATGGACGTCTTACGGACAGACCACTCTGCTGTAAACGGCGTCGAATGGTACGCGCAGACACTGGATGATGCGGTACAGACTGAATGTGCTGTGCTATGGTTCGTGATGTGGCTGAGCGATCCGTCACTGCCATACGCACAATATGCCTGTCATCACGTGAAGTGGTGCACTGAGGTGGATGCGATCGAACACGTCGGTCCGTCGTACCCTCCTGCATCCAACGATCACATATCCGCATTACAGTTGTTTGGTTTCGTCCAACACGACTACCGATTTCCCTGAAAGATAATCCACAATCTCGGTAGGCCACTATCCTTCCTCTGTCGAACTCGGATACTTGATCAAAAGATGATCGCTGTTTTCTACGAGGCATAATTGATCGTTATTTTGAAAAAAAACACAAGAAAAACACAATTGCCGTACTTGAAATCGTCGAAATCTCCAAGCCTTAAATAGCGCTTTGAAGTGGCGCCACAGGCGCGCGTGATGTGCGTCTGCGCTGAAATTCTAATCATTTGCATATCTCACCTCCGCTAATGCATGTTGTAAATTTCATATTATTTGCATGCTTCCTTCAGTGTGTTGCATTTACGGTGGCCAGCAGTGTATATAATTTGAAAATACTTTAACTTTAAAGCATTCATAGAGCCCCAATGAATGAAAATAAAAATACAACTAACCACGACATGGTCATAATCTTGTCCAAGTTCATGAGAGCCTGCAACCATTTCTCGGTCAGCAATCCATTGCATGATATCATCTACTTCTCTGTTAAGCGAGAACAGTTTCAATCCTTCATCAAGCTTAGCTCTTCGCTCAAGGGCCAAATCTTTCAATCCAGCATACAATTTATCTACTTGAGACTGCCTCACTATGATTTGATCACTGGAACACATAAATTTAAAATGCTAAAATAATGAATGCTCCTGTAAACCATCATGATTAGAAAACACAATTAAAGAGGCCTTAAAAACTACACTCCTAACATGAAAATACCTCTTCATAGTTTTAACTGTGAGAACTAGCTTCTTCCTATTCCATAGACAGAAAAGGTACATAAATTTGCACTTACACAATGATCATTTAAAAATCAGTCAACATAGGGCTTTAAACAGTAATCAGATCCCTCCCAAAATAATTCTTTCTAGAACTGGTAAATGTGTTTAACCTTATTTTGATACCTTAGATTTTCAGGTTTATCTTAATTTCACAAATGTTCTTATACAGGGTCCCAATTTTCAAGTAAAAGAAAAATTAGGGCCTTTTTAAGGCTATATTTTTCATTTCTTCCATTTCACTAGATCAAACAGATAAACCTGCAAGCGCATATGTGAAGAAATTTTTACAGGTGATATATTTGGGTCTCATGGAGACCCAGATCTAAAACCATCAATTTTTAGCTTTGCTATAAATATTATGCTATTGATTTTTAATGATACTTGACCATGGATGAGTGCCTTTCTTTTTGAATGCAAGTGAAATAAAATATGCTAGTGTTCTTTTAAAATATTTAAACCTAATTTCTACAAGGACTTTCAGCAAATATTAAAGCTTTTTTAGGGCCCTTACAAACTAAAATGAAAACTCAACATGGTCCACAGGAACACTGTCATAAAAAGTTTTGCAACTGAACTGTTAATGCTTGGATTTGTTTTAAATAACCATATGCTTTTTAATTCTAACATTTAAAATCCATAAACATCTTTAGTTCTGGTAAGACTTGAATTGGCCATGAAGTACTGGCAAAAGTTTGAAATCTCTTTGAGTGAGGTTTGATCCCACTATAATTGAATTTGTTTATCAACAAGTGGATATAATTCATTCTTATAAATACCACATCACATCAACATAAGTTCAAACATGGAAATACATGTACCTTTCAGGATGACCCTCTGAAGATAACTGTTTAGCAGTCTCTCCAAGCTGTCTGACAGTTTCAGCATAATCTTCAACAGCATTCTCCAAGCTCTCATGTTTCTTTTTAAGATTCTGTGTGCTGATCTCATCTTTACCTCGGTCTTCAACCATCATGTAGAGTTCTTGTTCACTCATCCATGCCTCAGCTTCACTTGCATCGAAGTAATACTAAGAAATAATAAGGTAGAAGACATTAAAAAGCAGCCTTGAATTTCAGGATCCACAAAATTTTTAGAAATATCAAAGAGGACACTAATTAGTCAAAAACATACCTGTTGTGCTTTTTCAGACTCTAATAGCATGTCTTCTCGTGCGTCCAAAGCTTTTTTCAAATCATTCCATTGTTGCAACAAATCATCGATCAAATGCTGAAATTCAGCAGAATCTTCATGACCTTCACTGATAAGTTTTTGTCCATTTTCACATATATTTCTGATTCTGGGTTCATGATTTTCAATTTCAGTTCGTAAAGACTGGAAAGTAAAAAGAATAGAAAATTAAATATATCTTAAAAGACAAATGCATTTAACACTTGTACACCTACAAAATATTTTGGATTCCAAATAAATTTTGAAAACACATTGATAACATTTATTCAATGGTATCAACTTTGTTAGGAAAAAACACTCTTAAGTTTGATAATATAAGAGTGCAAAGAAAAAAATTAAAACTAGATGTGTAAAAACATACATTAAACTAACTAATTTCAAGTAAATTCATTAATTGGATTGTTCAAATTATGCTAACAATTTACACAGAAAAGAATAAAAAAAGTTCGAAGCAATTTGGAATTTTTTTCCAATCATGTTCTTGTCCATAAAAGTTGAAACTCATAGTTTCAACAAACTAGTTACATTACCTAGACAATGATACAATTAATAAAAAAACATGTTCATGGAATAATTTAAGATGCCTACTAGGTAGAAATATATTTAAGTACTGTATGCTAATGTCAACACTGAATACAAATTTAAATTTTATACATATATTTGTATGGTATAATAAAAACAAATCATTACTTGATTCTTCTTTTTCAACATCTGAACACTGAAAAGGCTGTTTCCATAATCAGTTGATTTCGTTAAAGGCAATTTTTCAGATATCCATAATTTTTCATCTTCAATATCTCGCCTAAATTGATAAGCTTCCTTTTTCTTTAGCAACATTGTCTTTCGCTCCAATAATGGTGCTTGTAATCTTTGGAATCTATAAAAGAAAACCAAAAGTTGCATTAATTTCAAGCAATTTATTATATTTTAAAACACATGACATTATATAAAAGGCTTTAATATTTTACCTGGAAAGCAGCGCAAACTATCTGCTTTATTCCAAAGTACTTTGCATGAAAGCAGATATAAAATTCAGAAAGTTTGATTTTCACAACTCTTATCCTTACACTTTTACAAATATCTGGCCTATTTGCAACTTACATTACACAATTAAATGTAATTAATTAAAGATATCACTGTTCAATACTCCTTTAATTGTACACAAAAAATTTTAATGATCAAGACCATATTATTTGTCATCTTAAATTTTGAAAACATGTTAATTGATAATAAAATCACATTTACAGTTAAACCAATGAAATAAGTAAAGCATTTTACTAACAAAAATTAATAACCTTCCAAGTGGGTTTCGATGAGATTTTTCATCCATCAAGATCTAATCAATTTTGCTAATGATGAGACATCTCGTCATCAAGATATTACCCATGCTTTTTATGATAACAAGATCAAGATCTGGTCAGTTTATGTCTAATGATACGATATCTCGTCCATCAAGATCTTATATCAGTTTTGCTAATGACATTTTGCTAATATCTCGTCACTACCGTATCAAAACTAACACAAGGAGGGTTAACAAAGGTTTTTAGAGTGGGAAGTTTAATATTTAATTACTTTTTCTTTAAAGATAATTATCTTTGTGATTTAAGATTTGCATGTTATTTTCACACTAAGCTTTTCATTCAATAGGTACAGTCAGGTTCCAGGAGCTAGCAGTCGCGACTCATGGTTTTGAATGAGCCTAAAAGCTAAATTAGAGGACTCGTGTGGTAATGCAAACAAATCAATCAGTCTTTAGTGTGGATTCTTATTCTAAATTTATCGTTCGTTGCCAAAAGTGACAGCAGTGATAACATGTTCTTGGGGAAAATTAGCCAGATCCCCATTCATGTTTTTGCGTATGGCAGCCATTTCCTAATAAGGTTTTATACCTTTTTAAAAAATCGACTGACCCAAGGTTCTCGTCCGAGCCTCACTATGCATTGATCGTAAACACAACTAAATACTGTGGCAATTGACAACTGCCTACAGTCATAAGATTAGTCTATTGTATTGGAGGTTATAATTAATAAAATATACAAACCTCTCTTCAACATATGATTTCTTGACAATAATCTCATCTTCCTTCTCTGGGTCCATTTTCTTCAAATAATCAGCTTGGCTCTTTAGTTCAGTCACTTGCTGAGCTTTTACAGCCATTTGGGTCTCAATCATCTACACATTCAAAAGAAATATTAAGAATGGCAGAAATATGCAATTATTTATATCAGCCATGAATTGGAAGATTCAATAGAAATCATTCTACATCATTAAAAAAATTACCTGCTGCTTTTGCAGAATGAGGTTTACACCCGTTAAGCTGATTACATCCTGACCTGGTTCAGCAGACAGCACTTGGTTCTCCAATTCACTTATCCACCCATCGATATCATCACATGTCTGTTCATACAAGACTTGTCTATTTGCATCAAACAGTTTTTCACCCTTCTCAGAGGTTGTGTTTTCCAAGTCTTCAAATTGGTGTGCTATTTCTGAAAGCTGTGGTTCGATAAGAGGTGCGATTTCTGGTTTTTCTGCCATCAGATCTTTTCCAGCCTAAAGTAATTTCAGAATCATATTTTAACCGTAAGTCTTTCAAAGCATTTCATTTGAATTTAAAAACAATTTTATTTCACTTTATAGTATCTCTCGTTAAGGTAGTTAGATAATCAATAGCATATCTTAAAAATTACCTTGAACTACTAGAAATTAAAATGAAACACATTTGAATTTTGAATAGCATTATGCTACACTTCAAAAGGAAGTTTACATAAAAGAACTTTAAGACATGTATACGTTCAAAGCATCTTTTAACAATGAAATGCACTTTAAAAGATGGTACTTCACTATCATTTTACTTCTAGTCTTTTAAATAATTTCATAAATAAAAGTGTTAAAATACAATGGATATTCTAATTTTTGAAAATTTTGTTATTTCAAAATGTGCAGCTGCATAATTTTCTTTTAGGTTTCAACTTTTCTCAATGGCTTTAACCAAATGGATATCTTAATAAAAACTTAAGCAGTGCAATAGACTGGAACTAGGAATTTGCAGTGGGTTCTGAACACTTAAACTCACAAGTTTTGACTTTGGATTGAAAAGGGATTATGATCAGTTTAAGGAAACTTCCTGTGCCAAGAGTGCATTTTAGGCATGTTCTCACATAATTAACATAAATCTTACTTGTTCAACTTGGTACAATCTGTTTTTGTTTGATGCAACCTCAGCAGCAAAGGCTTGATGTCGCATCCACTTACTATGAATGGTTTTAGCACTGCGGTATGTCTCATCTTGGGCAATAATAGATTTTTCTTGGATCCATTCATTCAACTAGAAGTAGAAAAATTAAAGAATATAGTTATGAATACTACTTAAATTATTCAAAATGGAAAAAAGAGAAATCGTTCTTTTAAGTACTAAAATACCACATTACCTCTTCACAATCTTGCAAGAAATGGTGAAGCATCAATTGGTCCTTCAGTTTTTCCATCATCTCAGCAGCACGTGCATGATTGGCATTACGTCTGAAGTTTTAAAAAAATAGTTAAACAGTTGATATCTATTTCATTTTCTGGTTAAGATAATCTAATACAACAAAAATGTGAAGAGAACTTAAGATACCAATTATAGCAAAACTTTAATATTTGGATCAATTGTATAATGTGCATGCTGTTAATAAAATAAAATTCCCAGGAATGGATTTAAATCAAAAGAATATCATTGCAAAATCATCGGGTTATTATCTGGTGAATCAACGTTATTGCTTATTAAAATAAATTTTTTAGTCCCATGTCTAGTAGTAGCCTAGCAACTGATCAAAAAGGATCAAAGTCAAAAGTATAATGCTTTCATTTCTAATTTTCTCATGACTTAAGCTACAAGTAGGTTTATTTTAGGAGGTGGAGAAATACTTAAAAATGTGGGGTTTTTGCGATGGTTCCTAAATGTACTTCTCATTAGCAAGTGAGAGAAATATCAATATGTGGTGTCACACATCTTTATCTTATGATTTTGAAAATTAAAAATCTTTAATCACTTCTAGTTTACTAGGGGTTATTGTTTATAACCTGAGTTCACTTATGGTGTCATGGAACGTAGTACTTAATTTCAAAATAAATCCAAATTTTGAATTGTCTTTTATAAGAATAGGGCATTGTACTTGTTACGATAAATGCATTTTTTAAGTATTTACACATGCAATTTAACATAAATAAAAATTGAGATTTATAAAATTAGTTTACCTCTCAGTAATATTTTCAGCTTTTTTATGAACTTTATCAGCTTCGAAATTGCCTTCATCACATAACCGTTGAGCAAACAAGACAACGGCATTAATTTTCTCATCATTAGCTTCCATTGTTGCAAGGTAAGTTTCATGTCGTTTTATTAGATCTTCAGCTTGTTCCAAGTTTGTCTAAAATGAAAATACCATGTTTTAAAATATTAAGTTTACATAACAATTAAATCAACAGTACAAAATACAATTTAATTTAGTCTTTAAATGGATAAGGATTTTTTTACTTTATTTCAAATGGAATACTGCTCTTTTAAATGAAAATAGTAGAAATTCGTTAGAACCATCGTTCTTACCTAAAATAATCTTAATTTATGATTTTATTTACTTTTTACTTCTAAAACAAATAAGTTAAAAGATGTCAAAGAATCATTTTAAGTATTCAATTGAAATCAATTAAAAAATATTAAAAACCTACTGATGTTATTTTTCAATTTTTTTCAAAGCGCAACTTTATATGTTGAGGGAAAATATATACATAAAATGCAAATACATACTGGTGTTTCATCCTTAGATAAATAATGTTCTTGTTGGTTCAATATAACTTCAGCCTGTTTAGCGTCTCTCATGAACATTTGCAAGTTCAAGCTCTGAGACAACAGTTGTTGTCTGTTCTCCCACATTTGATGGAGCTCTGTCCAACCATCTTGTAAAGACTTTAGTCTCTGAAATAAGATAAAAATGACTTTAGAACTTTCGATTCTTAGAAATAAAAGCAATTTGTTGATTGTTGTTTAAAAATAAACTAAAGTATTAAATTAGCTATTAAATGACAGCTCCAGTTTAAAGCTCCCTTACAAATAAAACTTATACAAATCTCATTAGCGCTAAAGCAAATTAAAATTTTCAAGGTTTATACATGAATATCAATGAAATGATAGCTTATAGATAATGTACTTTGAAGTTTAATAAAATACATATAACATAATCAATACAGTACATATTAGTTATCCCAAACAATAAATACTCACAAGATAATCTGTTAATAAATCTAAATAAAATACTCCTGTTGGAAGATATTCATATTTGTAAAAGTTTCATAAAACAGTGGACATATTATTGATGCTAATAGACATTGGATCATACAATTTAAGTATTTAAACAATTGTAATTTTTAAGACTCTTAAGATTACTGAAATAAGTACCTCTTGTAATATAAAATTAAAAACATACATTTTATCAAATAACAAGTTGAGATTTTCAAAGTATCTTACTTCTCTCAAGAACATATATTGTGCATCAGTCTGATCTTCAGTAACTTTCTCTCCATATTCCATCATTTTATTATAGTCCTCTGTGTAGTTATCAATTTCATCTCTAATTTGTTGATGCTGACTTAAAAGTTTTTCAGCGTCTGAGAGACTAGATGGTATATCTTCAGAAGCAACATCGGTCTGAGTTTTGGTAAGCCAAGCTTGGAAGTGATCCAAATCCCTGAGGAAACGATGTAAATCTCCAGCTTCTTCAAGCTTAGAATCTCGTTCTTTAAGCTGTTAATATAAAGGTAGATTACCGCAATGAGTTTGATTTGTTTGGGCTAAATCAATTATATTATTTATAAAATTAAATTACAGAAATCAATATTCGAAATAGAGGAAAATAAGTTTTACTGCAGAAAGTTTTTTCATTCAGGATCTATATATAGTGGCCATCGTTAATAAAATCAGCAGTTTAATAATCCAATTCAGAGATTCAATTCAAATCAACTCACACACAATACTATAATAAAATCATCACTTAATAACATCAACAGTGCTGCTTGTAAAAATCAAAGAAAAGTGACAATGTGTCCGAGGATATTGCCGATGAACCACCAATGGAAACCAACATATGAAGAGCTTTACACATTCCCAGTATACTTTAACATAGGAGACAGAAAATTAGAAAACTTTATTTTTATGAATATTATTTTAAGACTAATTATCCTCTAAAACAAACTGTAATTGAATGCTCTTTTAAAAAGCTTGATTCTTCATTACAATTAGAGTACCCAAATCAATCGCATAGTAAAATAGTTAACTGTGTGGCTTTGGTGGTTTTACGGCATATTTGGCCATGCTGCGAATGGTTTTGGCATGATATCAGTTTTTTTGTCACCAAGCCAATGCCAGATGGTCAGCATTGCTGATAAGAAATCAACTTGGCAATCTCACCAGTATCTAGGATCGAACCTAATTTTATAATTAATGAATAATTCTCTCATTTAAAATTCAATACAGAAAAATCATTTTGAGTAAACTTACAGTAGTCAATTACTGATTTTATTCATAGTGTCATTGAATATAGTACTTGAATTTATAACTGGTTTTTTCAGGTTTTTTTAAACATTAGCCACAAATCTTTAAACAGAAGACATTTTAAGCAGGAGGCATAATAATTTCATATAAAATTTAACTTATCCATAAGAAAACTTACCAATTGTGTCAACTGCTCCCATACAGCCTTGATTTGGGTGACTTTTTCCCTAATAGCTTCAGCCTCCTGTAAAGCATATAAACTAGTCAACAGTTTGCATAATCATTAGAAATAAAATTTTGAAATCTATTGATAATATCTAGTCTAATTGGGAGTTAATTTAAATAATCAAACAGAATTTTTCTTTAGTTTCTAAACTAAATTCAATATAAATTTCACCCATTTAAAATATAATAAAACAATCTTACCTCTGGATGGTCTTTCTGGATTTTGTCGGCTTCTTTTTCCAATGAATCCAACTAATGAAAAAAACACTCCATTTAAAATAAATTTCATACCATAACCAATGTTTATAACATGCAAAATACTTAAAACTTAAAATTAGTAGCAAAACATATTTGAATACATATAATTCATTGAAAATGTTACCTTAGCTTGAATAGCAGCTAAATCACGTTCCATACCACTAAGCCTCCTCTGCAAAGTCATAATGCCAGTCAAATCATTGCCCAACTCTTCAGTAGCATGCAGCAACTTAGTTTTTTCTTCAATCCAAGTCTGTTACAAGTCAAATGAGAAAGGTTAAAGACACTTTTTACATTTAAAATCAAATAATCAAATTACTTTAAATAAAAAAATATTATATATATATATATATTTATATATATATATATAAATATATATATATAAATATATATATATATAAATATATATACACTGCTGGCCACCCAAATTGCAACACCAAGAAAGACAAGAGATATCACAACAAAATTTATTTTGTAGATAACATGTTGACCAAGTATCAAATGATTAAATTTATAGACTGTGAAGTGTGGTTCCTGCCAAAATCAGTAGCCAGAGTAGCCGCCATTGTTGGAGATCACCGCTGCCACACGCCTCGGCATTGATTCAAAGAGACTTTGGATGTGTTCTTGGGGTACAGCAGACCAAGCAGCTTCCACACGTTGCCAAAGTTGATCTGGTGTGGCAGCTGGGGATGTATTCTGGGTCAATCGTTGAGCAACCATGGACCACATGTTTTCTATCGGCGAAAGATCGGAGAGCGAGCTGGCCAGGGAAGCAATTCAATCTGGCGATTGACGAAGAACCCTTGGACAATGCGTGCCACGTGTGGTCGCGCATTATCCTGTTGAAATATGGCTGTGGGCAAGCCCTGAAGGTAAGGAAGGACAACTGGCTCCAACACCTCGGAGATGTAGCGCTGGCTGTTTAAAGTACCGGCAATGCGTACTAGAGGAGTGCGAGAGTGATATCCAATACCACCCCATACCATAATACCCGGTGCAGGACCAGTGTGGCGGTGCATAACGCAGCTGTTCAGCATCCTCTCTCCACGGTGTCTCCAGACTCGAATCCGATCATCGTGGTGTTGCAGACAGAAGCGTGATTCGTCAGTAAAAACAATTTCATTCCATTCTGCCGTCCACATCCTTCTTTCATCGCACCATTGGCGGCGGAAACGTCTGTGGTTCTGCGTCAAGGGTAGACGAAGCAATGGACGTCTTGCGGACAGACCACTCTGCTGTAAAGGGCGTCGAATGGTACGCGCAGACACTGGATGATGCGGTACAGACTGAATGTGCTGTGCTATGGTTCGTGATGTGGCTGAGCGATCCGTCACTGCCATACGCACAATATGCCTGTCATCACGTGAAGTGGTGCACTGAGGTGGATGCAATCGAACACGTCGGTCCGTCGTACCCTCCTGCATCCAATGATCACATATCCGCATTACAGTTGTTTGGTTTCGTCCAACACGACTACCGATTTCCCTGAAAGATAATCCACAATCTCGGTAGGCCACTATCCTTCCTCTGTCGAACTCGGATACTTGATCAAAAGATGATCGCTGTTTTCTACGAGGCATAATTGATCGTTTTTTTAAAAAACCACAAGAAAAACACAATTGCCGTACTTGGAATCGTCGAAATCTCCAAGCCTTAAATAGCGCTTTGAAGTGGCGCCACAGGCGCGCGTGATGTGCGTCTGCGCTGAAATTCTAATCATTTGCATATCTCACCTCCGCTAATGCATGTTGTAAATTTCATATTATTTGCATGCTTCCTTCATGGTGTTGCATTTACGGTGGCCAGCAGTGTATATATAAATATATATATAAATATATATATGTGTATATATATATATATATATACATATATGTATATATATATATATATATATATACATATATGTATATATATATATAAATATATATGTATATATATATATATAAATATATATGTATATATATATATATAAATATATATGTATATATATATATAAATATATATGTATATATATATATATATATATTGATAACAAAATATTCTGGTTTTAAACAAGTGAAATATTTGGTACCCCAAAATAATCTAAGGTAATACACATAGAAGTTTCCATACAATGAAATAATAAAGTATTAATTTCTTGAAATTTCATAAACTTACAATTGTTTCTTTACATTCAATGTGGAATGTTTGAACACCATGACCAGAATTGATTTCCTCCTTCTTGTGCTCTGCAACTTCTCGGAGAGTAGACCACCTTAAATTAAAGAGGAAAATTGTTTAAATATTATTTTCCCAATGAAACATGTATAAATTAGAAGGATTTTTTAATTAGTTTCCTTGCAATTGTATCCATAACTTAGAATATTGAGATTGATGAGATGCAAATCCAACCAATTTAGATTGTGAGAAATGGATTAAGGAACACTGATACTGATTAGATTCAAAAGTTTAATCTTGAATACCCGGTATGCTTAAATGCCATGTAACAAGCTTTTTAGGATAAAAACTGACCTTGATGATAAAGATTCTAGGATTAATTCAGGTTAATTCATAGCTCTAATTTTAATTTTGAATTACTTGAATAAATTTTATTCCAAAATCAAAATTTCTATTTGAGTTAATATTTGATTAAGAGAAATTAATTATTAACTAAAAAAAATCATGGGTAAAAACAATATTTAAAAAAAATTTTTAGATTATATGAAATGAAATTATACTTCCAAAAAATCAATGTACCTTTGGTTGAGTTGGTTTTGTCGTGCCAAAATTTCTTCCGAATTTGGATGTTCAACATGCAGCAATTGGCGAGCCAGTTGGTTTACAACAGCCATCCTTGTTGCATTAGCATTCATTTCTTGTTCAAAGCCTTCGAAGCGGTGTCTCATGACTTCAATATCTTCCATATCACGGCTCATGGCCATGCTATCAATCATTTTTTCCTGCAAAATGCATCTCATTGTTACAAGACATAATTTTGCCAAATATATTAGTTTTAACAAAATAATTCCTTATGGAACACTGCAAAGCTTTCTAAACACAAAAATTCAGCGAGGAAAGATTTTCAGTCAATTCTATAAGTGTAAATGTATAAAAAATGTTTATCAGACTCAACTTTTAATTGAAAAATATGCTACTGAGTGAAAACTTAAATTTGTGAATACTGAAAGAACAGTAATGAATCCCTATAAGCAAAACAAAATTATTAATCACCCCTTTTAGGATAACTAATTGAGAAAAAACAATATTAAATGGTTTTTCAAAAACAAAAATTTTCAGGAAGGATTTTGCAATTTTATAATCTGATTCCAGAATACATAGCAACCAGATTCCATAACAGTTGACATATCTGTTTTCAAATGACTTAGTCATCCTAGTTGTATTAGTGTTTATTTCTTGTTCAAAGCCTATGAAAAAGTGTCATGACTTCAATATATTCTATATTGTTGTATCACAATTCCATGGCTCAGTGATGGCATTGAAGACTCGAGTTTGATAATCAAACCTAACATGATGGACTAATCATGTTTTTTAATTATGTTTGATGTATTTATGGGCTCGTTCGTAAACGCGAATAAATCGCACTGGTTGTACGAGTTATTCAAACTTAGTGTTCCAACAGTCTCAGATTTTCTAGTATGAAAAACAAGCCGTTTCATAAGTCACTGAAAACGAAAAAAATAGTTCGAAACGAATTGAGATTGTGCTAGGTTTTGTGAGTTCAGAAGTTGGAGATCGAAAAGGCAGATGTGAATGTTGTAATGTCTACTCATGGTTTAGGCTCATTTTCAGATTGAATTTATCAAAACAAATTGCCAATTACATGGCGAATGAAACTAAACAAACCTAATCGTTCATAAATACAACTTCAGAACTGGTGAAACGGAGGTCATGTGATGGATTATTTTTTGGTTTGCACTTTTTTCAGAGAATTGTTTACAAACGCAACCCTATGTAAATTTGATTATTTATTCATTTATTTGAAAATCCTCCAATGTTTCATGTGACATCATTTCCACTTCAGATAGGGAAGTATAAAATACTGATCTCTTTACATTTATAGCAATCCAATATTTCATGCAGGAGAGCAGATATAATCCTTTTTATCTGCAATACTTGACAAGTTTCTCAAATATACAAGTAGAAGATCTTTTGATAGATTTTAAAATTACATACATGAATGGGGCCTGAATGATTAGAGCAAACACGTAACTCTCTCTATATATATCAACTCTATCTAATTCCTTACTGAAGAAAACAGTATTAAAAATCTCTATTAGCTCCACAATTAACACACATTATTTTTTTATTAATTTGAAAAATGTGCTAA
Organism: Meta bourneti; assembly: GCA_933210815.1. Lineage (NCBI taxonomy): Eukaryota > Metazoa > Arthropoda > Arachnida > Araneae > Tetragnathidae > Meta > Meta bourneti. Next base: position 34,296,687 of record OW119927.1, on the reverse strand, counting down.
TAAAAATCAATATCTTACCTTCTCCTCAATCCATTGTTCAACTCCATCTGCTTCATTGAACAACTTGTACAAAGACAGAGCATCCAACAAGCGTTGCTTCCTCAATTTAGCCAACTCCACAAGATCTTTGTATCGACGATCAATACTAGCAAGACGTTCCAAAACTTCAGGAGCTTCCCTGTCCTAAAACCACAAAACAGTAATGAAGATATAATGATAAAATATACAAGTTAATCGTGGAATTATATCAGATGTATGTAAACAATTTTCTTTAAAATGCTACCTTCTCTCCAAGAGCTGAAGCTTGAGTATGAAGCCCATCAATGGTATTAGCATAATTTTTCAAATCATCAGTTACATCCTGCAATGGATAAGAAAACATTTAATCTCCTTTAGCAAGTGCATTTAATTTACTTTAATTTTAACAATTATATTAATTACTTTGTGCTTCTTCAGCAGTGATTGTACATTTGCTTCATCTCGTCCAACGTCTTCACTTGAAACCAATTTAAGTGCATCCAACATCCAAGTGTCAACATCATCTGCATCGGCAAAGAACTGTAGAAAATAAAATTTTAAATTGATTTACTTGTTATCAAACTAATTCATGGAAAACTGCCCATTTTTACTGTGCCTTTGCAAGTTACAAAAGAGAAATAGACCTGATGATAATCCACAGCATCATACAATCGCTGCTTTCGTGTTGCCAGCAATTCTTTCAAGTGTTGCCACATGCAATTCACTTCTTCAATTCTGTCTCTGATTCGTTCAGAACCGAAATGATTGGCAGCAATCAGATCATCTCCAACTTGAATAACATCTTGCAATTGTTGTTCGTGGGAGGAAATTTCATCCTCCATTGCCTGCATGTACAAAATAATCATGGTATTATTAGACATGTTAAAAACTACTTCGTTACTAAAAATGTAATGGAAAACATTAACAAATCAACAGAGTAGTTAGTACTAATAAAAGAAATACTAAAAACCTATGCCTACCTTATTTTTACTAATAAGCAAATGCACTGTAGTCAAGTCATGACCAATTTCTTCTGATGAAAGAATTTGTTCCTTTTCTTTGATGTATGTTTCCTCTTCAGTCATATCCCAGTAGAATTGCCACAATTTTCTGGACTCTTCAAGCCTATTTCTTCGCTCAAGAGCCAAATGGACCAATTCAGAATATGCAGCTTCCAACTGATTAATTCTTTCAGTAACTATCTTAGGATCACAAGGACGATAACCTGAGAACAAATGTATTTATAGAAACAATTAATTTACAACTTATCAATTTATATGCTTTATCAATACCATGCAAAGCAACATCTCGTCAAAGTGGAAAATATATTGTGCTTCACTTCTAATAGCTGTCATGTAAAGATTTACCATTATTTTCTGCAATATCTTTATAATAAAGAATGCAAGTTTTATTATTCAATAACACAAAATTACAAATCTGAAAGCAGCGTACTTTGATGCATTTATTATGGTCAACATTCACTCTTATTTCAGTTGCATTGGATGACAGTAGTTCTGTATACATTCATATCTTCTAATGAAAATTTATTCAGATCAGGGAATAGTGATTTGGCACTTAAAAATTTTACTAAAAAAGTAATTAAAAATTTCAAAAATAAACTTTGAAACTAGTTAATTTACTTATTTGCATAAAATAATTTTCTTGATATATGACACAAAATAGATATACATATATAATAAAATGTTACAATAGATATTAAAACAAACCAGAAAAATAAATCCTATTTTTATCCGCAAACATTTTAAAATAAATGTCCCGCTGAGATTCTAACTCGGCCATGTGAAATCCTTGGAAATTACATATTCCTTGATATTGATGAATATAAAAATTATGCATATAAATTAAGAGATTCTTAGAATAGTAACAAGTTATAAATTAAAACGAATTACAATGCTTTAAATAACATAATACTGTTATATTTACCATGCTCTTCTTCAGCGACAAATTTTTGAGAGTGCTGAACAACAGCCTTCACTCTCTCACCAAGTACATTGATATCAGCTTCAACCAGACTGTGTTTCTGCAACAAGTCCTCAACACCAACAAGATGTTTACCATAATCCTCAGACAACAGTCTAGCCTGAGAGAATTTTGATTCATTAACATATTGTAATGGAATTCTATACTGAACACCAAACTATTTACTCTAATTATATTAAAATGGAAAACAATAATTCCTAAGTGCATTAACCCATAATTTTTTCCTCTAATAACCTTTCAAAAATATCGACTTAGTGGATTAGGAAAACTTTAAATCCAACAATGAAAATAAATCAAGTTAAATTTCAAAAACCAAGAAATGGTAGAACAAGAATTTCATACATTTTCAACATTTGGAATAAGGAATAGTGAACTTGATGCACAAGATGAAGTGAGTATACAGAGCAACTTCCAAGACAGAATAAAAATAGAATAAAAATTGTTATCTTATTTTCAATTAGTGAAAAATATGTTAAACAATAAACTTTATAAATTTTTAAAAAGTTTTATATAGTTTAATATAAATAGATTTTTTACATTAAAAAAGGAAACAAACCTTTATTTCTTCCATCGAATCCAAAATGAATATCATCTCTTGGAATGTCTGTTGCAAAGCAATTGATTTTTCAAGGCGACTACGTCGAGCACGTAGTAGCTCAAGGAGATAGTTCCAAAGCCTCAAAACATTGTCTTTTCTAGAATATAAATATAACGGTATAAATAAAATATATTTTCTTGTAATAAATACTATGGGAAAAGTAATATATATTTTTTGAACATTTCTATGATAAAGATAATATCCATAGATAATAAATACCTTACAATGTAAAAATTTGTTTCACATCTTAAAAATTTACAATAAACCATAAACATACCTTGCATTTATCCTATCAATATCATGGTAGTTCTCTGTTTCAAGTTCTTGAGCAACAGCTACAACTGCTTGTACTCTTTCTTCATAAGCATATATATCAGTTTCTATAGCTTCATGTTTCTTAGCAGCAGCTTCTACAGAAGCCAGATCAAATCCAAAGTTGTCTGCGGATACTAGACGTTGATTTTCACTTAGCCATGACTCTCTCATTCCTGCTTTGCGATCAAATCGTGCAGCCAATTGCTCTAGTTTCTCTTGTCTGAAAGAAATTTATAAGAGGTAAATTCCAAAGAAAACCAATTTTCATGGATAAGAAAACAACACTCCATTTTGAATATAAAGTGTATAAATGTTACTCATATTAATTAAGGATCCACAATAGCCTCTAAAAATATTTATAGGTATACATAAGGCACAATTCAGTAATTTCAAAATCAACTAGAAGACTGCAACAACTTACAATGAAACATACTGTTTGTTAAAGTGCAAGTTTCTAATAAATAAATGATACTTTAAAATATGATTTTTCAGTTCCAAAAAAAATTTTTAGGTTAATTAACGCCCTTGTAATATAATCTTTGAAAAAATAAATTAATTTTACAATAATGTTAGACATTATTATAAAGGACTGAAACTGCTAATTTAATGTAAAAATATATTTGATAAAATTTTGAGAATTACAACTTATTACATTTTGCATACCTTTCCCTGAAGCATAAATTAGTTTTGCAATGCAAATTTGATAAAAAAAAATATTGTGAACCTTGCACAATACACACAAGTATTTACTACAATTTATGATTATTTTGCTTTTAAAAGACAGTGGATTAAAGTACAACTTTAGACTACTTTTAATTTGGAATGAATCTTGTAAAATTGAGATGCTCAATTCAAACTGAGTTTTTTATTCAGAAAAGTAAAATTTGCAGAGGAACTTGAATGGGGAAGTACTGAGGTTTAAATAGGAGTTAAAATATTTGAATACAAAGAAATATTTAAGGTGAGCTGGATGTTTAAAATGCCAATCTATAGAAATATGCCTTGTACATATTGTAGCATACACACCTTATTAATTCTTCCCTCAAAGCCAATTCTCTCTCATGTTCAGCTTTTTCTAAGCGTTCCCAAGCCTTGTTGATGTCAGAAATCATTTGTCCTTCTTTAGGAGCATAGGGCTTTTGATTATTGGCCCTCATTTTGCTCATTAACGTAAAAAGCAAAATTTCAAGGTTGCCTTTCTCTGTGAATCTAATAAATGAAAACCAAACAAAATTTAAGCATTATACATTGGATATATGTTTGCACACTCCTTTTAACAAAAATGCTTTTTAATAAATTAAAATAAGCAAGGAAATTCAGCACATACTTAGGTGGTTTCTCTGTTGTCCTGTAGTTGTTAAATGCTGCAAGTTGCTGCTGTACTCCTGTCAATGAGTTGGCAAACTTTCTATCTGACAAAGCCAAAATTGTTTGCTCAATCCACTGTAGTAAATCAGAAGTTAGGGTTTCATATTCCTCAATAAGATCATCATTTTCCTTTGCAGCACGCACAACCTGAAATAATTTATGACAATATTAATTGCTACAACATAATTTTATGCAGAAAACTACTGAACCAGAACTCAAGTTAAAATATTAAATCATATTTAGAAACACTACCTTTAAATTAAAAAAAGACTTTAATACACATTATGTAAAATTTTCTGGGGTTCTATGGGTTTATCAAATTTGAAATATTCTTGTTAGAAGAGACTCAACATCTAAAATATAGATTAATAATGGAAAGAAAAGAATTTAAAATTTCATAAGATATTTACCTTTCCAATTCTTCTGCCCTGTACAGTTTCGGCCTTCATCTTTGAAAAGTAATGATAGTAAGTGACAACATACGTTATTATGGATTTCTCATCAGGACTTTCAACATAAACATCTGAAAAGAGTAATTCAAATTCAAGTATATGTTTTGAATAATTTTCATTTAAAAAACTTGAACATGTAATCGATCAAATTACTTGACCTTTTCGTCTGCAATCTAATATATCTGAAAAATGTTAGAGCAAGTTTAATCCTTTGTATTAATAAATGCTCCTAAAATACAGAAAGTTATCAATAAATAATATATTTTTATATTCTTAACCCTCCTATAACCCATTTATGATTCAACTTAAAACTAGTCTAATTAATTTTGTAAAAAAAGAAAACTATACAAGCATTATTCATTAAAAGAAAAACTAAATGCATAACACCTTATCAAGAATTAACAGAAAAATGTTATAATCATAAATACCTTCAGCATCAAGAAGTCTTGTAACACCAAGATTTTCTTCAGCAGTGGTGAAAGCATTGTTTAGATTGTAAATTGCATTTGATTTGGACAGCTTGTCATATGTTATTAAATCTGGCCTGAAAAAGGAAAAAGACGTCATGATTACATAATGTATACCAAAAAAAATATTTTTACTGAAACATTTAACCATTTATTCTAATCATGAGATTGTCATCAAAACTGAATTTAAATAACAATAGTATGAATTGTATTTTAAATAACAATAGAACAACCCTTCTACATCTCTAATCTGCATTTAAAATTTTGTAAAAACAGATTACATATGCACATTTACCTTTATTTCTCAATGGGAAACATATCAATGTTACAAGTTTATTTATGCAGTCCATAAAAAGTTCCTACTTTCTAAAGCCAGAAGGGCTCCAACTTTTAATTTTTTCACCAAAATGTTTACATTTCATTTCTCAAAACTATTTTTAAAATAAACTATTATAAACAAAATCTGGGTGTTGGGAGAGTTTGAAAGCATGCTCAATCAGAATATTTGTAACTAACTTGCCCGCCCTTCATAATACTTCATTATTTCAACTAAGTATGGGAAATACATGATATTAAACAAAAAGGCGAAAACTATTTAAGCAAATTTGTGGGAAGATCAAAATTGATGAGAAAAAGTTATGGAAAGAATACAAAACATTCAATGTTCAGTATATCAAATTGTATTCTATATCTGCCAAACTCCAAAAAAATTTGGAAAATTTTTACTGAATAAAAACCAATGAGCAAATGCCAGAAATAAAAAAAATAACTGAAAGTGATTCTTAAAATAAAACGGCTATAAGATCTAAATTAAGTGCCAAATTGGGCTTCATGAAAGCAATTCGAAAAAGAAAATGTAATCCTGCTCTCTATTACTCTACCTGGCTGCAGTTCAAACTTAGTGTAACTGATTTGTCAATATTTTACAAAAATTGGAGACAAATATATGCAAAAATGAACAATTTAACTTTCTCTTGGGTGTTTTGGAGGGATATTTGAAGGGTTTTTTTAAACTAGTGCCAAAGAAGGTGTTTTTTGACAATCTAGCAACTAGTAATTCCAATGTTTTTCTTTAATAGTTGCCACATCTCGGAACTAAAATTTCTAAATTGACTTCCAGAAAATAAGCAGGTATGGTATTCTATTAAATAACTTGGCAATTTTCATTATGCATGCGATTTGAACAAGGTCATATTTCTGATATTTATGTAGTTAATCCAGAGCAAATGGACTTAAATTGGGGAAAAAAATGGAAATTGGGAGTAAAATTTATAAGACAAATTCAAGGAAACTCATTTACCTGTGTTTATGAATAATAGCATTAAAAGCTAAGCCGTCTCTCCAACTGGTGGTGAAATTTCTAATATTAACATTTGGATACCCTGCAGTTTTCATTTGGCACCACAATAACAAAGCATCTTTAGCAGATTTAGTTTCTTGATTATCTACTTCTTCGATTGTTATATCTTGAATCTGAAATGCAAATATATTAACAGTTGCAGATTTTAACTTAATCATTGAAACTTCATTTTATTTGTAATCTAAAAGACTGCATGCAACCAGAAACAAAAATGCCATTACTGTTTTAATAAAAATTCAATATAAAAATAGTTCAAAATTGTTTGACATTTTCAAATAGAACACATACTACCTAAACAGAAATTTTAATCTAAAATTAATTGAAAAATAATAAAATACATTATTTTATGTAAACAAAATAATCTAAAAATATTATTGAAACAATGAATCAATTAAAAGAATCGATCAATTTCATCAAATCAGAATTTAATCAATTCTGAATTAAAAGAAAAAATTATAAACTTATTTTTTAAATTCATAGAATAGAACAGGTTTTCGAACTATATTGCAGCTTCCGAGGGAGCTGTTGAGGTTTGACTGATAACTTGTATTCCGCAAACATATTAAGCATTCCAAGAAACAAACGTAAGAAAAAAAAATCGCTTATCCTTTGATGTCAAAAATATTCTATTAAAAACTGCACTTAGGTGTGTAAAACATTGTTATTTGGGATCACTGTCAGGATAATTCGGGGTAAATAACTGACACATCAGTCTAGAAAACTAAAGCTGTATTGAGTTTTGATCCCTTTTGCAATATCCTACTTGCACAAAGCAATGTTTTCAAAGAGTGTCATCAAAAATAAATGCACAAGTCAACATCAAAAGAGGCAAATCACAATTTCTAAATTTGTTCCACATGGTATAAAGCAAGCTCATCTTTTCCATTGACTTTAAAAATGTCATAAAATTTATTGCTTAACTTCATTAAAATGTAATTTAACGTTAATTTTATTGAACGATTTGAAATGCAATTCATTCAAAAAACAGTTTTGTATACAAAGTTGCAGAGAAGTTGCTTAAAGGTTAGTTGGTTTGGGGGTTTTATGGCATAAGGGCCATATTTGGCCATGCTGTGCCAGACACAATACAATATCAATTGACACAAGACATACAATATAAAGTAAATGACACACATGATGAAAGCTTTACTGACACAGAAGAGAGAAATACAGCCAGGGAGGAATGTACCTGGCAGGAATCGAACCTGCGGCGCCTACAACTCGAAGGTTGCTAGTGCAGTGGGCATACCCACTAAGCCATAACGGCCCCTAAAGGTAAAAGGAATTATAGACATCGAAAACTACATTTTAAGGTAAACTCAATCTGTATCATGCGAGCATTTCAGTAGCAGAAATAAAATCTTCACTTCTCGTCTGGTTTGTTTGTTTACACTGAAAATCCCTCTCATAAAAGGATAATTTCAACAATTCAAAATGCACAATTAAGTTTAAAACACAACTAGAAGCTTAAATTTGCATAATTTTAGAAGACACCTTCAGACCAAAAAAGTTTACCTGGAATCTCAAAATGATAGTCCATATAAGGCCAAGGGTAAGACGAGGGTTGCCATCAACAATATCATGTGAACCCAAATTTTCTAAATGAACTCTTTGATCTTTAAGGAACTGTAAAGCTTTGTCCACATTTTCCAAACAATGGATTCTCATCTTTCCTTTTGTAGGTTTTGGCTAGGTAAAAATCAATATATTTTATTTTTTAAGTTATTAAAATTATGTAATAGTAATGAAATAAATTTTTTACCGTAATACCAAGAGCGCATTAACAATAAATTGAACTTTGAATGTTTTTAGAATGGCAAGTGAAAAAATAAATAAAAAATTTAAATGAAAGAAATTCATATATTTGATAAATAAAATAATTGTTATACAAATTTAATACGCAAATGTGCAGAGAAAGTTGAAGTACTAAGATTTTGATTTCATAGAGGCTTAAAAAATAATTATCAAGTAAAGTTAAACGAAAAAACGTTTACTTCTTGCCAAAATTTTAAACTTTATCAAAATAAGGAAAATTGCATGTTAATAAAGCATAAACTAGTGTCTTAATAAATTGTCAATTCAATTTAATCATAAAATAAAAATTATTTATAAACTTAATTATGATAAAACCTTAACAATGATTATCATTTATGATAATCATTGTTAAGGTTTAACAATGATTAACAATGATTATCATTGAGGACTTAAACACTGATTTTATCAAGGCTATCAATTTAATAAAAAGTTAATTCTCACAAAATTTCATTTCTAATCTGCTTTAATTCCATCCTAAAATAATTGAGAGATGTACTGGCATTTCTTAGTGTTTAGAGCATTAGATTTGAAAAGCTTATTTGTGTATATAATTGCAATTTTTAAACCCATAACAGAACAAATGTAACCTACATTTCTGTTTTTTATTTATAGGCATATTGTTGTGAAACTAAAACTTATGACAAATTTATAATGAAAAGGAAATTAGATTATAAACAATTTATGCATTATAATACTTAAAAAATTTCTCATGCATTGGGTTCTTACTTTCATTCTTACAAAATGAAATGAAATTTTATAAGTCATGTTAAACAGGCTGAAACACAAAACTTTTAATACGAAAACCATTCTTTTTTTGATATGATGAAAGGATCTGCCTAATTTGTTAATAATATGGAAAGCAAAAGTTCAATTTCAGATCAATCTAAATTATTTGTTAGAAATGTCCGTTCTACCTAGGATATAAGGGATATAACTAATCACTCACACATCATGCTAAATTACTTACTCAAGTAAATGGCACATATGCTTACGATTTCCTGCAGAAACATACAAAACACAGTACAGTTGTTTTATAATGAAAACAAAGAAATGTATACAATAACACTCATCAGATTTTGTGCATGAATATGAAGTTATCTTCCAAAATTAATACTTCCAATTATTAAAAGAGTAGCTATAAAACTCAGTTTCGAAACATAAGTAATATTTAAAAAATTAAATGACATAAATAAGAAATGTACATTAATTTAGATTACATATATAAATTACATGTTTTTCATTGGAAAACACTGCATTAAGGAAATTGTCAACTAAATTAGTTATACAAATACATTCTATAATCGTATATACACATTTATAAAAGAATTTAATATTAAAAACACCTACCAGTCTTTCACCAGATAAGATTTCTAGAAGTTTGATCAACATCTTTCCATCTCTGAGGTCAGTGTATAAGTCAGTGATTCTACAGTTGGCACGAACAAGGTGTGAATTGACCCATTTGCAGAATGTTTTCTTCTGCACAGCTTCACGTTCATCTGCGAAAAACAAGATTTTTCATTTAAAAAATATTCAGCAGAGTTATATAATCTAAATCATTTAATAAAGTAGTTTAATTCTTTTGTTTCACTCAATGACTCAGATTTTATAAAACATAGTTAAAAGCATGTTTTGCTTTTAACTATGTTTTGGTCTGGGATACATGATAAAACCAGAAGGGAAAAATAGAATATTAAACAGTGATTTAACAATCTCAATGAGCAATGCTATAAGCCAAAATGCTATGGTGAAGCTGGCAAATATTCAAACAAAAATTCATTCTTACAACTCGAGCATATTACCCCTGTTCAGGATAGAAGTTTAAGGACACAAATATGGTTTTGGAATGTACAGTGCTCGAATTGCAACCACTCTTGCAGGAAAATAACTACAGGATACTAGTAAAATGATTCATTAAATCACATTTATTTCTTTGTTGGATCAAGAGGTTTTGATACTCATTTCTGCTAAGGCTGATAAAATTCTTTATGCTGGGGAATTTGGTTTTTTTTTCTAATTTGAAATAGAAAATATGGATACATTGTTAAGAAAGTCAATTCAAGAAGTGAAACTTGAAAACTTTACTATCTATTATTACAACTTCTTTTCTTAAACATCTACACACCAAAGTTATATCATTTAACCCAATTACTACAAAAAATTAGTATTCACAAAATCATTAAATAGCATGACATATCAAATACATCCAAGCAATTTTTTTATCTGCTGTAAATATTAAAAAAAAATGTTTTCTGAATAACCAGCAAATAATTATGTGTAATAACAGCATATACTTAAAAGTGCACAAAAATTTAAACTTATAAATCAATTTATAATAATCCTGAAAAAACTCAGACGAAACATAATAAACCTTAACAATTCAATATTACACATGAACTAATTTTATATAAGGTTTTAGAAACATACCAAGAAAATGTTTTTAAAATAAAATTAACAAAAATCCAAACATACTATCAAATGTAAAACCAGCTTTACCTGCCAAGGCTTTGATTCTGGATCTTTCAAACAGCCTAGAAGAGCTGTTCCCTCCATCATAATCATAATCGTCGAGTTCCTGTTGATTAACAGGATCCCACCGAACGGCAACAGATATATCTGTTGTCATGGTTCAACTCTTGACCTTGTAAAATAATGAATATTGTTACAATTTTTACTTCCACAGCCAAGTTTACAAGTATGAAAAGTGCACAAAAAAGACTACCCAATGTTAGCACGAATGAGCAAAAGTTATACTTCTTAAACATGATTTCTACATTTATTTGGAAAAAGTTAATATGATCATGACATGAAATACACTGTTTGAAAACAGTACAACATAATATGGTGAAAAAATACTCAATGTAGGATGAATCTGGTTGGTTGGGTTTTATGGTTCAAGGGTCACATCTAGACAAGTTGCTCCAAACAATATCAAGCAAATGGACAGGTACGCAAGGAAAGCTTTACTAACACAGAAGAGAAATATACCCAGGGAGGAGTTGAACCATTAAGGGTGATGAGTCACGAAGGTCAAACTAAAGAGTCTTAGGGATAAGCACACAATTCGAAACAAGAGCTGAATTTTATGTACAGAACAGAATCACAATTAATAATTGGCAGTTTATTAAATAGCCTCATCAAGCCTTGTTAGACATATTAGGGAAATGAGACAATGCATTTTTCCAAGCTTATATATTCACTTACAATTCAACATTGAATGAAAAGTTTTCAAAATTAGAGAAATTTCAAAGATCTGTTTTAAATTAGCCTTAAAATCAAACCGTTAATTATTTAATTTTTAAAGTAATTTATACGCAAACACAAAAAGTAATTATTTTAAAATTTCATTCAAGACATTAAATTAAAAACCTGAAATTTATAAGTTTTTATTTTAAAAAAATAGAATTTTTAGGACACCCCTAGCTACTAGTTTGTTTCACAAGTATTTTGTATGTACTTAAAAAGTATAAAAAGTAAAGATTTCTGTTTTATTATCATATCTTGCTCTAAATGAGATAATTTAGTGAAAAATTAAGATATTTTTAATTTTAGCTGCATTTAACTAAACAAAAAAAATCTTTAAACCACTTAGTAATTAAACTACTCTAAAAGTAAAAAAAAAATCCTACGATAAAAATATCAAAAGCAGCAGACTCATTCTTAAGGACAAATGCTCTACATCTAATTTTATCTCTGAGTCATGACAGTCTCTTCATCCGGATGGCATTATCACTGATGATTAAAACAATGGATTCATGTGGAAGAAGGGGTCATCTCCAAAATATCTTACATGCAGCAAAATATTAAATGAAAAAGTGGAGGAAAAACTTCTATATAAATTTGATGACATCATGTTTTACAAAATGTAACAAATAATGTTCACCAATAAATCATATTTGAATGTTAAATTGTGTTTTCAAATTGAACCAGAAATCTGTAAAATCAGATATTATGAAGGAACTAAAACAGATGAGGCAATTTTTTCATCAGAAGTTATAAGGAGTCACAGAATCAAATAGCTAAAGAATGTCATTAATGATCTTTTAACATGAAAATATATAATTAAAAATATTATGATTTGTTTTATCAATACTCAAGCTTATCAGAATGGGCAAGACTCAATATGGTGACACATAAGAATTGTTATCTGAAAGTTTTTTCCCAGTACTGTAGGTTGCGTAACTTAGTTTTTAAGGCTTCAATTGCCTTTTTTAATATGAAGTGCTTGGTAGGTTCCATGAGATTTTAAGTATTCTAAAATTGTCAATTGCTATATTTTTATGAGTTACATTTTAGCAGCTTTCGGTAACACGTTTGAGTTCAAGAGGAAGTTTTTCCAGAGGCAATTAATGTCGTCAATCATTTTGGATACTTATTTAGTTTGTTACCAACTTGCGACACTATGAAATATAAGGCATATATTTTTCAAAAACAAAATGATCTCTGATTTCTCCCTTATGGATAGTTTTAGATATAGTTCATTTACGTTTTTCATTGCATTTAATTATTGACAGGATCCTGTAATGTGTTTTTAATTAAACATGCACACATTAAACAAAGTAGAGAAACATTAATCTGGGTTGGAAATTAGGAGGTCAGGTAAGAAACATTTTGCTACTGAATACTAACAAAGGAATTTATATCTTTTTAAGTTATTTTTTGATTGAATAAGTCTCATGCTTTGTATGCATGCATATAATACTAAAAACATTAAAAGAATAGATTTTGCCAACATTAAAATATATTTTGCTCAGGTTTGAAACATCAAAATTGGAAATAAAATATATCACTACCCATAGATTTGGTTTGGCCCCCACTTTAATTGGGTAAATGGGTTAATACATCCAAGCTAATATCTATCATACATAAAATCTGTATTTTTTGACTCTATGAGAGGTAAAGTTAGTGTATATATCCTCATAAATTTAGTAAGAATTTAAGTTTTCAAAGGTTCATTGATTCACTGAAATCTAAACAAGCAACAGCTTCTAGACCTGAAACACTTAAGAGAACAGAAGTAAATGAAAAACAAATCAGTTATGTTTTGGCTATGAAAATTGACTTAGTTACCACACGAAAAATTCAGATAAATATTTGTTATTGTAAATAGTCAAAAATTCTCCATTAGAAAAATTTCAAGTGATTCTAGTAATTGTAGAGAATAAAAAAAAAATTTTGCCACTAAAGAAACTCAGCGCATTTTTCTTTGAAAATGTAAAGTCATAAAACATTTTTTAAACCTTGCTTTTTTTCCAATTGTTTGATAAATTTTCAAATCTTAATTTTAAGTCTTTATTGAAGATTTTTTACACCTGGATAAGAACTTGAATTTCAGATATTTGATTTATAAATGTGAGGTTAATAACATTTGTATTATTCAATAGGAAAAGTTGGGTGGAAGGTTCAAGAAACAATATCAAGGAAATATGAGTTAGCTTTTTTTGATTAAGGAAGTAATTTTGCAAGAAATAAAATTGAATTAGTCCCACATCCAGTAATATATAGATGCCAAAGCAAAAGTGTCAGTTTTAATTAGTAGGTAACTTTAAATACTGCACAGCAAAAATTATCGAACATACTTGTGATACATTAGATGATTTTATAAAAATTTCTTTGTTAAATATCAAAGGATAAAACAATAAATATTAAGCAGGAAGTTATTAGAAGACAATGTAATTTTAAAATATTATTCAACAGATGATAGTGTTCACAAGATAGCAACAGTGGAAGTGCAGAGCGATCATAATTAATACACAAATTAGTTGATAAAATTATTATGTGTGTGTGTGGATTGAAAAAGGTGCTTCAATAATAATTTATATTTACTTGACTAAGATCCTGATATACATAATGTAAAGGACAGTATATACCGATACATGCTTGACAACTAAAAATAGACTAATATTTTGATTCATCTTGGTAGCCAAGAGCCATTCAATCAAGATTGAAAGTAATATCGCAAGGAAGTAGTTTAGAATAAAAATAAAATATATCGTATGGAAAATAAAGCTTTAAGATCAATACGAAACTAAGTCATAAAATAAGATCCAACTTTATCAGTGTAAGCTACAAGTCAATCTAAATTGTGTCAAGCAGTATGAGGTCAACATTAAATTAATAGGTGATCAGTAATTAATTCACATCGGTTTGCTTCCAATAAGAAGTAAATGCATTTCAAAGTTCACATTTTCTGTTTCGGATAGTTATGTTTTTTGCTCTTTTGAATGGATGAGTAAATTTAAAACCCGGTGTTGACCCCACCCATTATTTACTATGATGCCGAGACAGGTTTATAAGTCTAAGCCTAACGTAAAGGTGAATACAATGTACAAAACATTCAGAATTCAGTATAAGGTCCATAAATGATGGGTAATAAATAATTATTATCTTACCTTCAAGTCCACAAGAATTAGATATTATCAACAGACAGTGAAAACAACACTAGCATCCACTCACATATGACTGCGGTGCGACCGTGCCGCTGCTGTTGCGGAAGGATATTTAAGCCCCACCCTACGGAAGGAAATAATAGTTCTTGTAACTTTCGCAAAAATAATCATTTATTGCCGAATGAAGAGTAATTTTCGTCACAATCACTTCCTTCTGCCTCAATTTTCTATAAAAGATAACTATTCGTAGTTTCTGAATTGTTTGGCTTAATAATTAGGATATCTGACGTCACGCTTCAATATAGCAGCCGACCTATTGCCTTCTGTCTGTGTCTGTGTTGAAGCGGGATGACGTATAACTATAGAAATGTATGGATGTGTGTATTTTCTGTATTAAGAATATGTTTGATTTGTATTTTGTACAAGCAGATTTATAATTGTAAGCGCAATAAATTGTTTAAGCTGTGTGTTTGGATAAAACCAATGTTTTTTCGACAGCAAAGAAATTAAAGTGTAATTTTTTTCTTTGGTCCGCAAAAACTTTTCCCCCTAATCCCAATAGAATTTATAATTGCAGAAAAAATATTGTAGCTGGATGATGCTTTTATAAATGGGATTTGATAATTTTGAACTTTTTAAATTGTGAAATAATTGTTGTGTAAATGTTGATATTACTCGAATTAGGTTTGGACAGTAGAAGGTAAATTTTCGGTTTCTAGTTTCGAAATCGAATATACATACCTCCCAGTTTTGGTCTTCAATTTACGAAATTCTAACCGGCAAAAAATATAACCGGAGAAAAAAATTCGGAACTGACCAAGTCTTCTCTTTTCAGGATTCTTATCCAGATTGAATTGCTGAAAAATATTACAAAATGCTGAAGATCATTAGCTTATCGTTTCCTTTGATTGTCTTCAGATATACATATATGTGTCAAAAATGTATGCATTCATTTTTTATTTATGTGCTGAACAAAACTGAGATTATCATTCATTAAAATAATTTCAACTTTTTTAATTATTTTTTTTGCCTACCCGGTAGGAGAGTGGTTAGCACTCTGGCCCTCGGATTAACACGCTCTGGATTCAAATCCCTGTTCTGGCATGAATGTTCGCAGTAGTTTGAATTTTATGCCGTAGGTCCCGGTCTAATTAAACCTTGTACAGCCACAAATGATCTAAGAGAATCAAATCAAACCTTGATTAATTAAAATCCAAAAATATTTGGAGGCCGCTTTAGAGGATTTCATGAGCCCAACTCCCACTTTTGCATCCCTTTCAAACAACATGGCTAAAAACTACGAAAAATTTATATTATTTAATGCTTCTAACGGTTCTTCATATCTTAAAATGTGAGAAATCTGAATAAAACTCTCAAGCTGTCATCCATATTTTGTGGGTGTGCATGTAACTAGGAAGCTTTGGAACTCTAAGAAATCTATTATGATGAGATATTCTAGCCCGTAAGATTTTTCAAAAGTAATTATGCATAATTAGTTAAATTTATTACTTTTAAACAGGCGTATTAAGATCACTTCCTATCCTCCCTTCCCTCTTCTATGTTACCATTGTGGCGTCGGTCGTCCAAATGCTGATCTCGCAATTTTCCTACTTCCATTTTGATGTGGAATTCCATCTAAACCCTCATCAAATAAATCATTAGCCAAAACTGAAGTGGGTTTAAAAAAAAAAATTGGTGCGTGAGTCACATGAGATGCTACTATGGAATTATAGGATGAGCGAGTATGTGATCACAGGGACTTTTAGGATAAACAAACAAATCTCACCGGAAGACGAGAATTTTACTTCCGGTTATAAAATATGGAATACATGTACAGGAAGCACGTTCTAACACAAGAACACTAGCTCCATCTAAATTTAGCTTCATAGAAAGGCTCGCATTTGAAGTAGGGTAGTATGATGCATATATTTATAAAAAAGACATCTTCCGGAATGAATCATGACTAACATATACCATAAATAGTAGATAAAGGTTTTTCTGTTTCGAGAGTAGTTAAAATCCGCTGAATTTGTGGTTATTTCAAGAGATAGAGCATACGAAATCAATTACAATATGACAGCATGTTAAATTGATAACTATAAATCAAATAATATTCAAATGTAGTGAACACTATATGAGAAAGTTTTCTGTTAAGTTAAACACAGAGAACACTAAATAGTTTTAATAACTTCTTTGGGACATGTGACGCAATTTAACATGTTAGTCGAAAACAATTTCGGCTATCCTTTATATCAGCGATTCTCAACCTGTGGGGCGCGAGCACACTCGAGGGGAGGCGCGAGAATATCCAAGAGAAAATATTATTTAAAAAAATTGATTAACTGACTGAAAGGAAAGCACACATACACATAGAAAACAAAATACATTTCTACATATTTAACAAATAAAGTAAAACAACTTACTAAATCAAAACTTACTTAATCAAAACATACTAAATTAAAAACAAATTTAATAATTATTAGTGACTTCCTTGGGCCTGTCTTGCAGAGCAAAGTTTTTCGAAGGAAGGCTTAATATTAGAAATAGCCACTCTCAGTTCTGTTTCTATATTTAGCCGAGATCTATATTTTGTCTTCAAAGAAGCCACAGCAGAAAATCCAGTTTCACAAAGGTTGTTGAAAATGGTAATAGAATGCGAAATGCCCTTGTTTTTAGTGCAGAAAAATCATCCTCTACTCCTGCCCAAAATTCAAATAGTGATTTATTACTAAATTGTCTTTTGGTTTCGCCACTTGTCGTGAAGTCTATGAATTTTTCTTCCTCATCAATTGAGAGTCCTTCGGGAGTCTTATGAAATGGATCCCTAACCCACTCGTAACTTGCTATCAGTTTGTCGTCAGCAAGAAAATACTTTTTAAAATTCTTTGCCAGCATGGCTAAATGATTTTCAATGGTTACAAAAACAACTTTTACATGTTCTTCTTCAGCCTTGTAAGTTTTAGTACAATCATCCACATTTGCAAACATTGTTAGGTTTTTTTTGCTTTAAATTTCTGCTCCACAATTCCAATTTTCTACAAAAAGCATTAACTTTATCACTCGTATCCAACATATGTGTATTTGCTCCTTGGAGTTGAAGATTCAAGTTATTTAATTTCTCGAATATGTCGACCAAGTAGCTCAATTTCATCACAAATAAACCATCGCGAAAATTCTCGGCTTCAGGTCTGTTTTATTCTAGGAAAATGGCGATTTCTTCTCTTAATTCATAAACACGTTGCAAAAATTTCCCACGTGATAACCATCTTGCCTCGCAATAAAATAGTAACGCTGAATGTACTGAACCCATGTCTTTACAAAGTGCGGAAAAGATTCTCGATTTCAGGGGTCTCATTTTTATATAATTTACTACGGTTACAACCGTAGTTAACACAATATTCAGACCAGGACTCATTTCTTTCGAAGCCAAAGCTTCTCTGTGGATCATGCAATGTGTCCAGACGCACTGAGGCGATTTTTTTTTACAAGTGCTTGTATACTTTGGAATCTTCCGGACATTGAACGAGCACCATCGGTGCATATTCCGACGCAATTTTTCCATTCTATGTTTGCCTCGTTCATAAAATCATTTAAAATAGCAAATGATGCGAGCGCTGTTGTTTTGAGTTCTATTCGTTTGCAGAAAAGTAGTTCTTCTACTACTGACATATTATCACAAAATCGAACATAGGCAATTAAATGAGCATCTTTATTACTATCTGTTGCTTCATCAAGATGTATTGAAAACAATTTGTCACGCAACTTCGAGAAAAGCTGACACTGTACATCTTCAGCTATATCACCAATTCGACGAGCAACAGTAGCATTTGAAAGGCATGGACTGCAATTGTTTTGAAAAATTATCTCCAAACATAGTTTCTACAATCTCAATTGCTGCTGGCAAAATAAGCTCTTCACCAATGGTGTGAGGTTTTTTACATCTGGCTATTTTGTATGAAACTTTGTAAGATGCAATGAAAGCTTTTTTATTCACAAAGTTTCTTTAAAAAATGATTTTTGCTTTTTATATGATTTTAATTTTAATTCGAAGAATTCTCTGGGTTTGTTGACGTACTCACTATGAAGCGTTTCCAAATGTCGTTTAAGTTTATTAGGTTTCATGCTGTCTGCGGCCAATATTTTTGAGCAAATGATACACAGGGGCCTTTCTTCTTCATTTACTTCAGTACTGGTAAACCCAAAATTTAAGTATTCTTGAGAATATTTTCTTGATTTTATTTTCGGAACCACGCTCGTCAGTGTACTTGTTGATGCTTGACTATCGTCTAATGCTCGCTTACTTCCGCTTAAAAATTTATCCATGAGTCTGCATAAATCTGCTGCCGTGAATATTTAATATGGTGAATTGCAATTAACACGAAAACATATATAACATACACATTCACGATAGATTCGATAGCGATACAAGGATCGACTCGAATGAGACTGGCTGGAATTGAAACTTGTGTTATCGAACATTTTCCTTCTTCCTATGAGAAGACATTTGCTCTGCGCATGCTCGAGACGGCATCAGTCGTGTGGATTCCCTTCCACAAACATTACTTATTTTTTTCTTTTTTTGTTTAGTCATGCTTTTGTTTTATTTCTTTTATTATTCGAAAAAATGTATTCCCAGTTTCTAAATTTAGCTCACCCCGTCTAGGTTAACTTTCATTAACGAATTTTTCTACTTTCATATTCTTTTAACGTTATCTCCCTGTTTGGCTTTCATTTCAAATATAATATTTAAATTTTCCCCGCTTTCATTCGCTTCATCTGTTCACCGCCCGCTTGGCAAAATGCCAGATGTGGTTTCTCGCCAACGTTGGCTCGCTTTTACTCTTGTTTTGGCAGTTAGTTAAAAATAATTTTAAAACAGAATCCAAAATACTCAATATACATTATTGTTGTATACATTTTATTGTGAGCGGGGGGCGCGATGAAAATTATGATTGAAAACTGGGCCGCGAATACTGAAAGGTTGAGAAACGCTGCCTCATATTAAAAATTGACGCCAAACATTGTCAAAGCAGTGATACATCAAATTAGATTTTAATCGGTTACACTGAAGTACTAGAAAAACGGATACACCTGTCTAATACTTGGTAGGCCTCCCAAGGAAGCGTACAACTACGGAAATAGGACGGAGCATGGACTCCACGAACTTGTGGAAGTATTCTGTAGGCATTGAACACCTTACTTCCTGAAGAGCTGTCCACGATTCTATTGTATTTGTAGGTGTAGGATTTCTGTGTACCCCAGCGCGTTGCATGTTATCCCAGATAACGTTGAGATCTGGTGACTTAAGGGGAATTGAGATCTGGGAATGTTATAAAAACTCAGATAAGTGTCCCTCTAATCATAATTTGGCGTATCTAGACTTGTGGGGCGGTGCATTGTCCTGTTGGAAGAGGCCGAACCCAACAGAATGAACCCAGGACATGAATGTTTGTAACTTGTCAGTAGGGATGCACGCATAGCGTTAACCACTGAGTGACGTTTGTAGACGTACCAGAGGTCCCATTGAATGTCAACTAAACAAACCTTTCACCATTACGGAGCTACCTCCAGCCTGTAAAATCCCCTGTTCATATGCGGGATCTATGGCTTTATGTGATTTTTTTCACACACGGATTTTTTTCCATCCGCCCGAAACAGTAGGAAACGCGACTTGTCAGACCAAGTAATTCGTTTCCAGTCATCAAGTGTCAAGTTGCGGTGTTCGCGAGCCCAGGCGAGGCGCATAGCTGTGTCGAGAATTCATCAAGAGTACTCGAGTTGGGCGTCAGCTCATAGTCCATATTCTTTGTGGAAACGTTTGCACGATAAACATGTTTTTTTTTTTTTTTGGGGGGGGGGTCAGCATTGAATTCCGATGCTATTTAAGCAGTGTTGTACGCCTATCACGTGAAATTATTTTTGCCAGCAGATTCTAGTCGCGTTCAACCAGTCTTTTTAGGACTACTCTGCTGTATAAAGTTACAGGTTTTGCCATATTTCTTGATATTGCGGTACACCCTTGAAATGGTAGTATGTGAAAATCCAAACCTCTCTACCTCCGAAATGCTATGACCCATCTCACGAGCTCTAATTATTAAACCGCGTTGAAAATCACTTAAATCGAGATAACTTGTAATTCTCATGGTGGAAACAGCTCCAGATACTTCCATAGATGTCTATCGCTTTATATATGTACTAGCAGATGAAATCAGTGACATGCATAGGTGGCGTTGCTATGTATTTTGCATAAACTCGTCTGTACCAGTTTTTCTGGTACTTCCGCGTACTCCAGTGGTTTGTTTTTGTTTACCATGAAAATCAATCTCATATATGCATATTTAAAAAATGAAAACGATATTATTAAATGTTATGTAATTTGGAGATAGTATTTGAAAATCGGGCAAGTAATTAATCTAGAGTGTTTCAGAATTTATATAGATAGTTTTGTATGGTTTTAAGGTTTATCATGGTATATGTGATATAGCAAAAGATTTTTTAATGCAATTATCTTCATTTCATACCAGATCTTTCTCGTCGGGATTGATCCCGGACCGTTGCCAATATACCGTTATTTTGCTCCAGTGCGAAGTAATTCAACCACTTACCTCTTCAATTTATCCTATTAATTTCAATTTTCTTTTTTTTTCATGGCTTAAACGAGACTCTAGTGTGGCTCTGGCGAGAGGACAGATGACCTTAGGGAGGTCCATTAAAAAAAAAGTGGTAAGCTCGTCAGGAGAAAGGGTTGTCGTAGTAAAATCATATATGGAGACCGATATAAACTATTATTTGTTACACCAATCAGTGCAATTCTCTGTTGGCACCGATCGACCCAATTCGGTCCCAAAAATCACTCTAAAGATGCCAATTGTGAGAACGCATTGTACCAGTTCCCTAATGTAATGTAGAGTCGTTAAAAACCACGTGACTGAAATACATATTCACCATAATTGTTCTAAATATCAAGCGTCACCCTCCAATATTTTTAGCGATGCATGGATTTAAAAAAAGAGAAGTCTCTTTAAATCCTTGTTGCAATAAGAAAGGAGCATTATTTTTTTCCAATTTATACAAACTGGGTCATCCTTTTAGAACAGTTAATGCTAGATATTACAAATCTACAATGTGAAATGATATTTCAGTTGTCACACCATGTCACGTAAATCCGTCAGCACTGCTTACCTTTGTTAAACGAGGAACATTTGCAGATGATGTATGCAGATGTCATTTTAAAAGGCTTCATCGGTAAGCAAATGACAGAACTTTCTATCATTTTAGTAAACTCTCTGAGGAAACAAAATATCTTCCCAGGTGGTAGGCTTCATTTCCTCTGTCCAAGCAAAGGGGTTAATGCATTCTCAGCTATGCTATGTTCTCCGCTTTAAAAATATTTCATTTTACAAGTGCTGTAACGTAACCTCTTGTTTACCCATGCGTATTTATTGATTAAAAACTTTAGACATTGATTTAGGTATTTAGAATGTGGATGGCTGGAGCAAAATAAGAACTCTATACCGAGAGATTGCTGTAGTGGTAGGAATCTGTCCTGCTATGGAAGACAAAGATGTCACGGTTTTTATGCAACTATAAATTTTATGTAAAATTTGGTGAATTTAAAAAGAAATTAAAGGTAGGTAGTGTAGACACGGAGGAAAATGAAAATAATTTAATTTAGCAGTCTCTTACATTACTTCTTTCTTTGAGACAGAAAAATTTGAAAAATACGGATCCCAGTATTTCCATTACAAGGATTTTGTTCAAAACTAGCAAATGCTCAGTTAAATGCATTCACAGAGCTTAAAATTACCAGTTCTGTGTCCGTTTTTTGAAGAATTCAAAACCATGTATTTACAGTGTTGTAACGGTATCGATGAACATCAGATATGCGCAGACTGCGGCCCGCGGGCCTCATGTGGCGCTCCTTTGTTTTGCTGGCGGCCCGTCCCACCATGTGTTATTTTAACATCAACAAGTCACACGCGATAGGTAATTTAGGTTAAAACTTCGTTGCTAGATAATACATTAAAATGCGCAAGCCACTTTGGTCAACTATCTGTGAACAAATTTTTTCAGTCATGAATTTCAGTCACAATGCGAAAAATTGGAAACTCTTGATTAATGAAAATTTAGAATCAATTTTGCGCTTGACTACTACAAAAATCGAACCAAATATTAAAACAATTGTTAAATCGATGCAATGTCACGCATTAAATTAAATTCTTTGTTTGCTTTTATTGTCTTTCTTTATTGTAACTTAAAATATAAATACTATAAATAATAAATACCACAATGAATATAAATAAAATAAATAATATATGATAGATAACTTTCATGTATTTTTGGGAGCCCTCCCTTAAGTCACAGCTAACCTGCGGCCCTTGGTCTTAAGTTTGTGCATCCCTGACGAATATAAACGCACAAGTCCGTTTCATTTGCAAATTGATACCGAATTTTATTACAAAACAAAAGTTGTCCAAGAATCTTTTTCTACCATCTGGTTGCGGGATTGGATCGAAAAATCAGGTAAAAATATCATACTGGATAAGAATACTTTTTATTACATTTACATCGCAAAGCTTCCAATTTGTTTTTCTGTCCTATAAATTAACGTAGAGCGACAACCTAACCTATAAATCAAGGTTCACAAAACTACGGCACTTGGAAATGATTTACCCAGGCATGTTGATAAAAAATAATAGAAAATGACAAAATAAAATTTCAAAACATAAAATTAAAAAATCGCGTTTGGTTAGAAACTTAAATTCGTTGAGATCTCTATCGATAGTAATTCAATGCAAGAAACTACATATATATTTAGTTCTCTTTCGTTTCGGAACATTACCGCTTTTACAATTATTTTTATTTCTCCGTTAAAAAGGAAATTCGAATTTTGGAGCATTAAAATGTTGAGTGAAATGAATTACACATTGGATGAAGAAATTTCTATGACAATTTTACACTTACCCGATTCACAATGTCCTTTATTAGTCGATATTTTAAAATAGTATATAATAGTACTAAATTTTTTAACAAACTCATAATTTTAAGGGTTTTTAGAATATAGGTGCAGTTAAAAAAATTATTTTTGTCTATACAGTGTTTCTCGAATTCCTGTGCAAACTTTTAGGGGAGGGTAGAAACACAAAATTAAAACCTATTCATATAAGGATGTATCTACGCAAGCACCACCAGGATGTGCTAGAGGTCTGTACAGAAATGACAGCAAGATCGTATGTGAACATTTTTAGTAGCCCTAGTTTTACAGCTTGACAATTGTACATTTAGTTTCCTTGTCCAACTATCAACAATAGTGCACACCTGACAGTGTCGACGTATGGATTGCCGTACATATTTAAAAATTCCAGGTTTTTCGAGAAGAATTGGTCATATTAGCAGTTCTTACGATGAGGTCAGCTTCGGAGTGAATGTTCGCGAATCTGCGAGATATCCCCAGAAAAAGAAATCGATGTTTGATAAATCGGGTGATCGTGGTGGCCCAGCGGCGGGGTAACCCTGCCAGTCCATCGAGCCCCAAACGTAAAGCTAAAAAAACACGCACAATAATGAAGTAATGGGCTAGAGCCCCGTCGTGCTGATGCCCTATTCGATGACGAACAGAAACAAAAACAGCGTTTAGCAGTTCCGACACCTTCAGAAATATACGATAAATCTTCCCGTCAAGTCGAAACAGTAACAGGTATGACACTATTAAAAGTTATTGAGAATACACGTTCAAAAATTGATCGCGAACCGTTGTTGCGTAGCATGTGTTCATGTAGCTGTGGGTTGCCATTTGCCCACTCAGAGAATTGTGCGCATTAAGAAGTCTAGCTCAAGTGTGAGAGAAGCTTGCTTGCTTTCTCTTCATCTGTGAAGAGAAAGCAAGCAAAGAATTCCTACTCTACGCAAAGCCATTCTAGATAAGAACTACCTCCTTATCTAGAATGGCTTTTAGCCCTGTCTCCTTATCTAGACACCAGTGTGCGAATTCCCCAGTTCCATGGTATTATCTCTAGCCTGTAATGACTAGACCCGTTGGAGATGAGAAATGGATATAAATTCTTTTTTTTGCAATACTTTGCATTTTGTAGGATGAGGTTCACCAAGGTGATAAGTAACAGCTCATGTGCTTGTAGGACAGTATTCAATCCGGCGTAGAACCTTTTCTTTCATAGAAGGAGTGCACGTTGACTGTCGTCGACCAGTATCATACGCGTTCCCGTGGAAAGTTCTAGTTTCATTCAAAGTCTGGTGTAATGCGCAAACATTTTGTGATTCATTACACGTCAGTACCATTCACGATACAATCTCACAACGGCCACCATGTCTGTTATCTGCCCCTTGTGCTAGGTGCATGTCAGTCATCTCAGCATTCGTGAAATGATATACGTTACTCATAGGAAGTCTGCGGTTAAAATGACGATGGCCCAAACTGGACAATCACCGTTCTGCAAAAATAGCGCCCGCTAGCAAATCCAAGTGGCGCTTGCAGACATACATACCAGGGTGAATACTATTTCATTTTGCGTTTCCTTCCACTCCGTGAAGATGGTACAGGAATTTTCAAAAACCCTGTACAAATGTCGCTTTAAAATGAAACAGTCATGGGGATTGTTTTAAGGATTAAAAAAGCTCATAAAGACATCATGAACATGAAATATGAATCCAGGGGTGAGATGTCCTAGCAGAGTAGAGATTAAAGTCAGGAGAAAAGTGTGCGAAACGGCAAGCAGAATGATGTGAAAGATGCACAATCAGTACATTTAGGAGTACGGTCCGAGACGACTGAGAGAGGAATGCAATGACGCTGAATTAATAAGAAGTTCTGCAGCCTGGGAAGATTGAGAAATGAATACCGAATATAAAAAGTGATTTTAAAAATGTTGGGGATTTTCCTAGCATTGAGAATTTTTTCTTTTTTAAATTCTAGAAGGGAGCTTCTATTTAAGATTTAAAAAAAATCTAACTTTTTGAAAGAAATCCTGATTATAAGCCCCTACCAAATCTTCCAATTTTGCCCAAGTCAAGGGAGAGCTTATTTTTAATATTCTACAGTGTCTCCTTTTTCGATACGCAGCCTGTACACATAATATACAAGAATGACCCTCTCCTCTAAATAAGTTTGGGAAACTCTGCTCTGAATGATTTAGAAAAGTTGTAGAGCAAACTAAAACAACTCATTACCTATACGAATACTCAGTCTGAAGGTGTAATGGTAGAACAGTTACAGTATCAGACTTCACTCTTCGATTCCAATTGTGTTGTTATTCTTTCCATCCTCGAAGTATCTTCATATTACTATGGCATAGAAACCACAACCATGGCTCCTGATTTTTATTAGTAGTTTTGGAATGAAAGTTTTATTATTTTACTCGTCTTGTCGGTTGGGTTTTATGGTACTTATATATTAAGCTCTTATTATTATATATTTAAACTATTCTCCTAGTCTATTAAATTTCAAAATTCAAAATAATCTTTTGGATCTAAACGAAACACTTGTTATTAAGCTCAAGAAAAAGAAAAATACTTGTAATTCATACCGTCGCATCACAGAAACTAGCTTAATTCTCTAAAATTTCAAGTAAACAACCTGTTTATTTACAGTAGTAAAAATGTACGTCGTAAATGGCTTCGACTTTTTGAATCTTATAGGCCTATGCACTTATTTTTAACAAGCACAATTGCTGAAAAAGCATTTTAAGAAACTCGTATTTTTTGTTCATTAAGGTAGTCAAGTTTAATATGCAATAGATGTTTATATCTTGTTTATTCTATAGCTGGTTTGTCCTTACCTTATTTTACAAGATTTTATAAAAAATTGTTTATTTTAATCACAATTGTTTTAATGTTTTTTAAATATCCAAATATTTCTTTGTTTTAAAATCCCATCCTATTACCTTTTTTCGATGTGCTAATAATCTAGCTAAAAGGAGCTGCATACTACAGGAATGATATTTTTGTAAGGAAACCAGTGGCATATCCAAGGGTTAGAGCTGTCATAATAATTACTACTAGTGGTCGCCCAGTGGTCGAAATTCGACCATAATTCATTTAATTTTTACGTTTGAACGTTAATAAGGTTCTTTTGTCAAAGAGTATACCTCTATATTCATTGCATATAATTTTTTTGAATTTTGTTCTATTACGTAAGCTGCGAGCATGTACAAATACGTCATAGGAAAAATGCGGTATAGCTTGGTTAAGCCATATCTAAAAAACAATAACGCGTTGTTTGACATTTTCTTGGGATTTTTTATTGCTATACTGGCCACAGGTTTCGCCAAGGCTACACAGTTAATTTGCCTATCTTTTTCAAATTATATTAAATTTAAATAAAAAATAAATCCAAAAAATGAAAAATGAAATAAGGAATACGTGCTTCGTATTTTTTTATATATTTTTTATTGAAACAAAAAAAAAACCGGGTGGTTAAAAAAATGAATGTTGTCCATTGAACTTAAAATAGTTCGACAATGAATTTAATGATTCAAAACTTCTGTGTAAACGATGTTTTTTGTAAAAACTCTTTCATCGTTTGCTAAATGCCCTTGACCGTTATATTCCGAAATATAAAATCTCAAACCATCGAACTCTACTTTCTGCGACGTACAATTGATCATGTGTAAAAACTGGCTGCCTCAATAAAATTCCAATTTTTTCGAATGTTTGTCCTTGAGACTTATTTATTGTCATCGCAAATGCAGGTATAATTAGAAATTGAGTTCTTTGAAAGTTAAATGGTAAAATAGTTCCGGAATATGTTAAATTTATACATGGAATCAAAATTCTCTTATTGCGTGCGGTTCCAGTTAAAACTTCGCAATCAATGGTATTACGATGCATAAATTTGATGCGCATTCTTGTTCCATTGACTAATGCTTCCTTTGTATTTAAGTTTCTGATCAGCAAAACGATGCAATTGACTTTCAATACTAACTTATGTGGTGGCAAATTATGCCAAATCTCATACTCCTCCGTGCGCGCAATGTGCTTAAAAAGGGGTACAAAGTTTTTTCTTCACGTATTAATATATAGATTACAGTATATGAACGTAAACAATGAATGTTTTATTTTGTTTAATTTAATATATTTGTAACGCATATTATACATTAATTTTATCTTTCTGCACTCCTTCTCCATATGAACTTTAATTATGCCAAATCTCATACTCTTCCGTGCGCGCAAAGTGCTTAAAAAGGGGTACAAAGTTTTTTCTTCACGTATTAATATATAGATTATTCTTTTATAAATCAATCAAAATTATACCTATTTTTTGTCAGATCGCAAAAAATAAAATATATTTTTTGGTGTACCGCAAAATTTTAGTAATTAGTTTATGTGTGCCATAAAACGAAAAAGGGTGAAAATCGTTGCCGATCAACGCTTCAAAAGAGACAGAAATTAAAAGTGAATACATGGAAACCATGTTTTAATACTTATTTCGTTTAATTATTATAGCCATATTTTAGCGAACGCAACCATGTTAAAATAATCTGTATTCAGAATTGATTTGAGTCACATTTCCTGCTTGCATAACTCCTTACTTTAAAATTTGACGGGTGAGTGACGAATGGATAAGATAGACTTTCAGTGAAACTTTAAAATTCTTTACAAGTCCAAACATTCATTTGGCATAAAAATTGCATTTCTAACTGAAGGAAGTAGTCTCCTTTACTAAATAATCATCCTTACTTAAGCCAGTTTATCCTATGAAGTAAAAAGCAGGTCAGACAGAAGATTTTAATTAGAGAAAAGTAAAAATAAGTGGATATGTTAACTGAAAAGGTCAACGTTTCTCAACAAGCAGTTTTCAGACAAGCGGATAGAAAGAAAAACCATTCTGGTCAGACATTTTCATTCTTATCTCCAACAATGATGGATGATTTAGTGGATTATCAGGTTCTGATAGTTACTTTAGTAGATAAGTTTAGTTTTTTTATAGCTCTGATAACAACTATCCTAATTTCTGATAGTTTCGTTTTGACGAAGCGATCCTTTCAAATGACTACATCGAAAAATCAGTCCTATTAGAAATGGAAATTAATGCAAGAACTATCTGTATCACCAGTGAAATTATCGATTGTTTAAAATACTGGGCTAAGTTGTTTTCCCGATTCTAATCTCATAGTATGATTTACAGATTTGGTAGTATATTTCTTTTTCGTTGCATTTATATTTTTTAAAACCAGGTTTTTTTAGAGTTAAACTGCTGTTTTATAATTCCTATTCTAAAAACCAATTTCTAATTTGCTGTGCTACATGTCCTCAAGATTCGTTCATCGTGGTAAGAAAATGGGAATTAATTTTTCAGATATAATTTTTTCACACTTTCATTAAGAAAATATGGAATTAAACTTTACAACTTAAAAAGTACACGAATTAAAATAAAAAAGTGATTAGGATAGGGTATGCATATTTTCCCGAAAATGTATTTCATATTTTACAAATGGAATGAACCAATTTTCTTTATATTCCAATATCCAATGCTGTTTTTCTCAGGAATTAAGTATTCCGTACGACAAATTAAATACAGTAAAGAGAGAGATTAGAATTACTGAAATTATAGTTATGAAAGTTTTATGAGTTCCAAACCGTTTCATTTCTTCTTTTTTATAATCTAAAATGAAATGAATACATACGGTTCAATTGTTGTTCTGCGACAACCAATTCTGCCACTGACATAAAACTTTTAATTCAACGGATCTTGGGAGTTTACCTAGTAAAACTCTGGAATTTTGAAGAACCATTTTGCTTTTCAGTTTCCTCTCGTAAGAGTACGCGAATTCCTGATACATATATTGCACCTAGAAATTCTCTATTTAAATGCTGAAAAATAGTTATTCCTTTAAAAATCTAAAACCAATTGGATGTGGAATCCATAACCCCTAAAGGATGTACCTAATACGGACTTACCGGTTATAACAAGTTACTCACGTCTGGTCAAGGTCTCATCTGAGCGACTTTAAGCTTATCTCGAGTTAGACAAGAATAAACGTATTTTAAGTGGAAGAAGTAACACATGCGTTTCAGCTTTTCCATGAGATTTTTCCAATACATAATTCAATAGTTTTCTAAATTTGAATATTTGTATGCACTAGGAATACATTTTATAAGGATCTATCGTGATTTTTCTGAAATTGTAAGCTTGTTTCTGAGAATCCTGTATAGCAGCAGAGGTTAATACATTTTAAAAATTTGATTAAAAAATATTGAACTAGACGAACACACTTTTATTTTTGTCCTTCCCCTTAAAGCTTTTATTTTCTTATTAGAATTAGTACCTTATTCACATGTGATAAGTATAAAATTTTATATGAAAGTAGTATGTACTTCCTTCGGTAACTATGGTGAGATGAGTTTTCTTTCTGAAAGAAATTAAATAAATGGTAATACTCTAAAAAAAGGGTTTATCACCATTCATTACATTGCATGACTGGAATTTAAAAACATCGAGCTGAAAAGGAACTTAAAACAGGTAAATTTAAGAGGAAGTCATACTCTTGTTAAAGAAAGTAACACATGGAAAAATCGTTGCATCATTGCTTGGAATTAAAGCGTCAACTTTTTCTTGTGCTGTACAAAATTTAGCGCTGACCTCAAATATACGAAATAATTTGTATAAATAAATCTAAAAATAAAATATAATTTAAAGTATAACTCAATTATACTTGTGCTAAATCCATTCATACTAACCCAGGCCGATCAACCTACCCAAAGGATACTTGTCTTAAATTTGTGGAGTATATCATAAAATATGAGAAGCCAAATTGGGAACAATACGAAAGTACCATCTGAACGATAAACTGCGTCTGAGGGTTGTGAGAATACTAGATGCAAATTTAAGACAGGTCGATGTAACAAGGCAACTTAATGTTATTTTAGCGTATTACACTGATTTTGGAATCAATATAAAAAATATTAAACTGTCTTTCAGACTTGAATTTGGATGTCCAAGGATCAATGCAGAAGATCATTTCTGTCAGAGTGCAACATGTTGTCACTATGCCAAAATATTTAAAGCCGGGTCTACACCGGCCGCGCAGAACCAAAGGCGAACAGCGCAATGTTGTGCAACTTCGAACACGCGCCAACGCGATCCGCTCCCTGTCGGTACATCAAAGGAAAGTGTTTGTGTGCTGTATTTGGGGACGGCATTGCAGTTCACTCGCGCACGCCGTACGATCCGGTTCGTAGTCACTCTGCTATCATTATTTCGTTCGTTTAATAATAAAACCCATTCTTAGCCGAATCACTAGACACGTTTCAACAGTCAAAGCGCGATTTTGCGCTTTCTCCCTTTTCGTACGGGAAATTTTCTCGTCCCCAATCTGAAAAGATGGTTTTCCTGCGACATCGGTTTTACCTTTTTCTGATTAGTAGTTTTTAGATTCTGGTCCCTAGATAACATACAATCGGGGTTTCGATATTGCTTGTGTGTGTGCTTATTATATTGGACCGTGTTGCTAGACCAGACACTCCATCAATTCGTTTTTTCCCCTTTCTCTTGAATAAATCGTCAATGACAATATACTCGCGATTATGCGCCGACTTTGTAAAGAAAGGGACATTTAAACAATAAGTTTTCAGTTTAATTTCGTACACACAAACTCCAGCACGCACAATGGAACAAGCTGAGCACGAGCCTCCCACCACAAACACCTTGCTCAGTGGTTCGTCCTCCTCGGTTCTGCGCAGCGACGAACAGAACATTTTGCACGGCGCAGTTCTGCGCGACCCCGGCTTAACAAGCATTGCATTATCCTTTGAATGTATTCAGGAGCATATTTTACCCATGTGATTTTCTCTAATATAACTAGCGTCAGCATGAATTCTTGATAGCTTTTTTAAATTCCAAACTCATTTCGAGTTTAGTGAGCTCTAAACCCGAGTACATCTGTGCCCTCGATGAGAGCTTTTTGAAAATGCTAATGCGAACAAAATATGTCAGGTTCATAAGTATATTTCATTACAACTGCAAACATAACCCAAAGAATAAAATTAATTATATCGGAAATTTTTTTTTCTGGACATATTCATTTAAAGTTGAAGAGATACCATTTCGGTTGCCCCTATTTTTTTACTACATGCAATTAAATGTACAGCTCACTGTTCAGGAATGGCCCTGCCTGTGACCTCATACTTTGGGACAAATATCCAGACAAGATATAGAAATAGGGAGGCGGTTTGCCAGTATAGAAATAAACGGCCACCCTTGCTCATCAGCAACTGGTATCCAGCACTTTCTACACATTGTTCCTATATTTCTGAATAATGCTGGCCTACACAGCTTGATTAATCAGGGGATACTCTAGATGATCTCCTATTTGCCCCTCTGCAGGGGGATTATTAGCACTAACATTAATCAACAATGTCATTTCAAACATAAATCACCAAACATTGTGAAACCTTTATTTTAACTCTATCAAAATCACTATTAGGCAAATGTGTGTGTTGCCACTGAAACATTTCAATGCCATTTTTGTCTGAGTGAATGCTATAATTCATACTTTTTTGTAATCATTTTATATCTTAGTCCGGTGTTATCTGTATTCACTAAAGTAGTAGGTATTTCAGCCAAATTCATAAAATAACTTTTTTCAAAAATTTCATTGTTCATTTTATTAACAGTAGTGTATTTATAAATAATTTTTTTGACTTGTGCAGTTTAATTCAATTAGATGAATCTACAATGAACTTGAAATGTTTGCAAACAAAGTTTATATTTAAACAGTATATAACATATTAGTTCAGCTCAATAAAGCAATCAATTATAAGTATAAAACTTTAAGCTGGCTTTAATCATGTCATATTTTAGATCAGGAACGGCATTGGAATGTCATCTCAGGAAAGATTTAAAAATTTATACAAAAATTGATGAAGGCTTATAAAATTCTGCACTCATGAATTTGCTTTGACTTAATTTAAAAATGTTAAATTCTAATTTTAAAGTAATCAATTTGTATTAATTATATATCTCTATGAAATTAATCATTTTCGTTCTAGTGTTTTGAATGAATATTTTATAAATTTAAAACTGCAATATAATCTGTGTTATGAAAATTATGGTATGGAGGTCACAATTAGTCTTTAGAAAGAGTAAAACCGCATTCACATTTTAAGAGCCTCTTAAAATAGAGTTGAATGATTTTTCTACTTTCCTTTCGAGGTTTGATCAATATCCTCTAGGAAATTTCATACAGTGGAAATTGAACCTAAGCTCATGGAAAAATGTTACGGAAACTGCTTGAAACAAGTGATCTTTAAACTCCTAATTAAAAGTAACAGATTACAATTTCTTCAGCTGTTTGTAAACTGAAATTCATCCGGGTACAAATAAAATGAGCAATATGCATGATATGAGGGGTTATATAATAAATTAGAGATTCTGGTCTCTATTATTTAAATCAGTTATACCTTCATATGCTTCTCCCCCATGTGAGTTCAAAATAATAAAACCCTTCAAACCGTTATATACAATCATAAATGGTTTTACTTAAAATTATTCTGTAATTTTTCCAATTTTCATCTGCATGTTGGTATATCCAAGACTTTTTAGAATTGAGCTAAGGAATTACTTTGAATTTAATAAATTTCTTACCTTAGACTGATTTGTTACATTAATTTTAAATGCCAAATTAATCAACATAAATAAAATTGCAAAATTCCTCCACACAAATAAAGTAATTTGTAAATGTTGACTTAACAAGACGGTTACTAAATTTTGCTAGGACAAGTTTTAGAAATGACCCATAGAATGTGAAGAAAGTTAATTATATAACAATTACATTACTCAGGTTAAGCTAAACAAAATAATACTGTACAATTTGCAATACAATACTTAAAAGCCTGGATACAAAGAGGAATTGGTTTGTGCCAACACCCCCTTCTGTTGAAACTTAAATAGATTTTATAAATCTAATATTACTCCTAGTCTAACCATATTTCCTTGAGACAAAAACAAGACATTGGGATGGGAATTACGTAATATTCTGTATTCCTGAAAAAAGTAACAAATTCTTTCTGGAGATCATAAAACTAGTTTTGCCTTTTTGATATTGCAAGGAGTAAGCTTAAGTTTTAAAAATATGAAATTTTTAATGCTGCCACTGGTTAGCATACAGGCAAAACAAAAACTAGAGTGACAGAGGATCAGATGATGCGTAAGTATTTACAACATAGCAATTTGACATTTCCTAAAAAAATAACATCATATGTAGAGTATTGAATAATGCGATTCCATTATACAAATTACTAGTAACCATAATGTTAATGTGCAATTATAGCTTATGAATAATCGATATTGAAGTACATTGTCAACAAAAATGGAACACATAAATTGCCATTTTAATAAAACCACAGGTTGGCAGAGGAATATGAAATAAATGATACTATCCCGTTGAAAATGATAAGTATGGTCAGCCTGAACACTCCGAAAAGGGAAGGACTGGTGAAATTTTTAATGTTGAAGCTATAACCAGTTTAAGAATCACAACAATTTTTTATCTGTCTGAACAAGTTTATTATGGGTAACAGTAAAGTCAAAGTCAGTTTTTAACAGCCAAAGACAAGAAATTGCCCAACCAATACATAAAAATTTCAAAATGTAAATATTAACAAATGATATTAAAGTTTGTATAAATTAGATGATTATCATGGAAAATAGAGTATAATTTGTTTTTCTGTTTAATTTAATTTGCCTTCATGCAATTCATTGTGATCAAAAGAAAAATACAGCTTCAGTTTCTTTAATCACTTTCAAATAATAACGAAGATGGAATGAACATGATCAAAGCAAACATTTCTCTATATACATGAATGAAAAATGTAATTTTCAACATATGTAAATGTAATAAAAGGCTATAAACTAAAATCTTGTAGGTTTAGAATATATGTATTCTTATATTTATTTATAAATCCACAAGATGTTAAGACAATGGAATCCAAATCTAAAAATGTTTCCCCATCATTTTAGGTTACATAACATGCATGACAAAACAAAAAGTTTAGACACATTCAGTTCACCCCAACATTTAAACTATAACATTAATAAGATCAGATCAAAGCAAACAAATCTAATGATTTTGACGTCTCCTTAGAGCTCTCTGTTTGTCAAATCTCAATTCCATTTCTTCCAAAACTTTCGGGGTATAGCGTACAACCAGCTTAACAGTGCCTTGAGCAGCCTTCAGTAACTCCACGGCCTTCTCGTGGTTTTCGCCTTCCACGCTTACACCATTCACAGACAACAACTGGTCACCCCTTTTCAGACTTCCATGACGATCAGCTACTCCACCAGGAATTATTCTCGATATGTAAATGGGGGAGTTTTGTTCTCGACCACCCATGACGTTGAATCCTAAACCTTCATCGGTTTTTGGAAGTTCAACAACTCTAGGATGGGCGTGGCCCTCACTAGCTGCAAAAGCTGCTACTGTAGCTTTAGCTGTCGCACTTGCTCTTATATCTGGACTGCCAGAAATATCTACCGTTTCATAAACATGTTCGTACACTTCTCTCACGGCTTTGCAAAAGTCACTTTGTAGTACTTTCTGCAGAGCAGCTAATTTTTGGTTGGGCAACTCACCACTTTTTTGTAGTTTCTCCAGGAGTTCGATGGCCCTTTTAACGTCTCTTTCCAAGGTTAATGGTTCAGCAACTGAAGCCATTGTTGTTTCTGAGTAATTTAGATGGAGATTTGAAATCTATTCGATCAAAACAGCGATGCAATAATTACTTGTTTACAGACAACAGTTGCAAAACGAAAATTATTGAGAGTTAAAGTTACAGATAAACATAAGAATTGAAACTACACAAGTTGTTTTCATAGGCTTAGACCAGTGGTCTCCAAACTTTTTCACTTGAGGGCCAGATTGAAAAATCCTGGAAGTCAGGCGGGCCAACAACACACATAAATAAATAAATAAATATATATGTATATATATTTATATATATATATTGCTTGCTGCATTGGCCGGGTTTCCGCGGGCCTACAATGACCTTTCGCGGGCCGGTTCTGGCCCGGGGGCCGTAGTTTGGAGACCCCTGGCTTGGACTAATAGATACTTTGCGTCATTTTGGTCGATGGAATAATGTAATGAAACAAATCTGCAAAACATGTTTTTCGCAGCTTAAGAGAGTAAAGTTATTTCTTATGAGATCTTAAGGTAATTGATATCTTTACGTTTCTTAGGTAGGTAGATTTATGTCTTTTAACTTCGCACTAGAGCAATACAACGAGCTATTGGAGACGGTCCGGGATCAAATCCGAAAGGAAAGATCGAGGACAAGATCACGTAATTTTGAACCCCGGTCAGATGACGAGGTCACACCTGAGCTAGCACTCCACTCTCCAAACTTCCACACCACACCAACGTTAAGACATTTGAGGACACGACAGATTTAACGAGCACCAGCCCCTTTGTATACGACGTTTTTTGGTTGGATTAACTTGCAACCCTCCGGTTGCTAATCCATTGCTCTTCCAACCGGGCTACCGCGGAAAACAGTTAAAGGATGATACGAAACTAGAAAGTACTTCTGCTACAACTTCGCGTACCGGTTGAAAATTGTCATTTGTCATGGCTTCTTCAGTTTTGCATTCGCATATTCAAAAAGTTCGAATTCCTACTCAGGGAGACAAAGTATACAAAGAAGAATGTGTTTTGTGTTTCGATACTCCGGTATATTATGAATTTCTCATACACCATTGTTCACTTCGTTTTTTAATATAGTTCTTACTGTGCAATTTAAGTGTTACCAATTTAGCTCCTGTGCTCACATTTTATATTGACGAAAATTTGAAGTAATTAATTAAAGAAAAATCTCGTTTTGATTATTTTTCTACATCTTTCTCATGTCAAAAACAATTGTTTTTCTAGAATACAATTTCTGTCATTCTAAGTGGTTCATAAATTTTTTATGATGATCGTATGTTAAAACTTCGAGTTTTTAAACGTATCTCAATATCTTCGACAGCACCTTGAAGAATGACTTGGTTTTAGTTACTTATGTGAATTAAAAGTCACGCACTTGTAGGGAATACCCTCCTAAACCATTTGATGAAGTATTTTAAAAGCATTCTTAGTTGATTGCCTTCTGAAAGTAGCAATTACAGAATAGAATTTTATAAAACAAAAGCAGTAATATATGAGCTTAAAGCAAAGTTATTGCAAAACAAAGCAAACAACATATTCAAAACATAAGAATACCGTTTATTTAATATTTGAATCCTCTGCACTCTGATCATTAAAATTAACTACTGTAAAACCACTGATACTGTGATATCTTAGTGCAAAGGGTTAAGTCATGATAAATGAGTTAACTGAGATGTCAAGCAGTTAAAATGGGCGTATTTATCTCTTGTCATGATTACGGATCACCACCCTAGTAAGAGGAGTATGGGTTAAATTCTCAAAGGTTGCCCTCTATATTACTTCTCTAGTGACAAAGAAGTGTTCTCTTTCCATCTATCCATTTCCTTAGCATGGAAACTTGAAATGACTTGGAATACATATCCAGATTTCACCAATTTTTTTGACACCAAAAGAAAATATCCAAGTTCCTGACTTTACGTTTGTCCCCATAGGGTAAATAAAGGAAATTTCAGTTCATGGCAAATGGTATACTTCCAATGAAATTAGTTATGATTTCATTCTTATTAAAATTGGTAAAGCAAACCAAGTGTTGGTGAAACAAGGTCTCAGAAATAGACATTGTGTAACTAACACATCTATTTGTATCCATGAGAAACAACCTTTTTGTAAAATATTTAACATGTCATTAAGCCTCTTGAGTCTGGTTGGATTTTCAATAGAAAATAATTTGGCATTAGAAGAGGCAGGTTTATGTTATACAGGAATTTGAATGCTTTTCCAATAAGAAAGATGTTAAACTGTTTCAGATGAAAATGAAATCACTGCATATATCACAGGGTATTGTGATTTAAATTAGTTTGATTTAAATCAAGTGATTTTTATTAAAAAATCATCGATTTAAATCAAAATTTTAAATTTCATTCCTTCTGTTATGTTTAATAATGAGAGTGAAATAACTGAAAAAGTGCATGTTATTTTATTCTAATAAGTGTAGAACTTCGCTTGTACAGTTCATCCCAAAATTATATTGAAAATCCTCCTTTGAAGACACTAAACAACACTATTTGCTGAATGGGATCATAATTACCAGACACGTATTTCCATCTTGGGCCATTGACCAATAGGTGTCTCTCACAAGCCTGCTTATCAGTGTTGGTTTTGTTATAAACATTCCATGGGGACTATAAATCACACATGACCAATTTTAAACCATTCACCATATGATGAGTGAAGATGCTTGAAATATATTCACTCAAATTCTTAAAATTGTGGCAACTTGCTTTCTTTTTTAATATGTTCTAGTTATTTATTTAATACCTATTGTAGTCTATTCATAAAACAAAGACACTCAAGGAAAACGATTTTCTGCAGTATCACAAGTATTCCAATTTTGCACATAAATCTTTATAATTGGCAATTTTAATAGTTTAATTTTGTTTTGTGTAATATTGGTTAATTTTTATTTCAATTTAATGGGAAATTTTATGCATTGATCTTAGAATTCTTTACACTGCTAGAATAACTTCAATATTTACGGAAGTGAAATTTACTCATCTGATAATTGAGTGAGTATGTTGAGGAAACATGGGTTGAAGCAGAAAGCTATTGGAATTGATAAATTTTTATTGCAAGCTCAAAATTCCACTGAATTGGCATTATCTGGGGGATGCTATCACACTTGTTCTATGCTGTTCATAGACAAAAGCTTCATTTTTTGTTTAATATATTAATCCTTTTTGTGTGCTTCAAATATACCTATGAAATACTTGTTAATGCTCAAAGAATTTGGAAAATAGACATTTGGTTTCAAATTTATGTATTTTCATTTCTCATTGTTTTAATGTTAACTTACAAAAAATAACAATTTTTTATTGTATTTCTTCTGTGTTTGTCAAACTTTCCTTGTGTGTATGTCTTTTATATTGATGTTGTCTGTATAGTGTTTGGCACATCATGGCCAAATATTGCTCTTGTGCCCTTAAAACCTAACCAAACCCCACCAGAGGCCGATTATCTGAAGCAGTCTGTAACTGGTGATTGCTCATGTTGATTTCAAATTTAAGTTCTAAAAGTGATATGCTTAAAAAGTTTTCTGTACATTGTATGGTGCTTAACAATCCATAGTGTAACTTCAATATTGCTATCTGCTTTTATCTATACATATCTATAAAGCAGAGTTGACATCTGTCTATCCTCTATACAAATCTACACTGTTTGATCAATCTACACTAAATTTGGTATACTTATTCTTTGGAACCCTGTGGGTAACGTAGGCTACATAGTAACCTCCTTTCTATTTGTCTTGGGTGTGCAGAGGGATGTAATGTCCCGTCATCTTGGACAGAGCACTTGCTAGGGGCATTCTCCCTGTCTGGCTGTGCAGATGACATCAGAGTTAACATCTATAGGAGACGCTTCTCAAGATGACCTTGGAGTATTTTGCAATCACAGATGGGTGCGGTTGCGCTGAAAATCACTCAATATCATCGTTTATGTATCCAGTCTAAATTCTTAAACTAGCTTTATTGGAATGTAAATTTTTATGATAATGTAAGATTATTTTTGTAGAAAGTGGTATTTTTTTATCGTTGATATGGTACAGGGTGCTAAAGACGGTGGAGATGTCGAATCCTGGGCATTGGCGATTTATCGCCAAACACGGTAATCTTCTCGTTTTAATCTAGCTTTATGACAACCCTTTTTTTTAACGAAATTGCGATGTAGTATTGCGTTCCATGATTTGTGTTGTTTGAAGCGTTGGTTAAATTTGGTATTTTCTCCGTGGGATTGGTTTCCGTGCTTGCCGTTGGATTTTCAAAATTTTTATTACTATCTTTTCAAGTAAGTGGCACATTTCTATTTATTGATTTATTTAAAAAACAATTTTTTAAATTAGAAATTCAATTTATTAATTATTTTTCGTAATATTATAGATTTATTAGCCGCTCACTAACCCTTGATTAGGTACGGCAGTACGACTGGACGCATAAATGCATATTTTTTTTGGAAAAATGTATGATGAATGTTTAACGAATCCGTAGAGCTTGAAAGTGTTTGAATGGTGCCAGAAAGTTGGTTTGATTGCGAATAGTGTGAAATGTCCAGAATGTGGGAGTGAAATGACTTTAAAATACAGAAAGGATGCGGGCGATAGGTACGAATGGTTGTATAGAAAGGGTGGACATAAGCGAAAGGGAACATGGTTTGAAACAGTAAATTGCATATCTGTAAAATTCTTTTGATTACGTGGTACTGGGTGAATGAAACGCCAATTAAATGTATTATGAATGAAATGGATGTGGCGACCCATACGATGACTGATTGGTTTAATTTTTGTAGAAAAGTGTGTGGATGTTAAATTTTTGTTAATTTTTGTAAAAAATTGTTTTAATTAATTTTTGAAAACGAATTGTTACAATTTTGAACCCTGACAAACCTACCGTATATTTCCGTGTATAAGCCGAGAATTTTTGGAACTTTTTCTAAAGCTAAAGTGGGGGGGTCGGCTTATATACGGATCAGCTAATTTCGCAGAAAACGTAGGTACTTTTCCGTTAGCTGGGCGCAAGCGATAAATCGCCAAATATAGCACACAAAATAATAATTGAATACCGTTAATTATTTAGCACATAAAAATAACAATTGGAAAGGGGACATTTTTTGATACAGCTGTTGGATTCGGATCTCCGTCCGGCGGCAGCAACTTGGCGAAATTTTTGAATTCTTTACGAGTGATTAACGATTTTTATAGCAACTCCGATGGGTGTTGGGAAAGCAACCCTACTTTTTTACTTCGTGCCATCCGAATCCAACAGCTGTTCCAATTATTAAAATCTTTTAACTTCATTTTGAATGCAGCCTTTAAACAAAAAGAGAAAAAAAAGTCAAATTCCGTCTGAATCCGAGTTTCCGAATAGTTCTTAACCTACCCGAGTTTCTTTCAAGAGCCATAATGAATCGTCTCCCCCTTTTGAATCCTAATGTCCCGTACATCATCACCTGTCAATCACCCCGTCAGAGGTCGGATATCAGGAGCTGGACCGTCTGGACACTGGGGAAAATCATTAGCAGGTTAAAACTATCATCGTTGGCGAGTGGTGTTTTACTTTACAGCGATTTGATTGGAAAATATTCGACCCGTTTTACCTTCTTGGCGACATTTACGCCCTCATGGCGTTATGTTTGAACGTCACAAAATTTTTTTTTAAATTTTTATTTCGGCTTATATACGGGTTTTGAATTTTGGGTAAATTTTCGAAGAAAAAACGCACCCTCGGCTTATACACGGATCGGCTTATATTCGGAAATATACGGTAATTAAAAATTGAACCGTAAGTTTTATTTTTCTTACTTTTTACTGCTTATTTGTGAATTCCTTATTTTTACTTCCTGATGTAACAAATCGAATCGGCAAATTGGCTGCCATACTGGTGTTGAACGCCATCTTGATTTGGCGACAAACATGCCCCGGATTCAACATATTTACCCTAAAGACAATTCGAAATCCTCATAGGAATAACATTACATATTTATACAATCAATGTCAGCAATTCACGCTAAATTTGGTAAATTCATCCTGTAGATTCTGCACATAGGCTATATATTAACCCTGTTTGATTTGTTGGTCTGCAAGAGGGCTAAAAGCAATTCGAAATCTCCATAGGAATAATATTGAGTAATATTACGATGAATTATAAACAATTCAATCCGAGCAACGCCGGATAATTCAGCTAGTACATTTATACAACAATTGTAGCTCCATCTGGCTATGTAAATTACTATTAATTTTACAATTATTAAATTTACTCTTTGTTTTTGACACTACTGTGTTAATCCTAAATTGCAGTGAACTATACTTAAACACATAAATAGTGTACCCTCATCTAAGCTTATATAAAGATATATCTTTTCCACTAACTTATCTTGATATAATTTGCTTTAAATTTAGAACTGGGATAACGTTGAAAACAGGTTTTCTTGCAATACATTGCATAATTTCAAACGTGAAAATTTTAGAAACTCAATTTCTAAAAATATGTTTGCACTAGCTGGGCTGTGCTGGTTAGCACGTGCCAACTTGAATACACTGGTTAGGTCACAGAATCGCATTTGTAGAAGAAAACCTTCCAACTTGATCCAAAGCACAATAAAAAGGTAATAAATTATTACAATTGGTATGAAAAAAATTATGATTTTATAAAAAATAATAAAAGTCTGATTTGATTTAAATCAGATTTTTAAAAATTTAAATCGGATCTTTATGATTTTAATTAATTCCTTGCCCATACAAGTTTAAACTTGTTGGACATGAGACACTCAATTCGGAGTAGTTTTTAGATAACTTTGATATGTTAAAAATTAATATTTATGATGAATAACATTAAGGTATTAGAAAATATATCAGGGTAAACTTTTGAAAGATTAAAACACGGTACAGAAATTAGTAAAGTTAATCACATGATAGGGCAAAAAATAGCATAAGCAATGTTTTCCCATCTGGTTCTTGAATAGTTTTGATTATCAGCATGAAATTTTTTGAACCTGATAAATAAGGTTGCAGGATCCCACTAACACCATATTATAAATTTTTCTATGAAATTGTTAAAACATCAGGCAAATTTCAGAATTTTTTGCATTATATATTTATCTTATAGGAATAAAATATATGGAATTTCTTTTGTTATTTTTGTATAAAGTAATTAATTGGTTAAAAACTTGTTTTTCGAAAAAATTGTCACAATATAAAATAAAAGGAACTTGTAACAGTTCATGAAAAAATTCCTACTTTTCATTAGTATTTAACTTGTGAAGCGTACTCGTGAAAAAATGTTATTTGTTAGTAAATAGTAAAAATGAGATGAGGTGTAAAAATGCACATAAATTGAAATCAAAAGTTTATTTTTGAAATTTCTTCTATATTTCCAAGTTATATTCCAAGCACACACAAAAAGGATTTACACATAACATATAAGAAAATGAAGCTTTTGTCTAGGAACAGCATAGAATAAGTGTAATAGTATTTCCCAGAACATGCCAATTGAGTGGAATTTTGAGCTTGCAATAAAAAATAATCAATCATTAAAATAGTTTTCCGCTTCAATCCACATAATCTGATTGGCAACATTCCAAATTTTAATTATAAAAATTAACCAGTATATTACACACAAAACAAAATGAAAATATTAAAATTCATTATAAAGATTTATGTGCGAAATTGGAATGCTTTTGACTGCAGGAAACTTTTTCATTGCGACTAAGTGTCTTTATTTTTTCATAAACAGATTATTTAACTTATTTGATATAGTTCTTAACATATTTGAATAAAATAACATGCATCTTGTTCATAGTTATTTCATTTTCATTATTGAGCTTAATACAGAGAGGAAATTTAAATTTTTTATTTAAGTCACACAGTGAGTTTTTATTTAAAAAAAATTTAAATCAATCTGATATATAAATTAGCATACCCTGATTACAATATTTATCAATTGCATGCTGTTACAAATTTTAAACGAAACCTTATTGATAATGTGAATGACTTTAATATTAGCAATTATTGAAAATTAGCAA
Organism: Meta bourneti; assembly: GCA_933210815.1. Lineage (NCBI taxonomy): Eukaryota > Metazoa > Arthropoda > Arachnida > Araneae > Tetragnathidae > Meta > Meta bourneti. The sequence continues at coordinate 34,253,240 of OW119927.1, read as the reverse complement.
CAATCATTAGCACTGTTATTAAGAAAAGAGTTGTGCCCAGTGATCTGTTCATGCTGGCCATGGCTCAGTGGGTTTACCTACTACGCTAGCAACAGGCAAGTTATAGGTGGTGCAGGTTCCATTCCTCTTGGGGTGTATTCTAGTGTTCGTACAACTTCCCTTGTATGTGTCTGATCGTTACTTGATGTATAATTTATCCTACAACTTGATGCAGTTTCATGCAAAATTTTATACAATTTACTTTTGTATAGAATTTTTATGATAGTGAAAACTAAAAAAATAGATCTTATGTGTTGTAATCAGGGTATGAAAAGAATCACATGATTAAAAAAAATAATCAAACATCAGATTTGTTATTTAAATCAGACTTTTTTTATTTAGATAGGATTTTTATGATTTTAATTCCTTGCACATACAAGTTTAAATTTGTTGGACATGAGACACGCAAATTACAGGGTAGCTTCTAGATAGTTTTAATTCATTTAAACGTTAATATATTTTTGTATGAAACATTTATGTTTTTAAAATATAGCCAGGTAAATTTTTGAAAGATTAAAATGCGACAGCAATTAGCAAAATAAATCACATGATAGAGTAAATAGACCCCAAATTAACCCATAACCAGTGATGAATTTTTTGGACTCTGATAAATAAGGTTGCCGGATCCCACGTACACCATATTTGAATTTTTTTCAATCATACAAATTTCAGAATTTTTTTGCATTATATATTTATCACATGAATTAAATGTTTTGAATTACTTCAATTATTTTGATATAATATATATATATATATATATATATATATATATATATAATTGTGTGTGTGGTTCAAGATTTGCTTTTGAGAAAAATCATGTCACCAGTAGAAAATAAAATTTAAGGAACTTGCATCTTGAAAAAATTCCTACTTCTCATTACTTTTTAGCTTGCAAAAATAACTTTATGGTGACAAAAATTGTTATTTTTTGTAAGTTCAGTAAAAAATGAGATGACATGAAAACACAAATTTGAAACCAAATGTCTATTTTTCAAATTTTTTGAATGACAAGTATTTCATAGGTATATTTAAAGCACACAAGAAGGGTTTATATTTTAAAAAATGAAGCTTTTCTCTATGAACAGCATAGAACAAGTGTAATAGCATCCCCGGATAATGCCAATTCAGTGGAATTTTGAGCTTGTGCATTAAAAAATTTATCCATTCTAATAGCTTTCTCTCTGCTTCAACCCATAATTTTTTCTCAACATACTCAATTATCAGATGAGTGAATTAACTTTAACATTCCAAATTTCAATTCCATAAATATGGAATAGTTATTCTAGCAGCGTAAAGAATTCTAAGGAATCAATGCATAAAATTTCCCAATTAATTGAAATAAAAATTAACCATTATTACACAAAACAAAATGAAACTATTAAAATTGCCAATTATAAAGATTTATGTGCAAAATTGGAATGCTTTGTGATAACTAAGAAAATCTTTTCATTGTGAGTAAGTGTCTTTATATTTTTTAGGAATAGACTACACACACAATACTAAATAAATAACTAGAACATCTTAAAAAAGAAAGCAAGTTACCAAAATTTTAATAATTTGATTGAATATATTTTGAGCATCTTCACCCAACACATGGTGAGTGACCTATTGGCCTAGGGTGAAAATACTTGTCAGGTAATTATGATCCCAATCAGCAAATACTGTAATTTAGTGTCTTCAAAGGGAGGATGATTTTTAATATAATTTTGAGGTGAACTCAGTACGAGCGAATTCGTATCTAATTTGAATAAAATAACACACATCTTGTTCAGTATTTCATTCTCAAACATAACAGAAAGAAAAATGAAATTTAAAATTTTGATTTAAATCAATTATTTTTTTAATAAAAATAATTTAATTTAAATCATGATTTAAATCGGCATACCCTGGTTGTAGTTATGGGTTTTCCTACTGCACTTGCAACCTGCGAGTTGTAGGCTTCTCAGGCTCAATTCTTCCCTGCTTGTATTTCTCTCTTCTGTGTCTAAAGCTTTATGTAGGTATGTCCACTTGATGTTAGGTGCATTTTGGTCAAATATGACTCATGTGTGATAAAACCCAACTAACCAACCTACCTGGTATAATAATTTAATTTGTTGTAAATCATCTCATAAGAATAACATCTGTTCCTGTGTAATTTTGATACACATATTGCTGATTCCTACTACTGTGTTTAAATATGTATCTTCCTGAAGCATTTCTTGGCTTCTAATACTATTCTTTTTATCACAGGAATCGGAAACAGGCTTGTACATATGTATGAGCACTTTCTTGGGATTTTGCCGGAAGCATGTGGAAAGATACTTTTTCAAAACATCTAATTCCCTATTTCTTCATCTAAAAAGATATAAACGAGAGGCAAGTAGCTTGGTTCATTTAATTTTATAAATTTCTTTACTGCTTGATGAACAAACAAAATTTTGGATAGCTTAGATTGTGCTTATCCTGATATGGCTATGCTTTTATTTGAATTAATTCACTGTTTTCTTATTGTGTGTGTTTGAAAAGTAACATTAGTCACCTGGCATTCACAAGACTAAAATTTTTTCAGATTAAAGAAAAAGCTGGAGCAGAAAAGGTTCCTACAAAGCTAGCAATTGGTAATTTGTTTTACTTTCTGTTTGAGCTGAAAAATATTTTATTATAGTTTTAAATGATCTTAAATAATTTTTTAAATGTAATGTGATAATAGCTTTTATGAAGCATGGCCATAAAATCTACTAATTATTTTTTGAGGGAAAATAGGAATTCATAAAGTTATATTTTAAATTTATAATTGTTAAAGAGTGGGTAATTCCCTAGAATTCAGGTGATTATGTTAATGTGTTTTTACTGTGCAAGAAATGGTCTTATTCTTTATAATTCTTATATTTATAGCTGCCAATGATGTATAATGGTGTACATTCATAAGTATATGTTCTTTAAAAAATGATTTTATATTTTAGGTCTAGAAGGTGGCTTTGATGTAGGTGGCAAAAAATATGAATATGAAGACAGCAATAGCTTAGCTCTTTTGCCTGATTTTCAATTTAAACCACTGCCTTGTCCAGAGTTACCTGATTCTGTAAGTTATTTTTAAATTTTGTGTTCTACTGTTTTGGTTTTGAACTTTTAAAAAACTATTTTGTTTTATTATTTTGTCACTCCTGGATGTTTTGAAATTTGTAAATTATTGTATAAAAACTGTACACATTGTAAAAAATGTCAAACAAGCTAAAATTTTCATTCTGTAAAAGCTCTAAATTTCAGTTATGTATGTGTAATCTTATTTTAATTCTGTTTTTGCAAGTCAAATTTCATCTTTTACTCATGCTTTTGCATTAATTTAATAATATCCAGCTTTAATACTTATCACATAACATTTAGATATTTATACCTTCTATGTGATTAAATTAATTATTTTTTAAAGGAATATTATGTACATGTCACACCTTTTTAATGCCTTTAAATGTCTATTTTAGGTACAATTTAGCATTAGTTCAATTCTTGAAATAGATGCAGCTAGCATTCAAGAAGAGGCAGATGCCATGGCAGGAACATGGGATGGGATGCAAAGAGAAGTTACAAAGTAAATAAAAAATTTAATTTTGAAGTTTCATATTTCAATTTGGGGGAAATATATATAGCAATGCTTTTGTCATTGATCTGGTTGTTTCCGTTGCCGTCTAATTGTTCATTATTTCTAATTTAAAAGGACCATCAAATGATTGCATTAAAATTATTCTTTCACTATAAAATGTGCCTCTAGAGAATGTATTTTTGAAATTTTGTCCCAATTCGCTTGTAAAGTTAAAGATATGAATATTTTTCCAGGCATGCTAATACTTTGGTTCAACTTGATAATGGTGTAAAAATTCCACCAAAAGACTGGCAATGTCAAGTATGTGGTTTGAAGGAAAACCTCTGGCTTAATCTTACTGATGGCTCTATTCACTGTGGTCGAAAATATTTTAATGGCCAGGGAGGTAACAACCATGCTGTGGAGCATTATGAAAAGACTAAGTATCCACTTGTAGTTAAGTTGGGTACTATTACTTCTGAAGCATCTGGTATGTGTATATATTTTAAATTGGATAAAATGTTGTTTTGTTTCCTTATGTCCATAAATTTTGGTATGGATCTTCTCAAGGTATTTAGAAATTAACAACAATGCCTCCACATTCAGCAGGAAACTTTAAAGGTTTCACTATAGAATATCATCTCTCTTTTATAATGCAGATTCCTTTTCATGCCAGCTCATGCTGTGATAATTTAGTATATCATTACACTTTATTCATATTACACTATATCAAATTAGCAATTCAGGATGCATGTAAGCAAGCTAATTTATACATTACGTAAATATGAAAACAATTATTATGCCTGTAAAGGAATACGTTTGGGTGAAGTTACTTGTAAATGCTGTTTGTATTTGTAAGTTGTGATTTGTATAGTGAGTGTATAGTGAGAAGGCAAATTACCTTGGGTAAATCCATTTGCAGAAAGATACTAAGCTCATCAGGGGAAAAGGATTCGGAACAAAATTGGCTTTTGGATTAATTAGGGTTCATTTCCTTCAGATTTATAAACCCAAATTGGAACTTTCAAAGCAAGGCGATTTCCGGATGCATAGCTTTCTGGTTGATGAGTATTTTCACATTAAAAGCTGTGAAGGAAAACTTCCACTTCTGATCCCATAATTAATGTCCAAGACCAAGTTAAAAACTTGTAACTGAAAATATTTATGCATGTTTGGCTCTTCAGCATTCTAAAAGCAACAAATCGATTACAGAATTGTAAAGCCTCATTTAGAGTTCTGCATCGTCCATATGCTTTTGGCTCTGCCTCAACTCAAGAGGTAGGTGTTCAATGTCTTGCGCTGAGGGCTTCCGTCAGAATGTGATAATCAGCTTTTTATCATGCACGTTAGATATCGCTACATATTTTGTTTACTTTATCGGTTTTTGTGAAGGTTTTTTTCCACAGGGGGGACACTCGTGTTTCGGAGAGCTTTACGAAAATATAATCACTGGAATCTTTTAACTCCGAACTTAACCAAAAATAGAATAAACAAGAAAATCTTGATTTCTCAGAAATATTGTACTGTTTGCGAATACTCAGATAATTCAACATTAAAACTATTGTCTTTCCAAAACGACTGTCTACTTTTAATTGAAACTAGAGGATAAATTTAATCAGAATTAAAATCAACATGAAATTCAGTTACTGGATGAATAATTTGTTTAAAATCTTTAGCTTTTGGGCCTCTTATGTAAAGTTGAAGGAAAATACAAAGTTTGATATCTGATGGGGTTTCCTAGTTTTTGAAATGTAAATATTTCTCCAAAGTACTCATATTTTAATCCAGCCACCCACTAACCAATATTATAGTTATTCAAACAAACCATGTTTAACTGAAAACTTGTATCAGAATCTTTGTAAAATCTACTACACATGGTCAAATTTATTTTGCCTTGCACATACATATTAAAAAAAAAATTTTGATTTTTCATTTATTTTCACATTAAACAGAATAAATTAAGCTTTAATAAATTGGGAGTCACTGCATATTTTTTCATTTGGTTTGGTGCTATAAATTCAACTTGTCAGTGGCTAGGAATGATCCATATCTGCCTAAAAGATTTTTTTGAAACAAGTGATTATTCTTTTGATGCAACCAAATTTTCATCTTGATTTTTTAATTCCTTATTGTTAGCAAATTCTGTTGCATCTTTCAATGAATTCAATTTCATCAATGAACAAAAACACATCTTGATTGTTTGGGAAGTAATGAATTTTTATTGTCATCGAAACATTTGTTAAAAGTAACTTTCCAACGGTATATTAAACAATTCATTTGTTTTCAGTACAAATGTTATGTTTTGTACTGATTTCAATTGTACATGTAATTAAGAATAGCTGTTTTCTTGTATCAACTCACTACACTAGGAAAAATGCTGTATTAGTGCTTTTTATATTTAGAGAAATCCATTTAAATATTACACATGTATATGGTAACTATATGTCCTTTGTATTTTATCATTCATTCCTTTAGATTTAGTTTTTTCAAAACATCACTTGTTCTTTTTCATGATTTTTGAATCGTGTATATTTAATTTTGTCTTATCGCCGGGAACGACCTGAACGTCACAATGATTCCCGACCGTCCATAGTTGCTGCCATACCAGCGACATGCAGCGCCAGTGGAAAGAGCTCATAAGTATCGTTCAATATTCAGTTGTAAGACAGATAGCAAAAATTTCAAGATATAGGGTAATATTAAATATACAAGATAATAGGTACAAGAATGTTGGCAAAGATGCTCACCAAAACAGGTGTAGACATTTAAATGTTTCATAAATTTCCTATTAAAATATTCGAAGGAAATGTATATAACATTTAATACTTAGATTGAATTCCTTTCACTGAGCAAATATTTTCAATTTATAAACTGGATAGGTGTAAAAAAATGCAAATGAAGTAAAAACGGATGAGAATAATTCATTTATAATAAATGTAATTGTAATATGACTCATGTAATGTGCTTTTTTAAATATTTACCCGAGACATTACGAGGAAATTAGTCGATCAATTCACTTTATTTAATTTAAGTGTTTCAAAAATTCTTTCATTCTTTTTCTGCATTTGACTCTAAATTATATTAAACACAACCTTATTTATGAAAATTTTCTTGCAAATTTTATCATAAAACTAGTACTGAAAAAATGATGAACAATATAATACACACACAAGAAATTCTTTGCATTAAGTTTATTTAATTATAAATCTACCAATGTTAGGAAGAGTAGAAAGTGTTGCACTCATATACATTAGAATTCTGCCCATGCAGTTTGCAAAACTAATATCAGATGGCTCGGGTGTTCTTTCAACATTGACTGGGCAACTGATATCTTCCAGAAGTTCAGTTGTCATGTGAAATAAACAAGTTACTGCATTTGGAGCACACTTACGACTGGCATCCCTTTAACCGAAAAGTACCACTCAAATGCCTAACTTTCATTCAAAAACAAGGAATAAGACAGATATCAAATGTTATAGTTGCATCCATAAGTAGTTTTTATGAGCAATGATCCAAATCATTTTCAAGAAACTTATCCCACTTTTAAAAATAAATCTAATCTAAAATGCAGATTGTAAATGGGTTTGATTGAAGAGAGTATTCAAGTAAAAAGTAGTTGCAAAATAATGGATATTTTTTTGATAAACATGCTTGCCAAGTTTCTGTATATGTAGTTTTATTTGATGTGATTAATTATCCAAATAAGAAATCGAGAAGAAAGATCTAATCTGTAAATTGTACAGGTTATCAGAACGTCCTTTCTCACAGGTTTACGTTTTGTTGCATAAGATCTGTAAGACTCAAAGCACTTATTGTTTTGATAATTATTTTCACTGTTTAACCCTCCAAGTGGTTTCGATGAGATATCTCGTCCATCAAGATCTGCTATGGTTTTGCTAATGACTAGTTACCTTGTCAAGACAATCACCAGAAGGATTAATTGTCTCGGCGGGTCTAGAAGTACCAGTATCACTTAGGTGAAGCCAGAAGTTGTTTTTGTACAATTTTACATTTTTTTGGATCCATGAGATTTATGCATGCATTTCTTAATTTTAAAACGGAACAAAATTTCTGAAAATTTAATGCTTTATATTTTAAAAATGTTTTTAAAAATATTTATACTGAAATAACTTGTTATGTTTTGAAAATAGTTTTTTAGAATTTTATTTCACAATCTACTTATTTTAGATGTGTATTCCTATGAAGAAGATTCAATGGTCCTAGATCCTAATCTTCCTCTTCACTTGGCTCATTTTGGAATTAATATCAAAGACTTACAAAAGGTAATTTAAATACAGTAAATCTTTGGAACTCCTTTGTTCCAAAAAAGTGATCACACTGGAGGATGGTTGTTTGAAGATTTTGTGTAAACCTGATTATCGTTAAGAAAAATATCTCATGACATGAACCAGGGTTGAGTAACCTCTTTAAGTGTGCTTGCCAAAACTACCAAATCTGTAATGCAAAATTTTCTCATGTACTAATTTTGAGGAACATATTTGACACAAGACTTGGAAGAACCTCTTTCAAATAATCAAAAATCACATTCTAGCGAATCAAAGAATTTTGCAGAAGTGATTATTATCCTGAAAATGAATGTAAAATTTAGTAGAATTTTTGCTTTAACACGAAAGACGAACAGGGGCTGTGGGGCCCTTGTGCTCTATATCAGCTCTATTCCAGAGAAGTGAGATGTATTGATTGCTTCAAGGATCGTAAAAATTTAAATTAAATTTTTAAAACCAGGTTAATGTGATATCAATTTTGAATTTGAATAATAATCTCACATCTTATATACCGAAAATAATCTGTCTAATTTAATTCAGTGCTCTATAAGAACATGGGGCCACATTGGCTCCTTACATCTTTCTAGATATAAGACAACTTCCCATCTTTCTGGTGTTAAAGGTTGTTTTACCGAATCTATCCTGTTAACAATTTAGGTATTTTTTAATTAACATTTAGTGCATGTAATTCTAGCTGCCAAATGCAGCTACACAATTTAAAGATGCAATTTATAACACAATAAGGTATAGAAAATGTCTTGCATAGATTTAGTTTACTCATAAGGGCAGACCTCACCCTACCACCAATACTCCCAGCCTGCTCTTAGCTTATTTTTCTATTCCTAGTTGTAGCTTTTCTCGTTGATTTGCTGCATTTTTAACTTTTAATTCTAATCCAATCATAGTCCAAAGCCTGTATCAAATACGAGGATGAGAAGCTTTTATTTACTTTCCTAATTTATATCAATTGACTTAAATGCGCCACTAGACTAAGAAGTTGGGCATTTAATTATTTTTAAGATGAGCCCTGGGTTTCGCATGCCAAAAAAAGTTGGTGTATCGTGTTTGACACATGCCAAGGGTTCCCCACCCAGAGAATGTTGCAGGGCTCCCATGCTCCTTAGAAACTCGTTAAGAACTCCTTATTTTTAGCTATCATTTCTAAGAGCCTTTAAAAACTCCTTAGTTTTAAAATCATGAGTCCTTAAAAACTTCTTATTTTTCCCAAAACTAGAACACTAAATTTTTTTGACGGCAGTCATTTTCCGATTTCTCCTGTTTTCAAGCTTCGTTGTCCGATCTTGGATGGGAAGCAGCAGGTTTCACTGTGAGACGTTTAGCCTCCCCTCTTCAGAAACGAATACAAAGAGGACTGCTGATTGACCCTCCAATGGGGTGTGTGACTGCGGACACCCCACAAGGTTGATTGACGGGTAATGACCATTTAATTTATTGGGTCTGGGGAGATAGATGACTTCCATTGATAGATTTGCTCTTGCTTCGTGTTCACGTTTATTGGATTTTTCCCAGATGTTTTCACATAGTTTTTACAATGACAAAGTTTCTAAACATCTGAAGAAAAAGCACATAAATAACAATCTTTATTTCCACATTGTCCCCACAAGCAAAGTACATGGCAGATGGATTTGCACTAAGTGCTTCGTGGGGAATGAAGAACTTTGAGGGGAAACAACTTGGTTCCGCTGATAAGGAGTGGCAATTTTGGGCAGACTTCGATGCGGAGATGAAGCTCTTGGAGGGTTAAAAAGTATGCCTGGGAAATGCGGTTTTAACAGCTTATGGACTACAAATGAAAAGTATCGAGAATGGATTGCACCTTCAACTGATCGCCATAAAGCTAAATACCTTGTTTGCCAAAAAGAATTTGATATTGGAAGAATGGGGGAAAGTACTGTTAAAGCTTATGACTGGGAATAAATTGAGTAACTTGTTTTATTTGATGATTGTTAGCTGTTATGAAAGCTTTTTTGTTCACACTTTTTGCACATAAAAATGTGTAAAACAATCAAGTTTTCTAAACGCATTAATTTATTTATAAGTGCTGATATTCGAAAAACGTGCTCCGATATAATTAGTAAATTAATGAACAAAAACATTCCTCTTAAAATGGAAAAAAAATAGAAAAAACTGATGGATATATAAATGTGAATGGATCGTAAAACCATACTTAGGTTCGAATATAATTTTTAAATGATGCATGTGCTGTGCATTAGTAATTTTGCAATAGTTTAGTGATCATTTTTACATGTAAAATAAAATTACAAATGTATTCACTAAATGAATTATTTTAAGAGCCTGTTCCAAAAATGCACCCTGATTTAATTAGCAAATTAAAATTAAACAAAAGTTTTTATGATAATGAAAATAAAAAAACTCAGATGAATGCAAATGGATTGTAAAATCTGGATTTAGGTTCTAATATATTTTTAAAATCATGCACGGGTGCTGGGCGTAATCCATTTTACAATCGAAAGAAAAAATGTTAATAAAATAAAATTAAAAACATGCCCAAAATGATTTTTAAGAGCCTATACTTCGAAAATTTGCTCCAATATTAGAAAATTAACAAACAAAAATTTATTTTTGAAAATTAAAATGAATAGAAAAACTCAGATGCAAATGGATTGCAAAACTATTTAAGTACTAACATAATGAAAAATAATGCACAGGCGACGTGCGATTATCATTTTCCAAAGAAAAATAATAATTTTCACAAGATGAAATACAATTTTTGGAAAACAAGAACATGTGTTCTGTGTGCATATATTACTTATTCTGTGTACATTATTAAGATTCTCCTGCAAGAAGGTAAGTTTTTAGTAATTTGTCTGATGTCAAGAAGCTTCCCTTAACGTTTTGTGGTTATAGATGGCTAGAAAATGTCCCAGTTGTAGAACGTGAATTGTAATTTGGACGTATCAAATATGTTAGAAGTGTAGGAAAGGGTACTTTGAATAAAGTAAATTGTAGGTCTTTTCTAACAGTACAAGACGCTACAAAGGATGAGTTAATTCTGGCAAAGTTTAATTTTTTCTTAGCTATGGCAAAATTATTGCAACCATTCATTGAATTTTATCAAAACGATAAACCATTGTTGCCTTTTTTTGGAGATGATATGTGGAAGCTTGTAAAGCAATATGTGGAATACTTTAATCTTCTAAAACCAGAAGAAAAAGTTAATATAAGTACCATTCAGAAGCTTTCCAAATTTGATTTTTCTGACTAATTGCTGACTCCTGTGGACAAAATCAATATAAGGTTCATTGGGAAAAGAATAGTAAAGGAAAAGTTAAAGTAGAAAAAAAGCCTTGTGCTGCCTTTGATTTGTGGCATGATTGCAGAAGTTTTATACAAATACTACGTCTCATGGTTAAATTTCCTGCAGCATATTTCCTTGTTCGAAATGCTTCATGTCTTGATCCTAGACGTATGATTAAAGATCAGAAAGTGCATGAACTCAATGAAGCTTGCACTATCGCACTTTGCTCAGAAAAAGATTGTAATGATATATTACTCCAATTCAAAGATTTTATGGAAAGCACCGTTTTTAAATCCACTTCATTGTTTCAGAATTTTGAATAAAAAACAATGCGTTTAGATAGTTTTTTAAATGATTTTCTTAGTATAGATGATACAAAGGGAAAACTATGGAAAGTTATGAAAACCATAATGATCTTATCTCATGGCCAGGCTTCTGTGGAATGTGGATTTAATATCAAGTCCTTTGAAGTTGAAAATTTAAAAGGAGACTCCTATATTGCAGACTTATTTATGAAAATGCTAATGATATTCCAAATTTAGTAATTACTAAAGAAATGAGAAAATTTGTTTCTTCAAGGCAGAAATATGTTATGCATTTAGAAGAACAACGCAAAAGTGTAAAGAAGACAAATTTAGAAAATAAAAGAAAACTTGAGCTACAAGAACTTAATTCCTTAAAATCAAAGAGAATTTATCTTGAGAGTGACATAATGAGGATGAAAAAGTCAGCTGAAGAACTGGCTAATGAGGCAGAAGCTTCTGAGGACTTTTCTCTTTTAAAAAGTGCAAATGCACTATGTAAAGAAATTAAAGGAAAAGGAATAAGACAAAATAATTTCTAAAAAAAACCCATATCAGTTGAAATTTATTCTTAAGACTTTTTTCTCAGGGACAATATTTAACAAGATAAATGTATTTGTGTATAATCGGAAAATAAATCTTTGTTATTAAAATTCTTTCTTGTTTTCTAGAAAAAAGTGCAACAATTTTTAGAATTTCATTTCTTTTCCTACCTTGAGATGACATTCTTAAAAATTAGTTTTATTGTGGTTAAATGGGGCTAGAAAGCTTATAGGTGTAAAATACATTCATCTTTTTGTGCATTGCTTTTAAAAAGTTAACTTCAAAACACACAATGTATTTAACATGATATCACAAAATTAACTTTTAAGTTACTATAAATTTGCCAACGGTCCTGCATACATCCCTAATTTTTGTCCTAGGTTGACTCATACAATGAAGGTGCAATATGGTTTTTGGTATATCTCGATTAGTCCTTATAAAAAATTATTTGTGTCCTTAGAAAGTCCTTATTTTTGATTTTGAAAAAAGAATGGGAACCTTGTGTTGGCAGGAAGGAACCATTTGATCCCAAGGGACATAGGTGGGGATGTCCTCGTACACTTTGAACTTCGAGGGAAGAAAAGATAACGGGGTGAAAGGGGACTCGAGGGACCTTCAATGCCATGTCCAAGGGACTGAACAATTGCCTTTTTAATTGTAAATATTGAAATAATTATATTAATATTATAATAAATAAGTAAATATTATACATACAATTGTAAATAGCATATTGATACTCAGAAATGTTAAATAATGCACACCAGTAGAAACGTTATCTTTAGCAATCCTGTTGACTGCACCATTTATGACGGTTGTTTCCTTTTTCCTCACTGCTGGTTGGCATATCTGCGTTGTATTTTTGCATATTCATTATGGTTAGGAGCACAGAATCTTACAAAAGTATGCATGATTCAAAGTATTGCGTGTTTATGTCAATGATTATACACTTATTTACTGAACTTTATTTTGCAACTTAAGATGAGTCAAAGACTGATTGCAGATTTTCTGGAACGAGTACAATATTTAGTCATTCATTTGTCTACCACAATGTCTGTTTTGGCTCATTTACACATTAACTATGTTTAAACATCAGGTGTATTGAAATTTTGTGTATTGTTACTGAAAATAAATCCTTTTGTTCCTGACATGGTCAACCAAAGGTTAGGATCTTCAATTCTTTTTTCAAACATTTTTCTGCCATGTCTGTTAAGGGCTCAATTAACTATGAATTATGTTTAAATGTTAATTTTAAAAATGAAATCATATTACTGAAATTATGTGTGTCATATCTGAAATTACAAAATCATCTCATTACTGATACTGGCAGCTAAAGATGTTCATCTACCATTAGAAAATGTAACCTTTAAATAGCATCAAACATTTTTTTAATCTGTGAACCTGTTCTTTTTAGTATGACTTAACACTATTTTAAAACTAATTGAAAATAATTGTGTATTCATATCTTTAATTTCCAGACTGATAAATCTATGATAGAACTAGAAATTGATCTCAACCAACGTATTGGTGAATGGGCTATTATTCAAGAAGTTGGTACTAAACTTGTACCAATATATGGCCCTGGCTATTCTGGTTTGGAAAATCTAGGAAATTCTTGCTACTTGAATTCTGTTATGCAAGTTCTTTACAATATTCCAGATTTTCGTAAATGGTGAGTGTTATCAAACAAAATTGCATATAAAGCCTACTGTTGAAATACTTTTCATAGATATCTTGCTTGTTAATAAGTTTTTCTTTTTATGGTAACAATCCTTGAACTTGAAAAATTTTACTTAAGTTTTAAATACTTTGCTTTGTTACTAAATTATACTTTCCCATGTATTTTCAGTTATTTTGAAAAGTGTGATGATATATTTGCTGATTCTCTTCTTGATGCTCCAAAGAACTTTAATGCTCAAATGTGAGTACTTCAAATTGTCTTAAACAATGTCAAGTAAAATTACTATCCTAGAAATATCAATTTATTTCTAAGTGTACCCAATTGGAAGATTCAGATGCTAAAAGGCTTTATTTAAATTATCAAAGCATATCATTTAAGCAATGTTATAAAATGCAATGATTATATAAACTTTTAGGGTATGAGAATTATATCTGTCTGTTTTGAATGGATGATGCATATGAGATTTTGTATAATTCAACAGAGTTCAAAATGTTTCAGTCAAATTTATAAAAGTGGTAAAAAATATGAATAGAAGTTTCATGAGCTGATTTATGCATCACTCATTTTAAAGAGGACTTCTGAACTGCTTGGTCGGGAGACTTATTTCATGGGATGATACCATGAAATCAAATCAGACCTAGATTGCAAGTTTTTTCACTGCTATTATAATTTAAAAAGGAGGAAAGATTTTTGGTTTTAATTATGCTGAATGTACAACAAACAAAAGATTATTTTAAAAGGTTTCAATGAAAAGAATTCTAGTCACAAGAACATTATCTTAATTTGTATAGTTAAAAGGCATCATTAAAAATAAATGACAGAATAATACAAGACTAAGTAAATTATTAAAATTTTCCCAATGAAAACTAAAAATTTATTCTACCCTCTTGATTGAAATGGATACAGGAATGCTGCTATCATTGTAAAGCAGAGAATTTTATCTGGATAACTAGCTCTATTAAGTGTTTAAAATTTTAAATGCAATGCTGTGTTTAAATGGAATTTGACTTCTTGTACTTCATACATTAAATATACCTATGCTCAAATCTTAATGCTGTAATATGATTAATCTGTAGTTTTTCTTTTGAAATAGTTATTTACATCAAATTTTTAGCTATTTTTTGTTTCTCTTTTTTATGGAATTCAAAGTAATAAACTATAAGTAGTACATTTTACAAAGGGCTTATATTTTTACAGGGCTAAACTTGCTTATGGCATTTGGAGTGGTGAATATTCCAAGGCACCTGAAAATACTGATTCTCAAGAAACACCTCAGGTAAATTTTTGAATCTTTTGATTTTATTTTTTAATATTTAATTTCTTTTTAAGTTGTTTTTGAAATTTATTATAAGTAAGAAAGATAGAATTGTCTCAGCTTGATTATTATTTCAATCAGTATTTAAAACATTTATCCATTTATCCAGAGCTTAGACTTATATGATAAAAATTGTGAAAAACTTTCCATACATAGTCACAAATTTGAAAGAAATGTCTATGAAGCTTCAAGTAAAACTAAATTTAAAAGTACTTTTAAATAGCAAAAAATACCAAATATTGTTAAGAATTAAGTAAAAGAAAAGGATATTTTAAAAACTAGATTTATAATTTTTTTTTCTAAGTTTAGGTTTCAGATGTTGGATAAACCCATCAATAAATCTTTTCCTCTTATAAAATGGAATAATTTTATTTACAGGAAGTTCCTGGAATAAAACCTCGCATGTTCAAGAACTTAATTGGCCAGGGTCATCCAGAATTTTCAACTAAAAGACAGCAAGATGCTCAAGAATTTTTTCTCCACCTTATTAGTATCTTAGAGGTAATTTTTTTTTAAATCCTATTTTTATCACTATTGTTTGTAACATTTTTTTCTTGTATTTTTAATACTTTCACTTTGTAGGGGTAAAAGTTATAAAAAAAATTATTATACAAACAATGTGTAAACGATTTGATTACATGTTTATTTTGAATTTCAAAATATTAATAATCAATAAAATATTAACTTCAGATTCACTTCCATCACTCAAGAGATCATCACTTTTATCGCTGAAACTTTCTGATAAATTGGCATATTCAAAATCGTCACAGTCGCTCATTATCAGATAACTTTTTCTAAACAAGTTACAAAAAACTTAGTAAAAATTAATTTATGGTTAATTGTTTACTTTTATGATATTTAACGTAATAAAAATGGATATATTACCTTTTAGACACCTAACAACTGCTTTATAACAAAGAATTCCTAACAAACTTATAGCTAATCATCAAAATGCACCACTTGGTTTACACAAGAAAAATGGTGCATAGTGGTGCCATCTACGGTAAATAAGTTTAATATCTATCTATAAATAAGTGGTAAATCATCTATGATAAATAAGTTTGTGCCATCTTTGGTATAAGTTTAATCTAGCCTATCTATTTTTACTAGAACGGAAGAGAGTCCGTGTGAGACACGGGCATGTGCAAATTTGCCGGTAACTTTCACCCGTGTCAAACACTGGTAAATGCGTCAAGTGGTTAAAGATATCCTTTTGTGTTTTAATCAAAGCTGGTAAGCTTTTGTCTAAGGTGGAAAAATAAACACGTCCCCAAAATTCTAGCAATTTTCATTAAAAGAGGTGAAATTATATGATTGGGCCCTGCTTGAGTCATGACATATCTTTGGAAAAAGGGTTCCCACAGGCCCTAAAGATTTAAGAAGGCCTAATTTTTCAATTTAGTTTTTATGAGCTCTTAGAAAGCTGTAATATTTACTGAAAGTCCTTAAAAAGCCTTAATTTTTACAAGAACACTTCATATTATTTCATCTACATTCAAAAACCAAGATCAAGGATACTTGCCCAAGTGTAATAAAAAATAAAGAGCCATAGATAAAAATTAATGTTTTTAAAACTGGGTCTGTGAGACCCAAACACTAACACTTGGGAAAGCTTGCTTCTTCACATGTTCTTTTAAGGGCTAACCTATTGAGATCGGTGAAATATAGCCTTAAAATGAAAAATAGCTTTGGCCCTAATTTTCCTTTTTGAAGAGTGGGGACAGTGAAGAGCTATTGTAGCTATTCAATATTTTTCATTGCCCCATACTTCATTTTTAAAAATCCTATATTTTCTCATTTCTATATTCTGAAATTTGTTTATTCATTGCACTTAAAGGAATCTAGTTTAGTCTGATGTCTTGTATTAATGTTTAGCGACATTCACGTGGTAGAGACAACCCTGCTGATTCTCTTAAGTTTGAAGTTGAAGAGCGGCTTCAGTGTGAGTCATCTAAAAAAGTGAAATATACTACAAGGACTGACTATTTATTGTCACTACCGATTCCTATGGAAGCTGCTACTAATAAAGGTATTAATGGCTAACTTATTTTTAAATCTGTCTCAATCAGTAAAACCCATGCAACCTTTGTAAATATTTATCCAGTCTTTTGCTAACTGTATAAGGTACCAGAGTTCACTTTGTTTTGGGCTTGACATGTTATCAAATGAAGGGCTTTGTTTTAAAGAATAATGGTTGCTTGTTTCCCTTTGTTTTAAGTATTTATAGTAGTATGTTAAAATGTTAGGATTTTGTTTTTAAATTATTAATTGAATGTTAGACTTTTCTTGTGTATTTAATCAGTTAAGATAAATATATCTTTTTCATGTGCCTTGCTTTAATTTTATATTAGAGTTTATGAAATATAAGAAAAAATGTAATTGACTTTTCATTAACTTAATTTTTTGGTATAGATGAGCTAGCCGCCTTTGAAATAAAAAGGGCAGAATATACAGCAAGAGGTGACAGATTGTAAGTTATTGTATTTCATTTTTTAAAATCTAAAAATAAGTTATACATTGTATTTAAGCATAGTATTTTTCATAGCTGATGTGTTTTTCTTTTTAAGGAAACCTGAGGACATGATGAGACCAAAAATTCCTCTTCAAGTCTGCATAGATTGCTTTTCTTCTGTGGAAGCAGTTGATGATTTCTACAGCTCAGCAACAAATGCTAAATCAATTGCATTCAAGTAAGTTTAATGTATCAGAGCATTGACTTGTAAGTCTAAATTTCAGACTTCAAATAAAATACATATTCAATGGTCTCACATCTTGAGATTTTACTTTCTAAGATTTTAGTAATGTATAAAGTTAGCCAAACAAAACAAACAAACACACAGTTCTAGTTGTAATATAGGTTTTAATGTTGCTTGCAAAAAAACAAGAATTTTCTCTTATATTTGTACAATTGATAATTTTGCTTGGCCTATACTTAACACCTTGATTTACAAACACATTAAAGCATATTAATGGTGATTGTTCAGACTATCCCTGTTTTACTGTAGCAATTAAGCTAAAAACAAGAGTATT
This sequence comes from Meta bourneti, assembly GCA_933210815.1. Classification (NCBI taxonomy): domain Eukaryota; kingdom Metazoa; phylum Arthropoda; class Arachnida; order Araneae; family Tetragnathidae; genus Meta; species Meta bourneti. The sequence goes on along the minus strand of OW119927.1, from coordinate 34,235,208 downwards.
CCAGATCCAAAAATAAATTTGTAAATTAAAAATTATGGACTCGCGTACACATTTACAAATGCCTATTTTCTAAAAGATTAAACAATATAGGTGCAAGTTGTCATTGCACATATATTAATTTTATATTTTGTTCAAAAATCATTCTATATCTGCATAGATATTGAAATGCTTGTTTTTTTCCATTAGAACCACCAGGTTACGTACCTTCCCAGATTACCTGTTGCTGCACATGAAAAAATTCACTATTGGTGATGATTGGGTTCCTAAAAAATTAGGTAAGGCTTTACAAATTCTTGACTTTTGTCGAATTTTTGTTACTGCTAAAAATTTTAAAAGCTGCATTCTGAATTGGACTGGCAAGAAAGCCATTCAATATTCAGTATTTTGATTTAAACAGGAGTATTTTGCATTAGTGTGGCCATTTTTTTAGCATGAAGAATAAGAAAAATTTCCAGCGATGGAATATAATTGCTTTCTGTATTTGTATTATGCTTGAATAGAATAGAAACAAAAAGTTCTAATGAGTGATTTTAATTGCATTCAAAATTATAGATCAGTTTAATTTAAAAAAGCAGAGAACTTAATTTCGTGTTTCAAAAATTTTAAATGTGCATTTATATCTGAAGGTTAAGTTAAAGAGAAAAGAATTGTTCTGTTCTTTAAAATCAATGTTTAAATGCCTTTATATAGTTAAATGTATTCAAAATCAAGATTTATTCTGTGTCAATGATAGCATTAATCATGAGAAAGAGAACTGAAGAAATAATATGAGGAAGGGTTACTCTGACAAACAAATTTGCAAAGGTAGTTACGTTACCTAAACCTAATCAAATGCAAGAATTTAAAAGCACACCTTGAATGTCATGTTACAAAGGATACATTTGTACAGTGAGTTGATTCCTTGATTGAACTTTCTTATTGCACTATTCAGAAACAAAAACTTGAAGGCTCTCTAAATTTTAATCAGGTTGTCTAGAAGAATATCCAAACATGTGTGAAAAACAATTGTACTTTTTAATACATTTTCATTGCAATATATAGAGAGCAAGCACATTTTATTTGGACATTTTGTCCAACAGGAAATATTTTGCTAATAGAAAGTATATCAATTGCAATTTGGGTACGTTTTAGGTAATTTTTTATACATTTTTATATGGCAACAAAGTTCAGGTCCTATATATTCAATAAGACTAAAATCAACAATTGACATTTCTTTTTATTGATATAAAAGTAAAAATCCTTGACTTTCTAGTTGTGAAGTTTTCACAAAGCTGTTGGATGATGAAAATAATATTCTGGCAGTGGTTGGATGTGTTTGTTCTTTGTCACTAAGGAACAAAGAGTAAAAATATAAAATATTGCCATTACTCGTCAATTGCAAAGTACATCTTAGAGAAATGGCTAATTTTCAAGGGAGAAAAAAAATCAAAATTATTTTATTAGTGAGCGTGTTTTGTAAATCATTGGATCAAAATGTCATTGTGCTAAAGTCAAACATTATCCATCACCAAATAATCCCAGAAAATATTAAAAAGTGGTGATTGAAAGATGATTAATTTAAATTGATGCATTTAAAGATAGAAAAGTTTTCATGGGCATACAAAAGATGCTTAAATGAAAATCTGCTAGACAGAAGGTTCCAATGATTAGCTATGGACATTACTCAAAAGAAAATGATACATAATCTTGTGGTTTTTTGAATGAAAATTTAAAAAGCTTGTAAAATATATGCACTCTTTACTTATACTAGATTTGGTCGTATATTTCAATCGTTTATAAAATTTTTGTGTATCTTTAGATGTTTCTCTTGATGTACCTGATGAATTGGATTTGTCTGCACTTCGTGGTAAAGGTATTCAACCTGGTGAAGAAGAATTGCCTGAATCTAGTCCTACTGAAAATGGTAATTCTTTATGTAACCATGATGCATATCTGTCAACTAAAAGTTCAGTCTGATATCTGACTGAAATTATGAACTTTGTTAACACCACATTGTGTAAAACAATTATGTTTACGGAGATTTAGCTTCTCCCTCAAATCTGATTCCAAGTCCCAGGATTTCAGGCTCAGGGATGCAATTGGTGTTAGTTTAGGAAGAACGAAAAATCATTTATCTTTTCAATGTGTTAGCTCAAAGAAAGAAAGGTCGATGTCTTTCACTGCCAGTGATGGACAAGCTCACCAGGAAATCTAGAAATTACCAAGAGGCTGATGCTTCTGACGTCAGTAGGACTTTCAATGTGGCATTAGACAAGGAGAGTTTATTTTATATGGTAATTTAAATGTTTTACCAATTTGAAAGACAGTAAACTGTTATAGACAAATAATAAAATCAATCTGTGTATCATAATATGACTAGCACTTGTTTTCTACTGTACATGAAAATAAGGCATATCAGGTTTGAATATAATGGTCAAACGATGCTACAAACCTAGTAGTTTCTTTGGAGTAATTATCATTTCATAGATCATCTATGCTTCAGATATAACCATGTGCATGGTAAAAAGTTCACACTTCAGTCATGTTACCACAATTAGCTTCCGACTGTCTACTTCCAAGTCACTTGTTCTCATGTCATTCTCTTGTTCAAAGGCTATTTTTTGACTTCTAAACCTAATTTCGGGTAGACTGATTTTCTTTTTAGCACTAATTTCTATCTTCCAGATTTCTTGTTACTTTCTGTGATCAGAGTACTGAAAAATTTCATTAGAGCATCAAGACCTATTTCATGTAGCTCTCAGTTCAAATTAAGCAAATTTAAACTTTGGCAAAATTGGGGAATTAGTCTTATAACAGTTGATTTTGTGTTGCTTACAACAGTTGGTTGCCATTCGCCAATATACAAATAACGCCAATTTCTGTGCCATGTATGTCAGTGAAATATATATACAGGGTGATTCTATAGTCATGGAACAAACTTGGAGGGGTGGTACAGCTTACTAAAACATACATTTTTCGTATAGGAATGTATGGTCGGAAGTGACGCGTGGTGGCACGAACACAAAAAATGAGACATGAACAGAAAAACATTGTTTATTTACAAAATCCTTGCAGTGCTTCTTTGCAGCAATGTTTATAATAAATGCTCAAAATTGCGACCACCAACAGTAATACATGCTTGGTAGCATTGAAGGAGTGATTGGCGAACAGTTCCAAAGATGCCAGGCATTTCGCGCATGCTTGCAGCCGCAATGGATAATTGAGCAACGAGGTCCTCAATTGAATCAACTGGAGTCCTGTAAACGATGGTCTTCAGATGCCCCATAAGAAGTAATCGATGCTTGATAAATCTGGCGATCGGGGTGGCCATAGGACTGGTCCACCACGCCCAATCCATCGCTCCGCAAAACTGGTATCCATGTAATTGCAGACAACCACGTTGAAATGGGCTGGCGCACCATCATGCTGAAACCACGTGATTACGAACGACAGTCGGAACATCTTGCAGCAATTCTGGTAAAACCTCCTCCAGAAATATACGATAATGTGAGCCATTGAGTCGCATTGGTAGGAGATATGGGCCTATGAGGAAATCATTCACAACATCCGCCCAAACATTCAGAGAAGCGTTTTTGGAATGCATGTGGATGTATAGCGTGTGGATTTTCTGTTGCCCACACATGAGTATGGTGCACATTGAAAACATCTTCCTGTGTAAAAGTCGCCTCATCTGTGAATAGCACAGAAGCTGAGAAATCCGGCTGCAACGCACACTGCTGCAAGAACCATTGGCAGAATTCTACGCTCAGCGGGTAATCACTTGCCTGCAACGTTTGGACTTTCTGAATATGGAATGGGTGTAAACGTTCTTCATTTAAGATTCACCAAATGGTGGGTTGACTCACATGTACATGACGTGCAATAGCTTTTGTACTTGTGTGGGGTGTTTCATCCACAATGGTTCAAGATGGTTTCTTCCATGTTTGGATGTTGTACAGTTCTTGATCCAGTTCTTCCGTCTGAGCTGGCGATAAATGAACCATTTTCAACGGCGCTGCTCTGCCATTCCCATTAGCTGCTCTGCCGTTTTCCCGCAGATGCATCAGATCACGGATGGCCAGGCACACTACTGCCCTCTACCCACAGCATTACCAGCCAATCACAGCTGCCGAGTTTGTATTACTGTTGGTGGTCGCAATTTTGAGCATTTATTGTAAACATTGCTGCAAAGAAGCATTTTGCAAGGATTTTGTAAATAAACAATGTTTTCTGTTCATGTCTCATTTTTTGTGTTCGTGCCTCCACGCGTCACTTCCGACCATACATTCCTATACGAAAAATGTATGCTTTAGTAAGCTGTACCACCCTTCCAAGTTTGTCCCATGACCATAGAATCATCCTGTTTATATAGATGGAATGAGCTTTAAAATTTCACATTTACTATTAGTATTAATTTACTATTAGAAGAGCAATATAATTTTTCCATTTTTAAAGTACTAGTGTAAGTATATCAGTGTAAATATAAAAAAGCAAGGTTTATTACTTTTAAATTACTAATTTTCTAAAGGGGCCATCGTGGCTCAGTGGGTATGCCCACTGCAAGCAATCTTCGAGTTGTAGGCAGCACAGGTTTGATTCCTGTCAGGTGCATTCCTCAATGGGTGTATTTCTCTTCTGTGTCAGTAAAATTTTCATTGTGTGTGTCTATTGATATTGTGTCTTGTGCAGCATGGCCAAATGGCACCATAAAACCCCAAAACCAACCAACTAATTTTCTAAAATTCTTTTAGAATTTGTGTATAATGAAGCACTTTTATATCAGTTGTCTGATATGGGATTTCCTCTGGATGGTTGCAAAAAGGCCTTGTATTATACCCAGAATGAAGGGATTGATGCTGCTATGAACTGGGTTATGGAACACATGAATGATGCAGGTACTTCTTTCTATAACATTCTTGTATGGGACGTATTTATGTGTAACTACGAAAATTTATCTTAATATTAATGATATTAAGTGATCAGATTGTTATGACTTGTAGTTTCTTTTTAATTCATAGACAAATCATACTTCCAAATTCGAAAAACCTTTTAAACTTAATTTACTATGAGTTCTTTTAAAAGTTAAGTTTATTTTGAGTTCCTGAAACAATACATTTCATAACAAAAAAGATAAACTGATTTTAATAATGGATCAAATACTATATAATAAGGTTATCAGCAATGAAAATGAATTCTAGTTTACATATACAGATTTCTTAGCATGACTATCCCAATGGACCTCAGTTCATTCATGTCTTCTCAAATATTTTCAGGAATATTTTTAGCTTTTAGGGATCAAGTAATTCAAATTCTTTGTAATGTAATGAATGCTCTCATCACTGAACATAGAGCTATTTAATTCCTTAAATATTCAGAGGTGTGCAAGTTGTTTTATCATAATCCTTGTACTATGTTTTTAAACTATCCATGATGCGTTGCATAACACGAACAATTATCTAAATTAGATTTATAGAATGATTTTTATTATTTAGATTTCAATGATCCGTTTCATCTACCGGGCTCCAAGAAAAGCAATCCAAATTTTTCTGCGAATCCAGAGGCTGTATCTATGATTGTTTCCATGGGCTTTACACCAGCACAAGCTTCAAAAGCATTAGAAGCAACTGTAAGTAAAAGTAATTTATTTGAATCATCTACATATCTGTTTATTGCAATTAATTTTATTTTAAAGTTTCTATTGGTTGATCATTTTTTTTTATCCTGATGACATGGATAATTATAGAAAGCTTGAACTAGTTGTTTCCGTCAGCAAATAATGTTTTTCACACACTCAGACCTATAGTTTATCTTTTCAAACACCCCTTTTTTGTTAAACTGCATCACTTCATTTATTTTAAGTTATTTACATCAATACATTTTAATTTACATCAATACATTTTAATTCTACATTTAAATCAATACATTTTAATTCTACATTTACATCAGTACATTTTAATTCTGCATTTACTTATGTTTTCATAGTTTGGTTTCAAGTTTCTCTTTTGTTTTTAAGGTATTTATTTATCACCCTTTTAATGTTTGTCTAATCGCCGTTTTTATGTTTTTTGTAAATACAGTGGTACCTTGAGATACGAGTTTAATTCATTCCATGACCGAGCTCGTAAGTCAAAATGCTCGTATCTCAAATCTATTTTCCCCATTGAAATTAATTGAAATGAGATTAATTCGTACCAGCCCCCCAAAAAACCACTCCAATTTTTTTATAATAATGTATTTATAATGAACAAATATTGTAGCTGGAGTTATAGCCTTTATCGAGTCCTGCTTCAGAATAGTACATATCGTAGAAATAGTGTGATTGTATTGCGTTTGCCAAGTCTATTACTTTTATGCCTTGCTCATGTTTGTATATTATCTCACTCTTTAATTCCGTGGATATTAATTTTTCCTTTTTTCACCACTGTTCTTTACATTCACCCTTGGACTCATCGCTATACGAAAAAAATTAGTTAAATAAATACATCACCCCGTTTTTCCGTTTTCAGAATTAACGCATCTGGTCGGAGAAAAGAAAAATGAAAAAAAAAAAGGGACTTGGCCTCCCGGTGGCAGTTGACAATAAATGTCAAACCAAATTAAGAAATTGATTGATTTTTGTGACACTAACTGTCATCAGGTGAGGTAACCAATGTGAACTGAACTTTCGCAAGACTCGGGAATCTGAGCGGAGTGGTAGTTGTGACTTCACCAAAGCAGGCAGGTAACTCAAGGTAAAAAATCAACCTAGTGATGGCTCATATGTCAAAAAACTCGTATGTTGAGGCACTCGTATCTCAAGGTACCACTGTACATTTTTTATCAAGTTTTATTGTCTTGCTTTTGGCACAGCTTCTCCATTTTTGGATCTTGCCCCACAAAACCCATATCAACTAACCTATGGTTTTCCATTTGATGAATGTTATGCAAGTCCAAGGCAATCCTCATTTTCCTCTGCATATTACGTTTTTATAAAATAATGTAGAATGAAGTTTTTTGTTATGTATTTGTTTATGAAATGATTTCTTACTGCCAAGTAATAAATCAAACAATCACTGGAAGAATAGATAATTGGTTTTGTGGAAAAGGTATTCAAAAATATTTTGTGTATTTCAAAAATGTTTTTATTTTTAAAGTTTTGGTCCTCTGCACTTACAAAATGACTGATTACATACATTTTATATTCTGAGTGAATTTGTTTAACTAATGAGAACTTGGTCATTGTCGCAAAATTAGTTTCCTGTGTTTCGCTCTAAATTAATATTGCCACATGTTTTCATTTTTAGGATAATAATTTGCAAAGAGCAGTTGATTGGATTTTCAGTCATTCCGAAGAAATGGAAATTGACTCATCTCCAGAAGTGAAGGCACAGTTTCGTGATGGATCAGAAAGTAATAATTATTTTTATAACAGAATTCAACGAACCTCCCAGGGTTAAATATTTTATTTACTGAATTTACTTATGAAGGGAAAAAGAAAAAATGACAATCTCTGGATACATTTTTACAGTGGGCAGTGTTCTGAAGAAACCCAGAGAACAGAAGTATATATTACAATTCAATTATAGATCGTCAGCTTAGAAGTGATACACACCAAGTTAAAATATTTGAGATGAGATATTTAGCTTTTCTAGACCAGAATGTGGTGATCTTTTGACTGATGAAGTGTGTCCATTAAGTAATTTTTTCTTTGCATGAAGGTTAAATTTCTTCAGAAACACACTTAGTGAGTAGAATTCCCCCTTCCTTTTCTCAGAGCCATCTTTTCTTTGTGTGATTCACTTGTGAGCCCATGATATGTTTCAAGGTTTCTATTACATTTCTCTGTAAAATTTCTGTTTAAATAACAAAAACTTGTGTACTGCAACTGTCTCTTAACATTAACCACTTAAAGCATGAGTTTTTTTCGGAAAAACTGGTAAAAAATGATTAAGTTTTTTTTTGACAGAAAATGAATATATATAGGTATAGTGTAAGTTATTTTTTGCAATTTCAGTTGCAGGGGGTGGGGTAAAAGTTATAAAAAAAATTATTATACAAACAAAGTGTAAACGATTTGATTACATGTTTATTTTGAATTTCAAATTATTAATAATAATAAAATATTAACTTCAGATTCACTTCCATCACTCAAGAGATCATCGCTGAAACTTTCTGATAAATTTTCATATTCAAAATCGTCAGAGTCGCTCATTATCAGATAACTTTTTCTAAACGTTACAAAAACACTTAGTAAAAATTAATTTATGGTTAACTGTTTACTTTTATTATATTTAACGTAATAAAAATGGATATATTACCTTTTCCACACCAAACAACTGCTTTATAACAAAGAATTCCTAACAAACTTATAGCTAATCATCAAAATGCACCACTTGGTTTACACAAGAAAAATGTTGCATAGTGGTGCCATCTACGGTAAATAAGTTTAATATCCATCTATAAATAAGTGGTAAATCATCTATTATAAATAAGTTTATACCATCTATGGTATAAGTTTAATCTAGCCTATCTATTTTTACTAGAACGGATCTCAGACGGGCATTAGAAATAAAATAACGCGAGATACAAGAGTGCCCGTGTGAGACACGGGCATGTGCAAATTTGCCGGTAACTTTCGCCCGTGTCAAACACGCGTAAATGCTTTAAGTGGTTAAATAATAAATTTAACGCAATACACACTAAATATAAAATTTTAATTGTTAATATATTAAAATAGCTGAAAGAGAAATACCCAATTTATTATTTACTGGTTAAGGCGTAAATTTGTTGGAACTGGACCCCCTCCTAAAAAATTAACTTACCGGGTGGTAGTCTTAAAGGTTAAGAACCACTGGTCTAATACACAAAATATGCATTGAACAAGCATATTTTGTGCTTTGTGTGCCTACGTTTGTTAGAATGAAATTTTAACAAGCTGTATATTTAACTAATCGTGTTAATCATTAGTTTTCCTAACTTTCCTGAGAACCTGAAAACCATATAAAATACTAAAACACTATTAAAAGCCTATCATGACTTTATTCCTTAATACAGTCAAACCTCGTTAAGATGAATCTTTGGAATCTTCATTTATTTTTTCATTGTTACTCTTCCACAAATAAATCTACAGTTTCAAAGTCACTTAATGTTTCTGATAATACGTTTGAAAAGAATCTGTTTGCCCTTAAGCTTCGAAAATATGTTTGTCTTAATGCGAGATTAGCGTAACCCGAAAGTCTTAAATGAATGAGTTAACATTATTCGAATGTACATTTTGATGGGGATTGTAATTTAGTTTGTATTATCAGTAATTTGTATTGAGTTTGTCTTAATGTGGTTTGATTGTATTGTTTAAGGCAACTTAGATTTTGTTTGACAAGAAATTACAAAAATTTCAACAAGTTAAGAATTTAGTGAAAATGTGATGGATACTTTGTTTTTAAAAATGAAATGTTTGTTTTACAGAATACAAGCTGGTGGCTTTTATTAGTCATATGGGAACCTCTACAGTAGCTGGTCATTACGTGTGTCACATTTTCAAAGAAGGACGTTGGGTTATTTTCAATGACAGCAAAGTTGCCTTGTCTGAGCATCCTCCAAAGGACTTAGCATATTTGTATTTTTACCAGCGAATAGCATCATAAAATGTATTTATTTTGCATTACAGACTGACATAATTAACCTTATTGTGAATATCTAATATTTGTAACATGAAATAAAGTATGAGTTTTTTAGCATCATTCTTTTTTACTTTCTTACACTTATGTAATCAAGATGTCAACAATTGATTAAAGAACTGTAATTGAACTGTTAAGATCAAAAAGGATATTTAATCTGATCTGTCTAAGAACATGAAGATGTGATGAAATAAAAAATCCTTTTTTTGGAAATTAATAAAATTTATTTTTTTCACAAGACAAAAACATGGGTTGACAATGGATGTGCAAAACAAAATGCTTAATTTCATATTTAATTTTATCCGAATTGCAATGGAGACATCTCAACTAGATGGAGTCCGTTAGCTAACTGTTTTTTGTCTCATTCAATCAATAGTATTTGTTTATTAGTAAATGGTAATGAATGGATATAAGCAGTGTAAAATTAACCACTGGAGAATTTCAGTTTAAATATGCTTGATTTGAGCTCGAGCTGCAATAATATTGCTAAAACTCTACATATGAACTCATTGCTCTAATGGAATCCCTCCAGCAGAACAATCCTCCAGAAGACAATGAAAAATCTGGAAGGAAATCAGCTTAGAAAAGAAAATGTGTTTAGATGTTAGGTTTAGATGTTAAAAAATATTGAATCTTGGTGTATGGGATGCAATTGAAGTGAATGTTCAAAAGCTAATCGTAACATCACAGGTGTGCAGTTTGATCATCTTTATTGGAAGTACGATCAGTATGAAGTACACAAAATGCTGCTTTATTTTTGTGGCTAATTTTTTTTCTTTTTGAGGTATGATGCACATATATTCATTGTAAATGGATTTAAGTAAGGTATGAAATATAAGTTGTGACACTACTGTCAATCGATATGAACAATTAAGAAACTAGCAGATGCTATGCATGAGTGCTAATTGTACAATATTCTTTATTATACATATATTGAATGAATAAAAAGCAAGTCAAAGTACTTTCAATGGGTTAACAGATGGGAGTATTTTATGATTAACATTTGTAAGTTAAATTTTGATATCTTGTTATGAACTGATTACTTGAGTAATCACTTCAGTGATTAGTGGAGGCGTGGAATTGAATTTGGAGTTTATAGTGCATGGTCCACACAAACGAACAAGTTGTTCCAAGGCTGGTTGAGGTATTTTGTTTTTTAAATTACATGATAAAAACTAAGATCTCAACCAAAGGAGGGCTGTCAACTTGGGAATATTGTGGGATCTAGATTCCACTGCCCCTTGTTAACATTCACGAAAACTTATTTAGAAATGATATTCCATTTAGAATGGTGGCCCCATTGGAATAGTAATGGTCTAGCAACCGGAGGGTTACGAGTTCGAATCCAACCAAAAGACCGTAGGGTACAAAGGGGGCTGGTGCATGTTAATTGTGGCCTCAAATGTCCTCACTTTGGTGTGGTGTGGAAGTTTGGAGAGGGGTGACAACTCAGGTGTTGCCATGGTTGAAAATTATGTGGTGTCCTCTGATCTCCTTTCGGGATTGATTCCAGACTGTTGCCAATAGCCAGTTGTGTTGCTCTAGTGCGACATTAATTAATTACCATTACTATTTAGAAATGGTTTAATGTCAAAATTACTCTGACATTCCCTTCAATTTAAGTTTAATGCAAGAATTGTAATGATATTCGGTTAAAATTGCATGTCCAGCTATTATAGTTGAGTGAAGATAAATTTATTTTTGAGATAAAATGGTAATTCACTGTAAATAGTTATTGTGTTAAAAATAAACTAAACAATAATTAAAATCTAATTAACTAGCAGAATTTCCCTTGGTTGAGTTTCAACCGACTACAAAATTAAAATGATATTAAATTATATTTTAATTTTATTATTTAGAGTATGTTGGCTGCCAGTGTTCATGCATGCACTGTACACCAAACAACTGGCCCTATATCCACTTATACTTAAGTTTTTTTCCTGCTGAAGTAAAACATTTGGTTAACCGAGGAAAAATGTTAAGGAACATTTACATTTTAACAAGTCAGGGTACGGACCAAGATGTTACGTCAAGGTTAAATTGGGTAACGTCTACCAGGGAAAGTAAATTGTAGATTTCCCTCTTTTATCACTTTGTTGTTTCTTCATACTTGGCATTTAGAGCTCCCTTCACATCAACAAAATTCAGGACAATCTAATCTAGATCCAGTAGAAACTGACTGACAAAGATTCGGGAGAGCAGCTTCATACGAAATGACTTGTTCGTCAAAAAGCTTTTAACACTGCACTTTATCCTGTAGTAAGGTACTGTGCATAGTCCGGCTCCCTCAAGAAGGCAGTCGAATCACGTGGCTTTGGGGTGCCAGCTCAGGTGTTGCCTCGTCATCTGACCGTGGTTCAAAATTACGTGGTGTTGTCCTCGGATCTTTCCCATAGGGATTGATCCCGGACCGTCACCAATAGCCCATTGTGTAGCTCTAGTGTGACGTTAATGGAAATACCCCCCCACGTGGCTTTGGATGAATCTATTCTTCAAATAAAGAAGAAAGGTATTTGAATTTTTTCGCACTGGGGTGTGACACAACGGGCTATTGCCGACGTTCCGGGATCAATCCCACAGGGAAAGATCCAATGACAGCACCTCGTAACTTTGAGCCACGGTCAGATGAGGATGTCAACACCTGAGCTGGCATACAACTCTCCAAACTTCCACACCACGCTAACATGAGGACATTTAAGACCATGATATATTTAAGGTGCACTAGTTCGCACGTACACGGCGGTCTTTTGGTTGGATTGAGTTTCAAACTAGCAACTCTCCGGTTGCTAATCCGCCACTCTACCAACTGGGCTGCATCGGCCCCTTTAAATAAGCTGATAGGTTGGAACGTAAATAAAGCGCTTCTACAACTGGCTCCCTTCACATGAATTCAAACGCAATTGGCATCGAAAGCTAGGATTCTGGTTCTAAGCTTATCTTTCAGTGCCTTAAGCTTTTGCAGTGATAATGACTTGGTGGGGAAAGCCAATCACAGCAATCACTATTCATACTTTTGCGTGTGGCAGCCCTCCTAATGATCTTTTGAAAGTCGACTGACCCAAGGACGACCGTCTTCTCTTCGGATCCGCACTATGAAACTATGACTCGGCTATATGAAAAAGGTCTCAAATCACTAGTACCAAGAGTTCGCTTTGCGTCCCGGGACTAAAGGAGCTCGATTGAAGTGTTGTGAGCATATGATGAATTCAAACGCAATTATCCAATATTCTCATCACATGAATCCAGATTTTCCCTTGAATTGGAAAATAAATATACGAGACTGGAGTGAATAAGAACATGTAATCAGCTCAGTAACATTGAACAGCACGGCTTTAGTCGATGTAGTGTGATGATATGGGATGAATTTTCACTAAACCCTCCTGTTAGTTTATCTTTGAGTCAAAAACTACCCTGTAGTGACTAGCGTCTGTTACAAAACCTGTTTCATTTTGTCACCAGTTCTGTTCAATGGGAAACTTGATGTCATCTAATTGGATATTCATTCCTCTACGATAATAAATCGCCAACTCATTTTGTCCCTTCACCAGCTGCTTTGAAGTTCCATAACGGGACCTCCCCCTCCTCAATCCCTATATCCCCTCCATGCCTCTGGTTCAGAGTGGACTGCTGACCCTTTTCCCTAGATTCAGTATTCTTTGCATGGAAAATGCAACTGTAAAAACACGTTAGAGCTACTTGTAAAAATGTTCTGAAGCGTGAGAAGGCAGAGCAAAGCTGTTTCTAAAGCCTTTTGAAATAACTTTGATTAGCAAAATTGGACAGATCGTTTTGGACGAGGTACCTCGTGGGGAGGGTTGTGTACTATATCGATGTGTTCGTGTTCACAGGCGGTACTGTCATGAACGAAAGAAATCAGGACGAAGTCTTTGAACCTTATTTGAGTCTAGCAGCTGGTTCCGATTTTCACTAATCTTATTTTACTAATGTTCCCCAATCTTATTACTAAAGTTACCAGTCTGGGATGTTCGTAGTGGTTCGGAACCCACTTTGAGCCGTAGGTTCACGTACAATCAGTTTTCCTGTAGAAAAAATATTCTTAGAGTAACAAACTAAACCAAACCTATTAATGAACTATATGAGGTACACAACTAATAAAAGAAGTTTTTAAAATATCTGAATTATTTAAAGAATTTTTTCAATGTTCTTGCAATAAATTGGGAAGGCAAAGATTTAATAAAAAATATGTAATTAAATCTTGAAAGAAAAATTGTAAAAATTTGAAGGGGTGTAGGCAGTCTTGATTTGGGTTATTTGGGTTTCATGGTTAAGGGCCATATTTGGTCAAGCTGTGCCAAAAGCAAGACAGGCAAAGTAAAGGATACATATACAGGAAACTTATTGGTACAGGGGAGGGAAATACGCCCAGGGCGTAAGTCACAGGACTCGAACCTGCATCCCTACAACTCAGTTTTGATTTAGGAGATGGGAGTTGTGGAACCATTGTAATAGCATTTGAATGCTGCCCTTTCTCACTCTTATTGATAGCCGCGATAGCTCGGTTGGAAGAGTAATGGATTAGCAATTGGAGAGTTGCGATTTCGAAACTAGGTCCAACCACAGACCGTCGTGTACACGGGGGCTGGTGCATGTTAAATCTGTCGTGGCCTCAAACATCCTCACATTGGTGTGGTGTGGAAGTTTGGAAAGTCAGCTCAGGTGTTGACGTCGTCATCTGACCGTGGTTCAAAATTACGTGGTATGGTATTTGGTATTTTCAATTAACGTCACACTGGAGCAACACAACGGGCTATTCAAAAATACGTGGTATTGTCCTGGGATCTTTCCCTTGGGAATTGATCCCAGCCAGTCGCCAATATCCCGTTGTGTTGCTCCAGTGCGACGTTAATTAATTACCATTACCACCACTCTTATTGCAATGATAGTGATGTACACGTCACTCCTGTGACTAGACTAGAATTCTATTGGCTGGATAAGCTGTTTGTGAAATATTTAAGTCAAAGGGAACAGCCTTCTCGCAAAACATGAGTTTCTCCAAATGGGTCACATGAACAAGATGGCCGAGAGATGTTTGCATCTGCTTGTATGGACTTCTGACACTAATGTCCTCTTGTCGTTAGTACATTTCCTTAACACCTCTCAAATGTTGAACAACGGTTGTTAGTTATATGCCATTAAAAGAAATTTAAGAATCCCCATCTCTATTCTTTACCCTCCTTGCGCTGTTCTTTAAGAAACACAAATAAAAGAAAAGCACCGAGTGAACAAGGGACACCGCTCTCAGTAGACTAAAAAAATTTATTATTCGCACTTAGCACATTTTTTCCTTGAGAGTTTGAATAAACATGACTTGCAAATGAGACTGGAATTTTTTTTTCTTGTAGGAGATATCGTGAAATATATACGGTTTCTGAAACGTTCCCAGTCTGTCAAAAGCTTTGTGTTCATAATCAAGCAAATCCTTGAACTAAAAAAGCATTGAGAAGGAAGCATATTTTGTTCTTGTTTCATTTTACTTTGTGTTATTTAGTAATTAATGCCCAAAAGATGGTATTATTTTAATTTCTTATCGATCGAACACACGTATAGAAATAAAAAATATTTATTAAATTGCTCATAGTGATTTCCCTCCTTGACGTCCGTTAAGGGCAGCGCAGATCTTCAAATTCTCTAATTTCAGTGAAAACAGGTAAAAGTTTCGAATTTGTACAAAAAAATTATTTTTCGGGGGATACTTTTTCAAATTTCGAGTGTGTGTATTGTATTTAAAAAGGAATACATTCTTTAAATCTTCCACCATTTAAACTTTTATGAATGTGAACACAAAAATATAAGAACCAAAAGTGGGGAGGGGGCATTTTTATGCTTTTGTGGTCAGCCATAAGTGTGCAAAGTTTCATTACTGTAAATCAATTAGTTTTTGAGATATCTTGCTTTGAAAATAACATTGGGCAAAACTGTATATTTTTGTTCATGAACATGAAAGTTTAAATAATAGTAGTTTTAAAGTGATTTCCTTTTGAAATATAATATCTATGTATCAAAGTTTTAAATTTGAAGCCCAGTTCTAAGAGCAACGGATTAACAACCGGAGGGATGCGAGTTCGAAATTGGGTCCTGCCAAAGACCGTCGTGTACATGGGGACTGGTGCAAGTTAAATATGACGTGGCCTCAAATGTCCTCACGTTGACGGAGTGTAAGTTTGAAGAGTGGGGTGCCAGCTCAGGTGTTCTCGTCTTCTGACCGTGGTTCAAAATTACAAGGCGTTGTCCTTGGATCTTTCCCTTCGGGATAGATCCCAGATCGTCGCCAATAGCCCGCTGTGTTGTTCCAGTGCGACGTTAATTAGCTACATACATACCTTCTAAATTTAAAAATAATCCACCGAGAAATAAATTTTTACAGAACTTCGGAATTTCTTCCTCCGTTTTCACTGAAATTAGAGCGTTCAAAGGTTCAGTTCCCCTTTGAATTCTCTTCAAAATATGTATCTTGAAAAATGTAGAAGAGACAACCGAAATCGCTGTGCCGGCCAGCTTGATAAGATATAATTTTTCCGCCTGCCCGCGTAAAACAAAGTTACAATAAAAAATTGCATATAAATTTATTTTATTCCCTCTCAAAAATTACATCAGTGAGATACTTGCCTAGAAATCAATGTCTCTTGGTAGATAAAGTCCCGCAGTTGTTCTTTGTTCATTTCCCACTTTCACTTTTTTGTGTGCAGCTTTGCATTATTGAAGCTGCACACCAAAAAATTGAAAGCTGTGAAAATGTTTTATTCGAGGAAACAACAGTTCATTTACACATCTCTCACTTTTCTTCACAAATTTACTTTTAAAGTCATTATTCTTTTCATTATTCACTCTCAAAACTGCAGTCTTTGTTGAACCTTTATTGTATCTATTTTACTTTTTGGGGGGTTGGGTTCAGCGTGGATCAGTGGGTTTGCGCAGTGAGCTAGCAACCTGCGAGTTTAGCGGAGCAGGTTCGATTCATCCCTGGGTGCATTTCTCTCTTCTGTTGTCAGTACAAACTTCCCTTGTGTGGGTATGTCCATTTACTTGATGTTGTTTGGAACAGCTTGGCCAAATATGGCCCACCCTTGCGCATAAAGTCAAACCAACCAAACATTTTATTTTGGGTGAACCAAATAAGTCAAACACAAATTTCCATTCAGAAAGGATTAATTTGTGCAAAAAAGTATTTTGACTAACATAATCTCCTTTGGTTTTCATTTCTAGCGTCTGTTTCGTATACCTGGTTCAGCTAGTAGCAATGATTAATGATTCATAGCAATTGTCAGCGATTTGCAGAAATCTGTGATGATAGGGATGAATAAAAGTTTTACGCCGAAATTTTTTTTGTATCTATTGAAAACACTAAAAAAATGAAAATTTGCGTTTGGTTGTTTAGTTTCACCTAAAGTAAAATGCATTGAAAAAAGATTGTAATTCAGCAAAAAATTCCAGCAATTTCGTTATTGTATAATGAAAAAAATAGCGTCATAAAAAGGGAATTTTGGAAGAAAAAATGTGAAATGTGCGTAAATGAACTATTGCTTGCTAAGGATAAACACTTTCAGTGAAACGAACACATAAAAAAACTTAAAGTGAACATATAAAAATGATAAAAAAAACAATAAATGAACGAAAGTAGGAATTGAACCCAGGACTGTAGGCCTACCAGATGGACGCGTATTTGCTTAACTACCCGCTACTCGAAATTCTTATGTAAATAGCCAAAAAAGGCAAGTGCCTTTTTAAAATCTATATTTCTTGAAAACTGCAGAGCGTAGCATCCTACCTCTTTGCACTTGTATTCCTCTAGTGGAGTACTATCCAACATAGAATTCCAGCATGGCCAAATATGTTTCTCTGCCATAAATCCCAAAACCAAACAGCCAATCTGCATAATTTTTTTAATTCGGCGTCTTCAAGTTCGGGCTTTTTGTTAAATCAAACGAGATGTTTTATACGCTTTCACACAGCATAATCCTTTAAAAGTTAACCAAAAATAGCATTAAAAGACTTTTTAAATGTGTAAGGATTTTAATTTCATAATTCAATTTTTAAAATAGGGTCCTCCGAATTAAAATTCTGGCTATGTTATATTGCGGCTCCGGTTAGACGGCAGATGACCTTGACTAAGTCCGTTTGTAGAAAGGCGGAAAGCTGACCAGCGGGAAGGGATGCCATATGCGAAAACATGTATGGAAATCCCCGTAGATGATTATTTGTTTCACCAACTCGTAATCACTGCTCTCCCTTCTGGAGCCCAGTGATAAACGTCAGACACCACGCCAAAGACACCAATTGTGGGAACGCATTGTTTTCAACCCGTGTTATAGTGCAACTCCCGCGAGAAGGAGGCCGACCTTGGCCAATTGATTTCTGAATAGTTGTGAAAGGTTGTCTCGGATAAGGGCTGCCATACGCAGAAAGCCAAAGAAACATGTGCTGCGATCACCATAGATGGTTCATTTCTCGCCAACTTTGGAATCGAATGGTAAACTCAGTGCCAGAATCAGAACCAAAGACATCAGTTGAGGAAGGGATTCAATTACGTTCCCACCAGTCCCGTAGGTTGATAGGTAGTTAATTAACGTCACATTGGAGAGACACAACGGTCTATTGAAGACTGTCCGGGATCGATCCCGAAAGGAACGCTCCGAGGAACACATCACGTAATTTTGAAGCACGGTCAGATGATAAGGTGAACACTTGAGCTGGCACCCCACTCTCCAATCTTCCAACATGAGGACATTTGAGGCCACGACAGATTTACCGTGCACCAGCCCCCGTGTACACGACGGTCTTTGATGGGACCGAGTTTCGAACCAGTCCCGTAATTGAACAAAAAGACTCGTTCAGATCCGCGTGACCCAACTGCCTTCTAGCAGGAGCCGAACTATATCTAATTTAACGAGTTGACCCGTTAAAAAGACGTAACTCAAATGCCACGTGACTCAAATGCAAACTCACTGGAGCCGGATTATATTGTTCATAGCTTAGACAAATATGGCCCTTGGTCCATAAAGCCCAAACCAGTCTATACTGTTCATAAATATTCTAAACATTCACTATATTTCATTTAAAAAGCAATACAAAGAAAATAAAGAAACACTTTCCGGGGATATGTGCTCGGGCCTTCAAAGCAACCCCTCTGAACTTCATTGAAGAAATTTTGATTAGTTTTGCCAGTGGAAAAAAATGTTAGTTTACATTTGAATTGATAGATGATATTGTCCCCCTGTTTCATTTGTTTGACATACAAATTTAAAGCTTTTACATAAGTATGGTAGGTTGGTAGTTAAAGTTACGTCGTACTAGAGCAACGAGATATGCTATTGGGGACGGACCGGGAGCCATCGCAAAGGGAGAGATCCGAGGACAGTTCGTCATAATTTTAAACCAAGGCCAGATGAAGAGATCAGCATCTGAGCTGGCATCTCACTCTCCAAATTTCTTCACCAACGTGAGGACATTTAAGGCCCCTTCATATTTAACGTGCACCAGCCTATTACACGACGATCTTTGGTTGGATCAAATTTCAAACTTGCAACCCTCCTGTTGCTAATCCATGACTCTTCCAACTGGGCTACAGCGGCCCTACATAAGTATGCAGAATCAACTTAAAACAAAGTGGAATCACAATGACAGTAGAAGTTTAAAAATAACGATGGCAAGTAGTTTTTATTTTACAGAACCAGTGATACATTACTTTATTTTCCTGCTCAAACTCTTGAATTCGAGTCTTTTTCGCTCTTAAGTACATAAATCTAAAATGAAACAAATGCATGACCATGATTTTCGTATCGAGAAGTACGCTACCGTAATGATCTCCATGAATCACCTGTTAAATAGAGGCAGAACTTCGTGCTACTGTATTCAACATTCGATGAGTTCCCATTAATATCCGAAGCGGCGCGTTTATTAAAATTCCAAATCATCCTTTCGCAACTTGGTTGATTTATAGCGAAACTGCCCACAAGCCTGCTCTGTCTTCAGAAGTGAAAGCTTTTCATTATTTTCTTTGGTGAGGAATGAGTGATAACCTGTCGGCTTTCAATTATCATTTAAGACTTCCTATCAACTGTTGCAAATCCTCTCGAACCTGTTTGACCTTTCCTCTTCGTTCGATGCATCTTCTGCTTTTTTGTATGATCTGGTGCAAATCGTTTTCCGTTAGCAACTGTGTGATACAGTTATGCAGCAGATGCTCTCATGCTGAGATGTTTATGCTCAGACTTCGTAGTTCGAGGATACCTTTAACTTTTTAAATATTTTTAGACGACCGCAGAGATCCTATTTCTTTTGTTTATGTGAGATTTTATAGGTCATTTCTATCTATATATATAGCTAAGGTATTAGAAAATAAAATTGAGAAGTTTTTTAAATATGTATTTTCTTATTCACGTAAGGGGCCGCGGTAGCCCGGTTGGAAGAGTAACGGATCAGCAATCGGAGGGTTGCGAGTTCGAAACTAGGTCCAACCAAATACCGTCGTATATACGGGGGATGGTGCACGTTAAATTTGTCGTGGCCTCACATGTCCTAACGTTGGCGTGGTGTGCCAGTTTAGAAATTGGGGTGCCAGTTCAGGTGTTGACCTCGTCATTTGATGTGATTCAAAATTATGGGGCGTTGTCCTGTCCTCTGATCTTTTTCTTGGGGATTGATCCCAGACCATCCGCAATAGCCCGCTGTGTTGTTCCAGTGCTACGAAAATTAATTTCCATTACCACTTATTCACTTAAAAATGACAACTATTATAATAATTTACCTGACATGGATAATGTATTTCTTAGGAACACGTGTGTACGCGATCCTTTTCTATATTATACATAAAAGATGTAGTTTTAAATTTTTAATAATGCCTGTAATGTTTGGCTCGGGTTTCTAAATGTTTCGGACTCGGAGATCTTAAGGAGCTCCAGATCATACAAAACCTCATACCTCAGTTCTACCACTGAAACGCTGTCATATGTTGTCGAAAAGGAAGGACATTGACTTATTTTTCAATTGAAGCTATGCCCTCATTTTTTGCTTTAGAAATACCACAATCTCAAAACTACTGGACAAGTTGCGTCAAAATGTTTCAGGACTTTTATTTTTTTTTTGTAAAAAATTAGAAAGGCTAAAGCGTGGCAAATGAATTTTGGTATGCACGGCTGAGGGAAGTAGACGAACTACCCCTTTCTGTTTATTTGTCCACAGTTCATAATGGAGCAAATTCAAGGTATCATTCAATATACAATAACGTTTACAGTGTGTTAAGAAAGTGCAAGACCACTTCAAGTTTTAACAACTCACTAAGACAAAACGATATGCAAATTTCACTACTTGTATTTAAAAAGGAATTAAAAAAAAACGAGTACGTAAACATCCTCTGACAAAATGACAAAATCAAAATTTATTTCTAAAGTTTTAAAGATTATGTATTAGAAAATATAAGACCACTCAGAAAATGCTCATGTTTTTGAACTGATATGTGATGAACCATGGTAAATATTATTGTTTACTATTGCAAAATATATGGAGAGAAATGCTGATTTTGAGTGTTTGTTTTAATTTGCAACGACACGTTTAAAACAATTCTGAACAAGAAGTGAAAAAAGAATTATCTGTGACGGAAGTGTTGGAGAATCTGAAAGGAAAATATTGGTCAGGTAGGTTGGTATTTTTAATTAACGTCGCACTGGAGCAACACAATGGGCTATTAGCGACGTTCCGGGATCAAACGAAAATATTGGTCAGATAACTAAACTTAAAATTTGTTCATATTATTTTGGTTTATAAAGAAGTTTATGGTAAAAAACGATCAGAAAAGGGGAAGAGTTATCAACATGTGACATTTGACAAATCCTTAGACTTGTAAAGACAAGAAAATCTTTCACAGCTTAAAATATCAAATCATACGAGCCATACGAGTAATATCTCATGTGCAATTCGAAACAGTTTAAAATCAAATTCCAATTTTAACTATGGAAAATGAAAAACAAACCTCGACTGCAAACATACTAAAGAACGGACTTAAATAGGCCAAAAGTGTCACTACAGTTCTGGAATGAAGAATGGAAACAAATATTTTTTCCAGTCGAACAAGTTCACATTAGCAGACGAGAAAAATTCATTTATCACCACAACACGACTTAAATGATTTTCTGCTGAGACAGCAAACTTTGAAAAAATATCAAAGGCTGTAAAAATTATCATATTTATTAATTTTTTTAAATATGTAAAATATATGTAAAAAATGTAACTTTAATTTAATTTAAATTTACCACTTCAAAAATGAGACATTTTGCCGGCGAAATAATGAAAAATGAACCATTTAAAAACAATATTTATAGTATATGTATAGTAATACTTTTTGGCGTGAAATTAATATCGATTATCAAAACAATCATAAATAATATAACAATCGTAAATAACAGTATTCACTCAAAAGTTAGTAGGTAATTGAAAAACGTCTAACTGGAGCAACACAACGGAATATCCGGGGTCAATACCGAAGGGAAAGATAAGAGGACAAGACAACACCTCGTAATGTGAAACACAGTCAGATGACGAGGTCAACACCTGAGCTGCATCCCACTTTCTAAACTTCTACATCACACCAACGTGAGGACATTTGAGGCCACTAGAGATTTAATGTGAACCAGCCCTCAAGTATACGACAGTGTTTGGTTGGACCGAGTTTCGAATTCGCAACCATCTGGTTGCTAATCTACGACCCTACCAACTGGGCAACTGTGGTCCTTCAATTAAAAGAATCAATAATGTTGAAATGGGGTAATTAAAAGATTTAAACGCTTGTCTCGTGTATAATCGAAAAATGTAATTATTTTCAAAGAATTTTTTTATATTGTTCTTTTTTATTTGCCTTTAAATGTAACAGTCAAACACACTACTTAATAAATTTGAAACAAAAATCTTCAATAGAAATTATTAGTCTATAAAGACGTATACCGTGTATTATTTCTCTATTACAGTAACACAAAAATATAGAAAGTATTAATTTGTTTTTCATTTATGGTTGAAAAGATTAACGTAATTGTGTACACAACAATGTATAATTCGTCAGTCAAACGTGAAGTGTCCACGAGAACTTTTACAACCGGTTGATTAATTTTTGAACACTCCTAGAGAACGTCGGATTTTGTCACCTTTTGGTGGTCACTTCCACATCCTCTGAGATTTGATAATTAATGCTTCACAGTCTTCACAACGCTTTGAGGTGATCGCACTTTGAAAAAGTATATCATATCAGACTACATCCTATGATCACACGTTTGTAACTATCATCATTTAAGGTTTCCTTTCTTGCTTTCATCATAGAATCAATATTTTTATTGATAGAGAAGGTTTTATATTTTCCTTAACAATACTGTTCATGAAATCTTTTATGTATCGCTTATAAAAAAGCATGATAATTTAACAAAAGTCTTCATTCTGAATTTATCGGGGCTTTATAGGATTTAATAATAGTGCTATTTCCACACAACAAGTGACTTCGCACATTCTTAAACTATCTGCTACATCCTTGTATGGCCCGAAGCAGAGTATTTACAGGAAACGAACCATAAATTAATTTTTAATTTCTGAAAGTCTTTCACAGATCGAAACTTCTACAACAGCAAATGAGATTTAGGTGTGACAGGGCTTCCTATAAATTTTATGCATTATTTTGTAAAGCTTGCAATGTTACACTGTTCCATATTAGTTTTTGAAAAACCAACTAGGTTTGAGTCAAAAAGGAAAAATTTTAAACAGTGTTATAGTTTCGCGAGAAGGCAGTCAAATCACGTGGCTTTGGATAAGTCTATTCTTCAAATAAGGTGATGGGTTGAAACATAAACAAAGTGCTTCCACAACTGGCGTCTTTAGCGCGGATTTTGATTCTGTTTATCGTTCGGTGCCTTAAGAGATAGCAGTGATAAAGAGTTGGCGGGGAGAAAACCACGCACGGCGCTCCCCAATCATGCTTTTGGGTATTTTAGCCCTCCTCCTAATGACCTTACATACCTATTCAAAAATCGACTGACCCAAGGGACTGCCTTCTCTTCGGAGCCGTACTATGCATAGTTTTCGGCTCATAGAGCCCACTAAAGTTTATTTTGGTTTTTGCATATAGTCGATTTGCAAGTGAAACACTCACTGAGTATTAAAATCGGGCTATTGAAAATTATGAATTTTGTGCACAATTTGATATGAAGACTGCTCCATAAGCACTATTTTAAGCATATAAACTTATAGAATACTTTATTCCTTATCGAGAGAGCATTTTGAATTTGCTACGCTAAGAACGCTGCATGTATAAACAGGTAGTTCGTTTTTTCTTTCTACAGTGTCATGGCATGTTCCATATACAATGAAAATGCAACCATTCATCATACAATCATAGGTCGCATGTGGAAGAAGCAGGTTTTACGTACTTTTCATTTATTTTTCGCAGTGGAAAGAACATTTTTTGAACAACGAATAAGCGTTCAATGCTGTTATCCTTTTTATCAATCTGTTATTGAGAAACTAGAGATTACAAATTAGAGAATGCACGTGCCACGTGTAAGGTAATTTGAAGCCCTATTTTTAACACACGTGTATAAGGTATTTTAAAACCCTTATTTTTAATACACGCGCATTTACTTCCGTGTACACGGATTTCACTTTACAAACATGTTCTTAATATACATATATTATCCGTGTACACGGTTTCACTTAACGACCGAGTTTCGAGTTAATTTGGAATTTTATCAGTAATTTCATTGAACTTTCAAAATTTTCACGCATTTCAAATGCTTTAAGCAACTGAATGTTTCCTGTTACTATTTTAGCAATGGAAGTGAGAAATAATTTTTAAAGGAAGTAAATGGAAAATATTTTAAGCATTTTTAATTTGTTTGTGGTTTGAAGAATTCATAAAAGCTACTACTGTTTACAGAAATTAAATTAGATTATCTTAACAGGTTTTGTAAATAGTACACGTGTTCCCTTGCTTTTGATACACGTGTAGTACGGATCTGTAAGCTCGAGTACTCCATCGACCAACAATAAGGTAGGCGTAGCATGTGGGAAGAGACGTTGTCATAAGATACAATAAGTGTTGGTCACGTGGATTTGGGAATCGACTTGGACCGATTGGCTATGGAAGCACAAACCAGTGGTTTTTCTTTTTATCATGCTCGACGATTGCATTGATCAGCCAATAATTAGTTTAACAATAGGATTCGTGCTTCTCCATCGATCTTCTAATGAAATAGACAGAGCACATGCGCGGAGTCGCTGTCGTAAGATCTCTGAAGGGTACATCACGTGGGCTTACGAATTGATTAGTCGATTGGCTATCGAAGTGCAGACTAGTGGTTTTGATCACGAAGGATAACCACTTTCACCAATCGATAATTTAGGATTCATGCTTTTTCCCCCAACCACGTGATAGATCTTCAAACAGAGCGATCGGAAGAAATAACATAAAACTACGTGCACATGCTCCGTCTATTTCATTAGAAGGTAGATGGCTTTCTCCGAATATCGCTTTACTATGGTTCGGATATCTGTAAACCGAGCGATGGTAAAAATAGCATGAAGCTGCTCGCACTTGCCGTCTATATCTTTAGAAGGTCGATGGGGTATACGGTTACTAGACTACAAGAATTAAGATACAGATTCACGTGTACCCTTGCCATTTAAGTACACGTGAAATCGTGATAATCAATAATTGAACTTATGAAACGATATGGGAAGAGTTTACAGGAATACGTTCCCTCGATCGAAAGTGTTTGAGTTGTTTAAGAGAATCAAAGACCTAGACTTGCTTGATGAAGGCGATCATACTGAGCGGTCAACATCTCCACTTGAGGATTTGACACTCCTTATGGCTCCTTCATAGTCTGTTCATTTCTTGTTCTGGTTAAAATTGGGAAAGCATTGCTTTCAACCCATCCTATTCGCCGGACATCCCACTTTGTAGTTCTTACCTTTTGACAAGGATGAAGGCATTCTTAAAAGTACAATGTTTCCGTCATGAAGATGCTGTGAAAGCAGTTCTGAAGGAAATTATGAAATGTGTCGTCAACATAGGGCTCCAGAAATATTTTGAACAGTTGTACGAGCGTTAACAGTGGTGTGTTTCTGCTGGACAGCACATTGAAAGGATCGTGTTCTTAACATTTTCCTCTAACCATATCTGGAAATATAGCATCTGTCCAGTAACTTTTTGAGTGTAATATGTACATCATGTAAAAATTGAGGCATGGTGTCCATTGTCTTTAAACAATCACGTTATTCCATTAAGCCTACCACATTCCTTAATATTTGATTATTAAATATATCAATAACTTTAAAAAATGAGAAAATATTTTTCAGAACTCTTTTACTCTAATTTCATAAGCCTCTTGTTTTCCTAATTAACCTTATTATTAAAACCATTTCCCAATTGTAACTATTTCATAAATAACAAGTAAAGAATCGGAATGATTCGTGTAAATGTCTTCATGTTGATTCAGGTAACAAGGCTTAGTTGTCGTGGGTGTACACAATAGATAAGTATAACACAATGACTTCATCTCCTACCTTATAACTTTTGCCACTAGGGAAGCTTAAGATGAGAATATATGTCTATTTTATCTAATTTATTGCTTACACTGGGTGTAACAATGTAAGGTCCGGAACATAGTCTAAGCTGTCTGTATTTTATGTGGGGTAATACATTAAAACTCGAAGATTTTCACTGTTGTAAAGAAAAAGAACAATTCTTTATGGCTTCTTTTAGAAAGCGTGGGCTACAGGAGATTCTACCTAAAAAGGTCATGCCACCAAGAAAGATGTATTCATTCCGCAAGGCATCTGCCAAATTTCCATATAACTTGTTACTTTGTTGAAGTGCTTGGCCATGAGGTGAAGAGAGTTTCGGCACTACTAAATTGTGTACATTTGCTCGAACAATGTTCGAACATTCAGCTGCTTGTAAAGTTTCGCGTCGGTTTGACAAGATGATGTATGGTTATTTTTCAACCAAGCTCATGCAGGTTTTCGTTTTCTTGGATTTCTCACAGACACTTGAAGAAGGGAGAAAAAAATGAACATGATTTTTTTTGCTGGAAGGCATGTTGTATCAACATAGAACATTTTAATTAAATTGAAGACAAGTATATGTGTAGCAAGAATAGCTGGAGTACCTATGATTGATGGGACATTCGAAGTGCTTTATTTTCCCACCAATATTCATCCTTCCAAAATGATGGATATTAAGTGAAATGAATAACATCCCCAAAACTCAATTCAACACTTTTCTTTGTTGAATAATATTGCAAAGCCTTTAATATGTGTAAGAAATGTTTCAACAGCTATTCTATTAACGGCGAGCTAATCACAAAAAGGTGGGGGGACAAAGTGTTAATTGTTTAGACGAACGGATAAAGAAAATAATTAAGCTTTTTTATTTTTTAAAATGACACAGATTGCCCTTCTCTCCCCACTGTTGCTTTACTTAAGGGCCTGCGTTACGCAATCAATAAGAACCAGTGATGTAACTAAGGCATGACACTTGTTCTGAACGGAATGTGAAAGGAGAACAAATTTGTAATTTTTGTAAAATTCAGAGAAACCAAAAATATGAGCTTTTCCATCGTTAGCAGTGATATAGTATTTTGAGAAATAAAAACAATGCTCCCGTATTAGAAAGTCTTCGTGAGTCAAGACAGACTTTTCAATGATCAAGGTCAAAGAGCCTGACTTGCATTTTTAAGATGATTTTTATGATAAATTTGTCTAATTTGTCTGGGTGTCAAATGTTTGGAAATAGGTGGCATTCCAGAGCTATTGTTAAGAGCTCATCTCGTCGATATCATGTTAAACGATCAAATTGATAAATGCTTTTTTCATATTTGATACCTCATTGTTGTATTGGATAAAATACGTCCGGAGGTATATCGAATTTGTAGACAGCTTACAAGTCCTGAAATGGCTATGGCAAAGTTTCGTATGTGTGCACGCTTTTCCAATTCTAAATCAAGACTTTTTTCTTTCCTGAAAAGTTACCATTTCCACATTCGATAGTATTACATGCTATCGAAGATCTTTTGCCTAATATTTGGGATAATCTTGAGTGATGTTTAAAAATATATATCTAATATAGTCTTCAAACCAATGAAAATCCTTGTCATGCAGTTGCTGATGCTGAAGTCACCTTCTGGAACTTCTCTCAGTTTTGCTTTCGACATACACTGCGGTAGGTTCTTTAGTACTTACTTGAGTTCTATGTTCTGCAGTTTTGTCGAAAAGGCAGTATACCTAATTTTTGTCTTTTTGAGTTGAAGACTGTTACTTTTTACTTTTATAAAGGTATTTCATACTTAACAATATTGGATGGCAGTAGGATCTCTCAACCAACTGTTGATTCAGTGTGCTCTGTTTTCTAGGACTTATAAGGCACCAGATACTTTATACTTAGCATTTTAATAATCTTAAACAATGAAGTCTAATCGTGAATGTATTTTTTTCTCAACTAACACGGCAGTGTTCGGCTCCCTCAGAAATTACTGGGGAGATTTTAATGCGATAACTAAACTATTCTTTGCAAACCTTTGCTAGATGTACGCTAATAAAAAGTAAGTCAAACATACTAAAGGGTAAAATT
Organism: Meta bourneti; assembly: GCA_933210815.1. Lineage (NCBI taxonomy): Eukaryota > Metazoa > Arthropoda > Arachnida > Araneae > Tetragnathidae > Meta > Meta bourneti. The sequence continues at coordinate 34,206,951 of OW119927.1, read as the reverse complement.
ACAGATAAAATCATAAATGCTTTTATTTTACATATTAGTTACATAAATTGCTCCATAATCAAGAACGATTTCTGTATTTAAAGATACTTCTTTATTGATTACCATTTCAGTACATTCTTGAGAATCACGCACACAATTCCTTTATTTTTTATTTCACAGATTGTAATATTTCGATGTCGTATGGTACTAAAGGCCAAACACGGGATCAAAAACACTATTCTAAGTAATTTGTGAAATAACTGAAAAAAGTTTATTCTTTAGTTCTTGAAGACAGGATCTGTTTATTGATACATTGATTTATACTGAACTCTTGATTATAAGGGCTAATGAGTTGTGATATAAGAATAGTTGTAAAACTAATTATACAATGCAATATGCTTTCAATTACTATATATCGCAGTATTATGAGCTTTTAATGTAAGCTAATTAGATCCAATGCATAAAAAGTCGAACGAACATTAATTGAATCTACATTAAGAAATCTTGTTAGCGATAGGCTTTTCTGATGTAAGATTTTTTGAAGAATTTGATTTCTGGTACATTCTGGTTCTATCTGGTTTGTTGTATTTCTTATCAGGCATGACGCACGTTGGTTCGACATGCAATACGAATATCTACAGGAAACATAAGGTACGTACGAGCATATCAGCCTGTATTGTGCCTTTTATCGCGCCAATATGAGGGCCGCTTTACATTCCATTTCCTCTTCCTTTCCTTTATTCATTCCATTTAGCTTAATTTTAGTCAATGCTTGAAAAACTCGACATAATACTTGAAAAATTAAATCCTGCCATCACCTTTTGTTTTAGAATTTTTCTAATTTTAATCTATCGGTGCAACACCCAAAACGTTTTCTCAAATGTGTTGCCTAAAGCATTCTCTAATATAACTATCTAGTATCTGGTGACTCTTTACAATAAATTAAACATACTGTCTACACAGCTACGCAGGTGTTAAGTGTTTTTAAAGATAAAACATTCAGAGCCTAAGGAATGAGTTTCACGTCCTCCCTTTAACGTACGTTGAGTCGAAGAGCAAACACAATAGCTTGTCATCCAGGATATTCCAGAAGCCCAACAGAATAAGCATTTGAATTGAAATTTAAGATGCCTCTGGTACAAGACATGTAAATGGAAATAAAACGGCAGGTGATTTCATCACCTCATAAATTTGGAGAGACGGCGAAGCTATTAAATAGAACCAGACACTTTTATGAGCTTGTCGCTTTATCCTGTGACTAGTTGTTATGAGGAGACATTATAAAATTCTCCTCATGTAAGGAGCTCTCTACGTGAGTAATGTTTAACGATTTATCGGGAGAGCTTAGTGATTCAAGTGAATGTGCATGGTGATATTCAAGAAGTCGACCACACAATACAAGCTCACATTCGATTGACTTTTAATTTGTCGTGTACACGGGGGCTGGTGCACGTTAATGAAGAGGTCTTAAATGTTCTCACATTGGTGCAAAATTTTGGAAAGTGGGATGCCAGCTCAGGTGTTGACCTCGTCATCTGACCATGGTTCAAAATTACGAGGTGTTGTCCTCGGATCTTTCCCTTAGGGATTGATCCCAGACCGTCGCCAATTGCCCGTTGTGTTGCTGTAGGGCGACGTTAATTACCTACCTTATTTAAATCCATTTATAGTGAATATAAGCATCGATATACACATTTTGTACCTCCTAATCAAATATAATTAATCGAGAATATAAAGCAACATTTAATACTTCTTACTGGTGTTAATTAATATTTCTAATAACTGTATGGCAAAAGTCGTAGTATCGCAATTAACTTCTGAACGTTCACTTTCATTGCATCCCATTCACTTATTCAAATGCGATTCGGTACTTTTTAACTTCTAGGCGTGTTTTCGCGTTAGCTAAAATTTTTTCTCGGATTTCTGTCTTCCCGATTTCCCATTGTAATCTGTAATAAGTCTGTTGTAGAGTTTCATTAGAGTGGCGAGCTCTTCCGTGTAGTTTTAGCAACACTATACAATTCCATTGCTCAAATCAAACATTTTTGAACTAAGCGGCAAAATTGGCGAATAAATTCTATAGCGTTTGAATTTACTGTTTACATCCTTTTGTTGCCATCATCCAGTTTACAAATTATGTCGATTTCTGTGCCACGTACGATAGTTAGATAGAGTTGTTTAATCAACACGCAGAATTAGAAAACATTGGGTTGATTCAATTCGATATACAGGGTGGTTATAATTAGAGATCTGCTTAGAGCTGGGGGTAGAAGGAGCTATTGGACCCAATGCAAATAAGTGATGTTTATGTTTACCCGACTATGAAATTTCGGTATCTCAAATAAAAAATGGTTCACAAATTTTTCGCTAGGGTTAAATTTTGCGCTAATGTCACTAAATATGTGTATTTCGTAAATTATGACGCATTTGAGTGCATAAAGGGTTGCAAATAGTGGCTTAAGATAAGTAGAAAATAGTTGGTTGCGTTTTATGGCGCATGGGTCGTATTTGGCTAAGCTGCGCCAAACACAAGACAATGTCAAGTAATCGTGAAGAGAAAGGATGGAGATGAGAAAGTAGAGAAACATCGCCTGGGGGCGCGACCCCTATGTTTACTAGAGGCAGTAAACCCCATGGGAAAAGAATAGATCACTATGTTACCACGAGTTCGTTAAGCTTGTTACGATGCAGACGATGAACCCTTGAGAGGAAATCGATAAGAGATAAGCCGTGGTGTTTTTATTATCTGATAGCGCACTGCTTAATAAACTTTATTAAAAAGCAGAAATGGTAATGATGCACTCTAAGAAATCTCTCTAAAAGTACTCCAGAAAAGGTCTTCTGACAATCAGTAAGGAAAACTATTTATTCTCAAAAATAACTTGAGAAATCGACAAAGAAAAGGATATTCGTAAATGTTAGTGGGGACATTTGTAACAATCTTGCTTCATTATGGCATTATCCATCCTAAATAATGGTATGTCATGTAAAATTCGGTCATTTTCAAGTCAAAACTCTAATTGATCTGTCGTCATTGATAAACATTCAATCCTATCACATTATACTCGAAATTTAAAACATAATTAAATAAAATTCTTGGTTATTTGTGACTATCAGAGATGAATTTTGTGAAATTCACTTAAATCAGTATGGCTGTTCAGAATAGCGGCAATGTATTTTCGTTGAATTTTTATTTCGGTGGTTTTGGAAGTACTAGTAGTGAAATGAAACTTTCGAATTATTTGCTGGTAATTGAGAATACAGAATGTGTACTTTTATCTATTCACAGAAGACTGTTTAGAAAAATACAATCTTGCGTTAAGCATTTTGTTTTCTGCATTCTAATCAATTTGCTATAACCATTTTAAAACGCTTAGTAATTAAATATAAAATTATTCAACATAATTTTAATATTAGTCACTTCAATAAACATAAATCAATCGTCTTTTCATTGTCTTCAGAATTATCTTATTGTGTCAGTTGACTGGAATTGTACCAATGTTAGTTGAATATTGAATTTTATTTTTGCCGGAAATGTCTGCAATAAATATCTCACGCATCCAACAATGATATAGTTTGTGTTATTTTGAGTACATTTAAACATCGGTCACTGTTCGTAATGTGTTTTTGAGATGCCACTTAAAACTCATTTGGAGCAATCCTTCACTGGGGAAACTGAAAGAGCGTGGGCAGGATGATAGTAGTTGGTTCCTTTCACCATAGTCTGATTAGCTTCGCATCTTCAGGTGGTCATAATTGATGGACGATCGCGTTTGTGCCGTGAAGACCTGTCTATAAATCTGCCATCTCGCAAAGAAGTGTCTATGCAAATGGCAACGGTGTGCACGTTTTTTACTGATCTGACCTGGTCACCTGTTGATTTAGTTTCACGCCCTCCCTCGACGCGAAACCAAAGAAAAAGGCATGTCACAATCCCCAGAAGTCGAGGAAGATTCTTCTCCAAGGACGAAGACTTTCCAGCGATCGTTAGTCTTTAGCATTAAGACTGTTTTGTTTTTGTTCCTACCAGACTTTCGCACTTCCTTTGAGGTCCGTTGATGGTTTGACCCTTCTGGTCGTTCATCAAGCTGGATGCTCAGAAGAACCGGGAGGAAGGATTTTTTCATGGATATAAAAGGGGCTCTTGCCACCAACTTGGACACTTCACTTTCACCTCTGAAGCATTGGTGAGTTACTGACAGCTACTTCGTCTACAGCAGCAAGCATGATTTTCGTAAGTATTTTTTGATGCAGTTCTAAAATTCTCGTGATCAATAAAATTAGAAATATTTATTGAAGGAAGAGGATCTTGCATTGGTTTTACTGAAACCGAGTTGACTCCGCCCCTATAATAGCCTGTTAACGTTTATTTTTTAGATAGAAATGCTTTGACTTTTCATTTATGAACATTATTTAGTATAGAAGTTTGGCCTCTTATTTAATTTTCAATAGTTTGTATGGGGATGCTTTTTGCTCTCTTCGATACAGATCTAGAAAACGTTATCATTGCTCTAATGCATGTCAAGTTATAATTTTGGTGTTCTGATTAGTTGGAAAAGCCATGCCTTCAGATTCCTGGATTTTAATCTCCCTGACTCTAGGTATTTTAAGGTCTAGGAAAACTTGGAGACAGGCTTCAAGTTAAAATAGATCGATTCGGTGCTTGAAACTCTTAGTGTGTGTACTTGAATATAAAGGAAATTTGCTTTTAGATTACATAAAAGAGCTAAATATATGGAGTACAATTCTCCAAGTGAATTCTTTAAAACCAGTGAAACCGTCGCAATCTTCATAGATTTTTGACAGCCTCAACATTTTAGGAATGTGTTTCATATGCGTTCAAAATGTATTTACAAATATAATCTGCTAAATATTTGAAATCTTTTGTACTTCATTTGTATTTAAGTATGTTGTATTGACAACAATAGAAAAGCTGAATTTAATTAAGTATTTTCATTTTCCTAAGTAATATTTCTTAAAATATTCATTTCAATATTGTTAAACTGAAAGAAGAAATATTTTTAGAGTCAAAGCGGGTTAATTTTTTTTAAGTTTTAAAATAATTCCTTCAAAATTATGCTTGATATAAAAAGTGTGTAAAATAAATCGCGGTTCACATAATAATTGCCGAATTCATACAATACAATTTCAAGATATTTTAACGAACTTGAATTAAACACAGAAAAATAGCATTGCAATTACTCAAATATGAAATACTGGGTAAATTATGACATTCGTAAAGGCAAAAAATCTATCCTCCTTAACTTATTCCAAAATATCGTTCTCTAAATTCATTTTTATTTGCTTATAATTCTATTATATTATAATGCAACATTCATTAGTTTAACATTAATTTGTCTAAACTAGAGTTTGAAATTATTATTTATTTCCCTAAAACTAATACAAAATATACGCTGCATTTGATGTGTGAATATAATTACCATATATCTACTGTAAATGACCATTTTTCTGTTTTAAATTACATAAAAATAATTCAACATACTTACGATAGGAATATTTTTGTTACCTTACCTTTAAATGTATCTGCGCTAATTTTTTGTTTAACCCTCCTGGTGGTAATCTCGACGAGGTACCTCGTCATTAGCAAAACTGACTTGATTTTGATGGACGAGATATCTCGTCATCAGAAAAAAGCTGACTTGGTTTTGATCTCGCCATCATCGAAAAACAACAGTATCTTTATCATTTGGAATTCAATCGAAATTCTTGATGACGAGATATCTCGTCAATAGCAAAAATGGTCAGATCTTGATGGACGAGATATCTCGTCAAAACCACTTGGAGGATTAAGAACATTATACACACCATAAGATTAACATTTACAAATAAAACTAGAAGTATCTATCTATATCTGCTCTTTGAAGTATTAAGTTTAAAAATTTCGTTTAACTTCCAAGTATTTAAAGATGGCAAACATCTGCCGTTCTCAATGGAAATATGAACACTGAAATATTAAACTTAGATAATACTGAAATATTAATTTGAGATTGTTTTTGTATTTAGGTTGTTCTTTTTGTATCTGCCTTTGTTGCAGCCAACGGGCAAGGACCTGTACCAATAAGGGTGAGTAGTTTTCAGATTTTAAAATCTTCACAATATTTCATACTGTCGTATTAACTGACTACGTACCTTTAGAAGTAACAATATTCCATAAACGATGAATAAGAATAACATACCTATGTCTGAGTTCTAGAATATTGTAGTTACTGAAAGAAAATGAAAAGGGGGATGTGTGCTCTTTTATCAATACACAGTATTTTTGCTTCCTCTATTTTATAAAAACGCTACATACTTTAGGTAATGAACTTACTGACTTTATATATTTCTAAAAATTTTAATTTTCCTTTTCATGGTTTGATTTTGTAAGAATATGGATTGATGAAAATATCAGAACAATTTACACGAAAACGGGGTTTGAAAAAAAATTGTTTAGTTATTTATTCTGATGAAATTTTCATTCTTTATTATACTTCTTTAATTCATATTTCATAACAAATTTATTACTAAGGGATCTGGATAACATTATCCTAAAAATTCTCACTTTTCACTGAGACAGTTTACTCAACAATTCAGATTTCCCATTATAAAATGCACAATGAAACTTCAGAAGAATGAAACAGCGAGTTTTTATATCTCTCTTCACTCAAAAATTTCCCTTAAAAATAGTCGGTGTGAATTTTAATTCTACATAACTAGATTGATCTAAACAGTGTTTAGAACAGAATTGCCAGGATGAACTAATGAATGAATGTTTTTTACTTTGGTCATCTGTCAATTTTAGTATTGCTATTTGAACACATAGTCTAATGAAAAATTCAATATTTATTAAAAAAAGGATAAAAACTGCGAACACACAATGGTTTAAATTGAAAAAAGAACGGCCAAATCTAAAAAAGTGTTATTACAAAAGACCAAAACTCGAAAATTCATGTCAAATGTCATCAACGTCGATCGAGCCCTATATACTATAATTTACTTCAATGAAGCGCAGCAATATCGGTGATATGAGTTTATTGTAAGCATATAGAACATATTTAAAGTTTGAAAGAAATTTACCATTTAGGACGCGTTCTATGCAAATATTGTAATATTAAATATTTTCTAATTCAGTGTGTAGTGGAATTAACAGTTAGGTTCGATTTGTTGTTTTTATAGTACAAAGGCCATATTTGGCCATACTGCACCAGACACAAGACAGACAACATCAAGTAATGTACATACACACAAGGAAAGCTTTATTGATACAGAAGAGAGAAATATCCAGGGAGGAATCGAACCTGAGCTGCTTACAACTTGCTGGTTGAATGCCAACTCGCAATGGGCAAACCCACTGAGTCATGACGGCCCCATTTACAATTAGGTTCATTAACAACAGTTAGGCATGTTAATGACAAAATGTAATCAATACTTAAAAATTCATTAGTTTCTTCACATCAAATATTTTGTTCTTCAAGGACTACCGGGTCAATCCATTCTACGACGAGGCCCCCAAACCGTATAGCTTCAGCTATAACGCCCCGCTCGATGATGGAGTCGGCCAGAGTTCCAGATCTGAAACCGCTGATGCCAACGGAAGAGTCCAGGGCTCCTACTCCCTGAACAACGACGAAGGGCACTTCAGGATCGTCGACTACGTCGCCGACGAGGCCGGCTTCCGAGCTTCCATCCGCACCAACGAGCCCGGGACCGACAACAAGAACCCGGCCGACGTCGTCATACAGTCCGAAGCTGCCCCAGTGCACTACGCTCCAGCTATACGCCGTCCTTTCCTGAACGCTGCTGTGGACCCAATTGTGCCCCTGGTTCCTCAAACGGGTGCTCCAGTACTCGAGCCCGTTGAAGTACCAGAAAATGCCCTGCCACCTGTTCGACGTCCAGTGTATCGAAGGCCTGGTACCTATGCAGCCCGGCCAGGTGCTTATGCTCCGAGAAATCTTTACAACCGACCAGTTAACAGATACGCTTACGCTGGAAAGTAAAATTGGACTTCTCCGTTTGATTTCTGTAGATGACCCAGATATTGTATTTTCGCTTTTATGTCTTTGCCCTTTCTTTATGCAATTATTTCTTCAGCTTTGGATTAAACTGAAGACCAAGGTACCATCGCCAATTGACGATAATTTTCCCATCACCAACTAGAGATAATTTTAGAATATGGTAACCTGTCTTAGGCCTTTCCAAATAGCCATTTGGCGATGAGCCTGTACCTTGTTCTTGAGTTTTACTCAGACTTGCCCTTGTAAACTCCTACGCATGAATATATCGTCAATATGAAATTTGTATTGATAAAACTCAAATACCTGTTTTCGTTGCTCTGAAAATCTGCTAACTACGTCCTTAATTCTATCGGATTAAGATTTTCAATACTATGTGTGTGTGTTTGTGGGGAAGGGGCTCTATCAGAACTTTTTAGAAACAATTATGGATAATCCATTCGACCTCTTGCGATATGTGCTTCTTTAGAGAACATTCTTTTGTCTGTCTGAACTTTCTATAATCTTGATTTCTATTGAGCTTACAGTGTAATCTTCAACATTTGTTATCTGTTATTGGCGTATTTTCAATGTCGTATGAACTTACTATATACCTCAAAAATTTTATGATGGAATACTATATTTTTAAATAGAGAAAATAAAAGAGAATTTCAACTTATTCATTGTCTTCAGTTCCTTATTTTAGAGTTCATATCCGATTTTTATTCAAAGATTTTCAAAACACTTCAGTAGAATAACATTGGTTCTCATTATTTTGTACTTAAAATGCAATATTTATTATTTCTTACTCTAAGCGATGGGCCTCAAATGTCCTCACGTTGGCGTGGTGTGGAAGTTTGGAGAGTGGGGTGCCAGCTCAGGTGTTTCCTCGTCATTCGTTGCCTCGTAAAGATTCCAAAAGTTCAGAATTCTTGTAGCAAAGTGCTAAAAAGCTGAATTCAAGGAGATAAAAATCTTACAATAGATACATTTTTTTACCAAGCTTGTGAGAAGCGCGTTACGTTTCTTTTACATTTTAAAATGTATAATACTTGGTTACACTAAACTTTGAATTTTGAAGAGCTAACGGAAAGCTTGGAATACATGTCCGGATCTTACCAATTACTAAAAATAGATGCAAAAAATAGACGCTAGAAATCCAGCAATTTACCATTTCTTCCTTCTGTGGAAAGAAAAAGCTGTAACGTAACGCCCAATAATAAATAGTTTTATTTTAACCATTTGAATACTTTTACTCATTAAAATACAAAAATTTCATTAGCTAATTTATTCTAGTTAATTTAATTAATTAATCTAGGAGTAAGACAAACAATTCCACACATATTCGTCAGAAACGGAAAGACTTCCAAATCATCTTTTCTTATAAATTTAATCGGAAGTTGTGAAAGAGTTCTTTATCTTAAAAATAAAAAACAATTAGCTTAAAAACTGACCTTCCAGAAGTATATATAAACGGTCATTACAAGTGTGTACCTCGTTTTCGCAAAAAAGATCAATATTTGTAATTGCTTCACTTAATGGGATATTTTAAAATCAAAATTTAACAATTAAATTATTAGCCAAATGTAAAATGACTGAAATAAAGACACTGAGAAATCTGAGGCTGTTTATCGAATTGAGAAACCGAAAGTAAAGAACGCGTCATAGGAATTGGCCCATTTAATCACGGATACGTTGAGCAAAGAAGCAATTTGTTTTGATCTAAGATGCTAAGCCGTTGGAATGGCACCAAAACAAATTCCCCAATAAAAATTCTATTAAAAAGCAATATACTTGGATAAAGAAAGTTTAAAATCTTCTGCCAATTAAAAAGTTTTATGTGCAAAAGCATACTGCTATGGTGGTTCAGTGTTGTTTAAGACTAGGTGTTCTCTTTCCACGAAAAGATTAAATACACAAAGTAATTTCAAAGGGGAAATCAGTAAGGTGTGTAGAAGTAGTCGTTGTTAATATGAAAATAAGTCCCACAATTTCAATTTACCCATTGAAAAAGCTGAGTTAGAGAACCGAAACTCAAAAATCTGAACGTGAACTAAATTTTCTAATGTACGATGTCCATAGTTAATTCATTAATTAAATTTCTGTAAACAATTCAAATCAATGCAATATCATTGTAAAATTGTCGTTATTAAAAGCAATGCCGTTGTTTAATAAAATAATCAGTGAAAATGTATTAAAAAAAGTAATACTGCAACTGAGCAAAAAAGGATCAAGTCAAAAGTGCATTGGTCTTTCTTGAATTTCTCTGACAATTAGGGCTTTTAGAGGAGGGAATTTCTTTGCATATTGTTGGAACAATTGGAACAGTAGAACAGAGAAATGATACACACGCGTAATCTGCTTGTGACCGATAGTGCACCCTATATACTAAAAGCTGGAGAATGCCTTAAGGCATTTTATTCGAAGTTGCTGCACATCACTTGCATAGCTCATGGTCTCCACCACCTTGCTGAGGAGATGAGGTACCTATATCCAAAGTTAAATGCTTTTATATTTTCAGTAAAAAAGATATTTTTAAGAGCCCAAAGTCGTGTGGCTATTTTTCGGGAAGTTCTTCTGAATGTACTTCTTCCGCCAGAACCTATTATTATTTAGTAGGGAACGTGGCTGGCTGCAGCACTTTATTATGCCTATCACCATAAGGATATGAAAAGTGTACTGGAGTCGCTTTTAGAAGTAGCCATCACTGCTGCAAAAGAGGCTTCAGATCTTCCTTCTTTTCTAGCTTTCATAAAAGCTTACCCCACCTCTATCAACTCAACTTCTACCATTACAAGATTGGAAGGAGCATCATTGCCTTCGATCGCAGCAACAGATTTGATACGGGAGCAAAGGGAAACCGTTGTGACTGGACCGGTGGGCATAGATGTATCCAGGATGCCAGAGATTGTCCTAACAAGAAGCCCTGTCTTCAAAATAATTGAGAATGCGTCCCGAGTTCTTCGTGAAAACGAACTACGGTGGACATTCATAGAAATTTCTCAAATGAAATCTGCTCCCTGACATCATGTTCCATTGAACCAGTTTTTTTAAGACTGTGAAACGAATTCTATCAGAAGATCGCAGAAGCATTGCAAAACTTTTTTTTATCTATATTTGAATGTACAATATCACAAATATGTAAACAATTATAATTGTTTATGTAAAGTTTAGTTGCTACGACCATTTTCTGCTACATGAGGGCTAAAATGTATCTGTGTAGCTTAACTTAAACGTTAAAGAGTAGATTGAGAGAGATAATTTTTCGCCAATCACAGGAACAAGGCTGGACATAAGAGATAAATTTATTGACACAGATTATCTAATTGATAATTCTAATGTGTCTTTTTTTTTCAGATATTGAATTAATTTTTTTTATTCGGTTTATAGCATCAATAATAGTATCAACGTTAATAATTTGGCCAGTCTTGCTCCATCTCGAAAAAAACATCTTTTACTGCAATCGTAAATTCTGAATATGTTTTTAAGTACGTTTAGTTATTCTTAGCTAATTAATTAATTAAAATAGTACTATTGGTTGTCATCCCACTAGATCTCTGTAAAAATTTGCAAATGTCACAATGTTATTTAACAAAAACCAAGTGCGCAATTTATAAATTGTCATATCAATGAAAAAAGTGCGTAAATCTTTTGATATTAATCCGATCTAAAGTGATATATTTTTGTTAGAACCTATTAAAACCTAAAGCATAAGTTGAAAAAGATTTTTAAGAGTGCATTAATTGGAAAAATTACGAATGGTTCTTGGACTACTTTAGTCTAGATAGCCTAGATAGGGTACGAAAATTGATTTTAGTTTATTTGACACATTGACTGATTTACTGGAGTAATTTGTAAGTACTTTAACAGAGAAATTACTTTTTTAATGACAGTCGCTAGAGAAGTAGTTGAATTTATGTCGAACTGAAGCAACAAAACGGGTGACTGTTTGGGATCAATCTCAAAGGGAAAGATCCGAGAACAATACCTCATAATTTTGAACCATGATCGGATGACGAGGTCAACACCTAAGCTGGCACCCCACATTCCAAACTTTCACACCATGACAACGTGAGGACATTTGAGGTGACGACAGATTTAACGTGCACCAGCCCCCACATACACGACCTTCTTTTATTAGATCTAGTTTCGAACACGCAACTCACCGGCTGCTAATCTGTGACAATACCACCTGGGATACTATGGCCTTTATATACAGAAACGTATAATTTTAGTAGTTAAAATATTGTTTGCATGAGAAAAGTATGAAAGCTGTGAATTTAAGTAATCTACAGCTGTTTAGTTCAAATGCATCAATGGTTTTAAAAAAATGCGCGAAAATAAATTTAATTCAATTGACGTTCAATGTGTACTTGCTGATACGTCTGATTGCTATTGTAGTAGGATAAAACTAGTTTAAGACTAAAACCTGAAAATTGTATTCCTAAAATAAAACTTTTCAATTTCATCAAATTTACTATTTCTCTCGTATGTGTCAGTAAAATTTCCTTGAGTGTGCTTGTCCCTTACTTGACGTTGCCTGTCTTGTATTTGGCGGTTTGGCCAAATATGGCCCTTATACCATAAAATTCAACACAATCAACTAACCAATTTCAGCTGTATAAAAATAATTCGAAACTGACTACCATATAGGCAAAGACAACCACACAGAATAAACAAGTATAAATTTCCTTTATTAATTCATATATCATAAAAACTAATTTAATGACAAGATTTTTGACCATTTTGTTCTAACTGCGTTCAAATCCAATTTTCATGTCCAATTAGGGGGCTGTTCCATTTAGTAGTATCCACGGGCACGGGGGTCGGTGACGGGCACCAGGATGTATCGGGTACCAGTACGTCCACTTGTTGCTGGTGCTGGCGCAGGAGCTGTAGAGAAGGCGGCGCTGTAAGCAGCAGCAATACCACCATCATCGGCTGTGGACTTGACGGTCACGTCAGCTGGATTGATGTTGGAGGTTCCTGGCTCGTTGGTACTGATGGAGGCTCGGAATCCGGCTTCGTCGGCGACGTAGTCAACGGTCCTGCTGTGTCCCTCGAGGTTGTTGACAGTGTAGGATCCTCTGACGCTGCCAGCACCATCTCCAGATTCTTCATGGGAGCTGCTTCCACCATCTTCGGTGCTGGATAGATAGTTGAAAGAGTATGGGATTGGTACTTCTTGCTGTTGAAAGAGAAAACAAATTCTAGATAACAATCGGGCAATGGATCAGGATTTTCAAAATGTCTTAGAAAATATATTTAATTGACTTAGTAGGGAATTGATGCATCGTGCTGACAGAGAGAGAGAGAAATTAAACTGCAATCGGACATTAACTAAAAGGACTTTGTAAATGTCCGAAGAAATAGTCGTGGTTGAAGAAGTACTGGATTGGTGAATCTTGCTGTTGAAGAGAAAAATAAATTGAATCCGAAATAGACCTTTGAGATCAAGCATACAAGTCGAAATATATGTGTAATCAGCAATAGGACATACACTGAAAGGATTTTGAAATATGTCCTAAGAACATTTAACCTGTTCCCTCGTTATCAAGGAAAAGGTCTTTTAAACCACTTCGATTCCAAAAGCAAATATACCACATGCCTGTTGGAGAAATGATTCTCATTTATGGGACTTTTAGACATTCCTATAAAACCCGAAATTTTAGGGTGGATTTTATAGTAAAATTACATTTTCTATACTAGAATAAGCATTAAATGAAAAATTATGTTACATCACCAGTTTAGAGAAATAATATATATTTATGATTTCTCATAAAATGGGAATTCGTGTCATTACAACAGTTTTTGGAGACCAAACATTTTTCCCCTTTTATTGTTTACAACATCAAAATAATTGATTCGAATACAGATGAAAATTGTTCTTTGGAAATAATTATGTATTCTTATAGCTTTTTACAGTTTTTGGGAATGTATCGAACCGATGTAAACAACTGCTTATAGTGAAATATTGTATATGTTGTAAGATTACATTCAAAGTTAATCGTCCATTCAAAAACGAATGGAAGATTAATTTCTTTAATACATAATACATACTAAATCTAATAATTTTCCTGCTTAGTGTGAAATACCCTTGGTTTCTTATACGTTCATTGATATTTTAGTTTGTTCCAATGTTCCGCAATATTTTAAAGCAACTTCAGCTTTCAATTCCCTTATGTTTATTTAATATGGGATCTCATTGAAAGTGAGAAAGTGCATGAATATTTTCTTGAAGATCTCATTCTTTTTGTCTTAGATTCCCACTTTTTAGGTTCACGCAAATATTTTTGTATTCATGCGAAAATTGAAACAGACAACGTTTGCTGCCTATCAACCCACTAATACGAATTACTTATTTGCACGCTTTGTTTATAAAATAGATTGAAATTCTCATCGTTAAAAACGATGGTTGAATCAAACCCCAACACATCTGTCTACCATTCCGAACACGAATAAAAACACCAATGCAGTAAAAACAAAACTCGATATTTTGTAACATTTAAACTATAAGTATCCTTGAAAGAGAATTTAAACGTATAAAGACTGCTAATTAATTTATTCAAAATAGAATATTGTTTAATCAAAATAAAATGTACCTACTTGTGCAATGGCGGCTACAACTACCATGCTGAGAACAATGAAAACCTGGAAGAAAAATATACTTCGTTTTGAAATTAAATATTAAATTACATTAATTATAATAATCAGATTGGTTTTAAAGAAAATGTCTTTCACAGATCACGAAAATTTTAACAAATGTAAAAAAGAATTTTAGAAAGCGATATAACAAATATTTAGAAAATAAATATTTTTTATTAGAAAACACAAACAAATTTTGTTGGCACTGTGCGGATTTAGAATGGCAAAGAAATTTCGTGGGAATAACAATCTTATGCATGATTTATTCACATAATTCAAGAAAAATATTTTGTGAACTTTGAAATACATTGCTTTTAAGATATATGTTTTATGAACTTTTGAGAAATAATGGAGTATTCTTTTTCTTTATAATACTATTTTACGTTTGAACAGTATTTTTTTCTGAAAGATATATAATCTCATAAAATTATGTACTTTGTTGACATGCATAAAAGAAACTTGAATTCTATGATTGCTCTTCATGTTTCGTAAAGGCGAATAATCTTAGGGTAACTTATTTCGAAAGTAGTTCGCTCCAAAAGAAAATTTTAAGGATGTAAGTAATGATCTCTCAACCATCATATGCAATGGTTTAAATAAACAATTACCTTACATGATGATATTCAGTTAGCCTAACATATGATTAAATACTTAAAATTGCTAATAAAGGTTACCCAATAGGCATAAAGTTCAATTCAAATGAAACTTCTCACAAAATTGGTATTTAATTTTTGAAATGTAGCTCTTAAAATTTTTTCATAGCTGATTTCGTGGAAGAAGTTTCAATTTATCTTAAAAAATTTGGAGATGATTTTTATAATTGCAAAAATGCATCATGATTACAATAATCTTGGATATTTTATAGGATTATTAGACTTATTGAAACATAGCTGGAAGTTTTCCATTGACATATATTGATCATGCAGATTAGAAAGTTATTTAAGAAAATTGCGGTTGTAGCAGTCTTTTTATGAATCTGTACGTCATATTTCTCAATCGATACGCGCTCAATCGAATTAGTTATTCTGTTATTAGTGACGTATTTAATTTCAGAAATTACATTTTCAGTGTGAAAAACATTACTATATTTAATTCCATCTACTTTATCCTTTGGAAACATAACAAAAAGAAAAATACTTGTCAAACCGGAATACAATAACCAATCAATAAACCAAGGACAGGAAGAGCAAGGATTTTCCTTTGCTCTTCTCCGAAGGAAAATTCTAAAGGAGACAAGCAAAAATGAGCGATATAGCCGAAATCACGATATAACGACCGGTTACTGTATATTTTAAATACTATACTTCCTTAAGCCAGAGATGTTGTACCTTTTTCATTTGAAGGTACACATAAACTAATTACTAAAATTCTGGGGCTCACCAAAAAAATTCTTTTTGGCCGATCTAATAAAAATAGATACAATTTTGATTGATTTACAGACTATTTTCTTAATTACCTTCCTTTTTGCTCCAAAGTTGCTTTCGAAACAATTTACTTATAATATTTTGTAATAAAAATAATACTCAAAATTATTTATATGGATATTAAAATTACGAATATCACTTGAAATTATTTGTGAACAAACTAGTCAAAAGCTCAAAACTAAACCGTTGAAATGAAATAAATCTGATACAATTTAAACTGTTTCACTATCTGTAAGGTACCCCAATGCCATTCTTGTGGCACAGTTGAAAATCGCTGCCTTAAACTCATTTAAACTGACATTTAAAGAGAAACCGTATTGGTTTTGATGTAATTTACTGTCTTTAATGAAGCTTAATAACTAATCCATACTTACCTTCATGTTGTGTTTTGGAGAGGATACTTCAGCAACCGTAAGGATCAAATCACCGAATGAAGTGTGGTACGGCTTCTGGTTTCCCGTGTCCCTATATATATCCCCCAGACTCTGAAGCAGCAGATAGGGGGCCTGGTGCAGAATATTAATAATAAATATTTTAAATATATATTTTCTACACCACATCAGAGGTCGTCCAGTCAACGTTTTAATGTATTTTCCATCGTTATCTGCCACATTGTCCTTGAATTCCTCATAATTTCCGCTCGACTGGCCTCAAGGGATCGGTAATGTGTTAATTTCAGGTCACGTAAGTCTTCTTCAAGTGATCATAACTTAAGACCCTTTTAATTGTTAGGAATAAATTTGAACATGCTTTCCCCCTTTTCGAGGAATTAACTGTATAGCTTAAAAAGAAACAGAATAACATCTGTCGCTTTGATGACAGTGTGGTATATTCGGAAATCATCTGGTGTCCGCTGAATAATTCATTGTTGCGATTGCATCCGTTTGTCGCAAATAGTTTTCTTTAGTTTCGTTAGCAGTTCAACTAATTGAATTTTTTGTTGGTATTTTTTGTTCAGGGTTTCACCACTAGAGCCTGTTGGACTTGTAAGAAAGATTAGTGAATCACCTCGTAGCATTTTAAGGATATTCTTTCGAAGATACAGCGTGCAACAGGTATTCTCAGTACAAGGTTTGCGGTAAGTGGACTGCTAAATTAGTGGCGTTTTCCTGATACAAATACCATTTAGTTATAATGGTTGAAATGTTTCCTTTTTCATAATATAAACTGATTTTGGTGATTAGTTTTATTATTTATGACAGTACTAATTTGTTATATAAGCGCACATTTATAGAACGTTATCAATGGAAATTTTCTCACGGTGATGTCAGTTAGTTACAAGACGTTGTTTCATTATTTTTCATTACTAGAGGTCTCATTTACTTTTTAATCTTGAAAACTAAATCAGGAAAAATGGCGAAGCGTATTTTTATGCATATGAAACCATTCCGCACTTATATTCATGTTTAAGCGGAGTAGTATTCAAAATTGAGAATATGCATTTCTGTTCATTATTTATGGGAATTAAGATATTATGAATAACCGCACAATAATAATGATAATAATAATAATAACAATAACAACAATAATAATAATTTTTAGATAGATATGGTCATCAAATAAATCTTTTTTACAATTTTTTCATTCTTTGAAAGTGTTAAATTAATGAGTTACAGTAGTGATTATAGAATATATTGTTCATACTCTGAATTGAGAAATGTTTTCGAAAAAATATTTTTAAAACTCTTATGCTACATTTTTATTTCAATGCCCATAAAAGCAGAACATATTGTGTAAGTAAAAAATGTTTTTCATTTTTGGTATTTTTTGTCAAGTTTGTATTGATTGTAAGCCAACGCCAGTTACACATACTAGGTTTAGTTTTATACCTTAAGAAATGATAGCATATATATCTAGACATATTCATTGTTGGAGACGTTAGACATTTTTAACTTATTTGTAAATATGAAGTATTTTTCTTATGCATATGACAATGTTCTACTTCACGATTTCCTTAGTTTGTGTAGCTTCGGTAGCCCAGTTGGTAGTCACGGATTAGCAACCGAATGGTTGCAAATTCCAAACTCGATCCAACCAAAGACCGAAAAGTTTGAAAATTTTTGAAATGCAAAAAGGTTTGAAATGCAATTTGTATATTGAAGCAATGAAACCTCCTTAAAGAGCTAAATGAAAACTACTTCATTCCTCTGAAAAGTTATAAAGTTGTATGTGCCCTTGTGTACCTGTAGTATCGCTTAAAAATGAAACATACTAAATCTTTTAAGTCAGACTTTTCAGTTACGGCATGGGCAAAAATCTGTATAAAGTATTGTTTTTAGATTCTTTCATGTATATTTACCGAATTCAGTATTGATTTTATTTGAGCATAGTTATTTTGCTTTATTTGTCAATATCTCTTTATATGTACGTTAGTAGACTCATACATTGTAATCTAGTTTCAAGGTGTGGTTCTCAACTGAAGCATTTTATATTTCTTGTCACTATATCTTCTTTTCTTCCAACTGAAGGCGCCAAATTAGGTTTTTGGACTAAATTCTAAACCAAATAAGCTCTCATTATGCTAATCAACGTTTTTTTAAAAGTAAAATGTTAACAATTAAATACCCAACAAAACAAAACGAAACTCCACATGGCATTGAACTACAAAAATTGGTGCCATATGGCTGCTATTTAACATTTTATAAAACATTAGGCCTGTTATCGTTTGCAAGACTAGTCATGTTCATTTACCAGACTTTCTAATGAAATTCTATCACTTAAATAATCTAGACAGAAACACCTGTCTTAAGCTATAACAGACGGTAATGTTCAATATCCACCGCTATTGTTATGAACAAATCGATGGATTTAAAATATTTGTTTTACTTCATATTTGTTTTATTGAATAAAAGCAAAACTCTCGTGCACCACAGAAGGGTGCTTACAGAAGTAAGTTGATTTAACAAGGAAACAGTGGAAAACAGTTTAACTAAAATTACAAGATTTTATGAACTTGACAAATGAGTAGATAAGCAGATTAGATTTAACAGAAACATTGAGTTTCACTGGACATGTTTTACCTAATTTTCTCAAATCATTTTGTAGGTACATTCTTGAAGTTTTAAATGCAGGACAACTAAAAGGCAAATGCCCTACATCTTGTGGCTGCTTTTTAGAACACTCGCACATATCATTAGTTCGAAGATGAAACCTATATAGATATTTAGCAAAATTTCCATGGCCAGATAAAAATTGTATAATTTGGAAGTTTGTGAAGAAAAATAATTCTGAGTTCAATCTATGCTTAATAGTTGGAAAATTTTTTTTGGTGTGGCCAGCTTTCTCAGACGAGACATACTCTTCGTTCCACTTAACAACAAGCTTGTCATAATATAAGCCTTTCAAGTAACACTTAGGAATGTTACAATTTACATCAATTGCTAAATTCAAAGCGTCTTTGGCTAAAAAAATCAGCTCTTTCATTCCCGTAAATTCCACAGTGTCCACGCACATAGGCAAAAAAATAAATCTCAGTTCCTCTATTTTTAAGAGAACTAATTGTTAACAGCGTTTCAACAACTAATTTTTCTGTGCTTGCAACATTCTTTAGTAAATGTAAAGAGGAAAGAGAATCGCTACAAATAAGGTACTTTGAACAAAAATTTCCATTTTCCTTAAACCACTTAACTGCGAGATTAATACAAAGCAATTCTGCTTGAAAGATGGTGCATTAATTCCGGATACGATGTTTATAAAAGCCGCATTCGAAGTTGTCTTCAAATAAAACAAAAGCAAGGCCAACATTGTTATTCATCTTACTACCGTCCGTAAAACAGATTTTCTGAAAAAGCTTCTCCACATTTTTCTCGTACTTAATTAGATGAATTGGTTCTAAAACAGCCGGATGAGGGATGTCGCAGAGAGGCAATTTTCCATCAACGAAGTCCATCGAAAAATCATTTAAAATCGAAGCATACAATTCATTTTTGCACTTAATTTCCAAGTCTAAAGGTGGAACTCCAGCTATAGCAAAGGTTACTTCATAACTTAAAGTTCTATAACCTCTGACAAGACGCAGAAGGATTCTCCGTTGAATCTTCCTCAACCTGCGTCTGTTGGTCTTAGTCTCCAAAGCCTGTTCCCAGATCCGAGATACATAAGATATGAAAGGTACAATACCTTGTTTATACATAAATTTTAAAACCTCATAACCTACTCCAAATGTATTTTTGGCAATACGATACAAGCCAGTAAAGAGTTTTTCTCATTTATTGGAAACATATTCAATATGCTTTTTCCATTTGAGTTTTTTGTCTAGGAAAACACCAAGGTGCTTAAATTGGTCAACAAATTCAAGAGTCGAACCTTCAAGGATCAAAGGCGAAATAACATCTTCATCCATTTTTCCACCGATAATCATAGCTTTACTCTTGGAAGGGTTTAATTCGAGTTTATGAAGGTTTGACCACTGGGAAATAAAGTTTAGCGCAGATTGTGCTCTCAAGATGATGTTTTGAAGAAGCTTTCCTTGAAAAATCAGCAGAATATCATTAGCAAATGCAGTTTTGAAACAGTCAGAGATAGGCGAATTAAAAGATCGTTTATAATGATATTCCACAGACTAGGTCCAGAAACAGAGCCCTGAGGACAACCTCTATCTAAAGAACAAATTTTGCCTTCCGATCCGATAAAAAGTTCTACAGTTTTTCATTCAGAAAACTTCTAAGAAGGTTATATAAATTTTTCGGAATATCAGCATCTTTTAAGATTTTCAAAATAGAAGGCCATCACGCATTATCAAAGGCAACCTTTATATCAAGAAATATGAGCACACTTGTCAGCCTCTTCTTCCCATGCTGCAGGATGTCACACAATCGAAGCAGAGCGTATTCAGTAGATTTTTGAGGAGTAAAACCAAATTGGGCATCACTAAAGAAATTATCTTTCTTCCTCAAAAACCAGTTAATTCTGTTAATAAACAGTGCTTCAAGGATTTTCCCAATGTAGACAATAAAATAATGCATCTAACATGATCAAGGTGAGGAATCCTTAAATCCAATGTCTTAGGGATCAAAACAACACGCGCCTTCTTCCATGGAGCAGGAAAGACACCCAAATTTAAACACAGATTGAAAAGCTTGAGTAAAAAGTCAGGAAAAATACCATGGAATTTCTGAATTATTTTATTAAGGCAGCGAATCCGGTCCAGAAGTTTTATTTCTTTTAAGTTTTTAATGATGGACTCTACTTTAGAGGTAGTAAAAGGACAATCTTCAGCCGACGAATATGGTCTTTGCAATTCAGAACGCATAGTTCTGTGAACATTATCATCGTCACTTTCATTATCAGCTGGAAAAAACTTTGTCATCATAGCAGAAATAGTTTCAAAGACGAGGTAGCAACCCCATTTGGAAGTTTAATTCCAGAAATCTGTACTTTCTTCATGAAGTTGATTTTAACACCGCACTTAAATATATTCTTCCAAACATTGTGGACATTTATAGTTGAAAGAAATTCTCTCCAAGAGTTGAGTTGGGCATCTGACAATTTTACCTTATATTTGTGTTGCAAATCCATATACTTTAGCTTTACAGATTTCTTTCACAATAACATTTTGTTCCCTTTGATATTTACGTCTTGCAGCATTCACATGTTTTCTCATACATTCAATTTCTATGAACCACCAGGAAACTATTGGTTACCTTTTTGTATTTGGGATAGAAGCTGTGGCAATTTGAAAAAGTACAGAAGTAAAATTAGTAACTATCCTTTCCAAAGTGAATTTATCGGAACACTCTCCAAGAAGGAGATATAAATCATGCAGTTCACTGATACATAAGTCAGCAAATAAAGACCAATTTGCTCGATTAAAATTAAAACACGAAGGATGAAACATATTTGGAATAGACCTCAAATTCAAAAGTAATCATTTTGTGGTCCAAGAGAGAATCCTCTTCAGAGATATCCCAATTCTGAACATACCGGAGAAGTACACATAGCTCTATCCATGTTACCTTCGACAAAACATAAACTATACACACCAGAAGAATTCATGCAACCCCATGCCTTTACATTTACTCCGCCATGTTTTACAGTTCTACATAAGTTTTTTTGTTTTGCATTTGATGTTTTGGTTTTCTCCATTCCATAACTCGTCCATCTGAGCCATGGAGACAAAATTTTGATTCCTCCCTGAAAAGTACAAAATGCCAGAAAGTTTAGGGCTTACATGCTTTTTTGCAAACTCAAGACGCTTTCTTCTGCTATATTTGCTAATGAATGACTTCTTACGTGCCACATGCCCATTATAGCCAGCTTATTTGACTACCTTTCTTACTGTCAGGTTATATTTCAAGATTGCAATCCGTTTTCAACAAGGATGCAAGTTGTGGTGCACTAATTCGTGGATTATCTCGAACCTTTCGCAAAATAATCCTCTTGTATATATATGGCTAATTTCTGAGGTCTTCCGGATCAGTTCCTATTTTGATGCTCCTACCTATTACTGACTACCTATTTCATTGATTTTTACTGTAGATTTAGATTTTTTTGCGATTTCTCCAATATTTTTCTCACTGATAGACCCTCATTTCTCAACTTTATCACCAAATCGCGAATAGCTTTAGGAATTCCTATTTTAGGCGATCCACTAGTATGAAAATCATTTGAAAAGATTACTTATACTATACTGCAGTTCTTTTTCATTCAATTGTTCTAATAATTGAATGCAGGACAGCTAGACTACGTTCTAATCAATTTGCATAGTGCGTACGGGACTTTTTTGCCTTTCATTTTGTATGTTTTCCCAAAATTTTAATCAATTACTTTTTATTTGTGAAATTTAAGTAATTTTTGTTGCCAACACATTTCTCTAGTATGAAATAAGCTTCTTATGCAGTCCTGAATCTTTGGTGAGATTTCTTTAGAAAGTTTAATATTTTATAGCCGTTTTCATTTCCATACGGAAATTTTTTTATCCACTGTATATGATTATAACGATACAAATTTCATTATGATACAAATTTCAATATGATACAAACGATACAAATTTCATTACCATTCGCAGCTTTATATAAACTATTCTAAATAGTAAAAAAATTTAAGATTTTCTTGGATTTTATATTACGGAACATCAAATATGCATCATGGGTTATCAGAGATCAGTCACATTTCCGTGGCTCCCCTGTGGAAGGCTGTGACGAACAGTTTGAAAACCTCTGAATTGAACTGGTTATCAATTTTTATTTGGTTCCTCCTGATGCTTAAATTTTTACAACAGTTATGTATACTTTTTGAAAAACGAAGACTTGCATTTGAGCAATTTTCATCAGCATTCATATCATCGAAATCTCCAACATAAAATAATGAGTGCAAAATACTTTTTCCTTTTCTAAATGCTAACTTATCGATTGTATGATCCCTCAAGCACCAATTGGCTAGAACGTGGCAGCTTCTCCGTTCTCCCGGGCATCATGGGAGGTTCTGCAACATCATATGTTCGGTTGGGACATGCTTTCCTGGAGAACTTTGAGGAAGCTGGTCCGCATTTAAGTGACATTTTGGAGAAACCAGGAAACTTCAATCAGCTAAAGCTACTTCTATACATACGAAATTCAAACTCCTAAACAAGGGCTTCAGACTACCAGTTTCTTAAGAGCGATGCTTTTAGCTTCTTGGCCACTGGTGGGCCTATATACTATATCTATGTGGTATGTGGCTATAATTAGTACTGATAAGGGTACGCGAATAATAGTATCTATTATATACGTACTTCCTCTAACTAAGGGAAACTTCATTAAGAGTATCTTCATGCGAGGACCACACTTTTACGTACTTATCAATTTTAATCACTAATGAGGTTGTTTTAAAAGTTCAAAAGTTCACTTGATATGTACTAAAGATCAATAGAGAATTTTGCAAAGCGATCAGAATTCAAATTCGTAACCAAGCGCTTCAGTCTACTAGTTTCTTAAGCCTGACGCCTTTATCCGCTTGATCATTGGTGGGGCGTGTGCAAAATACAAAAATTGCATTACTTCTAATAGATTATATATATTGACTTGCAACGTGAAATATATCCTTTCAAGCATTAACTTCAAATTCCGGGTTAATGACCAAGTTCTAAGCAATTACTATATTTCTTATTCAATTCTCTAATGTTAACAATTAGATGTATTCCGTTGAAATTATTTAGACTTATCTAGTGCAATATAAAAACCAAAGGTAGGTTGGCAGTTGAATTTACGTCACACTGGAGCTATTGGCTATTGGTGTCGGTAGGGGATCAATCCCGAATATAAAAATCAATGGAAAATTTGCATTTCACTCATTAAAAGTTATGATAACTATGGATCATAAGTACAAAAAGTTAAATATAAGGAAAACGCAGGATTCACAAATGATTACAGCAAGCAATAGAATCAATAGAAGAGTGGGAGGGGCGTATTTGAGTAATATTAATATTTTCCAATTAAAAGGAGAAATTAATCAGATTCATTGTCAAAAAATATAATTCTTTCTTATATTTTGCAGCACTGTAATCCATTTTGAAATTTTATCTGACTTATTGGACACACAATTCACGATCTCTTATATACCTTAAAGACTAAATTGACTGTGGGACCTCCTTGTTCTAAAGTCACACAGTTCAAAGAAATGCGGGAAAAATTAAAAATTAAAATTATAAATGTTACAACTTGTGATGCACAAAAAGTGTGTCAATTTATAGAGTTTTAGTGGAGAATTTTGTATTCAGAAGCTGCATACAATTTTACCTAACAGAATTGCTTTAGAATATTGGATGGTTTTAACAGCCATATTTCCAATAAATGATTGTATACCTCATTTTCCATTCTACCATATGTACCATCTTTTAGTTACAAAAGATTAATTCAAAACTTTTCTGACTTATTAAAAAAAATAATCTGTCTTAAGAAATTCTGTTTACATTAAAAATGATTTTGCTTATTTGAAATTATTTTTCTTGCTTTCCAGCCAAAAAAATCTGTACATTAACTTTATTAGTTTTAGATTTGAAAAAGGCAAATATCTAACTTGGTGTTTTATTATAGCTATGTAAAAAGGGCAAATATGCTACAAAAATCTACAAAAAAAGTAATATTTTTAAGAAATTGAGTACAGATTTAAAAACTTGTGGAAGACTTTTAAAAAGGTGGTGTTAATCTTAATTAAAAGTTTCATAAATTTTGAAAAGTATTTTTTTATTTTTTTGAAATGTTAAACATTTTAAACTGCTTTTCTGAAAAATGCTGAATTGGTTGATTCGCCCTTTTTATGTAACACCGACGATATATATATATATGTGTGTTTCAGCCTGGACATCTTTAAAAAATTTTATTTTTGATTCTAAAAATTTCTGGAAACAGTAACGGTTTGCTGGCGATTATAAAAAGAAACATGATTGAGAAGTTGCAAAAATAAATTTATTTTTCTCTGTGCACAGAAATACATTAGAACATACATGCATGTAAGCGTTGAAAATACTGTTTTATCACACATGGTCTGGTATTTACAATCTTGGTTTTTATAATATGGATTAAGTTTTATTCAGGTTTCAGAATCTTGAAAAAAGTTAAGCACAACAGCACGTTTGGCTTTGTATCATATTTCCAACCACTAGGAATCATTGTACCGAAATATTTCTTGTAGTCCATTTAATAGAAATAGTAAATGAATTCCTTTCATTTTTCCAGCTTTTAATCATCATGAGATTCTATCATTATAGGCATGTGATTGTCTATAGTTGATGGAGTTGTGAATATTAAAGAAATGCCTTCTACAGGAAAGGGGAAAAACAGGAGATATTATACTGATAGAGGGATGTGTAATTTTACAACATTGACTTCTAATCTAAAAGTATTCATTACAGTAATTCAAAGAAAGAAAAATAAAGAGGGAGATATCGTTGAGAACCAAGATAAAAGCTAGAGCTTTAAAAAGAAGATAGAAGAGAAAGACACAATACACAACAAGCTTTGGAAGAACAGTTTTGGTTTTTGACTTAAACTAAGAAAATAATTCACAAACTTTTATTTTTAAAACTTATTTGTTGGTATTACTGTAAGAATTATGCATGATTTACATTTTTCATAAAGTTATTTTAATTGAAAACACTCGAGACATTAATTATGCTAGATTTTTGAAAGGACGTGCTTTTTTGAAAAGAATGGAACTAAGAATTTCGAAATTAGAGTTTCGAAGTTCTTATGAATTTGATATGAAATAGTCTTCTTTCATTTCTAAATACTTGAGAATAACTTTTATGAATACTGATTTAGAAAAGTTTGTACTCTTAGAATTATTTGTCTTATACTCTTAGAATTAATTGTCTTACACTCTGATTTAGATATTTAAATGATAGATAATTACAACCCAGTAATTAAATCACTCTAAAGATTACGCATATTATTCAACAATTGGAATTATTTTTACTCAGTGTCGTCACTAGATTTTGGCTTTTGTATGGAAATTCATGTTCTCAGTTACAGTCTTTTCTTAAGGCATATATGTTTTGAGCTGCACGGGAAATAATTTCTCCGAACCCCCAAGCAATTTGAAATAGTTTGCGATTCACTTCCCTAGTTAATTTTTGTTTCCCTGACGAAGACAATACGACGGAACGTATTCAGTCCACTCGAATCACTTAGTAGTATCCACGGGCTCTAGGATCATCGACGGGTACGAGAACGTATCGGGTTCCACCAGCGGTGGCGCCACCAACGGGAGCACCTCCAGCAATGGAGCTGCTGTAGGCACCAGCAATTCCGGCATCTGCAGCTGAAGACTCGACGGTGACATCAGCGGGGTTGATGTTGGCGGTTCCTGGCTCGTTGGTCCTGATGGAAGCTCGGAAACCGTTTTCATCAGCCACGTAGTCCACGACCCTGGTATGACCTTCGAGGTTGCTGACAGTGTAGGACCCAGTGACTCTGCCAGAACCGTCTCCAGATTCTTGGTGACCGCTGCTGCCACCATCATCGGTGTCTGCTTGGTAGTTGAAGGAGTATGGAATGGGTTGGGCGAGGTCCTGGAAAGTGAGATTTGAAATTTTAACTTGTCAAGAACTTTATCAAACTTTTTTCAGCTGCATGAAAGTTTAACCTTCTACTGATATATTTACAAATTTTTACTACCTGAATCTGATAGATTATAATATATCCATCATTATTTTTATTCTGATACAATGCTATATTTAAATAATCCAATAAAGTTATCGACCTTATTATGGAAGGAATTTTCTAGTAATTCTGTGGCGTTATGTGTTTCCTGTACGTATTCTGAAAGTGACGTCAGTTGGCTTCTTTTTCGAATGCGATTTCAGTATTTCTCCAGTAAAAATTCCAAAGAATGAATTATGAATCAATATATAATATTTGATTGGTCAATACCAATTGCATTACCAATTGCACCAATTGCATACCAGACATTGCAGAAATTGTGATATATTACATTTTAAAGTAACTCTGATATGTATCACGTGAAAGTATTTGGTTCAACAGAAGTAAAATATTCACACTATTTGGTTTGTTTGTTTTGCCCTGAAAATCCCCCTCATACCATAAACTGGGGTACGATTGTAATAGTCGGGGTAAGTGCAACATTTACTTTTGGTTAAGGCTTTCAAAAAAGCAAACGTAATGAAACAAAAATACAAGACAAAACAAAAATGCTTTAAAGGTTCATTTAATACTGCCGAATAAAAGCAGATAGGATGAGATTGATTTTATGAGATACACGCATTCAAATCTACCTTAGAATAGAGGTAAATCTACCTATAAAAATGGAATTATATCTCTAGCATTACTATTGAGGTTACACTCGATAAACTTTAAAACCTGTACCAATCTCACCCCACTTCATAGTACTGATTAAATTAAATCGATTGTTTTCAACAATGCACATTGGATTCATAAAATCCTCGTCAGTTGGTTTTTGTTGACTGTTTAGAAGCACGGTTTTTTGGTGGGTATCAGGCTGAAGAAAATAACTTATTTAAAAGTATTAGCACCAGAGCTGTTGCAGCTCGTTGATATAGTTTACATGCGAGTACTATCCCGAGAATTATCCTGTTTGTTTTCTATTAATTGAGATTAATAACATAACTTCGAGATTTCTTTGGTACGGCTATAGAACTTTAAACTGCTTAGATATTAAGACGCTCAAATTACATTGTTCATACAGCTTGCAATAAAAGAACTTACTACAATGTTTTAGCATTTTAGGGAATTTTAGACCAAAAATATAATGCAGCCTTTTTGAAAGATAGAAACTAATTTATTTTGCTACTAATATGAAGGACATTTGCAAATATAATACCTTATACTTCAGTTTGTACCCAACTTTAAAATCTACATTTAATTTATCATACACAGTCGGCCTACATAATTTTAAATTATATTATAAATAAATAACTCGTGAACAAGTTGATTGGTTATAAATAATAGCCTTTCATCTTGCATATTCACAAACAATTGACCTTCACAGCCAAAAGTTATGAGGCTACAAATTCTGATATTTCTGTAAATAGTTTCTTAGAGAATACCTACAGCGTATTGTGCAACGGCGACAGCCACCAACATGGAAAGGATAACGAAAACCTGTAAAAAAATGCATAATTATTGGAAACGTTTTTCAGTTGCAAATATTTTCTAAGTGAAAAAATGTTTTTAAAAGTAATAACAGTATTGTTTTTTTTTAATCTCTTTTGCTTTGAAGCGTATGCAATTCCTATTTAAATACATAAAACCACCACACGGGTTTTCAAATAAGAAAAGGAGAGGCCAAAGGTATTCCTTTTGATAGGAGAGATTCTTAGGTTAGTAACATTTATTTTGGAAAACAATATCTGATCCAAATCTGAGTAAGATCCTTAGAACTATATTGTGAACTATAAATGCATCGTGAAAACGACAGCTCTAAAAAT
Source organism: Meta bourneti (assembly GCA_933210815.1). Lineage (NCBI taxonomy): Eukaryota > Metazoa > Arthropoda > Arachnida > Araneae > Tetragnathidae > Meta > Meta bourneti. Next base: position 34,178,026 of record OW119927.1, on the reverse strand, counting down.
GACATCAATACAAATAAAAGCTATTAAACTAAATTTTTACTTAACATGTCTATCTCTTAATACATTCATGGTTATATAATGGTTATTAAATAGTTTGTAGTATGAGTTTAATAAAAAGATGAATACATGTCTAATAAAGTGACTAGAGAAGATTGAACTTATAATCTTTATAAATAAATCGTCTTAAAGTTGTGAAGATACACCTACTAAGTAATAAATGTGTCGAAGCTTTTACTATACAAGTAACTATTTTGTGTAATATTTAGCTGTTAAAAATTAAATTGAGAAAACAGGATTTTAAGGTAGATCGAAAATTTAACTTTTCAAATTTCAGTACTTTGGGAATTTATTAGGTTGCAATTTCTTTATGTTCAGAACATATGGTAAATTTTTAAACAATATTTAAGAAGTTTTATTTATTTTAAACATTTATATCGGATGAATTTTTGGGAAAATTTTCAGAAAAATGTCAAAATTGTTATTCTTCCTAAAGGTTATCCGAAGTAAGAATTCGAATTAGAAAGAATTATTAAAAGCAAGCGATCAAAACAATTTTTCTATCCCTAGCCAAATGATTGAACTTCAATCAATTCAAACTTATGCAGTAGAATTTTGATTTTATAATCTTAAAGGTAGGAAAGACTGTTTTTATGTAACTTCAAAGGGCCGTTTGCCAGTATTTGAGATCATAGTTACCTTCATGATTTTGAGTGGAGATGGACAAGAGCTAAGAACACTTAAAACAGTTACAAAAGTTGACTACGGTGACAATGAGTGCTTTTGCGTTGGTAGTAGTTGCTTTTATATACTCAATTTCTACGGGCTGCATACAGTTCGCTTTCTGCTTGGCGACAAGATCCGCATGCTGATGACCAAACGGAAGTGCAGGCGGGAGGTCGAGCAGTCCACTTTCTGCACATAGCTTCCGGCAGTGGTGTCAGAACCTCCTTAAGCTTTTCTCTTTACATTTTCGGCAGATCTGGATCAACTGTCTTGGAGGAACCCATGTCACGTAACTGGTCTTCTTTTCATTATGGAGGAGTGATAAAGTGAAGGTAAAGTGACATCAACTCGCTTTGTTGTTAATGAGAGCACAGATCTTCTGTTAAGTGTCGAAATGATATTTGTTGGAACCGTCCAACTAGAAGGTTGTATAAGCAGACTTCAGCCACTGATGAATAGATGAATCCAACATTATTCATTTAGATTACATACGAGGAAAACTAATGTACCAAGGAGGGACTTAAGTTATTTTTTGTTACATTGGGAAGGCTCATTTGCATGGGTTTGTGCGTTTTATCTTTAAGCTTCTTCAGTTGTTTTGGTAAAAAAGTCAAATGGATGACCCTGTTTAAAATTTTAAATACAAAGATAAAATAAAAAATATTTATTAAAAACAAATTGTGTCTCAGTTTTTTAAATTTGTGAAGGTTTATTTGACACTCAACGTGATGAACATACAATTATAACAGCATACATCTACCAGCTTTCATTTTTATCACTTATCTGACTCTAGAATAATTTAATAGCTTAAGAGAAGTATAACGAAGGATGCCAAAAGTTTTTTTCTCCTCAAGTTCTGCCATTTTTTATGGAGTTGCATTGTTTATATTCTGTTTTCATTATGCATTGGTATAAGGTATATTATTTGAAATTAGTTTGTATGTTTTTGAATTAAAATTTAACTTCTTTAACGTTTATATTCTTTTTGATAGTTAGGGAAAACTCAGCTTTCATCTCTCTGTTTTGCATAAAATCGGATAAATGGGAGAACTATCAATCGGATATGAAACAATTGAAACTAATTAAATGATTTTGAATATAATGATTCACTTTATTAATATGTTGTTGAATATTTGTTTATGTTAAGTTTTGTTTAAACACTAAATGATTAACTCTTTCACTTTGAAGCATTTAAATAAATAAGATAATAATGGCTTAGCGATAGAAATAGAATAGAGTTTGTACTGAATATGCTAATATTTTAAAAACATACTTTGGGAATGGGAAAATGTTACATGGAATGATATTTGAATGAAAAATTGTTTCTTAGAATTGAACATTTCTTTTTATAATGTACATAAATATAACATTTGAACTCTTATAATGTTAAATTCGGCATTTTAAAATAAAATAATGGTACTATGGGATATATAATAATAAAGTAAGGCAAATAGCAAGCAAAGAAAAAGTTTTAAACATATCAAAATTTTTTCTTTAAATATGAATTATAGAAATAAAATTTGGGAAAAAATCATAAAGTAGGAAATTTAGTCACACCTTAGAGTATTTTGTATAAATAAAACTTGTATATTAATGTAAAAAGGAAATACGTTTATCGTTAACTGTAATATTGCAGATGACTTACATCAGCTTAAAATGTAATAGAAGTAATAGAAATTAAGTTGTATAAATTTTAATACTATGAACATAGAATGTGCAAAATATTAGAGTAAGATTAGACGATTTCGAACATTTACCATCTATTTTAAGAATTTCCTATAGTACTAGTTCATTTCAAAGAGACTTAAATTTTGCTTTCATATATTTTAAAAATATGGGTTCTATATTTATAGCATTTTCTAATTTATTAATTACTTGTCTGGTGCATCCTATGAGAAGGTTTTCTGTAAACTAAACATAGATGACGCTAAGGTTTTTGCGTATGTACGTATTTCCTGTTTCAATTCAAAACTAACGCAACTTGGTATGCTACTCGAATACAATTTCAGCATGTCCTTATAGAATCATAAAGTTAATAATTATTTGAGTTTTCCTTTTTATTTAAAAGAAAACATACCCAATACGAGTGCTGAAAATGACTGTTGTGTGAAGTCTGGCTCTAATTGTTCCATATGAATAATTTAGCGACAAGAAATTTATACCAAACATTGCCAAAACGACTATAACTCAAATTAGTTCTTAACTGGAAGTATTTTCATCTTACAGTAGTATGTTTATGTTTACAATGAAAAAGTAGCTGTTGAAGCTATAGGCTCTTCTACTGTAAGACATGAAACACTTGAATGCCGTTCATTATCTGTTCTTTGACACTACAAAACACAATAGTAGCTCTTCAGTGGATTCCAGTACACTGTGGAGTACTTGATAATTAACAAGCGGATTACTCGGGGTAATGTGGTTGTTCAGATTCCAAGTAAACCCATCTCGTATAATTATATAAAACCAAGAAAACACACCAAGAAAAATTGAAGACATTTTCTATCAAGAACTGGAAACTCCAGTTAACCTTGACTTATGAACCACAAATACATCTCAGATTTCCAAGGGCCGAAGCTGTTGTAACAACCCTACTTCTGACTGGTCACAATGGTTAGTTAAAAGTTCTACCGCCTAAATATTTTACAGAGCCCTTGCTGCAATTTGTATTAAATTAATAAAATAATGTAATTTTGTACTAAATCCCTAGAAATGGACACTCGGCAGCTGGAAATTTATACTGCTCTATCTAGTCGGGACGTCTGCGACCGATACTAGCATACTTGAGGACGATGGGAAGCTAACAATTCCTCTTTTGTCTTATCTTTTTAAAATCACTTTATGTATTGTTTGAGTGTACTTTTGTTACTAACCTTTGTATTGTGTATTTTGTTTTCTGCCTACTATTGGAAATAAAAGAAAACAATGAAAAAGTCTCTCATAAGTGCAAAAAGGGGACATTGAACTTAATAAAATGGTGTTATTTTGACATTTAATGTTCCTAAATTGTTATTAGCTTTTGTGAAACGAATGCTCTTCATAAACTCAAAACAAGTTTCCGTTCATTAAAAATTTGTTAAAAATTGCAAATAGCACAGTCTATATTAGCAATTTGTAATTCATTCAACGATTCAGACCGAAAGAGTTAAATAATGCTTTAGTTATGCAAACAAAACGTCTTTAAAATATGTCATTTCCTACCTCCTGTGGCTATAACAGCGCGTGATAAAGAATAAAAATAACCACCATCCATTAATCACAGCTCCTAGAAGTGGATTTCATGCGCAATTTCGTAAAATGTAAGATAGATATTTGAGAATTTATTAGTTTATGCATAAAAAATATTTTTGTACTAAAGATGTATTTAAACTGTGATAAGAATGACTTCCTGCACAGGGATTTAAAGAAAAACATAGACATTCTGAACTTTGGCTTACTTTCATTTTTAGTAACTAAACTCATCAAAAGTAAAATAGTTTTTCACCACTTCAAAACTTGCCAGTTTTTACATCTTCGTGTAGAAATTGTTTTTAGCATTGTCTACAGTTTCACTCTAAAATTTCACTCATTGGATACAGTTTCACTCTAAAATTTTAACATGCTTTAAAAAGCATAAGAGCATAAACAAAAATTGTGTTTACGAGGTTTAGATTCGTGTTCAAAAATATTATCTTTAGAGGGAATATATTTGTAGAAATACATTTGATCTATATACTTTTAGTATACATATTATTTCTTCAATAAAAATTTGTCTTCTTTGTTTAATTTAAAAATTTGGACAAATTGAGGAAACGGAAATTGTTCAGAAAAATCTACTTTTATTCATAAAGCAGTCCTGAGTATAGATTAACAGTTTTTGATTGAGGTCCAGTAGTTCAGGTAAGTAATATGTGTTCGTAACACATATAGTAAAATATATTTATTGGAGAAACCGCTAATGTAATTGACATGGAATTTTACTGTCTTCAAAGATTCCTTTGATTTCAATGATCCCTCATTTCCAAAGATTGAATAACTGGTTTCGGAAATAAGTGATTCATCTGTGTAATTGATTTAAATAACTCAATTAAAAGTATCATTTCTTATTACTCACATTCACAAAACTACTGCGTTTGAGATGAAAATTTAAAATTTTCCATATGCAAACAGATTTGGATACAGGTTTCTACATTATATTCTGTATTGAACTATTGGAATAATATATTTATTCTTCAGATTTTGCAGTCAAAAGGGAAATTCAAAATCTAATCATCTGATAGGATAACGGAAAATTTAATTATTGAGTAAATAGCAGCAATAATTTGAAATCAATAATCATTTACCCTTAGCGTAATGAGAAAATAAAAAATATATATTAGTTGTGATAAAAATATATCTAAAAATCAGAAACCGTTCTACGAAAACAAACATTCGCACACTCCATTTTAGACTTTTGTAAAGAGATTGATGAAATATATTTATATTTTTAAGGTGCTTGTTTTTTAAGTGGGATTCATGAAAAAAGAAGATAAAAAATGTTAATCTACTTTTAAATTGACTTTATTAGTTTATTTTGAATAAATTTCCAAAAAATTATAGACAGTAGATTAAATTATATTTTTGACAAAATGTACTAAAACTTCATAGCAACTTAGACAAGGAGGAAGTCATTTTGGTTTTCAGTTTTCTATCCCATGTTTCAGGAAGTTTGCCTCTTGTAACATTATTTTTATTTTCTAGGAACATCATAATTAGATTTTAAGGATGACATAATATTTCAAAATCATACATTCATTTATCAACAATTTCTTTTTAATTTTTGGTATTTTTACGCTAACTCATCTTTGCATCATTTTTCAGTTTCAACAAACTGGTAGAACATTTAGAAAGTTGTGAATACTCTTAGACTCGTGACTTTTAAAAGTCAGGTCAATAAGGTGAAAGTATCCCCTTCTCTTGATCGTGATGCAAGAACAGTGTACGCTGAACCATTTTTCACATGCTTATGTAATACTTCATTTTCTGGTGGAATATTATATTATTTTTAATGTAATTCATAACAATAATATGTAAATAAATTGTATGAAATTCCTTATTACATGTAAATAATTTTGATAAAAGTTCTTTTACTAAAATTTTTGTATCCTGTCTAATTTAAGCTTACAATCAAAAACTTAATTTATATACAAAATGCTTGTAAATAGAGACAAGACAGAACTAATGACATTCGAACACCAATATCAGTATTATTTCTGTACCTTTGTAGAAAAAGGGACAATGACCAAATTCGCTGATTTTGAGTTAAGTCCACACACAAATCCCATTCCAAGGTAAAATAAAGTTATACTAGAAAAAATTCCAATGTCCTCCAACATTACCAACATTACAACCAAACATTAGGAAAGCATCAAAACATTGAAAAGTATTTTTGTACCTTGTAATTGAAAATCAAATATAAAAAGTACTAAATCAGATGTCATAAAAACTTGCAAAATGGACATTGACCTTTTTCTCTAGGACGGTATAGATTTATAAAAGATTTTGTATTTTTACTCAGAAATATTTTATCATAATTTAAATATAATAGATAGTAAGGAAGTATTCTTCGTTGCTGAACGTAAAGGGAAAATACGTGCTTTAAATCGCAATAAGATGCTGGAAATACAGGAAAATGCATAAACTAATGTGTTAAATTTGCTGCTTTATAAAATCTTGTGAAAATTCAATAATATTTTTTATAAAGTAACCACAATAAATCAAAACTTGAAAATAATTCTTCCCATAAGAAAGTTTTGCTTCCTGATCAAAGTTCAAGAGCTTTTTTCACATTTCTATACCCTTCCCGTATTTCTTCCACTCTAGCGGCATATTTTACTTCAAAATTGAATTATAAGTTTTGTCTTTTTATGGTGATCATGATTCAAATATATTCTTTTTCAATATGTTCTGAAGCAAATGGACTAACGATTATAATTTTCAAATACACATTTTAAAGCATGTGAGGTGATTTTAATTTTTATATACTTGACAATGAATGCCACATATAATGCATAGACTTCCTAGTACAACCACTTGTACTAAATTATGTTCACTTAGTTCACAAACGATGTAGAATATTACCAAAATATAATTTTTCTGTCACCTGTTTCAGAGTCCTTCACTGTTTCAAGAGCATTCGAAGCACTCAGAAACGTTCTGATTTCTAAATTTTAATTCCACCGAGTTTTTTGGGAATTCCCTTTTAGTTAGTAGCCACAAATTTTGTGCCTGATTTGAATGCTGTTTAGAGAAAATTAGTTTTAGTTTTAAAGCTTATTCTGAACTAACTTGTTGCTTTATCCAGTTTAATACTTGAACCATCCACAACTATAATAGTGCAGAATTAATAGTCTTAAATTTTCAATGAAGGTAATTTAGATGTTCTTTCAACGGAAGAAATGATTCATACTCGTTGCTGACATTTTTTAGATTAAAAATTGCCTCACCTTCAAATTTCTATTAATTTACTTCTGAACATAAGCAATTGTTTAATTCATATAATCCTCAATAATCATTAATAAACCCTTTACTTTATAGATATTTAAAAAATAAATTAGATTCAACACTCAGAAGCTTTTATCTTTGAAAATGATAACTAAAAACACCAAACAAAATTAGTCAACAAAAAATAATTTGTTTATTTCAAACATAACAAAAGGAACACTAATAGAAACAAATAGATAACAAGAATCAGTTTTCAATCCATTCTTTTAAAACAAGGAAATCAGAATACGTCATGCAAATTCCATGTGAATTAATAGTATCCTTGAGCTCTGGGGTCGGTGATAGGGACTAAGACGTAGCGTGTTCCAGCTCCAACAGGTGTGGCCCTTGGTGCAGGTGGTACGACAGCGTTGTTGAAGACTGGTTTGGATTCTGGTGCTGAAGATTCAACAGTCACATCAGCTGAGTTCTGGCTGGTTGTTCCGGGCTCGTTTGACTTGACCACAGCTCTGAATCCGTTCTCATCAGCGATATATTCCACAACCCTGGAGTGTCCTTCCAGGTTGTTGACAGTGTAAGAGCCTGTCACGCGTCCAGAGCCATCGCTGGACTCTTCATGAGAGCTGCTGCCACCATCTTCGCTGTTCGCCAGGTACTTGAACGAATATGGAATTGGCACAGAAGGCTCCTAAAAATGGAATAAAAAATTTTACTTTAAGGTTATAAAGCTATTACAACACACACAATACAATAACAACAATAACAATAACCACTCTGCGGAGCAGATGTATGATTTTTTTTGTTACGTTCATATCTATAAATCAATTGAAGAATTTCTTTGTACGCAATATTAGAAATCTATATAGCTCCAATGAACAATTGTTTTTGACTTTCGATTTTCGAAACTAATACATTTTCGACTATTGAACTACATGGCGACGTGCAATTGATTATGCCTAAATGCTGGAGTTGTCAAAAAGTTCACTACTAGTTATTTGCTCATTAGATTATTTCTGCATTTGCTGTGGCAAATGAATGCAAACTTCTTGCGAAGTTTCTAAAATATTCCAGAATATTTTACAAAGTTTTATCATTAAATTTTCAGACTATTTAAAAATATTATTACATGTAATTGAATCTTTCAGAACTTTCAAAAGAACATTCTAGACTTTTCTTGTGATTTCTGGAATATTCAGGAATTACGTAAACATTTCTAGCATTTTTGGAATTTTCCGTAGTATTCTAGGATTTTCAGGAATTTTGTTGTGATTATACTTAATTAGTTGATTTTTTAAATATCAATAGGATCGGTCATATTTCTCCCAAAATATTGTTGGTATCACTTTCATTATGATTAATTAAACCACTTGAGTGAAAAAAGGAGACAAAAATGTGACCTTACACAAATTTTATACATAGAATATAGATAAATCATATTTGTACATGTTCTACTTTTTCTCGCAAACTATTTTTCCCTCACTCACATTTACCATTTAATCTAGTAAAATTGTATATTCTTGTTTACAGTGAATTAAAAATAAGCTTTTAGAAACTAGATTTATTCATATTTAAGTGTGCCTAAATTTAATATGGAAAGCTACTACGAAATATAATTATTGTAAGATAAGGTGAGAAGTGGTTCGTTAAGAACTGTTCTATCTCTTAAACATGGGTGGTTATATATTTTACAGAAGTGGCATTGTAAAATTAGCTAGCATCATTTAAAACCTTTTAAAATCTCAATCACAACAGTTTTATTAACAGATTTTTGTTATTATGAATAATAATTTATCATGTTTTACATATTTTGAACGACTGTAATTAAAAACAGTGGATTTGGTTTCATAGTTAGTCTCACTTAAATACAACCCACAGTCAAAATGCACCAAATTCAGCAAAACTGAAATTCTAAACTAAAGGAGATAACCTAGTTTTAATAAGATAGAGGGGTTTTCGAGAACCTTGTATCAAAGCACCAGTGCACTAGTATTACTATAGTACTATAGTAAGTTCTGAGCTCTGTTTTGTGTATTACTTCCCTTAGGGGAAAGAAAAGGTTACTATCCCACGTGAGCTATTTCACGTTGAGATAATAACCCTTTGTTTAGCATTCTACTGGCAAACGAGTTTCCAAGTTCCCATAATTCTATAAAAAGATGGAAATGTAATAAATTAATATTTATTGATCAGTAGCACGTATGAGAAAATTTCTTTTTAATACTTCTAATTGAACTCTTAGATGGAGCAAAAGTTCTTGTTTAACTACTTTTATTTTTCAATATCTTTCAAATTGAAGAAAAAACATGTGAATACAAATTATAATAAATATTTGTTATATCTAGGTTCAATGAATATATAATTTAATATGAAACTGAATTAGTCAACAACTGTTAATCGCCAGTTCTCGCTTTCTTGCAAGCCTATTAACGAAATGTCGAAAAGAACAGTTTCGTATGGATAACTTATTTTTACACACACAGCTTTAACGTTCTCCTGCTTTTTAATTTAAGTGCGAGTGGCATGTGACTGTCACATTTTTTTCGATACGAAATAACTTAAACGTTTTTAACTTACTAAGCCCGATCACTGACGACTACAAGAACCGAACGATGGCTATTCGTTGCTCGTAACAGGGATAATCACGAGCAACCATGTGCTTACAAATCGGGACTCAAACACTGGACCTACTGGGTGGCAGACAAAAGCTATGACCACGTGACAGGCATTTTCTGTCAAGCTAAATATTGGTGGAAGTAGTGTTTTTGTGACACGATACGTATTCAATGTGTGAACGTGACGTCAGTTGTCTTGTTTTCCGAATACGATTTCAGCACTTTACCAATAAAAATTCCAAAAAATAAATTTCGAATTGATGATACTTGATATTGGATCAACACCACAACTATATTAAATCAATTATATATTCGCGCACACACACACACACATAGAAACAGTGAATGTAGAATAAACTCCTTAAGCTCCCCATTAATATTCTCACACACTTATATATGTATTTTATATTTTGAAATCAACTTTATGTTGTTCAATATTTTAAAATAGTACAAATGAAACTTCTTCGGTATTACCTTATAACAAATTCGTAACCGCGAAATGCAGAAACTAAATAATACTTACAGCAATCTGAGCTGCAACTGTGGCGATAAGTAAGGCAAATGCAACGAAGACCTGTTTGAAAGAGATATAAATTAGTTTTGCTTAAACTTTGTAAAGTAGAGAAGAATTCGAATGAAACTGTACTGAAATAATGGATCAATTTAGAAAAAAATGGAGGAGGGGAAATATATATAGGTATTCCATACACACAGTAAACAAAAACACCTTATGTTTAACTTAAGACGAACAGAGGAACATAAATATGACGTTCGTGTACAGTTTTCATATATTTTATTAGTACTTATTCGTGGTTTAAATCCTCTATAAATCTTTTTTTTATCATCAAGGAAGGTTCCAATACACAGACAGTGTTACAGTGCCAGTGTTACCATTAGTACGAACAAAATTGTTTTTAGCGGACAATCGCAAAAATATAAATAACCACAATTACTGCTGAAATTGTTAAATGTATAGTATTTCAGGTTGGTAGGTGGTTGAATTTACATCGCATTTGAGGAACGTAATGGGCTATTGTGCAATATTTCAGAGAGGGTATATGGAGAGAAGAATTTTACTAGAAATGAACGTTCAGTAAAGCATTTTGCAAGCAATGGAGTTCAACGCATTCATTTTAAACTACACTCCAGACTTTTCGCTACTAAAAGGCGATTGATGAAAAGTTATATTTCCAGGACCTATAGTAGCACCTATTATATTTTGAGATACGTTTTTGTATAAAATGTATATTTAAACTACTACGACTACTACAGATTCCTCTCTCAAATTTCATAACATATTTTCAAAAAAGTTCGCCTTCTTTCTAAATTAGTTTCAATATAATTTAGCCAATTGCAAAGTTGAAAATATGTAAAAATAGAAAAAAGTATCTCAAGTTAAGGTTTAAATTCTTTGTTAGTAAGTAGGTAGAGCTTCAAAATATTTATGACACATTAATAAATATGTCGCTGGCAACTTCGGACAGTTTTAACTTTTTCCTATAATTTGCACAAAACTTAAAAAATTTGATACTTATGGAAAATTCATCAAAGCACAAAGATAAATTGAAGTGGATAGTTGTAATTTATTAAGTTTCCCAGATCACCGTAAAACTATTGAAAGTTTAGAATAAATTTATGCTATGACGAATAATTTCCCCACTGATGCGACATGGAATTTTCCATCTACTGATTGAAAGAGTAGTGCATCCTTGAGTTATATTAAAAATTCTTAAGACTAAAATCTATCGCACTATTCTATCGCACTATTTCTATTATGGAGCGTGAATAAATCAAAATAATCATACTTAAAAACAATTCATTAGGAAAAACTGTCTTTCAAAATCTTATTAGTTATGAAGTCAAGCAACATAGCTGATATGCAACTAACAAAGATATAAGGACTGGGTAAAAATTATTCATCTAATGGTATTAGATAAAAAAAACTGAATTTTTCTACAAATCAATATTTTTACTTTGATGAATAAAAGCAATAAATATAAACAATTACCTTCATGTCGAATTTAGAGCAATCTGTGAGCAGACAGTTAAATGATAGAATATGTAGAAAGACATGGCACCCCTAGGCTCTTATATACCCTAGAGGTGCAAATTGGTGGGAAATACTTTACGAATTGAGCAAGAGTTGAATAATAATTCCGATTTTATCACGACTTGAGGAGATCACGGTATCGAAAAAGTTTGCTTATTTCTTTTCCCAAGAACATTCGTTAGAGTTTTTTGAGTACCTGGATTGTTCATTTTGTTAATTCAACGTTCTTATCTTTGTACTAAAAGGGTTGCCGATTCACAGCACGTAATTCTATACTGTCTTGTGGAATGTCCAGATGTAAAAAGGCAGTTAATCAGAATTAAAGAATCGGACGATTTGGATGTCCTTTTTTAATCTCTGCTTTTTCTAGCAATAAGTGTCCTAGTTGTAAGAACTTATTGCTAAGACCTTGGATTTGAGACATACCGTTATATTTGACTTTACTTGAGTTGCGTAATTGTTTCTATCTCATGTGTTGGAATAAGAGTATATTATACGTCACACACCAAGTCCCAAATAATCAATTTCTGGAAATTTATAATTCAAAAATTATTTGATGATTTATAAAATCCTTATGCATTTTCCTCCATTGGTTATTCACATATTTTTGAAATATTTTCCATTTTATAAGGTAATTTTAATACATCTTAATATTTTATATGATTTTTTAGTCTGTTATTTTCAATCTCAAGTAGCTTCCTTCTTTATACTTGTGTTTTGCAATTATTCGTCGATTTTGTTGTTTTATAAACTGCGCCATTATAGAAATTATTTCATGCTAGTTTATCAACCCTCCTGGTGGTTGCCTCGATGAGATATCTTGTCATTAGCAAAACTGATCAGATATTGTTGGACGAGATATCTTACAAGAAAGCATTACAAGAAAACACGATGACGATCATAAGAAGAAACTAACCAGATCTTGATCTCGTCATCGTAAAAATATCGGGAATATCTTGATGACGAGATATCTCGTTATTTTCAAAATTCGTCGAATCTTGATGGACGAGATATCTTGTTGAAACAACTTGAAGGGTTAATCTCTATTGTACATTCTAGAGAACAATAACAACTCAAAATGAAGATTTTTGTTTTAATTTTACAAAAAACCCCTATTCTATTGTATACTCGAACAAACTATGGGAATCAAATCACGATGTATTCTATATATTTCTAATAGAGTATTGGATTTTACAAGTATCAAACTGTGAAGTAAAAATATGTGTAAGGATATTCAATTTTCTTAAAGCTCTTCTCTGTAAAATTCACTTTTTTGAGCTTCTAGAATAAACGTTTGTATTAGGTCATTAAGTATAAAATGTCCGATTACCTCAAGTACCGAGTTTGATACCCGATATCTCTGATATTTCACTTTGACAGTTCTTTGTATTTTTATAGTGAAGTTACGTCATCAGCCTTTCAGACGCACGTTTTGGTTTGTGATTACCTGTCGAATTGCCTTTTGCAGATTAAATTTTGTAAAGCATGGATAAGTCAAAAATTCGCGTTATTTTCGAATATGAATTCCGTGGTGGAACTAATGTAGCGCTGACAACTCGAAGAGTAAACGAAGTGTTTGGCAAGGATGCGGCTAATGAACGCACAGTACGTCGATGGTTTGAGAAGTTCCAATCTGGCGATTTTGATCTTCAAAATGAACCATGTGGACGACCTGAGAGATGGATAATGATGAGCTGAAAGTTGCAGTGTAAGCGGATGCATCCAGAATTACGCGTGAATTAGTAGCAAGGTTTGACGTTACTATTGCAACAATATTAAACCATTCGAAACAAATCGGTAAGGTTAAGAAGCTGGATAGATGGGTTCCGCATGAATTAAAGGAGCGTCAGAAGAGAAATCGCTTCGAAGCTTGCCCTTCTTTGCTGTCACGACATAAAGGCGAACCATTTTTATACCGTATTGTTACGTGTGATGAAAAATGGATTCTTTTCGACAATCGCAAGCGTTCGGCACACTGGTTGGATAAAAATGAAGTGCCAAAATACACTCCGAAACCGAATATTTACCAAAATAAGCTAATGGGGTCAGTTTGGTGGTCCAGCACTGGTGTTTTCCACTACAGCTTCATGAGATCTGGTCAATTGAATACGGCGGATGTCTACTGTAACCAATTAGACGAAATGATGAGGGAGCTTGGGATTAAGCAGCCAAGATTGATGAATACAGGCCAATCCTCTTGCAAGACAATGCTCTACCACATGTGCACAAATAGCGTTGCTCAAACTACAGGAGCTGAACTTGGAAACTCTCTGTCACCCACCTTATTCCCCAGACCTTGCACCAACTGACTACCATTTCTTCCAGGAATTGGACCACTTCTTGAAAGGAAAAATATTGAATTCCCAACAAGCTGTAGAATGCACTTTTCGCGATTTTATCACCACTTGCTCTCCAGGCTTCTTCGCTGCCGGCATTAACAAGCAACCGTTAAAATGGCAAAACTGTATCGATAGTTTAGACGCATACTTTGATTAATTATACTGCTTCATGCTTGAGATATAAACCAAACTCTCAATTCAAAATAGGACATTTCATACTTAATGACCTAATAAATAATATGGATTATGTAAAGAATGAAGTAGAACAGCGATTTTCAACCTGTACGCCGTGGCTCAATGGAGTGCAGCAAAAATGAAACTGGTGTACTTTACGGATGGAGAAACAGTTTATATAATGTAAGATATATTTCATTCCAAAGTTTCAATTTTGAATTTTTGTCAAGTGTATTTGCAAATAATTTTGTAATATCCTTATAAATAATTTTGAGTAGTATTTTTATTGAAGTATCATAAATAAATTGTTTCGAAAGATACTTTTAAAAGCCACTTGGTGCCAAATGGGTAAATATATTTTTTGCAAATCCGGACAAATCATACCTACTTTTTTTTATCAGATAGCCAAAAAATATTATACATTTTTTGGTATGCCCAAGAATTTTAGCAATTCGTTTACGTGTGCCCTGAGATGAAAAAGGCGGAAAATCACTGCACTGGAATAAATCCTCATTCAAAAGGATATGTACAATTTTGATTTTGAGTTTAGAAACAAAAAAAATCGTAATGATTGTACAGCAGTTTATGCCGAATTTCTGACTTCTTATTTTATAGATTTCCATAATAAAAAGTATTTATACGTTTTAAAAATATTTAGTCACATTTGTGCAATTAACGATCATAAGATCGTTAAATAATTAGTCCGATCCTACTATAGGGACCCGGTTGGAAGAGTAACGAATTAGCAACCGGAGGGTTGCGAATTCGAATCCAACCAAAGACCGTCGTGTACAAAGGGGACTGGTACA
The DNA here is from genome assembly GCA_933210815.1 of Meta bourneti. Taxonomy (NCBI): domain Eukaryota; kingdom Metazoa; phylum Arthropoda; class Arachnida; order Araneae; family Tetragnathidae; genus Meta; species Meta bourneti. Next base: position 34,162,860 of record OW119927.1, on the reverse strand, counting down.
CTTTAACGTTAAATCTGTCGTGGCCTCAAATGTCCTCACTTTGGCGTGATGTGGAAGTTTTGAGAGTGGGTTGCCAGCTTAGGTGTTGCCTCGTCATCTGACCGTGGTTCAAAATTACGTGGTGTTGTCCTCGATTTTTCCCTTGGGATCGATCCCGGACCGTCGCCAATAGCCCGTTGTGTTGCTCTAGACCAGCGGTTCTCAACCTGGGGTACGCGTACCCCTGGGGGTACGTGGCGGTCCGGTTGGGGGTACGCGAAAAGAATATTAGTAATGGCGGAAAAACCTTAAAGAAAGAAAAAAAAGGAAGTGATAGGCTTAAACCTAGCAATTCATTGATCATTGCCCCGCCCAACACCATTCATATCACGAGATTACGGATGTGCCCTCACCTCTCTTTTGTTGTTTCTTTCGTTTCTAGTAATTCTCTAGAAAAATATCGAATCGTCTCAGAGCTTCCGGCATCGTAATTTTTATTTAAAACGCGATTGAAAGCAGTCCATCATTTTAGTGTTCAATTGGGCGCCAATTGAGTAACGTGAATTAATAGGCCTAGCTTCGTTCCTTTTTTTACGAGTGCTTACTTTGAAGTGTTTAGCTATTACTTAACTGTCTTGATTTGAACCTGATTAAAAAAAAACTTAACTCTATGACACCAGCTCAAGGATCACATTGAAATTCTTGAAGGTCATATTTGAAAACTTGCCTATCAAGTTGAAAAATTGTTGTGAACTTTCATCATAAGGTTATTTGATTGAAAATTACTATAATGCTATTTGTTTTGATGTTAGGCTGCTATTTTAAAAATTTCTAAAATGTAAAATCAAAAATTAAAGCCCATAAGTGTCATCAATTTGAGTCGTTTGATTAATTTGCTAGCTAACCTAAGAACATTACTACCTAACAAAAACAAACTTTTTTTGAGTAGAGTGTAAAGGGATGGGTGAGAAGGGTTATGAAAGAAGGGGGTACTCATAAATGAAAAGTTTTATCAAGGGGTACGGGAGAGAAAAAAGGTTGGGAATCACTGCTCTAGACTGACGTTAATTAAAATAACTACTTACCGATCCTATTATAACAAGTATAAAAACCCTAAAAATAAAAAAAAAATAAGTAACTTCGAAGAAGTGCAATTTTAGAGATTAGAAGTAGTTAGATACCAAAATTAAACCTCAATTAGATCTTTTATTGCTCTCGGCGTACAATTATTTGATACAACAACGACGAATTTACAAACAGAAGCTCAAAAATTGTTTGTCTGGCAGGAAAGACTAGGCTCTTGACAAAAAAATACGTTTTTACAAAATTTGCGTGGTAAGTTTTTTAATACCTAGACAGACATTTTTTGACCTTGAAGTTCCTTTCCTTCGATAACGAAAAAATCCCGTTTTTAGGATTGAAGATACGTTGGGAAGATAAAAAAGGAAAGGAAAAGCAACTTAAGAAGCCGCCTGTCTCGAGACATTTTAACCTTGGCCTAGAACGTGATTTAGTTGAAAAAGGCTTGGCCTACCCCCCCCACTGTTCTCTATTTTACATTCAAAACCACCTTATTTCCAAGCATTTGAATTCCACAATCCTATTGATACTGTCATATGGTACTATAACAAACACGGTATGGTGCCATTGAAAAGATTATGATTGAAGACAGGTTTTACCTCAGTCAATTTGAAGATTCAAAGACAGTGGGAGGTTACTTTCCATGAAAATGTTTAATTTTTTTGTAAAAGGGTGTACGTTATCAAGAAATGTCAAATGAAAAACAAATCCTTGATTGATCAGTCATGGATAAAGTAGAAAAGAAATCTTCAACGTATTTCGTATTTTACAGTGAACTAGGGAAGAGTAAAAATTAAAAGCAGTCTTTTGAGTTCATAAATTAATACCCATAAACAAGTGAAAGAACATTGCTTTCAAGGATATAAAGTGAGTTTATGTTATGCCACTAAATGCACTGAACTCACACTACTTAAAGTACAAAAGTATCAATTCCTAATGCCTTTTCCTCTACTTGACAGTAAGGGGCCGTCGTGGTTCAGTGGGTGTACTATATTAACCTGCAAGTTGTGCAGGTTCGATTCCTGCCATGTACGATTCCTCGTTGGGTGTATTTCTCTCTCTTCTGTGTTAGTAAAATTTTCCTTGTATGTGTATGTCCATTACTTGTTATTGTCTGTCTTGTGTCTGGAGCAGCATGGCCAAATATGGCCCTTGCGCAAAAAAGCCCAATCAACTACTTGACAATAAATAAATTTGGAACTGCGTACCAAAAGCAATGAATCACGTTTTAAACTACATGTAATCCAGATGCTTTTATTTATGAGTTGACAAATTTACGAATAAAAAAGATAGTTGGATCTCAGGCTGTGGTCGGATAGAACTGGATAAAAACTGGTTGGATAGAACTATTCTCCTGTATCAATTTCTGTAATAATGTATAATTTAATACATGTGTATCATCAATATTGATGTGAAAATAGAGCGAATAAAACTAAACGTTGCGAAATACAACGAAGATGTGATACATTCTTCAAAATGCTGAAATAGCTTACTTCAGGTAGTAAATAACGATTGGCAGATTAGCACCAATTTACCTCTTGAATCGAAACTGACTAAGCACTTTTCAACAAAATATATCTTTGCACAATTTGAAAATTTTCTTTGCTATAGGCGTTCATATACGTAATATTTCGCTATCTCTAATCCAATCCGGGTAATTCGCGAATATATCTTAATATTTCATGTAAATCGTCGTTGTCGAATTTGTAGAACTGATGAACATTCGAGTCATCAACAGTCAAAGAACGTTAACTAGAACATCGAGAAAATAGACCTGTGACTATATCCCAAAAGCCCAATCAGTTTAACGTGACATAGCTTCCATGCATATGAAATGCATGAAATAAAAAAAAACGTCGATGAAGGGTCTTTTTGAAGATGGCACGGTCTGTGGTCAATTTTGACTTTGTCCCACCCAATACATTTCATTCTATCCCTTAGTTGGCTACAAAAGATGTCCTCATATATCTAAATCGAGTATCGGAGTTAAGCGCTACTTTTTAAATAGGCATTTAAAGTTTCTAATGGAAACATTACTTGATGTTTCTGTCTTGTGTTTGGCGAAACTTTGCCAAAAATGGACCTTACACCTTGAAACCCAAACAACTAACCTAAAAGAACCATGTTTGCCAAGTAATTAACAGAAAAGTGTAATGTTATTTATATTGAAAACTAATTCAGAATCAGGAATTCAAGAAGAGGAGGTAACTCTTAAACTGGTTAGTTTAATTTTTGATTTTGTTCATTTTTCATTACTGGGGCCACCAAACTTGGGACACAGGGCCTCTCTTGACCTCTGTGAAAGTCTGGCCATAAAGAATTTCAAGCACATCAGAACCTCGAGGCAAAAGTAAAATGACTTTTAAGACACTGGAGAAGTGACTTCTAAACACAAGAAAAACAATATCAATAATCACCATCTTTTATTGAAAGCGTCATTGGTACATAAGCGAATACAACAAAACAACGAAACAGTGTACAGAGGAAGACCACAAATCGGACCAAACGTTGGAAGGAACTGTCAAACTAGTCCATCATCTCCATCAATAATAACCGGCTGCTCGGGGGTCGGTGATGGGCACCAGGATGTACCTCACTCCGGCCCTTGTCGTGGTGGTGGGGGCTACGGGTCGGACTGCTGGGGCAGTCCTGACCGCTGGGGCGATGGGCTGGTTGTCGGCGGTGGACTCGATGACCACGTCGGCGGGGTTCTGGTTGGCGGTGCCGGGCTCGTTGGTGCGGATGGTGGCCCGGAAGCCATTCTCGTCGGCGATGTAGTCAACGACGCGGCCGAGACCTCCCTCGCCCTGCACGGTGTAGGAGCCGGTCACTCGACCATTGCCATCGCCGGACTCTTCGTGGGCGCTGCGTCCACCATCCTCGGTATCAGCGGCGTAGCTGAAGGAATAGGGAATGGGTGCGTAGTTTTCTGGTTGCTGTGAAGGAGAAAATGATAATCACGGTCCAGATATACGACGTCTAAATCTGTTATATGATAAAAAAAATCAGTGAACTCGTTAGACTCTTAATTTCATCCACTTTCTTTTAACCCATTGTTTCCCAATTACTTTTTTGGGCCGTGGTAGCCCGGTTGAAAGAGTAACGGATTAGCAACCGGAGAGTTGCGAATTCGAATCCAACCAAAGACCATCGTGTACAAAGGGGACTGGTGCACTTTAACGTTAAATCTGTTGTGGCCTGAAATGTCCTCACTTTGGCGTGGTGTGGAAGTTTGGAGAGTGGGGTGCCAGCTCAGGTGTGACCTCGTCATGTGACCGTGGTTCAAAATTTAGGGTGTTGTTCTCAGATCTTTCCCTTCAGGTTGAAACGCGGAACGTCGCCAATAGCCGTTGTGTTGCTCCAGTGCGATGTTGATTAAAATGACATGCCAATTATTTTTTGACTCAATGGCCCCTTTCCAAAGACATTTTTGACGGGACCCTTTTGGAAAGCTATCTCAACTAACAACAAATTGCAAGTGTAGCTATGCCTATAATCTTTGAATTTCATCAAAATATTTATGTAGCTGTTTGTAATTTTAGATTTTCAGAAATATAGTTTGGAAATAAAATATTAAAATAAAATTAGAGCTATTTATTAAAATGAAATAACAAAAATAAATAGCACATAAACACACTAGATCACTCGCTATCATTGGTAATTATTATCAATCAAATTAGTAACATTAGACCTAATCACACACACCATTGAGAAGGATGAACCCTGGTGTCGTGCAACTAATTTGTCAAAACGAGGATCTTTTTCATCAGCAACATTCTTAAATCTCCACAGTCAATTATTTACAGTCGGTTCCTCTTTTTAGTCAAAAGAATCAATGGTAATGAATCATTGTAGTGAGTGTCTGCATAGTCAAGTGGATAAATGCTTGCTTAAAACATTTTTAGACGACAAATTTTTCAGAATCTTATTCCCACTCTTGTTCCTCAATGCCCTCTACATCTACTAGGTCCTAATGCCCACAGGGGATGGTAGTCCTCATTTTGGTAAACAATGTTATGAAGCACTTACAGTAGCTACTCAATGTATCGCTCTTCGTGAGCAACATAAAAGTACCCTCGGTGCAAAGAAGGCCAAGAAAATCCTCGAGAAATAAAGAGGCATAAATTATTTATTATGCACGTTTTAAAAGATTTTAGGATAGTTATTGCTTTAATCTTAATCAATGAAGAGAATACATGATTCATTATAAGTATATTTGTGAATTAAATAATTAATTTTGGAAAATCTATTTATATATATATATATATATATATATATATATATATATATATATATATATATATATATATATATATATATATATATATATATATATATATATATATATATATATATATATATATATATATATATATAACACTTTATTACAGATTTGTTACAATCCTATACTCATGGTTTAGATGCTTTAAGTATGTCATTTAATGAAAATGAGTATGATTGTGTTAAAATTAGTTTTATTATTTTACATACAATGCTGTCTTGACTTGAAATATACTGCAAATAAGTAAATTTCAAAAATAGTTTTTTGTTGTTTTCAAAATAATGAGCGAGATTTTTCTACAAGGAATCAGTAAATAAATTTATAATTTTATAGAGTTTTTAATGTATATCCTGGTCTAGTTGTTTTATCACATCTTAAGCTACAATTACAGTTGAAAAGGAAAATTCCTAAAGAGAATAAGTTCAGAGCTTAGTTTGGTTGGTATTTATTCCATGGGGCAAGATAAGTTTTATACCAAGACTTGGAGGTTGTGCAAAATTAATTTTTCAGCCATTGTAGTGGGGCTAGATAAGATTTCTTGGCTATTTGACATTAATACAATGTAGAATGTGACGTGGATAGGCTGTCTCTCTTAATTGTCTCAAGCGTACTCAATACTTCAACGAATCTGCTATTTTTAAAACACACACACGTATTTAGATTTAATCACTTTAAAATGGAAGTACTTGGGTAAAACGAATCTTTTTTCTCCATCTCTAGAGTCTGGATTTTAATGTACATTTCTTAAATGAATGGTTGTAAAGTACCAAAATGAACAGCATTTCCCCCGTTCCGTAAATAATGAGGTGAAATTTAAAGTACTTGCTTTCCACCAAAAAAGTACTGCGCTAGTAGCATTAAGTTCTTTAATAATGTTAGGGAGTTAAAAATAAAAAGAGCATTCACAGTATTTGAAAATATTTTAATTACATTCAAGTGAGATTGAAAGATTTAAAATTGGTTAACAACGACATTTTTCCAGATTTAAAACAAAATTAGCTCCCTATTTTAGTAACCTTACAGGTTTTTGGTATTGCAAAGTATCACAAAAATTATGGAAAATAATTTTTAATTGTAAAGTGAATGTTATGCAACCAATATTTCGCTCTGTCCAGAAAAATAAGTAGCTTACTAAAATTGATTTTGAAATTTCATTAGTCTATATGTGTACACGATGAAAGTTCTTAATAAAACATTAATTTGTTCTGATGTTTGTTTAAACTTGGTGAAGTTAATTTGTTACAAAAGTGATCTCAATAAAAGTTCGTCTCCTGGAATTTTCGTAAAATCAAATAGTCTTCAAAGCAAAAATGAGATTTCTCAATGCCATACGGTTGTTTCCGAGATCCTCAGTCGGTATATTCCATTAGATCTATTCAGGTTAATTACAAGTTCTGAAAACGTTCCACCCTAAATGAATAGCTTTGATTTATTTTAATCAAGTAAGTCGGTTCTTATCTATCAAGAATTATTCGTCATAAAGAAGAGTTTTGATAATAAAATTTGGAGAAACTCGACAGCTCATATCTGGTACCATAGAGACCATCCTACAGCATCTATCAAATATACAGGTGACAAAATAATGTCAGAATGCCTTAAACACGCGATCTCTATTCTTCGTTTAGGACCATAAGACATTTACAGCTTGCCCAAAATGTACCACTGAACAAACCGCCCCAAGTTATCATCTGATCTGCCTTGGTCTGGCAAGAGATGATAACTATGGAAGTCCTGATCTAGTGTTCGACTTTTTGAGCGTTTTTGGACTAATGGGCTTGGTCTAGATTTTTAGATAAGCCTTACTGAATCAGTTGCAACAAAACACAAATAAATGCCAGCGATAGATGTGAATAAGTACTAGTTTCAAGGAAAAGGAATTAGTTGCACTTACCACCAACCTTTGGGATGCTACGGCGACGATGAGAGCAGATAAAAGAATAAAGCACTGCAAATAAAGAACACAATAATTGAAAAAAGCTACTCTTGAAGACAATGAATTTAAGTTTTTATATTTACTTATATTTTGCGGGGTATATTTAGTCTAAAAATGTTAAGAAAATCAGTGGATAATAATTCATTTTAAAATTGTATTTCAAACTTGTCCTTGAAAAGTCTAATCAATGTTTTTTTCCAATATGCGTTTCAATGAGTGAGTTACTTCTGCTTTAAAATATCAAGTAATTATAAAAAATGTGGGTTTTTAATTTACATTGATTTTAAATTATATTTGAAGAATCTTTAAAAATAGAAGTATTATAGGAAAAATGTTTACAAAGAGAATTTTTTTTATGATTGCAAAGGTATAAGTGACTTTAAACATTTTATAATTATTGTATTTTAGAGAATAAATTAGATGTAGTCATTACATAAGGAATTATTACATTAGCATAAGGAAACATTACATTCAATTTTAATTCATTAGTTAACAGATTAAGAACTTGACACTGGTTTATAGTAGAACACAAGACTTTAAAACAGATATTAATGAAATGTTTCAAATTATTTTGAATTTGTTTGTCTATTATTATCAAAATTTAATGTTAGATATTGAATGATAAATTTTTAAGTTTTAATTTTTGAACACTTTATTTTTAATTATTAGTAATCCTACTGATTTGTGTAAGAATTAAATGCATTAAAATTCATTACTTATGCTGCAACAAGTTACATGGTGAAAAAGATTGAGTAAAATATCTGAATAAATTTATAAGAAAATAGTTGATGCGTTTCATTGAAAATTACAAAGAAATATACTTTAAGAAATGTGAATAAAATTATGTACGCATATAAAGTACAACCGATGAAAATAAAATTGTAATTTACTGCTTAGTGATTGTCATTGAATCAGAATTAAGACCAAAGATATTTTTTCTCACTTTTCAAAAATTTATATTTTACATTTAAAAATTTCAAAGCCGTTTCCTATGAAGTTAGACTTTTCAAGTTTCGAATATTCAGGGAAACGCATGAAATTTCCTTTTTTAATTCCTAATTTTAAATTCATATCAACTTTAACTAAAATCAGCCATTGCCAAATAACTTTGATCATTAAATTCGTTTTTAAAGTTTTTATGCTTCACATTTGTTTTACATTTGCATTACACTAAGATATACTACCTTCATTGCGGTTGGGATGTTTTCCGAGATGGAAATCTAAATCTACAAGATACTTGGTGAGAGGACAGGATGCGATGTGTGATTCTACAGTTTGGATACCTGGTATTTATACCACCGGACCCAACCCATCTCCTCTATGTCAACACCGGAAATCGGACGGAATACCAATTGGGACTGAAAATAATCCATTGTCCGGAAAAATCCGTCTCCGTTGTCCTTTTAGGGCGAGGTCAAAAGGGCCAGGAGAAGACTCTCACTGATGCGCCAACTGTCCTCTTTTCCTCCCCTAACAGCGAGGGAAGGTGGAACGGTCCTGCCAACAAGCTCCTTGTAGCTTCTAATCACGTATTTGGATTCACCTGATGATGACAGATGTTCTTCTGGGGGAATTAGAAATCCCATTAACATCGGGTGTCGCGGTAGGCAATATGGATTATTGTCAACCACCGAAGACTACGAGAGCCACAAATCACCGGGAGATCTTTTATTTCTTGCGATTTCAAGGATGGGTGATGGACGAGGCTGGGAAGTGTTAAGTAGAGGAATATTTTAAGAAGGAAAGGGGTTTTAAATCAATTTGGAATTTTAGATGTTAAATAGAAGCAAAAGAGGAATTAGGTTGATTTATTGATGTTTATACGCGTGTGCAATAATGTATAATAGGATGCAATGGGGTCATATGTCCACTGGGTTAGTAAAAAATTTCCTACTTGTTCTTTCTGTTGGGTTCCGCAGGAAGATACATCGAAATGTAAGATCACACGCTACCAGGTTAAATTTTCTTTTGCCCAGTTAAAAAAATTAAAATATTTTCTCTTTACAGAACTGTTACAGAACAGCTATCTTCTTTTCTTTTGTGTTCTGTATGTAAGGAGCTAACCATGTTATTCACAATAAAGAGAACCCATCCATGGAATAATAAAGAAAATCATTCGATTGACAGTTTAATTTTTTTATTCAATACAAATAAAAACCTTTCATTTAGCGATGAACATTATGAACATTTTATTTCTTCAATATTTCGACTAAAAATGTAAAATTGTGAAAATTCTACAAAAAAGTTTAATTTTAGAATATCGCTCAAGTTTATGACAACAGAAAAAGTTTTTAAAACTTAGTGTTACTCGTTTGCTAATATAGATACCTGTTGATTTTTCAATATTGAACTTCAAGATAGGGTGAAGAGAACTGATCTACCACTAGGGGTTTCGTTTTCGATTTTGTCGTAATTCGTGCAAAATTCAAAATGTAACGCTATTTCTCGTGTGACCATTACATTCTAGGGTTTAAGTGAAGAAAGAGGGTAAACGGGAAGGAAAAATAATAAATAATAATAATAAATAAATAAAATAATGATTTTTGAAATCGGAACAATATTTCTTACGATATTAAGTGTAGTATTTTTAAAAGTAGTAACAAGGAATAATCAAGAGTTGCGAATGCATAACGCTTCAAAAAAGATCCTTCTGTTCTGTGCGGGGTGACAAATTTTATACATAACTAGAAGACTCGAAAAGTTTGGAGTACCAGAGCCTAAGTTTCTGTCGTATCTTCATCCAATCCTATTCAATGCTCCGCCGCAGCAGTGCTTACACACGCTTTGGAATCAGAAGTAGCAGGTAGGTTGTCGTTATTATTTGATGACACTGAAGAAAAAAATAGTGCAAATTGATTTAACTATTGAGAGAAATGCTGACGAAGGTCTGTATTAAGTATCCGTTTGAACGAACTGCCTTTTCTACGCGTATTTGAATTGATTGGCCACAGGACATTTGGGCCCATTTTTAATCCAGGCAAGACTAAGAAACAGCTACATACTTGCAAGAATTGTTCAAATATTAATTTCCTGATATTAAATCACAAAATGTAATCTAGATACAGTATCCGTCTAACTACAACAAAGACTATCGATATTTGTATCGTGTCCTTTGCCATCAATACACTACGTATAGGGGCAAACCCTTAATGATAGCGTGGTTGGGTTGGCAAGCAAAAGAACTGGCGATACACCCAGATTCATGTATGAGTTCTCAAGAACTTCATGCCACGAAGAAAAGCTGAGCTGCGCACAATAAGAATACACAAATTGAGAAAACAGTCCTTTTGCTCATTGATCAACAACTTCCGACTCCAATATCTTACTGGAGCTGCTTGTCCGCTTTTGGAACTTACGCCATAAAATTCCACCCAATCCAATATCTTTACTTTGGATCTATTGCGTCATGTTCAGGATAAATACTGATATTGCACTTACACCATTTTGATCAATTTTATCAGGATCTTACCAGAACACGAGAAATTCATTTGGTTGACACTTTGCATAGTTGAGCATACCATAAATCACAACTTCTTACCACTCAGGCAATGTGTTTTGTTTACTACGGTGTTTTTACCTCTCTCCATTAGTGTCTGTTCTAGAATACCACAGCAATGAATATATAGTTAAAAATAATATACTATTAGCTTTATGGAGAAAGATGTTATAACTTAAGTCATGTATTATGAATAACGTTATTAATGAATAACAGTGAATTACTTGCATGGTACGCAACGTACAATTTGCATCAACTTCAAATCTGAATGAGTTGGAATTTAAATTTAGATCGTGTTGATTTAGTTGAATCTAGTGTTGATTTAGTTGAATCTAGTGTTGATTTAGTTGAATCTAGTATTTAGTGATTTATAGTAGTTAAAGTTGAATATAGTGTTTTCCCCATGCAGAAGAATACACCATCAAAGTACAATTTATACTGGCCTTAAAACAACCTATAAGGTAATGCACTATTTCTTAATGAAGGCATACAAAATAATAACAAGAGAATTGTAGCAAAGAAATCAAATATCTAAAATGTTATAGTTAAAAAAATTCCATTATTTTAAAGCGAGAAAACGTGTTAAAACCACGGGTTGTTAATCATTAGCGTGTTTCCAAAAATATATTGTAACCTCAACAAACATTTAGTTTAGAAAACTATAGATATTTCAATGCATATTTAAATGTTTCGATTTAGTTTTCAAGACCAAACACATCGTTAAAATATGCTTTCAACAAAGGCTAGAAAAATACACTGTAATAAGTTAATCTATTATCTGTTCACAATAGTACCAATAGGACCAACGATTTTTGACCTAAAGAGGGGTAGTCTTTATTAATTTTTAAACTCAAATTACCGAGTGAGCAATGTCAATCCCCTTTTGTTCCATGTTGCTGGTCAGGCTGTAGCACAAGTCTTGCTTTTATCTTCAGAAGGGTCATGTTTTCAACATGGTAGTATTTCTACAAGATCTTTGGTATTCTAGAGATTTTTTAAAACGAATATTTTAAAGATAAGAAAACGTTCTCGAATGTTTTTCCAAGTAAGGGTGGTCACGTGTTTCAACATACAACTGTGACAAACAGCATGTGGCAGGAAATTATGCAATCGTCTACGAGTCGGTCTTACAATTTATTTAAGGTCAAATGTGCCTTGTTTACACCAAGAAAATTTGTTTTTAGTTGTGAATTGTAATTAGAGAGTAAATAATATTCGCAAAGTAATGCTGAAGCTATAAATTTTTGAATTTGGATAAATGATGGAATACTTGTTTTTGCATTTTAGATAATAAATATATACAGTAAAATGCTTTGATTCTTTGTGTAAGGCTTACATATTTTCGTACTGAAAATTCGGGGAACTCATTATAATAATCAAAAGTGCCTTTTGCTTATAAAATAAGAATTCTTTCACACTTCGTGATAAATACAGAAAAAATGAAGTATACGTTCAGAAAGAAATTGAGATGCCCAATACATGACATTCTCAATTAATATTTAAATGATGATTTGACTCATGTAAGTTTGAAAAATTGTATACAAACTTATTGAAATATGAAAAATATTTTTAAAGCCATGTTTAGGCGAGGTTTCACAATCCAAAAATGAAAATCCGACCAATTTCTCGTGTGAAAACGTTATTGTGGATGTTTCTTGAAGAATTATTTTCGAGTACGATTCTTACTGGTTGGCCTTTTGTAATACTGAGATAAGCCTGCTCAATAGTGTTTAAGTTTAGTACTGTTTTTATGTTTATAACATTACCTTTCAATAAATCTGAGTAAACTATAAATTGATAGTTGATTTTCGGTTTTGTTTTGCTAAGTTAAGTTCTTTATAAGTTGATTAGCTGAATTACCTGGCGTTGCTCGGGTTGAATTGTTTATAATTTATTGTAATATTACTCAATATTATTCCTATGGAGATTTGGAATTGTTTTTAGCCCCCTTGCAGACCCAGGACAAATCGAACGGGATTAATAAATAGCCTATGTGTCCGCAGAATTCTACAGGATGAATGTACCAAATTTAGTGTGAATTGGTCAGACATTGATCGTATAAATACGCAATGTTATTCCTATGAGGATTTCGAATTGTCTTTAGCCCCCTGTACCATATGGACGATAAAAAAGACTAATTTCTATGAAAATAATCTAAGATTGTAAAAACCTCCAAGGTCATCTTGGAGGAGACTCCTCTTGATGTTAACTCTAACATCATCTGCACAGCCAGACCGGGAGAGATCACCCCCTAGTAACTGCTCTGTCCAGGATGACGGGACGTTACACCCCTCTTCACACCCAAGACAAATAGAACGGGGGTTATTATTTAGCCTATGTTACCCGCAGGGTTCCATAGAATAAGTGTACTAAATTTGGTGTAGATAGACAGACAGACAGATGCCAAATCTGCTTTATATGTATAGATTGTTTTTTGACTAAGTTCCAAAAGACAAAATAGTAAAATATTTGGAATTTTAGAATTTTTCAGAGCATTATATTCAGTTAAAATATAACATAAGAATAAAATAAATTCATTTGTCTAGAATATTTCCTATTGATAAATCCCTGCCATAAAATATGCCATTTTCAGTTTAAAGTTTATAGTCTGAGTAGAAATGAAGTTATGTAATACTAGAGAACATTATCAAGGCAATTGTCGGCATAGTTCTCAGATGATTTCCAAAAAATTCCAGGAAATATTTCAAACTGCTTCGGGCTGATCAACTTGGATGTATGGAGCAAGAAAAATAAAAATGTCTCTCTTTAAATGTTTAAAAGCATAAATAAAATTTTTTACATCTATTCCATTCCCTTTTTCTTTTATACTTGTTCATTCCATTTTGAAGAGGGGTTACGCATATTACTATTTACATCCAATTATGTTGAAAATTCAAAGTATAGAATTGTAAATTCTTATTGAACCTAAACAGAGTATAGTAAAAAAATGAAAAAATTCAAAACAACGATTAATAAAAGATTGAAAACGTAGAAAAGAAGTAGAAAGTATAAAAATAGTAAGCCACACAAGAAGAAACTTCAGGGAATTACTTCTATCCTGATGATGTGGACGTCTTGTTCCACCAAAATGACCATTGAAGATCTGTTCAAATTTTTAATCTTTCATTAGTCATGTTTTGAAGGTTTTTAATTTCTTTTATCAATTTGACTAAAGTTTTCATCTGTTTATCTGAACAGATTATACTGTTTATTTTGTTAATAACTGCGATGGCCCGAAAGTCCCAAAATACCCCTTAAATACCAGAGAATCTACCTGACATTGATCGGGAAAGTGCTTGGGAAAAATATGATAGTATCATTATCAAATGGGACTTATAAGATTCTAATATCAAAAAAGGTTACTAATTTACTAATCAACCCTGTATTTTTAGAAAATGGTAATGAAAATAAAGCAGTTTTGTTAATCGTATGAGTGGTTCAAACGCACACATCAGTTCTGCAACGTGCAGTTTTTCTTGCATGACTTCAAACCAAAATTTTGACCTTCACCAATGGTCTTTCCTTTGATTCCTTCGACCAACCAATAGATGTGATTACACACACACACGCACGCACGCACACACACACAAACACACATGGGGTGAAAATAATACTATACTACTCGGAAATCTGGTGACACTCCGCGGGTTAAATGAATATTTGGCAGCGGTACTTGAAAATATATTTTGAGTTGTTTACTTCGGACAACAATGTTAGCGAAGCCTTGACCTACTTAAAAAGCGCATTGAAGACAAAGGAGATAAAAATTCATTTAATAAAGCTTGGAAGGTTAGGATGAATAAATTCCACCACAGGTTATCAATCCTGTGTCATTTGTGACCCGACATCTTGCAATGTATCACCAAAAAAACTCGTTCAAAAAACCACAGATAAGATCCTCTAGAATATGCATTTGGACTTCACAAATGAAAGGGCAAGATAAATTCAAGGTTTCAACGGTAACTCCCTTTTTTCCCTTCGATTGCATTTTCGTTTGATACTTATGAAGATGGATGAGTTTAGGGGAGAAGCGAGAATGCTTTTACTCAACCGCAGGGTTGACCTTACACAAATTAATCCATTCTAAAGGATTTTTTCCAAACCTGAAAAGTATATCATGCATTAATAGTAAAATTCTAATCAAATACGCATGTTTCAGGCATTCCATTTTGTTTCTAAAATGGTTGGGAAAGTGAAATTGGTTGGGTTGAATGGTGCGAGGTTCTGTAAGAGTGGTTTCCCATAAACAGATTCCTAGTTAATCCGAAGCAATCTGAATTCAGTAGAAACTGACTTACGTAGATTCGGGTACATTGAAGTGGAACGCTTCGGATTCATGCTGTGTGAAAGGTTTTCAGATGAACAATTTATTTCGTATGGAAGTGGCTATTCTGTTAGTTTCTATAGGATTTAGATTGACCTGGATTCTGTTGGTGTGAACCGGCCTTACAGGCAATCTTCACCAATATCACTATTGGAAATGATAAAGGTGGTAGAAATAAAAAGTTTTTTTATGATCTCAAGAGTAACAGAAATACAGTAAAGCTGTTCTCACGGTTGATGCAACATTATTTATCCACACACTTTACTGAAATATCGGCATAGTAGCAGAGTGGTTAGCGCTCTGGACCTCAGATCAACTTGCTCTTGGTTCGAATTCCAGTCTAGATACAGATGTTCGTAGTAGTAGTAGTAGTACGAAACTTTCATCTGTAGATTCCTATGTAATTAGATCTAATTAATTCTCGTATAGCCAACTCACGATAACAGAGTTGTTTCCACTGTTTCTTTGTTAAATCAACTTACTTCTGTAAGCCCCGTGGCCCCGTGTTGTACTTCTGTGGTGCACTGTGGTGCACACTTCTGCACGGGGAGTTTGCCTTTGTTCAATAAAAAAAACAAATCAACTAAGTCAAATTAACCCTCGTATTGCAAAAAAATGACAGAGCGGCAAACCAATCAAGTCAAATTTATTTTAGTGCAGCAAAAATGATAATAGATTGAAATACCAACCAACCTGTTTGATTTACCCTCGTATAGCAAAAATGGCAGTTAAGTGACGAACCAACCAACTCGATCTAATTAACTCTAGCGTAGAAAAAAAATAACTGTAGAGAGAGAGAGAGAGAGCGACAAACCAACCAATCAACTCGATCTAATTTACCATCGTGTTTCAAAAAATGGCAGTAGGGTGACAAACCAACCAATTCTATATAATTTATCCTCGTGTAGCAAAAAACGACAGTAGAGCGACAAAACAAAAGTTACGCTAACATATTTATGCACTAAATGGGGAAAATAAACTTCCTTAATCACATCAATATGAATATATTTTAATTCAACTAAGTAATTGGAAAAATAGGCTATTATCATTGTGGATGCTCTCATAAATAAAAAGAAATACTTTTTCGGAATGATTTGCTGATTTATAATACTGAATTGTGTGTGCCTAACAATATCTACTTATTCGAGAATACATTTTCTCTACAGCAGTATATTAACCTACAACCCTACCAAACTCTAATGACAATAACTAGTGATTTATAAAAGAAAACGATTTGATGATGCACTCAAAATGGTGTACAATAAATGTAAGTTCAAAACTTCAAAATAAAATAACAATACGACACAGCTTTTTAAATGTAAAACTTGGTACTTTTAAGTTTTATTTTTTCAATGCCCGGTTCAATATTCAATGGAATAATGTGTATATTTGCTCCAAAATGGCTGTTAGAAAAAAGTCGAGATAGAAATGGTTCAACTTGTTTCTTTGATGAGAATTATTCTTCACACATGCCATATAGTAAGTTATCATTTTCATTGCATGGTTTCTGAGAGATGGCACATTTCATTAGGTAAAACCTTAAGGAGTTGGAGTTCGTAAAATTTTTCTTCCAGAATTATTTTGAATACTAATGGAACATGTTCCCCACTGAATTCAATCGAAGTGTTCCATATTGCATACACATGTTTTTTGACGGAAAATGTACGCTTGCTTTAAGAAAAAAGGAATTTAACTGAAAACTAACATTGAACACATTCACAAAGATATTCCTTAATAAATCAAGTAATAAAAATATTTTTTGAATTTGTCTTCTCTTAAATAATTGCTTAAATAAGCCTCTAAAATATGTCCTGCACTCAAAATACAAAAATGCTTCAATTTGATCAAGTTCTCGACTTGCGCGCAAAACAGATAAGTGCCTTCTGCAGAGTATTTTATAGATTCCGATTGATTTTGGTATTTACTTGTCGAGATATAGTGATGTTTCATATTACGTACAATTACCCTATTGATCATCTTTGATTTGTATTTTTCTCGGCGAGTGGTTTGAGTGTTTCCACTGTTTTTCGGTAATCTTACGCTAAGTCCATGAGTGCAAAATTAACTCGTACTTTCAACACTTTATTTGAAAGATAACACGATAGAAAACCCAAATATCAAACTTACGTTTACTGAATTCGTATCATTCTTAAAAAGTATTTTGATTAGCCCATGCGAATTTTTGGCTATGAACATTAGGTAAGAGTCTGGACTTGAAAGCAGAGATCGATCCAAGGTGAATAAGATTTTTTGGATATTTGATATATATTTTGATAGAGATAATTCTTTTATAATGTAAGTTTAGTTTCTTATTGCATTTTTTCAACTTACAATTTAATTTTATTTCACAATACTGTAGGGCTCTTTGAGGCCCGCGTGATGTCTACAGCAGTAGTAGCAGCGAAACCAAACAATCAAAATATATCTAAAAAGTTTATTCGATCGATGTTTCGAATAAAATGTACTGCAAAAGAGTGGTACGTGCAGAGATCATGCTATCATCTATTCAGACACATTTTATGTATTAGCTGTCCTCATAAAATTCCAGAAACGTATTTTTACGTGTCGGAGAGACACTGCAATTTACTTTCTTGTTTAAAAGTACAGATCTTAAGAGATCCGAATGAAAAAGATTCTATTATAAAAGCTTTGAAAAGTGTAAAAGCACATATTCGACAGATAGAAAAACTAATTGACAGATAATCATAATTATAACTCTCCAAGTAGTTTTTACGAGGTACATTAAGATCGAATCAGTTTTATTAATGACGAGATATTTAGTCATCAAGATATTGCCGATTTTTTGACGAGATCAAGATCTGGTCAGTTTTTTCCAATGACGAGATATCTCGTTTATCAAGGTCTGGTCAGTTTTGCTAGTGATGCGATAACTCGTCGAGACAACCACCAGGATTAAAAAAGGGACAATGCTACTTTTGAATTTAATATACTTTTGAAAAATGAAAATTTACTGATCAAAAGTACTCACTAATAAAAAAATGCTAGTATTCCTCTGATATCAAGAAATAAATTGAAAAAAGGAATGAATAACATAAATAAATGGTTTTGGATATAAACAATAAACTACTTCAAGAACTATCCGAATAACCCTCATTACTCAAATGAGTCAAAAAAGAGTAAGAATCCTTATTCACCACCCTATGGAAAGATTATGCATCATCCTGGAAGAGTTTCTCTTAATTCAAACTTGAATATTTCATATCCGCCATCATATATTACCACCTCCAGCGTCTGGAGTCAGTGCTCCAGTTGGAATGAGCTACGTGTCTCAAGTATAAATTATGATCCACACGCGTGATGAGCAATATACGTGAGGATAATGACAGATCTCGATTCCTACCCTTTAACTTTTAGCTAAGTGGGCGAATATGAACAGCGAAACTAGTTTTCTTATCATTTGCGTAATGTGTTCTGAATGAGTTTTCGGGGATCACACACTTTCTGATCAAGAAAAAAGATTACGTCGAATTTTCTGCCGTGTAAATTAAAATGGTTTGTAATTTCAAGTTTTTCTCAGTAACAACATAAAAAGCTATTTTGAAACAACTTTACGAATATCTTTAGTTGAATTGTGTTTCGTATAAAATGTTCGAATTAGATTTTACGTAAGATGTTAAGCTACGTAATTCTGAAAATTCCGAAACGTTGAGAACATTTTATTCCTATTCGAAAACAGCAAAAAATATCTCTTAAGAAATGTTTTAAGAGAAGAAAATTATTTTTGAGTTAAATATGAGCTGAATTGTGTTTCGTACAAAATATTCGAATGAGAATTTACGTAAGTTAAGCTATGGAATTCTGAGTGTTCCGAAGCTTCGGGAAAATTTTATTGCTATTTGGAAATGGCAAAATATGTTTCTTAGAAGCGTTTTAAGATTAGAAAATTATTTTTGAGTTAAAAATTACTGTTAAAAATGACCCAATTTCTAGTTTTCATTCTGTTTTTTATATTTTGATAACCATTATGATAACTTTTTGCAGTTTTAAAACGGCGATACATCAGCTTTTGAAAGAGTTTTTTAAGTCAATTCTTAAATCGAAATCTGCATGTGCTTTTAAAACAATTGTAAATGACTTACCAAGATGCATTTACTGGAAATACAGGTTCTTTAAAAGCTATATTTAAAAAGCATTTCTAAATACATGTGCCTTAAACACAAAAGTAAATCCAAATGTGAGGTTGACATTTTAAAATCGATATTATTAAAACACACAAGACAGTGAGTTACATCTCTCAATATGAGTACTTATTTATTTTATACAAAAGTTTCTTAGTGAAACAATAATACATAGGAATAGTATACGATATAACAACTGAAATCCATAACTTCTTTTTAGTACCCATTTCTAGCAGTGTTAATTTTGCATTGATAAACCAAGCCCATAGCATTAACTTTCACAATAATATTCAAAAGATGCGAAATTGGTTGGTTAATATTAAGACCTTTTACCTTTGAAAGCTATGAATGCCAACATGAATAATATATTGAAAGTGGTGCGTGCGCATGCAAAGATGAAGCACCAAAGCTCTTATTTTCAATGGGAATGACTGAAGCCAATGAAGTATGATTGAAAAGTTTAAACGGCTGTGTCCATTTCAATACAACATTCGATTAAATTCAATTTCAAAATATTCTAACTACACTGGTAGGGGAATTAGTTGTCGGGAACAAGGACGTATCGGACACCTTGTCGAGAAGTGGTGGTCGTGGTGACAATTCTGGATTCGGGTTTTACTGGTGCGTTCAACAGCTTAGCTCCTTCTGCGGTGGACTCGATAGTGACGTCGGCTGGGGCAGAGTTGTCCGTTCCTTGCTCGTTGGTGCGGATGTTGGCGACGAATCCGTCGATTCCTGCAACGTATTCTACGATTCTGTTGCGTCCATCAGCGTCACTGAGGCTGTAGGACCCCCGGACGGTTCCGGTCCCGTCGGCGGTTTCCGAGTGGCTACTGGATCCTTCATCTCCTTCAGAGACGTAGTTGAAAGAGTAAGGTTTGGGACTTTCGTCTTCTGGCTGGAAAAGTGCAATAAAGGTATTCAAAGATTGAATCAAGATAGTCAAGATAATACAATACGAGGTCAGTCCGGAAAGTATCCGGTTCATTTTTAATAGAACGAGAATGGTTTGAAATCGATATAATTTGCCAACCAAGGAGAAGAGATATTGATACGCATGTGTGAAATCACGAACCTATTGGACTAATCAGTTGGATGATAGATGCTCTTGAATGAGCATATGTTCTGAGGCCACATTCAGTGATCAAGTTAGTAGAACAGCAAATTTGCATAAAAATTTGCGTTAAATTTGATGCAAATTTGCTGGAAATTTCACGGAAATTATTCAGATGATTAAGAAGGCTTTCAGGGGACTCGATGCAATGACGATTGTTGCACCAATAAAAATGTGATACAGCCGCTTCAAAGATGGCCTGGAATTTGTTGAAATTATCCACGTTTAGAACAAGTAGAGCAGCTGAGAATTTTGAACGCGTACGGGCTGCTATCAACAAAGATCATCGACTGACAATGTGAAAATTAGAAGATGATCTGGGGATTCCAAAAGTTACTGTGTTCGAGACTTTGACAAAAGGTTATATCATGAAACGCGTGGTGGTGCCCATTCAATGCATCCCTTGCAGGGTTTTTTGGTAAAACGTCTGATCACCCAGGTGACTCGGGCCCCTACAGCCGGATTTGGCACCTTGCTACTTCTTACCTTTCCTAAAGCTAAAATGACCTCTGAAAGGGAAGATATTTCAGATCATGTATGCGATTCAGAACAACACGATATGGCAACTGATGGCAATTCCAACAGTGGACTTTGCAGAGTGTTTTGAAAAGTGGAAGAGACTCTGGGAGAAGTGTGTGGGGTCTCAAGGAGTCAACTTTGAAGGAGACGAGGTGTCAAACCTAGATGCAATGTATCTTGTTTCATATTACATAGCTGGATTCTTTCCATATACCTCGTATTCATTGTACTGTAGTGCAAATCATCCCTTCATCCATTCGGAATGCCGTCGAAGACCACTCACCACGGCGTTACTTTAGCAATTCGAGCAAAAATCAAGCCATTTATAGTTTACGTTGGTTGTGTTGTATGGAGTAGTGGTCATATTTGGCCAAGCTGCGACAGAGTCAAATAAATGGACATACACACATAAGGAATGTTTTACTGACACAGAAGAGAGAAATTCATCCTGGAAGGAATCGAACCTTATAGTTTAGGAAGCTGACAAATGCGATCAATTTGCAGTGTTTGATGGAGCAAATTGATCAAGGCTATTAGTATTTTGTAGCAAGTTGCTTAAGGCTATATACTGTTAGAAATTGTATTCGAACAGTTGGCTCAATTATATTATATTTAGCCGATAGACTAGTGGTTTTTAGTGTGGACAGTGACCACAGATTATTCAAGTGAAGCTTTCAGCACTCATTGAACAATATAGTTTTTGATTGTTCACATGTAAGCTCAACATTGTTATTACATTCTATTTTTATTTATGTAACATATAAAGAAGGGTAATTAAGATTATTTCTATAGTATCTTAATAATGACTATTAGCAATGCACATACAATCAGGAATTTTTCTAAGTCTCTGGTTCTTTTATTTCTATTGAAATTTAGTAGACCTTTTAAAAATGGAACAAATCTTTTATGTTCACACGGAATAAGCAAATAGAAATAGTGACATGAGATACATGAAAGAAATTCTTTCGGTTCTTCGGTAAGTGAGATTAATAAACACTTTTACAACAGTAACGAATTATTGATAAAATAGAACTCTCAATTATTGTTTAAAAGCTTTTTTTAAAAAGAAATTTAAATTTGCAATTCACACCATTTTGACAAAGTATTTGAAATATTTATGGTTAAACGTTATGTAGAAATGATACCAGTACGTGTAAAAACACAGTTAAAAGCACTTTTATTAATCTCAAAACCTTGTTTCCCACTTCACTAACCTTAAGTTGGGCGGAAGCAACAGCTAAGACGGCACAAATAGCAATGAAAACCTGAAAAAGATGTTTGCATTAGATCATACATTTATTTATTCACAAGAAATAATACACTTATTCACAAGAAATAAATACATTTATTCACAAGAAACAAATACATTTATTCACAAGAAAAAAATCATGTTTATTTCTAAGTCGAAATAAACTGATAAATTTTCTTTTTTAATTGTATACCTGAAAATAATTATATTTTCTTTTTGTTTAGAAGGTTGAAATGTTTTCGTGCTTTTTTATTTTCATCTTAATCTTGTAATTGTAATTAATAAGTTTGAAAGTTATTGCTATATCTAAATTTCATTCAAGCATTTTAAGTTTTTTAAAAGAAATTTCCAGCTTTTTAAAACAGACATAAAATGTGAATACATAGCCGCCCAGCTATTTACAGAATTACCAGAAGAAAGCAATAATTTCAAATTAAAAAATTGAACACTGCTTTCATCGGGTCATTATAATAACAAAGTTGTAACGAATATCATAGCATATAAAATATGCATTTAAAAATAGGACATTTACGTTTTTAAATATTCAGAAAATATTTATTCGTGCTGCCATACTTACATTATACATTATTTTGTTTCAAAATTTTAAGTGCATATCTGGTGCAGTAGATTTTATCCCCCTATTTTAGGTGAATATATAAAAATGAGTATCTATTTATAAAATCAGTACAACCCAATTTCACAGTTAAGTGAACAAATATAGTAATACGAATTGAAAATAGTTGTAAAACAAACAATACGAATAATGAATTTCCTTCACACTGTATAATGGATGTTAATATTTATGATCATGCTAAATTATAAATCACTATTACTAAAATTATTTGAAAAAAGTAGGTTATAACAACATGTAATATTTTGGACTAACTTGAAGATGTGTATGACCACAGTATCACTGAGAAAAGCGTTTTAAATATTAAAAATTCCCTAAAATGATCCAAAAATAATTGTTCATTTTTGTTAGATCAAAATTTTTAAGTAATGAGAGAGTATCAATTGTTACTTAAAAGTAAGAAAAAGTAAGTCTTTTAAACTATAACAATAAAAGCTTTTTCTTTATTATCCTACGGCAGACCTAAATCATTTTGCCACAAGTCTCTGTCTGATAGACTAATATAGTCCAGAAACAGAAATTAAATATGTAGCTCTATCAGCAAGTATTATTAGCTAGGACGTCAGTAACATCAGAGCAACTATTGAGGTGGGTTCCTGTCGTGTCTGAAAGGTCCCACAGAGGGCATGTTGGAGAGTTTGACAAGCCAATTCTGTAGAGATGATATGGTAGATAGTCTTGTCCGGTTGAAAACACAAAACCGGGACTCCTACAGTTCTCTAAAATAAGTATATTAAGAATTAAATTTACAATAAAATATTAAGTAATAGATTTTGTCCAATCGCCAACTTAGCAATGTCTTGCAATGTTTTCAAGCATGACTTGCCAATCAATCATTTTGCTGCTCTTATGACAAATAGGGCCTCGGTAACCCGGTTGGAAGAGTAACAGATTATCAACCGGAGGGTTGCGAGTTCGAATCCAACCGAAGACCGTCGTGTACAAAGGGGGCTGGTGCACATTAAATCTGCCCCAAATGTCCTCACGTTGGCGTGATGCGGAAGTTTGAAGATTGGGGTGCCAGCTCAGGTGTTGCCTCGTCAGCAGACCGTGGTTCCAAATTACGTGGTGTTGTCCTCATCTTCTCCTTTGGGATGGACCCCGGACCTTCGCCAATAGCCCGTTCTGTTGCTCCAGTGCGACGTTAATTAAAATACATACCTACCTCTTATAACAAATAAATATACTCATTATGCTCTACTTTTTAAAAAATTAGAATGTAATAAAGGAACATTAAGCTGTAGATAATTTTATATTCTACTTTTCATTGAGTCGTTAAGTTCACATTCGCTAAGTACTTTTGTGGAACAAATCTAATCTATAAAATTTACATACTGGGTAGCCTTATTAAAGACGTAACTCAAAACTTACCTTCATGATGCACAGAGCGAGTTGTAGCTTTAGCTGTGATGAGAAGCTTGGATTGAAATGGTGAAGATCATACTTTCTCAGGAATTTTTATACATTCGAAAGTGATCACAAAATTAATAAAGAAAAGGGCAATGGCATAACAAAATGTCACACAGTTCGGCTTCTTAGAATGTAACAAGGTTGAGAATTTTCCTTGTTAATTATGAGAAGTTGACCTTGTTTTATCGTAGATTCCAGAAACGGGTACCTTCTTTTATGAGGGATTTATGTCCGCTAACGCTTAAAATAACGATCTTTATCATGCCGAGCAGGGTTTAAGGAAGAACCACTTTAATTGCCCTATTCGAAGCAATAAGGAATTCACTGGCAATCATTCTTTTGATGACAATATAATTTTTTAATAATTTTGAAGGCTACGTTTGGTCACATGAAAAAGTTGTAATAATTAACCATTTTAAGGCAGGGCCTTTCCCATTAACAGGTTGACAGTGGGGACGGAAATATTGTCCGTCAAAAGTCTTTTTAAAATGACTAAAAAACATTTAAAAGACTTTTTAAAATGCTGATGAGCAGAATGTTACTTAGATACTATCACTTTTCAAGAATATTCGAAAATATACTCTCATTTGAAAGTAAATTTCATTATTACCTTTAACCTTTTATTGCAGTTTTAAAGCCGATTTTTGCACAGATGTTCTATTTTAAAGATGCGTATAAAACAATTCATATTTGACGCATAAATTGAAGAAAAAATTGAAATATGCTTTTTATAACATTCCATTTTAGGAAAATTTAAAGAATACACTACACATTTAGGTAATACAATACACAAATATACACAAATACACAAGTATTTTTAGAATTATACAAATACCTACATTTCATTTTAGAAAATTTAAAGAAATTCTTGGTCTCTTTAATAGTAACTTTAATGATCATATATTGTTCGATACATTATGATGATCAAATATATATTTCTGTGTCAAACGAAATATTTTTAAGATGTTTCTATTTACCACTCATTACTATGGCCAGGATGCTATAACAAGTCATATTACACCCTTTACTTATTCACATAATAAACTAAAGGTATGTTTTCAAATATTTTGTTACGTAAGTAGGTATTTAATAAAAGTCGCACTGGAGCAACACAACGGGTTATTTTCAAATATTCTAATTTAAATTGGATGTTTTTTATTGGTTATATGCTGAAATGTGTCTTTAGCCTTTAAAAATGCTTAAATTGAAAGGTGCTTAATGTAAAATCTTAAAAAGCAATAAAGATGATAAAACAAGATGGTCGATAGCTATTTCGATGGACCAAATTGTCCACCGTCATCAGGACCAAATAAACTCGAGTTTAAGCACTTTAACTCGAGTTTAGTTTAGTTTTAACTCGAGTTTAGTTTTTTAATGTTTTATTTTACTTGATGTTTTCATCTCTGAGTAGATAGTTTCGTATGCAAATTATATTAGGCTACTATAGTTTACTCAGAATAAAGACAAGCTGGAAATTAAATCACGCAGTGTATTATTGATTCAAAATTTTTCCTACGGATTCCCTATGGATTTTATTGCAAATATATTTCCCATGAGTGTAAAATTACTTACTAAGCTGATTTATTTGTAAGTAAATCCACTTAAAACAGTCTTACAATGGGTGTGTGAAATGCCTGATAAGTAAAAAGGACAAAATTGGTTACGTAAGTTGTTCGCAACAGATTGCTTTAGAATAGAATGGTTCTTTTCCTCAGGGAGTCTTACTGCACTTGTACTTTACCTGCATACATTAAAAAGTAATATTTAAAGTACTTTGGTTGAAAGTCTTTAGGCAACAGGTACAGGAGCGCGTGATGGTTAGAAAGAGAGAAGTTCACTGAAAGGACAACTAGTCACGAATCGATTCCTAGGTATTTATGACCGCCTTTTGAAGCCAGGGGCATCAGTTAAAAATAATTAATTATTCTGAAGATTTGTATTAGCATATTCAAAAACTGCTATTGCTTCATAAGAATTATACGTGCTTATACTGTCCAATAATAAGTAAATGAGCTCCATTTCCAAGCTTTGCTAAAAGAGGAATAAATTACATGAATACGAGTTTTTTCACTCCTCTAGTCTGTTGTTTTACCTTCTCTATCTATGCTCTACACAGGAAGGACTAGAGCTTTACCACCCTTTTATACATTTTATGATCGGAACTACCTTGTTATACACAACTTAAGTTAAAATTTAAAGGAAATCTTTAAAACTATATAAAATTGAAATATAATCTTTTTCAAAATGTATTATTTTTACTGTCCTTTTAAAATAGTTTATTTTCGAGATTTCAATTTACCTTATCTATTCGGTTGGAATAATTTGTTAGATGTTGTGAGGATGTGCAAACGGCTGATGATCGACTTAACCACACGTGCAGATGTCCGCTGAAATCCGGTGACTGGTAGAAACTATTTTCCTGACTCAGCGAGAGTGAGTTAGAATTGAACTAGTAATTGAAGGCTTCCACGCGCAGGTGGAGCGAGCGCAGTTTTGAACTAGTAACTGAAGGCTTCCACGCGCAGGTGGAGCGAGCGCAGTTTTTTAGAGAATTAATGCAAGTGGCATCCATCTTAGGCTGTTCCATCAATTTGATATAACGGTTGCTGGACATAGTTTTTAGGGAGAGAAAGAAATTGTGTTAGAATACCTGGACGGGAAGACACGAGGGTTTGCAGCTGGATACAACCCCAATACATGTCTATCTGGAGAAGTTGAAAACCCGACTGGAGGAGGCCGCAGAGAAAGCCAAGATAACATCTAATATACAACAAGGGAAAATGGCCCATTATTATAATTTAAGGTCTACAAGAAAGACTTTCAAGCCGGGAGATAAAGTCATCGTGCTCTTGCCAGATTCTACAAACAAATTATTGGCCAGATGGCAAGGTCCCGGAATCATTGAAGAGAAAAAGAATGAACATTCTTTCATTATAAAGATGCCAGACAATAGGATGAGGCACGTTCACCAGAACAAGATAAGGGAATTTGTGGTCGGTTCCAACGCGGTAAATGTCATTTTTGAAGGTGAGGAAGAATTTGGTAACATAGAAAACGCTCCAGTTGTCGAAGCAAGAGACAAGTTCACCCAAGAAGTGAAAATGATCACGACACCGTACTTAAATCCTAAACAGGAGGAAGAATTGAAAAGACTCTTGTGTAAGTTCGAAACACTTTTTTGCCGACCAATACAACCCACCAGTCACCGGATTTCAGCGGACATCTGCACGTGTGGTTAAGTCGATCATCAGCCGTTTGCACATCCTCACAGATGTCTTTAAAGACAGTATTTTGGTCTTTAAAGCTGCCCTATTGACCGAATATTTGGCTTTCCCTTGGTAGGTACGACGAGGTTTGGGCTTAAATCTCACTCTGGGTGGTGATTGTTTTTGTAATTACAAACAATACTTGTGGGGGTAGGTTCGGTGTAGCTAAAAATTAATTGTAGAGTGACAAACCATATTGAGTACTCATGGATTCAGTTTCAATCCATGGGATGATTCGAAATTCCCTGGCCGAAGTTTAAAGGGTAGTAAGAATGTAAGTCATCAACTGTTACGTGTAGGTGGTAGAGGGTGATGTCTTGTTCGGGGTTTTGCAAATCTTTCTTACTCACGTGATGGAGTACAACACGAATTCCGAGATGTCTGACATGCATCCAACTTATGGGGATGCCAATGGAAACGGAAGAGCTGCTCAAAGATTGTATCGCAAAAGCCTCCCAATATAGGCAAGTGCTGAATCATTAAATATTTGAGCATTTGCACACCTATTTTTGTAAAACCGGAACATTTCATGTCACAGGCAAGATGCGGGTTATCCAAGAAGTTCGAGCACTACAGAAATGGAAGACTTTCTATGTGAGGTTGATAAATCCGGGCACAGGGGCGCGATCTGTTGCATGTAGCCTATGTGTAGACCTATCCATTGTATGGAAGGCTTTGCATGAGCAGCAATTTAATCCCTTCCATTTAGTCCAGACATTAAAACCTGGGTATTATCCTATGGGTGAATAATTCGCCAATTGATTTCTACAGTTGAACTCAGTACAGCCAGATTTACCAGAAAACGTGCTTTTCATAGATCAAGCCTCTTGTGAGGGAGTGCTTAATGTGCACATTGCTCCTATTTGGGCGCACGCCAATCTACTCACAACACGGCCACATGCTTATCATGAACTGATCTCTGACAATGTTTGGACGGTATTAGCATTTGCGCGCAACAGTTGCGGATATACATTCTTTGACAAAAAATGTTTATTTTGGTGCATCTATTACCCTTTGAATTTGACCAGGGAATTTGAATCTTCCTGTATTTTCGTATGTTGTACCAAAATGTTACAAATGTAGGGCAATAAAGTGTAACGGAATAGGTACAGATTTTATTCACTGTTTTCGAACTTAAAATCGTGCGGTTTCAATCTTGAATAAATCATTTAATACCGACGCAAGATTTAAATAATTAAAAATACATTGATACGATATAGTGACCAATTATAGAGCAAAATTTAAAAGTTGATGAACAAAACAGAAACACACAATTTAAAACAATTGTTTTTTATTGAAAAGGTGAACATAAAATAAAAAATATCTAAAGATTTCACTTATATTATTTCGTTGAATTTGAAAAAACAGCGTACTGACAAATACTGATATTTTTTCCCATGACACAAAACAATTCATTGGTATCAAAGTTTTGTTACAAATGAATTGTTTTTCGTCTTTCAAAAAAAACAATCTCTCTTGTTATATAACTCTTACACATTTCGTATCAGAAAACATCAATTACAAGTTCATAGAGACAATTTCAGAAAATAATTTTTATGTTCCTTTTACATCATGAATCAAATTTTCGTTGCCGAAGTCAGAAGCCAAATTCCATTGCGATTAACATAAGGGATATAATTTATTGTCGTGCTCTTGGGTCTGTGTTGGGAACAAGTACGTATCTTACGTTTTGTCGTTGCCCTCTGTTGGTAATTGCTGGGGCATCGTTGCTGTACCTTATGATTGGACCTTTAGCTTCTGGAGCAGAGGATTCGAAGACAACATTAGCTGGGGCACTGTTATCGGTTCCTGGTTCATTGGTTCTCACGACGGCTCGGAAGCCATCAGCTCCAGCAACGTATTCCACCACTCGATTGCGTCCATCTTTGTCTGTCACGGTGTAGGAGCCTTGGACATTTCCATTCCCATCTCCAGTTTCTTGGTGGCCGCTGGAGCCCTCATCCCCTTCTGCTAGGTATTTGAAGGAATATGGAATAGGTGCATATTGAGGCACTTGGGGCTGGAAAGGAAAGGGAGCATTTTGGAAACGGAGATAGTACGTAGTAAGAAATGAAAAATCACCGAAAAAAGTAACGACTAATAAAGATTAAAAACTTAGAAAAGATCGTCAATGTCTATTTCGGTGGAGCAAGACGTCCACCATCATCAGAACAAAAGTAAGTCACAAGACCAGCTGCGAAAAACACATGTGTTGGGTCAAAAATAAGGAAATGAATATATCTGTCATCGCTCAACACTGTTGAGAATTTCAAACAAACAAAACTGGTCACATCTCCGAAGTCTATTCTAGAATCAGAGAAGCCTAGTCGATTTTGACGTTGTCGAACACACTAGTGAATGATGCTGTGCTTCCCCGCCTTTACACGCAACCTAGAAAGGCTTAATTGAAAAAGTGGGCTGTGCCCCCCCCCCCAACACTATTCCAGAACAACAATATTTAAACTCGAGTTTTCTTTTGTGACTTACTTCTACTCTGATGATGGTAGACGCCTTGCTCCACCGAAATGGCCATTGGCGATCTCTTCTAAGTTTTTAATCTTTATTAATCGTTGTTCTGAAGATTTTTCATTTTTACTATAAATTTGACTAAGGTTTTCATCTGTTTATCTAAAGATAATATGCGTAAGGAAATATAGCGAATTTAATATCAATAATTAAAATAATCGTACTACATAATTCTGCCGTGCTAAATTGTACCTTCAAGTTTGGTCACATAAGATTGACGGTTCTTAAATGCTGCTTATTAGAGGCTTTTCTGTCACACTAAATGTCGGTAGCGGTAGTGTTTTTGTTGCATAACGTGCTTCCTGTGGGTATTCCTGATGTGACTTCACCTGACTTGATTTTCGAATAAAATTTCAGCACGTCGCCAAACGAAATTCCAAAGAATGAATTACTAATTGATATGTGATAGTTCCTCTCATATACAAATATATTTAACAATATGAGATAGCGTGATCCCCAAACAACTGTTAAATGAATGATCTTAGTGTTTTCTAGCGCTATGAGGTATGATATACTTAAATAAGGTTTTAACATTTGCTTTCTTGACTAAAACGCTAGAATGTCAACCATAACCAAAAAGAGGTGGCTGCATTTTCTGAAAATTTCGAATCAAGAATCAAAGTCATTCAAAAATTTGATATCGTACTAATTTTCTTACAGGAAAACAACACCCAATATATTAAAGTATAGTACAAGACTATAAGTTGATTATGATGCGCACGCATATTCTTTGATTAATAATGATGTGTCTGTTTTCTAAATTCACTATAAATAGCTATTTCAAAATGGTCGACGTTCAAACAATATCTTTATTCTCTTTCAATTACAGCCCACAGTGTGTCCTGTGCAGAAGGATGGTTGAAATGAAGTGAACCACCTTTTAGAATGTTTGGTATTAATAGGGGAAGTCGTCCATCACGCTATTGGAAGGATATAGAACTTTTGAAACAGAATCTTTATACTACTCTTTGATCTATGCTTTAACTGTATGAGTCACTATGTGACACATGGGGGTTAATAGATGTATTTAAGTGCCTTTGCAATAAAAAACATTTTATTCCATTATAAAATAGATATTTGAACAATAGTAGACTTTTAACGGGAGTACCTTAGTGTCAGGTTATGTTTCTTTAGGTTGCCTTTCCATTATTTGAACATAAATGAATATATTTTACAATCCTAATTAAAATTATGTTTTATAAAACTGCATACCATATTTTCATTGCACAATAAAGTGTTTAAAACCATAAAAGCAACATGTACTATAGAATTCATTGATGTGACGCTATATATAATCTACACAAAACTATTAAGAAACTAGAATTAAGGGGTAAAAATTGATTTTAATAGATTTCTTACAGATAATTTTCAATAAATGTGTTTCTATGCATGGTCACTAAAATATTTTTAAGTATACATGCGAGTTGATTTCACGATCTTTTGAATTAGCATCTATTTTAGCATTTCCCTTCCGGAAGTGACTGCGAGTATTATCCCATTTTCATTTATTTATTCGCAGTTTGGCAATACTGGTTTTTATAATTTTTCCACTAATATTACTGCTTGAAAATAAAAATTTATTTAACACTAAAAACTAGAAACTTTAAAATGAAATGTTTACTTACGCTATAGCCTTGAGATGATACGACAACTATAACAACTGCTAGAACAATAAGAACCTATGGATGAAAATTAATATAAATTAGATTTTAAAAGTAAAAATTGTAACATAACTTCTGTGAAAAAATATTGCAAGATATTTTAAGACATTGCTCTCTCTTTATCCAAATTTATATCCATTTTTTATTTCTAATGACCGACCGCTGACTTTATAAGCCTTCAGTACAGCGAGGGGTGAACTGAATGCTATTTATGAAGGAGCACTCAATGGGTAAGGCTTCGTTTCTCCTAACAGGGGAAATCATTAACATCCATTTGCTTACAAACCGGGATTCGAATCCGGAACCTACTGAATGGCAGACAAACGCAATGATCACTCAGTTATCAATATAGAATAATTTATCTTTTTTGTTATTTATCTCTAGAATTGGTAGATTTTATGTCAATGATTATGTAAGTTAAAATTTGCATTGCCAAAATCAAAAGTTTATTAAATGAGCATACATTCTCTATAACATAAGCACAAGTAAATTCTCTCAGGGAAATAAATTTCATGAGAAATTTTACTATTCTGTAGCATAACACCCGTAAAATTATCCATGGTAACCGTAATATATTCAACTAATAGAAAAATCTTTTGATTTCATCCCTGACACTTTTTATAACAATACTAAAAAATCACGCCCATTCACACTCTCAGATGTCGATGATTGGTTTGTCGTTACACAGTCCTCTTTTACTACGCTAGTGCTAATTAGAACAGAGTTATGACTTCAAGAGGATTATGAATCAATGCTAACATCTAGACCAGTCATTCCCAAACTGTGGTGTTCGGCTAGGTTCCAGGGGGTTCTGTGGAAACTATGCCGTATTTCACTAGCCAAAATAGGGAGCCTTCAAGAAAAAAATAAAATATTCCATTATTTTCTCCGATTCTTTTATGTTCTAAAAACACTGTAATGTTCTAAAAATGAGAATTAAAAATGTCTATTATATGTTCTAAAAAGTGAGCAACTTCCCTTGCAAGTAAAGGTGTATTTCCCAGTGATTGATGATCGTAATAAAGCACCCCGAATGCAATATCATCATAACCGAAAAAAAAATTATTTTCTGGTTTTATGTGTAGAAATACATGCTTTTGTAAATCTACACTGTAAATCTGCCCTTCTCTGGAATCTACAGTTGTAGCAGTTTTGCTGAAAGTAGTCTTTCTACACTTAAAATTAGATATTTTTTTAATGTTATGATGGTATTGCAGTATGTGGATAATGAATGTATATGTGGATAATGAATCTTTTTGCAGATGGACGATCTGACTTTCTTTTACTACTAAAAGATTCTTTGGTAAAACTTTAAAGGGAGTTCATAAAAAAGTAAAGTTTTCAAAAGTAGAACTAACCATCTTTCGGAACCCATCGAGTTCTATAGGTATTAAGCTAATGTTTGAGCAGAGGAAAAATATACAACTAAACTGATCTTTGGTTAACTGTAATGACTATCCTGAAGTCGAAAGAAAAATTTTGAAGAGCTTAACTGTGTTTCCCACAACTTGTGTAAAACTGCATTTTCTCAGATCACGTATTTGAAATCTAAGAAATTGACTCGAAGTTGAGAGCAACTTAACATTGAAAGTATCAAACCTTAAACCAAACATTGCTAATCTAATTGTTAAAAAGCAGACTTATTGTTCATATCAAGATTGAAGTATATATTTTGATACCATTAAAATAATTTTGCTAGCGAAGAGCCTTTTGATTCTAATACATTTTAATTAATTTTTCTAATACATTATAAGAACTCTAGTTTTTCTCTGTTTCAGAACTTTAAACAGTAACCACTAATTCTTAATTTGATGTGTTAACTTTAAAAACCATTTAACCTAGATCTAAACATTTATCCCCTATATTATTGAGAAAAATGAGAATCTCTATGGTCCTATGCAAGTCTAAATATGCCCTATTAAATTTTATAATATCAGAGTCCGCGAACATTTTTAATTTAAAAAGGGTCCGCGACCTGAAAACTTCAGGGAACCACTGATCTAGACCATAACTTTCTAAACATTTTTGGCTCATTGATCCCTTTTCAAAGACATTACTTTTCGGTTCTTCTGGAAAACTATCTCAACTAATAATAAATTACAAGTGTATCTGCCTATAATTTTTGAATTTCACTAAAATATTTGTGTAGCTGTGTGTGGTTTTATAATTTCAAAAAGTTAGTTTAGAAATTAAGTAACTCGGAACTGAAAATATAAGCATACTTATCAAAATGGAAATAACCCCAAACAAATTGCACTTAAACTAACTAGATTTATAACTATTATTAGAAATTAATGTCAAATCAATCCCAGCAAAATTTAAAAAAATCACTTAAGAGAAGGATGAGCCCTGTTGTTATGCTACCAATTTTTCAAAATGTGGTCCTATTTTCGACAGCATGCTTATATCTCCAAGGTTAACTACTTGCAATCAGTTCCTCTTTTTAGTTAAAATAATTGTTGCGGCACTACATCGAAGTTCAACGAAACAGGATGACGAAAATGCTATCAAAATTTTAAGCAGGAAGTGCTCGAAAATACATACATGCTAACTTTAATTTGTTACGACGTCTTATTTTTAGACCGATCAGTTGGAAGTTGTATCCAACAACATATAATTCTTGTGCCATTTCATCAATGGTACTGATTCTGCTTGCATTATTCCAGTGGAGAGTGAGTCAGTAAAGTTATCTGATACCTCAATCGGTAACCATTTTCATTTAATAGTTTGTTTTGTTCTCTAAAACCAAGGATGCCGAACATAAGTACTATAAACAAGAAAACCTAAAACAAAATAGTTTTGTTTTAAATATTGTTTATGTTATTTTCATAACAATATATTAGGTAGTTGAATCAACGTCGCAATAGAACAGGCTATTGGTGACTGTTCGGGACCAATCTCGAAGGGAAAGATTCGAGGATAACACCTCGTGATTATGAACCACGGTCAGATGACGAGGTCAACATCTGAGCTGGTACCCCATTCTCCAAACTCCCACATCACGTCAACCTGAGAATATTTTAGGCCATGACAGATTTAACTTGCACCAGCCACCGTGCACGCGACGGTTTTTGGCTAGACCGAGTTTCGAACTCGCAACCCTCCGGTTGTTAATTCGTTGCTCTTCCAACTGGGCTACCGCTGCCCTCCTTAAGGTTGGTATACAAAGTGTATAAAGGTTGTAACATTTGATTGAACTAACTACATTTCGGATGATAGTTTCCGATGTGTCTTTTCAATTTTCTTTGATTCTAAACCTAAACAAATCTTATCAACTCATTGTTGATACTATTCAATTACTGGCTAGTTCAACTCGCAGAAGTTGAGTGATAAGCTTTTTGTGCCATGAGATGAAAAAGGTTGCAAATCGCTAGTATCTCCGACAAATATAAACTTTAGTGATGGCAACAATTAATGGTAGATAGATAAAATTAATCTTCCGTACCTTTTCAGTTAAAAGTTTGTTCAAATAAGATACCATTATCCTCTGATTATTGTCACATCTCAGTATAAAAATAGAAAAATTCTCATAACCTGGAACTTTGCTTTAGCATTAATACTGTATTTAATTATCTCTTGAATGCGAATTTGTCTAGAAATCTACGTAAACATCTTAATTTTTATGAATCCACGATACCCAAAAATTTAACAAGTAAAAAACCATAGCGCTCTCTAGAATAACAGCAAAAATCTCTTACCTTCATATTGCTAAGAGAAAGGGAGATCTTCCGCAACAATCAGAAAACAAGATAATGTAGACTGTGTTAAGCTTCAAACTTATTTATACCAAACAATCTAGCTTTTTATACATCACACATCACATATAACTTTGAGTAAGGATAAAAAAATTAATCCTGTGCACTTCAGTTTTTTATGGGCCTGCACAAAGATCAAGTCGTTAATTTAGTCTTATGAGTGTGACCTCGTATTAAAAGTTAATTTATTTGTACCCGTGAATGACTTTTATAGTGATGACCAAACAAATGCATTCATTTTGTATTCACTCCGTGGAAAGCAGACAGAATCCTTTGATTTCCTACAGTGGCATTGTGATTATGGCAGAGTCAGCGATTTATTGATAAAGCTTTCAGAAAAACCTCGGATATGATTGAATTAAATTACTAATTACTGTCAAATCTGTGTGCAATGGAACGCTTTCAGAAGCTGATGGGTTTTCTAATCACGTATACTGGTCAAATAGGAGATTTCTTTTGAGATACATAGCAGGATATTGGCTAAGTCAATAGGTATTTGATGACTATTTAAAAAGGTAACTTGATCACTAAGCGTTTTACGAAGTGAGGAAAGATATCTTACTTTTTAAAAGCAAACTTGGAAATACGTGGATCACATTTTATCCTCTATCATGGTTAAAGTTAAAATGTTTATGATAAAATGGTAGAGAAAACGTAAGCGATATTTAAAGAAACTTTGTGAAAACGAGCGTGCAATAGTATATTTAATCTATATAAATAAGAATGGAGAATTTGTGCACTGAGTATTTTCGATCCATTTCAAGTTTTCTATCAGTTTTGGACCCTTCTGATGCAAAATCCGTCTCTTGCGCGTTTGGTGTTTGTCTGTCTGTATGCGTGTGCCCGTGCTACGTCCAAATGGTTGAACATATTTTCATGAAACTTTGCATACTGTGAGTTCTTACATTCATTTAGTGACTGAACGGTTGCGTAAGTCTGTCTGTCCGTCTTCTAGTTCTATGTTCGATTTTGTGTCTGTGTTTGTACAAGTATCACATAAGATTTGTTCTATATATTTTGATTTGATGTTTTATATTCGATACACCACATCTTAATTTAGTGAATGCATTATTTGAAATTTCTTTGCTTACATATTGAGGCAAGTTTCACGTTAAAACATCTGAGTAACTCTACTTGAATCAATCAAAATTTGGTAGTTTAGCTGGGATGCATATTGAGCATTGCAATTACTTAAATTGTTTTAAAAGTACTGCTAAAAATCAATTATTTAAAAAAAAAACTATTTTTGCAGAATTTCAATTCAAATACTTTTTTATTTCGTGCCTTATTTATTTTCTTTGCAAAATAAAACTACTAGCAAAATTTCCCGACCTCACTCGGGTTGAATTGGTTAACTATATACTAACTGATTGAATTGATTAACTATGTTAACTATGTTATTAACTATGTTGAATTGGTTAACTATGTTATTAACTATGTTGAATTGGTTAACTATATATAACTATTGAAAGTGACCAGAAAAAAATAACCTTCCTCTTTCTTAGAAAAATGCTAAATCATTTAAGTGTGAGTAAAATAATTCTTTAACACCTTTTCGACATTTTTATAATTTTTACAACCTACTTTGGACACAAATTCTATACATGCAAATCCATCCATGTAATACATTTCATATAGTACGTATATCGCACCCCTACTAAAGGTACAAATTGGCGAAAGGTGAGACACTAAGGTAACTGCTACAAAAGACGTTTATGAGGGAGGATTAGGAATTCCCTTTCTTAAGTTCTATTCCTGTAAAATTGCTCAACTCAATTCGTAAAAATGACGAATCTATTGCGGATACTTTATCACTAAGTTTGTTTTAAAAGCGAATACGTTCTTTCTTGAAAATTCCCTTTTGTGGCACGTGCAATAATAAAAGAACTTGTTTTAAAATTTAATGTCTTCAGTAGTGATAAAGCAAACCCATTACATTTTTTCAAATGGTAAACCAATTTGACAGCGTTTCCTCTAAAGAAAATCATTGTTATAAACAAACTCTCCCATTATTAGTTGCTTAAATACAACTTCTATTCGTAAAATAAGCCACCATGGTCATCTGTCGCTATAACAAAGAATTTGTAATATTTCAAAAAACCTAGTTGGGATGTTTTTAACTTTAACGTTCTTTCAATAATGGTAAAATTCCACTTAAAATTTGCTTTATTCTAACTTACATGCCGCTTTAAACAGAATACTTTGCGATGGTGTCGCGTGTAATGAAAAGGAATTACAATTTATTAAAACAATAAATATTTAAAACAGAAAACAGAATTAAAACAAAATAAAAGTTGGCGGGAAAAGTTCTAAAGATATAAATTCGTGATTTTTTTATCTCTTGATCTCACCCACAACTTACAACTAAAAATTAAATGGAATTTAAAAATACCAAATTAATTCGGAGCGAAAGAAAAATTTCACTGCACGTGGCAAACGAACAGGAGTTTCCGTTTCGTTGCAAAATATCGTGTCTCAAATGTTCGGAAATATTTTATATTTTGCAAAGAAAATAAATAAGGGTCAAAATAAAAAAGTCTGAATTTAAATTCTGCAAAAACAGTTTTTTAAAAAGTAATTGATTTTTCAGCAGTACTGGTAAAACAATTTAAGAATTTAAGTAATTGCAATGCTCAATATGCATTTCAGCTCCTCCAAAACTACCAAATTATTGTTGATTTAAGTAGTTACTGAGATGTTTTAAAATGAAACTTACTTAAATACGTAAGTAAAGGAATTTAAAATAATGCATTCACTACACTAAAATATGGTTTATCAAATGTAGGACATTGCATTAAAATGTTTTGTATAAATCTTATGTGATACACACAGATGCAAAATCGAACAGAATGGGAAGACGGACAGACTTACGCAACCAAGTTCAGTCACTAAATCAATGTAAGAGCTCACAGTATGCAATGTTTCATGAAAATATATTTAACAGTTTGGATATATGAAATATATTTACAGTTTGGATAATGAAAATATATATACAGTTTGGATATATGAAATATATTTAACAGTATGTGTGTGCCCGTGCTACGGGCACACACATACATACATACAGACAACCAGATGGACAGACAGACAGACATCAAACGCGCAAGAGACGGATTTTGCATAGGAAGGACCCAAAACGGATAGAAAACTTGGAATGGCTCGTAAATATTTAATGTACAAAAAAGAACGGTAATGTTAACAACATTCGAACTAGAACTTTGAAATATTATAAATTCTTTGTTATAGCTGCAGATGGCTATCGTGGCTTATTTTACGAATTTAAGTTATATTTAAGCAACTAATAAATGGAAAGTTTGTTTAAAACAATGATTTTCTTTAGAAGAAACGCTGTCAAATTGATTTACCATTAAAAAAAATGGTAATAGGTTACCTTTGCTTTATTACTACTGAAGATATTAAATTTTAAAACAAGTTCTTTTATTGCACGTGCCACGAAGCGGAATTTTCAAGAAAAACGTATTAGCTTTTAAAACAAACTTAGTGATAAATATGTTATCAAATTAATCATCTTTGCCACAAATAAAAAAATATTGCAGGTAAATTATGAGAGAGTATCTGCCGTAGATTCGTCATTTTTATGAATTGAGTTGAACAATTTTACAGGAATAGAACTTAAGAAAGGGAATCCTCCCTCGAATCGTTTTTTGTAGTAGTTACCTTAGTGTCTCACCTTTGGCTAATTTTTACCTTTAGCAGGGGTGCGATATATGTGAAATGTATTACATGGATGGATATGCATGTATAGGATTTGTGTCCAAAGTAGGCTGTAGAAATTATAAAAATGTCGAAAAGGTGTTAAAAATTATTTTACTCACACTTAAATGATTTGGCATTTTTCTACGAAAGAGGAAAGTGATTTTCTGGTCACTTTCAATATATAGTTAAACAATTCAACTCGAGTGATGTCGGGTAATTTTTCTTGTTATTAATAAATATGTAATTTTCTATATCTTGCAATGCCAGTAGTATGTTTAATTTTTTAGTTCGATTAAGAATTATTAACTAAGATTTTAAGCTTTATTAAATTATTGAGTTGTGTATTACTGAGCTTTTGTAAGATTATTACCGAGATAGATGTATTTTTAAGTTGTAAGATTCATTAAGTAACTTACTATTATAAGTATTTTGTGTTGTAAATATTCATGAACAATGAATGGAGCATATCAGAAGTATTAATTTTCTTATCAGTTTCATTACCCTAGTGATATAAATTGATATTGAAGAATATCATGTGAAGATGAGAAGACCATGACGGAATCCATACAACGCAAAGTTTCAATTCAATTAAAATGTGAGCAAGAAAAGCACAAATTTTGTACGTTTTTCTTACACATTTCGTACACTTTCTGTCAATTTCCACAAAAGTGACCGTAAACGCGTAAAATGATGACTGAGGGATCACTCACAATATTCGGACATGGGTCACAAGAGATTAAATTCTTAATTAAACATTGCTCTGAAACCACAGCGAAGTTAGGAAAAGTGGTCATGAACTTTAAGCATCAGAGGAGTAGTTTCGACAATCATTACATTTATAGAAAGTGCCTCTGATAGTTATGCTTATTAAGTATCGATATTGACACTGTTTTCATTCAAATTTCGTTTGAAATTATAGACGAAAAAATCAAAGGAATAATTTCGAAAATCATTAACATTTATAGAAAGTGTCTCTGGGAATCATACTTATTAGGCATTCATATACACACTAATTCTTTCAAATTTCATGAGTAAGAACATTCCTCCTTGGGTGTATTTTTCTCGTCTGCGTCAGGAAAACTTTTCTTTGTATGTATATATTCATTATTGACGTTGTCTGTCTCATATTTGGAGCAGCTTTACCATATAGGGCTCTTGTGCTATAAAAACCAGAAACATCCAACCAACCATCAATAGTAAGGGTAGTATTAGTTGTAGTATCAGAGGGAGTAGTTTTGACAGTCATTACACTTAAGTGCTTCTGGGAATCATATTTATTGAAGCTAATGATATCGTCACTACATCATCTATATTATTTCTATAGTATAGATACATTTTAGGCCTCTTACACGCGATGGATCTTAACAAGTGAGATATCAAAAGAAAGAGAATTTCCCGGAGCACTGACGAATCCGTTCTATTTCTCCAAGGTGTGCCAGAGGGGAAGGCTAAAAACAATTCGAAATCCCCGTAGGAATAACATTGAGTGTAAAACGATTGCGGTACGCAACTCATTTTGTTTTACCAGTATTGATGGAAAAACAATTTTTCCAATAAAATTGTTTTACCAGTATTACTAGGAAAACAATTTTTTCATCATCTATATTATTTCTATAATATAGATCCCTTTTACGCCTCATACACGCCGACGAATTATTTATTTATGTATTGAACTGGTTTTTCATTTCTTTCCATAATATCAGTAATTTATGAATATGTGATTTGATGATATAAGGATATTAAACGACGCATATTCCACGCGAGGTAAGATTTGAAAAAGAAATATAATACAACTTAACAATTTTTGTGAATTCTAGAGTTAAGATAACCTTATTAGGCCTTTTGTGGCGAAAGAATTACGTGTTTTACGAAAATGGTTGGAACAACGCTAACACTGATATCAAGGAGGAAGTGTTGTAAATAGTGATGGAATAAACTTTTTTGATATTTTGGATAGAAAAAAATTCGTTTACATCTTTCACCGGATGGGGGTGGAATTGTTCATGCGAGAATTCCCGCACGGGCACGCTAGTTGATCGTAGAGTTACAAACCAAACCATAAGTAAACCGTAGTCGAATTTTTTTTACTATTTAATAAACGACCTAAGAAAATCAATGTTTAAAACTTAAATAAACTATGTATTTAAAAATATTCAAGACAATTAAATAGAGGAACTCACGCCCTTGGCTATTTCATTTGAAGACTAGATGGGTAGTCAGTACGGGATTTCCAAATATTTGAGTCACAGAGTGAGATTTTGCATAACAGTAGTTTTGCATATTTGGGCGTGACACTGAAAGGCGTTCATGGCATATAGCGAGTCTTGTAGGAAAACGTATTTAAAAATTACTCATTATTAGTTTGAACTTTTTTTAAGTGATGGCAGGGTAACAAAAAATTATTGGGAAGAGTATACAAATTAAGAATATTAAGGGATGAAAAGGAATTATATTAAGCTTTTGCCCTGTCATTTTAGATCTTTGGAAAATTCCATTAAGGGAAGGCTATAAATACTGCCGATCGTATTCGTAGCTATTTTAAGCTATTATATTGTATCGAAAAGACAAACAAAATAATTGCAAATACACTACCATTGCTTCTATTTTATTTGATATGTAGAGAATTGCAATCTAAGAACATGAACATGCTTTTGTGAGTTTCTCTAAGTTCTGTTAGAAATTTTTAAAGCATAGTCCGGTTCCCCCCAGAAGGCATTCTAGTCATGGTTTGGGACGAATCTATTCTTTAAAGAAGGTGATAGGTTGAAAGGTAAACAAAGAGCTTGCACAACTGTCATTTTAGCGTGAATTCTGGTTCTGTTTATCATTCGTAAGCGATAGCAGTGACAATGAGTTGGCCGAGGCGAAACCACCCACGGCGATCACTATTTATGCTTTTGCGTATGGCAGCCCTCCTTCTCCTAACTACCTTTCACACCTTTTCAAAAATCGACCGATCCAAGGTCGATTGCCTTCTCATCGGAGCAGCACTATAACTGCTTTTCTTTTGATAGGCTAAAAGACATTAAAATCTCTTATACGTCTCTTCTGTATGTGTGTGTTTCTCTCACCTCCTGGTAAAATTTCCTATATCCTTCCAATAATTTCAGACTA
Source organism: Meta bourneti (assembly GCA_933210815.1). NCBI lineage: Eukaryota > Metazoa > Arthropoda > Arachnida > Araneae > Tetragnathidae > Meta > Meta bourneti. The sequence goes on along the minus strand of OW119927.1, from coordinate 34,120,665 downwards.
AAGCAAGAAAATAGACTCATTCTGTTCGAAAATGAAAAGAATTCATAATTTGAAATATGAATGTTAGAGCATGATAAATTCTGAGCATGGAAAACAAAACAACCATCACGCGACAAGTTAAAATAGAGAAAGGATGTAAACAAATAAACATTTCTGGAAAGCACGTGTTTCAAACCTTCAAGAGCGGCGTGACGAAACTTCTGAATTGAGTGAAGTGGTGGACTTTTCATACTACAAAACTTGTGCGCAGCAAATGTGAATGCAATATAAATCAGAGCTTGCTGTAAAACGTCTAATATGCTAAGAATTTTGGTTCTAGAAGCTCGTCTATTACGCAGTTGTTTTAAAGTACAATAAATACTAAAAATACAACAGGTATTTCAACTTTATTTGACTAATTCTAATTTAAAACTTTGAACCATAATGAATCTAAATGCAACGTAAACATTTCTGTTTCTAATTGAGGTAAAATTATTGGTAGGTAGGTATTTTAATTAACGTCACACTGGAGCAACATAACGGGCTATTGGTGACGGTCAGGGATCAATCCCAAAGGGAAAGATCCGCGGACAACACCACGTAATTTTGAACCACGGTCAGATGACGAAGCAACACCTAAGCTGGCACCCCACTCTCCAAACTTGCACACCACGCCAACGTGAGGACATTTGAGGTCACGACGGATTTAACGTGCAACAGCCTCCTTTGTATACGACAGTGTTTGGTTGGATTCGAACTTGCAACCCTCCGGTTGCTAATCCGTTACTCTTCCAACCGGGCTTCTGAGGCCCCCCCCTCTTTCACAGGAAATAGCTCGTTCGAGGAAAAAGCATTTCACACTGTTTGAATTCGGAGCTTTCTACTTCAGTACACAAGTTTCGAATATCAGAATAGTTCCGATATTGACATTTCTTATTCGCCTTTACGAATACAAGATATTAAAATGTCTACCAGTATGTTAATTCAAATTTTGATATAGATGTTTTTCAGAAAAAGAAGTATATACGTAAAATATTTAAATGTGTTTCATATATAAGTTTTTTGAAATATTCTAATAGAATGCATTCTGTCATTCAGTATCTTTGAGTCTTCTGTTTGGCCCTTGTACCATAAAACACACATAATCAACTATTTTCTTTTAATTTCATCAGCGCGTTTCCTACAGATACATTTTCGTGTTCGGTATTTTCGAAATGATAATGCATTAATTACTTCTTCCACGCTACTCAACGAGCAACAAAAGAAAAAATATTTTGATTCTGATTAAGTTGAATTCTGTTGATGTAAAAGGTACGAAGACACCATCAATCCGATTCGTCGGGATTCTGATTGACCAGGATTCTGTTGACGCGAAAGGAGCCTTCCAGTCGCTTCACATAACAGAATTTGGGTGAATCCGAATCCAGTAGAAACTGACTAATATAGATTCGGGTGTATTTAAACGGAATATTACGAATTCGGATAGTGCGAAAGATTTTAAGACGAACAGGCTATTTTTATGAGGTATGTAGGTAGTTATTTTAATTAACGTCGCACTGGAGCAACACAATGGGCTATTGGTGAAGGTCCGGGATCAATCCCTAAGGGAAAGACCCGATGACAACACCACGTAATTTTGAACCACGGACAGATGACGAGACAGCACCTGAGCTGGCACCCCACTCTCCAAACTTCCACACCACACCAACGTGAGGACATTTCAGGCCACGACAGATTTAACGTTCACCAGTCCCCTTTGTACACGACGGTCTTTGATTGGATTCGAACTCGCAACACTCCGGTTGCTAATCCGTTACTCTTCCAACCGGACTGCCTCGGTCCCTATTTATTATGAAAGCGACTTCCCCGTATCAGTTTTTAGTTAGTCAGTTTTTAATGAATTCAGATTGACCCGGATTCTGTTGGCGTGAAGTGACCTTTTAATAACCTAAAAATACTCCAAAAACACACGAATTAAAAATTACAGATTCATTGACTAAAGTCATTTCGCTTTCCTGTGAAAATCTTCAATTTGCTTAACCAAAAATACAAATGAAATGTAGTTCGGTTGAGCGTGTTGCGATGAACGATTCTGTTTTCGTAAATATATAGGCCTAATAATACACCAAGTAAAGTCAACGTGAACTCAGCTTCAAATAACATCACTTAACCTGAGTAACATTCGCCTCTAGGAGGACCTCATTAAAACGAATTTCACTCATATCTCGCACTATAAAGTCACAAAATCGTTGAAGAGGTTGTAAGGTCAGCTGACTACTTTGCGTCAAAAAGCACCTGGAAATTTGCACAATGATAACAAGATGGATTTGTTGTGAATAAAATTATTCCGGGTCAAGTGCTTCCTAAAATATTATTCTAGGAAGATTCCACAGATTTTTTGGCGTCCCTCTTTGGAACACTGTCTCAACTAATAATAAATTGGAAGTGTAGCTGTGCCTACAATTTTTGAATTTCACCGAAATATTTATGCAGCTGTACACGAAACTGATAACTATTCGTTCCACAATTCGGAAGCAGTCTAATCGTGATTAAAGTCTTCTTACCTATTTATAGTATTATACAGTAGACTTGACATAACATGGCGGATTCCTGTCTCTACACTTGTAAGAACCTGCGTAAGTCAGAAGTACGCACAAATACGTATTTACATAACACTAGCTTGTTGCAACCTGTCGTCTTGTTTTTAGACCGATCAGTTGTGACTTGTATTTTACAACGTATAGTTCAAGCGACAATACATCTCTAGTGAGTATATGGTGAAATGGATAAGTGCTTAAAACCTTTTCAGATGACAAATTTTTTATACTTATTGCCTACTCTTGCTCCTCAACGCCCTTTATTTCTCCTGGGGCCAAACTAGCTCCCACCCCAAGATTCCGTCAGCGCCCACTTTGGAAAACTATGGTAGATGCTTCGTGTTAACCGTCCAAGTGGTTTCATCGCGATATCTCGTCTATCAAGATTTAACCAATTCTGCTTATGACGGGATATCTCGTCATCAAGATATTGCCGATTTTTTATGACGACAAGATCAAGATCTGGTCAGTTTTGCTAATAACGTGATACCTCATCGAGACAACCACCAGGAAAGCTAAAAACAATAAGAAAACAGATTTAGATGCTTCGAGTTACTCATATTTATACAAAATTTAACACCGCAAAGTATGGTTATTTAAGGGCATTTTAACAGCTTAAGTGTGTGTGTGATATGTAGAGGCTAGACACATTCACAATGATGCATCAAAAAGCAATTTTCTGTTTGATATAGAATTTTGTCCTCTACGACCCTTGCTCAGATAATTATCTTTTCATTTCTTGAGGTGTAAATTAATCAAAGCATTTATTTAATTAAAATGTACAGTTATGAAGAATTATAAAAAGTCACTTAGTTATTAAAATTAATATTCATATCCAAACCCTGCAGTAAGTCCCTGCACAGACCAATATAATATTTTTGTAGCTATCACTGAGCTTAAAATTTAGGCCACTGCAATGAAACGACACATTTTGCATCAAACAGTCCCAGACTATTCCTATCCGAATGACACGTTCCCTGCGGTTGTCCGTCGAAGGAAATTTCTCAGACAAATGTAATAGCCAAGTATACCCAATTGAATGAGTTTGAAACTAAGTGTATCATTTCTCCTCTGTATTCAACGAGCGAATATGAATGGTATCAGGCTTTTGGGAAATATATTAACCCTGATTACCAATGAAACGTAGGTACCCGTAAATTACAAGGGTATGGATAATAGTTCATGTGCTTGGGATACCTTTGTAGGCAAGCTTAATGTAGTAGAGGGGAAATTTATTTCTTATGAAACCATTTCTTGATACGGTAACATGTAGTTTTCTATGATGTGATTTTGATCTGATGTCAGAACCAGACTTTCAGCTTTAAATGATGTAAGTCAAAGTTAATTAAGGGAATCTCAAAACAGTGGAAGAAGCATTATCATATCCTCTAGAAATATCTAAATTACACATAACAGATTTATCGCAAACTAATACATATATGATATCCTAATGATAAAGCACCTTCGAGTTGTAGGTGGCGCAGGTTTGATTCCTGTTAGGTGCATTCCTCCCTGGGTGTATTTCTCTCTTCTGTGTCAGTAAAACTATCATTGTATGTGTGTCTATTACTTGATGTTGTATGTCTTATGTCCGGCGCAGCATGGCGAAATATGGCCGTTGCGCCATAAAACCTCAAAACCAACCAACCTGATGATAAAGCAATCAAAGGAAGCGAAAGAAAAAAGTTTATGAATGTATTCCTATGTCCCTTTTTATAATTCATACTAGTGGTTAATCTAAATTTTCGATATTAGAAGACATAAATTCTTAAAACATAATCTGAAAGAGAAACTTTAAACAGAATTTTAACATGAATTCCTGTTCATGAAACGATATTTATTGCGATTCTTTTCATTCCAACATTTTTCTCTTAAATGCTCTAAAGAAATATTTCATAAATTAAAGACTGTTTTGAATAAGCGCTTAAAAGGGTTTTATAACTAAAAAGAAAAACCATTACATAATTCTTGCTTTAATCCTTTTGACATTTACTACCTCAGTCAGCATCTGCATTTTAATGTTCTTCGAAGAATACAGAAGCGAATAAAAGCGATTAAGTTGGCTGAAGAAACTCCTTCAATTCCTTATTTCTTTAAAGTGTCAATTTTCTGATCTCTTAAGATGTTTTGAAACGTTATAACGAAAAATCTCGTCAAGTAACGAATCTTCTAAACGAGTTTTAAAAGTAATTTACAAGTGGAAGGAAAAGCTATTACAGAACAATGCAACTTTTTTTTAAATTCAAGGGATGCCAACGTCTCATATCTTAAGTCCTTGGAAAACAAAGCCTGCGAAAGAATTTTAAAACAGAAAGGAAACACCATAACACACTTTTTGCAGCAAACCATTTCGAGAACCCAGACTATCTAGTGAAACCCAGACAAAGAACAAAATATATGGACACAAGATTAAGAGAAGTAAAAATACTTTTAAGAAAGGAAAAATAACCGCCTTTAATTCAAGATTCTCGGAGGAGCCTTTGACAGAGAAAGATGATGGCACGCCTATCGTGCAGCGATTTTTTTACCTGTGACCCTGAACTAGATTCTGATGCAATAAGCGTTCACGTGTAAGGCACACAGATGATTATTTTTTACGAGACAGCTTGAGAAACACGCTTGGTGAATATTAGTTTGCGCTTTGGTTCTATATGCGTCTCATGTTTAAACTTTTGCTTAAGATTTGGGTTTTACCTTCGCACGGGAAAGTGATGCGCTCTTTTGGGTCATATGATTTTCACTTTTCAATTGCAATATTTTTGGTGTGAAAACTGAACATAATTTTCGATTTTAAAAGGAGTTAGTTCACTGACAGGTACCTATACAATTTTTGAAAACTATCTGAGTAAAAACGAAATACTTTCTTATTTTATAAACACCTCCATTGCGCAATTTATTAAATTTCATTAAAGTAGTGAAATTAAAAGAAAATTTTCAATTGCATAATACGATTTAACTACACTGGCCTCCAAAGGTTATAATTATTATAATTGCGAATATTTCATGAATAATTGGATGAATGTCATTAATGGAATGTTTGTGCGATAGTATATATCGGCTTCCCAATTCATCTCATGCTTGCTTCATTATAATATGAATGATAAGGGTCTGGTTTGAGCTTCCTTGCACTTTCTGACCATAATTTCAATGGTGCCCTCTCTGTAGGATAGCTATGAGAGGGGTTTTCAATGCAAACAAACCAATGGAAGACATGGATTTTCCTTCCTGTTACCCAATACGTAATAAGGACAGGAAGACCGTTCTACCATTAAAACACTATATCCATCTACACTTAGCTTTACAAAGTCTCTTATACGTGAAAGGAAAATCTGCAGGGAATAGGTTAACTGGGATTGACGAAAGACTTCGGTGGAAAGGTCTTGTCCGTATTTTCGATATGTCTAGGGGCACTGTGTTGTTGGCTGTAGTTAGTAAAATGGTTGTTTAAGGCGCTGTATACCGACCCTTGTTGAAAGCGAAGAAACTAACCTTAATTTCATTAAAAAATGAACTAATTCTTATAAAGTCATTAGATTCAAAATAATAAAATAACATTTGAAAGATTTGTTTGTTGTTGTTGAATTAATGTCGCACTGGAGCAACATAACAGGTTATTGGCGACGGTCCAGGATCCATCCCGAAGGGAAATATTCGAGGGCAATGCATCGTAGTTTTGAACCACGGTCAGATGACGAGAACTACACTTGAGTCGGCATCCACTCTCCAAATTTCCACACCACGCCAATTTAAAGATTTGGAGATAACAATGCAAATTGCACAACGCATTTATGTTAAACAAATGCTTTCGCGTTCAACTTTTCTATGAATGGCAATAATAAAATAGAGCCTTCAACCGCGCAGTGGCAGAATAATAAAACTCGGGCTGCAACAAGGAATTTTCAAACCCGGATAGCCGCTGAGTTTTACGTCAATCCAGTTAGCCGTGGATAAAGGGGGTAGAGTCGCGGATTAGCAACCGTGGAGGGTTGAGTTCGAAACTTGATCCAACTAAAAACCGTCGTGTACGTGGAGGCTATTGCATGTTAAACCTGTCTTGTTTAATGTCCTCACGTTGGCGTGATGGGGAAGTTTGGAGAGTGGGGTACCAGCTCATGTGTTGACTTCGTCATCTGACCCATAGGGGAGATATAAGTAGTAAGAGTAATTGTAACCTTTTTATGTGCCCGGGATCATATGACCAAAACTGGTAGTAATTTAATCCTTAGCATACTTTCGTCGGCTGGGAGAAAACGAACGTTCATCATCTGATTGGTACTAGGGACGAGAGAAGAGGACCATCCGTTGATTCATAATCTGATAGGTCCGCGCGATATAGTAATAGATTTTGGCGTTTTCGCCTTTTTGGTCGCCAGTCTATAGAATGCGCATTTACACATCTATCCTGTCGAAAGATGCGGTATACCCAAATGAGGCAATAAAGTGCCAAATCGGCCAACCAAGCCAATTTTTCACAGATCAGTCACGTGACTACTAGTCGACATGGCCGCACTTTATGAAGTTCCTCTCAATAGCAGCGCTCAGTCTATTTATATTTTACGCCTATAATCTCACTGTGGTTCAAATTTACAAAGTGTTGTCCTCAGAGGTTGCCCTTCGGGATTGACCCCTGACCGTTACCAATAGCCCGTTGTGTTATGCTCATTAAGGCGTAAATTTAACTACCTACCTGGATCGCCGAATCGGACACTGGATGAGCAGTTAGAGCAGTTGCGACCCCAAAACCTCATACCCTTGAGTGTGGATCTGTAAATTTACTGCCGTGCGATTCACCCCGAAAACATGCGCCTGCATTTAAATGCCGGTTCCAATTCAGTAGCGCGAGGCTGTTTGATCCATAACATAATTACTGTCGAGAGATTTTTTAGAATTCACGATTTCCTGCCAACTGTGTAAGTCTGACATTTTCTTTCGAGGTAGGTAGCTAATTAATGTCGCACTGGAGCAACACAACTGGCTATTGGCAACGGTCCGGGATTCATACCAAGGGAAAGATCCGAAGATAACACCACGTAATTTGGAAATAGGGTCAGATGAAGAGGTCAACATCTGAGTTGGCACCCCTGAGTTGGTAAAATATTATTTTATCTGAGAGTCAAATTACTTTATAAAATTAGTTTTCTAAAAGGAAGACAACAATTTGAAAATTAAACAAAGGGGGCTTCTCTGAATACGAAAAGTCATAACCTCACAATTCAAAAATTTAAATGGCATAACTCTACTCAGCATACAGTCTAATTCTGCCCCAAAATTAAAACATATTACGTTATCAAATATGAATTTTAAAACTACACATTTATTATTAGTTTTATTATAAGTATTATTGCTTTCGCCTTTCGCTTGTTTTCTTACACCTGCCTTGTTTTAAAATGTTTGTAATTTATCGTATTTCCTTTTATAAAACGAAGAAGCGTTGCAAACACAAAGGACTTTTTGGGATCGATAGTGGATATTGAAAGGTTTTCAAACACCATTTTCATGTCGATACAATGGTAGGTAGTTAAGTAGATAGTTCAATTTACGTCACACTGGAACAACACAACGGGCTATTGGCGACGATTGGGATCAATCCCGAAGGAAAAGATCCGAGGACACCTCGTAATTTTGAACCACGGCCAGATGGAGGGCAACATTTGAGCTATCACTCCACTCTCCAAACTTCCAAACCACTCCAAGGAGAGAATTTTAGAGGCCACGACAGATTTAACGAGTATCAGCCCCCATATACATGATGATCTTTGGTTGGATCGTGTTTAAAACTCGTAACCCTCTGGTTGGTAATCCGCAACTCTACCAACTCGGCTATCGTGGTCCCTCAACAAAATGGAATTTGCAACAAAATGTAATCAACTGCTTTCGCATCTACTTGTTTGCTTAAAACTGGGGTCGGCGTACAGTTATCCAAGAAATCATTTTAGTACATCCCGTAGACATCAAAATTCGGCTAGCCTCGAACAGTAGTTTTTCGTCAAACCAGTAAACCGTGAAGAATAAAGGGGTGTCTAAAAATCAATGAAAATGGAGCCTCTTCAATAATTTTAACAAGACGTTTTATTTGTTTGTGGGAACAGTCACACGTCCATCATCTTTAAACTCAAGTTCCAAAATCTTGTTCGCTTTCTGTCCCACGGCAATAATTTTTCATACCCAAATGGCGATAATTTTTGAATATGGTACTGTGGAATATGGCCGATGCCGTGTTCTTGTTCTACCCACGCTTGATTACCCTGGAAATATTGTAGCATGATCTAATTGTAACTGTCTCCTTTGAAGATGAAGAGCTCTGCTGAACCAATGATAGGAACCATTCAATTTCATGCAAAGGCAATGCCACTATCATTCATGTCCCTGAGTATATTGGGTTCTTCGATAATTTTAGAATTGTTTGACAAGTAATAGGTTTTAAACTGAGACGGGTCTCAGGAATGAAGTGAATTATTCCACACGAAATCAAATCCCGATTTTGGGATTCCTAATTCTGCTGAAAAGATATCCCAACTTCACAGAAAGAAGCCAGATACAATTGATATAGACATCAGTTGTTCTTAGCATCTGCAATTACTTATAAGGCGGCTGTAAGTCCTTCCTGACAGTCGCAGTTCTGTGACGTCGTGTTGTTAATGCGAAATACCAGTTCTCCCGAAGGCTTATGAATCATGACAAACTTGTAGGAGTCTAACCTCTTCAGTTTTATGAAATATCTCTAAAGCCTGGAAATGACATTTTGAAGCATCTTGCAGACAGCCTACTGGTTTCGAGGTTTCGAGGTATCTCGCAAAATACAGTCAAACTCTTGCATCTTTGTTCCATATCCAGTTCCTGGAAAATAATAAGAAATTTTTACCACAGAATCGTAATACAATGAAATAATACCAAGAGAAGAACAATGATTGATTTATATGTAATCCAAACTGTATATTTCGATGATAGTACTCAACTTTTGGATCCCAATGTAACATATATAAACGTGACGCTAACAAGAACAAAGTATACAATTAAAGTTCAAAGTAAGCAGCTTTGAAAATTAAATCAATAAAATTAACTAGAGAAAATGACAAAATAGATGTTCCATGGAAACAGTTTCTGAAACCTAGAATTAGGTACGAGACTACAAATTGAGCAAAATACTGAGTTGTATTAAACAGGGTTCACAAATGTTGAGATCTTCCATAGCTTGTGTAGTATGCGTAGTACAGACGTATGAGCCCCGAAGGGACTCATGATTTCTATAATCATGGATCCTCGAGGTCCTTACATCCGAACTCCGGACCCCGATCAAAATCAGATCACGGGGACAAGTATCAAATGTTAAACCGTTTTTCTAAAATAAGGAAAAAAAACTATTACGGATGAAGTCTATATACTTGTACTTGCATTTTTTACTTTTTAAGTGATGATCTTGAGTACTTTAAGAAGGTACCTCGGCCAGTTCCAACTCTAGAAGGTGCTTTGTTTGACTGAAGAGGATATATTGGAAATTCTTCTATTCTGTACCAGAGAGAACTTTTTAGAGAATCTATAACAAGATTGGTGTACCCATTCGACTGTTACTGTTTTTTATAGTTTTTTTGGTGACTGGTTTTAGGTTGTATAGTAGATGCTGTGAAATCGGAGCTTACAGCTGCGAACTCATGTAATAAAGCTGTATTGTATTTAAGGGGCGAGGGTGGGAACATCTGTCTAGACATCCAAAAATCAAACGAGATATTTATATATTTTATCAGTCTAAATTTTCCAAATATATTTATATAGAGCTTTAACCATTTCAAGAATGCGTTAGCTGAATAGATTAAGCTAGGTTTTTAGAAACCACCCAAGAAAATATTTATAAGAAAGTCAGATAAAATGTCTAGTATTTTAGACATTTTAGAAGACATTCTAGAAGTTTATACTTGCAGAAAATGTGCTATAACACTGACGGATGATTTTATTTCGTGAAAAGATAAATTCTGGTACAGGTTTTTATACTATACTTATACTCATTTATCTTTCAATTTTAATTTTGAATTGAAAATACAAATCGGTTCTCAATTTGTATAAGCTTAATGGGGGCGCTTAAAAATAAGCGTTCGGGAATTTAATTTCTTTTGAATATAAAGGTATAAAATATTACTAGCAAATATATAAAGGAATTAAAATTGGAAAGAGGTAAAATTGAAGAATTAAAATTGGAAAGAGGTACTCCAATTTTTCAATTCATGCATTTATTTTAATTACCAGTATGAAAGCGTTGTTTTTGTGCAAATTAAAGAAAGTTTATCAATATCAGCTTTTATTAGCAATCCCAATGATGAATATTAAAAGAAAAAGTGTTTATTGTAGTCAACGTGTTTGAATAGGTCTTGAAAAAATGCTAGTAGTTAATTTTTAATTCAAGCAATCATTTCCAGATGGCAGCACGACTGATAGCCTGATTTGAACATAGTGGAGCAGCTATAATTACAATAGTGTATTAAGATACTTTCAAAATTTTCAAAAGCATTCAGAGAGAGATAACATGAGTCAAAGTTTATTGTTGGTAAAAATAGGATGTTCATTTTTCTTCGAATTTCATAAATTTTTCTTTGCTAAAATATCACTTTAAAATGCTAATGAAAGTATTATGACTATTAGATATATAATTGAAATGTTATGAAAGGGGGTAAAATGTTATAATTTATGTCTCTGGGGTTTGGAAATTTATTTATAAATGCAATTTGTGTGTGGAAATAAGTTACGTGACCAAATAGAAAAAAAAAGAAAACTAAAGACGTACTGACGAAGCTCGGGCTTATGGATTATCTTCTTATGCCTCGTTTTTGAGGAAATTACTGATGAGCAAAACATGATAAATAAATTAAAAAGATAAACATCGTTCACAATTTTAAAATTTTATGCAGGTAAATGTTAAATATTATCATTAAAAACCTTAACTTTATATAATTATTGCGTATTTTATGTATACAAAAACATTTCATTTTAATTTTTAGCATGTTTTAATGACGAAAAAAATGTTCAGTGAAAACGATAAAAGAAAATTTTATTCAACCGTCGCCAACAGCCCGGTGTGTTGCTCCAGTGCGAAGTTAATTAAAATACCGACCTTTAGAAAATCCAATCAGAGGAAATTAGAGGTTTTCAATTTAATTTTTGCACGTACTATATATATGAGTCACAATCGAGAAAAGGCCACACCCATCTGTTTCACACCCAGTATTGAAACTAAGTATCTTGCAGCAATTGAGCGATGTTTAACTACAAAGGTCTGTATTACAATTTAATTACATTAATTTAGTAGTGTTACAGATACGTCTTATGAAATAATCTGGAGGGCAAATCAAAGCGACTTAGAATCACATCAAAATTGGAGAAAATATTTAGAGCCATTATTTCAACATGAGACAATATATTTTAACGAATAAACTATTTGGGAATAACAGAAAATTTCAAACTCATATTTTCAGAGAGATGTAGAGACCTGAGCAGAGAAGGTAGCTTTATTCTTTTACATAGATAACAGCTGTCAATGGCAAGATAAAAATCTTTGAAAATAAGTGCTTTATACACCTTATTACTATGAAAGTATTAACAGCAAAGAAAATTAACAGGCTCGAAATATATATTGCATTTTAGCTGTTATATTTTACAAATAGTGGTGCATAAATTATATATTTTTTAGTTTCCACAAATTATTAGAAACAGAAAAATATTGTGCTCTATACAGGAAACTAATTTTAATATGATAAATGTGAAAATATAAGCTGTATTTACGGAAAAAAGCATCGGACTCAACTGTGATGGGAGACCCAAACCCCTTAGAAATTTTTCTCGTGCTAGAAATGATACCTGTATCTTTTCCTTTCCAATGGATCGTATAATCCTTCAGGCATTTGTTTTGGAGAGAACGTGACAGTCTCTGCTTTAACCTGAGTCACCATTGGAAGTTCTGCTACATTGCACCCACCGTGAGCTGTGTGTGGGACATGCCTTATGGAGGACTTTGGCAAAACTGGCCCGCATTTGCAGCGGGTGTTCATATTATTAGAAGCACCTTTATGAATGAGCAATTTTACATATCAACCAGTAATTGTCAAAAAAAAATCAAATAAGAAAACCCAAATAAAAACAAAATGAAAATGCAAGTAATAACAAGAACGAAAAGGTGATAACAATAAAATTGCTTATTCTTAGGGTAGCTTTACTTATTATATACGTTGCCTATATAGGTATTAAGTGCTTAACAATACTAGATAAAAGTATGATCATTCAAACAATGTTTTATTAAGTGTGCTAAAACTGTTTTCAGTGTTATAGGGGCATATTCACAGTATTTGATACAAAACTGAATTGAAATAATAATCCTGGAGACAAAAATTTTGGCAACGGTTTTCTGGACTAACTCGAGACTACACGTTGAGACATTTTGGAATCTAGTTTTAATCAATTACTGTAGTTGTGCTTTTCATGAAGAAAGTATTATTTTTGATTTTACATTTGCAACAAAACTAGTAAGTGAAAAACAAATAATTTTGATATAAACAACAATTGAAAAATTCAATTAAAAATATTTCAATACTTTAAAATTCCTACTCCTACTTTTTTAAAAATATATTTTTATTTTCCTTGAAGTGTTTCCGACGATTGTGTGTATGAGTTTACATGTATTATTGTCATTTATTTTTACAAATATTGTAATAACAGATACTATTAAAAACAGTAAAAATTTTTATAATTGATTGCATCAATTTTTCAATTATTAAGTGTTCTAAATCCTTATTTCATGCGCAAAGATTAAATTCACCATGAAAAACAACCACAAAAAAATTCAAATCTATATTAATTACAATGTTTTGTAATTAATATAGATTATACATTTTAAGAATTGAAACAATGTATATAGCATTTTTAATGCATTGTAGTCATAAAAGCAGAAAGCTGAGAAAAGGTCTTTATAATTTAGAAGTTAGTCGGTTTCACTTGACACATTCGAAGGAAAAATAAAACCTAGCTAAATACTGTAGCAGCATTGAAATTTTGGTACATCTATTTTTTAATGGTGTACAATAAAGCAATAAAAATGTCGTATTTTTTTGTCATTTTTAGGGGACTATGACTCCTTAAAACAGGTAAATACTGTGAATAAATTTTTTAAAATTAAAGCACAACATCTTGAAATATTTTTACCATATTCGTAAGAATTATATACACGCATTAAACTGGATAATTTTTATGTAACATTAATGGTAAAAATAATTACAGCTTTATTTTTAGTCGAAGGTCACGTTAAGTCTATTAGAAAGTAATTTGCACTTCTTTCGTAAATGACTGAAAAGAAGTAAGACGTACTTCTACATATTCCTATCTTCTCTTTGAAAACTTCAAACGAATGAAAATTATTATCGTGTTATATAGTATATTATTTTAAAATACGTGTTTATTATTATTATTAATTTTTTATACACCTATTATGAATTTTTATTTATTTCCAAATATTATTTATATATAAACTTTGTTATTCATGATGTTAAATAATATTTTGGCTTTATTTTAACATACGGAAATTTAGTTTGGCGGATTAATTATTCTTAAAACTGAAACGTAAGAAGAATTAATCCGTCGAACTTTCATATGATCAGATTATTACTTTTCTCTTCAGAGGAATAAATTCTACAATAATAATTATGACTACATTTTTAAAATAAGAAATCAAACTTCATTCATGGTTGTAAATTGCAGTAACTACTACGGTAAACTACGGTTTTTGTTCTGAAAATTCGATAACATGTAATTTGGTGTTTAAATCCGAAAGTAGTTTTAACGTAAAATTTGACCATAACGAAGAATTTTTTTGATCAAACAGCGAATTCATTTTAACATACAAATTGAATTTAATATTTTTACTAAAAAATCTCTACTTGTTTTTCTTAGCTTGTTTAGACAACTATATAATTTATCATTGTGTTATGTTGCTTAAAGAAACCTAATCTTAAATAAAAATATGTAATGATAACAAATGACCTACAATTGAGTCCAAAGGCTCATTTTATTTTTATTTTCCTGTAAACATCACAGCAAATATGTTTCATCCTTATGGTAGATGGATATATAACGTCCCCAAAACGAGAAATAGAAAATGATTTGTTTTAATCGGCAACAGCAAGGACGTTTCTAGAACTTTCGAACGAGTTTTTTAATATTCTATCACGACTGGGGTATTAGGTTTTTAGATTTGAAGGAAAAATTATTATTCCAAGAGTGTATCTGAGCTGTATCATCTTTGCTTAAATGTGGTTTCCGTCGTGAGACGAACATAACGAGGAAATTCACAGAATTTAAAAATAATAATAAATTTTACCTCTCCCTTTCTCATGGTGAACCGAGTCATAAGTTATCACAGGTAATGGCTACAAAACTGGAGAGATTATCTTTTGGTGGATACTTTCCCTTTGCATTTCTATTAATTTTTTGCGACTGTGTAACCTAATTCTATCTGCATCCCCCATCCACGTTATTTTTATTCCTTTTTAATCTCAGTCGTTTACTTGAGCTGCATATTTAAAATGAATAAAAGGCTTAAAAATTTGTTAAGTTATTGAGGAAAGATTAAAAATTGGTAGTCCATGTCTTAGGGCCTTGAAAATTCCGTTATTTAAGAGCTGGATAAATTCTAGTCTTGAATTTTTAATGAAAGTTATGTAATTTTCAGTCGTCTCCTATGAAAATACTTACAGGAATTTTTTAAATCATAAAATATTTTATCTAACCATAACTTTCTAATATGAAAGATGGTTGGGTTGAGTTTCAAGATCATATTTGACCAAGCTGCTTAAAACACAATACAATCAACTTCAAGTAATAGACACACAAAAGGAAACAACCAAACACAACACAAAAGGAAAGTTTTGCTGACATAGAAGAGAGAAATTCACCAGAGAGGAATCGAAGCTGGCAGTAATCAAACCTGCGATGCCTCACAACTCGCAAGTTGCTAAAGCAGTGGTCAAATTCACCGAGAAATGGTGTCCCCTCTAGTCTGAAAGAAATGGGTCGACCTAAAAGCAAAATGTGACCTTTTTTAACAGTTACGGAGGAAGTAGCAGCAGGTGTTGTTTGGTAATCTGGAAAATTGGGAGATGCATTAACTGGTAAATTGTTACACTTAATTAACTCTATAAATCGTTGCTTAAAACTTTGATTTGTATATTTATAATTTTTAAGCCTGAGATGGATAGTTTAGGTCCTTTAGTACTGTATTTTAGGTTGTTAGGAGGTTTTAGTTGTTTGCTATTTTAGTCATTATCTTGACTTATTTACATTGATGATTTAGTTATACATTCTTTCACATGATTCTATTACAAAATTCGTGCCTGATCCTTATAGGTATATTAGACACGTTTAATTAGTTTATAATACATAGGAATTGAAAATAATGTTTTAGATAGGCAGTTTTCTCAAGGAGGCACGTTGCCATATCTATTAATTCTGTTGAGCCGCGGTAGTCCAGTTGATAGGGTCGTGAACTAGCAACTGGTGGATTATAAATTCGAAACTCGTTCCGACCAAAGACCATCGTATGCGTGGGGACTGGTGTACGTTAAATCTATCTTGGCCTGAAATGTCCTGACGTTGCCATGGTGTGCCAGCTCAGGAGTTGACCTCGTCATCTGACTGTGGTTCAAAACTATAAGGTATTGTATCTTTACCTTCGGTATTGATCCCATACCGTTTCCAATAGCCAGTTGTGTTGCTGCAGTGCGACGTAAATTCAGCTATCATCTATTATTTTGAGATTCATAAATTTTAGGTACTCTAAAGATTGATTTACAAATATAAAATAAAGTCCGATTATTCTTTCCTGCAAAAACATGAAGTGCAAATTATTTACATTTTAGCACATGTATTATTTACAGCATTGCAAATTGGTCTGTTACATTGTAGCAGGAAAACTAATTCCGAGGTTTTTGGATTCAACTAATTTATTAATGAAGAGTTAGAATTATCTTCAGATAGATTTGGGATAGTCATTGAACGTATATTTTTTGCTGTTCGTTGCTACCTCATGTAATTACATTTTAATTGTAGAACTTTAGTACACAACAGACAAGATTTCTCAGTATTTCTGAAACTGTTCAATTTATCATTTGGCTACAATTGTATAATCTCCCCAAGTTTTTAAATATGCTTTATAGAAGTTAATCGACATGATAATGTAAAAGCTAAAAAATTAGACCTTTTCCGTAAAAGTAATCAATATATAGTCAAAATTTGTCTTTGTAAGACCTGTTATTTACTTCGATTTTTATATACAATACACTTCTCTCTCAAAATATATACATTATATTTTAAATTTTTCGTGCGATGTTGATATTAACTATCGTCAGCTTAAAGAAAAAACTCGTCAAATGAGAAAAATATTTTTTTTTTATATACGTCTGTTTAAAGACTAGCTATTAGATTTTAGATAAAAACAAATTACAAACGTTTTGATAGTACTATCGTTTAAACAGATTGCAAACTATTAGGTATTTCTCATCAACATGAAAATTAGCATTTAGAGTCTGCGAAAAAATATAGGTTAATGAGTGTCTGCTCTAAGGTGATGATATATATCTTAGATCTTTTATGACTATAATTTCGTGCTTAAGATCTAGCCCCTGTTGGTGTAAATTCTTGACCTTCAAACATCCCTGGTCCTACACCCCAATCGAATTCTGGAGATCACTATATTTTAACCACGTGCCAAAGAGACTAATGATATGTATTTCCGATTCCTTAATTACAGAAGTAGGTCGACCAAAGTCATAAATCTCGGCTATTCCTTTCCCTCGCATTGTGGTCTGCATTCTAAGGAAAAGTCAGCAATGTCTGCAGAATTGAAGAATTATGCCTCGACACGTGTATAGTAGGTGATATCGCAAGGCAGCGTATTTCCCCACTCTGAAGTTCTCGCTCCCCCTCTTTAGACAGACTCCTAATTAACTCTTTTATGAACCCTTCCTTTTTTCTTCTTTCTTCGTCGCGACACATAACGGTATCGCCTGTTCTGTGTGGTGACTTTATTTATGCCTTGGCTAAGTGGGTCATGGAAGTTGGTGCACGAGATGAATATTACATGGGGAGATTTGCGTTTGGGGCACCTTAATAGATAACGGAGTATGCCACACGTTTGACTATAAAGGCCCAAGGACGTTGGGGGACTTGGAACAGTCTCCTGTTAGATGAAGAGATTGCTGATGATACTTCAATGGCAAGAAGAAAATGGCGATGGACTGATAGCTTAACCTTCGCGTTTGCTGTGGTCCCGTGGCTAAATAAGGTTAAAAAAGAAGTTGAAGAGGTGGAATGTCGGTGGTATTTTGGAAAGGAGGAGTAATCTGCACCTGTGGAAGAAATTGAAAGCAACTTTTTGGTAGTCTAGAACAGGATGAGAGAGAGATATTAATGAAGGAATTTTTTTCGCCCCTTTTTTTGGAAATTCTTTTGTAGTCGGGTTTTTATGAGTACTAAATTCTCCAAGACAAGGAATGTTTCGTTAAAGAAAGGTAATTTCTCTTTCGTACAAATACAGAGTAGAAGAGTCTTTTTTAAAACACCAGAACAAAAGACTACTGTTGCTTAAGATTCTGCAGATTATAAGCCATGCCGTTCCTGAGACGAAACAGAACTTGCCATAAATACACTTTAGCTATTTACTCATTATTCTATTGAATAATGAGTGCACCTAAATTAAATAAAAACGCTGTTTCTGAAAACTGCTTTACGTATGTTATGTCTATACAAATCCTATTTCATATTAAAGATCACATGAAGATATATTTAAAATATATTAGTTAAAAAGGTTTGAATTCAGGCTGAATTCTAATTAAAAATTAATGCATCATCAACACTAATGTAATAATTTCCCCCGATAAATCTATACATATAAAGCAGAGTTGGCATTTGTCTGTCTATCTGCATATATACATATAAAGCCGAGTTGGCGTCCGTCTGTCTGTATGTTCTTTATACAAATCTACACCGTTTGATCAATGCACACCAAATTTGGTACACTTATACTTTGGAACCCTGCGAGTAACGCAAGCTACATATTAACCCCTTTCTCTTTAACCTAGGTGTGCAGTGGGAACTAAATCAATTCGAAATTGCCATAGGAAAAACATTGAGCATAAAATGATTGGGGTACGCAACTGTTTCTTTTACCAGTATTGATGGAAAATCAAATTCTCTAATAAAATTATTTTACCAGTATTGCTCGAAAAACAATTTTTTCCGAAACGTTATATTTAAACAATTTAGAATTCTAATTATGTTTGAACTGATTTTTTATTTCTTTCCACAATATAAATAATTTAGGAATATTTGAATGATGAAAATGGATATTTAAAATACTTAATTTTACTCAACTTGCATTTTGTAATGGAACACGAAAAGTCAAAACAAAAACTCATTGATCATAAAAGCGTAGTTTTGCAATTCGGTATCTGGCAACGCCAGAATTAATGTTTTATTTTATAAATTAGATTTAGAATTCCGTGTTTGTGTATTTGAGTTAAGACAGAAATATTGCGGTCATATTTGAACATTTCTAAGTTTTGTAAATTTGTGTTCTTTTTGTAAATAATTCATTATTGTTTATCAATATTTTTCAAGCGTCTTTTTCGAATTTCTCTATTTCAAAATATTCCCATGACGTCGAAATTCGATATGGACACGCTTGCTCAGATCTTTCGCTTTTCAGAATTCTACATTTTTTAATTACCAGAATTTCGTTTCTGTTTGTATTTATGTGTTCCATTACTTTCCATGTTACAGATATATTATTTATGTGTTAAATTGTAATGAATTATTTTTATTTTCTGCCAAATACTACTAGACATGGGTAATTTCTTGGTGATATATGTATATTTCGACGAACTTTTCTTAAGACTTTGGTTAAATACGTTTTAGTTTGTAGAATTCTGTTTCAAAAAAATAAATGGAAATATTTTTAAGTAAAGCGTATAACTTCTTATTTTAAAATAACTGGTAAAATTAAAGTAAAGTATTCTAAAATGAGATATGTTACGTTAAATCAAAACGAGTAGCCATACGTTGTAGTTCAAAGATATTTCTAAATTTTGACATATTTTCATTACAAGACGATTAAAATAAATTGAATTTACATTTGTTTTTCATGTTTCATAGGTATTATTGAAAGCTGTACTCCATAGTCAAGTAACTAGAGCTACCATTCTAAATAGGTACGTGGTTTCCATATTGAAATTGAGTCTCTCAATTGCGAAAGTACCTTAAGAATTCGATTTAAAACTAAATTTTTCTGTTGTTCTGGAGGAAAGCGAATTTTAAATAAGACTGTTGATCTTGGAATAATATCATAGTAAGGAAGTATGTAAACTAGGACTGTTGAAAAATAGAAATTTTTTGTCTTAAGTGGCAGAAGGTCGAGGTCACTTACTTGAAGTTGAAACTGTTCGTATACAACTTAGGTACCTGTGAAACATTCATTGAAAGCAGTGATTTAGTAAAAAGTGTAATCGATTGAGCTTGCTTTGTCTACACTGATGATATTAAAAAAAAAACAAGCTCCGTTATTCCACGTGCTGCTGAATATAATTTTTAAAAAATGTGTGCTTTAAAATAAATTAACCACGAATGCCGTAACAGTTTAATTTGCCACTCTCTCTCAATGATAATGTAATTCGAAAACATCGAATCCATGATGCAAGGGTACTACCACAAATAATAAATATTGATTGGAAAACGAGTGCAAGACTATAAGCTGAAAGTTCCTCATTTTTACTGAAAATGATTAATTGGCATTCGTATTCACTCCAAAACTCAAAATCAACTTCTGAAGAAGTCATCTCAGAAAACGCTTTTGTAGTTTGTCTTACTGCAAGAGTGTGATGAATATGAAATGGATTATATGGATGGATATATTATGTATACATATTTGAGTCTGAAGTAAATTGTAGAAGCTATGAAAAAGCTAAAACGTGTTAAAAACTAATTTCTGTACACTTAAATGATGCTTGCATTTTTCTATGAAATCGAATCAACATTTAACTAATTCAACCCGAGCATCGCCGGGTAATTTTGCAAGTGCTAACTAAAGTTTAATGGCTGGATTGGAATTTAATGCTTTGAATATTCTTGTTCTAAAATATTAAAAATCTCTCATCACAAGCTCTTCATGCAGTAATTTATTAAAAAAATTTCAGGATAAAAACTTTGTCGATATATTGTTGGATTCCATAAAAACATTTAAATACTTGTTTGTAGTAAAAAGATTTTTCCGTGAAATGATTGTCAATATCACGAATTGAATGAAAGTGAATATTTTCATGAAGTACCCATTTTAAAATTATTTTAATTTGGATTTGAAATGAATCTTAATTCAATTAATGCAAATAAAAGCTCAAGATAAATTCTATCGGAAAGTTTATGAAATTAGTCAAGATTGAATAAGTTTCTACATTTTTCTTAAGGCAAGTCAACAAAATTATAATTTAGTTTCATTTTAAGCATTTTGCTTATTTATCAAGAACTCTACACTTCTTGGATATACTCAAATGAACCATCACTCATAATCAAAAGTTATTTTAGAATAGATACTTGCCTAACTGATTAAAATATCACATTTTTAGAAATCCTATTAGAAGTCAAATACGCTTAAAATGCTTAGATACTGACAAATTTGTTCGGGAGCAATTTATGTTATAAAATCACTAAATTGTTTTAAAACTAATTCTACTTTATAAGTTCTTTATAATTGATGAACCATCAATATTCGTTCACAACCTATACGATAATTGGACGAAAGTGCATCAAAAAGTAATAGAACAAATAATATTCGGTGATAAACAAAAGCAAACAACCTAAAACTTTGTTGAGAACTGAAAAGTAAACGTATACAAAGTATGAATTAGAAGAGAAAATCTCACACATACATCTTTCATTTTCTTGAAAAATATATCTTAACTTCATTTTTTCCAACTCGTTTTCTTTCTTACCGCAGAACACAATCAATCGATTGTAACTTATAAGTAACGGTGTATTCATTATAAATTAAGATAAAGAAAATATTTTACTGAGTTTTGTAGAGTAAAAAGGTAAAATAATTTTCTTTTATAGAAAACCAAATATTTTCCCTATGGAATTATAACAAATAGATTGGCTTAAAAATAAGTACTAGAAAAACCCAATTTACCTCCAGAAAAGAAATATTGCAGTGAATTTTCATTTATGTAACAGGCGATATCTATGAATAGGGATATTTTCTTTTTCAGCATCACCTTATTTGGAAAACAAAAGACAAGAAAACGCAAGAAGTCAACCATTACAGTTCCTTTATTAAAACAAAACCCGAAACCGAGAAATACAAATAAGAGAGATTTATCACAACACAGCCACGGGTCTCAACAAATCATTTTAACATGCAGAATTGCTTCTTTAATGCCAGTAGTACCTTTGGTCATTGTTGTAGTAAGAAGTATAAGCCTGTCCAGCATGTCCATTGTGCCCATAATGGTCATAAGCATGGCTATTATGCCTGTAATAAGGAGCATGGGTATCAGCGTGGTACACAGGCCTAATCACGTTGGGTTGGCTGTAGATGCGGCTGGGCCTTGGCCTGTAGGCATTAGCGGGCCTGTAGGGTGTCTGGTTGTCCCGGCCAATGGCGGCTGAGTGGAATACAACATCTGCTGGGTTCTGGACATCGGTACCTGGTTCGTTGGTGTCAATGGTGGCTCGGAATCCGTTTTGGTCGGCAACGTAGTCGACAACTCGTTTTCTGCCGTCTTCAACAGCGAGGGTGTAAGAGCCTACGACTCTTCCACTGGCATCGGAGGATTCCTGTCTTGAGCTGGAGCCATCTTCACCTTGGGCAACGTAGCTGAAGGAGTATGGCACGTAGTTGTAGGTTTCTGGGGCTCGGGGAGCCGTGTAGACGGGTCTTCGCTGCTGTGCAGCTGGTTGATAGCTCTGTAAAAGAAATGAAACTTTTATCGTCTTCAAATTGTAAGATTGTCAGTTGGTTGGTTTTTAGGGCACAAGGACCATATTTGACCAAGATGTGCCAAACGCAAAACAGAAAATATCAAGTAATGTGCATAAATATACAAGGGAAGTTTTTAGTGATACAGAAGAAAAAAGTAAGTTACAAGCATCAAATCTGTGCCGCCTACGAATCACACCTCAAATTGTAAGCTTTAGTACCAAAACCAATTGTAAAGGCTTATCATTTTTTATAACGAATGTATAATTTTCTTCAAATTGTATTGAATTGGGAGAGCTAGAATTGAACTAAGAGGGAAGCATGGTTCCATTAACAAATCGATATCATCTTATGGAATCCTAAAACGTTGGAATCGTTTGTGGAATCACCTATATTACATATCCAGAACATCGGTAATCTGAGCGCTAAATTTCTTTTCCTAGTATGAAATTCATCTTTGGCAACATATTTGCATTATAGTTTAATATCTCGAAACAGTTAGATAAAAAGCTAGTTAGATAAAGTTATATATAGTTGCAATGTTTCACTATTTTTCAGTGATAGATTGGTTCTTTACAAAAATTTTAAAAGTCGTAATTCTTTTAATTATAAACAATGTATTATCATCACAAGTTTCAATTCGAACATGAATATTTAGGAAAAAAGTTCCCAAAATAAACAATAAAATTCCCAAAAGTACCACTACACTTGCATTAACGAAATACACTTACGTAGATTTATGGATATGAGAACCTCAACTTACGAAACATTAATTTGTTGAAATAAATTAAAACTAATTATAAATGCATATTTACATTTTATGGATAGATACTGGTTTTCAATGATGTATCTCTTAAGGTTTAAATTTTAATTTACTTCTCATTTGACTCCTAAATCTTAAGTATACAGTTATAACTTTGAATTTGACTGTTACAAATAAGGATATGATATTTTAGGGAATTGCTACAATTATTTAATAATTGAGCAATTACCTGTTAATTAATTTTAACAATTCAATTAATTTTATTATTTCTTGATTGTATTATTTTCTTTACTATAAAACTGTTACAAATTACTTCCAAATAACGTAAATTTCAATTCATTTCAATGATTAGTTTTTATTAGTCTCCTCATGATATGAAACTCTTTTTATTTTCATATATCACTAAAATTTTTAGCAAATAATAGCTCATTACATTTCTTTAATAATTTTTTTAATTTGAACAAAATTTATAACTAGCCAGTTTTTAAGAGACAAGTTAAAATATTAAGGGTATTTCAGAATGTATCCTTGTTATACGTATATCGACTGAATATTGTTTAAAATGTAGGAAAGAATTTATGAACAAAAGAATTCATAGTAAAACTCGAATTGTGGAGTTAGAAATCTGATTTGCAAAAATTCTCATCGTAATATTTAAAAGACAAACGACCATAACGTACGTGGATCACTTTTTATACTCGCTGTATCATGGGCTACAGTTCTAATTAAATTATCCTCGCTCTCTCATAGGAATAATGGAATAATGTCACAAGAAATTGCTCGCACACAATAAATAAGTGTTATATAGATATAAGGAAACAGTAATATTTATGATAAATTTATGATAAGCGATAATATTTATGATAAATTTATAAACGATAATATTTATGATAAAATAGTAGAATGCGCAAGCGATATTTATAAGATACTTGATGAAAACGCGCATGTTATAATATGAGTAAACTATTAATAAGTATGTAATTTTCTATATTTGGCAACTCCTGTGATATATAATTCAATTTTTAGTTCCATTATAATCATTAATTGAGATGTCGTTTTGAGCTGTGAGTTTAATTGAGTTTTGTATTGCTGAGTTTTTGGAGATACTATTACTGAAAACTGAGATGCATATTTGAGGTGCGTTATTTATCAATTGACTTACCGGATTTAATTAGCTGTGTATTTTGAGTTGTAATATTCGTGAATAATGAAACATATCAAGAGTAAGTTTCAATACGTCCTCTTTATTTGCGATTACTTCGCAAAAAATAATAAGCACTTGAATAGCAATAAGTGGTTTCTATTCACAACGTTTCTATTCACCGTTGTATTCTTATCACAACGATCTTTACAGACTGGTAAATTTATAAGTTAGAAAGAAAAGTAAACAGTACTTACATTGTAGTTTATTTGATCATTTGGATATAAGGCAGTCTTTCCTCCGTCCTCGGATTCAATCTGCGAGGTAGTCGAGTACTGAGTTGAAGTTTGTTGGGCGAAAGCAGTTGCTGCTAAGCAAAGGAGCCACAGTGGAAGCTAGGTGACAAAAATTTCAACCTTAAATCTTGGAAAATATCATCTGCCACAACTATATACACTGTTTTTTTTATTATGGATTGTCAAGTTTTCTGCTAAAATTACATTCTTGTTTTTGACAAATCTACGTTTCATACACAACTTATTTATATAAACAAATATAAGCATCGAAGAGTTGTAAATGATTTCATACGATGAAGAATAGTTCCTCAAGAATTAAAAGTTACCGACATAAGTAGAATGATATATTACACATTATACCAGCGATTTTCAATCGGTAGGATTCGCGAATGGTGAAGTGGTTTAAATTGTGTAAGATTTCACCTACATTGGTTTTTTGAATAGAAAACAATTTTAGGTTTCAACAGATATAATTCGTCACATTTTGGTGTACTTTAAAAGAAGTTACTAGAACACAAATATGAAATTAATTTACAAATGCATTCAATGAAACGAAATATAGGTATGGTTAAAACTTATAAGTACATGCACAATACCTAGAGAGAACAAATAAGGGATGAAAACTGAACTATCCACGCTTCTATATTCGATCGATGTTATGAGAGAGTTCTCAAGTATGAGGAGGTAATCCTTGATGAGGTTTTTGCATCGTAGAATTCATTGAGTACAATAAAACGAGAGATAAGATGTAGGCAGACTGTATTATTAGGCTGTATCATATACAATCTCTTTAGTACTCGAGACAGAAACTAACATGTCTTATGGTAAATAGGATAAGGCATTAGATTGGTTACTACAAATTTTAGATGAACTCGACGAAATGAATCAAAGATAGCATTTTACCACATACGTGCCGCCATTGAAATTAAAAATGGTCTGTCAAGAGAAAATGTGACAATTTTAGTGATCAAAAATAAAAGCAATTGTGAATATTCTTGACAGAATTTCAAAATTGATTAATTGCCACTCCTGCACTTTTGGCAGCGCAGTGCAAAATTATTTGAACAACCAACGAATTTTGAAGTTAGGAAACAAGTATCCAATGCTTCTACTTACCATATTGCTGATGGAGGTATAGGTCAAACACGCGAGTGTATCTTCCTGAATGGGGAATTGAGATTGAGTTGGTGTTTACCAGGAGGCCCGCACTCTTTTTATACAACTTAGGGTGGTGTCGTTTTATGGCTTTGCTCAGGGTGTACCTCGGATAGCACAGAAGACACAAAAAATGTCCAACTGACCCTGAGAGGGATTGTCTGTAGGGTGGCGGAAGCTCCGCTGTGCTGTCCTTGGCTATGAAAACATCATGCCTTGTCATCCCTTTCTGTGGGAGTTCGGAATGTTATAACTTTCACTCACCAAGAACTTATTACAATAACAAAAGTATGGATTTCAAAGTATGAGTGAAAGTGTCGTCGCGTTTTGTTTTCCCAAGCGATGGTTGTACGAACTTTCTCAGGTTGCCTTTGTTTTTTAGAATTCGGAATTTTTTGTGGAATGCTTTGTTCTTAAGGTTTAGTGTAATTAGGTGGCGGAATGAACAAAGATAAGGGGACATCTTTATGCATTTTTCCATGGGCGATTCAATAATGGTTAGCTCATGGCCTTAAAGAATTGTCGCGACGTGTCAAAGGTTAATTTTCTGCCTCCCGCGGCCTGAAAGCGGACATAATTGACTGTTTAGCAAGTCAAAGAAATTTCCTTATCCTCATTGTGAAATAGTTTTTTAGTCACTTGATTAATGAATTTAACAGTGATTAAAATATTTACGAGTGTGGAAAAAGCAGTCCACATCCGTTTACTTTTTGGGGATTTCCAGCTTTTGCATTGCCATTTCGTTTTTGTATCATATTGCTAATGGGAAAATATTAAAGATTGAGTATTTTACGAGAAGTGTGAATTTTCTTTTTCAGAACTTTATTTGAAAATTTATTTCCTTTATAAAATTCGAATTAACGATTCTATATCTTGTCGCAATGGGATGCATGGTGTAAATTTATTTATATCATCAGATTTGTTTGTCTTTTATATCAATAATTCAAAACAGGTTTACAAACATTTTACTCAAGTCGTGAAAATAATTTTTATAAAATTTATTCTTAATGAGTGGATATTCAATTTATAAGACTTATTCACTCAATGTCGAAAATATTAAAAATAAGTGAAACGAGACACAAAAGCAACTTTCTGAATTGCTTTTGTATTAATTAAAACTAACAATAAGGCTATTCAAATAAAAATTAAACCGGATCCATTTTACAATATTTCCCTTTTTGCCAATTTTCTTTTTCTCAAGAAATTCGATCTTTCAGGGAATACGTAGTCTTTTAATTTAAAACTTCCTTTTCCCTTTACTGATTCCTTAAAATTTTAAATATGCTATGGAGATAGTGGTGTATAACCGAGTATATTCTATTTGACCTACACCTGGGGTCCGATTGAACCTAAATGTTCTAACGAAAACCATGCTTTCCTTGTACTCCTTGAAAATAAGAATAAGAGTGGGTAACGTTCACATGATAGGTGACTGATAAAAAAAGAATTCTGTAAAACTAGAGCTCAGAATATAACGATCTATAAAAAATTAAAATTATACATACATTTGGATTAAAAAGTTTAGAGTTTTTGAGTCACAGTGCTAAAATTGGTATAACGCGATTAAAATGCTTTTTAATTTACTAATGTATAACTCAGCAATTTTTAAAGAATGGATATTTCGTAAGCATTTAACCATGAATGCATTTTTTCAATTAGAAGTGTGAGTTTAAAACAGGAGCTTGTTAAATTATATCCGGGGTCCACTTTTTCCATGTTTTAGATTTTTTGTTATTCACGCATTTAATTGTAAAATAATTTAAAATTTTTATTTTAAATTTTGGAAATGTTAGTATGGAAAAAACATAAAGCTTTATTTATATACACTACTTTTCAGAAATTTATGTTTTAAAAACCTTCCAGGATGAGAAAGAAACTTCTAAATGTTTGAACAGATAACAATGAAAATTTTATTTCATTTTTAAGACAAGAGGAGAATATGATCAACCTTTAGCCGTGAATTTCTTGTAAAGCATATGTATAATAGAATACCTTATTTAGATACATAATGCGTAAGAGTGTTCAATTTCATTTTAGTATCTCTCTCTCTTTGTGTGCTTCTAATTCCTATTATTCATTGAGTTAGAAACTCGATCCAACTAAAGACCGTCGTGTACGTGGAGGCTGGTGCATATTAAATATGTCGTGACATTCGAGTTGTAAGCGGCGCAGGTTCGATTCCAGTCAGGTGCATTCTTCCCTGGGTGTATTTCTCTCTTCTGTGTCAGTCAAATTCATTGTGTGTGTATGTCTATTACTTAATATTGTATGTCTTGTGTCTGGCGCAACATGGCCAAATATGGCCCTTGAGTCATAAAACACCAACAAACCAACCAACCTTTTAAATGCCATATTTTCGTGAAACAATTTTTTGGCTACAGATTCGATGAAGTTCCTCCGCGCAGAAATCGACAGTCATTTTACATACAAAGTGACCACATTTTTAAGAAACTGAAGCTGAAAAAGAATTTCATTTCTATCTGACACGGAAAAGGACAGCCATGGCTCAATGGGTTTGCCCACTGCTCTAGCAACCTAGAGTTGTGTATGGTGCAGGTTCGATTCCCGTAACTTTCCTTGTGTGTATATGTCCATTATTTGATGTTGTTTGTTTTGTGTTTGGCACAACTTGGTCAAATATGCTCATTGTGGCATTAAACCTAACCAACCTTTACCACTTGTAAACACGTATAGCCAAAGAAACACTACCAACACCAATATTTAGCTTGACAGAAAAAGCCTCTCAAGTGGCCATAGCGTTTGTATGCCACCCAGCAGGAGGGCAGCTGTAGTCTAGTTGATAGTCGCGGATTAGCAACCTGAGGGTTACGAGTTCGAAACTCGATCCAACAAAAGACCGTGTGTAATGGGGGCTGTGGCACGTTAAATCTGTCCTGACCTCAATTGTCCTCACATTTCCATGGTGTGGACGTATGAAGAGTGGGGTGCCAGCTCAGGTGTTGACCTCGTCATCTGACAGTGGTTCAAAATTAGGAGGTGTCCTCGGATTTTTCCTTCTGGATTGGATCCCGGACCGATGCCATAGCCCGTTGTGTTGCTCTAGTGCGACGTAAATTTAACTGTCAACTAAATACCCTCCACCCAGTATGTCCCGAGCTCGAATCCTGATTGGTAAGGGAATGGATGTTGGTGATTACCCTGTTAGGAAGGTAAATAGTTGAATTTATGTCTTCGCACTGGTGTAATTCCAATATTTCCTCTTCTATTGAGCAATCAATGCATTTGTCCGAGTCCACACGTTGGAACGCGTGCAAATAAGCTTGGGTAACTATTTGATCAATTCAAGCTTTGGCAGTAAATGTGGCTACTAGGTGAGGGACCTTCACGAAATAGACACAGTCATTAGGTGCGAGGAAACAAAATAAACTCCAATATCTCCAATTTCATTGAACAAGCAAGACATTTGTCCGAGTCCACAGGATGGACTCCGCGCAAAAAACCTTGCAATAAACCATAGGGTCAATTATGTCGTCATCTGACCGTGGTTCAAAATTACGTGGTGCTGTCCTCGGATCTTTCCCTCTGGGATTGATCCCGGACCGTCACCAATAGCCCGTTGTGTTGCTCCAGTGTGACGTTAATTGAAAATACCAAAAAAAAAAATACCAATTATGACTGGCTGCAAATGTGGCCAGAAGGGATCTTCTCGAAACAGACAAGGTCATTCATTATGCTCCTGAAGGAAACAAAAAGCGCTCAATTAAAAAAAATTTCATGAACGTTTAATTCTATATAAATGAAATTCGGGTCGTTTAAAAGGAACTAAAAATTCTTACGAAAATTTTAAAACGAGTATTGGCACTTTTAATTCCAGCAAGAAAATTGAAACGCCTTTACCAGATACCAGAATGGTAGGTAGCAACAGGAACACCGCCTCTTCAATATTATTGCAGAACGGCCGTCGAGACTGCATGGGGGAGACAGACAAAGGATGCGGCACGCGCAAGCTGTTTACTTTCATTGTACCAGCGTGACTTGAAAAGGAATAATTTGCATCTGCTTGGTATTCCAGTTGGAGGGCTCCCCAACACCCTCGGTGGCACACATTTCCCAGAGATCAAGAGGGATGAACTCCATCTAAGGCTAACTTTCACCAAGCGTGGCGAAATTCCGATTGTTTTGCCACTTGGTGCTCCAGATAGTCACGACATTTGCACCTTATTTTTTCCACCATCTCTCGCTAGATAAATAAGTTAAAACGGGGTCGCGTTTCCTTTGTTGAAGAAGTGGAAGAAAAAATGAATTTCACGACATGAGATGAGGGGTATGGATCTTCTTTTTCTTTTATTACCTGAGGTATGAACTATGCCTCCGAGAATTAGTGACAATAATGAGTTACAGGACTTGAATCCATGTGAAGTTTTGCCCAAGCGTACGAGATCCGTTAGAGCGATAGTGTCGAGAACAATGTTGGATGTTTTGATTAATCGTTTTGTTTAGTATATCCTTTGATTTTGCAGCAGTCAAAGGCCAAATACTTAAGCCATCGTTATGAAATAATTCCTTTGCAACTTGTTTTCATAGTTCAATTACTTGTGGATCCTACTTTCTACGCTCGGATCTTTCCTTTCATGATTGATCACGGACCGTTCGCCAATAGCCCCTCTGTGTTGCCCTAGTGCAACGCCAATTCAACTACTTACCTCCTTTCTACGCATCTATATTGGAATACTAGGAAAGTATGTGCGTAGCCAACATTTCAATTTCTAACATATTTACTATTTGTAACTTACCATGGGTGTATTTTTCTATTCTGCGTCAGTAAAATTTTTTTCGTGCGCGTATGTCCATTATTTGACGTTGTCTGTCTTGTTTGACACATCTTGGCCAAATATGGCTCTCTAGGGCTCAATAAAACGCAACGAACCTTTACCATTTGTAAAGAAGTAGGTGGTTGTATCCCTTAGCGTCATTTTATTTTGCGTTACAAAATCAACAGTTTTATTCTATAATCGAAGATCGAAACAACCTACTTTAATATAGGAAGAGATTAACTAGAAATTGATAATTTAAAAAACATTAAAATAAGTTCTGCATCTTTGTATGATTCCCTTAAAGTTAAAATATCTTGAGAAGAGAAAAAAGTATTTCTATGTTCAATATGATTCAAAAGATATCGGGCCGCGGTGGCCCGGTTGGAAGAGTAACGAACTAGCAACCGAAGGGTTGCGAGTTCGAATCCAGCCAAACACCGTCGTGTACAAAGGGGGCTGGTGCACGTTAAATCTGTCGTGGCCTCAAATGTCCTCACGTTGGCGTGGTGTGGAAGTTTGGAGAGTGGGGTGCCAGCTCAGGTGTTGCCTCGTCATCTGACCGTGGTTCAAAATTACGTGGTGTTGTCCTCGGATCTTTCCCTTTGGGATTGATCCCGGACCGTCACCAATAGCCCATTGTGTTGCTCCAGTGTGACGTTAATTGAAATACCCAACCCAACTCAAAAGATATCAACAGAATTACCCATATATTGACGACGTCAGGAAGATATTGCATTTTAAAACTACTCTTAATTTTATACAAAATATAAAGAACATTTTACAATAAACAGGCCATTGGTAAACAAACAATTCCAAAAGAAAGCAATTCAATGAATTCAGCATCACGTGTAGACCTGTGGAGATGCACTAGACTACGTTTGGTCGCCTTCATATAAACTTACAAGTTCGAGAAATTTCGTTTACTTAAGGTTCCACAGAATAAATTACTTGAATATTCTACCGTTTCTTATTCTAATAGAATTTTTATGTCCCCTGTGTTCGATCGTTAGAAACACCAACAATGAAATCAATGAATTATTGTATTTGTTTTCTCTATTCTGATTTTAGTGGATTATTGTGAGACCTTATTACACTGGATGTATTTCTTTCTTCTGAGTCAGGCTTGGCCAAATATCAATACCCACTAACTTCCTCAACAATACCCAAACTACCACTTATGCGTCACTAGGACTTTCCTTAAGTGTATTTGTCCATAACTTGACGCCGTGTGATTTGTGTTTGGCGCAGCTTGGCCAAATAAGACCCTTGCGTGATAAAACCCAACCAACAAACCATGATCTGAAATACTTGTCCCTCCTTCAAGAGGCACGACTTCGATCCCCGAGGTTCGGGAAGTTATTTCAATTTTTTCTGATCCTATAAACCTGAAAAACTTCATAAAATAGGTAAAAGGCAAATAATACAATGCTTTATTTAGAGAATTTCTCAGTAATTTTACGCTTAATCCGTTTTTGCTGCATAGAGCTGCAACATAAAAGTTATTTTCTAAATTATTATGAAAAGGGCCTATCTTCCATTAATTTTATGCTTAAGTTATTAAGGCTTAGTAATGAGCATTTAATATTTTCGACGCATATTTTCTACTCTTCAGGAAAACTTGTGATTCTCCACACTTCTAATCTTTAAAGTTATCTAACAAAAATATTTTATATACCATATGCAGCAAAAATCACAAATCTTAAATAGCTCTTCAAAATTTCAGCAATAAACGGAAAATTGGCTTCATTATAGATGAAATAGGATTTCTAAAGAAGTGATGAATAGCCCTTTGTGTTGCTCCAGTGTGACGTTAATTAAAATACCTACCAAATACCTACCTAGAGTAGTGATAATACGGATATCTCTTTGAAATGTGAAATAGCCAGTTGTGTTGATTCAGTGCTACGTTAATTAAATATCTATCTACCTTTGAAATGTGAATTATAAGACAGGTAGGTAGGTATTTTAATTAACGTCGCACTGGAGCAACACCAAGGGCTATTCAGCACTTTCGAAATCCTATTTCATCTATAATGAGAGGGCCGCGGTGGCCCGGTTGGAAGAGTAACGGACTTGCAACCGAAGGGTTGCGAGTTCGAATCCAGCCAAACACCGTCGTGTACAAAGGGGGCTGGTGCACGTTAAATCTGTCGTGGCCTCAAATGTCCTCACGTTGGCGTGGTGTGGAAGTTTGGAGAGTGGGGTGCCAGCTCAGGTGTTGCCTCGTCATCTGACCGTGGTTCAAAATTACGTGGTGCTGTCCTCGGATCTTTCCCTCTGGGATTGATCCCGGACCGTCACCAATAGCCCGTTGTGTTGCTCCAGTGTGACGTTAATTGAAAATACCAAATACCAAATACCATCTATAATGAAGGGCCGCGGTGGCCCGGTTGGAAGAGTAACGAACTAGTAACCGAAGGGTTGCGAGTTCGAATCCAACCAAACACCGTCGTGTACAAAGGGGGCTGGTGCACGTTAAATCTGTCGTGGCCTCAAATGTCCTCACGTTGGCGTGGTGTGGAAGTTTGGAGAGTGGGGTGCCAGCTCAGGTGTTGCCTCGTCATCTGACCGTGGTTCAAAATTACGTGGTGTTGTCCTCGGATCTTTCCCTTTGGGATTGATCCCGGACCGTCACCAATAGCCCATTGTGTTGCTCCAGTGTGACGTTAATTGAAATACCCT
Source organism: Meta bourneti (assembly GCA_933210815.1). Lineage (NCBI taxonomy): Eukaryota > Metazoa > Arthropoda > Arachnida > Araneae > Tetragnathidae > Meta > Meta bourneti. Next base: position 34,087,281 of record OW119927.1, on the reverse strand, counting down.
ACCCATACCCATCTATAATGAAGCCAATTTTCCGTTTATTGTTGAAATTTTGTAGAGCTATTTAAGATTTGTGATTTTTGCTGCATATAGTATATAAAATATTTTTGTTAGATAACTTTTAAGATTAGAACTGTGGAGAATCACAAATTTTCCTGAAGAGTAGAAAATATGTGTCGAAAATATTAAATGCACATTACTAAGACTTAATAACACAACGGGCTATTGGCGACGGTCTGCGATCAATCCCAAAGGGAAAGATCCGATTGCTAATCCGTTAATCTTCCAACCGGGCCACCGCGGCCCCATATATGAATGAGGAAATAAGTTTCTAAATATCAGCCGGGGGCTGCGATTAGCAATCGGAGGGTTGCGACTTCTATACTAGGTCCAACCAAAGACCATCTATTATAATGGAGCTGGTGCACGTTAAATCTATCGTGACCTCAAATGTACTCATGTGGGAGTGGTGTGGAAGCTTGTAGAGTGTGGTGCCAGCTCAGATGTTGACCTCTCGTCATCTGACCGTGGTTCAGGGACGCGGTAGCCCGGTTGGAAGAGTAACGGACTAGCAACCGGAGGGGTGCGAGTTCCAATCCAACTAAAGACCGTCGTATACAAAGGGGCTGGTGCACGTTAAATCTGTCGTGGCCTCAAATGTTATCATGTTGCTGTGGTGTGGAAGTTTGGAGAGTGGGGTGTCAGCTCAGGTGTTGCCTCGTCATCTGACCGTGGTTCAAAATTACGTAGTATTGTCCTCAGATCTTTCTCTTTGGGGATGATCCCGAACCGTCGCCAATAGCCCGTTGTGTTGTTCCAGTGGATGTTAATTAAAATACCTACCTACCTACCTGACCGTGGTTCAAAATTACGAGGCGTTATCCTTCGATCTTTCCCTTTGTTATTGATCCCGGACCGTCGCCAATATCCCGTTGTGTTGTTCCAGTGGGATGTTAATTAACTACCTATTTACAAGAGCTACAGAGGCCTCATTTTTATGTATGGTAATGGGAAATCAATTAACGTCGCACTGTAGAAACACAACTGGCTATTGGCTACGAATTTGAAATATGATTGGGAAATTAGTTTCTAAATATTAGCCGCTCGGGAGCTCACGATCCTATATTCATCTGAATGTGTTCTCTTACGTCTGCTGGTCATACGATCCTGTTAAATACTATGACCAGCCATACCATAAGACCATGCTTCTGAACAATTATCACTTTGCTGTGAATTATCGCTGAGATCGTACTTTAACGTAATGGCTCGCACCAAGCAAACTGCTCGCAAGAGTACAGGAGGAAAGGCTCCCAGGAAGCAGTTGGCAACCAAAGCTGCCCGTAAGAGTGCCCCGGCAACTGGTGGTGTCAAGAAACCTCATCGATACAGACCGGGAACTGTGGCCTTGCGGGAAATCCGCCGTTACCAGAAGTCTACAGAACTGTTGATTCGCAAAATGCCGTTCCAGCGCCTGGTGAGGGAACTGGCTCAAGACTTCAAGACCGATCTGAGATTCCAGAGCTCTGCTGTCATGGCGCTTCAAGAGGCCTGCGAAGCGTACTTGGTGGGTGTGTTTGAGGACACTAACTTGTGCGCCATACATGCTAAGAGAGTGACCATCATGCCCAAAGACATTCAATTGGCTCGGCGAGTTCGCGGAGAACGAGCGTGATCTTTTTGTGTGCTCTTTAAAATGACGAGTCAAAATCTTAAGAGAACAGTTTTCGAAAGTTGATTTTGCGTTGAATCTGAAAATTGGTTACTCTTTGAAAGATACAGGAATGATGTCACAAAGCATATTCGAATACAACGGAATAGGAATCTGAATTGTAGTTTGGGAAAAGTACCTAACTTCGATTCTCTGCATCAGGTATTTGATCTATTGTACCATGAGTGAAAGTATCTTAATCGATTTATTCAAATTCTATATTCCAATATTTTGTGTGCAAATTGCATCATCTGGATTGATGCGTAAATTCGTGTATTTCTTGGACGATTATTACTGTTATGCAAACATAAAAACGCTTTCAAGGAAACTAGTTCTTCCGGTGACACTTGCTTATTGCTGGTTATTAGGTATTTTATGAATGTTTTGAATGCGTATTTTACTGAATGTATAAACTTTTATGCTTGGAAGTACTTATTTTATGTAATAAACGTCATTGTCATGAAAAAGCTTGCTTGTGTCATTGAAGTTGGTTATTAAGTGTTTCTATATTGAACTTCATTTACAAATTATAGTTTGATTCAATAGTGCATTTTATGTCTGGATTTTTCTAGTTAAGCTAATAGTTGCACTAATTAGATAGAAATCGATCATTGAAAACTTGAGTTAATCGCCGGCTGATATCTCCCATTCACGTTTTTACTCATCGGGTACATTAAAAAAAATTAAAGAAATGTTGAACTTGTGTGTGTATATATAAGGCTGAGAAATTGAGTGTTTTTGTACAGCTTGTCTTTGTATCTATGACGCTGGATTTTTGTCATTGCTGAGCGGACTACATTAATATGAGTGATAAGGCTAGTTTGTTAAGTATAGATTATACACCAAAAATTAAAGTAATTTAATCTCAATTTGGAATTTTTAAGATTCTACTTCCCGTTATGGAAACGTTTCTTTTCGAGCTAATGTAACAGTTTAAAATGGAGGGATTTATTAGTGGTTACATTCGTTCGTGTTCACGTAACGTTTGCTTTTTTGAATCGAAATCTTTGAACTGAAAGGGTTCGTGCTTGCTTAAGACTATTAAGAATCGATAAAATCATCTCGATCTACAACCATACGAAATTTTAAACGTTTGCTTTCAGCATTGTAATAAAAGTACCCAATTTTCAAGTTAAACGAAATTTATCTGTTTGCGAAAAATCTAGCCATTGTGAAAAGCAAGCAAAAAACCTCGCAGGGATTGAATACTTTGCTTTAAAACGATTTTATTAAACTAGTCCTTTGAAAGTAATACAAACGCATATTAGAAAGTATTAACCCTAAGCCATGATTCAGTTGTGAGTGATGGCTAAGAATACAGAAGTACGTTACGAGGATGAGATACATTTCTACATTATTCTTGGCCATTGAAATATACTCGTCACTGCTTTAGTCATAACTTGCGTCAAGTTGAACTTCTTTTTAAGTCGAGTTGAACCTAATTAAAACTGACTATTTCACTTCTAAAACTCATTACTTTCTCATTTTTGTACTAATTGCGTTATACTGAGAACTATTGCTGAAAGAGAAATGCCGTGTTGAATAAAAAAGAATGGTAAAGTCACGTTTGAGTGCCGTTTTTCAAAAGAAAAATATCAAAGGCGGGACGATTCTTTCTCGTATTTAGTTCTAATCCTCTAAGGGATGGGAAAGCGTGTTTTAATTGCCAGGGCTCGGGCCTTCAAGAGCCCCCGCCTTCAATCAAGGCTATTTTTGTCGTGCTTTTGAACAGTTGATTCACCGAAGCGGATACACATTTCCAACCCACGCCAGTCGGCTGCCGAGTCTGAAGGAAAAGGATTTCTTTCACCTTCAACATAAATTAATTTCGTATGATCCCACCTGGATTGGCGTGACTGAAAAAAGTGGAGACTAATAATTCACTGCTTTTTCTTTTCGACTCGTTTCTCAGGAGGCTCTGTTAAGCTGTTTAAACTAAAAATGATGTGGTGGAATTCAGTTGCTGTTTGCAAGAGCACCTTGAGGTTTTAGTGAAAGGGATTCAAACGGAGTTTGCGAGTTGTAGGCGGCATCGGTTCAATTCGTGTAACTTACCCTGGGTGTATTTCTCTCAATCAGTGGTTGGGTTTTTATGGCGTAAGGGCCATATTTGGTCATGCTGCGCCAGACACAAGACATACAATAACAAGTAATGGACCTACACACAAGGAAAGTTTTGCTCACAGTATATCCAGGGAGGAATCGTACCTGCGCCATCTACAACTCGCAGGGTGTAAAGCAGTGGGCAAACCCACTGAGCCATGAAGGCTTGTGTTTATATATATGTATAAATGCTCATTACTTGACGTCCTGTGGCGCAGCTTGGCCAAATACGGATCTCGTGCCATAAAACCCAACCAACCTCTTCTGTGTCAGTGAAGCTTTTCTTGTGTGTGTAACCTACTTAACGTTGTTTGCCTTGTGTTTGGTGCAGATTGGCCCCATTCATCTTAAAACCCAAACAACTTGGTTTCAACGCTCGAAGCTAGCGATCCAGCATTAAATGTCAATAAGTTGAATTTACGTCGTATTGGTGTAATACAATGGGAAAAATGAGTTATGATTTTTCTCGAAATGAGTTTTCTTAATTATTTGATACACGAATAAATGTTTGAATCCTATGAGACAATGTTAATTTTTAGTTATTCGAAAATTATAACTTTTCCATAGTTATAATAAACATAGTTTTAAAAAACAGTTATAATAAACAAACAACACAAAGTTAATATATTTTTGGCACTTTTTTCGTCGAAATCACGAATCAGAATTTTTACTGTTTTAACATATGCTCGCTTTCTAGGTGCTATTTGAAATATACCAAAGACTACTCTGATACACAGCCTCAACAACCTAAAATAAACGGAAAGTCACTAAGGCCTTTGTACCAGTGAAAAATCTGATTTTGAAAAGGGTTAGGCCGTAAAATCCTAGGGTTCGACCATATTGGCCCCATTGTTTTTATAGATTTAATTAGCCTCCTCTAAAAATGAGGAATTAATTAAAAAAACATACTATGCACCATACAGAGGCGCCACGTTTAGAAGCCCCATCCCATGGGACCCACCAAATATTTTTATTTTGTACGGGCTTTACGTTAGCGACATTCTAATTTTCTTTTCTTTCCCCACGGTGTTAACTGTCCTTATTAAACATGAGGGTCACGCTCCCGGGTTACCCAAGCAATATTTTCTGCTTTCATTGCAATATTCTAATCCCAATTCCTTTTTTCCTTTCACATTTTTTGCTTGACGTTGTCTCTTGTATTTGGTGCAGCTTGGAAAAATATGGTCCTTGTGCCTTAAAACCCCAAACCAACCAAATATTTTCATGTTTGCATCCCGGTCCCCAAACATGAAATTTAATATAAAAAATGTAGCATTAATATCTATAAAAAAATGTCTAAATCTGTATGAATAACGTAATGATATATATAAACAAAATTGTTCTATAAACACATGAAGCTGGTTGAATAGAATCCTTTGAAAAGTCTTCCTTTCCTTTGAAGATGCTGGTTGTTTTGGCATTTTTTTGGCGCAAAGGTCATATTTGGCCTAGCTGCGCCAAACACGACAACGTCAGGTAAAAAGTGTCGCAAAAGGGAAATAAAGAGGGATTGGGTAACAGAGTAGTGGGATGAAAGAAGAAAATATCTCTAGGGTATCCCGGAAGTACGACCTCCGTGATTACTTCAGTAAACCCCATAGGAAAAGGAAGGATCACTAGAGCACCTCGGATCCTTGAAGCCCGCTCACATCTAAAGGAGATGTGCCCCGGAGGATTCCTTGGAATAGAATCCTTTGGAAAAATTCCATTGTTCCTTTCCTTGGAATAGAATCATTTGTAAAGATTTTTTTTTCTATTGCTCATTTCATAAGAACAGAATCGTTTGGAAAGATTATTGGTCAAAATCAAAATTGGTTAGAATTCCTGCAGGGAAAACTGCAGGTTACAAGGTAGAATTATGTGTGTGAGCTCAGCAGAGGGTTAAAGTTAGCTGCCAGTGGAGTTGTTTTCAGAAACCCGTTCATAGGATGTATTACAGATCCTGCAGGGGCGAACCTAAAACGTCTTATTTTCTTAAGACCAGAAACTATTGCAATGTCAAAAGATCTGTATATTTCACACTATTATACCTGTTATTTGAGGAACAAGTCTGTTTCCGTCTTTTTTTTCGAGCACTAATATAAATTTTTTGAACTCAAGTGTGTGTACGTTATTTTTGATTTCGTGTCTGAGGACTCCTTCAATAAATTTTATTTTATCATACTTTTGTAACAAGCATATTTGATATTTTTCAATTGTATTTTAGTTTTTACCGATTATTTTATGCTAAAACGTTTTGCCATCTATTGGGCCAAATTGGCGTGGGAACCAAATTATATCGTATTTTTCTTAATCTTTCGTAAATCAATCTCAAAGAAACAAGAATATATGTCCCAAAGGAGCAGCTTATGTGTTTACTTAAGAAAATACGGTTAAATAATTTGTATAAAACTAGTATAATTTATAGTGATAATTTATATAGTTTTTCAAAACTTAACTGTAATAAATCTGTATAATAATATGAGATTTAATTATGCTGCAATAAAGATGAAACACACAATATTAGCTTAAATTTTATTTGAAAACAAATAGAAGTAATACTTAATTATAACTCTTAAACTCTCAGCTTTAAAAGTAAAAATATTTAGTAATTAATGCATGACTTAAGTCATTAATTCTACGTATGAATTCCTTTTTGACTGCTGTGGTATCAAAAGAATAAAATCAAGCAACTTCAAAACAAAAATAAAACATTTTCAGTTTATTTTATGACAAACAATACAATAGAAACATAACAATCTAATTGAGTTTAATGGGTAGAAAACTTGATTTTATTGATTTCAGTTTAAATATGAATTTTTTAGTTCGGTTTATGAAAAATAAACTTATAAACGATTTTTATATCACACAAACACTTGCTCTAATCGCTGCTGTTCTTGAACGGTTGGTATTTGAATTGACCTTAAGCCCGGAACCCTATAGTTGAAAGGCGACATGAATGATGGAGCTGGTACATAACCAGGAATTTCTACAGGAAGTTTTTCTTGCAAGTATTTCGCATTAAAATCTTCAACTACAACTTGCGACTGAACAAGGGGACTATTCAATACTTTTTGACCAGACCTTGGGGGAGAACTTTGTTCAACGATGTCGTCAAGTTTCAGTTGCAACTGACCTCTACCGTCTTCGTCAACAACCTTTTGAGCAGGTTGACTAGCTGGGGAATCTATTACAATGAAGTCAGGGATAATTGATTGTTGATTTGGTTGAATTTCTTTAACGGATGAAGCAGTGGGGAAACTGGACTCAAATTTTTCTTGAATCACTTGTGACTCAATTCTGTCTTGATTGATTTTTTGCTGGACTCCAGACGCTCCGACAGATGATCTTAAACCACCCACGGGTGCGCTTGCACCACTGTATGCAATTGGTCCAGTTCTCTGTCTTATAGCTGATGTTTCAGGACCTCGTGAACCAGGACCTCTGTTTAACGATGGCTGTCTTCCTGAGGCAGATCTTACTGCAGCTCCACTGATATCTTGACCTGATCCAGATCCGCCAGATTCAGAAGTTCCACTTGATGTTCTGCTTACGCCGGCTCCAACATTTCTTGACAACTCTTTTAAGTCTTCGAGTGAAACGGCAATTCCATCCAAATCGCTATCACTTTTAGCTATTCCTCTAAAAGTCTGTAAAACCCCTTCCGCACCTTGCTTATCGATAAGACCTCTATTTAGTTGGATTATTTCATCATTTAAATCCTTAGCGGATAGAATTTGAGGAGACTCCGGGCCAGTTCCAAGAATAAAAGGATTGCCAGTCACTCTCACCTGTTGCCCAACTGCATTTTGATTTACTACACGATCCGGTTTTCTGAGAGGTGCTCGCACTTCTACCTTATTCACATCGTATCCAATACGTCTTGAGAGATCTCCAACTTCCTCTGAGGAAATAGAAACGCCAGCAAGATTTCCATCAGTCCGGATGACACCACCGAAAGTTTCGGATAAACCTGCTACACCTTGCTTTTGAATGAGTCCCCTATTAAGAGCTATAATTCCGTCATTTAATTGCCTATTGGGTTGAATTGAATTTGTAATTGGTTTAATAGCAGGTACTCCTTGACCACGAGATCGCACGGTGCCTACTGATCCGGCATCATTTCCAAGGACAACTCTTATGTTTTCTCCTTGAGTTGTTGAAATGGCAGCTCCTGAGACCCTCGCGGGGCCTGGAATTACACGTGTTCTCGTAGAACCAGTAACTCGTTGAGAAGACGTACGAACGACAGTGGGCTTTACTTGATCAGGTTTTCTAAGTACTGGTGATGCTAATGGCTGTCCTCTGGTACCATATCCTAAGCGCTTTGACAGATCTTCTAATTCCGATGATGTTACGGATATGCCTTCAAGATTACCATCCGTCCGAATTACGCCACCGAAAGTTTGTGAGAACCCTGATTCACCTTGTTTCTGAATAAGCTCTCTATTAATAGCTATTATTCCATCACCTAACTGCGCTTGTGTTTGGACTGGGGCCGGAACTTTCGGTTTACCAGAGGATACAGTATGAGAACCAGGTCTTACACCTACTGATCCGGCATCATTTCCAAGGACGAATTTGATGTTTTCTCCTTGATTTGTTGAAATAACAGCGGGGGATGGAATTACACTTGTTCTTGTAGAACCAGTAACTCTTTGAGAGGATGTGCGGACGACAATGGGTTTCACTTGATCAGGCTTTTTAAGTTCAGGTACCGCTTGTGGCTGTCCTGAGGAACCGTATCCAATGCGCTTTGACAAATCTTCTAATTCCGATGATGTAATGGATAGGCCATCCAGGTTTCCATCTGTTCGGATCACACCCCCGAAAGTTTGGGAGAATCCTGCTTCACTTTGTTTTTTAATCAATCCTCTATTGATTGCCTTAATACCATCCTCTAATTGTACTTGTGGTTGAACTAGAGTTGGAACTTCCGACTTAAGAACAGGTGCTGCTTGACCACGAGATCGCACGACACCTGCTGATGCGGCATCATTTCCAAGGACAAATGGGATATTTTCTCCTTGAGTAGTTGGAATGGCAGCACCTGAGACTCTAGCGGGACCTGGAATTACCCGTGTTCTTGTAGAATCAGTAACTCGTTGAGAAGATGTGCGGACTGCAGAGGGCTTTACTTGATAAGGCTTTTTAGGTATTGGTGATGCTAATGCCTGACCTCTGGTGCCATATCTTATATGCTTGGATAGGTCTTCTAATTCCGATGCGGTTATGGAAACGCCTTGCAGATTACCGTCTGTTCGAATAACGCCACCGAAAGTTTGAGAGAACCCTGCTTCACCTTGCTTTTGAATCAGTTCTCTATTGATAGCTACTATCCCATCACCAAATTGTGCTTGTGGCCGGACTAGAACTGGAGCTTTTGGTTTAGGAGAGAATACAGCTTGACCACTAGGTCCTACTACACCTACTGAACCGGCATCATTTCCAAGAACAAACCTGGTGTTTTCCCCTTGAGTAGAAGAAATAGCAGCTCCTGAAATCCTGACGGCACCTGGGATTACGCGCGTTCTTGTAGAACCAGTTACTTGTTGAGCTGATGTGCGGACAACAGGTTTAACTTGATCAGGTTTTCTCAGTACTGGTGTAGCTAGTGGCTGTCCTCTTGTACCGTATCTTATACGCTTTGATAGGTCTTCTAATTCCGATGCGGTTATGGAAACGCCTTGCAGATTACCGTCTGTTCGAATAACGCCACCGAAAGTTTGAGAGAACCCTGCTTCACCTTGCTTTTGAATCAGTTCTCTATTGATAGCTACTATCCCATCACCAAATTGTGCTTGTGGCCGGACTAGGACTGGAGCTTTTGGTTTAGGAGAGAATACAGCTTGACCACTAGGTCCTACTACACCTACTGAACCGGCATCATTTCCAAGAACAAACCTGATGTTTTCCCCTTGAGTAGAAGAAATAGCAGCTCCTGAAACCCTGACGGCACCTGGGATTACGCGTGTTCTTGTAGAATCAGTTATTCGTTGAGCTGATGTGCGGACAACAGGTTTCACTTGATCAGGTTTTCTCAGTGCTGGCGTAGCTAGTGGTTGTCCTCTTGTACCGTATCTTATACGTTTTGATAGGTCTTCTAATTCCGATGATGATATGGAAACGCCTTGTAGATTACCATCTGTTCGAATAACACCACCGAAAGTTTGAGAGAAGCCTGCTTCCCCTTGCTTTTGAATCAATTCTCTATTGATAGCTATTATCCCATCACCAAATTGTGCTTGTGGTTGGACTATGACTGGAACTTTTGGCTTAATAGATGATACAGCTTGACCACTCACACCTGCTGATCCGGCATCATTTCCAAGGACGAATCGTATGTTCTCTCCTTGAGTAGTGGAAATGGCAGCCCCTAAATCACTGAAAGGTCCTGGTATTATACGTCTTCTTGAAGAATCAATAACTCGTTGAGGAGATGTGCGAACGATAGTGGGCTTAACTGGGTCAGGTTTTTTTAGCTCAGGTTCTGCTTGTGGCTGTCCAGCAGAACCGTATCCCACGCTCTTTGACAAGTCTTCTAACTCCGATGATGTAATGGACAGGCCTTCTAGATTTCCATCTGTTCGAATCACCCCCCCGAAAGTTTGGGAGAATCCTGCTTCACTTTGCTTTTTAATCAATCCTCTATTGATTGCTATTATACCATCCCCTAATTGTGCTTGTGGTTGAACAGGGGTTGGAACTTTCGGTTTAAGAGCAGGTACTGCTTGACCACGAGATCGCACGACACCTGCTGATCCGGCATCATTTCCGAGGACAAATGGGATATTTTCTCCTTGAGTAGTTGAAATGGCAGCACCTGAGACTCTAGCGGGACCTGGAATTACCCGTGTTCTTGTAGAATCAGAAACTCGTTGAGAAGATGTGCGGACTACAGTGGGCTTCACTTGATCAGGCTTTCTAGGTACTGGTGATGCCAATGGCTGACCTCTGGTGCCATATCCTATACGCTTGGATAGGTCTTCTAATTCGGATGACGTTATGGAAACGCCTTCTAGATTACTATCCATCCGAATTACACCACCGAAAGTTTGAGAAAACCCTGCTTCACCTTGCTTTTGGATTAGTTCTCTATTGATAGCTACTATCCCATCACCAAACTGCGCTTGTGGCCGGACTAGGACTGGAGCTTTTGGTTTAGGAGAGAATACAGCTTGACCACTGGGTCTTACTACTCCTACTGAACCGGCATCATTTCCAAGGACGACTCGGATATTTTCTTCTTGAGAGGTAGAAATGGCATCTCCCGACACCCTAGTGGGACCTGGGATAACTCGAGTTCGTGTATAACCAGAAACTCTTTGAGAAGATGTACGAACCACGGTGGGTTTCACCGTATCTAGTTTCTTGAGTTCAGGTGCTGCTAGGGGCTGTCCTGCAGAGCTGTATCCTATTTGCTTTGATAAGTCTTCTACGTCCGATGATGTTAAGGAAATGCTTTCTAGATTATTATCCGTTCGAATGACTCCACCGAAAGTTCTGGAAAACCCTGCTTCACCTTGTTTTTGTATGAGCCCTCTATTCAACGCTATTATTCTTTCTCCGAGTACATTTTCTGGTAAAGTGTCCGCAGCTCCCCCTGTTACAGGTGAATAATGTAATGGATTTTCATCTTGCTGGGTAATTACTATGCTTTTTGTACCACTTGCACCTTTAATTTGAGCAGGAGAACTACCTTTCACAGTAAGCGATTCCACGGTTTTGACAAACTTTTGCTGGTCGACAACTGGTCTGGCTGTAGGTTCTCTGAGCTTAGATACAAAGCGTATCTTCTCTGACAGAGATCCTGAAGGAACGACAGTCTTGATTCCTTTTGTTCTGGTTCCTGATAAATCTCCATCGGAGATGACTATAGGATCCTGCACAACAGGCACAACTGCAGCGTGGTGCAGCTCAGTTGCGCGGTGTGTTTTCTCTAGTAATTCATGTTGTTGAGTACTTTGTGCGATTGGACCTACTCCTGAAAGCAAATGAAAACAATGGAAGTTTTATCTTGAAGGATAGTAAGATGCATACGATGTCAATTTTAAAAGTTCTATTGTAATTACTAAAGATTATTGTTTAATCTGAAATATTTTTAAGTAGCAGTTCTCAGTAGTTTTTCTAAAAAGTAAATAAGTTCGTTATACAGAGTGAAAATTGGAAAGAAGTACTAAATGTAATTTAAAATTTAACATGAGGACACAAGTGAAGTTCTATTAGTGTATAGAATATTAAAAATTAAAATTTATTGGAATATTAAAAATTAACAAATCACTTTTTAATGTTAAATAAAAATTAAATACTGTACCCTTTAGTAGAAATATAAATTTAACGTGTAGATTTGTGTAAAACATAGTAATGCTAATTACATGTATGAATTTTCGACCTTATATTAACTGATCTATTTATTTAATACAATATAAGAGGAACCTAGCTTTCCTCTAAACTTGACAAACACAACAAAGGTTAGAACACATGAATATGCATTCTGGAAATATATCTTTATTGATCATTTAGTCCATTAGTCATTATGATATTTTGATGGTCAGTGATGAATAATTTTTCGCTAAACGAAGATTAGTTAGATGGATGAAAGTAGTCAAACACTGATCTGCACCATGTGACATGTGATTACTTATATAATAAAGTCGACAATACTAGTATAATTCAAAAAGGGAGAATGAAATTTTCTTTGGAGCATAATTTCCCCCAGGTTTTAGCTTTGGTTTAAAATATTTATTCTGTCTTCTATTTCATAGTTATGCCTTTTAAGACCGCCTTCCGTGTGTAGAAACAATCTGATTTACATTTTAGTTAAGTTGGTTGGCTTGAGTTTTATGGCACAAGGGCCATATTTGGCCATGCTGCGCCAAATACAAGATAGACAATATCAATTATTGGACACACACACAAGGAAAGTTTTACTAACTTCGAAAAGAGAAATACATAGTTGTATTAGGAAGGAATCGAACCCGATAGGCATTTTAGTTAAGAGTAAAAAAGAGGTTACTTTTCCTTCCTTTCAGTGTTGGACAAAAATGTTAGGTGCAGAATTTACTCAGTTTGCATGATTCGTGAAATAGACACGTGAATGTACAATTTAAAACTTCAGGTGAGAAATGAAGAATATCATATGTTAAGTTAGACGAGAGGTAGATATAATATTCTTCACTTCTCACAAATGTAATATACTAGTCATGGTCTGTATTGGGCTACCTATTGACGTGGTGATCCATTATATTCAAGATAGCCATCTCTTATAATTTAGTTACACAAACTAGCGCCTAGCTTTCACTTAAATTTGTATAGCCACATGTGGCTATACAAATCAATCAGTAAATCAGTTTGCAATCAGTAAAATTAAATATGAAAAGGAATGTAGAAATTTAATAATAAATTTTTTACATAATTTAATGTTGATTATAAACAAAAGATTGGTTCTCATTTTAATTTAAGTATATCATATCTAGGCAAATATTCCAATTATGTAAAGAAATTAAAATGTTCAGTTGATAAATCAAATGACTTAATTTACATTAAAGAATTTGACAGTTCCTTCAATAAATGAAAAGAATTTTACAGAAAACTTTATTGGGTTCCGTTACAGTGCTTATGGGACGTATTTCCCTACATTTAAAATAGCCCCTTGTGTTGTGCTCCAGTGCGACGTTATAACTACCTACCCTACATTTAAAGCAACTTAATAAGTTTAGCTACAACTGTTTATCACGTTATTCGTTATTTTTTAAAAACCTTTTATTAATCTGATTATCTTAAATTACTGCATAGTGTGTTGGACATATTCTAAAAACACTGATCAAATTTCCTTTACCCCAAATAAAGCAGTTTATTGGAAAATTTTCAGATTCCCCTGTTGATAAAAAAACAAGTGATCAAGTTTTCTATAGAAATGACAGTAACATCAATCCCTTATTTAATTATTTCTTTTTTTAATTTTCTCATTGAAGTGATTAGTATAAATGTTTAGATATTTTACGTATTTAACAGAATTTATGTGAGTAGTTTTGCTACACTAACATGTAAATCACACGTAAAATGAACGTTAAGCAGAAATTTATTCTTAGGCTTTATTTCCTATAAGTCTAAAATTAGTTTCTTGAAAACATTTCTCTTAGTGATCAGGTTCAAAATGTAGCTTTTATCCTGCAATATAATTCTATCTTTTACGTAATTTGTACAAATATTATTCTTATCGAAAACGTTATTTTGGCTAAATTACTTGAATTTATGGTAATAATATTATGAATAAATATCAGAGTTTGTAAAATAATATAATTGATTATATTAGTATAGAATAATAATAAACATAATATGAGAATGTAGAAATTATTTATAGAATAGTACATATAAAAATAAACTTGTAAAATATAATTGAAGTGATAATTTTAAAATATTCTTTTCAATTACAAAAACTAAACCCCGATAAATATAAGAACTTCCTTTAATAAAATTCGTTTTTAAAAAATTCGGATAAGAGATTCCTATATTTGTCACAGGAAAATCATAAATTAAACAGCGGAACAAAAAGTACTGAAAGTAGTTCAGAGAAAACGCATAGGAGTTAAGCAAACATCGTAAAAATTATTTGAAAGTTCAACTTTTAACACACAAAAATACTATAGACTGTGATACTACTTCAAAGTTGTGTGGTTGACTCGAACTTCAAAATCCGAATTAGGAATACGCCACGTCCTTGACCAGAGAATTAAGAGAAATAATTGTTGGGAGTTGTGATTCTCAACTTGTTTATTGATGAATCGCGCATTGACACCAAAGGCGAGAACATGAATGAGATACAATTAGCATAGTAATTAAAAACGTGTCCTGAAGTTAAACGAGTGACGAAGTGTTTTAAAATACATGTGTAAACATTGGAGCTCTTGAATCCTCAGAAATTTATCAATTATAAATTTTTAGACATGTAACACATGGTGGTTGTTTGAGGTAGTTAGGTATTTAATTAACCTTGCACTGGAGCAACACAATGGGCTATTGGTGACGGTCCGGGATCAGACCCGAAGGGAAAGATGCGAGGACAACACCACGTAATTTTGAACGACGTTCAGATGACGAGGTCACACCTAAGCTGGCATTTCACTCTCCAAACTTCCACACGACGCCAACGTGGTTGGTTTGTTGAGTTTCGTCACAAAGTTCATATTTGGCCATGTTGTACCAAACTGAAGACAACGTCAAGTAAATGTCGCACATGAAAAATTATGTTTTATATATTCTCTTTTACTTATTGATGTAAATTACACAAGAAGTTTAATTATTTCAATAGCTTAGTTTCCAACACATATACCCAAATAATTTAGCTTGTACAGTTAAAACACTAAATATCTAAAAAAATAGTTTAGTCGAAAATTTGCTTGAATTACCTCCCCTAATTTTATATAATTTTCAAAGGGTCACCGTGATTCAGTGGGTTTATCCACTGCGCTAGAAACTTGCAAGTTGTAGGAGGAGCAGGTTTGATTCCTCCCCCTGGGCGTATTTCCCTCTCTTCTGTGTTAGTAAAACATTTCTTGTGCGTATGTCCATTTACTTGATGTTGCTTGGCGCAAATTGACCATATATAGCCCTTGCAAGGTAGAGTCCATTCCAACAAACCAACCATATAATTTTCACGAAGATTTCAATTTTTATTTCGGTCTTATTTGTCTAGTTCGATGTATAAGCTTTCAATATATCGAATAGGTAAGACATTATTATTCTATTTAAGTGGACGGGAATAAGTAATACCTGTGATGAAACAGTAGAATTCTCCTACAAATAAAAGTTAAACAAAATTAAAGGATAACTCAAGTTGTTAATTCAAATTTTTTGAACAAAGAAAACAGTTTGACGACTGATTTGGGTTTGTCAATTTCTGGGTTGGAATCGTCAAAGGTGAGCGAATCGATACAAACTAAGTTGTTTTAAAAAAGTAACGCGGTCAAGGTCCCTAATTCGAGAGCTGTTATCTTTTAAATGACACATGCAGACATGTATGGGTATTATCAGTTTCAACTCATTAGACTTATTGTTCTACTGCAGAGCATACATATTAATTGCTGAACACTCGATAGGAAATGCATTTAATAATATTCTGAGTTCTGATTATTTTATGAGATTAATTACATTTTAATGTTTGTATGTTTGTTTTTCACCTCATGTTTAAAAATCAAATTTGGAAGATGATTTTGGATTTATCAATTTGAGGGTTTTTCTGAAAATCCAAATACACAGGTCGTTAAGTGATTTGGTAACATCTTTCGGAATTTATGGCGTTTTTTTTGCAAGTTACTCCAACGCAATTTCAGGAAGTTTAAAGTGTTAGGTATAGCTAGGTAGTCGAATTTACGTCGCAAGGAAACAACAACTCAGAAATAAGGAAATTAGCAAGTATGCTATTGGTCAACACTGTTCCAAACTTTCTCATTTGATTTTAAACATGCGAAAATAGTTATTTTCTTGAATTAAGCAGTAGCTTATCCTAGGAATGTAATAGATAGTTTTTTTTACTTTACATTGGAGCAACACAACAGGTTATTGGCGACGGTCCGAGATCAATCCTGAAGGGAAAATTCCGAGGATAGCACCTCGTACTTTTGAACCAGTCCCTGAGCTGCCATTCACTTCCTCCAAACTTCTACACCATTCCAACGTGAGGACATTTGATGCCACGACAGATTTAAAGGCAGCACGAGGCATGTACACGATGGCCTGGTTAGATTTTTTTTTTGAACTCGCAAACCTCCGGTTGCTAATTGGAGACTCTACGAACTACGGTATCGCAGCCTGGTGTCGAAAATGAACTAACGCAAACATCATCAAAACGACGATGAACCAAATTAGTTTTTAACTGAAAGTGTTTTTTCTTCACAGGAAGTTAGTTTATTGAGTTAAAAACCCTCTCACGTTCCAACTTTGACTCTTGAAATTGAACCTGAATAAACTAACCTTATATACAGGAGAAAATCATTCAGTAAATAAGGTTTCTGAAAATCGTAAAACCATAAAAAAATTTAGCTATTACCTCAAAAATAAAGATACACTGTGTTTAAAATATACAAAGTATAAAGCCAGTGAAAGTGCACTTGTGGTTTCAAAGCAACGCCCTCCTAACTTTTCCATCTTTAGTATAAACACGTGGCCTAAACAAGGTGTTGTTAATGAAGAGCCGATAATGAGTCAAACGGGTGTTTATTTTGTCGCACAACGCCCTCCATCGAAGATCGCTTTCAGAACACCTGACGAGTAACAATAGTCGAGACAAAAGCTGGATTTCCCACAGCCAAATTGCTACTCATTCACTACGAAAATCTACTTCAGCAGCAATTTCCAATCTTTTTTATCTCACGGCACGCATAAACTTTGGCATGGTATGGAAGTTTGGAGAGTGGGATGCCAGCTCAGGTGTGATCTCTTCATCTGACCGTAGTTAAAAATTATGAAGTGCTATCCTCGATCTATCACTTCGGGATTGATATCGGACCATCTCTAATAATCCGTTGTGTTGCACCAGTGCGACGTTCATTTAACTAACTACAACTACATGGCATCCATTCACTTACAAATTTTGCGGCACATAAAAAAAGTATTTTTCCCGACTTAACAAAAACTTACTACAACAAACTTAAAAACAAACTAGGTAGACTTTTGATTGATTTACCAAAAACTTTCATAATTGCCTAACGTTTTGCTAAAATGTAGCTTTTAAAAAAATCTATGTGAAACGATTTATTTGATATACTTTGTTATAAATAATTTACTTATATGGGTATAAAAATGTGAACATACACTAATCAAAAATTAAAAATTAAGTTATTGAAATGAAATAAATCTTACATAACTTAAGCTGGACGTGGTAGCCCAGAGTTGTCAGGATCAATCGGAGGGCTGCGAGTTTTTCCGTCTAGTACGTGGGGGCTGGTGCAAGTTAAATCTGTAATGGCCTCAAATGTTCTCACGTTGGATTGGTGTGGAAGTTTGAACATTGAGGTGCCAGGTTAGGTGTTGACCTCGTCATCTGACCGTGGTTCAAAATTACGAGATGTTGTCCTCGGATCTTTCCCATCGGGTTCGATCCCAGACCGTCGCCAATAACCCGCTGTGTTTGCTCCAGTGCACGTTAAATAAATTCCTACCTTTAAGCCAAATTTGAAAAGTAAAAAAAGATTATGCTTTTAATAAAATGTACCCAAACTTATGTTAAGTTAAATTTTATGACTTAAAACTTTTTACCTTTGTGTTGGAGTCATTTATTGAGCGTATCACTTCTTTGGAGACACGTACAGGATAAACGAAAATTTAATCAAAGGTCTGTCACATTTCCTTACTCTTTTGAGATTACCTCTAATAATTTGACAATAAATTCTAAAATTTAAAAGTTTATCCCAATAATTATAACTTTTCTTTTGACGAATTAAGAGTATTAAAGCATTTTAATTAGAAGTTAATCTATAGAGTGCACATATAGCAGCTTACACTTCGTATTTTATACCCATTGTAAAATAAATTATGTGTTCACCATCCATGCATTATTTAAAGATTTTGTAATTTAAAATATGTTTTTACGACAAGCAGTTGAAATAAAACCTTAAGTAAAACATAATTGTGACACCTATTCAAAGTCATCTGGTATACAGAATGTTTCAAAACTCCTGTACAAACTTTAGGGAGTTCGGAAACACAATATTTCAAGGAATGTCTGTAATCACCTTGATTTTCTAAAGGGCGTAGTTCTGCAGCGTGTTAGTTGGCTACTTTGGGCCATCGTCTTTTTAGATGCTGACTTCTTACGGAGAGAGGATCATTTCGTGAATGCTTCGTGACGCGTTTACACCAGACGGTGAAACCGGAACATTCCGTGGAATTTTGCAAAAGACTGCTATCCAAAGGTAAAATTAAAGCTCACAAAAATGTTCACACACATTGTGTCTAATTTTTACACCTTAGAGTAACACATCAGGGCGGCTTTTGGAAGCCACAGCCCACGTTGGAGTCTCGTGGAAGTTTGGAAAGTGGTATGCCAACTCAGGTATTCTCGTCATCTCACCATGGTTCAAAATTAATTGTTATTGTCCTCCGATACATCCCCTCGTGATTGATCGCGGACCGTCACCAATAACCCATTGTGTTGCTCTAGTGTTAAGAAAATTCAAGTACCTACCTCCCCTATGTAAATATGATTTCTGTGTTTCCTAGATCCTCCTATCGTTATCTGACCGTGGTTCAAAATTATAAAGTGTCCTCGTAACTTTTCTTTCGGGATTGATTCCGTAGCGTTGCCAATAGCCCATTGTGTTGCTCAAGTGAGAAGTAAATTCTACCTACTTCCTCTAAAAGTTTGAACAAGAAGTTTAAAACACCTGTATTAAACTGAATTCAAACCTATAGACAGAACGAAATATGTCGTCCTAATGCATTTATCAAACATTTATTTTACACCTTTTGAAAATAGCTCTTATTAGGTTAGTAGGATTAGGGTTTTAAGTGGTAAAAAAGCACCAATGGGCCTTAAATGGATTCGCTCCTTGTGTTTAAACGTAGAAGTATGTGTTCCTTGTCTTGTGCCTATGATAAGATCGTGAATAGAACACACAGTGGGTGTTGGTAATATTGTTTATTTACAATTATAAAATTTTCAATTCACACGACTAGCCACTCCAACCAAAATCAATACCCAATCACTTTTAGTTCAAAGTATTTTCAGAAAACAGTGGCATTCTCTCGCCGCAGAGCATTCGAAGGACTATCCACTTCTGCACGTGGTCACAAACTGCCATTGTTTCGCCAGTTCTATCATTTGTAATTATCACTAAATGTCATCTATGCACTATAAACAATACTAGCGTCGTTGCTACGCCTCCTGTAACCCCGCAGTTATTGCGAGTTGAAATTGGTCGCACAATTATGCCGCGTCCACCGATAGTCTGTACCGTACCATAAGACGTAGCTCTACGTCGGAATGTCTTTGACTAACGATACATATAATTCTTTAAATCGAGAATTGACATTCTAGGTATTGCAATATCTTGCTGACTTATAAGGCTGGTGATCCCATGCAGCTGAAGAGTAACTTGATTGGAAGGGTGGCCGATTGGCGGCAACCGGAGGGCTGTGAGTTTGAATCTCGATCCAACCAAAGGCCGTTGTGCATGTGGGGCTGGTGCACGTTAAATCTGTCGTGGTTTAAAATGTCCTCACGTTGGCGTAGCGTGAAACTTTGGAGAGTGGGGTGCCAGCTCATGTGTTGTTCTCTTCATCCAACCGTGGTTCAAAATTACGAGATGTTGTCCTCGGATCTTTCCCATCGGGATTGATCTCGGACAGCCGTCAATAGCCCGTTGCGTTGCTCAAGTGCGACGTAAATTCAACTACCCCCATAAAGCTGATTTTGATAAAAAAAAAACTATTTTGTAGAATGTGAAAATAATTACATTCGTGAAAAAAATAGTTAAATGCATTTTGATTTTCTGAGTGATATTACTACATTTAAATGGGGGTAGGTATTTGGTCATTGTTATTGATATAAGTTTTAATTACAATAGAAGTTAGGTAAACGAAGGTAATTGTAAAACTAATTTAATTACAACATAGTAAACATAAATAATTCTGCAGTTTAAAAATATAAAATACCTTTTCTTAATGATGCAATAAAATGGATTTCTATATTGAAAGCGAAGCGCAAATTATATATATATACTGTTCATTGACAAATATCTTTTGATGTATCTTTTACGCATAATTGAAACATAGTGTAATTGGAAGAAAAAGGATGATTAAAAATAGAGGTACAGGTTCCCACTTGCGGAGTGGGCTATCCTATTCCTTGAAAAAGGAAAAATACCTTTATTTAATTTAAAAAATCTTTTATTTATTTAAAAAATCTTTAAAAAATCTTTAAAAATCTTTTATTTATTTAAAAGTACAAATTTAATACATGTTTTTCAAACGATTTTTATTTATTGATTGAAATTATTTATTTATCTTTATTGTTATTCTTTTGCTAAGTGGCAATAAGGATGAAAAATACTAAGAATAAATAGATGCTCCACAAAAATGTCGATATGAAAAGATTTTCGGAATTTATTAACGTTTAATAAAAATTAACTTTTTATCGCGTTTCTTTGTTCTATCACCAAAGAGAATATATGTACGCAAGGCTCTACATAGAGTACAATCAATGTCGTGGAGTACACACACTCTAAAATTACCTCTGTCTTTCGAAGAAGCAAATTTTATATACTAAAATCACGGATCCATTCATGATTTGCTTGGCAGCTTAGAATATCAACGTAGCCTTCTCCAGATTACTATCTCCCTGTAAGCTCTTACAGTAAGCTGCAATCCGAACTCTATTCAAATCATATCCTACTGATTTATTATTAAACCGTCATTTTAGTATTTTACCCCTCATATGTAACTAGCATACTAAAACTAATAATAAAATGCTAAACCTTGAATACAACAACTAATAAAGATTAAAACCTAGAAAAGAAATTCAATGGTCATTTCGGTGGACCAAGACTTCCACAATCATTACGACAGAAGGAATTCACAAGAATGGTACGCAAGTTTATGTTGTTCTAAAATTGTCACTCACTAGTCGATCCCAACTAACTTTTTTTAACTTTTTTAAACTTGGCCTTTCCAGGCCGAGTGTAAAGAGAAAGAGACGGGGAGACACTAGCATCATTCTCTAGTGTGTTCGACAACGTAAAACATAGAAGGATTCTCTGATGTTTAACTCGAGAATACATCTCGGAGATTGGACCACTCTTGCTTGTTTGAAATAAAACTTGTGAGAAAATTCGCAAAAATGTTGAGAAATTGCAGATTTGGTTATTTCCGTATTTTACTAAAACTGTAGTCCGCTATTAATAAAACTGTAGTCTGATATTACTAAAAACGTTAGTCAGAATAAAAGGAACTTTTGGCTCGAACAGCTGATGTTCTAAATGCAGGCGTCTTGTGCAATTTAAATATAGATCAATAAAAGAGAATCGGTAAAGAATAGAAGAGCTTAGAGAATTGGAAGGGCGACCAAAATAAAAAATAATTCAAATTTACAGGAATCCAAATACCTTTCTTAGGGACGGCTTCTATTTGCACATTCGATGGGCTGTGTGTTTTGATGTTGGGCTCAGAAGTTTTGATGCTCGCATGGAATCCCGAGTCATCTGCTTGGTACTGTACCACCCTACTGGTTCCTCTTGGACCATCTATGGTATATGAGCCTTTGACTCGTCCCTCTGAATCACCGGTTTCTTCACGGGTGATTTTAGTGCCGTATGCGGCACCAGTTTTTATGTTGAAATTGTAAGGAGATGCGGCAACCTCTTCCTAGAGATGGGATGTAATGAAATCTATAGAAATATCTATTCATTTGAAAATACATTAATTTAATTCGTGTTCAGTTCTAGAGCATAATTTGTTTTATACAGAATCTTCATTAATTAGCCGTGGTTCTTTTGAGTAAATACAAAGAAAACAATATATACATATTGCAAATATGGCTAGGATATTGATGATTTGCATCGTTTTTGGGCAAGACTGAAATGTCATTCGAGTGAATGACCATCAACCTTCTAATGAAATAGACGGAGCAAAAGCACATTGCTTCATGTTATTTTCTCGTGGTATTGAGAGAAAGCACGAATCTTAATGTAGGACTACGAATTGACTGGTTAATGCAATTATCGAGATTGATGAAAATCACTAGTTTGCTCTTTTTTCGATAGCCAATTGATCCATGTCGATTCACAATACCACATGACCGGCACTTATACGATCTTACGACAACTTCGCCCACATGCTCCGTTTATTTCATCTGAAAGTCGATGAATGAGTAGAAATGTGTTTCATCAAACATTAAGCTGGTTAAGTATTCCCTCTGTTAGGGAATTTTCATACATTTTATGTGATTTTTAAGCAAAATCACATTTTGAGGGGATTTTTCTGTTATTTAAGTCACTTTGCTATTTCAAGGCATTATTTAGATCCTTTGGAAAAGAGCTTCCAGGAAAAGAGCATTTTCACATAAATTTCCTCCAAACCCCCGTTTTTCCTATCGGAAAAAATTTTTCCCGAAATGAAATTTTAGAAGACTTAACAAAGTGATGCGATTTTGTTCACATGTGGTGTCAGATGAAAGAAGATTTTAATGAGTAAAACTTCGTTGGCAGACCGTAGAAAATAATTTTCTTTTGAAAATCTGTACAAGCGTCATGTTCTGCTTTACAATTCTAAACTTATTAAATAAAACGTTTGTCACACGAATCCAAAAATATTCTATTTATAAGTTTGTCAGTAAAATTCAAACGTTGAATTTGACACAGAAACTATCAGAAAATGAAAGTTACATGAGATATTTTTATATATCTTTCACAGTACTTATTTTCATTAAAATAAAAATGATCAGTTTAGTATAAACTAAAAATTTTATATTGTATTTTTTAAGAACATTTTTTTCGTATTAGAGGCTTTTTCTGTCAAGCTAAACGCAGGTGGTGATAGTGATTTTGAGACTGAACGTGCTTTTGATGGGTAACTATTCCGGACGTGATGTTACTTGGCTGGTTTTTAGAAAACTATTTCAGCACATTGCCAATTAAAATTATAAAGAATGAATCCCGAATTGATAAAAGATATTTTACTGGTCCCAACTAACCAGATAAACTCCAAACGTCACTAAAATGGCGATAAACTACATTTTAAGTTATCCCGATATATGTCATGCAAGATCACTGGGAGTAAAATCATCGTTTTCCATATGATTTGTTTGTTTACACTGAAAATTTCTCTCATAGGGACGTTAGGATTTTTTTGCTGTCTCACTTCTTTTCATTAAGTTTTGTTAAAAATGTAATTTTTAAGGGCCTTTGTATAACTTGTAGGGCATGGTTTGTTTTTTGGGTCATTTTATTGGACATTTTCTAGTAATTTTAAGTCATTCAAGTTCTCGCCCGAGTAATTACCAATATATAATGATTCATAACAGCATTTCTCATCTATTTTTGCAAAATTAGAATGTATTGTTGGAGCATGTCTTTATGGTTTTAATGATAATATGCAACTCAAAATGTTTACATTATGGTTTACGTATATACTCGAGTTACAAATGCACGCTTTGATGTACGAAGCTGTCTAACCCTTCACTATGAAAAAGTAAATTTATAACATATTAGTTTGAATTGGTTAATTTAAGCGATTTTTTGTTTCATAAATTTAGAATTTATATTTTTAACGTATTCCTACATTTTTTGTTCCAAGTGGAAACGCTTAAATTTGTATGTTCTAAGAATCATGGAACTTCATTCAGTATTGAAATACTCCCTCAATAAGATCAAGACTACTACAACTGATAAATCATTAAAAAAATTCACAGAAGAGAATACAAAAATCATACCAAATCCGAAATAGCAATCTATTTTAAGCGAAAGTAAACAGGGCATTACATATTCGAGTAGAAAGTAGAAATATCCGACGCAATGACCTTAATGATTAGACTTTGACCTTTAACGACCCAGACATTGATATACATTTTCGTTTCATTTTATGTACCTTTTATTTATATTATCTGACAACTTTTGAGGCGTATAAAAAGAGCAGATATCTTTAACATTTCAAGCACTTACACTTGACATTGATGCAGAACTGCAATTACTGAAAAACAGTCGGCACTTGTGAAGAATGCATCGCTATTGTTATTATTAATTAAAATTAATAGATCAAAACATTTCCCGATTCACTTGGGGGAAAAGAATGGTATTCACTGCTAATTATAATTATTAGTAAACGCAATATTGTTAAAAGCATAATGTAATTTAATTCATGATATAAAAGTTTTGGAGAAAGAAATATGTGAAAAATTGTTGTTTTTACTTGAGAAACTTGTTGCTGAACTGTTTTAGAAGCACTTGCGAGAGGATTTCCTTTAATATGTCCTCCTCCCTTGACGTGATCTCCCCCTGCACTTGCGAGTGCTAACAGGGTCAGAAGACCCGTTACCTGAAATGGAAATAGGAATAATTATACATTGATGGGGTGAGGGATATATAATATTTACACAAAAATAATATATTGGAGTATTTGATTATTGTATAAATTAATTTTTAATTTATCTTATTTAGATATTGGTTTAAAACACTGTAAATCAATCTATATTGTATTTTTTTATATACTTATAAGCTGGTTTCTATACAGACTAAAACAAACGAATGCATTTGAATACTTATTCTTACGTTAATTATATGCGTTAGTTTACAAGAACAAATAGGCTCAGGAATAAAAATTTACAACAAAATGACAATAAAAGAAAGGTATCAATTGAGTTAAATGCGTGTTTGTTATTTTTAATTTTGAAATAAATGAAAAAGTAATAAAATTTCATGATTATAACTATTAATTATTTTCACTTGTCTTTATCGCAATAGGTTCAATTTTAATTTAAGTTATTGTTTTTATCGAAATGAAGTTTATTATGAGATTATACGACTGTATGGCAAGCATTTTTCTATCGCTCAGCGTAAGTTTAAAGTAATTCATCGTTCATAGCTTAGTTTCCAAAGCATTTAGAGATAAAAAAGGAACTTCAAGTTATTTAAATAATATTAAATATGAAAATATATTTTAAGCTAAGCAAGATTAATTCAAATGAAAATTTAATGAACTTAAATTTATAAGATTAATAATTTCTCAAATTATAAGGCAAATATAACTATTGTTGATCGATGCCTAAATTTGAACAATGCCTTAGTTTGAAAAATCCTAACTGCATAATCTATAAACCTAAAAATATCAAAAAAAGTTATATTAAATTTAGACAAATAATCTATACGTTTTAGAACATTAGGTTGATCGATATATCAAGTACATAAAATTTAGACTTATATACAATCACATCGATTAAATTATATCTATAAATTATTAAGCGTATTGATTGCAAAGATAATTAAACATATTCTCCACAAAAAATCTGCAAAGTACTTAAAAATATCAAAACTGCCAGATATGTTTCGTTAGGATAAATATTAATTGTTTGTGTGTTATTAAAAATTGTCCGTCTTATTCAATCTTCACCCAACTTCAGTTTCACTTAGGGCAATTAGTTTCAACATAGCGTACCAGCATCAAATAAAGAGTCCTCTGAATGCAAAATGTTATACACACTAATCCCCACGACGTCATCGATACTAAATGTTAACGTCAAATCGATACCTTTGGTTTGAAGCAGATGGAGAGGTGATACTTACGAAAAGCATGTTCTGCCTGCGCAGTGTGGTCGCGATACTTCTGGCAGGTAAGCGACTTAGACAACCACACAATCCTTTTTATAATCTTCAGGAAGATGCACCATCGCCCCAGGTTAATTTATTCCTTTTAACGACTTAGCATTCAAGGCAAAAACCTGTGGTCAGTTATGTTCGGGGGATTTCAAACCGAGCTAAGATTAATGCCACCAAGGCCTTCCTAGCAGATCCATCGGGAAAACAGCGTTAACGGCATTCGTACGTGACATTCATTATTCAGGGGGTGTTCGCGACAAGTTGATAGGTTATGACGGGGGGATCTGTCATCTTCAGCAGGATTTGTGACTTACCTAATGCTCGGATTCCGACTCCTTTTTTTGGTGGTTTTCCATCCGTCTCCCCATTCAGATAAGACAATTGATTTTTTTTGTATGGGGAACTTTCTGGCATACCGCACCGTCTTATAAAATACGAATTTTTAAAAAATGAAGCGGTTTTTTTTGCGTTAATAAACTAGACTCCCTTTCCTCTTTAGATAGGGCATTAAAATGTAAAGTATTTTCCTTTGGATGTCAAGGTCACAAATCCTGTTATACAGACTAGGATGGTTTTTTTCGTGGAATTTGAAACTCGAGAAAATTTTATTAGCATGCCAATGCATTAATCCGTAAGAAGCGATGCAGAAATCACGCTACGTAATTGTTTGAAATATTTTTCACAATTTAATTTAACAATTTAACAATTTTAATTAAATCTTTCTAATACAAAC
The DNA here is from genome assembly GCA_933210815.1 of Meta bourneti. Lineage (NCBI taxonomy): Eukaryota > Metazoa > Arthropoda > Arachnida > Araneae > Tetragnathidae > Meta > Meta bourneti. The sequence continues at coordinate 34,060,457 of OW119927.1, read as the reverse complement.
ATCACATGTGATTGGTTGTTTTCGGTTTTTATGGCGTTTCTTGGCTAGGCTGCGCAAAACACAAGGCAGACGACGCCAAGTAAATGGACGTACATACAAGTTTATTCGTACAACGTTTTATTCCCGCAGAAGAGACATGCCCAGGGAGAAATCGAACCTACGGCGTCTAGAACTTGCAAGTTGCTAGCATAGGGGCGAACTCACTGAGCCATGGTGAATAATACATTTGAATAAATATCTGATATTATATTAAAAGCATTGGTGAAAATTAGTTTTTGTTTTCTGAATAGGTAATTAGCCCATGGAGCGTCACGATATTTCCGAGTAGTGTAGTTTTGCTTTCACCTCACAACACACATGACTAAAGAATCGTATTTGTTGGTTGGTTTAAAGACTGATAGTAAACATTATATGGGTCAAGAAGGTCAAAGTTGGTTAGTAGTAATGTTAGGAAAAGTTCAGGTTGCATGATATATGCGTGTGAATCCTTCAGAGTGTTAATTGATTTTTTGTTTTATATTCAGGAATTGACTGTGTGATAGGTCATTGGCAGAGAATCTATATATTTTAACTACCAAATCTGTCAATACAGCAATTAATTAGAATTTTTTGCGAGCTACATACAATATAAAAAATTGCACCAAACAACCACTCGTGGTTCTTTCAATTATTTCGTAGCTTATCAAAATAAATGTTATCAGAGAATTTGATAAATTCTCTGAAATGGTAACTAATCCAAATAAACTAACCCTCACTTCTGAATTCTCCAACAATCGATTATTTACAAACTACGAGACAGGAATTAATTGCAATACAGAATTACTACGAGGCGTGAAAATAATTACGTATTGAATTTGAAATGTATATAGGAAAAACATGAAGTTATCGGAGTGCAAATAATGGAAATGAAGCGTGATCTGAAGACAAAATGCTTATACTGACAGCTGAATCAACATGGAGAAAGCTAGAAATGTGTTTGCGAAAATTCGAATATACGTAGGAAACTTGGGTAGAAAAGACGACGGATGTACTTGAAAAAATGTAGAGATCTTTAGAAAAGATTGTACAGACAACTTGGTATTCGCATAGTATGAAAATATAAAAAATACATCTAGCACATAATAGTTTGAACGGTTTAAAGACGGTTAAACATGTTTTCTAAGGAAAAAAATTCACGATTAAGAGACTACTAACTTTCCCCATTTTAAAATAATACTTCAATTTTATTCTTTAGCATTTGAACATTTTAACATTCAAAGTGCACACAAATTAAGAATCAATGATCAATTATTTCTCGAACATTTTTGAATATCTTTGTTCAACGTTAATTTTATTAAATGAATATATGATCTTTTATACCAATTTTATAACTTGAGAACATATTTATTTATTCAGCTTTTGTACTTTAAAATTAGTATTACGGTTGGTTGCTTGGCTGGTTGGCTTTGGGGTTTTATGGAGCAAGGGCCATATTTGACCATGCTGCCACAATACAACATCAAGTAATTTTTTTTATAGAACAAAAGCAAACTCCCCGTGCACCACAGAAGTACAACACGGGGCTTACAGAAGTAAGTTGATTTAACAAAGACACAGTGAACATCAAGTAATTGACACAAGACATACAATATCAAGTAACTGACACACACACAGTGAAAGCTTTACTGACACGGAAGAGAGAAATACACCCAGGGAGGTGCACCTGGCAGGAATAGACCGGCGCCGAATACAACTCAAAGGTTGCAAGAGCAGTGGGCATACCCATTGAACCACGACGATCCCACTAGTATTTATGAAATCACTCAAAATCTGATTAGCAAATTTAAGCTTTTATCGGCATTCTTTCTTTTAACCAATTGTTTCAAACATTGTATAGATTTTATTGAACACATACTTCATTGGCTTAAGAACACCATGATTTTAAATCAATCCGTTTGTGAATCACCAGGGTAACGCAACGGGATTCACAAATTCGCCTTACCATCCTGCCATGATGAATAGTGTTAATATTGGCTGAGCACTTGAAAGAAATTACGTTCAATGGCAGGTATGCTATTTAAAGCTAGTTTGATTCTCAACTTTGAAACAGCTATATTGACATCGTTAGAATTTTTTAAAAATGTATGGTTTAGGTAATTGAAATTCTGTCTAAAAGACATGCTAGGGGATAAAATAATTAGTAATTGTTCAAAATGTAAAAAAATTTTTGATAAGGGGAAATGTACTCTGAGGAGAAGGAATTGTGCGTGTGTAATGTAGCTTGCTTACATCTTGTCCATTTCCACGTTTCAAAGTTAGAATTTGTGGGCTGCAACTGTTAACACTGTAATGCCGGAGAGCCACCACAAATTTCCAGAAATTCAAGATTATGAGGATATTGCAAGTTAGTTCCATAAAATTTCTTATTTTACGATAGGAAAAAAAATTCCAGCAACGTGCTGAAAACATGAATCTCTGATGAGTACGGACAGTTAACATCACGAAGTAGTTTTCATTAGGAAAGGAATAAATATAGGAATAACTATGCCTACTTAACCCTCCTAGTGGTTTCGACGAGATATCTCGTCCATCAAGATCTGAACAATTTTGCTAATGACGAAATATCTCGTCATCAAGAATGCCGATTGAATTCCGAATGATGAATACATTGCCTTTTTTTGATGATGACGAGATAAAGGTCAGCCATTTTCTAATGACGAGATATCTCGTCCATTAAGATTCAGTTTCACTAATGACGAGACAACCACCAGGAGGGCTAAGCAAAATATAACCGCCTAACAGGTTATAGTGGTCATGGTTCTTGTCTGCCATCAAGTAGGTCGCGGATACGAATCTAAGTTTGTAAGTGCATGGATGTTGGTGATTGTCTCTGTTAGGAGCAATGGTAGCTCATCCACTGTGCGTGCTTCTTCACAAGTAGCCGTTAGTTCGCCCCTTTTAGGCCGAGGTCAGTGGTCGAGTATTAGGAAAAAAGGAAACTTAAACAAAAATAAATCAAAGATGGTAGTTGGTAGCTGAATTTACGTCGCACTGGACAACGGGATATTGATGACATTCCTGGAAACACCCGAAAACTGCGACTGCACCTTGTAATTTTGAATCACGGACAGATAACGAGGTCAATACGAGTTGGTGCCCCATTCTCCAGACTACCACACCACGCCAACGTGAGGACATTTGAGGCCAAGCGAGATTTAACGTGCACCAGCTCCTACGGTCTTTTGTCGGATCGAGTTTCGAACTCACAACCCCCTAGTTGCTAATCCGCGACTCTACTAACTGAATAACCACGGCCCCTGCAAAGTAAAAAAAAAATTCATATATCCAAGGGACTTTAAGTGCAGTTAAACATCAATGATAGTGATTGGTTCATTGAATCCGAGTTCTCGTCAAAAGCATCATAAAATGCGTATTTTTAATTTGGTACAGGGCAAAATGGTAAAATAGATTGTCATTGTCTCTGTTGTGTTTTAGTTTACAAAGGATAAGACTCGTGGCACATGCGCAAAAAAAAATCGTCATTTACAGCCCTCGATTTGAAGAAAAAGGTTTTAGCTTTCCTCGCATTAGAAGGCCCTGGGGTATGATGATGGAGCTCCTATTTGAGATTCTTCTCTTAATTTTGTTCACTTGCTTGGATTTGCATTTTAGTGATAATATCTTCTGCAGTCAGTATGAGAGAAGTCAACATTATTGTTGACAGATATGCAATTTTCGCGCTCAAAACCACTCAGTGACAAGATGTCAATGAAAACACTGACTTTTTGTAAATAGACCATTTGGAAGAGTAACGGATTAACAATAGGGGGTTGCGTGTTCGGGACTCGGTCCTGGAACAAGGGACCGTCATGTACATGGGAGAGTGCACTAAATCTGTCGTGGTCTTAAATGTCCTCACGTTGGCTTGTTGTGGAAGTATGGAGAGTGGGGTACCATCTCAGGTGTTGACCTCGTCATCTGGCCGGGGTTCAAAATTTCGTGATGTTGTCCTCTGATCTTTCCCTTGGGAATTGATCTCGGACCGTCGCCAATAGCCAGTTGTGTTGCTCCAGTGCGATGAGATTAATAACCATTACAATTTCGAAAATAGAATGAAATTTTGAGATAAATGAAATAGCAAGCGAATCGACGGGATAGGCGTTAACAAAATCTTCTAGCTATATCCTAGTTTTGCTCTTAATCACCTAGAAGTGTTCCGTACATTTTTTCTTGAGCCAACCATTTAATTCTTATTTCCTTGTCGAGAAACCATTTTTCGTTAAATTAGGACATAATAAAAATAAAAACTCTAACGATAAAAACGCATTGTAAACATTATGGAGATCACGCGTTCCTCGTTTTTTGTAATGTTAAAATTACGATAAAACCTCCTGAAAAAATACGTAAGCGATTTCCACCCGGAGAGCTAACCAGGGGTTTTTTCATATAAAAACAACTCATTTTTTATAGTGGAATACCCTTATTATAAGCCATGGCTTAATGGGAACACGTGCTAAACTAGGTAATGGTAATGGTAATTAATTAACGTCGCACTGGAGTAAAAGTACAACAACGTGCTATTAGCTACGGTCCGGGATCAGTCCCCAAGGGAAAGATCCAAGGACAACACCACGTAAGTTTGAATCATGGTCAGATGAGACTGGCTAAACTACTAAATCAGAATAAAACATTTTTCAAGAAAGTCTAGAAATGTATTATCATTTTAAAGTTGTCTCCAAATAATGAATTATGAAAAATTCATATTTTAAAAATTATTAATGAGAAACAACGAACTGCCATCAATGGATACAAACAATAGACCCTTCAGCGCAGATTATCTGTACGGGTCAATTAGTACTTCAGAAAACTATGTGGCAAGATCTATTTGTTCTTGATACTGGAAACGAAGAAAGCTGAAGATAATAAGAATAAGAGAGTTATAGAAGACACGTGTAATGTACGAGTACATCATCAGGTATGATATTTCCACAGCCATATTATAAATGGTATAAGGAGATCGCAGTAAAGTGGAGAGCACAAAAAGTAATTGAGTTTAATTCACTTCATTGTTGCTTAAGGGCCGCGGTAGCCCGGTTGGAAGAGTAACGGATTAGCAAGCGGAGGGTTGCGAGTTCGAAACTCAGTCCAACCAAAGACCGTCGTGTACAAAGGGGCTAGTGCACGTTAAATCCGTCGTGACCTCAAATATCCTCATGTTGACGTGGTGTGGAAGTTTGGAGAGTGGGGTGCTAGCTCTGGTGTTCCTCGTCAAAAAATGCCGTGGAAAAATCTCCGTGGTTCAAAATTACGTGGCGTTGTCCTCGTGTCTTTCGCTTTGGGATTGATCCCGGACCGTCACCAATAGCCCGCTGTTTTGCTCTAGTGTGACGTTTATTAAAATACCCACCTACCATTGTTGCTTATGCTTTGGAATTCTTATGGGACATGCTAAATTTTAACATTTGTATGCAAGAAAAATTGTGTCTCAATCCACCATAATTCTCTAAAGGACAAAAGATTTGGTTAAGTGTCAGCTAATGGTTCAACACATAATAAATATACACAAAACGTAAACTATTAAATATCTAGAGTTCTAGTTTCTATTTGAGTCAATAAATCTGTGTAAAATGTTTCTCCGTTTTCTACAATGTTCCATACGTGAAAATGAATCTGAAAAAATTGTACTTTAAAAAAAGTCTTGGAAATATGCATAATTACTTCTATTGTCTTCATAAAATATTGTCACAATTCCAATTTTTTGGCAATGTAAAAAATCAAATCCAGAGGACCTAAACAAATCGCATCTAAACTGCGTGATATAGACTCAAATAATAGCTATGATTCAGACAATAGAGGCTAGGTAAGCCGTTTAAAATTTAACGAGGCGTATTTGAAGATAATAGTAAATCTTTAAAATGATGGGAACTAAATTGATAATACAATAATATTTTTTTAGTTAAATTATTCAATCAATTTTTGTATTGTTGTGGAATTATATACTAAAGGCATAATTTTCAGCAAATAATGTAAGAAAAAATTTCCTGCATATGATTAAGAAAATCATACAATTTCAATTTTATATACTTTTAAAAGTTAGTTGGACTATGCTACTGAACTATTTAAGAACAATTAATTTACACATTGCTTCATATACTAAAAAAATAATTCAAACTCTCAAAATTTCAAATCGCAGATTAAATAATGTGGAAAATCTTTAGATTATTGATTTCTTAAAAGGTAAGTTGACTCAAAGTAAAATAGCATTATATTTTCCTGTTTCAGAAACCAAAGTGAATATTTCATTAGTTTGGTTTCACACATTAAAATTGTTCATATTCACAGATTGTTTTCATTTGCATCTGATGACAATATTAATCGATTGGACATTTTCCTATTTTTCTAAAGATTTATTTGTATCATCTTGATATTTAAGATGAAACATCTGGCACGAGTTTGTTTTATGTTATTTGTAGTCATCCTTTTCTTCAAATGATTAAATTACAGGTTTGTATTTTGTAAAATCTATCTAGTAGACTTGTATTTCCTCCATCAACTAGATTTTGAATATGTGAAAACTTATGTTCCATTTTCAATCATAACATTTTTGTCAAGACTTACTCTATTATTTTTTACTGTTTGAAACAAAAGTTGGTATCCTTTCAATTGAAAATAACTTTGGCTTGGATACACTTTATTTGATTAAATGTGATTAACTTTTTTATATCCAAATAATGCTTAATGAAATATTAACTCAGTGATAATTTTATTTTAGTGGTAAATTTAACGAAAATATCTATAATCAGCTACGAAAACTCACTAGAAAAATTTCATTTATGACTAAATGATTTTCTAAAACAATTTTTTGATTCTCTCAGTTCGAATTTTTTGTCTCCATACAAAGGAACTTGAATATAGGATTTAGACCCTAACAGAAATACATGATGAAGGAAGCTTTTATTTTAAAGAGAAACCCGTTATAAAAATGTGGAAATGAGACACAACTTTCCGAAATTGCAACATTTATTTGTATTGGGACTGTGTCTATTTCATAATCTATGAAATTGATACGTTGTCTACAGGCATTAATTTATTGCCCACAAAGCTCACCTAATGATGTCCTGATCTTCTTTTCTATTTGAATCAGTTTACACTTGAAAAGGCCAAAGGTCATCTGTCATCTTTCAAGCAGAAAGATAACTGCTTTGCGTAAGTTGTCCACGGTGTCAAGTTCCATGTCACCAGGAATGTTTTGAAATTGTTTTGTTAAAACGTAATCTTGCCCTTTGACAAATAGTTTTTGTGGACACAGAGTGAATACAAATATATTCCTACACTAAATTTTCCATTAATTTTCACATTGTAATCTCTGGTATGAAAGCTTTCTTTTGGGACTTCTTTCAAAGTAATAAAAACTATGTAAATATTAACTTGTTGACAGCCAAATTATGCTTAGACTGTATATCTAATTCATAAATAATTAATATCGATTCTTCATTTATGAGATTTCGGACAAAGTGTTCGAGTGTGAGGCAAAAGCGAAATTATATATTTATATTGATTCCTTGGTTGGTTTTGGGGTTTTATGGCGCAATGGCCCTATTTGGCCATGCTGCACAAAACTTACAATATCAAGTAATAGACACACACAATGAAAGTTTTAATGAAACATAAGAGAGAAATACACCCAGGGAGGAATGCGCATTATAGGAATCAAACCTGCGCCGTTTACAACTCTAAGGATATTTATATTGAAAAAATCCTAGCTGCGGAATATTTTTGAAAGAACATTGCAAGTTTAAATTAGTAAGTAAAAATATGATTACTTCAGTTAGAACATAAATGAAATTCGTTATTTATTCTTTTAAATATGTATATTCATCATCTTAATTCATAGTTTACCAAATATCTTTTGGCTCAATGCCCCCTTTACAAAGACAATATTTTTCGGCGCCCCACTCTGGAAAATTATTTCAATTAATTGTTTTTTGTGTAACTTTATTGTGCACTCAATAATAAAATTGAAGCTATGGCTATAATTTTTGAATTTCGCCAAAATATTTATGTAGTTCTATGTAATATATGTACATAATTATAAGTTAGAATTTTTTCAAAACCTAGTTTGGAAACAAAACAGCGTGGAATTTAAGTTTTAAATTTATCTATTAAAATGAAATAATAAAAAATTAAATTGGGGGACACAAATACACTAGATTTCTCACCTTTATTAGTAATTAATATCAATCAAATCATTAAAATTAAAAATAATCGCTAATGAAAAGGATAAGCCTGGTCTTTGTTACCAATTTGTCTCTATTAGGTTAATTTCATCCCCCCCAGTACCATCCTTCAATTTCCAGTCAACTATTTGCAGTTGGTTCCTCCTTTTATTAAAAGATTGAATGACAATGCATCGCTCTAGTGAGTGTGTGTCTGTATGGTCAAGTTAATAAGTGTTTACTTAAAACATTTTAGGAGACGAATTTCTTGCATCTCATAGTCCACTCTTGCTCCTCGACGCCTTCATATTTTCCTAGATTTCACCATTGCCTCCGAAGATTCCATCAGCTCCCACTTTGACCTACTAAACTATGACCAAATTGCATATTATGGATACATTTTTTATTTGAAGGAAGGGATATATATATATATATATATATATATATATATATATATATATATATATATATATATATATATATATATATATATATATATATATATATATATATATATATATATATATATATATATATATATATATATATATATATATATATATATATATATATATATATATATATATTTTATGTGGGATGGGAAACGAAATGTTGCAAAACTAAATTAAAATGCACCATTGAGTATTGTTCATCCACTTTCTAAAGAAATAGGCGGAGTATGGGCTCTCAACTTCTCCCTTATTTTTCCCGATCGCTCGTTTTGTAGATCATCGGGTGAAAGTCACGTGGAAGAAAGCACGAATCCTAACGTAGGACTAAATGACAAGCTTGAACACTAATTTAGGCTTTGGATATCTGTACAGTCAGATGAACTATTAAGCCCCTTAAGAGTCCTCCCACCCTCACTCCTTCAAGTGGAAGAGTTGAAGCGATTTCATAGACTTGGAAATACGGAGCAGATAAGATGAAAGCAAACCACCAAATCTAGAGCACCAACCAGTTAGACGTCAGCGAAATTAAATACGCGTCTTTAGAACATGTTTTTGTAATGAACTTGTGATGTAATGAACTTGTGTTGGTAATACACTTTTGTTGTAATAAACTTTTTGTGTTAAAACGTCTCTCTCAAACATAATATCCCTTTCCTTTTGAATGCGGGGACGAAAGGAAGGTGACTGGAGCAGTCGGTAGGATTGTAGTGGTGAGAGCTCTTTATTGTTTTATGCACGCTCCCCATAGTATTGCATTAAGGTTAATTGTAAGTGTTAACAGTCTAAAATGGAAAACGCTTTAATGTTGCATGTTAGTATTATAACGAAAAGAAATGAAGGTGTGTTTGCGTTTTGATATGTTATTATACACACACCAAGTGTACAAAGTATTGTTTAGAATACGTATTGTTTAGAATACGTCAGTATTCATGTTTTTCGAAAGTAGCACGGCAGTGCTAAATAATTGTTAATGATCCGTCAGTATTCAGAAATTTTAAAAATAGTACGTCAGTGCTAAAAATTGTTCAGAATACATCAGTATTCGTGTTTTAAGCGTTACCAAGGTTAGTACTGTATAAATGAAATAATCTGATGTACACGTGTGATAAATTTCGATTTTTGAACACTCCTATGTTCTTAAAATAAGATACATCTACCTAAAATCAATTTGAGTTGAAAAAGAGAGTATCAGAAACACGACAGTGTCCATAACATAGTTTGGATTGCGATAATGTTGATACGAATCAAAGTTAGAATGATAGTGTGCATTTAATGCTAATGAAAAGGGAAAGTGTTTGCAATTATTATTAGCAATTATTTTACAATTATTATTTTGCAATTATTGTTTGCAATTATTATTACAAACACATTTGGGTGCAATTTGAACTGTGAAAAAAATGTCTGTCTATTCATTGATAATATTTACAGTGGAGATGTCGAATCCGGGGCACTAGTGATTTATTACCAAACATGGTAACCTAGGTGTTTTGATCCAGCTTTATGGCAACTCTATGTAAAGGGTCGTGTTTTACGAAGGAAAGTCCGTTTTTTTAACGAAATTGTGATGGCGTCCAAAGCCATACTGGCTTTGGACGCCATCTTGATTTGGCGACAAAAATTGCTTGGCAACAAACATGCCCCGTATTCGACATCTTTACCATTTTTACATATATAAATAGTTTCGTTTTGTACAAAAATTGAAAATCGTTTTAAAATATTTTGCAATTTTTGAATTTTTATTATTATATGTTATATGAATAAGCTAAATTTTGCTTCTTTGCTTTATGATCAAATATTACTCAGATTATAATGAGCAGATATTTGTGTGGCAATATATATACAGAAGTGATTATTTTATTGTTTGAGATGAGCAACATTTAATTCTATTGCTTATTTGTTTTATTATTGGGTATTACATTAGTTGTGTATCGGAGGTAAAAGGCACTATGTCACAAATGTTAAATTTTTCAGAACCAATTCAATGATTCTTTTACATGTTTTCTTACATGTTACATGTGCCTTTACCAACTGGCTAAATCTGTTATTTTTAGGCTTAGGACATAGTGCTTTGTACCTCTGAAAAAGAAAAAAAATTGCATAGGACACTGTTAAAACCTTAATTTCATAAAAAAATGGACATAGTACCTTTTACCTCCGATACACAGATTCCTTTATTTATATCGCAATACAGCATTAGTGGCATTATTTTTATGTTGGAGTGCATTCGAATCTAAACTAGAAAATTTTCCTCAGAAGATTCACATTTTGAAAGTTCAGCTGGACTGCACGGGTTACAAAAAATGACCCTCTTAGCTAAAGCCAAAAAAGAATTACGGTGTCTAGCAGAAGAGTTAGGGGAAAATCCAAGTCCAGACTTAAAAATTATTGGATTAAAAAACTTAATTACGGGTAATAAGTCATACGAGGAAGAATTAATTAAGAACTTATTGGAGACAATTGTTGAAACAAGAACTGAAGAAGAAACTGAAACAAAAGGAAAAGAACGCATGGAATTGGAAGCTAAAGAAAGGAAAGAGCGTTGGAATTAGAGTTTGAACTTGAAAAATTGAAAATTGAAGCTCAGAATAATAGACTTCTCCTCCACCTTCACATAACACTACCGTAATACCATGTCATGAATTAGTGAAAATGATGCCGAAGTTCGATTTTAAAAGCGACGATATTGTTCTTTACTTATCTCTTTTTGGGAGACAAGCGAAAAAGATTCGAATAGATATTAAAAATTGGGTTTCGGGTCTGCTAACATTGCTGCCATCCGAAATAGTACAACTCATTGCTAGTGAATCTGAAGAAAAATTCGAAGATTATGCTCACAAAAAAAGTATTCTACTCAAAGTATTTAAAATGAATGCAGAGAGTTTCCGAAGAAAGTTCGTGATGCACCAGAAGAGCCCCGAAAAATCTTGGTGAGATTTCACTTTTGAAGTTTCAAATTATTTCCAAGAATGGATTGATGGACTTGAAATTACGAATTTTTAGAGGTTAAAAGATTTAATAATAACAGATCAAATGAAAAAGATGGTCTCTGGAGAAATAAGAGAACATTTTCTAGATGACTGGGCTAAGCTGAGTTCCCCTTCACAGCTGGCAAAAAAACTCGATGAATATGAAAGTGTTCGGGTTGGCTATAAGAAAAGTGGAGCTATCCCTGAAGAAAGATTGGAGCAAGGGCAATCTCGGTTCTCTACCATAGAGAAATCTGTAAGAAGCAGAAATATTCCTGAGAGCCCCAACGTAAGAAAACCACAAGCAGCGTTTCAGTAGAAAACAAATTTGCCACGACAAACTTACAAGGAACCTGCTACTCGTGTGGTGTGGAAGGTCATACCTCCCGTTTTTGCTCTGAGAAGACCTCTCCTAAAGAAAAATTTAGTCAGACAGCCCAGAACAACATTGTTAAAGCCTCTAAGCCAAATGGCGTAGCCGATCCCACTGTTTTAACTGCGAAAATAAATATTCCAGTATCATTACCAGTGGACACGAAGAAGAATGTTGATGACCTTAAAATAATAAGTATCCAATGTGTGGGAGAAAATTGTTAAAGGGTATACTCGATCTGGTTCTCAGATTTCAGTGGTGCGCGAAGATCTTGTAGCTGATATAGATCATGAAGGAGATGAACGAATTGAAATAGAATCAGCATTCGGAGAAAAAGAGATAACTCCATTAGGAATTTGTAATATGAGAGTAAACGATGGGCTTCATGGGACAGTATCGATCACATGCGCCGGTCTCCAAAAGTTGACTGGTTAGTGATCTGCTTATAAGTATGACCGCATACGAAGCTCTTCAGGAAAAGTTCAGCTCCATCATATGAAAAATTAGTCACAATAAACATGACGAACAAGATTAAAATAATACTGAAGAGGTATGATCCAGAAGAATGACACAATAGCTACTTTAGCTATAAGACATAATATCAACACAGACATGAATAGTATATTCGTTACAAAGAAACCAAAATCTGAGCCTTCTCCTGCCCCTGTGGAGTCAGCCATCACTAACATAGAAATCCCCTGCTCTGAAGATGAGAGTCCAGAAACAATACCCATACATAGAAGTCAAATGAGCATGAAGGAATACATTGAAATGAAAATGAAAAAGAATTCCGAGGAAATACAAGACAGTATCAACTTAACAGAAGTCGAAAATGTGGAAGAATTATCCAAGTGGGAAGTGGTTTCAAGTAGAAAGAAGAGGGGGAAAAGGAAACTGAAATTAGATTCTGGAATTTTGGAGGAATCCTCCAGAAAATGCATCATTAATTTAACAGAAACCGAAAATGCAGAAGAATCTTCTACAGAGAAAGATGTTTCAATCAGAATAAAGAGTAATACCAGGTGCAGATAATATCAGATCACAACCCTCTCACCTATTTAACTAACAGTGCACCTCACGGAGCAAAACTGTCTAGGTGGGCTTTGATATTACAGCGCTATAATATGACTGTAACTTACCGCAAGGGTTCACAACATGGCAATGCTGACGCATTGTCTAGATTAGCTGTAGGATAATCAATCCTTTAAGTGGAGTTATTTTTAAAAGACAAAATTTATAACACATCAACATACTTTTATTATTCTTGTATTTCAGTAATATCTTTGCATTTGTATTTTATATTATCATTTTAAGTTGTCGTATGCTAGTAAAGCCTATTTTGGAATAACTGTCTTTATATGTATAGTCTTTTTGTAAATATTAATTTTAGAATTTTTGGGGGATATGCATACTTTTGTGCAGAGCCCTCACCGATACTAATACTCTTATTATGTGTATGTGCTGTTGAGTTTTCTTGTTTTTCAGATAAGCAGCATCGTCCCTTTGCGACGGATGTGCTTCCCTTGGGGGGACGTGTACAGTCATATGAACTATTAAGCCCCTTAAGAGTCTTCCATGAGCAACCCTCACTCCTTCAAGTGGAAGAGTTGAAACGATTTCATACACTTGGAAATCAAATACGGAGCAGGTGAGGTGAGAGCAAACCTCCAAATCTAGAGTACCAAACAGTTAGACGTCAGCGAAATCAAATACGTATCTTTAGAACATGTTTTGTAATGAACTTGTGGTGTAATAAACTTTTGTAGTAATAAACTTTTTGTGTTAAAACGCCTCTCTCAAACGAAATATCCCTTTCCTTCTGAATACGGGAACGAAAGGAAGGTGACTATGTCAATCGACCGAAGTCGATTCCAAAGTCCATTTGACCTCACTTCTGAGACCTTAAGACAGCGATTATGCCCACCCTCTCCGTTTATTTCATTACAATGTCGATGGTATTGTGGCATGTGGACACACACTTGAGAATACTTAGGGTATTTGCCCTTAAATCCGTTGCCCAGTAAGTTTACCCGATTTATGAGTGAGTTTCATATAAGAGAGGTACGAGTCCAAGTGCTTTTAAAGCCGAGTATTCATTGCAAACCGTAACATTTGTCAAGGAAATGTACCTGTTTTTCTGATATAAACGCCTATAGAACAGCCTTGAAATGCTCGAAGCTATCCAATTGTTTGTGAGTTTTTGGGACAAATATAAAGGAGAGATCGGTAGTAAGCTTATGGATATTGATACAAGCTGTTCTCTAGAACGTAAGTTGCCTCGAAATATTTTCCCCTTCTATACTATACGTCACTGTGAAATCATATACTCGATAACTCTCTCTGATCATAGTGGATTCGACTTCTTATGGCGTATTACAAGATGACTGTCGACGTCCCGTGCATATCTGAAGATGGTTACGTTACGTGTTATACATAGTTTGCTAGTGACCATCTAGTGCAATAGAAAAATTAGTTGCATGTGTGGCTTTAGTTCTTCAATAATGAAATAAAATTCTCATTTAACCGGGCACACAGTTTTTCTCTCTCCAAAGAAATCGAAATCAATTAAACCCACAATTATGCAAAAAACGCTATTTAACACATCACAACTGAAAGCTGGTATAGTGGTCATAGAGTTTGTCCCCATCCAGTTGGCTCCGGTTGCCGATTTGTAATCTCATGGATGTCGGTGATTATTCCTGTTAGAAGTAACTGTGGCTTAGCCACTGGGCGCTAGTTCACAAATATCCATCAGTTTGCTCCTTACAGTGCTGATGGTCGAAGAGGTCAGTACTCGGGCCTAAGAATATTATATATTTATATATCACCTATAGAATATTTATGTATCACCCCTATAAAAGATCATTTGAGAAGGTAGGAAGATTCCAATTTTTACAGAAACATTATTATTGCTTCTAAAGATGGGGAAATGATGGCTGATACAACAAAAAAAGGACTCACCATACAAAAAAGGCACTTGAAAGATATACACTCATTAAAAGCAATTGTCTGGATCACAGGCCCACAGACTCCTTCTGACAATTCGTCTGAGAGTAGGTCCGGCTGGACGTAGAGTCGACCTCCTGGGAGTGGCAACACTGCTGAGCCGATAGAAACAGCGATTCCTATGTACACATGGGAAAACAACTTGGGACAACAAACAACTACAAGAGTCAGCCGCCTACGACTCCGCAAGGTCAGCCTCCAGTCAATCGCATGCCGAAGACATCCGCCTTCCATGAGGTTGAAATCACCCAACCACCCTGGGTCGAGAGGTCTCCCACAATTCCAGCTGAAATGCTCATGAATTTTCAGTCAGCTTTTTTTTGGTTGGGGAGGGGCGATTCAGAGGATTTACCCATTTCACTCTTCCTGTCCGAAACATTAAATAGTTTTAAAATTGCTCTACGTTTTGATAATTCATATCTTCAATTAATTGAATCTTTAGTTATTAGTTTGCATGTGGGAATGAACCGGAACGTTCAAGAAGGTGGCGGTTAGTTTCCATCCTGGGTGCATTTCTCTGTCTTCTGTGCCAGTAAGACCTTCCTTGTGTATGCCCATTACTTGATGCTGTTCGTCTTGTACTTGACGCCATAACATCCAGCCAACCAGCCTCAGTCAGTTGGTAGACGACTTGGACCCGTGGCCGACCAGGATATCGAACACGAGCAGTCAAGCTGGACTCCATTATCTCGGAACAAATTCTTCAAACTCAAACAGCAAAACGTTCAGTTCTCCGAGAGCCCGCCAAGGTAGGTATTCGTCGCTCTCTTCTATGTCAGTAAAACTTTCATTGCGTGTGTATCTATTACTTGATATTGTATATCTTTTTTCTGGCACAGCATGGCCACAAAACCTTGCGCCATAAAACCTCAACCTTACCGCTTTTTGAGCAAAACAGCCAAAACAAATAATCCAATTAAATGGTAAACCCTTGTAAAACAAACCTCTCCCAGTGGTCAGCCATCAAAGTCCCTCATTCCACGAACGGCCGAAAAGCCAAGACAAAACACACCTATCGGGAAGGAAATCTCCCAAAAGTGCCAATTTCGCCAAAAATGATGCAACAAGGAAGGTCAATTCTCCCCTACCGGATGCGGATCAAAGGTGAAATATCTTTTAACGCCTTTCTCACGGTCAGACCGAAAGTTGTTAGGATTTATAGAAATATGCACTGCATTCAATACATCTCTCAGCTCCTCTTATAAAAAATAAAACACAAGCATAAAAATACATATTAATATAGTATTAAAGAAACGGAAAATTTGACCCTATTTAAAAGCAAAGCGATTGAATTGACGGAAAAGTAAAAAACTTTAAATGATTATCAAATTAAATCAACCCGACAAATTGTTTCTTTTCTTGGTGGGTGGTTAATTAACGTCGCACTGGAGCAACACAACGGGCTATTGGCGAAGGTCCGGGATCAAACCCGAAGGAAAGTTCCGAGGACAACACCACGTAATTTCGAAATACGATCAGATGACGAGGTAATACCTGAGTTGGCACCCCACTCTTCAAACCTGCACACCACGCTAACGTGAGGACGTTTGAGGCCACGACAGTTTCAACATGCACCAGCCCCGTGTATACGACGTCTTTGACTGGACCGATTTTAAAACTAGCAACCCTTCGGTTGCTTATCCGGTGGTCTTCCAACTGGACTACTACGGCCCTTGGTTCTTTTCTTGGAATAAAATTCTTTTTATCGATTCTTTTGGCCCACTGTAGAAAAAAATCAGTTTGAAAGATTCTATTGATCCTTTACTTAGAATAGAATTCTTTGAAAAGATTCAATAGCTAATTTTCTTGGAATAGAATCCTTTGGAAAGATTCTATTAGTCGAGAAGGTCAACATTGGTTAGAAGTCATGAAGGGAAGATGGCAGGTTGCAAGATGTGTGAACCCGTCAGGAGGTTAAGTCTTAGCTTAATGCATATAATAAAGGAAGAAAATTTTTCAGAACCCCGTACATGATCTCTATTGCATTCTTCCTTGCATGAAAAAAACACGTTTTCTTTCAACTTTCCTCTAATGAGATCATTTTAATGATCATCACCAAAATGATGATGAATAAACCAAGTAGACTAAGATCATCGTTTTGGTCAACGTTTGAAATTTCAAACATTTTTCTTGTGTCTGTTATCCCACCCGAAAAGAAGTGGACACGGTATCCCAGTTAGTAGTCTCGAATTAGCAGGTTGTGAATTCGGAACTCGATCCAACCAAACACCGTCGTATATATGGGGGCTGTGCACGCTAAATCTATCGTGGCCTCAAATGGCCTCACGTTGGCATGGTGTAGAACTTTGGTGATGAAGTGCCAACTCAGGTGTTGACCTCGTCATCTGACCATGGTTCAAAATTACGAGGCGTTGTCCTTGAATCTTTCCCTTCGGGATTGATCCCGGAACGTCGTCAATAGCCCGTTGTGTTGCTTCAGTGAGGAGTAAACTCAACTATCTACCAACCTACCTACTCGTCCCCCCAAATGAAAAAACAGCATTTTAATTATCCTTCCACCAGTTGAAAGAGAAGAGCAGCGATGGATCTTAAAATTTTTATTGATTTTTCACGTTGATAGTGAGAGCCAATGGTATTAAATGGAAATTTGCTTCTGCAATTAAGAATCACAGTATCAAATTCATCATTATACAGCGAAACATTGATTTGATTGAATTTGTAAATGTATATGAAACGGACTATAGGGATTGGTGAAGCAAGTGTATGGGAAAACGTTATGAGTTTATATAACTATAAATTAATAATATAAAAGGAATTATTATAATTAATAAAAATTCTACAACAGCTGATAAGAAGTAATAAAAAGTTCATTTCCGTCAGTAAATGATATTACATTTTTCTATAAGAGAATATATGTATTATTCAGTTCAATATCAATAACTGAAAATATCAACCCAAGCATCGACGGGTAATTCTGTAAAGGTGCAATATATCAATGGTGTTTTAGCAAAAGGGTGGGAGACACTAATGAACGTTAGTTTTGTGTTTTCACAAAGGTATATATATTTTTTAGAACAAATTTTTTTAATATTGAGATACTAGTAAATAATATTGATTAAAAACAGAGGGTATGTAAAATCACATAACTAATGCAAAGATTAAATTCAACTAGGCAAAAACTTGTTTCTCTTCTCTAAAATTTGGCGGAACACAATCGATGTATTCCTACATGAGTTTTGTTATTTTAGGAAATATACTTTTTATTGTTTTTCAAAGGTTTCTCATATTTTTAAATAAAATTAAGAAGATCTATTATACTATCCTTCAGACATTTTACCAATGAAAAGTTCTTTATTTTTTGTATGTAAAGTTTCACTTTTTTCACTTTCATGTCATGTACATGAATAGAGAGAGCTTTATAATTTCAAATAAAAATTCTAGTTGAATCCTTTGCTTGTTACATATTTATACCATATCTCTCCATCTTTAGTTCATACATATTTATGCCAACTAGCGTGTACAGCTGTGAGCAAAACATCAAAATACTTAATTTGGCGCTTTTGCAATCATCAAGGTTGTTGTCTTGTGGTGTAAACAACGCAAAATGTTAGAATATTGAAACTACGCTAGGATTTGTTATGACAAACACGGGAAACCTGCAAGATTAATAGAAAGAGTGATAATGTATTTATTTTTCAAAATGGATGGAAGTCTTGTTTAAAACCAGAGAATTGCTAAAACCTAAAAACGTTATTTTAAATCTTTATTTAAGTAAAATTTTAATTCATTTTAAAGAAGCAAAATGTGGAGATTACGACTATGAAGTATTCTATCTTATACTATTAACGCTTACATTGTGTAGTACAAAGTGTAATGGCTATAGATGTAATATTTGTGTGTTTGTAACGGAATGGAAACAGATCTGGCTGAAGGGTTATCATCAGTTTCTTCCATCTTTTTCAAATGCAAAAAGAATACTAATAGCTTTTCAATAGAAAGGTAAAACCAATATAGGTTTTAAATGCTGAACGAAAGATGGTCAGGTTCGATTCTTCCCTGGGTGTATGAATCTCATGTGTCAGTAAAAATTTCCTTATGTGTGTATATCCTGTCTTGTATGATCATGAAAACCAACCCAATCAACCAACTGAACGGAAGATAAAACGATAAATGTGTAGATGAAAAGATGTAATTTATTATTTTGGTTCGATACGAAGCATTGTGTGCTTCCATTGCTGCTATTCTATTTTCCCCTCACAATGGTTCAAATAAGAATAATATTTACTGATAAACATGAAAAATTCATATAAACATGTATTTTGTTTTAATTCTACTTGAAGATCAAATGTAAAATTAATTTTTGATAAAAAAAACTTAACACACTTTTAAATTCGATTAGATTAATAAAAATTTAAGCTCAGTTTATTTCAAATTCATAAATTATGGCAGACGTTTTAATGTTCGTAATGCGTAATAGACGTAATGCTTTATATATAAGTACTTATGAAAGCCCATCTCTAACCGTTTTCAATTTATAAAAAGTAAAACTTTTTGAAAATTATCACTTATTATTAATTATCAAAATTATTGAATAATGATTAAAAATGTACACACATATGAATGATTAAAAATGTAATATTAGTTTGTAGGCTACTGTTTTAAAACTTCTTTCCTTAATATTTTAAAATTATTCTACTCCTGAGTTGGATAGAATATGGTAACAGAATTTAAGCATAATATGTCATTGTAAATTAGATCATTCAAAAAAAAATTTTGCCAATCGATATTCATCTGTTTGAGATGCATTTAAAATTAGCTGACTTATTGGTAAATATTTTCTTAATTATTTATAGACAGTTAGATTTGTGTCTTTTCTTTTAATAATAGCTGTGGAAGTGTTGAAAATGTGTATCTTTGATGAAAATTTGAAAAGATATTTTGAATTTTGTAGGCATTAAGTGCATATATGAAATACAAAATTTAAAAATCTATTTCTTATTTATTAATTTTAATTTATATTTTCATTTTTCAATCTGAAGATATTGAAAATTTTGTATTGAATGCCTCTTTGTAGAGCTGTGAAAATATTTTAATCTTAGTTTCGTATTAAAAATTGGATTTTTTAATTTCTTTTTTTCCATTTTATATTATTCAAAGTTGTCTTATAATTTTTTTACTTTTTAGCAAAAATTTAAAATAAACTAGTGATATTTTTAAATGCTATCTAAATGCAATCGTTTATGTGATATCAAGTGAATAATTGTTACTTCAGGTAAGTTTCATATCTTAATTCCTCGATACATGTAAATAAAGAATAACTAGAGATGATTACTATTAGTAAAGATTGAAACAAATTCATGAATTAAAATTAAAATGTCAAGAGAAAAACCATTCGATAATAGACACACAATACTGTATAAGGTGAACAGATTTTTTTTATTTCCATGCATATGAGACATTTACAAAAAAATTTAACAGCACATAGACAAACGCCACACGTCACAAAATAACTTCTTCAGATCACATTAACTGACTGTCCATCCTGAAACAAACATAAACAGAAAACCATAAAAATATTGTTCATTTCTTTATTTCACTAAAATTTGTTCCACTTCTTGTTGCTGTTGAAAGACTGGCCTGCTGGTAAGAACAGATTGCAAAAGCTGACTGTCGGGTACATCATAAGGATACTGAGAAAGGAATGATACACGAGGCTCATACCCTAGAAGACTACCAATTCCACCAATACCAGATGAAATGCTCTCTTGCACAACAGCATCTGCGATGTTTTGCTGCACAATACTATCTCCTAAGCTTCCTGAAGAAATTCCTAGAGGTGCTTGAGATATTTGGGAAACTGAAACGGTGGGGTCTAGGCCCGAGAAAGGACTCTGTGCAATAACGTCATCTACACTAACTTGGCTTTGGCCACTTCCGAGAGGATCTACTAGGCTTTGTACTGTTTGGCTCAAAGGACTTCCGATGGATACGGATGGAACAGATGATAAGAGAGAATCTCCGAGTGCTTCTTGAATCAAGGTGGTTTCGATTGGGTCTTGAGCAATCTCTTGTGCCAGTCCTTGACCAATAGCGGTCAAACCTAAGGGACCACCGGTAGCAAAGCCTCCAATTTTAGATGATCCAAGACCTGATCCGGTATTTGAGACTGTTGTGAGGATTTGAGAGTCACCAGCAGGTCCGATAACTTCTTCCTGGGTAACCACTTGTCCAGATCCTTGTCCTACACCGGCGAGTCCCCCAACTGCCAGTCGTCCTATTTTAGATCCTGCAAAAAGGTTTGAGTCAGATTTCGTGACAGTTGTAACAACCTGTCTATCTCCATGAGGTCCAACAACTTCTTCCTGAGTTATGGTCTTTGAAGGAGCGCCAAATCCACTTCCAAGTCCTGCGAATCCAAGAGGAGAACCAGCTGCAAGTCCTCCGATTTTAGATGATCCTAGTCCTGATCCGGTATTTGTAACTGTTGTGAGGATTTGAGAGTCTCCAGCAGGTCCGATTACTTCTTCTTGGGTAACCACTTTCGAAGATCCTTGTCCAATACCCGCGAGTCCCCCAACTGCAAGTCCTCCAATTTTAGATCCTGTAAGATGGTTTGAGTCAGATTTCGTCACAGTTGTAACAACCTGTCTATCTCCATGAGGTCCAACAACTTCTTCCTGAGTTATGGTCTTTGAAGGAGCGCCAAATCCACTTCCAAGTCCTGCAAATCCTAGAGGAGAACCAGCTGCAAGTCCTCCAATTTTAGATGATCCAAGTCCTGATCCTGTGTTTGTAACTGTTGTAAGAATTTGAGAGTCTCCAGCAGGTCCGATTACTTCTTCTTGGGTAACCACTTTCGATCCTTTTCCAATACCACCGAGTCCACCAACTGCCAGTCCTCCGATTTTAGAACCCACAAGGCGGTTTGAGTCAGATTTCGTCACTGTCGTAACAACTTGCCTGTCTCCATGAGGTCCAACAACTTCTTCCTGAGTTATGGTCTTTGAAGGAGCTCCAAGTCCACTTCCAATCCCTGCGAATCCAAGAGAAGAACCAGCTGCAAGTCCTCCAATTTTAGATGATCCTAGTCCTGATCCTGTGTTTGTGACAGTTGTGAGTATTTGAGGATCTCCAGCAGGTCCAACTACTTCTTCTTGGGTTACGATTTGAGAAGGTCCTTGTCCAATACCACCGAGCCCACCAACTGCCAGTCCTCCGATTTTAGATCCCACGAGGCGGTTTGAGTCAGATTTCGTCACTGTCGTAACAACCTGCCTGTCTCCATGAGGTCCAACAACCTCTTCTTGAGTTATGGTCTTTGAAGGAGCTCCAAGTCCACTTCCAATCCCTGCGAATCCAAGAGGAGCTGCTTGTGTGATGGTTGTCTTCGCTACTGGTGAAGCTGCTGCCAAAAGAGGAGAAGATTTTCTGAAGGGTGATGAACTCAACACAGTCACTGGTGCTGGTGAAAGTAGGGTCTGTCCAGCATCAATAGAGCCTTGTCCGTCAAATGAAGAGAAGCTTCTAACTGGAATGCGAGCTTGGCTCAAACCACCCAAATTAGCGAATCGTCCAGCACTGTATGGAAGTTGACCGTAACCAAACCTTGGGTCTCCAATTCTGCTGCCTCCGATAATATCAATACCAAGGAACCTATTTCCTCCATCGACGTAGACCATTCGAGGACTTCCACCGAAAACTCTTCTGCCAATGAGACCGGGAGATGTTTTCACTTGAGATATAACTTGAGGTCGAGAAGCAACAACTACCTGTCGAGGAGCGGCGATTACAGGAGAGCTGATAATTTGGGGGCCAACAGCAACTCGTTGCTGACTGACTGGCACAACAACCTGAGCAGGTCTAGATAGGGTGGCAATACGCTGTGCTACACGGGGTCGTGCTACCTGTTGTAAGAAAACCTCTCCTGGTCTTCTGGTTTGAGTCAGGACTCGTCGGATAGGAGCTGCTGATACTACGGGAGTTTGAACAACTTGGACGGGAGCTTGAAAAACAGGTGCTTGAACAATGGGAGCTGGTGCAGAAATTATTTGTGCTTGGGCAAGAGGGCTTGCAACTGCAACCTGACGTTGCCCGAAACCTCCATCAACAACAACCGCTGGACGAGATTTAACTCGTCTAAGTCCTCCAAAACCCTGTCCTCCAAAACCCTGTCCTCCAAAACCCTGTCCTCCACTAAGAATAATCTGACCTCCTCTTAAACCTCCGAGACCACCACCGCCTACAGATTTAGTAACAGTCGTCTGGGTTACTGGTCCTTGTCCAAGAGCTACCGAGAGGGGATCCGCGGCCTTAGTGACGGTTGTAGTTGTGATTT
Source organism: Meta bourneti (assembly GCA_933210815.1). Classification (NCBI taxonomy): domain Eukaryota; kingdom Metazoa; phylum Arthropoda; class Arachnida; order Araneae; family Tetragnathidae; genus Meta; species Meta bourneti. Next base: position 34,037,169 of record OW119927.1, on the reverse strand, counting down.
TTCTTTGACCGAAACCATCTCCAAGCCCATCGCCAAGAACGGCAACTTGTTGATCGACTGGGGAAATAATAGGTCCTCTGATTTGAGAATCGCCGGCAGTGAAAGCTGATCCACCTGACAAGATGCGGGTTTGTCCTAGTCCGAAATCATCAACAAGTCGCCTCTGGGTCAGCAGCTGCTTAGGATATGAATAATAGTCCAAGCCCATCAGACCATAAGGCACTGAGGAGAGTCCAGATCGATACACGTTGCGCCTCAGTCCATATCCTCCAGTTTTAACCTGAGCATCACCGATGGAAAACTGCGAAGTCGTTGGGTCAACAAGAACGCCACCCTTTCGTCCAGAGCCGAATCCTACGGGTCTCAGGCCGGATAAGTTTGGTGAAGCAACAGTTTTCCGTCGGAGCACTCGTCGAGGGGCAGTCAGAAGAGAAGCGGGGTAGGAGTAGTAGTCGGATCCCAAGAGTCCAAATGGATACTGAGACTGACCAATGCGATACAAGCGACGCTGTCCGAAAGGTCCATCAGACAATGCGAACTGAGCGGAACCTGCACCTAGTCCCCCCCTGATTCCCCCTCCTCCCTTGATGCCTCCTCCTGAACCTAATCTAGAAACTTTCTCGACCAAGACTGGGTTTCCTGACAATGGATCTTGGACTACAGCAGAATGATGCAGAGTACCCCCTCCACCTAAGAATAGACGTAAAATAATTATTAGATTTTTTTTTCTGTGGTTGCATATACAGAACATCAGAATTTATTAAACACGAAGTGTCCAAGAGCGTAATAGTTTTATTATTAGTTTAGTACGCAACTTTAGCATAAAAGAGGAGTTATTTATCAATTAAATCATTACGGGTACCATCCATGCAATTATCGGTAATCGGCTAACTTAACAGATCATTAATATATATCAAGTACATGCAAAGTGTACAATTTGAGTAAATATGAATTCCACTGATAAAGGAATTTAGTTAGTATCAGCTATATATAAAATAACAGGAATTCAAAAGGAATGTCAGAACACTTTAATTTAACAAGAATATATTGAATTTCAAGATAATTACTATTGTTTTATATTCTTTATGAAATTCCTTAAAATATACTATATTGTATTTATAAGGGGAAAATAGACTCAGAAATATTAAAGGGTAGATATATCCTAAATAAAAACTATATTATTAACAAGGCATTTAAAAATAAAATAACAAAACCAATATCCACTTACCACCTTTCCCTAAATGGATATGAGGTGGAGATACATCCTAAACAAAATAAAACAATTTTTCAAGATAAAGGAAAAAGGCGATAACTAGAAATGTTATTCTTACCATCATAAATAAATTGCATTGTCAAAATATTTTCAGAATTTCAATGCATTTATGTTATTCCCAATGTTAAAGTGAACATTAGAATCAAACGTTTGCTAATAAATAGAAGATGCGTTGTTTTCCAAAAAATTCAAATATTAACAATTTTCGGGTTACACTGATATTAAAATATAATTATTGAAAACGAACTAAAAATAATGAGTTTTCTAAAATTATTATATATACTAAATACATCAGTGTGGCTGTTATTCAAAACTAATATAGTCCAGTATTCGCAGTAAAATACGATAGTTATCGTACTATCGTATTTTATTTGTTTTGCCTGGAATCATTTTGTAACGCAGTAATTTTTGAAAAATATTTTTTAAGGGACACCCATTATGGAGGAAGAATTCCTGTTTCAAATCTTTCAAAAACGTCAATTAACTACCAATACCTTTGAATCTTAAATTCTTAGAATATCGCAATTATCACTTAGTATATTGAAGACAGTTTTGGTGTATCCTATGAAAAAGCTTATCAAATAACTACTGTTTGTTTTTAATTTGTTTTTTGTCAAGATGTTGGTTAGTTGATGTTAAAATTTTAACGATTTATATGCCCATTAGAATCTTTTTAACAATTAAGTAATCTAGTACTATAAAACCAATGAGAGATGCAACCATCGTGCAATGAATACATTGTATTCTGCTGCCATCTATGTGCAAAATAAAATACTACAGTGTAACAAACTTAATGTTAGGCTTCACAAACAGATGGCGCTGTTAGTCTACTTTTAAATTCATCTTGTTAATTAAAATGCCGTTAAAATTATTTTACACTTGGTTTTATTCTAGTTATAATTATTGTGTTCGAAATTTGGAAAATTGTTTGAAAAAGTTATGAAAAGGTCTTGGCAGTTTTGATTGTAGTGAAAAACCTCAAGGATGAAGTTTTCACTTGCGTTTTCAGATTGATACTCATAATTATATATTAAATCCAATTAACGGTTCTGTTAAAAAATACTTTGGTTTTTGATTAATTTTCCAAATTTTAACTAATTATTCGTCAATATGTGTGTGAGAAAATTAAAATATTTTGTTCTTCAAAGCACACACATTTTCTGTCAATCACTCCTTCACTCGCTAAGAGCATATCAGTTAGACTGCTCGTTTGAATATAGAACTACGTTTTCGTGTTAATTTTATCAGATTACACCTAACTTGAAAAGACATTGGCTCCATACTTGAGAATATCATCTTGTGGGTTTTGTGTGGGTGGTATAATTATATTTTGTTATGTATATTCGAGACAGAAAATATTATTTGTTATGTTCAATTCGAGACAGAAAATAGAAGAATACAATTTAGACACATTGAATTAAAGCTAAATTTTGAATTAATCTGGAAGAAATTATAAAATTTTAATTCCTCCGCATATTCATATTAATAAGAACTCAGACTATTATAATTGATATATTATGAAAAATGAAATTCATATAAAATTTAACAAATCGTGAAAGGTAAATTTTGTGCTATTTACTTCAAATAATCGTTAAATTTTAAACATATGTTGTTATGGTAAACATTTTTACCTGAATAACTGCGGGTTCTTGAATAATTCTTCGTCCTCCCTTGATTCCAGCTGCCCCTGCGTTGGTAGCCAACAACAGGGCCAAAAAACTTAAAGCCTGGAAGACAAAATAATGTAATAATGTAGGGGAAATGTTAATTAAATAAAGTATATAAATAAACAATGAACGGTTCAATATTACTATTTGTTTACTTTTTATATGAAATTGCTTAGAATGTATTGTAAAATAACTCATGTTCATATAAAATAAGTTTTTTTATCAACTCTACTTCTATGAGTCAGTGAAGATATATTAAAGCTAAATTCTTTAAAAGAATAGGAATAAGTAAGAAATGCAAAATTAAGAAGGATTGAATTGCCATATAGATGACAAAAGTCTATAGGAATAGGGTAAGATTTAAGAAGTGAAATAAATTTTAAAACGTAAATCGAACTAAAACAGGTTTGAGTCGCAAAACTATTTCTAAATAAATAGAAATTAAGCAATCAATATACTTTTGTATATGAAAACACCAGGGAAATTAGAAGAGAATAAATAATTAATAAAAACTAATAATAATTAATAAAAACTAATAATAATTAATTAAAACTAATATAATTTACAAAACTTTGAACATTTAAAATTTTAATATTAAAAAGAGTAATATTTAAATATTAAGATGATAGGAAATAAACCATCAAATGAAAATATTATGTAAATTAGAAGAAAGTAATCAGAAAATTTCATGAATAAAAACGAATTTATAATTTTTAAAATTTAAATATTAAGGTCTCAAACATTTAAGAAATAATGGTCTAAGTTATTCCAATGCAGATTCATGTTATCCAAGAAGTCTATGCAGCGAGCGAAGTATCCTCCGCTACTCAATGCGAAACTTAGCTAATGCCGAGAAGCCATATACTTACTAGTATCATGATATGGCTGCTTTTAGTGGGTTTGTTCCTTCTTCGGTTGTAAGCCAGTATAGATTGACGGCCATTCTTTGCCTTATATACTCATCCCAAAAGATGTCCATTGCCCGCGGTTGATTTATACGCATCTCCGAGTTGACAGTCAGGGGTCACACGTCGACAGTAGTGTTCGGGGCTAGGAGGTCGTCTAAGCAGCAATGCAATTATATCCCCAAGACACGTATTGGCGGCTCCACAGTCCTGACGTAACGGTAAACACGTGCTGTGTCCAGCCTCCCCTTACCTGTGGAAGGACGTTCGCAGAGGCGGCAGTGGGATACATACGAATGCGGTACTTGTCGATATGCTGAGGAATCTGCTTTCGATTTTTGAGTTTGGACTTAGAAGAGTTTGTGTACTTGAGGGACTTTTGCCTTTCAGTGAGATGTATTTAGAATTTAAGTCAGAATTTGCATGCTAAATTCGATGTCAAGTTGATTTGGGGAGGTAAGATGCAGAGAACTGAAGGATAGTATTGCTTTTTCATAAAACATATTGAAAGGAATTAGCTGAATCTCAACTTGCAGTTGACTATGAAATTTTAGGGATGATTTGGTTCGTCGCTCCCGATAAGAATTTTTCAGTCTTTTTTAAGTTTGAACTTGGTGGATTTTGGTGGAACTTGGGGAGATTTGCCTTGGAGTGTGATATTTTTAAATTTAAGACAGAATTTGGGGGCAAAAATTGGTACCAGGTTGACGTGGGGAGACAAGATGTGTACGAACATGAAATATAGTATTGCCAATTTTGTAAGACATGAAAAGAATTAGCCGAATCTAAACTTTCAGTTGAGTTTGCAGAATAAAATTGATATCGGTTGATTTAGGGAGATAATTCTAATTTTGTAGAACAAATTTGAAAGAATTAGCTGAATCTAAACTTGACAGTTGACTATAAAGTTATAAGAATAGTTTGGTTTGTGATCTTAGTAAGAGATTTATTATGAGTCTTGTTTAAGTTTGGACTTTCAGAGTTATGTACTTAAGGGTCTTCACAGATTCACCTTTCAGAAAGTAATAATTTTAAATTTAAGATAATTTACAGTCTAAAATTGATATCACAGGTTGATTTGCGTAGATAGTATGTGTAAGAACTTGAAAAATAACATTCTAATTTCGTAAAACATATCAAAAATAATTAGCATGAATCTTGTTTAAGTTTGGATTTATAGTTATATGTTCTTAAGTCTTCAGAGATTTGCCTTTCAGCGTGTTATTTTTAACTTCAAGACAGAATTCGCTGATTGAAATTTATGTAAGGTAGACTTGGGGAGATGAGATGTGTAAGAGCCTGAATCATAGGGTTAGTTTGTCGCTCTACAGTCATCTTTTGCTGTACTGATCAGACCGGTATCTACGATGAAATTCAAGAAGATACACAAGAAATTGTACGGTGCTTTATTATCAAATTTGTTTTCGAATTTTAAAAGTCTTATTTAAGTTTGAACTTTTAGATATTGTGCACTTGAGGTACTTCAGAGATTTGAATTTCAGTGTGATATGTTTAAATTTAAAAAATAGATCTGCTGGCTAAAACTGATATCAGATTACTCGGACAGATACGATGTGTATTAACATGAGAGATAGCATTCCAATTTTGTAAAACATATTAAAAGGATTGGAATTTCAACTAACAATTAAAGGTAAAATTTTAGGATTAGTTTGGTTTACCTCTCTACGGTCTTTGTTGCACGGAGGACTAATTAAACCGTGATTTATGAAAGAATTTATGAAGAACACATGGAATTGAAGGGCTTCGGGCAACATAATGATAAGCCACTTTTCAAAATTTTCGGGAAAGAAACTTTCAAGTTTTAAAATAATCCAAAATTATAATGGTTTATCCACTATTCAAGAGGTTATGCTTTTATAAACTTTCAAGCATTAAGCACTTATTCAACCATTCAAAAATACTTTTGATCCTCTTGAATATTTTGTTTCTCATGTTTTTCATTACAGAAGTTTTTCATTATTATTTCTGTGGCTTATAACCATGTTGCCCGGAGCCCTTCCACTGCATGGGGTATAATGCAGGTGCACATGAAATTTAATCACCAAGATTAAAAGTCAGGGAGCCAGTAATTTCATTACAAATAACTTCAACTTTTTGGAAGATTTACATGTCTTTATTTTCCAAAATACATTGAATTTCTCAGAATTGCCTTTCATTCTGACTTTCTTGAATTTAAGACTAATTATTATATGATTAGTTTAATGTTAGGTTTGTCTTGGTTGACTATTAAGCAATGAAAAGAATATTTGAATTTTACAAAATTGCCTTTTATTCTGATAATCTTGAATTTAAGCCAAGCTTTGCAGGGAATAAAATTTGGTGGAATATTGGTTTGTTGCTCCAAAGTCATCTTTTGCTACAGGAGGCCTAATTAGACCAGGACCTATGGCTTAAATTAGAAGTTTCTTGGAATTCTGTAACTAGTAAACAATCGAAAAAGGAGTTTGGGGATTTTACAGAAGTGTCTTTCATTCTGATATTCTTGACTTTAAGACAGGATTTGCAGAGAATGAATTTGATCGTTGAATGTATTTATGTGAGTAATTAGACAAGAAATAATTTAAAAGTTATGGTATTCCAATTTTATGAAAAATAGAATAGGGGAATTTTATAATTTCAATTTACAGTTGACTGAAATTTGCTATGAAGTTATAAAGACATGAAATTTAATTACCAGTGTTAAAGGACATGGCCCCATTATGGTTTTGTATAATGGTGTTACAAATGTATTTCAACTTTCTTTAAAGATTTCTATTAACAGTATTTTAAGTTTGAATTCTATAGTGTGTATACTTGAGGAAAGTTCCAATTAATTCTATTCGTAGACTAAAAAGTTAAAAAGGCATTCAAATTTTGGAAAAAAAACCCGGAAAAGTAATTTAAAGAATTTTAACTTATCACATTAGAAAATGCAGCATAAAGTTATAAAAATATTATGAAATTTAATGGCCCTGATTAAGAGACAAGGCGTTTAGGTTTCTTATAATCCTATTTATTTCATAGCTTGAACACATTGACGTTCATGGACATGTAAAGCCTTCGAAATGTTGAAGTATATTTTACTTCAACATTTCGAAGGCTTTACATGTCCATGAACGTCAATGTGTTCAAGCTATGTATTTTCTTCTTCATGTCTTTTGGTTTCATTATAAAATAGTTTCAATTTAAAAATATTTTCATAAAATGTATTTTCAAAACTTTATATAATTCAATATTTTTACCATATAAACAATCTTTTGAAATGCATTTTTATATAGACCGAACGTTGATACAAATAAAACTATTTGATAGTTTTTTGTTTATGACTGGATATTACATGTTTCTTCAGAATGGTTCAGACAGCTTCTATGCATTAAAAACACATTACGAGTCTTATATTTTTAAAAAATACATTATAATTTCTGTTTTATTATTTCTGCTGTAAAAGCTACAGATATTTTAAGAAATATCGGCCAAAAACTTATTCTGTTAATACTTTTCAAAAACGTGTTCTGAAAATGAGATAGACTAATATCTTTTAATAAAAATGATGTTTTCTACCAACACATTTCATGTTTTGGATTAAATTTTTTATTTTAATCAATCGGTATAAAATATATTTAAGAATCTCAGGGCTGTTTTCATTTCCTTCAAAAAATTAGTATTTTTTGCTTTAAACTCTATTTGGAAACTCATTATATGAACTTTTACGTTTAAGAGAAAAATAATTTTTAAATGCCAATGAATTTGGAGATTTTTGTTTGGGAAGTGCTTAACTTTTCCTTAAGTAAGTGTGAATAATGAATACTATCTTTTCTATCATAAATATGTATTTAAAGGCAAGGTTACGAAATATGTTGGAATTTTGAGTGAATTTAAAATATGCTTTTTTAAAAAGCATACCTTAAATATTAGCTCTTTAAAGCACGTAATTTGACGGAATTGAAAGAACCCATAAACCAAGTAGAGAATTTCATATTTCGAACTAAAACAATTTTTATAAGAGTTAAAATTGCTTGAAACTCTTAAATTATATGGTAAAATTTATGACTGAATAACTCTGATAGATAAAGATTAAGGTATGCTTTCATTTACTTAAAAAATAAAATTCTATTTTGAAATAAATTACTAAGATCTTCGGAAGAATAAAGTATTAAATGTTGAAGATTATATAATTCTAAATAAACATTTAGGTGATGTAAGTCTCTCTTTGACGTAAGTCAAAATATCATAAAATTGACGTTTACAATATAGTTTTTAATTAGATTTTATTCAATACTTTACGTCAATGCTATGCTTTAAATATAGACATTGGGTTAAGACAGAGTTTCAAAATAAAGATTCATGAGTGTAAAATCCAAATTTATAAGTATTTAACGGAAACGTATGAAACAAGTAAATTTATTTTATGGAAACTAAAACAAAGTATTTTTAAGCTGCACTTAGCCACAACATAATCGAAACTATTATAGGGAATAATAAACTCAGAGTTTGTTAACTATTAAATCTAAAAATGTCATCGTTGCATGCAGAGACAAAATTACTCAAATTTTATTATTTCTTTAAATTGCATCTTAATGTAGGTTAAATTTGAGTTTTGTTGCTAAATCAATAATTAGTTTATCTTAATTTTCAAATTGTATATTTCTGTCATCTTGTTATTCAATTTCTGATTGATAGTTGTTGAGAGTATAAAAATAAAATGTATCAGCATTTTTCCTTCTACCAACAGTCACAAATTCTGCATTTGATGGTCATTTTGTATAATATAATTTATTATTTTCATGGCCGAAAAATTTCGTTTATTAAAATAAGAGGGCATTTTTTTTCAATGAAAACTATTCTTTTTTCCAACTCACTCACTTTAACTGTGGTCACTCTTGAAAATGAACGAAGTCATTTATTTTGTATTAGATGTATTAGTGGGATTTTTCTCTAATATACACATTATGTAATAGGCATCCAAACTAGATTCACATTCTAAAGTGATTTTATTTTTACAATATGCAGAAGAAACCAATCACTTCAAACGATCACGAGGAATAAGTATCAAGTTTATCAACTAGTTTTCTTGTAAACATAAGTGAAACTTTTCTAGCTCTGTTACTAAATAGTTTTCCTATAATACGCTGTAAGATTTTATATCAATAAGACAAAATATGAGTTGTGATTAGTACCTTACACCAGTGCAAAATATCACGATGACATATGATTCAAAACATTGAAAATATTGTAACATGATGTTTAAAAATAACTGCTTTTGTTCATGAGAAAATAAGATAGCTCTCTATCTAATAATATATTACTTCAAAATTAATTATATTATTTTTAGGTACTAAAAGAGTATCTAGAATTGAAGCTTACTTCGAATCTCTGCGAATTATTCACTAAAACTTCTGATATCAGAACTATTGAGTATTCTGATGTAGTTATGAAATTATAATAACCTAGAATTGGTTGGTGCTAATCCCATGTGCTCCACTCAAACATGGAGTTTGTGCTAAACTAATTTTTCAGCTATTGTAGTGGGGTTGGAAAAGATTATTTTTTGGATATTGACATTGAATACAATGTAGGATGTGATGTGGAGAGGCTGACACTTTTTTACATTTGGGGTGCACTATGAGAAAGACTTGGTTCCATCGACGAAGTTTATATACTTTAGATGTCCAGTACGCAGTATTATCAACATGGAAAAACTCTTCTCGGCATGTTAAGATCTAAAAGCTGACTAGGAGATTTGCCCATGTACCAATAATAGAAAGATGCAATTTTTCTACAAAGGTTGGATTTTAAGCCGAACACATGGTCTTTCTCTGATATGGCAATGTCATTTTTCTGGTACTAGATATCTCCTTTGCTCCAGCCTTTGCCAAATCGTCAGCTGTTTCGTTCCCTGGAATGCTGACGTGAGAAGATATCCATTGAAAAGCTATATTCGATTCTTTGTGAAAGCTTATTAGGAATTCGGCAATTATGTATAAGAGTGAATCGTAACTGATGAAGCATCTCTTAATAGCATTAATAGCTGATTGGGAATCGACGCAAAAGTTTACTTTAGATGGACTGCTTTTGGGAGGATGGACTTCTTTTAGATGGACTGCTTTTTTTCTTGAGAGCTTCATAGATGGCTATTAAGTCAGCCTAGAAAACAGAGACAGGTTGACAGTTCTTTATCTTGATGTCTTTAAATCCAAATTCATCTATTATAAGGGTGCCAATGCCGGAAGATCTATCTTCAAAAAGGCTACCATCTGTGAAGATTTTTATTGAGCTCGAGTCTGCTGCATTCAATGTTTTCAAGCCAACAGATTTCAAGAATTCTGGTAGGTCATCTTTTTTGGAACATTTAAAAGTTAGATGTGTTTTGAAATTTATACTGGGTCGATGTTTGTGTGGGTGAGCATGAGTATTAGGATAAAGATTCTTGATATAATCGATTGCATAATTCCATGAAATTTGGGTATAAAACGTCTGATGTTCATCGAAGATCTAGAATACATTTCTGCAGTAGTCCGATTTAGCTCTATTTCACCTTCCTGTATTAGCCGGGTGTAGCAGAACAGACTTCACGCTTTGGGTGACCCTACCAGGAGTATATAATCTGGACTAAAAGATAGAAACAGCCAAACTGTTGTCAATAGAGCAAAAAGCTTAAAAAAATGACTAAAAAAGATAAAAACAAGATGATTAAGACTGGTAGCCTGGAACGGTTTAATTAAAAAAGAGAATGGTGGCAACATTCTTCAAAGATAACATGTTTAAACTCGTTTTCTTCTTGTTTATTTTGTTTCAGAAGATAGTAGACAGTTCGTTCTACTGAATAGCTATAGATCAGTTTTATCTTGTTTATTAGTATTTTTGAAGCTTTACACTGCAATAACCTATTTGAGAAAAGCTCAATCAAATATTTGAATGAGGTTGCTTGCTGAAAAATATGTTTGCCAATTTTTGTCATTGCGTTAGTTTATTTGTGAACTTTCACGTGTTCTCTCTGTATTGCAATATCAGTTTACGACACTTTGCAGACGTTTGTAAACATTTACTGAAGGGTGGTGTTCCTGTGGAAAAGTTTTAAGTGACTTGTTTACTCAGACACAGCAAGCTCATTTCTTTTTCGTTTAAGATAATTATTTTCTTATCTACACGTAGAGAAGCTTGCTAGTGTTTTTAGTATGTAGAAATGTACAACTTTTTGAAAATCAGAGTAATTAATAATGTTTCGTTAAAGTATCTGTTATAGATTTATCTCTTTTGAATTCCTTAATCAAGTAAATAAATTGTGAATACCTGTATGCTGATAACTGTGTAGAAGTTAACTTTCTACATTTATCAATGGACTCTTGTTTTACAAAGTGTAATAATGAATTTAATAATTTATTCTTATAGTTTAACGTGATTTAAGGAGAAAAAATCTTCCTTTACAGATTTTTGAAGTAAGCTTCTCCATAAGACAAGTTATAGTCAAAAGTATGTTTTTAATAGGTAGGTAGGTATTTTAATTAAAGTCACACTGGAGCAACACAACGGGCTATTATGGTTTTTAATAGGACAGCGCATATTAGTAAACACACGAGAACTTTATTATAACGTTGTACAATGGTTTCCAATCGAGAATACATCCGTTGTTCACTGGTTTAATTGTGATTAAACTTCCAAATATATGTAGTGTAACAAACAAAAAACAAAGGGATAAGAACAGTTTTCCTGTCACTATCAAATGAATAAGGGTAAAGGGTTTGTGTATTTCAACTGTTGTGTAAATTTTTGGATTACAAAGATATCTGACCTCAATGGTTAGATTTAATGTGCATTTCCTAAAGCTTTTAGTGGGGTGCCAATTCAGGTGTTGACCTCGTCATCTAACCATGATTCAAAATTACGAGTTGTTGTCCTCGGATTTTTCCTTTCGGAATGGATTCCGGACCGTCGTCAATAACCCGTTGTGTTGCTCCAGTGTGACGTTAATTCAACTATCTACCTACCTAGAGCTTTTTGATTCTTATTTATTATTTTTTTAAAACAAATATACCCCGAAATCACTAAATTTCTTTTTCGTAGTAGTCTACTTGATTATTAGAAAACTTATCGGAAGACAGAAGGAAAAAATCTGACAAATAATATTTGTTCAAATGGATATTTTGGGTGAACTATAAATTTGATAAATATTGAAAAAAATATGCCGTGTGTGTAAAATTCATTGTATTAGAAACTTTGAAATTATGAAAACATTTTGTAATTTAAATTAAAGATATCTTAAAAAATCAGTAATGGTAGTTCACAAATGCATTGAGTTTATTTAGTCACGAAAGAAAATATCTATTTTTATATAGAAAATATTTCAACTTAGCCTACATATTTGTATCAGATCATTGAAAAAGTTAAAATGTGAAAAAAGTAGTTGTGTTTCATTTTTCTGATAAGAATGAGTACATAAAAAGTTTTTATTTTCCTTTAATAGTTGAAGTATTCCTCTCAAAGGGTAGAAATATTATTTTAATGATTAATAATTGAATTTATAATTATGCGGCTTTCTTTATAAAGAAAGCTTAAGGAATATTTTCTAATTGAGTATTTTCATAATATTTTATCTTAATTTTGGAATGTTAATTATAGCTTATATTATTACATGCAATTAGGCATGTTATCTCATTAAATATAATTATTCGTGTAATTCCTCAAGCAATTCTTCCTATAAGTCATAATTTATCAGAATTTTCAATCACATTTTAATACAATTGCATTTTGATATATTCTTTTATGACTGATGAGGAATACTTATTTTGTTATTAATACTTTATTAATATTTGAGTTTACGAGTACCAATTAAATTTTTGTTATTTAGAAGAAACTGGCCTTCCTTAGATGAATTGAGTGTCTGAAATTAATAAACGATCAAATTTACACACATTGATACTTCAAAATGCACATTTAAAAGAATTAAAAAAGTCAAAGGATATTTTGGAGTTGCATGATAGTTGAACAGAAATTATCGACGTCCCAAAGTGTGTGTTAGAAAATACATGAAACATTGTCCTTTAGTTTTTCTGTGTATTTGTCTGGTAAATTTTAAAGTTTGTGGCATACATAATGATTCTTATTTTAAGAGACAATTTCATCCTTAGCTAATACTTCATCTGTAATTTGAGAAGCGTGTATGTTCATCAATCGGTTCTAAAAATTTGGAATAGAAAGTACGCCATTTCAAGCATCTGATAATAGAAATTTATTAGACACAAAAGAGCGTAATGCAATATTTAAGCAGACCATGAATTTAAGGTTCTACAAATGCTTTATTTTTGAAACAGAATGTAGCGTTCTTAAAGATTATTTTTAACTGAAATAAGTATTAAATCACTTTGATATTTTACATTAAAGCAATGAGTTTAAAACAAAGGAATAGATACGACTATTTTTATCCTATGAGTGAAAAATCATAATCATCAAAACGCATGACTCTAAGTGCCAGTCAAATAAGTGAAAACATCAATTAACAAGAAATTATGCAACATCGAACAACTAATAAACGATGCTTCAAATCACTAAGAAACGAAACATCGAACAACTAAGAAGCAATGTATCGAGCATCTTAGAAACGATACATCGAACAGTTAAGAAACAATATTTCAAATAACTAAGAAATAATACATCAAAGAACTAAGAAACAATACTTCAAACAACTAAGAAATGATTCATCAAACAACTAGATACGATACACCAAACAATTTCAAAACGATACATCCAACCACTAGTAGACACGATGTAAATGGCCAAAATAAGATGGTTTTCGATCAGTTTGGTAAGACTCCTGCCTCCGTTCAAATAACACGCCAACGAAATCATGATTTAAAAACTCAGTGTTGCTAACATCTACTTTTTTAATTGAGCCTTTCCAGACCATATTTGAAGGTACACTTGAAAATCGTTAAAATTGATTGAGATATTTTTTATCTTGGTTTTATTGAAGTGTTATCACGATTTGTTATTTTTTAGGTTAATATTTAGATTCAGTTAATATTCCTTATTTAATGGGATTGCCACAGGTCAATGGGTTTGCCCACTGCGCTTACAGCCTGCGAGTTGTAGATGGTGCAAGTACGATTCTTCCCTGGATATACTTCTTTCTTCTGCTTCAGTAAAGCTTTCCTTATTGTATGCATGTCCATTTATTTGACGTTGTTTGGCTCAGCTTGGCCAAATATGGCCCTTACGCCATAGCACCCAACCAACCTTATTTAATGAAATGTTATCAATTCGTAACCCAATCCCTAGTAAAAAGATTACATTTGCTTAAACTATTCTTGTATGCATATTCAATCAGAATGATAATTTCACAAGAAATGAATAAATACAACATAGAATAAATTGTTTTATTTCGTTTTATGATTTTACAGCAATTAAAACTTCACATCACATAAAAATGTAGAAAAATAATCTGATACCTATCAAAGTCTTGTAACTCGTACCCCAAATTACAAAATTTCTTCACGCGCTTCACTCACCACTATAAATTGGGGTTCATGGACGGAATACCATTAAAACCAGCTGACTAAGACAGAGAGAAATAAATAATTAAATGTTTTTTATTTATGGTCGTTGCGCTTCTCCTTTCTGCAAACATTTTAGATTGTTTCCCAATTCATTATCATTGCGCAACCAGAGAGCAAGCAATGCAAAATTCCTTTCGGTTTCGGATCTTTCAATTAGTAAACCAGGCATTCGTCACCTCATATTCTTCCATTCTAATCTACGTTTCATAACGGTAAGGAATGAAGCTCAAGGTTGATGTTCTCTCTCTTTCATGAATACTCTTCAGTATTTTTAAATTTACTTGTTGTGTAAACAAATATTTCACGGTGCAGTGGTTATAACTCACTTTCTGCGTCCCGCAAGAGACAGATCTATATCAGGCTGTATATAAGGATGTATCCGTTACCTTGATCTTTTTCTTGTATAGTCTGGGGAATTTGGTTCTATCTGAACTATCGGTTTCTACACCGCGCTGTGGCTAAAACTGCGTTTTAGTATAAAATTCGTATGCGTGGTAGCAACACTTTTTCTTCCGTAAACAAATCGGTGAAATAGTCTTTACACAAATGCTGCTGAAATTCTTAATGCAAGGAGAACAGGCAGTATTAAATTTCTTATTTGACTTTGCTGAAGGTTATACCGCTTGACGAGATTACTTGATCTACACTTAACTTAAATATTTACTTATCAACGCTTGACTAATTACTTAATCAAAGCTTAACTTGTTTAATTAGTTGAATAACTTAACGGACTTATACCCGTTAAGAATCCTATACAAAGCGTAAAGCAATAACAATGTGCCAGTCAGAATCGACGTTCTGTTCAGTATTAGTTCCTAATGACAGGATATCTCGTCATCACGATATTGCTGATTATTTTTCGATTATGACGAGATCAAGACCTGGTCAGTTTTCTTCTAAAGACGAGTCACCTCTCTCGTCTGGTTCACACAACCACCAGGAGGGTTAATCGCATTGAAAACGCACGGTTTTTAAAATGAATTGTGACGGTCGATGAAAAAGGTATACTTTACGAAAGAGATTGTAGGACAAGAAATGAGCCACCAATTATCACCTTAAAACCAATCTATTAATTCCAACAAATACTGCTCCCAATTAGACCAATTGAAAGCAGCAATTGACGAAAAACGTCCGGAATTATTCAACAGAAAAGGCACAATCTTCCATAACGATAATACAAAACCACATGTTTGTTTGGTGACCTGGCGAAAACTGTTACAGCTTGGCTGGGAAGTTTTGACTCCTCCGTATTCATCGCACAGTGCACCTACGGATTTCCATTTATTTCGATCTTTACCAAATTTATTTTCTAAATGGGAAAACTTTCAACTCCTTGAAATACAGCAAAAGGTATCTGGAACAGTTCTTTGCTCAGAAAGTTTAAAAGTTTTGAGAAGAGGGAAAAATAAAGCTGCCTGAAAAATGGCAGAAGAAAGTTGAACAAAAATACAAACTTCAATAAGGGTATTTATGACCATGAAAAATTTTCCTTTTTTTACTTTGGTTAACTTAATAGAAATAGGAAATATTTTGTTTCTTAAATACTGACTTTTATCTGAAAGTTTTATTGATTATATGCTTTAAAAGTGAAAAACACGTAACACCCTTTAAGAACAAGTTAAATGCCATGACATAAAGAAAGTAGGTGAGTAGGTAGTTGAATTTACGTCGCACTGGAACAATTAAAAGGGCTATTGGCGACGGTCCGGGATCAATCCCGAACACAAAGAAAGTTAATGCCATCTATACGTAGGGTTTCCCAGCGTAAATATAAGTGAACTACAGGAGAAGAAAAAAAGCCCCTTCCGATTGAGAATTAATTTGATTTACCACCGTTTTGACGATGTTTAACTGTGTGTTTTAATACAAACAACATGCTGAAATTAATTAAAACACGTAACACCCTTTAAGAACAAGTTAAATGCCATGACATAAAGAAAGTAGGTGAGTAGGTAGTTGAATTTACGTCGCACTGGAACAATTAAAAGGGCTATTGGCGACGGTCCGGGATCAATCCCGAACACAAAGAAAGTTAATGCCATCTATACGTAGGGTTTCCCAGTAAATATAAGTGAACTACAGGAGAAGAAAAAAAGCCCCTTCCGATTGAGAATTAATTTGATTTACCACCGTTTTGACGATGTTTAACTGTGTGTTTTAATACAAACAACATGCTGAAATTAAATTCAAGTAATATGCCGAATATTGCCCCCTCTATTAAAATTTACAGAAAGAAAACCCTAGCTAAATAGTTTAGATAACAAACTTAGCGTTAATACCTATAAATATGTTCTTTATTATTCATGTCACAGAAAAAAAATTATTTGCTGTGGAGGATAATTTGATTTCTTATTTCTTTCGAAGTATTCTCATAGCAAAGTGATTTATTTGGTGAGTGTTGATTTAAAAAATGGATCTCATTTAAAGTTAAATTCTCTGTCATTTAAAAATTTAGGACATAAAATTGTATGTATTAATTGTAAAACGAACTGCACATCTTTCTTATATATTGCATATCTTGTCGAATGGGCAAATTTTTAAATTAAACTTGGTCAAGGCCCTCGAACTTAATAACGATGTGTAACATTTTAGTAAAACGCAAGATAAAAATGAAAAAACATGACACACAAGTGCTGTTTTGTCATTTTGTGTTTATGCGATTGGTTGCACCGAGACTGATGCTAGAAGCTTTATACTAATAAAAGGAATTCCAACGAACACAGCTATTTGAAATCTCATATTTTTTGTGATAATGTGAGCTTTTAGAGACTACAAACTATGTGTTAAAAACTTAGTTTCATATAACTTTTTACAAAATAAAATCTTTCGTTACACTACTAAATGCAGCTATAAACTTCTCAATATAAATAGAATTCCGAACTTTTTACCCCCTCGAGGGCACATCTTCTTTAGGGGTTTGCGGGATTCACGAATCCGAGGTACCCCAGTAATCTACTTTTTTGCATGGGGTTTACAATCTCTGGTTGTCGTGACCCCAGGATGCTCGAGCGATCTTTCTCTTCTTTCTCCTCTTCACCCTTTCTTTTCCTTAATGTCCCGTTGTTTTGCTCCAGTGCGGCATTAATTAATTACCTACATTTTCGCAATTGCTTGACCTGGTTTGTCTTGGTGCAGCTTGGCCAAATATGGTCCCTTGAGCCATAAAACCCAAAACTAACCAATCGAACTCTTTACAGTTATAAGTAAGTCAGTCACTAATACATTTTGAGTTTTTTAAATGTTTATTAAGCCATATTTTAAGAAATGAAATCCAATTTAAATATCTTTAAATTTTTTATGCTTGTTTAAAATGGTATTCATTTAATGGTATAAAATTGATATTTTCCAACATAAAGATGTTAATTCTTCAAAGAATTTACGTTTGTTCGTTTGCTTCATACATCGTTTCAGTTTTGGTCCGAATTTAATGTAAAAACCTGTAATATAATCTTTGATGATACAAAAAATTATTGAAGATTAGTTGAGTGACGACTTTTTTATTTAAAAAAAGTCGATTGACCCAGTAGATCATTAAGTACCGTACGCTAAATGAATCGAATTGTTGAGTAATTAGAGCATTTATTGCTTACTAAATCTTAAAGATTTAGATTTTTGTGATGTTGGTCATGATTCATTTAGGTTGACAATAAGAAGTCGTTGACTTTTAATTAATTTATGTACCTTCAAACTCCTTCAATTCAATTATATCTATATTCAATGTTTAAAATGATCATATCAATAACTCCAAAGAGATGCATATATTGCTATCCTACAAATTTTCATTTACAAAATTAATTTCAAAAAGATAGAATGCATTTTGACGTTGCCATGAATTTTCGCAATTACTCCCAAAGGAAAACATTATAATCATAATGTTTAAAACACATCTAACAGTTTACTTTAAATTGATTTATTTATTAGAAATAGTTATAGCGTATCGTTTTGAAACAATCCATTTCCGACTAACTGAAGGAAAATTAAAGTTGAGTTGATGTTTAGATAATTGGTATTTGTTGATAAAAACCACTTAAGGAGTTTAATAAAATATTCCTTATATTTAATTTAACAAAAGCTTCCTTTTGAAATTCATGAGCTCCATTGGAAGTCTCCTTGTATCTCAGTTGAGAAATTATCTTTGATGCAGAATTCAAAAGTTATACAACAATCTAAAATAAATGGGAGTCAGTTTCAGGGATGGTTGTTATTAAACTGTCACTAGATACCCCACACAATAGTTTTAGTGACTGCTCTACCTTAGCTTATGTCACTGAAATTATGACACCAAAAAGGAAATAATTGAATTTCATCGCACCTAACGAGTTAAAGTTAGCTATAGTAACCGTATCAAAATTTTTAAAGTTGTGGCTTCATGGTGTTGCATGTTTTACAGATCAGAAAGCGAGAGATGATAGCACACATATCGCTAGTTAATTATTTATTGACTAAATCTGGATTTAATAATTTGTTCACTAAAATTGTGTTTTTACTGTTTCAATAAACCTAATCACCCTTGGAGAGTAACTGTTGTGATGTGTCTATTGTATGAATTAATTACTCTTGAATACATTTATCTCTCTTATATAAGTTAATTCGTGATTTCATTTATTTCATTCGTGATGAAATCAAATTTGCCAAAACATAAATTATGTTTCTTGTATTTAATTCATGTTTTGATGAAGTATAACAAAATTTGCACAACTTATGAAGTATGACAAATGTGCATGCTTTTACACAATTATGTTTCTGAATGTCCACTTTATTTGCATCATATTCATATGTTCGAAGATTACTCACGGTTTTTCAGTCTTGATATTCAGTGAATTCCACGTTCACTTAAATTTTCTGTCCTGCGCCAATTTCTATCTTTTACCTTTCTTTTTTGTAATTTATCGGTTTTCTTTTAACAAGCTGCTGAAGTGTTTCTTCGAAGTTAATGAGTTCTCTACATTTTTTCGCAATATATTTGTCCATAACGTAAATTAAGTCACATTAGAAGAAAGCTGTAAGGTTAACAATGATTCGAATGTGGTCATTTTTATTCACTTATGGAGGTTATAAGTGAATTAATGTGGCTTAATTAACGTTTGTAAATTCCACATTAATTCATACATACGTTTGTAAGCCACGTTAATTCCCTTGATTGCCATACACCAATACACGTATAATGTCGATTTTTACTGTACCCTTGTGGTAAACAGTCAGAGCTCCAATTTTATCTCAATCTCTCTCTCTCTCTCTCTAAATATATAGAGAGATTATATACTGGAGAGTTCTGTTTGATTAATGTTTATTCCGTTTTTTAGCTTTTTTACTATTTTACATTTTTGGATTTTGGAGAGAGTGGGGGAGAATTCGTCATTCTCTCCCTATATAGAGAAAGAGATAGAGGGAAGTTGTCGATGCTCATTGTTTTGTATACCAAAGTATACTCAAGTATAACTAAGTGAGTATAGAAATTTGTTTGATTAAAAACTTTTGTTATATATATAAAGCAAACACTAGAAAATAGAAAAATAATAAGAATGTATGGACTAAGGTAGACGATACAAAGTATGAAAAGTTAATTTCATATAAATGAAATTGGAATGTAGAGCTCAGAGCTTTGGAGAAAATAAAAGGAAATCGGTAACTTGTCTATTAGTATTTTTTCCACTCTTTCGTTGAAAAATTAGAAAATAAAAACGTTTGATTATAACTGAAGTCCAACTGTTTCTTAGCTGCATGCATATGATTTCTGTCAAGAAGGAAAATGATATTTTAAATAGTGTATGGAGACATATTTTGGGTGTAATCTCTCTATGTATAAATATAGAGTTAGATATATATATATATATATATATATATATATATATATATATATATATATATATATATATATATATATATATATATATATATATATATTGACAAATTGGAGTTACTATTGTTTACCTCTAGGGTACAGATATATAACTCCAAATTTATCATTATATTTATGCATATATAAATAGAGAGAAAAGGATTAACAAAATTGTTTACCTCTAAAGTATAGACATTCTCTTTATGTACATAAAACGTAACGCATAGAAACGTCTGGATATAAGATTTGAAAGCAAAAACATTTAAACATAAATGATAAATAATTGATTAACTATGAGTATTAATGTATTCATTTATTATTGATTAAAAGTTTAAAAACTTTATTTTTGATAAATGTTTTAACTTGAAATCAAAGGCCTGCAGGGTGTCATATTTTATGCTTCCCTTCCCCAGAGAGACCAGATCAATCAGGAGTTTAAAATTCCTAGTAACTTCAATTAATCTCTTCGATATAAATTGGCTGAGCTTCACTCAAAATTTGGAGCTTCTGTAAAACTACTCAGTGGACCTTAGCGTAAAGAAGGTAGCGATCGATTGATCTAATTGTATCATTATATGCCATTTAAGTTTCATTTATAATGCATATAAATATATTTCTTTTAAGGTCAGTCAAGGCTGATGATTTCAAAAATGCAACATGTATATTTCTGATACAAATGCTTCGCTTACGAATTAATCCACTTAAAAAGCAAATAAGTATCCAATTCTATATGAAACGAAATTGGCAATTAAAGTTTTGCAATTAAAATGTTCCAGTTGTCTCCCTATCTTAAAGGAAAGAGAAAGAGGAAAACAAATAAAAACCCTATTCTGGAAGTTGAAACCAATTCAGAATCACAAGCAAAGGCGAAATTGCATTTGAAACCGGATTCTGTGTAAAGTAACAGAAGATGTACTTAAGGAAGTTCTCCATTTGTTGGAAAAATAAAAGCTTTCTAAAAGTTCATTAAAGCAAGAGCTAGGTAATTGAATTGATGTTGTACTGGAACAACACAAGGGTTATTGGCGACGGTGCGGGATCAATCCCGAAAGGAAATATCCGAGGACTACACCTTGTAATTTTGAACCATGGTCAGATGACGAGGTCAACACTTGAGCTGGCACCTCACTTTCCAAACTTCCACACCACGCCAACTTAAGAACATTCGAGGCCACGACAGATTTTAAGTGTACCAACCCCCACATACACGACGATCTTTGGTTGGATCGATTTTCGAACTCGCAACCCTCCAGTTGCTAATCCGCGACCCAAAAGGATATTTTGAGTAAATTTGCAATCTAAAAAAGTAAAAAAGTAAAATTTATTAACTGATTAAAAGTTAGTTTGATTTTAAACAATGCTCTTATTTATATTATTCTGCAATAACTGCCTTAATTATGTATAAGAACCTCGAATTGTGTACTTATCCTGGTCACAAATTTATTTAAAAGCTTTAATGAAGTATTGTATTGTAAATTTTTAAACTTTGTAATAGCTTTAAAATGAATTCAGTGACATTTTGACAGGTTAACACATTTTCGATCAAACTATGCTTATTCAGATATCATTTAGTCTGTATATTTCAGTGAAAATTTTGAATTATTTCATTCACATAATTAATAATTTCTTAATTGAATTTTGAGAATTCTGCTTATATTTAATTGAAAATTTGTTTAGGTTAAAAATTTTTAGTTCTACGCTATTATCTAATGAAAGTACTATTTCCAAATGGTTTAAATAATTCTAAATAATATTATAGTCCATTTTTCTCAAATAATTTTAAGCCAAAGTTAATATTTTTCTATATTTCTGATGTTACTAAACATTTTACTATGATCTTCTAATTTGAGAGACAAGAGATTTAAGACTATAATCAACTGATTCCACTTTAAAACTTCTTTCTGATGATTCTTTGCTGATGCATGCAATTTCAGAAAAATAAAACCTATTGTTACCCGAAACAATATGAATTCTTAGAGAATGAGCCTTATGTGCAAAGGATGAACTTTAAAAATAGCATCTCCAAAGTATTATGAGCATTAAACTAAAATAAACCTTTTAATTTTGTCAGATGATTTACATAATGTTGAAATCAGTAAGGAATAAGGAATAAGATAATTCAAATAAGGAAATAAAGAGAGTTATTTATTCCTTGTATCCTAAAAATACACTTACACTCGAACATTTTGTATACAAAATTGTTTTTCCACAAAAGTTAGGTATTTTAATAAATAAATTCGTTTGATTTGGATTATAAATACTTTCTCTAGAAGTCATTGACCAAATATTTCAACTCAACAAGATTTTGTGATATCATTGATAACCACCATATCAAAAGAGTCAAAATACCCAACAGAATCATATCCAACACCTAACTTGAATGAGAACATCAAGTCAGAATAGAGATGTCAACGAGAATACCAATTCAGAATCACAAACAGGTTATATAACATCTGTAGACTGTATAATATGGTGACTAGGGGAGAAAAGGAATCTTACTTCTGATATTGAAAGAACTTGTTATGAGTAAAATACCAGATATCTGTTTTACCAAACCATAATTATTCATTTAAAAGTACAACTTCGATATATGTTTTGCAAACAATTTTTAGCAATGCTTTAGTTTCCGTAATATTTTAGAATTAAATTTATTTATTTATCGTCATTGATATATTGCTCTGTGGCAATAAAGTGTAGATATAGATCAATAGATGATCTACAAAAAATTGTTGGCATAAAAAGATTATTTTAATTTGTTAATTGAATATTAATAATGTTTAAATGAAAATTAATAGCTTTTATATGAAAATTAATAACTTTTATATGAAAATTAATAACTTTTATCACGCTTTCTTGTTCTATCGCCAATAAGAATACATGCAAGCAAAAACTTACAACTTAAGATGCGAACTGTTTTCTATAAATGTTTATTTTCACGTAACGCAACTACGTATTCACGCGCGCGTGTATTCTGTAAATTCTCATGTATTCTATACAGTGTTGAAATGGATTGCTGAATGATCAAGTTAGTCATTGTAGTAAACACAAATCACTTAAAATGCTCGTATAAAAATTCTTTTTAAAGCAATTGTAATGCTTTTATAAGTAATTTTCTTAATATCAATATGCATACGGGATGTAGTTATTTAAGTAAAATCAAGAAATTATTTGTTCTTGGATATCAATGATTATGAATATTAAAATTTTCCTTGAATGTCGAAAATTCTTGATTCAAACTTCGTGAATGCAAAATGCTTTACACGGAACAGACACAACAGGCGGTTATCGAATTCTCTCTTTGCAAGCCATTCTCATTTGAATTAAAATATTCTTATTCTCTTCAATACAGATGCTAAAACTTAAACGTATCATTAATTAATGAAATCAGGCTTTCTGTCAGTTTCAGAGTTAGTCTTAGTTATGGTTTTCCTTTAACATCCTAAATAAAACAGCTTTATGCTTAAAACGCACCATTTTAGCATTAATTGCTCCACATATGCATATTGTAAGCACACATACGTATAGTCTTCTCTACTTACAGTGAGTAAAAAAGTTTCCGTACGTCCTTACTATTTGAAATAAATTGCTTTATTATTTGCAGAATATAAATATTGAAGAAAAAAATGGAAAAACAGATGAGCATAATTGCATAGAAAGTTTCTATTGCATTTAAACAAAAAATATTAGTATAATTTAACTCATAATTCACAATAACGGAAATATAAAGCAAAAAAAGTCTCCGTACGGTGAAAAATATTTTATTAAATGTCATTCCCTCCATGTTTCATCATTTAATGGTTAGTTTAACCTGCTTTTGGTTTAATGACCTCTCAGAAGTTTAAGCATGACTCCCACAAGTTTTTTGTTGTTTCAGGAGTAATTTTGTTCCAGACGTCAGGATGGCACTTTTCAGGTTAACTGCTGCTGAGATCATAATTTTTAAGTTCACAGCCGATTTCTCCCCATAAGTGTTCCATAGGGTTTAAATCAGGAGACTGGTAATGCGCGAAGTTTCTGTGACATATGGTAAAGGAATCATTCTTTACAGAACGTTATAGTGTCTTTTGAATCGTTGTCCTGTTGGAAGATAAGTGGTCTTCCAAGAGACAGTTTCGTAGCTTTAGCAAGGACATTTTGTTTCAAAATGTCTAGGTGCACATACCTATCCATGTTACCTTCAACAAAACATAAATTATACACACCAGAAGAACTCATGCAACCCCAAACTTTAGCATTTCTTCTGCCGTGTTGTAAAGTTATACATACGTTTTGTTTGCATTTTATATTTTGGTTTTCTCCATGCCATAACTCGTCCATCTGAGCTATAGAGACAAAATTTTGATCCATCCCTGAAAAGTACTGAATCACAAAAAGTTACTCACATGCCTTTTTGCAAACGCTTTCCTCTAGAGTGATTTCTTCGTGCAACATGCCCATTGTAGCCACCTTTTTTATTACTTTTCTTACAGTCTGGGGTTGTATGTCAAGATTTTAATCAGTTTTCAAGAAGGATGCAAGTTGTGGTGCCTAATTCGTGTATTATCACGAACGTTTCGCAGAATATTCCTGGTGTATATGGCTCAATTTCTAAGGTTTTCCGGATCGGTTCCTATTTTTCAGTTTCTACCTAATTATATTTTTCAGTGATTTTTACCGTAGATTTAGATTTGTTTGCGATTTCGCTAATATTTTCCTCATTGATAATCCGTTATTTCTCACCTCTATCATCAATACGCGAATAGCTTTCGGAATTCCCATTTTAAGTGATCCAATGGTATAAAATCATTTGAAATGGTTACTTACACAATACTGATGTTCTTTTTCATTCGATAGTTATAATAATTGAATGCGGGGCTGCTGGACTGTACGTTCTAATCAGTTTTCGTAGTGCGTACGGAAACTTTTTTGCTTTCATTTTGTGTTTTTCTAAAAGTTTTAATTAATTACTTTTTATTTGTGAAAATTAAGGAACTTTTGTGGCGAACACATTTTCTAGTATGAAAGAAATTTTTTGTGCAGCTTCTGAATCTTTGGTGGATTTATTTAGAAATTCTAATAATTCATACGCCTTTTCGTTTCCGTACGGAAACGTTTTTCATCCACTGTATATGTTGAAGATTTATGTTACTCTCCTGATACTAGAAGTTAGATTTGTCATACACAATTGAAACTAGTAAAGCAAATTTTAACCTATTCTATACTTTTATATATTACCCACTCACAGAAGTTCAGCTTGGGTTACCATTATCTAAAAATGAAAATTCATGAGAAACTCAATTATAATTTTTGACATTTCAGTTAGTCCAGATAAAAATTAAATTGATAGGGTATTAATGAAACAAATTTTATATTGTCGAATAAATATTTGTTGCAGCAAGAAATAACAGCATTACAAATAAAAATACCTGTTAAATAAAAACAAATTACGAACAAAAGTGAAAAATTAATAATTTTTGGCTTCATATTTTCATGTTGAATTGCGTCAGAAGTAATCTTCTTCAGAAGAACTATATGTCTGTTTCTGTCTTTTGTCTATTGGGTACCCATGAGAAAACAATTCTTTAAACGTTCCCATTTTGAGCTCAGATAGTGAATACAAATCGACAAATTTGTAAAAACTCCAAATCTCAAAATGCTTGTTTTCATGAAAACAGTTAATTGATTTGGGGGAAGTAAATCACAGAACACCTTCCTTCAAAATTGAGTTCAGAACAGTAGTTTCATCGCAAATAGCTTGACATTATCATGTTTTATTCCCTTTTTCGGTGAGTACTGGATAGTAGGAATCAAATCATTTTCAAAATTATTACTTATATCCTCTTTTAAAATAATCCATTTTATTTGACAATGTCTGAAAAATCCGGACAGTTTATCATTCGTTGTGTAATCCTGAAAACACATGCAAATTCAGGACGTCCGGAAAAATCGGGATCTTTCCAGACGTTTGGCAATCCCAAGTGCTGCCGATGTGTAAGTCCTTGCAAGTTATCTGGACCTTCTGCTGGAATATTTTAAACAGAACAAAAGTAGTGAAATACAAAACTTCGTATTTATAAGTATCGACGTATCTGCCTTTGCAAACCTATAGGGTCATTCCATGTGAAAACACCCATTTTGAGGAAAAATTGCATCATAGTCACGGATGATTTTTTCAAATTCTTACCATACACATTTCAAATTTTTACATGGCAGTGAAACCCATAAATTTCAATTATTTAAATATTTTGTCCAATATTAGCTGAGATAGTACGGTAATTTAAAAATTGGTCAATTTTAAAAAATGGTGGCCATTTGATACACTGTCTATAAATGATCCTAACTTGAGAACTAATAATTCAAATTTAGTAATTTTGGTACCAAGTGGTAGCCATTTATTTCAGGAGTGTTTATAAGTCACAAAAACAATGACAGTTTTACATTTTAAAGGATTTTTTTACATGTAAAGTGAAAAAATCACTTTTAAAAACAGTCCAATTTAAAGTGCTATAGATAAAATTAACCCTCTTATTTTTTTCTGAAACTTTGTGGAAGTATTAATTAACGTATGTACTTGAATCTGACAAAAATTCAGAGAGGTAAAATTCTTCATTTTTGAATAAAAGCTATTCTAATGATAATAAATGTATTTCAAAACGCTAGTCATCTTAGTGCGAAAATTACCATAGTTTAAAAAACATGGTCAAATTTCAGTTTTTATGAAGTAGTAGCAGACTCACATTAAATGTAAACAATATTAATAGAACATCAAATTACAGTCCTGTCTATCTTTAAATTTATTTTATCACATAGTGTCTTTAGAAAAGTATATTAAATACCATTGAGAAAAAAATTGTTTTGATTAATTTAAATTATTTTTAAAAATACTTTACAAAATTTTATGTGTTTTATAAAATTCAATTACAATATTTCTGTTAAAAATTTACATTTATGCTTAGTAACCACTTTTGTTAGTAAAATTGTCATATTTTCAATATTGCATTTTATCATTGATAATTTGCTTGATAACCTCATTGCTTTATGTACGCATAATTTTTTTTCGCAAAATCCCATAGCTATTATTAATAAAAAGGATGAATTGTGTCGATACTGCTATCATAGTGGCAGATTTTTCTAAAAATTGTATCTGCATTATACATGATGCTATTCAAAATATTCATTTGAATAACAAGCAGGCTAAGGATCTTTTCCTTAAGTCTGTCTGCTTGTTATTTGAATGTGCTATCGGAATATTTTTTCGTGTGAAATCTACTTTTATTTGTGTTATAATTAACAATTTAGTGCATGACACTTCAACATTTTGAACATTTAAAAAAATAATTGTCAAACATTTAATCACACAAATTCCACAGATTAAAATACAGTGTTTCAGTGATGGGAACTCAAACCAATACAAAAATAAATTTTAAAACTATTATTTTTGGCCATAAAAAATCATGGTGTAAAAGTTGAGTGGTACTTTTGTACCTCTTGTTAAGGAATAAGAGTTTGTGACGATATTGGTGGAACCATAAAGTGTATGGCCACTTTAAGAAGCCTTAAGCGTCCTTGCAAGGATGTAATATTAAATGCTTTTGGACAACTTTACAATAATTCATTAAAGAAATAGATATTTTTTCGCAGCGAAATTTTAATTTGTAATAATAAATTAGCAGATAGGTACGCAATGTCAAATACAATAATAGGAACAAGAACTAATCACTGTTTTACACCAATAAAAAAAGTCAAATATAGGTTTCCAGTTTCAGGTTCCTCAACAATATTTGTTGCTACTATTGGGATTGGAGAAAACCATCAAATTAGTAACATTCCGAAATGAACAATAGCTTGCATGTTTGTATGGAATTAATTGGTTGATGTGGAAAGATTTGGGATTATTATGAGGAATATGATTACAAAATTATCTTCATGCTTCATCATGGACCAAGTGCATCCTATATATGGTCAGAGCCTTTAGACGCATGTTGGATTCCTTATGACTACATAATGAAAATCCTATCTTTTCCCATAACTACAACTGGACAAACATATGTTGCTCCTGGTGAAAATCAATTGAACTATTGTTCCAAAACTACAAGACAAATTGAATCATATTATAATAATACTTTTAACTTTACCATTAATATTAACGTGGTGGCCTTTTTTATTTGTGCTTAATATTTTTCTTTTAAAAATTTCTCGATAATGCTATCAATGTATTGTTCACATATTTCTTTAATCTTTAAATACTTATATGTATAAAAAAAATTTCCAGCCGCCCAGAAATTTTAATTTCATTTTATCCATATAAAGTACACGTGTATGATTACATTTTCCACAAAGTTTCTAAAAAATATTAGATCAGCTTAAAATATTTCAGTAATGTCAACTGTAATGTATTTTGTATTATAATGAGCCGATATTTATTTATGTATAATAATGGATATTACTATTATATATTTGGAGCTATTAAAAGTATTTTTGTATTTATAATTAAGTTAAGAAACTGAGAAGTATACAAATTTCCCTCTGTAATTTCGATACAATATACCCTAAGCATAACGTAAATATATTTAACAAAAAATATGGTAATTAAATATTTTAAAACACGTAACATTTTGTTAAGTATTTTTTTAATAATTTAAATAAATAAAAACAATTTTTCTTCAATGGTACTTAATATACTTTTCCAGACACCATGCGATAAAATAAATTAAAAAATACATAGAACTGTAATTTTATGTTCTATTGATGTTTCTTCATTTAATGTGAACATGCTTTGAATTAATGCTTCATAAAAACTAAAATTTGACCATATTTTTAAGCTATAGTCATTTTTGCACTGTAGATGACCCCCGTTTTGAAATGCATATACTATCATTAGAATAGCTTTATTCAAAAACGAAGAATCGAACGAAACTTCCACAAAGTTTCAGAAAACGATAAGAGGGTTCATTTTATCTATAGCACTTTAAATTGGACTGTTTTTAAAAGTGATTTTTTTCACTTTACATGTAAAAAATCTACTAAAATGCTAAATTGTCATTGCTTCTGTGGCTTATATACACTCCTGAAATAAATGGCTACAATTTGGTACCAAAATTACTAAATTTGAACTATTAGTTCTCAAGTTGTGGTCATTTATAAACAGTGTGGCAAATCCAAGATGGCTGCCATTTTGTAATATTGACCAATTTTTAAATTCCCGTATCTCAACTAATATTGGACAAAATATTTAAATAATTTAGATCTATGGGTTTCACTGTCATGTCTATCTATGGTAAAAATTTGAAAAGAATCTATGATTACGGTGCAATACCCACCAGGTGTCTCCATATGAAATGACCCTTTAGTCAGACTTGGAAACTTCATTGATGACCAGCAGTTCTGAAAAACCTCAAACTGTGAGCGTGTGCAAGCGCTCCTTGAATATAATTTTTATTACCTGCGTGCAACTGTTACTAGCGTAGTTGTAAACTTTATTGTGTCTTGATATTATATTTATCAATCACGCAAAAACTCTGATTATGTATTTTTTATTATGCATGTGCAAACTGTAACCATGATGTAGAATGTAATGAAAAAATTAAATTGGAAGATTTAAAAAATTGGGAAGGAGTGCAAAAAAGTGTTGATCCGGGTACTTTAGTTTTGTATCGCTCATCCATAGTTTTTTAACAAATGTCTAAATTTCTCTAATAAGTGTTCGCCTCCATGTGTCCAACCGAAAAGCTAAACTACAGTTATTTAATGCAATATTACAGATACTCTGGTCACCCGAAAACTGACTAGAGAGTCTTCTCCAAGTGAATTAGGAACCGATTAGGATCACCCATAAAGGAAATATAAAAGTACACTGCTGGCCACCCAAATTGCAACACCAAGAAAGACAAGAGATATCACAACAAAATTTATTTTGTAGATAACATGTTGACCAAGTATCAAATGATTAAATTTATAGACTTCTGTGAAGTGTGGTTCCTGCCAAAATCAGTAGCCAGAGTAGCCGCCATTGTTGGAGATCACCGCTGCCACACGCCTCGGCATTGATTCAAAGAGACTTTGGATGTGTTCTTGGGGTACAGCAGACCAAGCAGCTTCCACACGTTGCCAGAGTTGATCTGGTGTGGCAGCTGGGGATGTATTCTGGGTCAATCGTTGAGCAACCATGGACCACATGTTTTCTATCGGCGAAAGATCCGGAGAGCGAGCTGGCCAGGGAAGCAATTCAATCTGGCGATTGACGAAGAACCCTTGGACAATGCGTGCCACGTGTGGTCGCGCATTATCCTGTTGAAATATGGCTGTGGGCAAGCCCTGAAGGTAAGGAAGGACAACTGGCTCCAACACCACGGAGATGTAGCGCTGGCTGTTTAAAGTACCGGCAATGCGTACTAGAGGAGTGCGAGAGTGATATCCAATACCGCCCCATACCATAATACCCGGTGCAGGACCAGTGTGGCGGTGCATAACGCAGCTGTTCAGCATCCTCTCTCCACGGTGTCTCCAGACTCGAATCCGACCATCGTGGTGTTGCAGACAGAAGCGTGACTCGTCAGTAAAGACAATTTCATTCCATTCTGCCGTCCACATCCTTCTTTCATCGCACCATTGGCGGCGGAAACGTCTGTGGTTCTGCGTCAAGGGTAGACGAAGCAATGGACGTCTTGCGGACAGACCACTCTGCTGCAAACGGCGTCGAATGGTACGCGCAGACACTGGATGATGCGGTACAGACTGAATGTGCTGTGCTATGGTTCGTGATGTGGCTGAGCGATCCGTCACTGCCATACGCACAATATGCCTGTCATCACGTGAAGTGGTGCACTGAGGTGGATGCGATCGAACACGTCGGTCCGTCGTACCCTCCTGCATCCAACGATCACATATCCGCATTACAGTTGTTTGGTTTCGTCCAACACGACTACCGATTTCCCTGAAAGATAATCCACAATCTCGGTAGGCCACTATCCTTCCTCTGTCGAACTCGGATACTTGATCAAAAGATGATCGCTGTTTTCTACGAGGCATAATTGATCGTTTTTTTGAAAAAACCACAAGAAAAACACAATTGCCGTACTTGAAATCGTCGAAATCTCCAAGCCTTAAATAGCGCTTTGAAGTGGCGCCACAGGCGCGCGTGATGTGCGTCTGCGCTGAAATTCTAATCATTTGCATATCTCACCTCCGCTAATGCATGTTGTAAATTTCATATTATTTGCATGCTTCCAGGGTGTTGCATTTACGGTGGCCAGCAGTGTAGAATGAGAAATGGCAACTTTTTATGCACCCAGGATCATGTGACCAAAAGTAGTTGTAATGTGATCCTTAGAATCCTTTCGTCTACTGGATGGAACCTAACATTCATCATCCGATTGGTCCACGGGACGGGAGAAGACCCCCGTCCATTGATTCATCATGTGATTGGTCTATTGATTGATCATCTGACGGTAGTAGACTGGCAATTTCACTACTCTTGTCACCACTCTATAGAAATGCAGATTCACATACTTACCCGTAATAAAATGGGCTTCTCGTCAAACAAACTAGGTGATAAGATACCAAATCGGCCAACTAAGTCAATTTTTCACAGAACAGTCACGTGACTACTAGTAGATATGTTGGTCATACTTTTTGAAGCTCCTCTCAGTCTAGCAATGCTCAGTCTACTTATATTTTGCGTCCATGGGATCACACGGTATCTCCTGACAATAAATGGTGGCAAGGGTGGGATTCGAATCCACCATTAACATCGGGAGATAGCATGGTGATCTGAGTAGGTTCCTGATTCACTTGAAGATGAAGATTCTCTCTAGTCACTTTTTGAGTGATCAAAGTATCAGTAAGATTGCATTAAATAACTATACGTAAGATTGCACAGATAACCTATAACGTTTTTTGTTTATAAAGCGGCTGTTTAGCTTCTTGAAAAGTTTGTTGTTTTTGGACAATTTTCTTGGTAATTTTTATATTTTTCGTCCCGCAATTTTCCAAAGCATTGTACTGACAGTAAACTTTGCTTTCCTGTTGAAATAAAGTATGAAAATATACAATCATTCTGTAAGAAACAAACGAGTACATAAATTTGCGAAAACGAAATGAAAAGTGAGAACACAAAATATAATAAATTATTCATTGAATCACGATTTCAAATCAACCTTGCAAAACAGAATTGCGAATTGTATTGACTTTCATTCCATACACGTATTTTTTAAGTCTCCATCCCCATCAAGTTTTTACACCCATTAGGCAATATAATTTGTAAATTATTGCCCTAAACTATCTTCGCCCGTATATTTTACAATTATATAGCTCTTCTTGAAGACAGATCGTAAACGTCTCCAAGCCAAATTCAGGTGATGAAAATTTATATGTGTACACGTTTTTTCTCTCGACTTGTAAATCTAGTTTTTTCTTTTTTAAGTTGACGGTATTAAAGGAAAACTAAAGTAATAAATTCACTCTACTTAAGAAAATAACGCAAACTTCTGTAAATGTTGTCATTATTTATGTTGAAAATCTAGGTTAAAATGCATAAAATGGGTTAGATCTGTTTGAAAATGGTTTAAATTTTGATGGTATTAAGAAGTTTACTATTACAATTTTTTGTCGAAAAATTACAAAAAATCAAATTATCAAATGATCTATTCTTTATTCAATACTTGTAACATTCAACAATTATTACTTAGTTTATAAATAAGTATATTAGCTAAATGTCTTTTCCATTAACGCGATGTGATTTTATATTATTTCAGTTAAAAAAGATGGCAGAGATTTTATGTTATCGGACCATGCACCATACAACCTAAAATCAAATTCAAACCAATTCAGTTAAAAGAAAGATCTGAAAATCAATATGTGTAGTCCTATGTTGTAATAGAAAAAATTATATAGCTTTAGATTTTAATGGGGATTAATAGTAAGTCCCCTTACGCACGTTACGGTAGTCACCCGATGTACAGACCTTATGTTCGTTAATTTCAAACGTAAATAAAGCTCAGGTTACAACCATATCCTACATTTATTTTCTATTCTTAAGAACGTTGAAACAATTATTAACACTTGAAATGAGTTGAAAATTCAAATTGTATAATTACACAGTATTAATTATTTAAAAAGTAACATATACAAGTAAAAGTTTTTCCTTTTATTATTCAGTTATAAACAAGTTTATGTCACCTGACTTGTATCCATCTTGATCCTTTCGGTCTTGAATAAAATAAAAATGCTTACCGCAGAATCTAAAAAACTTATGTTTATTTTCTTCTATTCCTTAAGTTTCGAAAAGTATTTTAGCAAAAACAAAGTTGAACAATTACTCCTATGTTGGAAACACTGGCTCTGCTTTATTGTAAGGTAATTGCTGCTTAGGTTAATTTGTTTACATGGAATTATATTCAAACCTTTTGAACTAGAATTCAGTTTACTCACATGTACGAAATATCAGTGAAACAGGCTGTCTTTTTGTTTTATTTCATTTGTTTATATTTTAGGATAAAGCCTGGTAACACATTTTATTTTAATAGAAGTCATCAGCAAAGTTCCAATTTCCATTCTCACGGACAGTTCGATCTTTAAAAAAGTAATTTGAAAAGAGTCGAGATACAATTTAAAATCCGGGATTTTATCAAGTCACTATCTTCACAGATTGGTTTACCGCCTTAAGTTTCGTGATCATATCCTTTATAGCTGCTTTTTAAAATACATCCTATATCGCCCAATGCATTTTGAGTCTGATTTTATATACTTTTAGTTTTGTAAGTTTCGATAATTTGAAGACTCAGAATATTTTAAACAGATTTTATGCAATTTATAAAACTCCATTTCCTCCCATCTATCGCTTGGCAACCCCAAAATTTCTATGCAATTCTGTTTGGTTTGTTGCGCGAACAAAGCACGCACAACGTAAGACGTAATGTGTTTTAGCATCAAAGCCTTATATATTTAAATTGTTATAAATATCAATTTATTGAACTTAATTTAATGAATGTATAAACTTATCATTTATGAATTTCGGATTTCTTTAAAGACTAATCTGAATATTTTTTGAAGACTTATGGTGGATCGCACCATTTATCCAGAAGCAGTTCTCTCTAATCCTAGGAGATATCTGGGTATAGAATCTTTGAAGCCTTTTCCATAGCAGTACTACAATCCCTAGAAAATTGCTGATAAACTTTTAATCACTTGAATATACTTCAACATCAGGGAAATCCTGTAATTTGTGAAATAACTTTATCTTCATTGCAACATTTGGTGTAATTTAGAAAAATGTCTTTCTTTCTCGTTCGCACTTTACACAGTTCAAACAAATGTTATTTGTTGACGTCAACATCTTCACCAGTCACACCTGTGCCACACGTTTTGACTTTCGAGTTTCCTTTTAGTTGTCTATTTCCTTTTACAGATTTTCTCTAACGATTAATGATTCACGGGACAGTACTATTTAAATTTATTTTTAAAATACGCGTTTAAAACCTCTCATAGCACTGATTTTGTTCGAAATCCAGTGAAAAAAGCTTGTTTACTTTTCGTCTACGTGTTTGATTCATCAGCAGATGGTACATCAAATTTGAGATGTTTGAACAAGTCGTCCCTATACGACAAAATACAAATGAGGCCTATTTTAGGAATCACAAAAGAGAATGATATCTAATATATAGATAATACTTCACTAGGGTCTACATTGTGTAACAGGATAAAAATCATTAATATAGGGGTTCATTTTTATGTATACAGACAATGAATTTTACTAGATAATAAGAATAAAATGCATACATGGTAGCAGATAATAATTTTCAAAAATCCATCACCTTTTACAAACAACAATCAGTAGAATAATGGCACATCATAAACATTCCCATTCCACGTTTTCCAAAATTCTTCACACACACACACACACACACACACACACACACACACACACACACACACACACACACACACACACACACACACACACACACACACACACACACACACACACACACACACACACACACACACACACACACACACACACACACACACACACACACACACACACACACACACACACACACACACACACACACACACACACACACACACACACACACACACACACACACACACACACACACACACACACACACACACACACACACACACACACACACACACACACACACACACACACACACACACACACACACACACACACACACACACACACACACACACACACACACACACACACACACACACACACACACACACACACACACACACACACACACACACACACACACACACACACACACACACACACACACACACACACACACACACACACACACACACACACACACACACACACACACACACACACACACACACACACACACACACACACACACACACACACACACACACACACACACACACACACACACACACACACACACACACACACACACACACACACACACACACACACACACACACACACACACACACACACACACACACACACACACACACACACACACACACACACACACACACACACACACACACACACACACACACACACACACACACACACACACACACACACACACACACACACACACACACACACACACACACACACACACACACACACACACACACACACACACACACACACACACACACACACACACACACACACACACACACACACACACACACACACACACACACACACACACACACACACACACACACACACACACACACACACACATACACACATTGCACACAAAAACAAAGAAATATTTCCATTTGACAATTGTTTTTGCCCAAATTTACGAGAAATTCTGACAATTATTATTACATTGTAATTTGTAAATTGGAATCGGGAATTGTGTTACTTGATTCTGGAATTCTTTGAACTTTGATTCATAATTTGTTAAATGATTTCATGAATCAAAACAACTACATCTTGCGGTTACCGATACTCATTGTTTTGTGAGTGTACCTAAGTGAGCCTTGAAATATGTTTGAAATTTTTTGTTAAAGCAAACGCTAAAAAATAGAAAAATAATAATAATCAATGGGTGGACTAAGCTAGACGATACAAAAATATGAGAAGTTAATTTTACATGGATGAAAAAGGAATATAGAATTTTAGGAAAAGTAAATAGAAGTCGGTAACCTGTCTATTTTAATGTATTGGCCACTCCTTCATTGAAAAACTAGAAAACGGAAATGCTAGATTCTAACTTTAAAGATTAACTGTTTCTTATCTAAATGCACAAGATTTCTGTC
Organism: Meta bourneti; assembly: GCA_933210815.1. Lineage (NCBI taxonomy): Eukaryota > Metazoa > Arthropoda > Arachnida > Araneae > Tetragnathidae > Meta > Meta bourneti. The sequence goes on along the minus strand of OW119927.1, from coordinate 34,000,666 downwards.
TAGAGGTAAAATGATATTTTAAATAGCGCATATGAATCATATTTTGGGTATAATCCGGATTTAATATTAGTTAATTTCGGTATATTGAGATTTTATAAGTATGGTTCATACGTTTGGTCAAGGTTCATCATAGGTCTATTTGTCAAACTTTCTTCAGAACTTTAAACGAAAAAATACTAATAAATATAAAATTCAGTTGCGATTCCAAAATGAGATTAAGACAAAGTATAAATTTTAACACAGTTTATAAACAATTTCAGAATAAATAAAAATAATTCTTTGTAGTAGAGATCTATCAAAGAGTCATTTTTGGTGAGAGGAGCAAAACTGACTAGTTTTGTTCTTTGGTTATTAAAATCAAGACATCTGTTTAAATGTGTCTGATTTTGATATAATTCTATTTCAAGTGGATCATACTTCGTATAGTAAAAGTCTGCACAAAATAAGTATTTTCAATTCTAATCCTCTTCAATCTAATCCATCAGGTTATTTAACTTCGCATCGAAAACCACCCTGTAGCCTCTGGTGCAAAAACTTGTTCCAAACTGTCACCAGTTCTAGGCAAGGGACAATTTGTTTTTCCTACTAGGATTTTCATTCCCCCTTGTAGTAATAGGACAGGTTTGGCTCAACGAGATGTCTCATCATTAGCAAAATTGACCTGATCTCTGTTCCAATTTGCTTTTATTAAATCCCTTTACAGACAGTTGATAAAATATTAATTTATTTCGGAATGAAAGCAGTTTTACAATTGAAGGTTGCGGGCAACATAGTCATAAGCCACAGAAATATGTTCTGTAATGAAATTAAAAACAGCATATTCGAAAGGATCGAAAGTATTTCTGATTGTTTGAGAGATGTGGAATAGTTTAAAGTTTCTGATAACATGACCTCTCGATTCGTGGGTGAACCATAATAATTTTGAAATTTTTGAAATATAAAAAGTCCTAACCTGAAAAATTTGAAAAGTGGCGTATGAGGTTGTGGCCCAAAGCTTCTCAATTGATATAAAAACTTTTCTATTAATCTGATTTCGTTGCCGATGTTTAGTTCAATGCTGCAGTGTGGTGGGTGAATAAGCAATCAAATGCTATCTACATTCACATAATCCATTGAACCTTACCAAAACTGCACTCACAAAAGAAAGGAAAAGCGAAAAATCGGAAGGCAAGAATTTCTGCGGAAGTTTCTTGAAAGAGTCGTTTCAATTAACAAGGAAGCTTCAACCTTGCCGACAGCTATGATGTTTACAACGGCATTCAACAAGAGCAAAATAAAACAATGCCGATGGATATGAAAATGAAGCAGAGGCATTCCAGGCGTTACCCAACTTAGCCTCGAGATGGCTGCGACAGCTGGAACCGCATATTGCTATGGGATGCGCCGCTCATTTGAAATATTCAGGCGCGAATACAAATCGTCAGATTAAAGTGGAAATTTAGACAGAGGAAAAAATCCGTCAATAAAAATCTCGGAATGCGGTCTATCTGCTTTGCGACACTGTTTTTAGTGTGTCACATAAACAGAGAGTGGAAGACAGAACACTTTCCCTAGGAGACTGCACACTAGTGGGTCAAAGCCCGGAGGGGCAGAAAAGGAAGCAAGGACGTTTTCTGAGTGATGTGCTATCCATCAACGAGGGGACATTCAAGTGGATTTATGAAGCTGGCGAAAGGTTTCAACGGTGGTGGTAAAATGAGAAAGGAATCGTTGAGTAGATTATTTTGATTGTTGCTAACTGCTACAAGAATTTTACGTTTAAGCCCATTCACATTTCTGACAAGCTTGAATTGGGCTATGGCTCACCTAGATTTACATATTTATTGAGTTTCCTCCTGGAAGTGGCGGCATACCAAGACGGAAGTCTGAATAAACCGATAAGAGGGATACTTTGGAATGCAGCTACCACTTTTACTTTCATAAAAGAAAAACATTTTTATTTTACCTTATTTTTAGCGTAGGGGTAAAAAACAGGAATTCAATTTTCGAAAAAAAACATTGAAGGAAATACTTCGTCAGGATTAAGTCTGTATGCATGGCTGATATTTTATTAAATTTGTTAATATTATTGCCACCTAAATAACACTGCAAAACTAAAAAAATAATATAATCAGGGATGTTTGAATGGGCTTAGGGTGTTTTCGGTTTGCTGAGTTCAAATATTTAAATATTTTTTAATTGGTTTTATTTTCTAATTCATATCTTAATTAATTGAACCTTTAGTTATAACTTGCATGTGGGAATCAACCGGAACTTTAAAGAATGGGACGGTTCGATTCCTTCTTGGGTATATTTCTCTCTTCTGTGTCAGTAAACTTTCCTTGCGTGTATGCCTGTTTACTTGACATTGTTTGGCGCAACTTGATCAAAAGTGGTCTTTTTTGCCACAAAATCCAACCGATCAAGATGATATACTCAAATATTCGTGTTCATTCCACACATTCTTGAATATTCCCCTCTGTACATAAATAATGGACCATCAAATTAGTAGCCACTTGGCAGTTGATTGTTGTGTCGAGATAAATAGCTGGTATAATTCAGTAATATCCCTCGATTTGATGATAGAGTTCTTGTATTTCCTATAGTATCCCCAGATTTGAGATTGACGGTTTTTATAGACAGATCCAGTAGAAACTTGAAATGAGGCGTGCAATATTCATCTCTTCCAAATGCTTACTCAACTAAACTTAAGGAATATGGAAATATCAAAATACCTGCTATCATAAGCGCCAGTTGTCTTTAGGTAAATATAAAATGGATGAACTTCTAATTTGTCCATTAAAATGGATAAACATAATACTATTATCTCCTCTGCTAGTGGAATACGGGGAAACAGGGTCATTGTAAAATAAGGGACATAGCCTTCCAAAGGCAACTTGATTACTTCTGCAGCAATTATTAACGAAATATTGATTAATAGACAAAATTTTATTCTCTTACTTCTCCACCATATCCAGGTGGTACTAACAAAGCAATTTAATCAAATCCTGGTCAAAGATGGTGACTGCTTCAAATACTTAAGTAGATTGTTTCTTGGGCTAATAACGAAAAAAATCAAAATTGGAATACAATAAACCATAAATTCGTAAACTTATCATGGATACTTCCACAAAATGGGTGAATTGTGCCTGAGCTACCAAGAAATTTTTAACTGACCACAGTTCAGACAATTATGAAAAACTGACATCAATTTTAAACACTTGACTACTAATATGTTGGCCATAAAAAGGTATATTTTCACCTTAAATGAATTTCCATACAATCTTGACGATTTAGTGGGGAACAAGGGTATAAATTTCAAAAATTGTATAGATGATGGAGGAGAGGTTTCTATGCAGATGTACAGTCACATAATAGCCAAGTATTACTGAAGCTTCTGGTATCAATTGCAAACCATGGAGGGTTCCCGGAATATTTTTTCCGTGTGGTATACCCGACGTCAAGCATCTGTATGTGTGGGAAGTAGGTAATTATCTTCACTGCATGCTAGATTGCAGGCTTACGGCGCTTCTGCGAGTACTTGAATTCACGAGTTCGACCTAGTGACATCTCGTTTCTCCTGGAGTGCCTCCAAGTGAAAAGCCGCTTGGGTAGTTTATTTAAATGTGTGTCAATTTTGTTCGAATACTTTTATTTATAATTTAGTCAATGCATTTGTCCTCGTCTTCATTCAAAATGCTTGCTTATGTTAGAAAGAGATCTGTTTTCCCTGAAGCTTTAAATTTTTATTATCCTATACCCGCTTGCAACGGATGATTGTAAATATATATGAATGTGTGTAACATTTTTGAATGAATGTACGTACATGCTGCCTAGCTCCTAGTGCTGGCTCCAGTGGAGTAAATCCCCTCTCGGCTACCCCTTGTCCAGCCTTAAATCCTTAGTAGACTGGATGGTCTGGATCATAAAAAGAAGCCACTTTAGTATATTTGTGTTGCAAGTAACGCCTAGTCCATTCCCAATGACTCGAAAACCGTTTCAGGCATCAGAACCAAGACAAAGTGTGTAGGTTCACGTAAGTCTAAATAATCGACGATCACTGAAATAAAACATATAGATGCCTATGAAGAAATTTCAACTCTGAGCCTTGCAAGCTTAAGCCCTAGTCAGACAATAAAACTGTAAGACGATTTAGATAGAAAATAGCTCTATCCGTCCTCTGTTAAATATACCAATTAGGGTCTATGTAAGGTTAGCCTGAAGGGAACCTACCACCGCAGAACAAGACCACAGAAAGGAAGCGATGCTATATCTCCATGGTCGACTGGCTATGCTTAATATTTACTTTTCACACCCTGAGAAAAGTGATTTCTGTCCATTATCTCTGCCAATAACTTCTTGAGACATTTCCTATACCCACAATGACTTCATCTAGTCGAGGCGGGAGCTGCTCTCCCAATTTACAATAACTATAAAAGTAATCCTTTGAATCACCGTTTTACCATGCAGTTATCAAAATTACCTGAATCAATAACAATGTTTACCAGCTATAATATACACTGCTGGCCACCGTAAATGCAACACCCTGAAGGAAGCATGCAAATAATATGAAATTTACAACATGCATTAGCGGAGGTGAGATATGCAAATGATTAGAATTTCAGCGCAGACGCACATCACGCGCGCCTGTGGCGCCACTTCAAAGCGCTATTTAAGGCTTGGAGATTTCGACGATTTCAAGTACGGCAATTGTGTTTTTCTTGTGGTTTTTTCAAAAAAACGATCCATTATGCCTCGTAGAAAACAGCGATCATCTTTTGATCAAGTATCCGAGTTCGACAGAGGAAGGATAGTGGCCTACCGAGATTGTGGATTATCTTTCAGGGAAATCGGTAGTCGTGTTGGACGAAACCAAACAACTGTAATGCGGATATGTGATCGTTGGATGCAGGAGGGTACGACGGACCGACGTGTTCGATCGCATCCACCTCAGTGCGCCACTTCACGTGATGACAGGCATATTGTGCGTATGGCAGTGACGGATCGCTCAGCCACATCACGAACCATAGCACAGCACATTCAGTCTGTACCGCATCATCCAGTGTCTGCGCGTACCATTCGACGCCGTTTACAGCAGAGTGGTATGTCCGCAAGACGTCCATTGCTTCGTCTACCCTTGACGCAGAACCACAGACGCTTCCGCCGCCAATGGTGCGATGAAAGAAGGATGTGGACGGCAGAATGGAATGAAATTGTCTTTACTGACGAGTCACGCTTCTGTCTGCAACACCACGATGGTCGGATTCGAGTCTGGAGACACCGTGGAGAGAGGATGCTGAACAGCTGCGTTATGCACCGCCACACTGGTCCTGCACCGGGTATTATGGTATGGGGCGGTATTGGATATCACTCTCGCACTCCTCTAGTACGCATTGCCGGTACTTTAAACAGCCAGCGCTACATCTCCGAGGTGTTGGAGCCAGTTGTCCTTCCTTACCTTCAGGGCTTGCCCACAGCCATATTTCAACAGGATAATGCGCGACCACACGTGGCACGCATTGTCCAAGGGTTCTTCGTCAATCGCCAGATTGAATTGCTTCCCTGGCCAGCTCGCTCTCCGGATCTTTCGCCGATAGAAAACATGTGGTCCATGGTTGCTCAACGATTGACCCAGAATACATCCCCAGCTGCCACACCAAATCAACTCTGGCAACGTGTGGAAGCTGCTTGGTCTGCTGTACCCCAAGAACACATCCAAAGTCTCTTTGAATCAATGCCGAGGCGTGTGGCAGCGGTGATCTCCAACAATGGCGGCTACTCTGGCTACTGATTTTGGCAGGAACCACACTTCACAGAAGTCTATAAATTTAATCATTTGATACTTGGTCAACATGTTATCTACAAAATAAATTTTGTTGTGATATCTCTTGTCTTTCTTGGTGTTGCAATTTGGGTGGCCAGCAGTGTAGAATAAAGTTCATTTAAGCTTTTGTAGTTTTGCATGATTTGGTGCAATTTTAATGTGATATAAACTTTCAAAAGACCTATTATCAAAACACAAAAACTAGACTCAATTTAGCAAAGCCAATGTCATATTCGCATTTTCCACACAACGTATCCTAAAATGGCTCAAATATATTCGACAATGAAATGAGTGTTGATCAGTGATTATCATACCAATTCATCAAGTAACTGAAAAACAACTTCCATTTAAAAAAGTCGTATAGATGTAGGACAAATTTTTTTCAATTTGCTCTGAACAATATGATACTTTTATGTAAATTTGCAATGAAAAATTTCTGTCTTTGCTACAAGTTTACTTGTTCGTGCTTTAGAGAAAAGTTAAAACCTTTTGCTGACATTTTTAAGAGCAAAATAAAAATACATATAGATATCCAAATCTCTTTGAATCAATATTTTCCATTTGCCAATCTAAGGCTATAACTACTTTTGTGTCACGTACAATAAAAACAATAGATGATAGTCTGAGAAATTACAGGCACATCTCTTTGAATATTGGTGAATCGCGAAAGCGACCATTTATCAAATCCATGTTAGTGGTTAAATGATATCAGTTGAAGACTTCAATAATCGTCTCTAATCAATTCATCAAACTGAAAGCAAGTATTCTGTATATTAATGGAATAGAAAACGGAAAAAGTGTTTTTAATAAATTTGCTGAATGACTGGGCCCTTCGGCATAAAGTGGATTCCGAACCACTACGAATTTAGAGCTTGTTGAATCGAAAGTCAGAGGAATTAACCTCACACATACCCATAGACTAGAAATGACCATGTGGATTTATATGAATAAATGTTTTCATATTGTAATCATAAAATTAGGAATAGGGGATATATGTAAAGGAATATGAATCTCGTATTCCTTATTCCATGAATGCATCGCTTTACCTGTATAATTTATTCCCATTCGATAAAAATGAATTTTTTAATGAATTTCGTGATATTAAATACTAAAATATACCATATAGAGAGTAATAAATACTATAAATAATACATAACTATAAAATACTATAAAATAATACATGTTATTTCAACGGCATATGCGATCATTTTAAACAGTAATTGGTTCACAAAGCTTAAAAGTAATTTAATTTAAAAAATACGCTTGTAGGAGCTTAAGTGACTTGAACTAATATTGTCAATATACATTTCATCGTTTATATTAGTTTTTATGAAAATGAATCAAGTAACTTCAACGTATAATTTTAAATTGGATTGGCGATTGTGAAAAAAAGAAGAGTAGTAGTAATTCTATACCATTATCCACAAAATACTTATAAATGGAAACATTGCGTGTTTCTATGTTATCTTTCATCATTGACTCAATGTTTACGACCCTACAGTTAGTGTGATAAAATGCTCAGAGAATGGGTGTAAGAAGATATTATTTGATGGCTAGGTTTTGTGCAACAACTTGTGTCCTCTCAAAAGAAAGCTACCTCGTGTTTGGTTGAACTTTTTAAATGTCTTTAAAGATTTAATTTCATGATGCATCCTGTCAGCACTTAAAAAGTATTCTTACAGTTTAACTCTTAACTGACAAATAATCAAATATTCTATCTGAAATAAAAGCATTATGTGTAGTTATATGCTATGACAAAAACTTTTATCATGAATTGCTTTGCGTTTCTCAATCTTTCAGCGTTATTTTTCATTAATTAGTTATGTATAAAAAATAGAATTTCTGAACATCAGTAAAAGAATTTTATGTGAAATGTGTGTTGATATAAACCACCACTTCATAAATGGAAATATTTTCATTTTTACAGTTTTTTCGGGGGATAGAAGTTCACTCGATGAATTATTTTAGGTTTAGAAGTATTGAACATATATTTATTTTATCTAACATATAAAAATTTATCTGTTTGAACTTTTCCCAATGAATTATATGTACAACAACGTTATTGATATTCAAGTTAAAACTTGTAATTGTTTTTATTGAGATCTCAATAAAAATTATGTTCGATGCATTGTCTCCAGTGTAATAATGTTGAAAGTTTGTTTCAAACTCTGTAAATACTCCGACTTAGTCTAACTTTGTTGCTTATTGTATTCTGTAATACAAAAAGTGCAAGAAAACGTGTTATATTGGTGTCAGGTAAAGTAAAAGCCATTAGCCCCGAAAGTACCTTGAAAGCCATTAGTCGAAATAATATTTTTTCACGAATAATTTAAATAAAAATTACTGTAAATTAGTGAAGAGATCAATTTAATTTCTATGTTTATAAAAATACCATTTCGTGTCTCCCCTCAAATAGTTTTATATAATCTTATTTAAATTCAGTTGGGAAATTAGAATATTTTAAAAAATTGTAAACTAGTGTTATAAAATATGTTTATGTGTAATTTCTGGTAAATCAGCCCAGCCTGTATAGTAGTCTTAGCGTTTATGTGGGTCCAGCAAGTCTCGAGATAGAATCCCGGTTTTTAAGAGCATGGATGTTGATGATTGTCCCTGTTAGGAGTAATGGCGACTTACCCACTAAGTACTCCCTCACAAATAATTGCTAGTTTTCTCCTTGTAGTGTCGCTGAACCAAGTGGTTAGCATTCGGGCATTAAAATTATTAAATAAAATGAAACACTGGTTAATGGTTAAACATTTTTGAAAATTTGCACACAAGGTACAAGTAAAAAGATTGAATTTTTAATATTTGTAAACTAAGACAAAACTTGTATATTCAGACGTAAACAAGAATGAACATTCGAACACTACCCAATTGTTTTATTATGACTTTTGAAAGTGAACATTGAAAAGACATATTTTTTAAGTTTGCTTGAAAAATTAATTTTTTAAATCAAATCCGTTATAAAAAAGTACCAGAATGCGTTCAAAATAAGGATAAACTTTTAACAAAAATAGGTGTTTTCAAGATATAAGGCTATTAAAACAATATTCTAAATTACGTTTACTCCGACTATTGTACAATCTCTATCTTAATAAACATCTCTTTAAATGTCTCACTATTTCTGCTGACAAGCTTGCAAATTATCTATGTACAATGTTCTGATAACATTTAATGTACTATTTTTGGAATGCAAATTGGCTATTTCATTGCTTAGTTGTAAAAATTTCTTCAGGTGATTTTTAAGATATTGAAAACGTTTCTTCATCAGAACTACCATTAAGTTATCTACATACACACTAAAAAAACTTATGATTTTATTACTATCGGTTTATTTAAAGTTTGGAAAAAATGTGAGTAGCAAGGGAATTTTTTATGATACTGACCCTAAAAGCTGTACTACTATATTAAACTTTTATATTAATACGTTTCCAGCTTTTTTAAATTGTTGGGTGTCGAAGCTGACAATTACATGCTATTTTCATCTCTAAGAGAGCTATTTTTACCTTGAAAATATGACTTCAAATGATTTAATTACAATAGCAATATAAATTAATTCATCACGATATTTATAGACAGAGTAAATTCAAACATATTTTATGTAGTTTAAGAGAGCCACAAAAATTTCTTTTAGAAAATACTAAATAATAACATTTAAAACCAACTATATTCAGACGGTTTTAAGAAAACATCAAGTGTTCTGCAAACCATCCCTTGTAACAGTTAATGCGGAAAGTCAAGTGCTTTGTTCTACTGTTAATCTTCTTGAACAATGAGCAGCATTTGTCTTGCTCCAGGCTTTTTCAGGAATGTGACACAGAACTTGATGGAGTAGAAAGTGAGAGGTTTGTTAAATGGAAACATTTATTATGTTGCATATCAAGCGACGGCAACCTTTAAGCCGGATTCTATCACGCTTTGTCAGACAGAATGCTTGTATTGCATTATACACATTTCTATGTAAAAATTCTTGAAACACTAAGCGCTTCGAATAAAATAGTTTAGATACAACATATTTTGTGAATAATGTACAAAATAGTATTGCTTGTTACTGGGGATTCGTTAAAGTGTCTGACTGCTTCTTGGATTAAAGATACTGTAGTGAAGATAGTTGATAAGTTGCAACAGAAACAAACAAAATAATCAAAATAGGTTTTATGTACTGAGAAGAATCGAGAATATATTTTATCATGCGCCTGACCTCAGTCTTTTAGCCATATACGCCATATGTCTCAGTCTGGCAGTCCAATACAATCTAAAAGCAAAATAAACTATGTAACTCTATCAGCAGTATTGTTCATTGTGAACATCAGTAAGATTGGGGCAGTTATTGTGGTGGGTTTCTGTCGTGTCTCTGAAAGGCCACACAAAGAGTATATTGGAGAGTTTGACTAGCCAATTCGGTATGGATGATTTTGTAAGCAGTTGTTTCCAGTGAGAATACGAAAGCAAGCGTTTCCTATAGCTGTCAGTAGATCTTGTGACAACTGAGATTTTAGCAAGGAGTTTCAATCATTCTCTTTACCTATGCTCAAAGCATAGCTAAAGAGAAAGAGAGTAGTAGAATTGAGTTGAAAGTAGAATTGAGTTGAAGAATTGAGAATATAAGATAGAAGAACGACAAACATTGATTCTATCTGTTCTGCCTCAATGCATCGAATTATTTGGCTCCGTCAAGAATGAGTTTGAATTTAACTCTACGTTAAAATTGTAAAACAGATTGAAGTAATGATAATCGCTCGCACAAATAGAAAATTTCAAAAATACACTGGTCAACACACATTTTAATGGTAAAAATATAGTGATTTTATGGTACATTTGTTGGGACGATTCCAAATATGACTTTGGTTTTGGCTAGATTGGGTGTAGTTTTTGAGTGTTGGGAATAATATGGGAAATCTAATCTTTAAGCAGAACTATTTTCAAATCACATTGTAATTCCTGTTACATAAGCAAATGAAATAATTATAATTATTTGTGTTCCATAGTGATATATAACTCTAATGTTCACATTTTTTTTATTTTCTCGAAACCCCCTTTAATCAATAATTCTTAAGTGACAGTTAATTTTAGTATTTTGTTTCATATCTCTCAGTTTTTATAATACGATGGTTATAAGAATAGTACCCCTAATGTGAAAAGTCTACCGAATCTAGTAATCATTTGTAAAATGTCAAGTAACACAGTACTTTAAAATAAAATTATTTTTTATTTTTAGATTTCAAGTTATTAAAAATAAATAAGAGAACTAGAGTTTTAATTTTTGTTTGAATTTATTGCCTCATCTTGAAATACGAGTACTGTTCTTAAAGTATCCAGCCATTGATAATATAATTAGATTTTGTGAACGGTTTGTAACTTGGCAGCCAAGGAGAGCACACGAATGAAAAGTCACAAACCCATAGTACTAATCCGTTGGCTGCTAGACACCTTTGAGTGAGTGTATGTTCAGCGAAGAGAGCGAATTTGCATCAAATTGTGGTTAAACTTCAAAATAACGAGAAACTATTCAGATGATTAAAAGGTTTTCCCAATGGAGGGCGCCTAGTTCTTCCCACCAGAAGAAGGCGTTACAAAGTCTCAGCAATGTCAAGACTTTTGTTGACTGTTTTTTTATTGTGAAGGTATTGACCGAGGTGTCAGAGCTTCCTTATAGCCCAGATTGGACCGTTAAATCTAGCCTGTAGGGGGGGGGGGCTGAGCGATTTCTGGTTTTTCCCAAAGCTAAAATCACCTCTGAAAGGGATGAGATTTCAGACCATGGATGCGATTCCGGAGAACACGCCTGGGCGATTCCAACAAACGACTTTGCAAAATGTTTGAAAAGTGGAAAAGATACTGGGAGAAGTGTGTGAGGTACCAAGGTGCCTACATTGAAGAGGCTCAGAGCAATAAGTAAAGTAGGTACAATGTATTTTGTTTCATATTACATGGCTGAATACTTTCCGGACAGATCTCGTATCAATAAAATTAGCCTTTGAAATGCGTAGAATATATTTCCAATTCTCGAAGACAAAAAATAAATGTATTGGAAACAATAACCATTTATGGGAATTTAAACATCCATAAATCCCTTTGTAAAGCTCACAAAATTAGTTTTATAAAAAAAATTCTGAATATAATGAGAAAAGATCAGTAAAATTGCAAGGAACGGTGAAGACAATGGACGCTTTATGAGAAGATTTAAATAACACTCAGAGGCTTAATAGGGAGTGGAGGTAATCGAAAGGCTGACAGCGATGACAGCTGGCGCAGTTCGTCTTAAATTTACGGCCTTCCCGAATTACGCTGTGCTTCGCGTGACAGGAATGAATTTGTTTCCCACATATATTCGCTACAAAATTAATAGACTGCGGTAGGGGACTATTAACCTTCCCAAGAACCCATTACACTCAATAGCCAGAGGCCGTTCTTTTTTTCTGTTCTCTTACTCTACTGGAAATAGGAGGAACTTTCCCCAATCAAGCTTCAAGACAATAGCTTATGAAGACAAAGTGAAAAATTATACGTAAAATCGCTCCAGCTCCATCTTTGCTTATGATGTTCAGATATTTCTATATATTTATTACAACATTTATTACACATGGCACAGATTCAACATTATTTAACTATTGTCGAATCATAACAACGGATATAAACAATGTAAAATCGACAGTTACGGGATTCATTAGTCAATTTTTTAAATATGCTTGATTTGAGATATGGAGCATAATATTGTTGAAACTGCACGGATGAGCTCGTCACTCACTCTAATGAAATTCTTCAGCACTCTGACTACAAAAAGCATTGAGAAATCTGGAATTATTAATTCATGACGCTTAAATAATACTATCGTCCCTCCTCTCTAACATCTTTGCAGCTAGAAGGAAAGTCAAATCTATTCCAGATCTCGAGTTGTTTTAGAATTTGAATGTAAAATAACATTTCCTGTCTGGAAACTTATAAGGAAATCATATCAACGTATAAAGTAGAATTTGAATTCATGCTTAAAAGTAGGGTAAATACAAATGTATCGACTGTCGTATTGTTTTTGTATACTTTAAAACACATATGATATTAAACAAATACTCATATGTAGAGAGTAATTGAAAAAGAAATGAATCAATATAGGCAGTTAGAAAAGAATAATAGTGTTTTCTAAATTGTAGGAGGTTCGCAGCTGTTACCAAAAATATTATTTTCGAAACAACTTTCTCGTAGATTCATTTTTCCACAAAAATGAAGTTCAAATCGATGCATATAGCAGACTTGTATAAAAAGTATGAGTGACGAACTACAATTTTTGCTGTTACAATAAAATTTTATTTTTTGAAAATTTTGTCAAGTGGAGGCAGAACATTTCTATAATTTTATTCGGCTGGCCTTAAAGGTCTAAAATACTTTGAAGAGCAATGTAAAAGAAAACGCTGCTTTTCTCGGTGATGATGACTGTTAAACAAACTTGTCTTATGATGCAAAATACATTCTCATGTTTACTTATTAGGTGGGTATTTATGTAAAACTAAGCACTTTGAACAAGTCAGTGCAAGGTCGTCCAATTCGAACCTTGGTGCAAATAAAGTTGGGGCTTTTATGAAAAGGTTAGAACTGTTGATAATAAATTTTCAAAATAAAATTCACGTGTTTCCTAATTTGGAAACACTTGTTCAGCTGATGAAATATAAAGGAGTTAAATCATACTTGATCACTTGACCGGTCTCAAAGCAATTCACATTTGGGTACCTGCACAACTTTGTTTTGTTTTATTAACTCTGTGAGCGTCACGAGATTGCCGAGTAGTGTAGCATTTATTTTATCCCACAACACACATAACGACGAAATAACTCCATCTACTGATTGAAAGAATCCTAGGATATATTCTATTCATCAAGATCAAAACTTGCAAGAAATCATGCAGGGAAGACTGCAAATTTCAGAGGGTGCGTGTGATCCCCTTGGAGGTTTAAATATACCATGATTTTACAAAACAATGTAGTACGTTATTATGTTACGAAATAATGTGAACTGTTATGAAAATAAGATGAACATTTTTATGTAAAATGGAAGGTGGAGGTACATTACGTTTGAAACCTACAATAGAAAAAGTAGTCAAAAATGACATAAATAAATACAAATGAATGGAACAATAAAATACATATAATAATCTTCGATATGCCTTTGTATTGCAAGGCCGCTACATTTTACTTCTTGTATACTATTTAAAATAATTTAACATTTCCAGTAGAACCTTGATCATCTAATTGATCAAGCGTTCGCGTTAAATCACCGAGTGTTTTAAGCTTTAAATAAAGTTTCGAACTCGAGTGTGAGCACTTTGTCCTAAGAGCGAGGAAGTATTACGAAATAGGAGACCGTCAAAAAATTTTTCAATAGAGTTTTAAACGTACGTAACTCACGTCCTGATTTATTGTAAAATTATCACAATAAATACGTGCTGTGACACAAATCCTTATATGGATTTTCTTAATACAAGTTTTATGAATATTTCAGTAACGTGTATTACAGTAAATGTTTTCTATACTTCGTATAGGCTTTCTTGTGTTACTACATTCGTATTATCCAAGTTTCTGGTTATCCGAAGTGGCCTCGGATAACCAGACTTATCTCAGAAAATTGAGGTTCTACTATATTTACAGTGTAACTAATATATAAATAGTTACCATTAAAAAATTATTTAAAACTACTTATGGAATCCATTGAAAAACTGGCTCACTGGGCTCACACTTAGTAACCTGTGAACTGTATGCGGTGCAGGTTCGATTCCTCCCTGGGTGTATTTCTCTCTTCTGTGTCAGTAAAACTTTCCTTTTTGTGTATGTCCATTTACTTGACGTTTTTTGGTGCAGAGTGGTCAAATATTGTCCTTGCGCTATAAAACCGCAAAACCAACCAACCATCGAAAAGCAACAATTCGTTTAATATTAGTACCAGTTATAGCATCTTTAAAATTACTTTATGTAAACCAGAGATCGCATTAAAACACTCTGAAGCATTTGCGATGATTTTAGTGCAAAACTTCAAGACTACAATTCTTAACTTTGAAAACACAAGTTGGTTTTGCTTATAAACAACTGTTATTTTTGTTTATTTCATCGCAAGTAACCCCAACCAGGCCATCAGGCAAGAGCTGAATTTAATGGCCCTTCTAAAACCATGATCATCCATTTACCCAGCATTACGTCCATCGTTTTATCTTATTTTAAGAGACACAGTACGATAAAGACGTGTTGGCAATCCCAAACAACGTCTTAACACTATTTTCTAGAATATACCTTCACCTCCTGCTATGAAATAATGGTTATGAAGGCCCAGAATATCTGCTTGTAATGCGGTGCAGATGATAGCGAAGGTGTATAAATTCAATTTAGAAAGAAAAGTGTGCTAAACTGTTGCAAAAGTGCAGTCCATTCAGGAAGAGAAAGTGAACGAAATAGTTTACACTAAATAATGTTGCCTTAATTGGTTTTGTACGGGTATTGGGAGGTAGGAAAATTAATTTTGTCTTGCGTTAAGATTAAATAGTGTGAATATAAGGTCAGCTTTGCATGACTGCATAGCAATGGGAGAATAGTTTGAATAATGTCTGATCAGCGATAGACTTACGTAGTCAATCGTAATTATTTAAAGTAGATGAATGTAACAATGCCTGCATGATATCTACTCGAGAAACTGTCTTAATCAATGTATTTCTAATTATTCGTGATGAACCCTCCAACTATTTCGACGAGATACCTCGTCCATCAAGATCTGACCAATGTTGCTAATGAGATATCTCGTCATCAAGTTATTGCCGATTTTTTTTATGAGGCGAGATCAATATCTGGTCAGTTTTCTTCTAATGACAAGATATCTCGTCAAGCAACCATCAGGAGGTGTTAACTTCTGGAGTTCCTAAAAGTTCACATTTACGGCCAATTTGATTCGTATTTTTGTTATTTGTTAACGATATTTGTGATACATTTGTTTTACAATTTTTAAGAGCAATGAGGGTCACCGTAACCAAGTTGGCAGAGTCGCGGATTAGCAATCGGAGGGTTCCGAGTTCGAAACTCTTTCCAACCAAAGAACGTCGTGAACGGGGAGGGTGCATGTTAAATCTGTCATGGCGTCATGTTGGCAGGGTGTCGAAGTTTAGAGAATAGTGACAGTTCAAGTGTTAACTTCGTCATCTGATCGTGGTTCAGAATTACGAGACGTTCTCGGATCTTTCCCTCCAGGATTGATCCCGGACTGTCACCAGTAGCCCGTGTCTTGTTCCAGTGCGATGTAAATTCAAGTACCTACATACTTAAACATAATGCTGATTTAAAAAAGTAAAGTTATTTGTGTTTTAGATGACTGAGAAACTTAAACTTGGCTTATATTACTTGCAGTCTTGATGTTTAAATATCGCTTGCTCCTAAATGTTTCAAAATTGTTCATTTTGAAATTCACTCTTAAAAGGAATTATACCGATGATCCATATAATAAGCATATTTGTGTATATGCCATATAATGAGCCTTTATTAAGAAAAGTAATTTTGTTGATTAAGGTATGTATTTGATTCTGCTACCTTCTGTATTTCCTTCAACTACCACATAAGATTTTATATAAAATGTACGTACTGAAAACTCGACTGGATTAAGAGAAAAACAAGAGATTTTTTGTAATACTAATCCAATAATTTTAGTATTTAATGTTCATGTTCGATCGGGGCTGTAATAGGAAGGAACCTTATTACAACTACCATATCATGAATATTGAAAGAGTGGTGAATATATTTTTGCTGTATAATTATTTTAAGAGTTATGAATCTTCAGGAGAGAATATCTTTCTTAACTGATAGTTCATTTCGGATTTACTGCATCATCAAAATCTTTTTACAACCTCAAGAGTTGATATAATTTAAATAATTTCAAATCAATAAGAAATTTGTTGAAGTGAAATTTATCATTAAATCTTTTTATTCAATTGCATTTGTGTGTCTTTTTCATGTATTTATTGGATTACATATTCATTGTTTCTCTGTAATCGGGTATTTTGGAAGAAGAAACTGTCACCCAAATAAAATTTCTATGTATCCTCATTACATATGTCTCGATTTAAACTGAAAGAAAACATTGATAAGAAATGAAAAAAAAAAGAATGCAGTGTTACGTGTTCCTTTTAAATACTATAGAAGTGGAAGCCGACCGATAGAAATTTGTCCAATTTTGACGAATATATTTTTAAAATCGGAACAGTACTGGGTGGCATGCATGAAAAGTCAAGTGTAACAAAAAAGTATTACAACTGCTATGTCTTATGATTTCATAACTAGAGGAAACATCCATAAGTTAAGTATTGCGTCGTGTAGACAAAGAATGTTTGTACCTGACATGACGTATCTTCGGACCGAGTGCGCAGACACACTGAGCCAGAGGAGGATGTCCGCATTGTGTCTAAATTCTATGTTCCAGGGCGAGCTTTGGGCCAGTGTAACTTTGTAACGTGGAGTGAGGACTGCGTAAGTGGTGTCATTCGAAAGCTACCTAACTACGCTACAGTTAGTATTGGAAAACAACATTTAATATGAAACTGCACTTTAATCGTTTAAACTTTAAATTAATTTTTGACTATTCACAATAAACAATAGTTCAAACTTCCTTTGTCTGCTTCATTTATTTCACAATCCAACATCAGGTATTCACGTCTACCAATCTTTTTCATTGCGAAAGCCTATGAGGGGATAAAATATATCATTATTTCATATTTAATCAGAGGATGGATCTGGACATTCGTTATTTGCTCAACAATACCCGGATTTGAATAATAAAAAACAAGGTTCAACTTTCTGTATTGGTTAGTAGGTATTTTAATCAACGTCACACTGGAGCAACACAACGGTCTATTGGCGACGGTCCAGGATCAATCCCGAAGGGAAAGAACCAAGGAAAACGTCACGTAATTTTGAACCACGGTCAGATGACGAGGCAACAACTGAGCTCGCACCCCTCTCCAAACTTCCACTTCAAGTCAGCGCGAGGACATTTGAGGCCACGACGGATTTAACGTGCACCATTCCCGTGTACACGACGGTCTTTGACTGGGCCGAGTTTCGAACTCGCAACCCTCCGGTTGCCAATCCGTCTTTTTGTAGTGATATTGACATTAAGTTCAGATGCGAATGAAACATTTTCTACATAAATATCAAAAGTACCCTGTATTTAAGTTAACTTTTGGAGCTAGTCATTTATACGATATCTAATGTGTTTGTATAGTTATTAATCAAATTGTACTTTATAAACTGGGCCTAATTAAGATATTTTAATCATCTTGGACGATTAGAAATTTCTATAATGCAGCAGTAGAATATGATACATAAGATGTGAGAAATATGCACAAACAATGAGGTTTTCAATTTGAAGACAATATGTTGGTAAACGTGTTTCGCAACCTTACAAAAATAAGAAATGTTTTAAAGAAACACTTCGAACAGTACAGACGACGATATTAGCAGTCTTTTTTTATACATGCTTTTAATCCAGAATTGTAATTGTAGATGATAGACATACTTAAACAGCAAAGGTAAAATTGTATTAACTGTAAGCAGCAACTGTAACATTTCACTAATTGGCATTATAAAAGTACGTATGCGTACAACAGAAATTGACATTCTTGGCATATATTGCGACAAGCAAGTATAAAATCATCCATTATGGAATTAATTCGCCAATTTTACTGCTTAATTTAAATATGTTTAATTTGATCTAGGAGTTGCATAATATTGCTAAAACTACACGAAAGAGCTCGCCGCTCTAATGAAATTTTTAGCAATTTTATCACAGAAGACAATGAGAAATCTAGAGGATAAAAATACGCAGAAAATAAAAATGTGAGCTAACTTGAAAATAGGTCTAAACGTCAAAAATACCAAATCAACCTTAGCAAGTGAATGGGAAGCAATTGAAGTGGACGTTTAGATGATAGTTGCTGTACTATGACTAAAATGTTCACTTTCAACCATTCATTTTATTGGAAACTAGCATAATTATCCTCCGTTACTTGGGTTTAATTTGTTTACTAACATCCACTTTCGTTAATAAATTGTAATTCCAATTCATCACATGTAACTACCACATTCTAATAAATGTACACAATTGTTAAACACACAATTTAACAAATGTAAATAAATGTCATGTTTAGCATTTTACATTTTTATATAATTTAAATTTTAAGTAAGGCAGAAAAGTCACTAGAGTGTGTCAATGTTACCCAGAATGCATAGAATAGTTCAAAGTATGCATATAAATGTCTTGTATGTCATTTAAAAACAAAAGCGTTTCCCAAAATTACCATACAATGATTAAAAATCTTTTAAAAATTAATTAAACCATTACTTACCTTGATTACAGTTATTGAACGAAAAACGTCAAATTGAAAATCCAGAAATACACCTACCTACAAACAGATTTAAAAAAGCTTCGAACGAAAAATAATGAATGTATCTATTTTTCTCTACAAATAGATTCTTAAAATATAACGGACACAAATTTAAAAAGGCAGGATTAAAAAAATACCAAGGTTGCCATATTAGCTACCAGTCCTATTTTAAAAGGTCGTGTTCTGTATATTTTATTTATAATTTTTTATTCTCTTTATAGTCTGTCCCAAATATTCAGAATATTTTTATATTTCGTAAAGAAAAAATAAGACTCAAGATAAATAAAAAGTATTAGAATTTAAATTCTGTAAATCGTTTTTGGAAAAATAATTGATTTTTCATCAGCAGTGGTAAAACAATCCAAGTAATTGGCATAGACGTGAAATATAAGTAGACTGAGCATCGTATTGAGAAGAGTTTCAAAAAGTGAGAGCAACATGTCGCTAGTAGTCACGTGACTGCTACGCGAAAATACAGCTTGGTTGATTGATTTGATTTTTTATAGCTTCTTTTGGCGACATAACATTTACTTATAAAAAGTTAGCGATGCGAATGTGTATAATACTGAATAGTTCTTGAATTTGAGTTACTTTTTAGCATTGTTAGGCGATACGAATGTGCATACTACTGAATATTTATTGAATTTGTGTAACTTTTTAATGTTTTTAGATATTTGAGTTGTTATATAATTAGCTGAAGTACTCGTTGGGATCAAGTTTAACTAGCACATATACAAAAAACCGTACGCGTAAGATACATAGGTTGTAGTGAATACATTGATCTCAGGCCCGGAGTCCAGTTACGGCCCACCAAATATTTTTATCAGGTACACAGACCAGGCCGGGCCCTCTAGATCAGTTTAACCAACCCGCAGTTCAGATACGGTCTTCCGGACAGATTTGGATGCGGTTTCTGGTATGAAGACCTGGACCCGGTCTGCATAACCGATACGGCCCTCCAAATTTTTACCGTAGTTCAAATACGACTCTTCGGGCAGGTTTACCTGGCCCACAGTCCACATATGATTATCCAAATATTTTAATTAGGACAAGCACACCAGATATACCCGAAAGGTTTAACCTTCCCGCTATCCAGATACGGCTCTCACGATATTTTTACCTAGTCCGCAATCCAAATACAGTCCTCCAAATATTTTTAGCGGATCGGGCCTTCCAAATCAGTTTAACCAGCCTGCAGTTCAGATACGGTCCTCCGCACAGGTTTACCAGGCCCGCAGTTGAGTTCGGCCCAGTAGTACCAGTTTGATTTGTCGCTTGACTATTACCTTTGCTATTGTATATTAAGAGCACATATTAAAGGGGTTAGGGGGTGTTCACAAGTATTTCGTCACTAATTAAAATTTTGTATAAGATAGTTGTCCTAAACCTGACGTTCTTTAATTAATTCAATATATTATTTTTTTTCTTTTACCTGTATTAGTTGTTGGGGAAATTACTTAAAGATTTAATAACAGAAAATAATTCAAACTTCCTTGTTTAAATTTAATGAGGTTAACACAAGTTGGAATAAATTGAAAAATAAATGCATGTTTTGAAATGACTTCTGCGATAATTGTTTTACTGATGCAGTCATAATCAATAATAAATGTAGTGAAAACATAAATAAAAATAGTGAAAACAGATAACGTTGCATACTCAAATCAATTCAAGGTCACCTCTGAAAGCTTTCATTTATATTATGGATCCTTAATTGCTTATGTTTTCGTAAACGCGTTTTTTTTTATATTTATTTTAGGACAGTTACGCATAAAAATATTAACATGAAAAATTATACATATAATCTTTACAAGATAGAAGGTAATTTTTTTAACCATATACTTAAAGTTCCTAGCTATTTTACCCAATTTTAAATTTCTGGTTCAAAAACTAAATAAGTTACACCCGTGTGTCTATATCTATATTTTAAATATTTATCAAAGCGATCATGTAAATAACTCTTGACAATTTTTATGATTTTAAGTGTGTGCAAAAGTACTGTGTAGGACTTTTAATATTAAATTTCTATTACTTATTGAGTGTGTGAAATCAATATTTTATAAATATGAAAGATAAATAAGAAACGGTAAATATAAAATTTATTGTCACATTCATCACATTTTAAATCCACTGAATAAAACTCATAGAAACATGTAGCCATTTACTCTCCATCTTCTTTCTTCATCTTTGGGAAAACTAATAAATGGAACAAAATAATAATTTTAAATGCATAAGAACTGAATAAATAAATTTTTAGCAGGTACACATCTTTACAAACTCTTATTACAAGTAAATATAAATTGTTTTACTTATAGTTCTAAAAATCATAAATACAAAATTATGTTTATAGTTTGAAGGACAATACCTTAAGAGTTTAAGTTATCACAAATTAATGCTTTTAAAAAATAGGGTTTTTTCGAGCTTAAAAAATTGTAGGTAAAATGTTTCGCTCGACTGAGGAACATGTTTTATGTGTGCATAAATTTTCACAAATATATTTAATTCGTTCAAATACTATTTCTACTTAGAGAGAAGAAATCAAAGTTTCCCCTTTTGAGGTAGAAAACAAAAGAGTGAAGGATTTTATTTCGCTGAAGAATGTGTTTTTATCACCACCAAGTTTATTTATCGGGTTAAAGAACGATATGAACATTGAAATGTTTACAAATATTCTTCGAAACAATCTAATTCAGTATGATTTATCTCAAGATTAAAACATGTAAGGAAGAAAGATAAAACTGATTTAAACTGGAAAATAATTAAATTTTAATGTTAGGTTTATTTAAACACTAAGCAAAAAATCAGGGTTTTAAGCAGATGTTTTTACGAAACGAACTTTTCCAGCTGCGTGGATTGTTTGGAATTACTACAAAAGAAGTTTCATTTCGTTCTCTATTTTTTTGTTTTCCCCATTTGCTATATTGTTATGCTTCATTAACAAAAATAAAAATACGCCAAAACAAATACAGTATTTCAATTTCCGTTCAAACACTGTTTTTGTTTTTCACATAAGAGAACGACAATTTGTTTTTCGCCATTCCCGTAGAAAGTTATAGGTTCAAGGAAAATTATTTGAAAGAAAAGCTCTTTTGTCAAATGGCAATCTTATAATGAAAGATTTTACATATATTTTAAAACATGAATGAAAAGGTTCCATAAAGCGCATAAATGTGGTTCACATTTATAATACGGTTTATGGAATGATTTAATCCTATTTTTAACAAATCAATTTTATGTAATTTATAATTCTTAAAAGTTTCAAAATTTATCTTTTATTTTAATTATTATTCTTATGTAATTTCACAGATGAGAAAACAATTTTGTTCAGCAAGAAATAAGTTTAAATTATGTACTTTCGTTCATGTTTTCAATTCATAACATTTTTATCGTGTAAGACACGAAAGAATATAGTGCTCCTAGTTGGCGCCAAAAAATCATCACCAAGATAGAGAACGATTTCACACAATTTTTTAAAGTTTGATTTATTATTTTTATTATTTTAAGCTCTTATAGATGTAAAATTTACAATAATAAACACTAGAACATCAGTTATTTTATAAAAATATTATTTTAGATATACACTATATGGACAAAAGTATTTGGGCATTGCATGTTTTTCAGAAAAAGTGCTTTATTATTCTATTTAGTAACGGGTAGGCCCTCTTTTTGCTTGTATTACAGCTGCAACACGTCGAGGCATACTTTCCACAAGTTCTCTGTAAGTCTGGGCAGGAATAGCTAGCCACTTCAAGGCTATGAGAAGAGGTTGTGAAGATGGGCGTGCGCGTGGCGGTGTCGTACCCGTCGCTCCAGTTCATCCCACAAGTGCTCCATCGGATTGAGATCGGGGCTCTGAGCAGGCCAGTCAAGCAAATTCACCTCATTTTCAGGAAACCAGTCCAGCACACGTTTTGCAGTATGCCATGGAGTTCGATCCTGTTGGAATAAACAACCATTATCGCCGTAGTATTGCCATAGTGTAGGCAAAGCTGAATTATCCAGAACGTCGAGGTACACGTCAGCGTTCATGGTACCAGGTACATAAAGCAATGGACCGAGTCCTAACCAGGAAAAACAACCCCATACTAAGACCTCCGATTTTCTGCAGTGTCCAAATACTTTTGTCCATATAGTGTTTATTGATTGCAAATCTATGAAAGCTTTTTTATAGAATGGAAAATGTCAACAGGTTTTATTAAGAAGTTAGAACATCAATTTTTATCATACTAGCAAATACTGAAAAACATAAAAACAAATGTAAAATACAAGTAAATCGCTCATCTGTGAAAGTAATGCTTCCACCTTTAATAAATTTGGAAAATCCTTCATTATGCACAGCACGATAGAACCATGTTAGCTTTCACTTTCAATGCATTTGCTATGGAAAAAGGAATTGCGCAAACTATATCCGCGTTGGAGAGAAGAGTCTAAGGATCACGTGACTACTGTTTTTGGTTACATGATCATGTGGACATAAAAGGGTTGCCATAGCTCAATCTACTTTTATATCTCCTCTATAGTAATTGCACTCTAATTATACGTTCCCTACTCCAAACTACCAAATTATTGTTGACTTAAGTATGTGGTTTTAAAATATGGTTACTTTGATGTTTTAGCATGAAACTTGTGTAAATATTGTAAGCAAAGAAATGTAAAATAACGCATTCACTAAACTAAAATACAATTTATAAAATACAGAAAATTGCATTAAAATACGTTTGATAAAATTTATGTGATACTTGTGCAAACACACAGAAACAAAATCAGACTAAACGGGAAGACGGACAGACAGACTAACACAACCAAATTCAGTCACTAAATGAATGTAAGAACTCACAGTATACAAAGTTTTATACTGTGAGTTTTTACATTAAAAATATATTCAACAGTTTGGACGTAACACGGGCACACACAGAGACACCAAAAGCGCAAGAGACGGATTTTGCATCAAAAGGGCCCAAAACGGATAGAAAACTTGAAATGGGTCGAAAATATTCAATGTACAAACACTCCATTCTTTATATAGATAAGAATTTACAATGTAAAAAGTACTCGAAGTGCTACAATATATTTTTGAATAATTTTATTTCATTTGCAGGAATGAACTTTGCATATATACATTATAAATGAATTTAAATAAGGTGTTAAGTGTCAGTACCGATACTACCATCAATAGATATGAGTACAAACAATTAAGAAATTAGACTAGATGCTACATGCAGGTCTTCTAGCTATGCTTTTTTCCACTGTAGATTTAAAAGTCTTTAATTAGCTTTAAAAATTAAAAGTTCATTAATAAACATTAAAAATTAAAATTTCATTACAATTTCAATAGATGTATTCGACGTTATTTGTTTGTTCGCAGCAGTGAATATAAGAATATTAAATCGATCGTTACGGGATTCATTCTTCAATTTTACCGCCTAGTTTACATGTGCTTGATTTGAGGTTTGAAGCTGTATAATATTGTTAAAACTGCACTGAAACGCTCGTCACTTTAATGAAATTCGTCGGTAGTCTGATTTTAGAAGCAATGAGAAATCCGAAAAATAGAAATCAGCTCAGGAAATAAAATATGAGCGAAAATAGGTTTAGCGTCAAAAAATTTCGAATCTCCTTTGAACAATGGAATGGAATGAAATCGAATAGACATTCAGAATCTAATTATGGTAACATGACTAAGGTGTGTATTTAGTCATGAATTTTATTGAAAACATGAATTAACATTAAAAGTAAATGAAATGCTGTAACATATTTTTGGTTAATTTTATTTCATTTAGAGGTATGACATCCATCTATGTTAATAAGAATGCTATGTTCATTAAAATTATTTGAAATAAGATATGAAATACGAGTAACAATATTTGCCATCAATATAAGCAATTTAGAAAGTTTAGCGCAGATGCTATGATCGGGTCTGCTAGTTGTGGTATATTAGGCTAAGCAACAAAGTGTCTAAATATGCTCTTTAAAACAGCAATTTGAAATATTTTCCACTTAAAAAAGATCGCCAATAGCTTGTATTGCTCCAGTACGACGTAAATTCTAAGTATCTAACTACATACATAAATAATTTTTCAGTGGGATTATGTGACTTTGTTAAACAGACATTGGACTGAATTTGCAAAATAGGAACTTTCATGGAATTCGTGATTTTCTGTCTTTCAACCGTAGCTTTAACTGACATGAAAGTGAGAAATCCAAGATTCGTTTAAAGTTTCTCGACTTATTTATAATGCCTCCAATTAAAATTTAGTTGCTCAACGAAACACAAACGCTGTCGACACAGGAAAGGGATAAAAACACAAATTAGAATGCTCACAATGTCTGCCGAAGCACAAACCGCGTCTGGACAATGCTCGGGATGCCTGTACAAATGACAGACATTATTGCACGCAATTGTTTTTCAAAAGATTAAGTGCTCGCGTGCTGGCTTTACGAATTTGATTCAATGAGCTCGATCCTTGCTCGAAGCTAACTTTCAGGATAACTCAATCCTTGTCTTATACACTCATCACTCGATTAAGAATACTTTCAAATGGAAAACCGCATTCCAACGGTTGGAGTTATCATGGATTGTTTAACTTTGAAGTCTGACGCACGTGAATTCCGAGATTTAGGTCACCTAATACATCTCTAAGAAACCAGAGAAACTGAACACTAAAAACAACAATAATCAAGCAGCAGCATCGTAAAGTATGTATAAAACTCCATCCAAATGACTGTCTAATTAACCCTCGTGAAGCAAAAATGACCGTAGAACGACGAACCAAACCTTCCAAATAGATTAAAAATTTAGGATGAATCAACACTGGTTAAGATATAAATATCATCTATTTGGTTTCTTTAAGAGCCTGACCGCCCAGCTTACCCAGAGGATGTAAGGCTATACGAGAAGCGGTCAGGAGGACCTTTTTCAAACCCCTCAAAGTCTTCAGGGCCCTTAGACCAACAGGAAAGCCAAAATACAATTAATTCATATAGAATAAATATTCTTTAAAAAAATAAACGGGATCCAAGATCAGTCATAATTACAAAAGCCGTCTACATCTTGTAGACCAAATAAGAATACATAAGTAAGCAATGCATCAAATGATTGAAATGAACAAAAGTAAAGTTGGATAGGCTCTGCATCCCTTCTTTTAGATTGGATTTAGTGCCTTCAATATTACATCTGTGTACATAACTGCAAATTGATAGGCTTAGCCTTAAAAGCGTTGCCCAGGGAGTCCTAGGGAGATCCACGTAGAGGCAAATCTATCACTACCCACTTAAGAAAACGTTTTTGTCCTCTTAGTTTTTTAATTGCTTTAATATGTACAGTTTTATCTGTTGTTTTAATGTTATTTTGTTCTGTTTTCTTGTATTTCCCACTGAGTATTGAGGCTAAGGATGTTTGTCTGCTGAATTGGAACTGTTTTAAACTGCATTCAAATAGCTTCAAAAATGTGATATGAAAATAAATCTGAACATTCTATTTATAAATTTATCAAAATACTTTTGAAATATTTTAGGGAACGTGAGAGAATTGGCACCATAAACTTGAACTTTCTTTGAAGAAACCTTCTGTATAACCTATCGTAATTTGTGGAGGATGCTATTTCAATATGGTACATATATTTATACCTTCATGTAAATATATCAAAAGACTTAAATAAAAGCAACAGTCAACGTAAAATTCAAAACAAAAATTTTAAAACCTCACAAATTTCTCATTTTAGTTTTTCATAAAGGATTATTCATCGAGAAATCAATTGGCCTATTATAGCACACACGCCATCCGATGTTTGTAAGAACTCATGATCTGAATTATATTTTCTAGTAAGCGGAGGGTTGTGAAAGACAGAAAACTTCAATGTATAAAGATAGTTGGTTCTGTTTTTCTGCTTTAGATAATGATGTAATGTAAATTAACTATTTTAGTGGTAGGCAAGTTGACCACAAGGATTTCACCATTTCTTAACTCAAAAGGAAAACATTTAATATTTTTCTACTTAGAAGTTTCATTGCAGGTTAGACATAGGATACATATATATATATATATATATATATATATATATATATATATACATTATTTTTATCCCAATGAGGTTACATAGACATAATTTGCTGAGTCATAGAAGATAAAAGAACAAATACGAATCACAAACCTTTCTGCATTTCCTCTATAAAAATATCTCATAAAAAAGATCTCGTTATAGTATAAATAAATCTCTCATATAAGGGCTATTGTTTCTTAATAGTTTCAAATTTCTATACTTTTAGTGTATATGTTCGTCAAAGAATATTTTTATCCAAAGTGATTTAGTGTGTCATTTATAATCCTCTACGATATATTTTTAACACTGAGCAATTAGGAACCTTTATTTATCCTGTTATTTATTCTATGCATGATTTATTATACCTATGAGGTTTTAGGTTTAAAACACGGGTATTGTTATCTGCTTAAAAACAACTTATCTGCCAAGTTATAATAAAGAACGAAGAGAAAAATATGTTTTAAGTGGGAAGAAGAATTTTTTATGTCTTCCTTTTTTCTTCCTGCGTTTACTCAACTCCTTACATCTATTCGCGTTTCGAATATTAATCCGATGTTCGTGCTTAGAGAGTGGAATTCACAATTTTAATCAGATCATTTCATGTATTGAGCAGCATCTTAATTATATTACCATTTTACATAAATCGTTAGAATCCAGTACCGATTTCTCTCAAACGAGAAAACTTTCTCTCGACACCAGAATAAATCCCCTACGAACATTCCATTGATACATTTATCAAAATATTTTTGAAATCGTATTTTTGGGAGCGGTAGTGAATTTGCCCTCTAATTTGAACTTTCTTTGAAGAAGACTGTATGTTTATCACAATTTGAGAAGAATTTGATAGACTAAATTTTTCTTGCTATATTTGGGTGTGCCGCCTGGAAAGCAACTGTCAATTCGGTGTACACAAACAAACCATACGGATTTTACTTCCCGTCACCCAACTGCTCTCGCATGATACGTATTTGGGTTACCTGAAAATGTAATTTATCGTCGTTATGGAGACATTTGGTGTTTAATCTGTCTATTATATCTTCGTTCATTCTTTAGAATTTCTATTGTCGACGTGCTGAAATGACATTCGAAAAATAAGACCAGTAATGTCATGTCCGAAACATGTACAGGATGTACGTTCCACCACAAAAAACCTACCAATACCTACATTTAGCTTGGCAGTAAAAGCCTCTTTTGTGTAGAAAGTTTGAAACTAAAATGTATTTTATTTCATGAATTTCTCGACATTGACTATTGCGTATAAAAATGAAGTATTTACAGTCGCGGGAAAAATAACGAACCACCCCTCTTCATTCGAACAATTTTAACAGTAGAGAAAATTCAAAGATGCCGTTCGATAGGAATTAAAGTCTTCTATAAATTCAAATACATAAATTTGCATAAGGGGCCGTCTTCATATTAAATTGAGCACCAACTTCATAATTTTAAAACGGAAATCCCTATTTTGGCACAATTTCAAATGTGTATCAAAATTTAACTTCCGATACCAAATTTTATGACATTAGATCTTACCGTTTCGAAATTATGAGTACAGAATGATTGGAGTTCCTAATGTATCAATTTCTCAGACTTTTATGGATATCTTCCTAAATAATATTTCTATAGTGATGATATTTTGTACCATGTTACTGTAAGTAACCCAAACAAAATCCACATATTTTATTTTAAAAATAGTTTCTAGTATGCAATATAATAATCATTAAATTAATGTTTGAAAAATTATGAATTGAACCTCACTATATTTTGATGGGAATCGATTCAGAAGGACTTTTAATATGACCATGCAAAATTTCAGGTCATTCCAAATGTAAGTTTATGCATTATATTAAATTTTCCTCATTATGACGATTTTAGGGGCAACCAAAAGTTTAAAAAACATCTTACAAACCTGAGGAATGTTTAAATTTTTGAAAAATGATTGGAATTTTATTCATGTTTTTTTAATTTTAAATACGTAGCCTTTTCCCAGTTATGTGTCGTATAGATGAACTCTACTAATGATAAATTGAATGACTATTCACTTTTTGGATGATCGGAATATCAGTTCGATTGTATTAAATAATTGTAGGTAGGCTTTTTGGTTGCATACAGAGAAGCAAACGCTAATTAAAAAAAATTAACATTTATTAAGAATATTAAAGAAGATACAAAATTATACAGAACATGGATCAACAGTTTCTCGGTTTCGAATTGTTCTCAATTCCAGTCTTTTTATCACATTTTAATCATGGTTACAATTCACAATATTATCGTTTAAGCTCGTGTAATAAATATAATAATTCTCGGATCATTTTGCACTTGTATAATTAATATAATACATAATTCTCGAATCGTTTTCACTTGCTTAACAAATATAATAATTCTCGGATCGTTTCCACGAGCTGATAAATAAGTTTGAAATAGTGTTCAAATTTAAGATTGGGGTATCTATAACTACAATTAATCTCGATCTACGAATAGTATTTTTCAATGTGGAGATGATCCCTGAAATTGACAGCAATTTTAACATTGAATATCTCCGGATATAAAGATAGTAAAGTCATGAAATTTCTTATTTAGACTAATTTAACAATGCAGAATCTGATTGAGGTATCAAAACAGGGTGTTTCCATTGGAAATTTTGTTTGTGCAAAATTTGATATGAAGACGTTCCCTTATGCATTTTTTGCATTTTGAATTTATAGAGGACGTTATTCCCTATTGAATGATGTCTTTAAATTTGCTCTACTATGAATAATTCTTGAAATAAAGAGGGTGGTTCGATTTTTTTTTCCGCGCTGTACATTGAATATTTTCTACCCATTTCAAGTTTTCTATCCATTTTGGGCCCTTCTAATGCAAAATCCGTCTCTTGTGCCTTTGGTGTGAGTCTGTATGTCCATATGTCTGTATGTATGTGTGCCCTTACTAAGTCCAAACGTTTAAATATATTTTCATGAAACTGTGAGGATTTACATTCATTTAGTGACTGAACACTTGGTTGTGTTAATCTGTCAGTCCGTATTCCTGTTCTATATCTGATATCGTTCTATTCTGAGTTACTACACTTAAATGAACCATAATTTGGTAGTTTTGGAGATGCTGGTAGGTATATTTAGCATTGAGAATACTTGGATTATTTTGCCAGTACTGCTGAAAAAGCAATTATTTTTCCAAAAATTATTTTTACAGAATTTAAATTCTAATGCTTTATTTATTTTGAGCCTTATCGTTTCTTTACGAAACATAAAAAATTCTGAATATTTGGAACAGACGATAGAGTATAAAACATTATAAATAAAATATGTATCAAAACCTTTTAAAATTGAACTGGTAGCTAATATGGAAATCTTTTTATTTTTAGGAATTATTTTTGTGTGTGTGTGTGTGTGTGTGTTGTGTGTGTGTGTGTGTGTGTGTGTGTGTGTGTGTGTGTGTGTGTGTGTGTGTGTGTGTGTGTGTGTGTGTGTGTGTGTGTGTGTGTGTGTGTGTGTGTGTGTGTGTGTGTGTGTGTGTGTGTGTGTGTGTGTGTGTGTGTGTGTGTGTGTGTGTGTGTGTGTGTGTGTGTGTGTGTGTGTGTGTGTGTGTGTGTGTGGAGCAATTGAATTAGTTCGAAACAATCGTTATTAATCGTTTGCTTTTTTAAATTTCTGTAATCCGATAGCTTATATTCCAGGAATCCATTTTGTAATGAGAAAACAGATACATTAATTGATTTCGCTCAAAGCTTTTTTAAATCTATGTTTTAAGATGTATCTCTAGATATTTAATTTTATGTTTTTTGTTGAATATCTAAAATCAAGGTAAGTAAATGTATAATTAGTTTTTTAAATTTTTGAATCATTGTATGATAATTTTCGGAACCGCTTTTGTTGTAAAATGACATACAGGGCATTTATATGCATATTCTCAATTATTCTATACATTCTGGGTAACATTGGCATACTCTATAGACTTTCTTTCGTACTAAAAATTTAAATTCTACAAAAACGTAAAATGTTAAATTTGATATTCATTTATATTTGTGAAATTTTGTATTTAACAATTGTGTACCTTTATTAGAGTGTGATAGTAATTATATGAGATGAATAGGAATTATAATTTTTTTCCGGAAACGGAAGTTAGTTAACCAATTCAACCTGGGTAGCGCCGGGTAATTCTGCTAGTAAGTTAATACAGTGAGTAGAAAGTCTCCGTACGCACTTACTATTTGAAATAAATGACTTTATTATTTGAAGAATATAAATATTGAAGAAATAAAAATGGAAAAACAGATGAGCCCAATTGCATAGAAAGTTTCTATTGCATTTAAACAAAAAATATTAATATAATTTAAAGCATAATTTACTATAACACGAAAATGTGGCAAATATAAAGCAAAAAAGTCTCCATACGGTGAAAAATATTTCATTAAATGTTATTTCCCCCCCCCACCCCATGTTCCATCATTTAATGGTCAGTTGAACCTGCTTTTGCTTTAACGACCTCTCAGATGTTTAGGCATGCCTCCCACAAATGTTTTGTTGTTTCTGGAATAATTTAGTTACAGACGTCCAGAATGGCACTTTTCAGGTTACTTTTGCTGCTGGTATTATAATTTTTCAGTTCACGACCAATTTCTTCCCATAAGTGTTCCATTGGTTTAAATCAGGAGACTGGTAGCGTGCGAGGTTTCTGCGACATATGGTAAAGAAATCATTCTTTACAGAACGTTACAGTGTCTTTTGAATCGTTGTACTGTTGGAAGATAAATGGTCTTCCAAGAGACAGTTTCGTAGCGCTAACAAGGACATTTTGTTTCAAAATGTCTAGGTGCACATACCTATCCATGTTACCTTCAACAAAACATAAATTATACACACCAGAAGAACTCATGCAACCCAATACTTTAACATTTCTTCCGCCGTGTTTTACAGTTCTACATAAGTTTTGTTTGCATTTTATGTTTTGGTTTTCTCCATGCCATAACTCGTCCATCTGAGCTATACAGACAAAATTTTGATCCATCCCTGAAAAGTACTGAATCCAAAAAAGTTACTCACATGCCTTTTTGCAAACGCTTTCCTCTATTAAGTTTGCTAATGAGTGTTTTCTTCGTGAAACATTCCCATTGTAGCCACCTTTTTTTATTACTTTTCTTAGTCTGAGGTTGTATGTCAAGATTTTAATCAGTTTTCGAGAAGGATGCAAGTTGTGGTGCCTAATTCGTGTATTATCACGAACGTTTCGCAGAATATTCCTGGTTTATATGGCTCAATTTCTAAGGTTTTCCGGATCGGTTCCTATTTTCCAGTTTCTACCTAATTATATTTTTCAGTGATTTTTACCGTAGATTTCGATTTGTTTGCGATTTCGCTAATATTTTCCTCATTGATAATCCGTTATTTCTCATCTTTATCACCAATACGCGAATAGCTTTCGGAATTCCCATTTTAGGTGATCCAATGGTATAAAATCATTTGAAATGGTTACTTACACAATACTGATGTTCTTTTTCATTCGATAGTTATAATAATTGAATGCGGGGCTGCTGGACTGTACGTTCTAATCAATTTTCATAGTGCGTACGGAAACTTTTTTGCATTCATTTTGTGCTTTTCTAAAAGTTTTAATTAATTACTTTTTATTTGTGAAAATTAAGAACTTTTGTGGCGAACACATTCTCTAGTATGAATAAGTTTCATGTGCAGTTTCTGAATCTTTGGTGAGATTTCTTTAGAAGTTATAAGAATTTATATTTTCGTTTCCGTACGGAAACTTTTTTCACTGTAAGTCAAATTATTCAAATCCTTTTAGTTTCGTAGCACTCTATTGCAATAAATTTAAAAAAAAACATTTAACTCTACTGGTAGTTGTCTAGATGGGGAATCTCGTCATTAGCAAAATT
Organism: Meta bourneti; assembly: GCA_933210815.1. Classification (NCBI taxonomy): domain Eukaryota; kingdom Metazoa; phylum Arthropoda; class Arachnida; order Araneae; family Tetragnathidae; genus Meta; species Meta bourneti. The sequence continues at coordinate 33,967,538 of OW119927.1, read as the reverse complement.
GACCAGATCTTGTTGGACGAAATATCTCGTCATTAGGAGAAAACACAATCACGATCATTTGAAGAAAACCGATCATATCTTAATCTCGTCATCATTAAGAAATCGGCAGTATTTTGATGAGAAGATATCTCGTCGTTAGCAAAATTGGTCAGATCTTGATGAACGAGATATCTCGTCGAAACCATTTGGAGGGTTAATATTTTATTAAATACTTCTCGTTCAGCAATGTTATTTCAAAAACTTAATACTTAACTCACAAAAAAGTTGATAGCGTTAGAAATGCAGTTGAAATGGCTAATCTTATTAATATTCTGTAAAGATTGTCCATTTTGAGTGAATTGAAACATTCTGTAATATTGATGAGTTATAAAGACAATTTCACTGTGCAAAAATAACTTGTTATTTTATTTTCTTTCATATATAAATCGCCATATAACTACATCATAACTTTAACACTCGTACCTTAATTTCATTCTAATTTCAGTAAAATTCGTGGTCCTCTTGTCAAAAATGAATGGAGAATTATTTATAATATGTTAGCTTTGGAAAAGTCGATCGGTAATAAGGTGAATAGGATCCGTAGTAGTTATCGTGCAAAACTTGATCATAAGACAAAGTATTGTAATCTGGAAGAATGCCATAAGAAACTGGAAGAGGTGCAACAACCCTGCAATAGAAAAAGCAATAAATTCAGAATATTTGATACTTAAAATAAAACAAAGTACTATATATTGTGAAATTTATGGAAACTAATTAAACTGTTTTGCCCAAAAATAAAGTACACCTTTTTATGCATTTTCTTTTTGGGAAAAATAATTACAATTTATATGCCCATAAGATATTATTTTATATACATACAATTATATATATAAGATTATATTATTATACATATTACAATTTATAAGATATTTTTATTATAAACTTTTTGCTATTTCTTAAGGTTGGTTGGGTTTCATGGAGCAAGGGTCATATTTTACAAGCTGTTCCAAGCAGAAGACAGATAATGTCAAGTAAACATACATTCATACACAAGGAGTTACTGACACAGAAGAGAAATATATCCAAACTGTCTTTGTATAGCTCTAACTACGTTATTTCTTAGAAAAGTATTGAACTTACGGAAAATGTTATTCAATGCTTTTTTGCTCCCATTTCAAGCTTCAAATGAATCTCATTAGCATTAGTTCTCTGTAATAAATATTGGCTTTACATGGGAGATGGCAGCATCATGGATTAAACATTTTACCTATTTCCTAATACTGCGGTTAACGTTGTCTTGCGTTTGACGCAGCTTGGCCGAAAGTGGTCCTTACGCCATAAAAACCCAACCAACCTAATACTGTAAAGGGAAATTTAATAAAGGAGAAACTTCTCAGTAATTTTGTGCCTTAATTTAATAAATATTTAACTCAATTCTCAGTAGACAACTGAATGCATTCAAAACTAATTCTTTAGTTGCCCAGTAAGCTCAGCATTAATTTGTATTAATGACCAAGTACCTTCAGCAACAATTTCTATGGATCGGTTTACCAATCAGTTCTTATGTTGGCATTAAATAAATAAACGCTTTGGAAGTCTTAACTTTCGCAATTTGCATTTCACTCTAAATTTTGTCTATTTTTCTTCGCTCTATAGATCGTGTTTCTTAAACATGTTTCAAAAATTTCGAACTCATTTTGGTCAATTTTCGAATTTTAATTTACTTCAACATTAGGCTTTCAGGCATTAGAAAAATTTTACAATTAAGACTGATATTTGCATTATTTTAATAAAGAAATAACTAATCGAAACAATAAAATGAAATATGAATAGGTGTACAACATTAAACTAATTGGTATCATCACCATTACTTGTTAATTTCTTTAACTGTTATACGTTGGGATTTCGAAGATGACTCTAACCACCTACAAAAGAGGATCGTTATACTATGGTATAATATCCGGGTCTAAGAGCAATGATACAATCAGGAAATATTGAGTTTTTCGAACTGTAATGTCATTCTGTTTTCTAAATTTTAAAAGTTTTGTGAATACCTTTTATCGTATTTATAATAAAAAAGTAATACAGTAAATATATAAGGAAAGACAAGAAATTTTTGTTCGCTTTTGTAGGCTAGAAATATCGTCATCGAAAATGGTACTAAGGCCCAGAGTTTGATTGTTAAACCTGGATGACGATATCTTATTAGTTCTGCTTTGACTTGGAACAACTTGGTAGAATGTCAAAAACTCTTACCTTCTTGGTGCAAGCCTTACAGGTGCTGCAACGGTGTAAACTGGTGAACGGGGTACATAACTGGCTGGGGCAACGACCACTTTAGGAGGCGCAACGACAGGGGCAACTGGTGGAGGAGCGTAAGACTGCACCGTAACGTCAGCAGAATCCTGGTTCGCTGTCCCTGGTTCGTTGGTCTTCACGTTGGCATGGAATCCAGTCTCGTCCGCGTAGTAGTCCACGACCCTCAATCGACCATCAGCGTCAGACACGGTGTACGACCCGACGACTCTTCCGTTGCCGTCTGATGATTCCTGTCGGGTGCTGCCTCCTCCTATTGCTGGGGCTTCGTAACCGAAACTGTAAGGCTTAGGAGCATCTTTTACCACAACTGGTGCCTAAGAATTGATGTAAAAGTTTGTGTGTATTTATTTATTAAAAGAGATACTTTTAATCAGCCAGAGATAATAACTACTCTTTATTAATGAATAATAAAGAGTAGTTTTTTTGATGGAGGGCATCACATGCAGAGTAAATTGAACAGGGCTCTCTCAATATTGTTTTTGTTAAGGTCATACAGAGCAGGACTAAAATCCCTAACTAAAGTAGAATCCTTTTGCAGAAAGTATAAAGCAGTCTTAGGAACTGGATTTTTTCTGGTTACATTTTTGTTATATGGTTAAGTATGCTCAATGAGTTAATATCATTTTAGTATTAGTTTAAGTTGAAGAAAAAAATACTCTTTTGAGGGGAGGGTAATGTAAATATATTGATAGAGTTGAAATCATACCTTTCCTACTTATGGGTGATGTATGGACTGTATGGGTGATGGTATACGAATAGAGCGAAGATACACACACACATTATTTTTTCCAAACAAAATTATCCATAGCTGTCAGAATCATGGGTAGATTTAAACACTCATCTCGTAAAGTCGGTGTGGTAAATGATACTATTCAATGTATATTCTTGCTTTCTGGCTTTTCAATTTTCAGTTTTTCATATTCAAGTGTATAGGAACACGATTTCACGAAAAAACGTCTAAATATATGAGTTTTAACAGTGATCTTTTGCGGAATCTTGAACCCTCGACAAGAAAGAAATTTATTCAACACATCTAATTTCTGTTTTGCCATTATCAACTACCCATCACTGATTTTCGTGCAGGTTTATTTAATGAATTTTCAAAATTTCGGGAATTGTTATGTGCAGGCTCATCTATATCGTTTTCTAGGACTACACATCACACTTATTGTTTTAGATTTTCATTTGTTTTATTTATTAGTATTACTAAATTTTGAACTGGAGACCGCTTCACACCAACAGAATCTGGATCAATCTAAATTCAGTAAGCATGTACTAACATATATTTGGGTGAATTGAAACGAAACGCTCTGTATTAAGGCAGTGTGAAACTCTCAAGCTAAACAAGCTATTTCTTAGGGAAGTTTCTTTTCAAGAATCTTCATCAGTCAGTCTACTGGATTCAGATTGCTTCGGATTGATCTGCATTCTGTTGATTTGAAGTGCCTAAGAATTGATGCGGCAGTAAACGAGAATTGTTTTCAGGAATATTTAAACTAACATTTTATAAATACCTTCATTTAAGGGTGGTACTATTTTAACTACACAAACTCTATAAGCCATTTCATTTACTTTGTTTTGAATCAACTAATGTGGATATTTGAAACTTGAATATCTAATACTAAATTTTCAAAGTAAAAATTAAAAATTACCACATATCGCACAGGCGCAGATTGAATGTACACAGGAGCTGGTTGACTGTAAACAACTGGCTTGAAACCTGGTGTTCCATGGCACATCAGAGCCAAAGATATAACTAGCAAAATCTGCAACAAAAATATTCTTGAGAATTGAGCTCATGAAAAATTTCTTCTAAACTGTGTAGGATCAAATTCATGAAAACTTATAAAAGCTGTTTTGCAAAAAGAAAAAATTTTCGTTTTTTCCTTCCTAAATTTGCATTACAAAATTAGTGAAAATTTATTTCACTTTGAAATGTCATAATTTCTAATTAAAAAATAGTGCACTCTAAAGATAGCATGCTTTTGCTTTAGAAATCTATTTACACTATCGTAAACTTATGTAGATAAAACCTAAGAGTTGCACATTTAAAATTGGTATAGTAAGATTTGTACCAGGACATTTTTATCCCTCAAATTTTAAGTTCCATTGAAAAAATCCACTCAAATAATGAAACGTTCACTTACAATAGAATCTTAGTTAACATAATCGTATTTAAATACTTAAATATACATCTACATATGAACTTAAAAGACTAAAGAGTCGCTTACTCGAATCATGTTGGAAACCAAATGAAAAGGCACTAAGATAGTCGTCGAAGCTCCTTGACCAAAAATAATTGTTGGTTTGGTCCCAACTTAGCACCACCCTTGTTTATATACCCTTAACACTCGCTCTGATTTAAATGGCACTAATTTTGCCATTTATCAGTTCAGGGCATGCTTCAGAATTTCCAATGAATCTTATTCTCATCGATGTCCCTGAGGTGTCATTGGAGTTATGAAACTGCCTTTACCGTTATCCAGTGACAGCAAACAAAGGGTCTCAGTTGTAAAAAACTGTCTCGGCCATGCGACAGATAATGTTATCTTTCTCCCGCTTCATTATTTGCTTATTATTATTATTTCAGAGCTTTCTCTTTTCGACCCACCCTTTCTATGGGTTCGACCTCCATCTTGACTTAAGAGCGCAAGTGGGAGCTGGTCGCCAGTTCGAGCAAGGCTATGTGGGGGATGTCCATAGTAATGGAAAGGCTTGTGACAAAAAGCAGAGAATTTATGGTTTGTCCGAATCGGTGAACATTCCAAACTATGCATAATTAACCTGGATTTCTTTAGCAGTCGATAGGGTGATTGTATATGGGCAGCATACATTTTTGGTAAGGAGTTAAGGCTTTGCGAAGTTCGGTCAAAATTATTTTTCGCCTTCTCTTTTCTCAAAGAAGTCGGATATATGGCGATCTAATAATCTTTTACCACAAATGCTACCAAGATTACCCATAAAAGCATGCTATGCTTGGATGAAAGCGGACACAAAATTTTAAGACAAAATTAGGGTAGGTAAGCAGGTAGTTGAATTAACGTCGCACTGAAGCAACACAACGGGCTATGAGTGACAGTCCAGGATCAATCCCTATGGGAAAGATCGAGGACAACGCCTCGTAATTTTGAACCACGGTCAGATGACGATATCAACACCTGAGCTGACACCCAACTCTCCAAACTTCCTCACTTCGCCAATGTGAGGACGTTTGAGACTACGGTATATTTAACGTGCGCCAGCCCCCACTAACAAGACAGCCTTTGGTTGATCGAGTTTCGAATTCACAGCCCTCCAGTTGCTAATCAGCTACTCTTTCACAAGGACTACCACTCCCCCGACAAAGATAGGACAAAACCGGGCAATTCAAACCGGGAAATATGATGCCATGAATCAGAGAACGGAAGGAGGCTTTTTTATAATTTGTTTCAAAATTACTGTTACATCTCTTCTGATGATAATATCCTCAAATGTTCAATGAGCATGAACAGGTGATTACTTAAATGCTTAAAATCTCTCTTTCATTGCCCTTTCGTTAAGACACATCCATTGACGTTCTTGTTCTGAACTCTAAATAAATATTGCATTGAATCATTTTTACTCAAAAGTTATTGTCGTGCATTGAAAGTATGCACTCAGTGTCAAAAAAAATCGAAACACTCCAAAGCCTGTGTTCGACAGGAATGAAACTTAGCACATGTGGTGCATTCGTGAAGAGATAAAGAAATGAGCACAATATCAAGTCTAGAGGAATCTTCATTATTGTAGAATTGCATCAGAAAGATCATAAATTAGTTGTAAAATACAATCTGGCAGCGATGCATGCCGATATACGGATCTGCTGCACGTATCGCTGTGCTGTCAAACTACTCCATACCACTACTATAGGAGACAGGCTGTCGTAAGTGATGACTCCCTATACCACTACGCTTGGCCAAATATGGCCCTTGCCATAAAAGCTAAAACAACGAACCGAACCTTTACCATTACACTATGAGTTACAGCAGTATACCTCTCGATCGTAAACTGAGATTAGTAGCGTTGGCTGCTTCTCCGCCACACGTGATGCTGTGATTATCTGCCCCAAAGCAGAAATGGGATTCGTCACTAAACAATCTACGCTTCCATTCCATGTCTGTTCACGACTTTCGGGTACGCCACCACTCTAGACGCTGGCGATGTTCGTTACATTCTCCGTTTACTGTGGAGTGGCACACCGCTGTAACTCCAAGTATAATGGTGTGAGGTGCCATCACTTGCGACAGTTGCTCCTCCAATCGTGGTGCTGGTTAGTTTGATAACAAGATGCGCCCAGCAGATTCCATACCCTTTTGCTTTGCCTTTCGTGTCACGTGTCCAAGGGGCTATTTACCAGCACGATAGTGTCCAGTGCTTTTTTTTGGTGCCTTTTTTCCCAGTGCCTTTTTGGATTCGAAATCCTTCCTCGGCCAAAGGGATCCCCAGATCTATCTCCTATTAAGCATGTCTGGGTATTATAAGGAATAAGCCGCATAGTAGGATTCACTTTTGAGAAGTGACTCATTCTTTTCTGGAAAAGGGACATTCGCGTCAGTTAATTTTATTTTACTGATTTTCTTTTAATCTTTTTGTTATTTTGTGATTTCCCGTTTTGTGTATTGGAAGAAAACCGGATGTTTTCGGGGGAGTTGTGTTTTTCTTTTGTTATAACTGTAGCTTTTTATATGCCTATTAAAATTTAGATTTGAAAAACATCTCAGAATGAGGTTGTGTTTTTGTGTGTGCGTTTTGACAAAGGAACCATTATGCATCGAGTAGATGCGAGCCCAACATATTTTAGAAGGAGTGAATTATAAAAAAGTCTTTGCAGTTCCCTACACTGGGATATGCTGGACTGTCAACAGCACGATCTTTTGAATATAAGCTATCTGGAGTAGAAGCTGCAAAATGCTTGGCATAATTTGCCACAGGATAGCACAAGGATTTCACCACGCCACACCGCAGGTATCGCAGCCAGAAGGGGCTTCACAACTTAATAGTTTATGACCTCTCTGATGTGATTCAACGAAAAGGTTTTCTGGATTTAATATTGTGATCATTTCTTTATTTTTTCATATACATCACACATGTTAATTTTTATTCCGATAAAAAACTGGCTTCGGGGTGTTTCGATTTTTTTTGCCTCATTTAGAACATAGAATAATTTATTACACACACAGAATAATTTTAAAGGGGATACAAATTGCATAAATCAAATATGGTGCACTTCAAATTGAATGGAAGTTTGTCACGTATTTAAAATGGACTTGGATTTAAATGGAAGAATATCACGTATTTAAATGGAAAAATTATTAGATGATAGAAGCTGAAATTAAAGAAACTTGAGGAAGGAGTTGGGAAGAGGTTTCATAAATGTTATGACATGCGCGTTTTGATGTTGTACATACACAATTTAAATCGATTATTTATAAAATTCATATTTATACCAAAAATATTTACTCAATATTTGACCAGAAACATTTATTGAAAGTTAAAGGTCTTCTAATCAAGAAACTGTTTTGAAGCGCAATAATTTGAGACAATTTCATATTTCTTATCATCAGCATTAATTTCCTAAGTTAGCGGAATGGGTTAGACACTCGCTAATAAAAGCTTAATATTTTAAAACATATATAAAGTTATTTAAAATGCCACTAATTAACCCTCTGAGCGACATATTTCCGAGTAGTGTGATACTGATTTGTCCCCACAACACACCCATAATGACTAAATAATACACATCCATTGGTTGAAAGAATCATAAGAAATATTCTATAGGTCAAGGAAGTCAAAATTTGTTGTGAGACTGCAGGTTACTGAACGGATATTTGTCGTGTGAATCTCCTAGGAGGGTTAAATTCTATTTTCCTAAAGAAACATGTTTTATAACGTTAATTGGTAAAAATAAAAGCCGCTTGTATCTAGAAAGAGAAAGGACAAGATTAAGTGATACCGGAAATAGCAAATTTCTAAATTTATTGAAAAATAAAGTTGACAACTGAGTTTTCTTCTGTGATCTACCTTAAGTAATCTACCTGTTAAACTACTTATAGCAAGAATGAGAATGACTAAAACTAGCTAGAAAACAAATAAATGCCCCTCCCAACTGGACATACCCCTAATACTAAACGCATCGCGAACTGTTCCGTATCAGGAAATTCCAGATGAAATATATAAAAGCAAAGGCGCTCAAGTAAATCCACCCAAATCTATTTTCATGTCACGTACTGACTGCTTTAAAAAATGCATTTTTCCTTTTGTTACTGACAAGAAAAGTGAAGAAAAAAAGAATAACTGAAAGAAAGTCAAGCACTATTTTAACTAAGCATATATCAACCATTTTGTTCAAGTAGTCTATTGTTTTCATTGACATTATTTATGGACTACCTTGTAATGTCTCATTAGGCTTGTTAATTTATTAATTGTGCTGTGATAAAGTGTTCTTAATAATTAATGATTCCTTTTTACGTTTCCCGACGAATTCATAATAAAGGCATTAATTAGATAAGATCATAATTGAATGAATTGATTTTATAAATTGAGATGAATCCTATATAAATCATATTTTATAGCAATATACCAATTATGCTTATGTGCCAACCACTATACCAAAAAGATTTTTTCTAAAAAATTTATAGGTGAAGACCTATTTACCATATGGGTCATTCCATGTCAATTCAACAAGCACTAAACTTTGATGTCTCCAATTTCAACAAAGATTGGTGAAAAGGTACTCTTTTGATATTAAATCAAAAAGTCAAGTTTTTGAAACAATCGTTTGATTTGTTTAAAAAATAACACAAATTAAAAATTTGAACTTATGTATGTTTTTAACTTTGTAACAACTCTGCTTTTGATATCTTGCGACATATCTATGTTATAAAACTATTTTGTGTCAATTGAAAGCTTATTAAACAGGGCTTAACATTTTATTCAACTTGGCCGAATGGTTTTCTCAAAAATTACAAACATTTAAATTTAAAAAATTAAAAATTGAATTTTTCAAAAATCTACATTTTAAAAATTTTGAAAATGTTGTGGGTTTGTATCAGCCAAAGCAGTTCTCAAAGTTTCAAGTTGGAATACTAAAAATATTAAATATTTTAAGATATTAACTATTTTTTGTTTTTGATAGAAAACTTTAACATAATATTCAAAATGCCATATGCAAATGTTCCATTGTCTTCACCCATAGGGCTTAAGTCCCAAATTTTGCCCTTATTTGGTCAGTTTGAATGATAAAATATTAATTAGCTCTCTAAGAGTTCCAACTCTAAATTTACAGCCTATTTTAAGCATTTCATATGCCTAATTTGTTTCCCCAAAAAACTTTAAAATGTAGGTTTTTAGAAATCCAAATTCGAAAAATACTTGGTTGACTTAGAAATATTTTTCTAGTCATGGTTGTAGCATATCAATTAGAAGCTTGTTTCATTCAGCTTTCTAGCATAAGTGGGACTCAAGATTTTACGAAATTCTTTACCCAACGTGACCTAAATTTTCCTTTTTTTTTTCAAGTTTTCAATGACCTGTAATTCGAAAAATAATTTAGATATGTATCTCATATTTTGCACAATTTCGTTTCTTATACGAGGCTGCATATACTAAATGTCGTTGAAATCGGAAATGGTCAGGTTGAAAATGATATTTTGGTGTGTTGATTTGTCATGGAATGACTCTTAAATGAATGCATTTGGGCATAACAAAAATTTAGCTTTTTAAGTAGTAATGAGTCCCCTAATATCACACCGCCTATATAGAGCAATCCATTAAAATATTGAACGAAATAATATTGCATACCTTATCGCATCCTTTATGTACTTAGAATATTTTAAGTATTTAGCCTTAACCATTTCAAGAGACAACAGACGTCTCATCGCCCCTGAAAGAGTTAAACCTCTTATGAGCGACATATGAAATTCTGTCATCAATAAAAGAAGCATACTTAGCCTATATTAATGCTTCAAGCATTTCTGAGTTGGTAATGATATTGCCACGCCCGAAACAGTGAAAACGATAAATGCTAATTGAAAGAAAAAGGAGTTCCATGTTCTAAAACACCATTAGAGAGACAATATTTTTCGATGACAATTTTTTCATCAAATTTATAAATTTTATTTTTATTCTTAGTAATGATATCGTAGAACTTAAAAAAGCAACTTGTTATAAATAGAAAAACATCAAACGATATTTGTTGTTCTATATCAGGATTCTCCAAACTACGGCCCGCGGGCCAGACCCGTCCCGCGAAGGGTCATTGTCCGGCCCGAGAAACCCGGCCGATGCAGCAGGCAATATATATATAGATAGATATATTTATGTGTGTGTTGTTGGCCCACCTGACTTCCAGGATTTTTCAATCTGGCCCTCAAGTGAAAAAGTTTGAAGACGCCTGTTCTATATGGTGCGCTATTATTTATTTAACCTTTCACTTCGCTTATGTTTTCCTGTGTTTCACTTTTTCTCCAAATTAACCTTTAAATTTTCTTCCTTCGAATTTTTAATATTAATTTTAAATAACTAAAATTTTAAAATAACGATCTGCAATATAACGAGACCATGTTGATATTAAGAGAAGTGCTAATTTAAATATTAAAAAGTGCGTGTTTGCATCTATTCATAAGCTTAGTGAAAATAATGGTCATAATTTTAGTGAATATTTTGTCACTTAAAAGTTACTTTTTTATTATTTATTATTTATTTCGTTAATGTTTTTAGGAATTATTTTTCTTATAAGGTATACAAACCTATAAGGATTCCATAAGAATTCTCTCGAAAACAAAACAAACAATTGGACAAAAATGAGGGCTATTGAATATATTCCAATGCTTGGCTAAAAATGTTTCCTATGTCATGTTATGAAGTGAAAGGAGATTGTTTTAAATACACCAATCGTAGTCTTCAAAATGTTTATTGCATCCAGTCTTCAAACAGAAACAACAATTACATAAAACATATTTTCAGGCTATACCTAACAGGGGTACTTACATAGAAACAATTTTGCACTAACGAAACTAAGAGCTACACATAGAAGTACTAGGTACACACAAATGCATACATAGAAAGAGAAGTGCACAAAAAGACAGAGAAAAACATTGTAGAACAAAGTTTTGAATTAAAGCAAATTCTCTTCATTGGAAATGTATTCTATTAAACTATAGCCTTACTCTTAAGTTAACTTAAGCACATTTACAAATGATTTCCATTATTTTGTTAGAGAATTTATCTGATTTGACAAATCAGAAATGAAAATCATTATTCAAATATAAGTAATAATCATACGAAATTTTAAAGTGTTTTCGTATTTGAAAGATGACTGGGAATAACTTTGCATTTGAGTATGAGGTTTCTCATTTAAAATATTTTATAAGCATATTAAATTTGAAGCTTGTAAAAATTACTTACGAATTTATCAAATTTAATAATGCACACACACTGAAAAGGACTAATCGTCCAACAATAAGTATTTAAAGTAACTGAAATTCTTAAACGTACTATAAAAGAAAGCCATCTAATTCAACTTCTTCCTCAATGTTTTATTTCAATTGAATCTATTTATAATATAGAAACAGATATTTAACTCTTCAAAGCTAAAATTCAAACTACTAGAACATACACATTATGATAATATCCACAGCTAAACGACATTGTTTTTATGACTCAAAATGCAAAAATTTCAAGTTTTTCATAAGATTCTTTTGACCAGCTTAAATAACATCATAATTTACAAATCACAGACATAGAATCACTTAAATTAGATTAACCAACAACTTTGATCTAATCAAACAATAACAATATTGAACATCGTCCTATGGAATTCAACTTTTTCCCTACATTCCATAAAGACGTACTCTTTTAACTGCTTCAAAAATTATTTAAAAATTTGACATAAAGAAAAAGTACATATTAGAAGTGAAAAAGAAGCTATAACATAAACACACAAAAACATAATAAAGTTAGGAAGGAAACAAGCAAAGTGGCATGACGGACTCTTGGTGACGAACTTGTCAGTTGATTCAAAAGATCACACTATTTTTTCTGTAAGATTTTAATTATTTTATAAATAGAATGAAAATATTTGTGCAGGAAAGGACATATAACACACAATGTGAGCAGAATGCAGAGCACCTTAAGTTGTTTGAAGACTAAAAGTCTGTTGCCAATATTTAAAGCAAAATTTTAGATATTTTAGTAATGTTTAGTAATATCCTGGGCCGGCGGCGTATGGCAATGGGACTCCACCTGGTGCTCCCAAAGTTTGAAGTCCTGGAAAATAATTGATTGAAAATTAGCTAAACGAAGTATTTAATATAATTAAAAAAAAGCAGTTTGGCGAATTTCAATAGGCTAATAAACAGTATATAAACAACGTCTTATATTTAAATACTTGGATTTAACTTATACGAGAAAGGACATTTTGGTTTTAACAAATTCCTATCTGACTGAAAAATTTGAGATGCTTATTGATACAAAATTTATAACGTGTATTTTCAGTATTGCCTGATGACTAAAAACTTTGTGCTAAAATTGTACTATAAAAAATAATAGCAAATATTTCAGAAAAGTGAAAACGGAACAAAATGAATTTTGAAAATTAATTCAATCCTAAATGTCTCGCACTTCCCAATCAGATGGTCTCATTTCTATATAAATCCTGGCTAAAAGTAAAACAAAACAGAAACCTTATAAGTAAAAATACTTAAACATGAACCATTTTAAGATCTTTGAGATCAATTCAAGAAAAATTAAGGATTTGATTGGAATTAATTGATTTGATAAGAGACAAAATGCATGCATTCCTGAATAATTCAATGGAACTTAAGCGGGACATCATGGTTCCATACACATAATTAAGAATAAAGGATTAATATATAGATAATTTCTAAAATGAAAATAATAAACAAATTTTTCAGCATTTAATCATGTCCTTTTTCATATTCCAGAATTAAAATTTACCTAAAGCTGCAATGAGCACTTACTACAATTCATAAATTAACGACAGACAAGTATTTTGTAATTTTTACTCTTAACTCCAGAAAGTAAAGAAGTTGTTAAACGCTCCTTAAGAATTGAAGACACACAAATAAAACCTGCGCAATCATTCTGATTGTAGCAAAAGTATTCGGTCTCGTAGTCCTTTACTTTCAATAATGATAGTTTAAATTAAGAATTCAGTTAATAAAATATTAAAATCACAATTAACTCTCTCTCCTTGTTTCGAAAAAAAATATTCAGAACTCTAGTAAACGAAGATATATCCAGATATTTTAAAATCAGTCTTCGTGAAATATTTTTTTTTCCAATGCCAGCTTATGGATCGTATGACCCATAAAACACTAATTGATGTAAACATGGCGGTTTCTGGGGTACCCCAGGACACCATGGGAGGTGCTGCCGCTTCACACCTACCACATTCCTGGAGGACTTCGAGGAAGCTGGCCCGTATTTACAGTTTGTGTTCATATTATTAGAGCCACCTTTATGAATGAGCAATTTTACATATCAACGAGTTATGGTTAAAAATAAGACCTGATTACAAACAATTCTTTTTATTTTATGACAAACTTGTCTTCCCAAATTTTGAATAAATAGTCGGCAACAGTCAGGAACATTCAAGCACCTAGCCGTCATATACGAGATTCAAACTCGTAATCAAGTGCCTTCAGTCTACGAGTTTCTTAAGAGCGACGCTTTTAGTTGCTTGGCCACTTGGTGGGGCATCTTCGTAAAAGAAGCATACAGAAGTACCATTTGTATTACAAAATAACTAAAACAAACTACCACATACCTCCCACTCCGTCATCAGCGCTGGAGGAGATGGTGACATCGGCTGGTGCTTGGTTACTGGTGCCGGGTTCATTGGTCACAATGTTGGCTCGGAACCCAAGCTCATCGGCGACGTATTCCACAGTTCGGGACCGTCCATCCTCATCCTGTACAGAATACGATCCGGTCACCCTTCCGGATCCATCACCAGACTCCTGGTGGGAGCTGGAACCACCAATGGATGGTGCGGTGTAGCTGTACTGGTATGGGTTGGGAACACCGTAATCCTATTCATGATAATTGGTATCGATGTCTGATTTCATTATTACTTCGAAACAGAACACACACACACATACATGTATAAATATACCATCTGTCCAACAAACATTCCGTGGATCAAAGTACTATTAGCGCAACTTTCACAAACAGCGGAACTAACAATACAAAAAAAGCTTTCTTTTTTTCAGTTCACAAAGAAGCAAATACGTTAAAAATTGTATAAACACTGTTGAAGTACCAACTGTGAAAATGAAAGCTTTTATAGAATGAAAGGAAATATAAATTGGAAACAAATGTCGGAATATTTAATTTCAAAATATTATTTTTTTCTAAAATTTTGAATATAACTTTATTATACTTTTATTTAATTTTAAATTTTAAATATTTACTTTTTAAATTAAAAATATATTAACACAGATTTTTTCTTGAATTCAAAATAACTTGCGTCGCGCTTGATGAGTGGAATACGAAAACATTCAGCAATTAAAAATTACTAAATTAAAACTTTATTTATTAATCAGAATAGCAAAGAACCGCATTAATTGGAATGCATCTATACATTTGCCTCTCTATTTTATCCATACTTGCGAACAGACTAGAGTATTTATTACAATCATTGTTAGTTTTTCGGTACTTATGAAGATAAATCAGATTCACTTTAATCTTATAGTAGGAAGTACTGAATTTTTCTCGCTATATTATACTACTCAATCAAACACAGATGGCTTACAGAAAGGCTAGATTTGAAAACATCTCTCTCCATCAACTATGTTAAATTTTCAGAATTTAGATTTAAACAGTTGTAAAAGAAATG
Source organism: Meta bourneti (assembly GCA_933210815.1). NCBI lineage: Eukaryota > Metazoa > Arthropoda > Arachnida > Araneae > Tetragnathidae > Meta > Meta bourneti. Next base: position 33,952,363 of record OW119927.1, on the reverse strand, counting down.
CTGTTTTCATTCCTACTCTTCCTTACATATATAAAAACCTCTAAACATATTTTTAATCTTGAAGTTAAGTAATTCAAGAAAGAACTATCAAAAATACTTACTACAGGTGGATAACCATATTGAGCATTGACAACAAAAGCACAGGCCAAGAGAACAAATACCTAAAATGTAACAGGAATCTAATAAAAATAAGTCTGCTATGATTCTTCAATATTGTATCGGTAGAAAAGATTAGTTTAATAAAATATATTTGTCCTTGGATATTTGCATTCTCAAATTTACGTCTCATTTTAGGCCTGATCAGCTTTCTCAGTTTTAAATTACATATTTCAATTACTTTTTCAATGGAACAGGGAAGATTTATAGTTACTTTGAACTTTAAGTGGGACTTAAAAATTTAAAAGCTTTATAAAAATTTCCTTTGCTTTATTAAAGTGCTAATTCGTGAATCCTCGAGATGAAATTTTTTAAATACTTTTATTTAAATGAATTACTTAAATTAAGGCTTAAGTAAGTTCAAAAGGATTAAACTTACCTTAAACATATTGAAAGTTTTCAGAAGATTCCAAAACACACAAACAACGAAAAGTCTTTGGCTTGAAGATGGAGCTTTAATCCTTTGGTTGACTTCTCAAACAGAGGCTGTGAAGATTTCTCACATAGTGTCGTCTTTTATATTCTTTTACGAGAGAAAAGAAAGTGTCCAGCGTCACGTACCTCTTGATGTACCTTCACATATTTGTTAAGCGGGACGATGAAGAATCAAAATGTGACATTTTATTTGTAGCTGAGAACCTACGCATTGCGACACTTAAGAACATCTTATCAAGGTTTAAAAGAAGTGGGGCGCAAAATTAAAAACGCTGAGCTTTCATTTTTGTAAAGCAAATTGCATGTAATACTTTGTTTCAGAGTGAGCACTTTCTTCTTTTCACTTTCACCTTGTTTCATATGTTGCGTCCAGTTCCATGTTATGAGAACGTGAGGAGGAATATCTGTCTTCAGGTCACTCGGCATGACAGTTGCATTAAAATTATGCAGGGAATATAGTTAACATATTCTATGCTCCATTTTAATTGCGTTGGAGAAAGTGTTTGGCATGCACAGTTGAAGATTTTCTATTGTCCCACTGTTAATCATTTCGAAACACTTCGTCTGGAAGAATATGGCAAGTGTAATGGCAATCAAAATTCACTAGAGGTTTTGAAGCATCTCAATTCAGCTTTGATCAAACTTAGGTTCTCAATCATAAAAAATGATAGTGTTCCTAAGCGTTTAAGCTTGAATGTGTTTAATTAAGACTAAGCAACGCGTGTTGAATATATTTATTTCACTTGGAAAATTGTATTTATAATGAAAAACGAGAATGAAGGAGTATGTAAAAGTTTAGAAGTGTAGTGATATATCTATCACAGCATTTCATTGGTGATAGAAAAATAAATAAGCCACACAGATTAAAATTCTGTACATTGATCAAACTGGATTTGATGTACAGAAGCAGGCAAGAAAAAGTATTTTTCGATTAAATACATCAAAATGAAAAACTTACGAGTGGATTCATATAAAAAAAGAAACTGTAAAGATATTTAATACAGCTTTGAAGGTATAAAAATCTTCGTTAAAAATAAGAATTGGGTAAGAATTTTTATAGGATGTAACGTCTTGATTCACGGGTAGCTAGACTAGTTACCATTGAAAATATCCGATTCTGGACTAAATTGGTTTATTTTACAATTTGTACAAAAAGTCGGAAAATGAATGTAAAGTTCATTAATATTAGTTCCTTGGAAGGTCCAAAGTTCTATCGAGGCGCTTAGGGCTGCTGGCGAGCCTCACAATTTCGCTCGGGGAAGTCTAACGCACGGCTACGGGTGAGCCTATTCTCAACACAAAATTACTCGAAAGAGTACAGAGTTCCAAGGCAGGAAATCTCAGTCTTTCCGGACAGGATCACTACTAGGATGAGCAGTTACACGGATCTCTAGGAGGGTTCTCCTTTACGGCTACGGTCGAGCCTTTCTCACTAAAATACTCCGGCGAGTATAGGATCCCAAGGTGGGATAAATTGCACAACAATGAACAAACAACAAGTTCACTTCAAGCTCCAAAAACGGTCTCTGCTGACCGCCTCTCTCCAAGCTCTCTCTCTCTGATCCTCTGTCTCCGTCTCTCTCTCTCCTCTCGTCTCCTCTCGTGATCTCTCTCGTCTCTCCTCTCGTGATCTCTCTCGTCTCTCCTCTCGTGATCTCTCTCGTCTCTCCTCTCGTGATCTCTCTCTCTGATGATATCTCCAAAAACTCTATATGTTGGGTGCTTATCGACTCCTCCTTTCCGTTTCGGGTCCGCCTTTTAGTCGGTTCTGGATTGGGTGTTGAAGATTTCTCACGTTCTTGATTGGCTGTCTCACGTTGGTCTTTCCCCTCAACTTTTACGACAGACTTCGGCGGACTTGAAAGGGTCCATCAAACCCTGTCGGAAACTCATCATCATTTATATCAATCTTCTTGGTCTCGAAATGTCGAAGAGAGCGACAGAAAGGCGCCTGCCCTTTGTTTTGAAACCACAGCGATTTCCGACCCCTGCTGGCTGGCTGTCGTTAAGAAATCATTAAGATGTTTTCGGGTGGTCGTTATGGAGTGTGGGCTTTTCCTCTCGACACCTGAGTCAACAAGACTTTTCATTTTCCCACGCTGGCGTGGTGATCGTTTCTCTAGCCGCCGTTACAAGGAGTAATTATTCAGAGCGAGATTTCTAAACAAAGCCCTTATATCCGTTTTTCTTTTTGTATCAGTATTGATCCTTTTAATACATAAACACACTAGTGAATATAATTAAAACAAACATGTTTTAATTATGTCATTATTGATATCAGAATCTGTGAGGTATTTTTTACTTATTTTATTTTTAAATATAAAATTTTCAATAGTCTATCTTCTGAAAACCAATAAAAATTCTCAAACAAAATAAATCAATTAATTTGTCACCCTTTAATATTTTCAAATTTATGGAGCAATTTAAAAACATTCACACTTAATTTGTCGCCTTTTATATGCCCATTAATTTCATATCCACTTTCCGCGTTTAATTTGTAACCCTTAAATTTGAAAATGTTATGTTGCCTGAAATCTGCATTATTCTCAAAACACGTTCTTTCCTAGACCAAAGTCTTAATTCAAATGGCTATTGCATTTTAATATTGTTTAAGGATTACGACATCGTTTGTTTTCATATTCAACCTCTATGTGATTTCAGTAGAATCGGAAACTTATTTTTATTCCAGTTTTCCCCAACTACAGACCTTAAGTGGATGAATTCACATACCTACTAAATATTGATGCAACGCCATTTCACTACATCTTCAAAAATTATAAGTACTATTTTTAAATTTGGGTTTTACTAAAGAGTTTATAATATTATAAATAAATATCAAGATATTTAATCCAAGACTGCGCTTTTAATTATGTTTTACAATTGTTTTATGTTTATGCTCATGTGTAAAGACAGAAACTCTGAATACACGTTTTTTATACGTTTACACACTATACTGTCAGTAATTTATTTTATTTAATAATTAATTTGTTTTATTATTGTTTAGGTATTTATTGTTACTGTTGTTCGATGTTTTTCTAATAAACAACATTGAAAATTTTTTAATTAGTATTTAAGCATATTATTCAAAGATAATTTCGTAAAAGCAGCAAAAACCGCCAATTAACGAATGGAGCCCCATTTTCGACATTTATACCCTGCCTGTAGTTCTGACTGATAACAAACACCGCGATTACCTGTTATACCTGAAGTGACGTCTGAATTTTTCTGAAAGTTAAGCTCTTTACATAAAAAAATTATTCAAGTGTAGAATAATTTCAAAAAGTTGTGATTCGAAATGAATTTCGAATACTTAAACAATATTGATAAACGCAATAATAAAGAATATCTAAGCATGTGAAAATTCTTGCTATTCTTTAGAGAAATTTATATATAGTATTCGATTCTGAAATCAAGAAGCTTTGGAATCAGGAGAACGTCTATGAGAGGGATTTCCAGTGTACATGAACTATCATACATAATTCGGAATTTATTCTTTGGAATATCTATTGGGGACGTGTTGAAAACTTATTCAAAAACTAAACCAAGTGATGTCACGTCCAGAATACATATAGAATGCATGTTCCATCACAAAAATACTACTGCCACCTACATTTAGCTGGACAAAAAGGAAACCTCTCATTCTCGCCCACTCAGTTTCTACATCTTCAGCGTGACAAGTTTAAAATTCTGATACACGCGAATGTGGAATAAAAAACATTGGGATACCCGAGGCCATTTCAAATTTTAATCTGATAGTGTGTGTAAAACTAATAAAATATTTTAAAACCACTTAAAATAATTTTTCTTTTCGTTCTTTTCACATATTGAGTATACTATGCATATGATGTTAGAATATTGATTTAATTTTCTAGCTCTTAAAAGTGTCGAAGAATGGTTTTAAATGACAGAAAACTAACCTCTAAAACATAAAATTTAAGTTTATGATTCTTAATTATTCTAAATGTTTTATTTGATGAAAACTACTTCACAGATGAAATAAAATTACATGTTCTAAAGCAAGTTGAATTTAATTAAAATATCTTGAACATTTTAGATGATAGCATTTGATTTTAAGTACCAACTTTTCAATTAAAAACGCACTCCTCACATTTGTCAATAAAGTTTGAAATAAAGACGAAATTAAAAAGGGTTTTATTTTTATATTATGTTCAAATAATTAATGGCTTTTAGAAAAATGTTCATTTCTCGTTTCACGACTGCCAACATTTACTTCGTAATCATGTTTTAACTTCAAATTCGATGTTTCAACACGATTTTCGAGGCATAACTAAAAAGTAATCTGGTAAATGCAAACATTTTTCTAGAAACCACGTCATTGATACAGCCACTAAAATAGGAAATACGATTATTTTTGAATTCTTTATATTTTAATATTTTATATTACAATACAACATTCAATCTCTTATTTAAAATTTTAATAAAAGAACTGCTCCATTTTACACTTGTCCCCCGGAATTCTCCGATGATATCAATTAGTAACACTTAAAATACATATTTACTTTAAACAATAATTTTCGAGGTACAATCATTGCTGATTACACAATTTGTATAGAAACAATTATAATATTTATTTTCAACAATCAATTTCAAGACAATTATGATGTTCTGAGGGTATAATTTGGTAATACCATTTAATTAATTATTTCCAATTATCAGTTTCAAGTCAACAATTGTTGATGTGCTGATGATACAATATAGTAATACTTATAAAGTGCATTTTCAATTTCTTTGAGAAATAGTTCAGTATAATATAACTGGCAATTGGTAATTAATTAACGTCACACTGGAGCAACACAACCGACTATTCAATGTAATATAAAAGAGAATTTGAAGCAAAAAAATTTTTAAATGAGACTACAAAAGGGAAAAGGAAAAATAATTTTACATGAATATAATGAATATAAATAAAACGAAATGCGATGAAATACTTTTCATAACAAATATATTTTTCAAGTTTCATATGATAAAAAGATAATACAAAATCAAGTTATGTTCAATAATTGTTATTCCAATTATAATAAGATCTTTCCCCTTTCCATAGATCTGAAAAATTGAATAGTATAAATATTTTTAAAGAAATTATCTATAGTATTTTAATAACTATAATAAACGTTTATTATTTTAATTGTTTTAAAAACACAATATTAACACATTTCCATTCATAAAAAGATTGAAAATAAATCAACATTAAATGTAAAGTACTCACTTATAAAAGAATTTTTCTTTTCTGTTCTTATATTTGGTCTTCAAGGTTCTTCAGTAAGAACACCTAACATAAATTAGTAAAAATTATTTATAACTTATAAAATGTGTTATAGTTTTCCAGTCCCTAAATTTCCTGCCTTCGTGCAATTAGATTTAGTGGCAGTAAAAAGAATTTTCTTACAAAAATGTTAACACCATCTGCTATTAACATCATAAAAGTCACTCTACAGGGTGGAAAGTGTAAAAAACTAAATCGCCATTAGAATTCAACCAACCTCGAAAGTGAAATTTTAACATTTCACTACTGTATAAAGAATGTAATATCAATTAGTTAATTAAATTCCAAACCTTTGAAAAAATATTATTTTAGAAAATATGGGTTTTAGAAATGTGCTGTCGAATTGGTCCGACTAATGACCTTTGAAATGGATTCCAGAGAGAAAAGCGTTGAATTTAAATTAATGGGAAAGTCACTAGTCAAAATTTTAATCTATTGTTTTGTCCTTCAGAGATCGTACAGCAGCAACTATTTAATTAAAAGGTCGATGGTATACTAGAAAATAGGAGGACTGACGTCACTGTAGTCAATGCGTCGACCTCCTAATGATGTCGACGGAGCATGTGGGCGGAGTTACTGTCGTAAGATCTCAGATGGGTAAATCACGTGCGATTACGAATCGATTTAAGCCGATTGGTTATCGAAGGCGCAGTCTAGTGTTTTTAATCGCACTAGATAATCGCTTTAAACGATCAATAATTCATCCCACATTAGAATTCTTGCTTTTTCCCTCAACCACGGGACAGATATTCAAATCGAGCGACCGGAAGAAATAGCATGAAGCTACGCGCACATGCTCCGTTTATTTCTTTAGAAGATAGATGAGTCAATGTATCTACTATAACAGAGGTGCCAAAAATCAGAAAAATAAACCAGCCCTCACAACGCATGTGGACCTTTATAGTACTCCTGTGAAATTAATGATACATAGCAACGACCGTTATTGGGCTGAATGCTTCAATTATTACTGTTTAGAGTTCTATTGGACATAAATTATTATACGAGATTCTCCTTAATGTTATTGAGAAATATAATAGTGTGCGTATTATTTTTCAATAAATATTTCAATTTTTAAATAATAAAAATTCACACCTCTTTAGCTCTTCACAGCGCATACACGCCTCCATGACAAAAGCGATTTTGATCGCTATTGTGTTAATGGTTTCTAAATAGTTTCTAAACACCCTATTCCAGACATATAACATCCACCACATCATCGGTATATCTGCCTAGATATTTTTAACTTATGGAATACGTAGATGTTAATTCTCGTAGCCATATAAAGATATCGACTACTAGTGCAATGAATAACGAGGCAGATAAAAAGTAACTTGAATACAAATTCATTAAAAATTAAATAAACATAATAAGCTGACTAGTTTACCATTATAGCGTCTCTTCTCAAAGTAAAAAGGCTTAACAATTTATTCTAATCTCTCAATCTTCTTTGGTCGCCGTATTCAAAAGATATTTTGGTACAGCTTGTCCGCTTTTGGACCTTGCGCCATAAAACCCAGACATCCAATCCCAAAAAAAATATTTTAATTCGCAGCGCGCACGACCAGCATGACCGAAAGAAAACGATAATTTAATTTGACGCATTGCCAGAGCACGCGACGTATTTTCAACGTAGACTGATGCCACCACAAACTATTTCAGCTTTGTTATGAATACTTACGTGCAGTACAACCTGCTCTGTAAGGCCAATCACAAACCCTGACTTGGGGGTTGTAGTGCAAATTCGGAGGACACTGTCGTGGATAAGCAGTCCCATGATCGCATTGGTAGAACATCCCACAATCAGTTGGATGAGGAAATAGGACGTTGTCGATACCGTTCTCTTCTGGACATGATAAATATGCTGTCATCTCATTGGATTCTGGAATACAGTTTCATAATAGTATGATGTTTATAACAATAATTTACTTAGTTTTAGTCAAGATAAAGTTGGAGAAGATAACATTCTTATAACGAAGTTATATAAATAATGTAGGACTGCAAAAATTAACTTCAAGAAGAGTTGGAAAAATTTTTGGATATTTTACTTACACACATAAACTTTATAAAAAATGTTCTTCAAATATGTCTATCACGTCACATCTCCAGTTTAAGTTAAACAAAGAAAACCAGTTTCAAGTTACGTACTCAATGTATTGGTGAAAAAATGTAGTATTATTCAAATTATTATTTCTATATTCTTTCTGTTAATATCACTTATTTTTTACACATTAATGGGAAACATTTAAATTGATTAATTTATTGCATACAATCTGTTATTTTTCTCACTTCTTGATTTTTAATACCTAAAATAGCGTTTAGTGGCACGTTTGTATACTACTTCAGGTTCATCTCTATGAAACAGCCAACAGTGATCCGCCATCATGCTAACATTTCAGTGCCCTTGGTGCCTTACCAAGTCCTTAATATCTTGGTGGAATCTTTCGCTCTAATCCCAACTCATAGCTCATCTTGAATAAAATCCAAGGGTCACTCTCTCTGAAGTTCATGACCGCTCTAACTCTGAATCAGATATAAGTTTTTTAAAATTTGGTGCAGCAAATATTGACTCCTTCAATTTCGCGTTAGATCAGACTGGAAACTTACTAATTGCAGTTTACACCCTTAAGCAAGGCCTTGACGAACTGTTTTATCAGTCCAAGCTTAACCCTTCTGGTGGTTGTCTCAACAAGTTACATCGTCATTAGCAAAATTGACCAAATCTTGATGGACGAGATAACTCTAATTATTACAAAAAACTGAATAGATCTTGATCTCGTCATCATAAAAGAAATTGGTCACATCTTGATGACGAGATATCATTAGCAAAAATTGGTCACATCTTGATGAACAAGATGTCTCGTCGAAACCACTTGGAGGATTAATATGAAGTGATGGGAATAGCATTTTCTCTGGATTACCAGATCAGCTGTATTACATTCTTGGTACTAGGTTGTAAAACTTGACTGAGTAGCCATTCCATAGTCAAGTTTCAAAACCAAATGTGCATTTCTTAAGTTAATATAATATTTAAAACCCGATGTATATTCTTTGCTCGGTTGTCCCACAGACAGAGAAAATATAGATACTTTGTATTGAGAACCCAAAAACTCTGCTACATCTTTAGAAAACCCAAGATCTCTTACTAAATCATTGAGTTTGTTTTGAATTAAGGATTGTGGCTCATTACTTGAGTACTCAGGAATATATTCTTCTTCATCCTCACTTACAGAAATCTCTTTTAAGTCGCAAACAGTGGAATCCAGATTTATAGGGATTGAAACACAAAGTCAATGTGACCAAGATCTAAAAGCAGACTGACGATTACGTTAAGAAATATTATTCTTAATCTTTTAACTATAGCAGTGTATTTTGCATGAGCAAAAATATGTGCTTCTTTGGTTCCCAAAATAAATAGAATGCCAAAAGAAAAAGTTCTTCAGCACAAACTGAGCAGACTTTATGTAGAGTCCACTGCTTTTCTTGATCACCGAGTTGGACACCCAAACAAGCATACTAAGACTTTCTCACGAACTCAGTTACGTTCTGCCTTAACTTCTGGATGTTAAACTTTCCAAATACACTGCTGGCCACAGTAAATGCAACACCCTGAAGGAAGCATGCAAATAATATGAAATTTACAACATGCATTAGCGGAGGTGAGATATGCAAATGATTAGAATTTCAGCGCAGACGCACATCACGCGCGCCTGTGGCGCCACTTCAAAGCGCTATTTAAGGCTTGGAGATTTCGACGATTTCAAGTACGGCAATTGTGTTTTTCTTGTGGTTTTTTCAAAAAAACGATCAATTATGCCTCGTAGAAAACAGCGATCATCTTTTGATCAAGTATCCGAGTTCGACAGAGGAAGGATAGTGGCCTACCGAGATTGTGGATTATCTTTCAGGGAAATCGGTAGTCGTGTTGGACGAAACCAAACAACTGTAATGCGGATATGTGATCGTTGGATGCAGGAGGGTACGACGAACCGACGTGTTCGATCGCATCCACCTCAGTGCACCACTTCACGTGATGACAGGCATATTGTGCGTATGGCAGTGACGGATCGCTCAGCCACATCACGAACCATAGCACAGCACATTCAGTCTGTACCGCATCATCCAGTGTCTGCGCGTACCATTCGACGCCGTTTACAGCAGAGTGGTCTGTCCGCAAGACGTCCATTGCTTCGTCTACCCTTGACGCAGAACCACAGACGTTTCCGCCGCCAATGGTGCGATGAAAGAAGGATGTGGACGGCAGAATGGAATGAAATCGTCTTTACTGACGAGTCACGCTTCTGTCTGCAACACCACGATGGTCGGATTCGAGTCTGGAGACACCGTGGAGAGAGGATGCTGAACAGCTGCGTTATGCACCGCCACACTGGTCCTGCACCGGGTATTATGGTATGGGGCGGTATTGGATATCACTCTCGCACTCCTCTAGTACGCATTGCCGGTACTTTAAACAGCCAGCGCTACATCTCCGAGGTGTTGGAGCCAGTTGTCCTTCCTTACCTTCAGGGCTTGCCCACAGCCATATTTCAACAGGATAATGCACGACCACACGTGGCACGCATTGTCCAAGGGTTCTTCGTCAATCGCCAGATTGAATTGCTTCCCTGGCCAGCTCGCTCTCCGGATCTTTCGACGATAGAAAACATGTGGTCCATGGTTGCTCAACGATTGACCCAGAATACATCCCCAGCTGCCACACCAGATCAACTTTGGCAACGTGTGGAAGCTGCTTGGTCTGCTGTACCCCAAGAACACATCCAAAGTCTCTTTGAATCAATGCCGAGGCGTGTGGCAGCGGTGATCTCCAACAATGGCGGCTACTCTGGCTACTGATTTTGGCAGGAACCACACTTCACAGAAGTCTATAAATTTAATCATTTGATACTTGGTCAACATGTTATCTACAAAATAAATTTTGTTGTGATATCTCTTGTCTTTCTTGGTGTTGCAATTTGGGTGGCCAGCAGTGTACATAACGAAAAGAATTTGGAATGTTTACACAACCTCTGGAAGTCATTTTTGCTTCCTACCGCATAAAAACACTACACAATTCTCGATAGTAAGTTCAGAATTTTTAAATAACTAACACAAAAAATCACTAAAAATGTTATTCACACAAGTCAACTGTTAGGGTGATACTAGGGGGAAATATTTCTTGTCTTACCCGGTAATAAAATTTATTGGAGACGTTCCTGTTCAGACATGCTTTCTGCTAAGCGACAAGTTGGCACAGGCTGTATTATGCCTCTCATAGTTGTACTTTGATACCGCTATTAACTACATATATATGCTTATCTATTAAGCTATAGCTATATTCTCTAAATTGTATAATTTGATATTATTATGCAAGAGTCAAATATTATCTTCATAATCATTTTACATTTCATCGTAATTTGTACATTTCAAAGACCTCAAATGAAGAGTGTATAATTTCAAATAATATTTCCCCTATTGTAAAATCTCCTGACGTGGTGGAGAGAATGGCTTACATATTTGAACTCCGCATTCAAAATTACCGAAAAATCACATAAGGAAACAACCTTTCATTGCAGATCTGTTAAATTTAATTTTAACTCAAACAATATATTTTTGGTACATCAGTCTGTAAATTTCATTTAATGCATAACTCATTAATAAAATCACTTCCACAATTTGATGAAATGGACTTTTTTTTAAAAATAGAATACTAGTTTTAGTAACACCAGCTATTAGCTACTCCCCAAATAACTGAAAACCATTAAATGTGCTTAAGATTTAAATACACTGCTATTCATTAAAATGCAACACCAATAAGTTCTTTTAGTTATAGCAACGAAATCCATTTGGGCAGTGGCATAAGAGGTAGTGTATAAATTACGATTCATTATTTCTTCTTTACAATGCATATTTTCAAATGCTTAAAATTATTTTGTATTTTCACTATTTTTGTATGTAACTCAAAATACAACTCATGCACTTATGAATATATGGTGGTGCTAATATTACATTTCATTATGAGACTTAGAACTTTCTCAAGAGCAAGTACTTGCTGTAATTAGAGATAGTTAATTTTTAATTATCTTGTTTATCTCTCTCTCTCTCTTGTTTTGTATTTATTGTAACTATAGTCCAGCTCCAGCGAGTCAGCATTTGAGTCACGTGATTTTGGACGAGTATATCTGTTGAATTGGAGGTCAGGTTAAAAGTAAATAATGCGTTCCCACAATTGGCGTATTTAGCGACGTTTTGGGCTCCAAGTTTTTATCGTTCGATGCATGGCAGTGATTGAGAGTTGGAGATAGAAATGATCCTCAACGAGTCGGAGAAACAAATAATCACCTATGGCGATTGCCATAGATGTTGGGAACGGCAGCCCTTTCCACAGCGAGCGTAAACACCGACGTACAAATGGACTCCCCCAAGCTAATCTGCCTTCTCACCAGCGCCGCACTATAGAATATTCCAATTACTTTTGATATATGTGCACAACTCAATACAACACAACGTCTGATATTTTACCTTTTCTACATTCCTTTTGTTCCAAACACTTTTGCATACTAGCACTGAAGACTTGTCCTCTTGGACAGAAGAATTGGCGTGCCTTTCCATGGGTACACACAAAAACACTTCTGCAGTTTTCCGGGTTCGGAATCAGCCGAGGAATCTTCCCAGATACCAACGGACACCTTGGTGCCCAGTTAGACGACTCAGTTTGAATGGTGTCGGAAAAAGTTGCCGAAAATACAGGTGAGATACACACGAAAGCTGAAAACACCAGTGCAATCATACCTAAAATTTCAAGAAACAACTTAACGATAGAATTCGAATACTCACATTAAATAGGAATGCATAAGAAACAGAAAGGCATTTCAATTTTTTGGATCCACTGTGCATCATCTACTAGCTCTTTCAGGGGCAGTGGGATATCTGGCAATTTCCTTGAAATGCTTAAAGCTAAGTATTTAAATATTCTACATACTCTAATATCAAGGCTGATAAAATATATAAGTATTTTTGAATTTAGTGTTATGATGTCTAGGAGTGCTGTAGATGGGCAGTGGCCCATCTACAACACTCTACCCATCTAGAGACAAAAAAGATCCAACCATCCTTTTAAAAAACTAACTTTTATTTATGTGCGAAATACATTTATGTAATGTGATAAGCCTTTTTAAGTTTTGAAAGTATCAAGAGGACAGTATACTTTCAAAATTACCAAAATCATTCGAAAATCAATTTTTTAATTTTAGCGTCAAAAATTTATTGATATCAAACGCTAGATAGCTAGAGTTTTTCAATTACGGTCGTTTTTGACGAAGTTATATATACAGCATAAACATATAGTAGATAAGTATAGCAAGTCTACAAAAATACGTTTGATTCAGATTTTATGACATTCTTCTGATTTCGAAATATTCCCTGCTGATACATGCGATTTCAATTGATTTCGATAAACATTTTTTGGATAATTCATGCAATCTGTTGTATATATCTAAGTGCAAATGAGAAATTCATGCTTCCAAATTTTGAAATTTTGTTTTAAAATATGGCTTAACCATTGCTTTTTTGGAAGTTTTTACAGGTTTTAGAACAATTTGGTTTTTTATTTACAATTAAATGATATACTAACTGAGTAGACTTAATTTGATTTGTAGTATACTAGAAGAGTTACCCGACCTACTCGGGTTGAATTGGTTAATAATAGATTGAAAAAGTAACCAGAATAATACTTTTCTCTTTCGTAGAAAAAAAAATGTCAACATCATTTAAGTGTCAGGAAAATAATTTTTTAACTGCTTTTCAACATTTTTATAATTTCTACAACTTTCTTTAGACGCAAGTCGAATGTATGCATATCCATCCATGTAATACATTTCACATGTACCATCGCACCTTGTTGTATAACAAAACTACGAAAGTGACACTATGGTGATTAATACACAAGTCGATTTCGATATTTGGGGGTGGATTAGGAATGACCCTGACCCTTCTTAAGTTTGTTTCCTAAAAAATTGTTGTAACTCAATTCGTACAAATGAAGAATCCACTGCAAATACTATAGCAAGCAGATTTCTTTAAAATATTTTTTGAGTCGTGGCACTCTTGTACCAGTCAGGCGGCATTTTCAAATTTCGCCATCTTTAAGGAAAGAATGACAGACTTATTTGATAATATATTAGTTATTATTTTTCTTAAAGCGAATACATTTTTTTTCTTGAAAACTCCATTTAGTAGCACAAAAGAACTAGTTGTAAAATTGAATGTCTGCAGCACAAAGCAAAGGTAACCGATTACCATTTTTCAAAAAATGGTACATCGATTTGAGAGCTCTTTTGTAAAAAATCAGTTTTCAACAAACTTCTAACAGGTATAACAAGTGTCTTAAATATAGCTTCAACTCCTTAAATTGGCAAACCTTCTGTCACTACCACAAATAATTTTTAATATTTAAAAAGTCTTAATTCGGATTTTTTCTAACATTAATATTCTTTCAATATCGACGAAGTTCCATTTAAACATTTAAAATTTGTTTTACTCTAACTTGCATGTAGCTTTAAATCGAATCTTTAGTGGGTTTGTTGTTCTGTGTAATTAATAGGCATTACAATTTATAAAATAACAGATTTAATAAATATTTATTAAATTTACAATCACGGAAACAAGTTAAATAAAACTGAAGTTAAGTTGACTTGAAAAAGACGTTTTCTGAAGACATTAATTCGTGATTCTTTTCAATCTCGTGATCTCGCATAGTTGCCACAACTTATTACTAAAACCAAAACAAAATTTTAAAATACGAAATTAGTTCAGAGCTAAAAAAAATGTTTTAATGAGTTTAAAATCGCTTTGTAAAGGCAATTTATGTTAAAATTTTAAAATACTTTGAATAAATTCCATTAGCTACCATTCTTGGACCAAGAGGTTTTGTGCTGTATGTTTTACTTTTTTTATTAAAAGGCATTCTACAACCACGTGTGTTAAACAAATGACTTGAGAGGAAATTTGGTCGAGATGTACACATGCCGTCCAAAAATGAACACACGTCTTTAGTAATATTGGATACAAAATAATTCATGCCTACCTAGATCTACTGTAAAATTGAATGGTTTATTCTCTTGATATCATCTGTCACAAATACTCGGAAATTACTTATATTTTGAAAAGAAAAATGAGTACAGTATTGGAATTCAAATTCCGTAAAAATATTTGCGTTTTCACAGCACTGGTAAAATAATCCAATGCTCAATATACAGTCCAGCTGCTACAAAATTGCACAATTATGTTTTGTTGTTAATGTCCAACCAATTGATTTTTAATCATTATGGGGTACAGATGTATCTAGCGCCTCATCGGGTGGCAACGCTCTTGGAGCGTTTTTTGACGCACTTTTTTATGTCGCCAAGGAAAGAAGTCTCAGAAAAAAATCTTTTTTTTTTTATTTTTATAAATATAACATCTTCATACATCTTTCCGCTTGCCGAGGTTGCCATAAAAAAGATGGGTAACCTAATAAAGATGGGTTACTTTCACCTGCCATAACTCGCTACTAAAAGTGCGCCAAAAAACGCGCCAAGAGCGTTGCCACCAGACGAGGCGCTAGATACAGCTGTACCCATTATGGCACTACAAGCATTGTGTGAACCACTTACCCTGGTGGGTGGATTCACATTACACCTCATATACATCCATATATTCTAGGCACAACCAGTTTATAGCGAGTCCACACATTCATTCTAGACGGACAAACATCCATGCCTTAACCCCGGATTCGAACCAAGAGCCTTTCGATCCGGAAGCCAGCACCCTGACCATTAGACCGATTGATCGGCTTGTGGTTACTCAGATGTTTTAGCATGAAACTTATCTAAATATGTAAGCAAAGAAAATTTATATTATGTATTCACTAATTTGAAATGTTATGAAATTTTATTGAAATTTATTAAACAAAATTTATGCGATATTTGTACAAACCCACAATCACAAAACAGACATAAAACGGGAAGACAGACAGTCACCAAATGAATGTAAGTACTCACAGTAAGCAAAGTTTCATGAAAATATACCCAGCCGTTTAGATGTAGTATGATCACACATATAAACAGACACTAAACGCAGAAACCACAGATTTACATTAGAATGACTCAAACTGGTAAATAACTTGAAATGGTGGCAAAATATTCAATGAACACTCCATTGTTATATAGATTTAGTAGAAAGCAAACAGTCTGCAAATTTTATAACAATAGGATAAAAACTGCAAAAGTTTGTTTTGTAAGTTTACTGTTCCTTTAAGTTTAAAAAAACTTTATCAACTTTTTAAAAACTCTTTGATCATTTCATGTACATCACGCATGTTAAATTTCATTTTGATTGAATACTAGCTTCTGAGTGTTTCGATATTTCTGGCTCTTAGTGTATTTTAAAAATTTGACTGCAGTTGTAACTTTAATTTTTCCCAAGAACAAAGATGGTCTATAAAGTAGCATAACTCATCAAACCTGTAGAATATGCGCCAGCCCAAACGCTCAATTATACGAAATTGATCATACTGAAAGCAAATTTCCCATTTACATTATTGCATTAATACAAGGAAAGCAACATTTCTAATAATACCCGAGACCAAAAATGACAAATTCCAAATTTTCGTAGCTTCAACTAAAGTTTCAATAAATCAGAATGAACAAAGTCGAAAGCACAAAACTACATTTTTTAGAATTCAGAATGAGTGGACGTAAATACACGAAAATGTGAATAATACGAGGCAAAATTTTCTTTTCATCTATGAAATCTCCATTTTAAAAAACGCGAAACGAAACATCCGTTTATAGTAGGATAGTACATGAACTTATAGAACTTATATGATTTTTATGTTATTCTAGAAATTCTTTTTTCTCATAGACAAGGGTAGTGCCACTTATTTCAATGAAACAATAAAATCATCTCGCTTACCTGTGAATTCTAATGCCGTGGTCAATGTCTCAAAAGGAAAAACCTTATATTAATGACAGATCGAAATTATTGCGATAAAAGGGTTTTTATCTTCGTCTTTAGCACGTGAGTGTACTGTACTCAAAATCAGTGTATCGATAACCCATCATTCACGAGTTTATTCTGCAAATGAAGATAATTGGATAACGAAAGTACTTTTCGTTTGAGTAAATATTTTTAAATTGTTGTGATATCAATATCAAATGACGACACTGAATGAAACAATTTGTTTTCGTTTACATTATTTTATGGTTTATACTTTAACTAAGAATATGAGAGAAATAGTACTTTTCATCGGTTTACAATGAAACAGCAACTCAAAAGCATAGTTCTGAGAAAATGAAGAGGAAAATTCTTCTCCAGCTTCACTTGCTAAGTGTGTTTTTCAAGAAGAAATCTAACCTTCATGGCAAAGAAAAATGACTAAGTGGACTTCACTAGTCTAAAGATAACATTCTGGTCTAGAAAAGCTAAGAAACTCATCGCAAAATTTTGAAGCGTGTTTCACTTGTTAGCCGACGTTTTAACAATACAACGAATTTCACAATCCATAAACGCATGCATATCGCGAATCGACTGTTACAAGGGGAAACAGTTTCAGATTAAGAGTTGTTTTTTGAAACCAAATATAATAATTTCTTATAGACCCATTATTCTTATGAGTGAAAAAGTATGACTAAATATATCACGTTGTAGACAAGCAGGCATTTGAACTGCAATTGTAACTATTTGTAGGGCGATAAGATTCGTGTCTTTAATGTTTCTGTCATAGAACAGGGCTGCCAGTCAAAGCACTTGAAGAATAGGTTTAGGAGCATAAATTCTTAAAAATA
Organism: Meta bourneti; assembly: GCA_933210815.1. Classification (NCBI taxonomy): domain Eukaryota; kingdom Metazoa; phylum Arthropoda; class Arachnida; order Araneae; family Tetragnathidae; genus Meta; species Meta bourneti. Next base: position 33,934,669 of record OW119927.1, on the reverse strand, counting down.
GTCTCTTATAAACCGTGTTTTAGTAGTAATTTTAGTTGCCCAAATACAAAATGAATCGGATAACGCTATATATGCTAACTATGAAACCGACTTTGCGAATCTCGCAAAAATATTTAAATTTTGGAATAAAACAATTAAAGTTTCTTCTATGAAATCTGAATTTTAGCAATTACATTGTTGATAATTTCATTGCACATACATTAAATGTTAATACTAGTTTTCATTCGAGCACCTACATTAAAAGTTAAAACTAATTTTCATTCATTTTAAAGGTGCTTTTTATTTATTATAGTAGTACAGTCGCGGAAAAAAAACGAACCACCCCTGTTCATTCGAGCAATTTTTACAGTAGAGAAAATTCAGAGATGGCATTCGACAGCAACTAATGTCTTCTGTAAATTCAAATTCATAAAATTTGCATAAGGGGCCGTCTTTCTATTAAATTGTCACCAACTTCATAATTTCCAATGGAAACCCCCTATTTTGACACACAATTTCAAATCTATATCAAAATATAACTTCAGATACCAAATTTCATGACATTAGGTCTTACAGAAAGTACAGAAAGATTGGTTGGTTTTGGGGTTTTATGGCGCAAGGGCCATACTTGGCCATGCTACAGAAAGATTGGAACTCCTAATGTTAAATCAATTTCTTCGATTTTTATGGGTGTCTTCCTAAATAATATTTCTATAGCGCTGATATTTTGTACCATATTATTGTTAAACAACCCAAACAAAATCCACCTATTTTATTTTTAAAATAGATTTTAGTATGCAATAATTATTAAATTAATATTTGAAAAAAATTATGAATTGGAACCATATTATAATTTGATAGGAATCGATTCAGAAGGACTTCTATGATCATGTAAAATTTCAGCTCATTCCAATCGTTAGTTTTTGAGTTACATTAAATTTTCCTCATTATTGCAATTTTAGGGGGCAACCAAAAGTTTAAAAAACGTCTGACGAACCTCGGATAATTCTCGGATCGTTTGCACATGTAATTCGCCAATCGTTTTCACTTGCATAGTAAATATAATTCTCAGATTGTTTGCACGCGGACAAATACGTTTGAAATAGTGTTCAAACTTGAAATTCCTGTAACTATAACTACAATTAATCTCGCTCTACGAATAGCGATTTTCAATGTGGAGATGATCCCTGAAATTGACAACAAATTTAACATTGAATATCTCCGTATATAAAGATAGTAGTCATGAAATTTCATTAGACTAATTTAACGATGTAGAATCTGATTAAGGCATCAAAACATGGCGTTTCCATTGGAAATTTTGTTTGTGCAAAATTTTATATGAATATGGCCCCTAATGCAATATTTTTGAATTTGTACATCTTTCAATTTGCTCTACTATGAATAGTGCTCGAAATAAAGGGGGTGGTTCTTTTTTTTCCGCGACATACTCTCAAAGGCGTTAAAAGTTAATGTATTCTTTAGAAGATACTTCGAGAATGTGAAGAAACTTGATGCCTTATAGAGCAGCAATTTCGAAAACTCTCTTGGAACGAGTTAAAAAAGTAACTCCCATATTTAAATCGTTAAACTCAATAACTACTTTGATAATAGATAATTTCTTATACATTCCAGAAATCTAGAGATGCAGTGATGTTAAAAATTCAATCAGAAAAAAAAGCTCGCAGAGAATTGTATCATTTATATTTGACAAGTCTTAAGTTGGGCACTTTTATATTATCTTTTAAGTCTATTTTGTATAACGTTTCATAACTTAAAAGGAAAAAATTGCGTTGCTATGAATTTGACGTTAAAGAACTTATAAAATTGCCAAATCGGTCATATTTGCGCCAAGCAAGTATATTAATATAATCCTGCTCTTTGTTGCTGTCAGCACTGCTGGCCATCGAAAATTTTATACCTGTCAAGTAAGTATCCAATTACCTTGAAATTTGCTCGATGCGTAGGTCCTAGAAAGATATGCGAATAATTACCACTGCAGTGTATATGCAAATCATATGTGCGCCTGTAACGTCCACTGTTAGCAGTATAAACAGGGAGAATAAAGCAGATTTTAAGTATTGTATTTTCTTACTGTTCCTGTGGGAAACTTAATTATGCCTCTTCGACAAGTACAAGTCATACGAGCACGTTTCTGAGTTTGACAAAGGAGGAATTGTGACTTATCGAGACGAGATATTGCGGATTATCATTCCGAGAAATTGGTTCTCGTGTTGAACGGAATCGGCGAGTGCAAGAGACAAACTGACCGATGCGAACAATTGCAGCAGCCTTCTCACATCACCGAACAAGGACAGACATCTTGTGTATATAGCTAGGTACGGGTCGTACTGCAACATGAGCCTTAGCTCAAGAATTAGGGTGAGTTGTAAAACAACCTGTGTCAGAACGTACCATTCGACGTCGTCTGCACCAGAGAATTCTTTTTCAAGGCATCCATTGCTGCGACTAGCTTTGCCTCTACACCATAAGCGTCTGCAATGGTACGTAGAACGCACATGGACAAACGAATGGCATGAGTCTTTTCAGGCGAATCTCGATTTTTTTTCTACACCACGATGGTCGCATCGGAGTCCGGCGGCACCGCGTTATCAGACTACATTAGTGATTGGAAAACCGGTTTCGGGGAAACCGGTTAACCGGGAAACCGACCCAAATTTCAAAATCGAAAAAAAAGGTTTTATGAAAGAAAACCGGGTTTTCGGTTTTACGCATTGGCAACCCATAAGCGAAACTCACCACAAGACTGATGCAAACAACTAAATGTTTAGTGTTTACTACCCTATCAGAATAAAAATTCAACATTATTACAAGTCTGTGGTATTAATGCCACATCAGTCACACATCACTTTCGTGTGACACATGACCTACTTCTTCGCTGACCAATCATAACATGTAGACGGATTCTCAGCATCAGTATCAAAGAGCTAGACAGGTTTTTGGTCTGTGCCTTGATAAAGATATAATATATATCACTCCAGACGGAGCGTCGGTCATGAAAAAAGTAGGCAAATTGATTAAAGCTGAGCAACAGCTGACGAGTGCATGCCATTCAGCTTGGTGTAATCAAAGTGTTATACAGAAAAGTACCCCTGTCGAAGTTGAAAAAAAATAACTCACAATCGGATCATGAACCTGAATCGGAATGTGACTGTCTCGGAATCTGAAGGAGAATTGAATTGGATATTGACAATGATGACGATTCGGAATTGGAAGATGAAAATTCATTTGAAAGTGGGTTCAGTATTGCTTACTCGGATGATGTAGAAGGAAATTCGGCTTCATATGTTAAATATGAAACCATATTACCACTTATTACAAAAATTTGTGGTTGTACGATTGTTCCGCAAATCCCCAATAAAAAACGATGGCATACTGCAAAAATATGTAAAATTGGAATTTGGTAGAGTACTCATTGATTTTAGATTCAAAACATGATAGAATAGTTTACTCACCATGTTGGAAAGGTTCAACAAATTAAAATCATGTGTTGAGAAAGCCCCGATTGATTTGTCATCGAAAATTTCATTCTCTGAACAGGACTTTAATTTAATAGTGGATACTATTTCTGCCGTATTGCCAGTAAAACTTAGAGTGGAAGCATTATGTAGAGCAGATGCAAATCTATTGACTGCTGACGCTGCTTTAAATTTCATGTTGACGTCTTTAAATGATCCTCATACTACACTCGGTAATGAACTGAAAGAATCCCTAGAATTAAGAATTCAAGAAAGACGCACTAACGCATTAGCAGTACTACAATTTCTACATAATGGGTATCGAACCAGTGATAAAAGATCGGAATGTGTTTAAAAAGTTGGGGAAACCGGCGATCTGTCGGTTTATATAAATAACCTGATAAAACGTTTATCGCCGTCTAACACCAGCACAATCCGATGCAAGGGATATCAACTTCGATGACAAAGACGATGATGTGTTAAAATCTTGTTTTATACATGGGACAATTGCTGCAGAGGGCAATTGACAAGGAGCTTGCTGGATCGGCATCACTGGTACAAGGCAGTAGTGATTTTGAAACGGAAATTGAAAAAGATGTTGCAGTATTGGAAGGAGGGGATCCGAAAGCACAATTATGGAGCTGTGCTACAAATACTTGCTCACTATTCTACCGACAAGCGTGGAATCCAGAACGGGCATTCTCATCGTCAGGTCAATTCGTAACCAAAATAAGATTGAAGTTGAATGATGTCTCCATAAATTCAGTTTTCTGCGAGCACATTTTAATGCCGAAAAAACTGCTAACTGTACTGGCAGGTGATTTTATAGCTATCAATGTTAGATAATAATAGTTTTATGTATATAAGTTACATAAGATATAAATTTATTTAATGTCTCTTACACAAATATAGCATTTTTCGTATTTTTTACAAAACCGGTTTTGGAAATTGGTTTTCGAGTTTTGCAAAAAATGAAAATTGAAAAACCGGTTTTGCATTTTACTAAAACCGTGCAATCACTAGACTGCATGACTCCTGCATTATGCATCGCCAAACCGGTCTGTTACATAGCGTTATAGTATGGGGCGCTATTGAATTCTTTTATCGCCCTCAGTAGGTTGTTCAAAATTACGTGGTCCTTGGATCTTTCCCACCGGGTTTGATCCCGGACAGTCGCCAATAGCCCGCTGTGTTGCTCCAGTGCGACGTTAATTAAAATACTTACCTACCTCGCGACTAGTAGGTATCGCAGGTACACTCAACAGCCACCGCTACATTTCTGAGGTTCTAGAGCCTGTTGTCCTCTAATCTTCAGGGACTCAGTAGCCAAGTTGGAAGAGTAGCGGATTAGCAAACGGAGTTGAGTTCGAAACTCGATCCAGAGTCATGTACGGGGGCTGGTGCACGTTAAATCGGTCGTGGCCTCAAATGTCCTCACATTCGCGTGGTGTGGAAGTTTGGAGAGTGGGATACCAGCTCAGATGTTGACCTCGTCATATGACCCAGGTTAAAAATAGAGGTGTAGCCCTCGGATCTTTAACTTCGGGATTAATCCCGGACCGTCGCCAATAGCCCATTGTGTTACTCGAGTGCAAAGTTAATTCAACTACCTACCTAATCTTCAGGGCTTGTCTGGGGCCAGTTTTCAGATCCCACATTAACCTTTGAACTTTGCCCACCTTGCTAATCATAGCTTCAAACCAATTCCGCTCATTGATGTTCATTTCTTCCTTTTCTGATCACCCGGTACATTCCACAAAAAATACTTAAGACGCATGTGCACTTTTTCGAAACCGTCTTTTTTGCAATACATTTTTCCTTAAGAGGTCGCCTAATTCAACTGTCTTTCTCTAAATCTTTAACCCCCCTAGAGGATTTAATTTTTAACTATTCAGTCTGTCACGAGCCCGAGATGAAAGCTAGCAGAGCCGTTCCATACACCCCCATACTCTAATGTATCACATGATCACACTCGGTACCTAATTGTCTTCTTTTCCTGAATGTTTATCTACCTCAACATTAAATTGATTAACTGTAAACATATTCAACACTGCATATCATCGCAATGGACCCCACAGTCGATACGATTGTCAATGGATGGGTGTCTTCTCCCGTCTCGTGGACCAATCAGATAATGAATGTTCAGTACCACCCGGAAAGTAGTCTAAGGGTCAAGTTACTATTAGTTTTGATCGTTTGATCATGGGGATATAAAAAGGTTAACACTGCCCACTCTACTTTTGTATTTCCTAAATGGGTCTTGTCCTCGGATCTTTCACTTGGGAATTCATACCGGACCGTCGCCCATAACCCGTTGTATTATTCGAGTACGACGTAAATTCATCTACCTACTTAGGTGACACCATCAGATTTGGAATATTAAAGTTCACACTTAAATGATCGGTTGTTGCTGGTCTATAGTCATTTTCTTGCCATGAGATATTATTGTAAGCAAACCATCAGAGGTAGGTAGTAATAGTAGGTAGGTAAATTAACGTCGCACTGCAGCAAAACACGGGGTATTGTCGAAGATCCGGGATCACTCACGAAGGGAAAGTTCCAAGGACAACTCGTAATTTTGAACCACGGTCAGATAACGAGGTCAACACCTGAGCTGGTACACCTCTCCACACTTCCACATCACGCCAATGTACATTTTATGGAAAACCCGTTACCAACTGCGCAAGAGCGTAAGATTACAGGAAATAAAATCCTCGTCTTCCGGTGGTTTGATTAGTGAAAGTCCTACCCTAAAAGATTAGGTTTGTTTCTTTTTTCGATCTTTTCTCAAAAAGGGGGAATTTAATTTATTTTAGGTACTAAAGAGTGGAATTTTTTGAAAAGCACAGAAATCACCATTTCTATTGAATTTAATAAAAAGCAATTAAAATATAAAATCTGGATACAAGTTCGTTCTGAGCACTCGAAAATTAAAGTTCAACACATTTATAAAAATATATATTTTATTTTCTACTCTGAATTAATTATTTAAAACAGTAATCAACAAATATTAATTTGAATAAAATTAAAACAAGATAATAGTCATGACCCAATATAAAAATTGTTCACAAATGCATTAGGAAGTCTCCTTTTTATACCTCAAAATTATATAAAAATATTTTATATACTCTTACAAAAATATATACTTCATAAATTTTATATATCACATTTTTTCATGCATCCATTTCCACCTCGTTTGAGTTGTTGATGCATGTCCTAAAAAGAGGTATTCAGTCCCTTCCAAAATCAAAGGTTTCAGATGGTTGATCGATTCTGTACAACATATTGGCCACATTGAAGTAGGCTTCATATTCAACAGTCTCGGGAGTGGTATCCTCATGATAATGGCCACCAACACCATGATCACTGAAGCAATGTGTGTGCTCAACACGTAAATTTAATCCCTGTAATGAAGTTACAGTTGCCATTACAAAAAAATTATTAATGTTTTAAAAATGAATAAAATTAGTCATAGCAATAGTTGGAAAAAAGTAACTATTCAATTTATATGAACTTTAAAGATTTGGTTTATGAAAAATTAGTGATATCTATAAATTTTGCTGTCTCATTTTCATATTTCACCTGCTTAAATTTAATTTTGAAAGTTGGGCTATAGTATTATGAAAATTCAAAGATTTATTTTGTGACAAATCTAAATCACATTTTGAAAATGTATAGCTGTTTATAACAGAATGAAATATAAGAAAGTCTTGACACTAAAAGAAAGCTTTAATTATTAAAATAACTGTTAATTTTGACTGACTTCATTACATAATAAGAGTCAAGTATTGTCTGATAGTTATCATTTAGTTCAATAAATTACCAATTATTTTCGTTTGGAAATAACTATTTTAGTCCATTACAAAACATGGTTTATTTAGCAATCCAGGCAAACAAAATATTCATTTATCACTGTAAACATGCCTCAGTAAGTTGTAATAACATGAAAATTTAAACTTACAGGATCAGATGATACAAATACGCTTAGGCATGACAAAGGAGCTGGCATTTCAAAGAACTTGAACCAATTGTTCACATCTTCACATTTTAGAGGAGTTTCAGAGTAATCTGGCTAAAGTTTAAAAAAAATAGGGACTAATCAAACTTCAATAACAAAACTAATAATCAAGATATTTCTCTAAGCAATTTAGAACTATTAGAGTATCTGAAAATATATGAAGAAATCATTTAGTAAAATGTTTAGATTTTTAATACACTGCAGTTATAAAGTAACTTCACCTATTTACAAGACTAGAGCAAATGAAATTTTTGAATTGAGATTAATTTTAAGATTTTCGCATTTTAAGATAAGTGCTTGAGATGTTGGTAGGTAAAAATATTCCAGCTTTCAGGTATAAAAATACATATAAAATTCAGGTTTGAGTTTTATGGCATAAGTTATCTTATGCCATGAAACTGAAACCAAAGATAATATTAAGAAATTTTGGAAATTTTCAATGGCAACAGTTTATATTTATTTCATTGTGATCATCATGTGAAAAACAATTTCTTTTCTAATGTCCAGCCAATTGAATATTACTCATTATGGCACTACAAGGGCGGATTTGTGAGCCAGTTTGAGTTACAATGGTATGAACCAGGGAGTGAGTTCATGTTTTACCTCACATACATTCTACACATTCTAGGCACAACTCATTTATAGAGGCCACACATTCCTTCCGGATAGACAAACATCCATGCCTTACCCAGGATTTGAACCAAGAACGTTTCATTCAAGAAACCAGAATCCTAAGACCGATTGGTCGGCAATGAAAAACAAATAAACAGCAATAAAATATTTTCCTCTTGACCAAGAAACGACGAAAAACACTTTTAAGTCAAGAATACAATTAATAGAATGCACTGGTCAATGGTGTAGACATCATTTACATAAAGTTCAATGTAGATATCCCCCTGTGTATGAAAACTCACAGTACACACGTGATATACCTAAAGTTGGACAACCAGATTCCTGTCAAAACTGTTGCTAAAATCCACATCAAATGACTAACTAGTGTAGATTTATGGGAACATGATACTTGAATATAAGTTATCCATAAAATTGGTGTTACAGAATTTTTTTATCAGTCTTCGAACAAAGATTTAATTGCTTCCAAATTTCGCAAAAAAGGTGACAAGCAACATTTGGACTTTGAATATTCAATTAGGTAGTGACAACAGTTCTTTTTTTCAACAGTAATAGTCTAGTCTACATGAAATCTAAGTATAAAGATTTTCTTTATTTTAAGAATACTCAATCGGTGTTTATAGAAAAATCTGTTTCTAAAAGAAAATCACAAGGTTTCAATCACATTTTCACTTAGTAACAAGATCTTTTACTGCATTTGACAGAAGTTTTATAAAGTTGAGTATTAACTGCTTGAACTATCAGAGAATGAGTATACAATGTGAAAGCTAAGAAATGATGCATTTTAAATACATTCATATGGAAATGTATTCTGTATTTTAATGAGTGACATGAGTCACTTATAAGGAAAAGTCAAAACATGAAACCAAACTACAGAACTCTTCCATAATCATACGTCTTTTGATGCTGCACAAATAAATTTCAAACCTCAATGCTTGCAATGAAAGTGCTTACATCCTTATTGTTCGTAAGCATAGGAAAATCAGAAATTTCCACACAAATTGTGTTGACTACTTTATATTATAACATATTTTGAAAACGCTACTATCTCAAGTATAGAAAAGTAAAATTAATTTAATTTAAACAATAGACAAAAGCAATTATTTGGACGGAATTTCACGATACAACATTAAATGGAACTCATCCATTTTACTATATTTTTCCAAGCAGAGTTCACTCACCATAATATGAAGTTTGGCTTTCCCACTTCTTATAACAAAAATACCGCCCAGTCCAACTGGTTCCTTGAAGTTTTCAGCTAAAGCTTTACGCATAGCACTAACAAAGTTAGTAGATCCCTTCCTTTTCTTGACTATGATTTTTAAGACCTAAAAGTAAACGAAAGAAAAACTAAAATATAAGGTGCATGAAGAAAACATTTCCACAAATAACAATATATATCTTATGGAAATAAAAAGGATATATAGTGTGGCTATGGGATGAGTTGATATTTGAGTCACATGGTTTTTGAAGGGGTTGCCATGGCTCAGTGGGTTTGCCTGCTGTGCTAGCAACCTGTGAGTTGTAGATGGCACAGGTTCAATTCCTTCTGTGGTGTATTTCTCTCTTCTGTGTAGGAAAAGCTTTCCTTGTGTGTGTATGTCTATTTACTTGAAGTTGTTTGCAAATATGGCTAATGTGCCATAAAACCTGTGCCATAAACACTAAATTCACTTCCCCTTCCGATTTTCCCAAAGATGTTTTTCCTAAACAGGAATTATCAACATTCGCTCGAGAACGTGAAAGGCCAAGTTTTTGAACACAAGAATCTGTGATGAAATTTGCTTGAGAACCCGGATCAATCAGAGTTCTGCAATTTTGAAAGAACTCGCTTGAGTCGCGAATCTTAACGACTGCGGTAGCGAGCAATGTTTGTTGACATTCAGGACTTCGTCGCTCCGTTCGAGAAACACAAGAGTAGGAGATGGGTAGGTGCGAAGGAGAACTATTTGGCTCATCAGGATCCTCTCCTTCGACCCCGTCGGATTGCCCGAGGTCATGACCTGTAGAGTTGGGGGAGTTGTAACGTTTGCCCACTGACTGGAAATGGAGAAGCTTATGATGCCTTTTTCCACACTTCTTGCACGTATGGTTAGTTTTGCACTGATTCACACTATGGCTGGAATTCAAACAATTAAAGCACAATTTTTTGCTCTGCACGAATTGAAATTTCTTGTTTGCGGATAATTTCAGAAATTCGCAACACATAAATTTTGTGATTTGAACAGCACATTTCACAAGTAGAAAACGACGCAGTTAAAGATGTTACCTTTTGAGCTTTCCGCAGAATCACTGATTCTTTTGAAGCTTGAAGACTTCTGTCATGATCTTTCAGGAAACTCAGCAGCTCTTTAAGGGAAGGAACACAGTCATCTTTCAATGATCTTTCCCACCAGGCTCTTGTTGACGAATCTAGTTTTTGTTGAATTATGAACATCACAATGGTGTCGGCAAAGTTTTCTATCTTTTGGTCAAGCACCTCAAGAGGATGCACGCATTCACTTGTAACATCAACCAAATTCAAAAGGGATGAAGCACTTTCGGTTTGCACTAATTGTTGAGAAAGCAGCTTTCGAATATGAGCAAAAACAAGTTCACTGGTGTTTGAAAAGCATTCTGACAAGAGATCCCATGCAACTTTATAATTAGCATCAGTTAATGGGATCGACTGAATTATTTTCAAAGCATTACCTTTGACTGCACCCTTCAAATATTGCAACTTTTGCGCATCAGAAAGTGGTCTGTTGGAATGAACAGATGCTCTAAACAAATCACGAAAAGATATCCACTGTTCGATAGAACCACTGAAAACTGGAAGTTCTAGCGTTGGTAATCGAACTTCATGGTACGGATTCAAAACATGACGAGACTCACGAGCACTAATTTCGGGAGTATTTTCACTCAGTTTTCTTTCCGTACGCAATAAAGTAACGGCCAGAATATTCAAGTTTTGCTTCAATTCTTGAAACTCCTTGACTATTGCCTCTAATTCAGTCTCTTTAATCAGTTCAAAGATGGAATCAAAGTTCAATAAGTCTCTTAAGTGTCACTTCAAGCTCATCTTTGAATAATTGGACCTGGAAAATGTCATAGTTCAAAATCTCTTGTTCAATATTTGTTTTCAACAAGAGAAAATTCGAACATTCAAAAGTCTTCTTACGCAAATGCACCTTGAGAAGAGCCATCACGATGAACCAACTGGAACTCGGTTGAAAGTATCCAAGCGTCAGTAGCGAAGAACTACGGTGTAGTCGCAGTTCACAAGGGAGGCACAGCAATGGTGTCGACGAACGCATAGCTGAAGACAAAGAAGCGCTGATACTTTTGCTTAGTAAAATACCTTTCTTCGGCTCGACGGACCAAATGTTGAAATACGTAAGTCAATCCCGTTCTGTGCTTTGTGAGTTAACAGAATAGAACTCAGAATTAAAAATAACAGATTTATTAACAAGTAACAACGGAGAGCGAAGCTGCAAGGTTGGTTCTCGGCAGGCAGTCTCCTCGCAAGTGACAGATAAAACAGCCCCTTTAAACATAAACATGCAGGCGCAGTGACATGCCCGAGTGGTCGGGTTGCGCCATCTCGTAGGAAAATACTCAACAAAACCAATTACATGGTTTTAAACGATTATTCTTTTTATTTGGTGATAGGCTGGATGGAAAACAAAGTGCTTTCACAATTAGTATTTTTAGTGCGAATTCTGGTTCTAAGTTTGTTACTCAGTGAGTTTATCAAAAATGATAGCAATGATAACAAGTTGGCAGAGTGGAGAATCATTCATGCAGATTGCCATGTTTTATGCATGACAGGCCTTTCCTCTGGCAAGCTTAGCACCTTTCTATAAATGGATTCCTCCAAGCTTGTCATCTGTTCTCTCATCAGAGTTACACTATACACTCTAACCACTTATGTGATTATAAACTTTAACTAGATTTCCTTACAGCACTGGATCCTCAAGAATGGTTAACAAAATGTGCAATTTTCTTTATTTTATTTAAAGAATCCCCTAACTCATTGACTAGTAAACATGTTTTAATAAATCATAAAAACATCATTTTATGTGTTTTTTGTTGCCCTCCCAATTAAATCATCCAATTTAAAATAGGAAATAGCTTACATTTTTAGTGTCCTTTTTTGATGATTTTGCATTTTGCTGAGAAGATCCATACTTCCAGAGACTGGGTTTGTTTCACTCATAAATAAGACATGTTTTTTTTTATTTCTCTTAGCTCAGGAATTGTAAATATAAGCTTATAGAATGCAAAACCACCTCAAAATAAAATTCAATCATTCCTTTTTCAAACTCAATTTTTCAACAATTAGGGATTAATATCAGAGGGATCATTTTTTAACAATGCCAATTATGGACAAACATTTGGTTATTACTTAAATAACCAAAAAGTGTCTTATTTACTTGAACTAAAACATGATAGTATTTTTAAAAAATAGAGGCACTAATACAAATTTTTAGTAATTTTTTGCCTCAAATGAGTGATGTGACATAGTGTGAGTATCAATTTTTGAAATAAATAATGCATGATACTAGAATTCTATAAAACTGCATACATATGTTAATTCTCTCTTCCTTACTCCTGTAAGAATAAAAACCCAGTTTCTAACAAAAAAAAGTAATGGCTTATTAGCAATATCAAACGAGCTATAAAGTTTGTTTAGTGCAGTTTTTGCTACAAAAATCCAAACAGCTAATTCAAATCATGAGTAAATACAGATAATTATTTCTGAATACATATATTATTTAATAAATAATTTTTGTAAAAACGTTTTTACTAGAGCATTAATATACTGGAGCTTTAATTGTAAATACGATTTGCTAAAAGCATTAAATCTAATTTCTAGGAAAGGGTTTGTGCTTTGAAAGTCCACTCAATGACTTGATCTGCTTCATTTGTACACATAAAAGTAATATAAAATTAATTATTCAAAAAATATCAAAACATTCATCTAAAGTGTATTTTGGGGAGGAATGCATTTATGCCATTCACATGAAATGTCCAATGGATGTAATCAGGCATTAATAGTGTTCAGGAATAGTGCTAAAGGTATAATTATGTTCATAAAAGTTATGTTCAATAATTTTTATGATGAAAGCATTTCAGCTTTTTTTATGTAGACCTTTCCAGGTACTGCCTGCCCATCTCTTCAGAATCATACTCAGAAATAGTAATATACACAACTGATCTACCATGGTAGCACAAGGTTCAGCTGGAGGCAGTTTTGTCCATTGGAAAGGTGTTAGCTCCTGTTTCCAGGAGTTAACACCTTTCCTAGCTCCATATGGATACGATATTAGGCAATCTTTAATGTGTGTGTGTGTTTAATCAATTTTATAATTACAGCCATGTTTAAAAACAAATGTTTGAGAAAATTTTCTTAATTGTACAAATCCTAAAAATGAAAGTGAAACATTTCTTACTTTTCCAGGTTTTCCCTCTGATATGAAAAAATTTCCTAAGAGACAAAAGTCAGTATTGTCTTTAAGATGAATAAGTTCACAAGCACCATCCTGAAAATCAATTAAAGTGAAATTTAAGAAAATACATAAAAATATGCACATTTTAAACTGAGATGAAATACAAAAAGCAATTGCACAAAAAATTTAAACTTATTCAAAAATTACTTTCAATATTCATAGCATTTATAAAAAATGGAACAAGGGTACTTTAATACTTTAAAGAATTTCATATTACAGATTATTGTTTTTCAGACAGCAATCTCACATGGGTAATTTTCTATCATTGTTTACAACTGTATACAACCATAGCATTGTTTACAACCATAGCATTTGAAAGTTTCTATCATTGTTTACAACTGTAAAAATATATTTTTCCTAACCTGGAAAAAATATGTAATCCAATTGCCAACTCTTTGTGAAATAAAATTGACATTGAAATAAAAACTATAAATTGCATAGTGTTACATAAAACTACTCAATTCGTGAATCTTAAAATAAAAGTACATGCATAATTATAATTTTGACAAAACAAATTTCTTCTACTTAAGAGTGCTTTCCTTTATTTGACTCATCTTATTTCTTAGACCTTAAATTAATAAATCCAATTTTTTTCTTTCTCTGTTGTATCTCACAGTATGTCCGGGAGAGAATACCTTTAAAATGTTAACATTATTGAAAACATTTCTCACAGTACAACAGCTAAATATTTATTTTTAAATTCTCTGGCAAGATCAATTTCAAGGAAAAAGATGTCTACATCTTATTGGAATAGTTTGATATAGTTGGTAGCAGGGTATACCAATTTAAAGTGATTTTTATTTTTTAAAAATCATGATTTAAGTCGTTATTTTTATTTTAAAAAAATCATGGTTACATTATACAATTTTTATTTTAAAAAATCATGATTTAAATCAAATTATTTATATTTTAAGAAGTCATAATTTAAATCAAATTTTAACTGCTTTAAAAATAAAATTTTAAATGAAATAACCTGGTACAGGATGCATGCTATTTTACACAAATAAGTTAAAAAATTTGCTTCGACTCATAACACCAAAAATGACCCAATTTTAACTGAAAATTATTGGCTTTCTTGTTTAGAAGGACACTCTAGGGGTATTGTATCAATTGGGACACGGTTGAGCCAACTTGGAAAAATTTATTGGGGGCATTAATGTGCAAATGTATTTCAGATCTCTCAATTTTGTTTAAGCGGATCATTACCAATATATTAGCATAACTGTAGTATTTAAACCTTTTGTTGGAGGAGCCCAGGCCCTAATGTAAAAATATTAGGAACCAAGGTGTTTGGGCCCATAGGACTTTGCATCCTTTGTAATAAAGTGACCTAATAAGGGATCAAATCAATTTGAATATTTGGTTACACATATTTATTATCTGTGTATTTGTAATATTAATCCCTCATGTTTGAGAGTCTTGAGTCTCAACCATAAAAGCTTTAAGGGGTTCAAAGTCACCTTAGTTTCATTGGTTTATCTCTATTGTTTGTGGGCAAGGATTCAGTGCTTGGGGTGAACAATGACCAATGAATATTTCTCTAGTTGCTTGCTGAAAACAAGGGTCCCTCATAAATCTGTTCATCGGCAAAGGCTGCATTTTATACATACAGGGTCGTCCATACATTACATATTGTGTTTTAAGTAAACTTTGAAATACTGTTCCCCATGGAAAGGTTGGATATGCCTGAACTAATTCAAAAGGAATTCGCTATTTCTGATAGAGGAATCATCACTGTTGAACTTGTTTTCAGTATGTTACACACAAGCACAGGTTGTTCCTCTCTTTCTAGCTTATGTAATAAACCCTCATAAAAATCAATTTATCTTAAACATAAAGCTCTTAATATTTACAAAAGCAAAATATTCATCTAGCATCATATGCGTAATTATGAAAATTCAAGTGAAAGCTGATATTAGTATTGTTTCCATCTTTGAGAAAACATTGTATTCCAGGTGTCCCCTTTGGAATGGGAAAACACATTAAGATTTTAGTGTATGTTTGTGTAGAAGACAAGAATCCCTTAATAAAGTCATCTTAACACCACAGCTATTTCTGTATTGGTGGAAAGAATATTTGCAATTTATAGTTTTATACTCAAAACAAGTAGGGTAGGTAACAAAAAAAGCGTTAAAATTTAAATTTATTTAATTGTTACAATTTATAGACATTTATTCAAGTTGTAAAATTAATAAATTTTCATCTTGCCTTTTTAAAATGTTTGTCTATATTTTAATCTAGAATTCCAGATAATATGGATTTGCATCATAAAATAGAATCCAATTAGAACAAAAGCAATAAGGCTTGATATTAATTTTAATTTTGTTTTAATCTTTCAAAAATTTACCTTGAAATCTTTCTTAAACCGTCCTGTGTATTAATGTTTAATATAAATCAGTTCCATTTAGAAGGTACTTCCTATATGTCATGTCTAACAAGTTTAAACTTGTCACAGCAACAAAGTAATTTAAATTATACAAATCTGATTTATAATTTAAATTATACCCCCAAATCTGATTTATAATTTAAATTATAAAAATCTGATTTAAATACAAAAATTTAAATCAAATCTTTTTTATATTTAAAAAAAATCACAATTTTTTCTTACATTCGGATTGGTAGTTCCTTATTCCCAAAGTTGTTTGTTTATTTTGCGATTTTCACAAAACATAAAGTATTAATACTTTATGATTATATTTCAAAATTTCAAATATGCAATATAAAAAATAATGAGTGCATCAATATTTCATACCTTGTCCAGTTTAGCTATACGAGTATTAATATCTTCACTTTCACCTAATTTTAGATTTGCCATCATCTGAAATTAAGAGAAATTTTTTATTAACAAATTTTGGTATCAGTTTGGGAAAAAATCTTGACCAATTACGTTTTCTTTACATTTATAAAGTATTAAAGTAGTATTGGTATTTTCATGCAAATGTGAAACAGATCAATTGCAGAATCTTAACTGATTCTTCATGAATCTCGTGTGATCAAAACTGCAAAATGATAAGTGTGAGTGATGTTATATGTATATAGTACTGATACAACTTGTTCCTTGGAAAATTAAAATATGTGATTGAGAAATGCATTTCAAAATGAAAGCCACGAAACGTTTTGGAAAATATTTCAAACATGCATTAGATAAGATATCTTCCACATGAGTAATGATTTAAGATTAAATTAAGTTGAGACAATTGATGTAGAGTGGATGCATTTTATGATTCCCATGAGATTTTCCACTTTTAGATAATACAAAGGCATCCAATGTTTTTTTGCAAATGTCCAGCTGTAACAAATCGAACTATTAGTGTGTTGAAAGCATACTTAACTATTGGTGTGTTGACAGCCAGAGCTTTGCCTAACTATGCCAAACTTTCAACCTTTTCTAGGCATGTTGCCAAATGAGTCATCGAACTGATAAGAATAATAAAAAAGACTCCTCTTCCTTGTAAGAGGAGTTCTGTCGATTCCTCCAACGTGTGTGACTGTGCTGAGGTCCTTGTCCTATTACTTACTAAATGCTTTCTCATAATTTGTACAATTTTAAGTAAATTATGTTAATTTTAACCCTGAGATGCTTACTCCACTAAATTCCACTCACCCATCTGTTACACAGCCAATTTGAACTCGTTAAGAGAAGAGCTTAGTCGCCATGGCACTACAAGAGGGAATTGTGAATCACGATGTTACCCTAGTGCACCACAGGGGGTGGGTTCATGTTGCACATCACTACATGCCATGCATTTAAGGCACAACCCATTTATAGAAAAGCCACACATTCACAGCAGATAGACAAACATCTGTGCCTTACCCCGGATTTGAACCAGGAAACTTTTGATCAAGAAGCCAGCACCCGAACCACCAGCCGATGGGTCAATAGGCATCCAATATTACAGGTCAGAGAATTAAGTAAAATAGAGGTGAGCAGCAGGGTCAGAAAATTAGGTTGGTTGGGTTTTAAAGTGAAAGGTGAGATAACAGACCAGCTGCACCAAATACAAGATCAAGTAATATTTGATATCAACCGAAACAACAATAAAAGATGTTTAAAAACATGCAGATACAAAAAATGAATAAAGAATATGTAAAAGTTAAATACATTAAAACTGTCAACAAGTAAGAATTTCATAAGTTAATGACTTAAAACAAGTTACAGCAACATCAAGTATGATATAAAATATATGAGAATGATTTATTTGTATAGATATAAATAATGAAAGAACAATTTAAAGTTTTAAATAGTCTAGTCATGAAATAGAATTAAAATATGATGCAATATGAAAATATGATGTTAATGACTTAAAACAAGTTACAGCAACATCAAGTATGATATAAAATATATGAGAATGATTTATTTGTATAGATACAAATAATGAAAGAACAATTTAAAGTTTTAAATAGTCTAGTCATGAAATAGAATTAAAATATGATGCAATATGAAAATATGATGTTAATGACTCAAAACAAGTTACAGCAACATCAAGTATGATATAAAATATATGAGAATGATTTATTTGTATAGATACAAATAATGAAAGAACAATTTAAAGTTTTAAATAGTCTAGTCATGAAATAGAATTAAAATATGATGCATTATATATGTAATAAAAGCCAGAGTAATGCAAAAAACAGAAAATTGGGTAAAGAGAAGATTAACTCAGTGGGAACATAGAGTTCTGGTTTGTCACTCTGTTAAAGTGAATATAGAGAAAAAGATAAGTGCCACAAGACAAATAACAGTGATACCAACAGTTCGCAAATGTGAATGATGCACACAACTACAATAATCTAACCTTTAATATACAAATAGTGAAGTCTAAAAGTATTTTCTGCACTGAAGAGTTTCGAAATACACACCTCCACATTGAAGAAACATTTTATCTTGACATTTTAAACTTTTTCATCTTCATGTTCAAAAGATTTAGTATGAATTAATAAAAACAATAATTAAATCGATAAATACATACTTCACAGTTTATTCCAACGTTAGGCCTGGGACCAGCTGCTGCACCTATAATGGAGGCATTCGGTATCCCAATCTTGTTAACAATTTCTTTAAAGTTATAAACCTGAAATTATACTTACATTAATCTCAAATTGAGACATATTGTTTCATTAATATCAACTAAATTTAATACAAAATATTATTGTATGTATTATGGCTATTTTACCTATTTTTGCTATGTGAGAACTAATCTGACTGAGGCCCACTGCTTAAAATGCAATCCAATCCATACCAGGATTCCAATCAAGGACTATTGAACAGAGGATTAAAGCATTAACCCTAGATTGGTAAAGTAGGTACAATTTACATACAGTACACGCTTTCCCCTTTCCAAAACAGTTCTAATTTTGAGTGCTCAGCAGTCACTATTGAATCTAGTGTTAATCTCTTTCCGTCCTTACACACAATGACAATCATATACTGTGTGAAATGTAAAATGCCTATTTCTGGAAAATATCACATTAAATACTGTATTAACTGTTAATTTAAAGTCAAGATTGTAATGACTATCATTTCAACCTCTTCCATTTTAATTTTAAAAATACTAAGTACATCAAATTTATGTACAAAACCACTAAAGTATGGCCTTATAACATTGGCAATCTAGGATCAACTGCTCAGCTGCCATCTGTCCTGATTATATTACGATTTTGTCATCCTTTGTCCATCAAATAGTCACTTCAGCTCTTATGCTATTCTATTAATATCATAGCAATTCATGGAAAATTCTGTAAATGTCTTGCAATAGTTTAGTAAAATTTTACTTTTGAAAGAGATGCAAGTGGAAACAAGTTATTTTAAAGTTAACAAAGTATGCAAATGTGGTATATTAAGTTAGATTTTTATATGTGCATTTCTAAGGAACCAAATCCATACTTTAATAAAAAAAAATAGACCACTCAACTAAGAAAACATAAAAACCTTATTCTTCTGAGCAAGAGGTATTAAGTGTTCTACACCTCCAACATCTGCAATTGAAGGTGTTCCACAAAGACCTATAATTATGAAAATTAATTTTTATCAGAACAAAATTTTACACTTAAAAATAGCATGTACACAAAAATCTGAGTTTGTAAACAATGATTACTTGAAAATTCCTTTATAAAATTTTATAATGAAACATTTTTGGAATCTTAATATTGGAAATCACTAAGTCTGAAAAACATTGATTCAAGAATGCATGACTTTCTCGTTTTGTAGCGTTATACTTATTTTTGCTCTTTTTAAGATAAAAGAAATTCTCACTTTGTTACTTTTCAGAAATAGACTGACTACACTATCCTAAAATGTAGTACATTTGAAATCTTTCCAAGAATCTATTTAAATTCAGTAAAAAGAAACAAATAAAATCTCTTCAGAAAGTTAGTATGAAGACCAAAAGAAAATGCATGACATGCATAAGAAAAGAATTAAGTTGAATCAATTGAAGTTACAATCAAGTTAAAGTTAATTTTTCATTTTAGTAGACTTGTCAGAGCTAACAGTAATATGTCAATTAAAGTGAATACATGATACAATGAACTATTTTGTACGATTTGAAAAATTTTATTAACAGGAAAACAGTATGTTTAGTTTCCAATTCAAATAGAATTAACAGGTATTTGCCAGAGCCTCTCATCACCACTTTGAGTGATAATGCACTGATCTTAGCTGGGTGTAAGAATTGTTTGTGTATTTTCTTCTATTATTGGAAAATATTATCCTTGCCAAGGGTTGTATGGTCCATTCCTCCCCTTCAGCGAGCTCTTGTGATCACTTATTTGATGGTATGGTCCATCTCTTCATACTTCTAATACAAATATTGTTTTATTTTTAAAATAAAAGTATAAACAAAAAATTACCTTCTGATGACAACATATAAGGTTTTTCTTTCAAATTTGGACATTCTGCCACTTGTACATCAACATAAGAAAAACTTTCAACAAGATTTTCTTGCAGAACTACAACACATAAAAAATATGTATTACTAATGGTAATTTTTCAAACAATGCTCACAATGATACTTTTAAAGAAAGCAGCACAATTGCTTAACTTAGTAAAATATAAAAATATTCCTATGTTGAGATTCGGAACAATTAGTAACGGTAAGAAATTGAAAATGCTGTCATAAAAGAAATATTTTTGTAGTAAAACACAAAAAATATAATTCTAAGTTGTCTGCTTTTGGATCTCCTGTGCCAAAAATCCCATATCACAACAATATTTAAAAACCCACAAAAATGTTACAGGAAGAATTTTCGAAAGCGAATTCAATGCCTATATTTTTAAGTGATAAATATCACTTCGGAATTACAGAGAATTAGACAACATGGGTTTAACATGCCTTTTGCCACTTCTTCCAGAGAAGGTTGTAGTAATTTGTATTCTTTAATATCACTCATATTTCAAAAATATAGACCACGCAATAAACAATATGCTGGTTGTTGCGCAAAGATCAAACACCTGGAAAACTCCCAACTGACACGCCTTTTGCGTATCTGATTATTTTGCAGTTAATAATTTTTTGTTTGGATTTTTAACACATGTGATTTTGGATTAGTTATTTACTTTTCAAACAGTCACGGTCGGGGATAAAGAGATCAGAATAGCTATTACAATTATTCCCTTTACGAGACAAATTGTATAAAATCATCCACCCAATTTAATAAAAAACTGATCATAAAATTTTTTTGTAAAATACTAAACTATAAGGTGAGGAGAAGAAATTCGTATTATATCTTTCGTCAAAATTCACTAAAAGATTCAGTATTCACAAAGGGTGAAAACAGAGTAAATAACTACGCATACCGAGGGATGAAGCCATGGTCTAATAAATAACATGGGAAATCACTCAGATGGTGGCGCCCTCGGTGGGGATTGGCAATACTATAGTATATAAATTAAATTTGTGCGATAAAATTTTTAATTTTTTTTGGAGTTCTTATCTTCGAATGTGCAATGCATTTAATATTTTTACTTTACGTTTGACCATCATCCGACCAAATGCTGGCACAAAATACGTCTGTGCAGCCATTTTTATGTTCTTGATGGCTTGAAAAATGAAATTCAAGTTCTTAGAAGAAAAAAATTCAGGTTCTTAGCAAGGTTCTTAACTACAAATACTCTATGGAAGTATGTATAGAGCACTCGCAACCACGTGGTCTGACCATAGCAACGCCGGAATGACGTCCCTAGCAACCGTTGCTGTAGGACAAGCAATGGCTTCTGTTCCATTAGTAAGCATGGATGTTTCAGTGCGAAATCGCTACGATCAAAAAATATCTATCATTAACGGAATGGATCCGTATGATTTGGACAATCCAAACGCCTCTTCGAATCCTGAAGATTTTCCAAAGATCAATTTATGGTGTATTGGACATTATTTAGTTTTCAAAACTTCCCACTACATAAAACTTCCCAATGCATAACAATTTGTTTGTCCTACAGCAGTTAACAGTTAAGAAAAATAACTGATCGTGACGTCACCTGCGAATGCTCTATAAAGAATTACACACAATTTTGCACATAAATCTTTATAATTGTATACATAAAATAGGTTATAATTCAGAATAAGATCAATTTTAATTACATAAAAACAGTATGAAAATAAAATCATCAACGAATAGCACAAAATAAAAATATATTAAGTAGAGCACATTTGTGCAGAATTCTGAATACCACATTTTTCGTAAGTTCAATTACGATCGATTTTAATTAAATAAAAGACACAAATTAACACTTTCAAAGATTGTTAACAAAAATCAATAATCTTGACGAATGTCTTAACACAAAATATAACGATTTCGTTTTTCTGCTATCAAAGAATTGGGATTTAAAATATTAACGTAATTCATTTAACTTGATTGTAAAACGATTTTACAATGGCACACAATATCAAATTAGTGGTTTTGTAATTAATGAATATATTTTATGAAAAACTAAAAAGAAACTTACCTTTCAAGAAAAGCGGGAAACATGAACAGGTCTCCGTTTGCATCAGCAGCAAAATGGCTACTGACTCTGAGTGGAACATGTCAAGGTCCGCCTACAATTAGGGTCACACATCCCCACCGAGGGCGCTGTAAGTCATGCCTTCAGTGAAGGCTCTATCTTTTACTGTGGACGAAAATTCACTAATGAAATGAATGTACGCTCTTATTTTTCAAAAATATTGAGAATTTTATAAACTTTTTTTGGTGGACTAGAACTTCTAATTGAAGAGTGAACTGCTAACTAGTTTTGTGCTAACTGGTAGCTTGAGACTCGAGAGTTAGATATGACATGAATAGAGGCAGAAACGTACCCCGTTTCTGCCTCTTCATAAACTTCATTTGCAAAATATATACACAAGTTCTTACAACGTTGTTTCGGAACTACTACAAATCGACTGGGACTTACACAACCTAGGAAACTTTTTTGGGATAGAATGTGTGACGTCACTGGACGACATAGCAGTTCATCCACTCTGATTGGTTCGCCATCGCTTAAGCTATCCAGCTATCTTGAACTCGTACGAAAATTGGCATATTTTCTTTGGCGTTTTACTGAGATCTTGTTAGTGACTCATAACGCTCGGAGGGAGACGCTTAAATTGCTGCCTGCATTTCTGAGTCAATTAGGCGGACGTGACTTTCATTGCTGCTGGTTAGAAATACTGATTCAATTCAGAAGAATCAATTTCAAGCGATGTGTGATAAGCAGAAGAAAATCGAAAAGCATCAAAATGTCCATTCACCGCAATCACCTCCGAGATGCCGAGAACTTTAGAAACCGGTTCTGACCGGTTCCTACTTGAACTCCCATGTCCACTTCCTTTTATCATTCTAAAAAACTCGGCGTTCTGTAAAATCACCTAAGCGATAAAAAAACACAAAATTGCAGTCTCGACTACGATGTCCACCGGATGTGTGCTCTGCATATTAACTGCATTATTCTGTCCACTCGTGCGCTTTTATTCCTCAGAAGTTTCCTAGAATGTAACCTGTTCCAAATCGACTACATCACTTGAGAGTCGTTGCCAATCTTAAAGGGCTGAATTATCATCAAATAAATGTAAACACAAAATAGGCGGCGCTGTTTAAAATTTGAATCTGACATTCTCCTACCTTTTGATAAAACACATTATCAAAATCTTATACAAATCAATAGGCAAATCTACAATTAGCTCTACCAAAGTTTAAAATTTAACAAAATGTGAAAGCTTAAAACTCACTAAAGTGAAAAAATGTAATAATTAAATTCATGGCTAATTAAAATAGACAAAAGTCTAACTTACACCAAAGAATTTAAACACTGACTTACTTGCTATACTCAACTTAAGAAAAATATTAGAGTTCTCGATAATCAAAATATCATAGTTCATGAAACTCGAAGTTCAAAGTCCTTAAATTTACATGGGAGTTTTACAGTTCTACCACTCCTAGTAATAACCCTTTTCACCAATTCTTCATGCATTGATGTCTTTGGCTCAGGAAAATTTTCATTTGTTTCACTAGATTTTTGTACCCTACTTCTAATGAATGCACACATTGCACCGGTCGAAGCACCAACCCAAACGACGTCTTAATTTTTACTAGACGAACGTTATCGTCCATTCCAGGATAGAGCCACGATTCGTCCCATCAGCCAAAAGGTTCTTTTCTTGTCTTCATTTTCAATCAAGACAATGTCTCCGACTTTCTGATTTAGACAATTCTTGTTTGGTTTCTACAACAGTAGCTGACCGAGATATTCTGTTCTGAATCGTCTCCTCAAATCTTCTTGAGAGGTCGACTTTATCAAGGTGATCCAGGTCGGGAACTCCCACCGTCTGTATGTCCTGCAGGAACATGGCAGGCGTTAAAGGGAGCAGATCATCAAGGTTGTCAGAAATGTATGAGGGTCCTTGAATTTATAATTGCCTCGCAATCACACAATAGGCTGATCATTTCTTCATAAGAGAGAGAGAGGCGTTGCCTAAGACGCGTCGTAATAATCTCTTAAGTATTTGTATACGTTCAAAAAATTCGCCCCACCACGCAGCTGTAGGAGGATTAAACTGTTACAATAAATTTTTAATAACTGCAGAAAATATCTTATCTCTTTCAATAATTATTTATTTACTTTAAAAATAATTATTTTATTTATACATAAGAAGAAATTAAAATTGGAAGAAATATTAAAAAAGAACACTTGCTTGACAATAAAAATACAACTTCTAATTTTGTAAACAGAGCTCGAAAAAAAAACATAAAAATTAACAGAGTTTAGTTGTATGTCTTATTTCCACTAGAAAAAAAATAGAACAATATATTTTTCAACACTCTCCCTTATTGTCCATTTTTTTTCACAAACAGGATTACTCCAATCCAATCTTTGCATTCAGGGTATTAAGCTTTGGCTTGTGTAGTGGTTTTGTGAGTCCATCTGCTAGTTGATTTTCAGTGCTAATCTTTGAAACTTCTATTTCTCCTTCCTGTACCTTTTCCCTGACAAAAAAGTGACGCACCTTTATGTGTTTGGTTCTCCTATGGAACTCCGGATTCTTTGCAATGTCTTATTGCTGCTTCATTGTCTATCCAAAGAATTGGTGTTCCTTCAACATCAGTCATTTCTTTTAACAATCTACTAAGCCAAACTAAATCCTTTGTGTTGCTTCACTTGCTGCAACTATTTCTGCTTCTGTTGTTGAGAGTGCAACTGAAGATTGTCTTTGGCTTGTCCACAATATTGCTCCACCTGCATACAGGCAAACAATACCAGTTGTTGAACGTCCTGTTTTATCATCTCCAGCATAGTCGGCATCGCTAAATCCTTCTAAATGTCCTTGGTTAAAGTTGGATTTGTAAATGATACCTTTTTCTTGTGTCCCCTTTAAATATCTGAATATCCTCTTGATTTTTACAATATCTGCACTGGTAGGATTTTCAACACTTCTTGCTAAATAGTTAACGGAAAATGCTATATCTGGTCTCGATCCAGTTGCTAAATATAGTAGAGTTCCTATAGCTGATCTAAAGGGAAAATTCCCTTTTATATCAGTATTATCTTGAGAATTATCATAAGTAACTGGTGTTGAAACTGCTCTGCAATTTTCCATTCCAAAATCTTCCAACATTTTCTTAATATAACTAGATTGGGTGATCTTTATTGAACCATCATTTCTTTGTTCAATCTCAATGCCCAAAAAAAATGAAACAGGTTTGAAGGTAATCTTAAATTCTGTTTTCAATTCATTTAAGAATTTATTTATTTCATCTTGGTTTGTTGATGCAACTAAACCATCATCCACGTAGAGTGCAAGTATGATCTTAAGATCATTTCTATTTCTGATAAATAAACAAGGATCAGATGCACTTCTAGTGAAACCGAGCTTGGCGAGAAAACTTCCAAATCTTTCATTCCAACATCTAGGAGCTTGCTTAAGTCCATATAAGCTACGGTTCAGCCTACACACCTTATTTGTTCCATCACTAAAGCCTTCAGGTTGAGACATATAGATTTCTTCAGAAAGTTCTCCATACAAAAAAGCTGTTGAAACATCAAATTGCATCAAGTGCATGTTTTCACTAGCTGCTACGCTAATTAAGGTACGGACAGTATTTTTATTTGTTACTGGACTAAATGTCTCTTCATAGTTAACTCCCTTACGTTGGGAAAAACCTTTTGCTACTAATCTTGCCTTGTATTTATCTACTGAGCCATCCGGGTTAGTTTTAAGTTTAAAAACCCATTTGCTTGCAATCGGCTTGAATCCAGGTGGTAAATCAACTACTTCCCAAGTTTGGTTTTCCTTTAGAGATTTTAATTCACTGTCCATAGCATGTAACCACTTATCTTTTTGTTTAGTCCTTATTGCTTCATCATAGGTTTCTGGTTCATCCATATTTTCCAATACTGAATGCAAACTATAATCATCATATCTTGAAGGTTTCTTAATTCTAGATCTATCCCTAAGTTGTCTTTGATCTGCTGTGTCCTGCTGTTTTACTATTATCTTGTCAGTTTCCCTTTGTTCACTTAAATGATCTTCAGATTTATTTTCAATATCTTCATCTCTAGTTTCTTCTGATTCTACAGTCACTGGTAGTGGATTTGAAAAACTCTTCCTTTTGGAATATTGCATCTCGACATCGAAATACCGAATCATTTATTTCATCATAAATTCTGTAGCTATCATCACCATCATAGCCTATTAGAATTCCAGATCTTGCCTTTGGATCCATCTTGTTTCTCTTTTGATCAGGAATCCATCCACTACATGCAGTTCCAATCACTCGTAGATGCTTAAGTCTTGGTTTCTTGTCATACCATATTTCATAGGGCGACTTTCCATCAACCGAGGACTTCGCAGTTCTGTTTAGTATATATGTTGCTGTATTGATTAGCTCTGCCCAAAACTTTTGTGGAAAAATCTTTCTGGAATACATGAGAGATCTAGCTGCTTCAACTATGGTTCTATTCTCCCGTTCGGCACATCCATTTTGCTGTGGAGTATATGGTGTTGTAAACAGCTGTCTCACACCATATTTCTTTAGTAACATTCTCATTTGTTTATTATCAAATTCTCCACCATTGTCACTGCGGAATTCTTTGATCGGATGACCTTCAACTTTTGCCTCTTCAAGCACTTGATTTAACTTTTCCAGAGCTTCTGACTTTTCTTTGAGAAAGTGAACAAAGCGCATTCGAGAAAAATCATCTTTAAAGCAAACAAAGTAACGAAAGCCTGAATTTGATGGAACTTGAAATGGTCCACAAATATCTCCATGCAGTGTCTCTCCCTGCTTGGTTGCTCGTGGTCGGGTTCCAAATTTCTGACGATGCATTTTTCCTTTTATACATCCAGTACAATGTTGATGTTCATCTTTGATGTTTGTCCTTATGTTCAATTCTCTCTCAATAAGATCTTTAATATGTCTTTTATCTTGATGACCCATTCTTTCATGATAAAGCTGCAAAATATTTTGATCTATGAAATTTGCTTCTGTCGACTGTGATGATTTTGCTTTCATTTCCACTTTAAACAGTCCTCCATTGTCTTTACGATAGCCATTAAAATATGTTTTCTTGTTTACCTTTAGGCTACATCTATTTGGTCCTGAGACAAATTCACTGTTGGGTAGTTTATCGTGAGTTTGCAGAATTGAAAAAAGATTTTTCTTAATATCAGGAACATACCATACATTTTCAAGAGCTAAATGAAGAATATTTCCATCCACATATGATTCAACTTCAATTGTTCCTTGACCCAAAACTTTAGCTTCTTGTCCATTTGCTGAACTTGCTTTGACAGAGTGCTCAAATTCACTATAAGTTTTGAAAAATTGATTTTGGTTAGTAATATGTCTTGTGGCACCATTATCAAAGTACCAGTTTTCTTTGTCATCACTTTCTGTAACAAATGCGTGATCATCTATTGATAGCATGAAGGCATTTACTTCCCTTGAGGTTCCTGTTCTTGTATTATTTTTATAATTCTTTGTTTTTGTTTCTTCCTTTTTTGGTCTTCCATCAGCAATCCATTTATAACAATCTTGAATCCAATGCCTTTCTTTTTACAATAATTGCATGGATATGTGTACCTCTTGTCTTTGCTGTTACCTTTCTCATTTACTCTATCTTTGAAAATTTTCTTGACTGTTAAGGCTTCCTGATCAACACTTTCTGAATTAGAGGTTAACTTGCTTGCTTCTGTGCAGAGCCAGTTGATGAGATTGTCCACATTCCTTTCTTTATCTTTGAATCATAAGCCAAGTTGTTTGGAAATTTGAATAATCTCTGGGTAGAATTTCAAATATCTTACATATAAGAAAAATTGGTGGCAATTTTCCATTATTGCTGTTTTGACATTTTCCTATTTCTTCTTGAAGGTTGTTCCAAAGCTGCCTTGTTGAAGACAAGTTTCCAGCCATATCTAGACTTTCTTTCCATTTACAACCAAAAAACTCCAAACAAATTTCAAAGGCTTTATTTTCTTCTACACCAGCAAAAAGATTGTGGAGTTCTGTCCAAACCTCATCTGGGTATAAAAGATTTCTAATTTGAGCTCTAACTTTTGGACTCAAGGTTGAAACTAATAGAAACATTATTTCTGATTGTGTCTTGTTAAATTTTTCCAAGTCTTTCTTGTAGACATTTCTTTCTTCTAATGTTGCACTGCTACTGGGTTCTTCAGGAATCTTTAATTTTCCTGAAATTAATTCCATTGCATTTGGAATTCCTTTTAATTTGATTTGAATCAAATATTTCCAATCTTCCCAGTTTTCCCTTCCTTGAAGAGGTTCAATTTTCTGCATGATCTGTTCCATTTTCTTTTTCTCAAGAAAAAAATGGCGTTAGGGTTAGGAAAATATCCTGGGCCCATAACCTGTTACAATAAATTTTTAATAACTGCAGAAATTATCTTATCTCTTTCAATAATTATTTATTTACTTTAAAAATAATTATTTTATTTATACATAAGAAGAAATTAAAATTGGAAGAAATATTAAAAAAGAACACTTGCTTGACAATAAAAATACAACTTCTAATTTTGTATAAACAGAGCTCGAAAAAAAAACATAAAAATTAACAGAGTTTAGTTGTATGTCTTATTTCCACTAGAAAAAAAATAGAACAATATATTTTTCAACATAAACTTCCATATTCTCTGCAAACAGGCCTCAGATTGAACTTCTTTCCAATCAATAGATTTGAACATCTTATTTGTGCCGACGAAATTCGTACTATTATCACTGGATGATTTGTAGCCGTCCACGTCGAGCAATAAATCTTCGGAAACTCAATATAAAAGCTTTGGCAGACAAAGACAGCACTATACACACAGATAATGCTGTATACTTTGGACAAGTATACAGCACTATCCAACTCTGGCCCCGCGAGATTCACACCCACAACTTCGAATAGCTGAATCTCGAACTGTCTTGCGGCAACGGAACTGGAATTGTCGACACAGCTTTAGCGTTGACATTTACATCTCATGCACTTTGAAATTACTTTACGTATTGCGCTTTTTCCATTATGATCCAAAATTTCTCTCGTAAGTCCATGATTAAACTATTCAAACCACAGTGCAACATCGTAGCATGTCGCTCTTGAATTAGAAGTTGCACTAGCTTGTGCTTATTGGGCAACACAGGAGTTTTAAAACTCAAGATCGTCTCGTTCTGTCAGTTGGGTTTTAACTCGAAGTATAACAGAGCTGTCTTTGAAGTGCGAAATAGACTTCAAATATCTCAGATATTCCTCTGTAAACGCTTCTTGTACGATTTTTATTATCTTTTCTTCAGATTCATTGAGTTCTAGGGATAATTCTCCGCACAAACGATCATGCTTAGGCCTTCGGGAGTTAGACATAAATATCAATATCCATCCAATCATTCTCACAATTTTTCGATAACTTGAGAAGTAAGAGAAAAACCAAGCACTTTCAGAAATTTCATTTACGAGAACCAAAGTAATCTTTTTCCTTTCTTTCAAGACTTCGTTAAAAGATGGTTTACTCATAGATTGCGGCATGTCCGATTCCTTATTCTTAAGCCACGAAGGTCCCTCCCACCACTGGGATTCAATTAACTTCTTAACAGAGTCTTGATGGCAGGCCTGCTGGGTTTTCGGCTCCTGGTACTTGTCTCCAGTCTTCCACGTTCGAGAGCTTTCTGATTCCTTTAACTATGTTATTTACAAAAATTCTCCAAGCTTCTCGTTGGATCCAACATAAGGCAGTTGAAGAATCACTCCAATAACATTCCCTCTCCGAATTTATATTCCAAGATTTTTTCACGAAATCTGCAAGTCGTGCACCAATCGTGCAAGCTAGCACTTCCAGCCTTGGGGTGGACATCTCTTTCAGGGGTGCGACTCTGGACTTCGCGGATAGTAGCTGGACTGACACTTCATGATCCTTTTCGCATCTTAAGTAGATAATTGCAACATATGATGTTCCAGAAGCATCACAGAAAGGGTGTAACCAGATAGAGTCACTGGTAAAGACATATCTAGGAATTTTCACCAGCTTTAATATCTGAAGTTATTCGATCCACTTGAGGAACTTCGTCGAAATTTCAGTTGGCACTTCAACATCCCAACAAAGCTTGGATCTCCAGCTCTCCTGTAGCAGTAATTTTGGGTACAGCGCAACAGGACAGGTGAATCCAATTGGAGCGAAAACTCTTTGGGCTAGTGACAGAATAGTTCTTTTCGTTATGGCGCCTTCAGGTAAAGTAACTGAGTCTACATCACAAAATAAATAATCCTCAGTTGTATCCCACATCAAGCCAAGCACTGATGTAGGTTCCACTTTGACATTAGACTTTGAAAGCTGGGTATGCTCCCATCCTCTTATTTCAAATTTTGCTTCAGCCATTACACTAGTAGAAGTATGAATAAAATTCTTCAGCTCATTTTTCGATGTTACGGATGAAACAGTTATCCACATAAAATGAATTTCTCAGCTTCGCAACTATCTTGTTTTTCTCAGAAAAGTGCTTCGCCAAGAATAAAAGGATTGCAGTTTACACCAAACACCACTCTTGTGGCGAAATCTTTTCATTTCTTTGCTCGATGCATCCTTCCACCAGAGAAATCGAAGGAAATCTCGATCTTCGCTGATGGATATCTGAAGAAAGGCCTTTATATCTGCGATCACTCCTATTTTCTTTTCTCTAAATCTCATCAAAAGCACTGGGATAAGCTCGAGAGTATTAGGTCCCTTTTGCAAGCAATCGTTGAGAGAAGGATAGCCTTTCTGTTTACTTGAAGCATCGCACGCACTTTTGTAGTAGAACAACTTTTAAAAACTTCTCTATGTGGTAAATAGCAGTTCATCTTGGAAAGTTCTTCAGGTGGCACCTCTTCTATTATATCTTGTAACCACTCTCTGACAACCGAGTCATAATCTTCAAATTTGCCTTCCCTAATTAATTTTGCAATTGTTCGTTCCAATCACTTCTCAGCTAAGCTTTTGTTGTCCGAAAGATCTCTCATTTCTTTCCAGGGAAGTTTTACTTGGTATCTTCTGTCTTCGTTAATTGTCACCGATTTCATAAAATGTTCTTTTACTGTATTTTCAATTTCATCTTTGCTGTATTGTTCACTCGGGTCATGGATACCAATCGCTTCCAAGTTCCATAATCTGTAATATTGTTGCTTTGTATCAAGAGTGAAGTTGGAACAGCAGCCATAGAATATTGAATTATTTTGTCTGCCCACTAAAACCCAACCAAGTCGAGTTTCAATTGCGGTTAGACCAGATTTCATATTTTAACTTCTTCCGGATTAAATGTTTCCTGCAAAGTCTGCTCCAATCAATATTTCAATAACTGGCTTTCCTTCACCAACATCTGTGATCAAGATGCCCCTTTTTTGCAGATCACTCATCCACGGATCCTTCTGAATGCGTGGAATCGGCCCACAAATAACTGGCTGATCCAAAACTGAAAACACAAGAAAAGCTCGTCTGCAAATTGTTAATTTTGAGTTTGTAGCATTTATGTCCCATGAACGATGTTGCACCACCAAAAACCACATGGGTCAGAGTTCGAGAACACATTGATTTTTACCCAAGTTTGTTCACGGTAGACTGCAATATGTATGAGAATTGAGAACCAGTATCTATAAGAGCTCGGGCCACAAGTGCTTGCTCGCCAACTTCAATGGATACCAGTAACGTTTGAAGCAAGACTTCGCCTGAATAGCAGGAGTTAGATAAGGAGACATTTACTTAATTTCAGGAGCGAACTTCGGATTCTGCTCGAAGTCTGGACACAGAATAATATGTCTCTTGCCACACAGTAAACAACGGACATAACTTCTACAAGCTTTTGAGCGATGTCCCACTTTCAAACATGAGAAACATTTTTTATTCCTTAAAATTTCAAACTTTTCCTCAACTGACATCTTTTGACCTAGGTAACAGTCTTTACTTGAATGCAATTTTCTGCAAAACACGCATATAACTTTTGGAATTTCTTTTGCACCCAATAATAGGTCATTTGCAGTAGGAGTCGAAATTTCCTTTTCTCTGGTCTTCTGCTTCCTTGAAATATTTTCACTCTGAAGCCAGCCATGGCTAAAGAAATTCGCTCTTCCCCTTCAACTTCTGCCTGGAGGAAACGTAACAGCTGTGATAACTTGTCCCAATAAGAAATTTCTTTAGCTTTGGTTATCGAAGGACATCTTAACCATACGCTGAGTATATCTTCCTGTATACATGATTCCACTAAAGGAAATAACATCGCAGCGTATTTGTCAAAAGGTCATGCCAATTGATTCTAATGATCGTAAATGTGATTTTAGTTTGACATATAATTGAGTGACATTAAATTTCGGTTTCACCGTCGTAGCGTTTTTTACAACTAAGCTTCATTATTCTGACATAAAATTCCACAAGAAGCTCATCCCGAACGAATCTCGTTTTTAGGCTTTCAATGGCCTTGACATAATTTTCCGAAGTCGGCGGGTAGGTATCAACAATTTCCTTCACTCTGCTACCAAGTCATGCCCATTGGATGAGATATCAAAATTTATCTTCATTCATCCGTTGATCATTATGAATTCGGCTAAATTGGCTCCAAAAACTCAGCCATTCCTTTACATCACCAAATTTCACCAGTTTAATCTTTGGTAGTTTCAGTTTCGTTTTCTGAATGGTAACTGATGGCGTCATATTAAAGTGGGATGTCTTTTCCAAAATTAATCTAACACGAATACGAGCTTTGTCAAAATGTTCACGATATTCCTCAATTTTTAAATATTCATCGTCCAAATTGTCCGGGTTAGACTCCAATAAAGCATTTCAAACTTTGTCATCGATAGTAGCGAGATCGTTTGCGATTCGTTCTAAAGATGGAAATTTACTTTCAATATCTTCCAATTTAACGTTTTCTATTTCAAAAAGAGACATTAAACTTATACAATTTAGTAAATGACGTTCGCATTGGAGCTCTTTTCTTAACGAACACTTCCATTTCACAATCAAGTTTCGCTTTCGTTTCAAAACAAAATATTCGAAAGCAAATTAACTGACCTGTTTCAGGCGTCGATCACGTCCGGGTCACCAAATATTAGATATGACATGTGAAGCGTACCCCGTTTCTGCCTCTTTATAAACTTTATTTACAAAATATATAATCACAAGTTCTTACAACATTGTTTCGGAACTATTTCAAATCGACTACATCCCTTGAGAGTCGTTGCCAATCTTAAAAAGTTTAATTATTATCAAATGAATGTAAACACAAAATAGGTGGCGCTGTTTAAAATCTGAATCTGACAAGAATTAACGTGGCGAAAAATTGAGCTAAAATTTAAAAACAGCGCTTTTCTATTTCATTAACTTTTTTTCAATATTCTATTCAGTTTCCATTTACTGAAAAGCAAGTAAATATAATTTAATAAAAGATTATTCGACAGTATTTTAACAATTTGGCCAAGCTGGCCATTCCACAATCTTCGAAGATGTTAGAACTGACAACCAAGAAATAATTTGGAATATCCGAAACAAGTCACAACATGGAAACGGATAACAACTCTTGGTGGTTCTTTTGTTGGGGTTTTATGGCGCAAGGGCCATAACTCTTGGTGAAAAAAGAATTTAACTTCGGAACTGAAAAATATGGTTTATTCCTCAGCTCAAAAGATGATAAAAATGGAATACCTCAACAATATCCAAGAAAACTCAAATAGCTAACTCAAAAATTCACTTCCATAAGCAAATTGAAACAGTACGTTTCACACGCAACAACAAAATCATTATTACAAGTAGACGGAAAATGTGCCTCTGAAATAATCAACTTGGAAGAAATACTGAACATCCCTATTACGACTGAAGTAAAAACAAAATGTTACAATACGATTTCTCCTATTTGATATTCCGATTGATGCCCCAGAAGAAATAGAACTTGAAACCGAAAACGACTTAAATGTACTAGAAATTAGAATGTTTCAAAACGAATAGGAAACAATAGAGTACCTACCCACACTGTCCTTGTAACAATATTAGAAACGCAAATACCCCGAGAAATTAAAATGTGGTACACCATTCAAAACATATCAATTTTCATCGACAAAGACCCAAAAATGCTTTAAATTTGACACGCAACAAAAAATTGTAGAAACGAAGCAAAATGCGATCAAAAACATGAGAACCCGAACTGTAACAATCCAATACAATGCTGCAATTGCCAACAAGACCATCCAGATTACCAACTAACGTCAAATATAAAAAGTAATTCAAGAAACTAACAAATTTCAAAACTATCCTAACTGAAGTATTGAAAGAACAAGCACAATTCATCGAAACCTTGAACGAATTCGGCAAATCATTGATCCAAACCATCATCCAAGGAAACACGCAATCTAAAGATCATTCGCAAACATTTACAACCGTTAGAAGTCCAGAAAGAAAAAGGAAACTCCAAATAATTCCAGTCCAAAAAAAGTGATCAACATAAAGGTAAAATTGAAACTGACTTGGAAACGGAAAGCGAAACTGACCTACGGGTCATTCCATGTGAAATGAGCAAAAATCAGAAAAAACCTGTGGCCGTAGGGTGACGGATTTTCATGAAATTTCCTACACGGGTTAAGTTGATGCATAAATAACGATATCCAAAATATTTTGGCTCAAAATAAAATATTTTGGAAATTTCAGGCATTTTAAGGACTTGCAACTTTGAAGAGCAGTTGTGAAATCGCTTGATGTATGAAGATCTTTCTCAAAAACTACTTAACGTAGACAATTTCATATTTTTGTAATCTATGACGAATTTTCTTTTTATCTATTTGGAAACAACAATTTTAAACATCAAATTTTAGCTAAAAATTAATAGCGAAAAATGGAAAATTGTCGATTTTGATTGAATTAAAAAGGTTTCTATGGGCTAAAGGAAATTAAATGCATCGCTGAAATTCATACCAGATACAGTGCTAGTGCAATACATATAAAACTACTGCTGAAGTTTAGAAGTCGACTTTTATTTTCTCTTCATCTTCCAAACAGCAAAGGAAAATTATAAAATGACAGTTTTCCCCTTAAAATAGGCACACTATAACGCACACTATACTACCAATTCTGACATATAGATGGCGCCACGAAACGTGACCAATCTATCATCGCGCTGCTGTGCTATTACGCAGGCAGAGAGAGCTTGGACCTTAAATGTAACGGACGCCTCGTCTGCTTTTTTGCCCAAATTGTATCTAAATGTTTAATTGTTTGTGTTTATGTTTTTACCGTCCTTTGTAACTGTGTTCTCTTATAATTAAATATATATAAAACTTTACCCCGAGATTTTTTAATGATTACTTTGGTTTTTACCCCAGTAATTACAGGAGGACAGTTATAAATTGGCCCCCCAACGTTTGGCCCGAAATAAAATATCCCAGCTCTCTCTCGCATTTTCACAGGATTTGGTAGGTCTCTGAAGTGTTTGTCTTCCCGACAACAAGAGGAATAAAAATTCGCAACCTGCTAATGTCTTTACAGATAAGTGTATTTCTCTTATTGTGATTGTAATTTTGAATCTTGTTTTGGCCACCCTGGTGAAACAGAAAGCATAGAATGTTTAACATTGTGTATGACAAATTTTACAATAAGAATACATATTATATTATATATATATATATATATTTAAATTTGTTTTGATTTTTGTTTGAATCTATCTTACTGTAAATTCTGTTTTGTTTTAAATACTTAAATTTGGAATTGATTTCGGTTTAGAATCCTTTAATTCTAATTTGGTTTTTTGTTTGAATTCTTTGATTCTAACTTGGTTCTGGTTTTAAATTTAATTTTGGTTTAAATTTAGGCTTGATTTGAATTTTGATTTTTATTTTGTTTAAAATTCTGGTTTTGAATTTCATTTAGAATTTTAGTTGATTCGTCGCTATTATTGTTTCGATTTTTTAAGAATTCTATTGTTACAGGATTGGCATGGTACTGTGTTCAAAACTTAATTGATTAAATTGTGTAAACCTTTCATTGTTGAATAATTTAAAAGAAAATTTTTAAATTTTAAGAATATTTAGTAACTTTTAATTTTGTTTTGTTTAAAAGAGAAAGTAGGCATATTGTTTTGTATTCACACCCTGTGTACTGTTTATGTTCTACCGATCTTGTGTTACTAATATTTTATGTCAGCTTACACAATTTATACACCAGTTAAATAAGACATTGTTTAGGACTGTTACATCCAATTAGGACAGTTTTCTTTTCTCGTCCACAAAATTTCGTTGGAACTCTCCTTCTCCCCAATACCCCCCTCAGGCAACAATGGCTTTCCTCGCGCGTGGAAAGAAAGAGGATCTGAGGATCCTGGCTCAAGATTTTGGCGTCGATGTCGCTTCTGACATAAAGATTGTCGAATTGAAGAATCTCATCGTCAAATCTGATCAGTATGATGAAGACTTTGCTAAAGAAAGATTGGCTACTATCATTGAGGATAGAAAAGCTGAAGAAGCCGATAGGGAACGACAAGCAGCCCTTGACCGTGCTGAAAGAGAAAAAGAAGCAGAACGAGTCCTAAGAGAAAAACAGATGGACCTGGATCAGGCTGAAAAAGAAAAGAGAACAGGATCAACGCTTCGAATTGGAAAAGTTGAGACTACAGTTAGAAGCTCAGAAAATTTCTGCAGACTCCGAAGCCCATGCTTCCGAAGGTGATGTTGACTTACCCAAGTTCGAGTTAAAAAAGCTGATTCCCTACTTCAACCCCAAGCAGGATGATATGGGATTATTCTTAAATCTCTTTGAGAGACAGTTGAAGTTCCTGAAGATTCCAGAGGCCAAATGGGTCGCCTACTTGATCGGTGTCCTACCAGCCGATGTGGCTAAGTTGATCGCAAGGGAGCCTGAAGAGAAGGCTCAGGAGTAAAGGATGTCCTGCTGAAGCGGTTCAAGCTAACCAGCGAACGCTTCCGACAACTTTTCAGCCAGCATCGAAAAACTCCTGAGAGTACCTGGCGCGACTTCTACTTTGAAATCCGCAGTTACCTGGAAGGATGGCTAGAAGAGCTGAATGTCACCAACTTTGACCAGCTAAAGGACCTGATGTTGGCTGACCAACTGAAAAGGAAAGCCCCACCAGAGGCCCGTGAACATTTCCTGGATGACTGGCATACATGGAATTCCCCTGGAGAACTGGCTGACAAACTGGATGCGTATGACAACCAACGCTCCACCTCTAGAAAAGATTCGGCTTTCAAGAAAAGAAATTTTGAAAGGCATAAAGAAGACGCAACCCGTCTTAACCCACCTAAAAAGACTTTTCCTTTCCATGGAAATAGAACGGACGGATCAAATCCTGACCCTCCACTCGAAGTTAAACCTGGCGTAGCATGATTTGGCTGTGGAAAACCCGGGTACATCAAAGCAAAATGCCCAGATTGCTCGCCGCCAAAGAAGAAGGTCTCCACCAATCACCTGAAAGCCTTTGCTTCAATTACCAAGGGATCACCAATAACCCTATTGGACGCAACTATTTGCGGAGTTTATGGAAGAGTGTGCGCTGACACAGGCTCTACACATTCCATAGCTGGAGCATATCTCTACTCCCTGTTTAAGGAAAACAACTTACCTTTTCAGAAGACGGAGCTGACGTTGCACCTAGCAAATGGATCCCAGACTCTGGAGAAATGTCTCACCACCCAGGTTCCAGTATACCTGGAAGACCGCAAGATTATGACCAACTTCATTATCCTGCCGGATGCAACCAACAACCGTACCTTACTAGGAACAGATTTCCTAGAGACCGCTAGAGTGGTACTGGACTTAGCCAACAAACACTGGTTTTTTCATGACAAGCCCAAAGAAAAGTACCCCTTCGGTGAAGAATTACCTCTGACTCCCGTTCAGGGCAAAGAACAGATAGAATCCAACATCTGTCAACTGAGAGAGGAAGAAGGAGAAAACCTGGATCCTCACCAAAGAAAAGATCTCAATGATCTAATTGCCAAATTTGACACTGTCTTCAAGCTAGGGGGAGGGACAACACCCTTGATCGAACATCACATCAATACCGGAGA
The DNA here is from genome assembly GCA_933210815.1 of Meta bourneti. Taxonomy (NCBI): domain Eukaryota; kingdom Metazoa; phylum Arthropoda; class Arachnida; order Araneae; family Tetragnathidae; genus Meta; species Meta bourneti. The sequence continues at coordinate 33,896,083 of OW119927.1, read as the reverse complement.
CCACCCACCTGTGGCTGTTCCTCCATATAGGATGTCCCCAACTAAGAAGGAGTTATTGAAGAAAGAACTTGATGACTTGCTACAGAAGAACATCATAGAGGAGTGTGAATCCTCCTATGGAGCTCCTGTGGTCCTGATTCCCAAACCTAATGGAGATGTGAGGCTGTGTATCGACTACCGGAAGCTGAATGCCATCACAGTTCCCGATGTCTACCCTTTGCCCCGCATGGATGACCTCCTGCAGGATGCGAAGCATACAGCCTACATGTCCACCATCGACTTGAAAGCAGGATACCACCAAGTAAATGTTTACCCACCTGACAAGGACAAAACTGCTTTCGTGTGTCCCTTTGGAACCTATAGATTCAACAAAATGCCTTTCGGACTAAGAAATGCACCTGCAACCTTTCAGAGATTAATGGATGTATTCAGAAGAGATTTGCCAGTCCTGGCCTATCTGGATGATATCATAGTTTTATCCCCAAGTTTCGACCAACATTTAAAGGACTTAGAAGCAGTTTTTACCAAATTAATTAAATTCAACCTTTGTGCCAATCGCGATAAATGTACATTTTCCTGTTCAAAGGTCAAATATCTTGGTCTATGGATCACTCCTAAAGGAATTGAAGCAGACCCGGAAAAAGTTTCATCTATCCAAAATATTCCCCCGCCAAAGAATATCAAGCAACTGCAGTCATTTCTACAAACCTGTTCTTGGTACAGAAAGTTCGTCCCGAACTGTCAAGACCCTTAAGTAACCTAACCAAGAAAAACACACCTTGGACATGGACATCTGAACATCAAGAAGCTTTCAGCACCCTAAAGAAATGCTTAGTGACACCACCAATACTAAAGCAAGCGGATTTTACTCAACCCTTTACGATAAGGACTGATGCTAGTAACTATGCCTTAGGAGCGGTACTTTTGCAAGGTGCAGGTCAAGATGAACGCCCCGTCGAATATGCCAGCCGACTACTCCAAAGTGCGGAACGCAATTATTCCACCACCGAGCGCGAAGCCTTAGCCGTGGTGTGGGCCCTCATCAAATTTAGAGGATATGTGGATGGACAAGAAGTCCTCATAGCATCTGACCACCAGCCCCTGAAGTGGCTGATGAGCCTGAAGTCCCCGTCCGGAAGATTAGCCCGGTGGGCCCTACAGTTACAAGCATTCAATTTGAAAATTGAGTATATCCCTGGAAAGGCCAATGTAGTGGCCGACATGCTGTCGCGCCCTACTTGCCTACATGAAGAGGATACGTGCGAAGCCTGCACTGTCTCTGTGATGTTGCCTTCCAGGAGCTCAAAAGAATTGAGGGAAGAACAACTTAAAGATAACGACATCAAGAAGATCATAGACACTTTTGAATCTGAAGAGAAAAATGAAAATTTTGCAAATTGGACTGCAAGAGGCTACCTGATGAATCAAGGTGTGCTATACCGTTATGCCCCTGATGTGGAAGCTGAAGACGCACAGCTCGTTGTTCCGGTTCAAGAAAGGGAAAATGTTCTCAAGGAGCACCATGATGCACCGGCTGCCGGACACTACGGAGCCGAGGGAACATTCCATAGAATAGCCTCCCGTTATTATTGGACCGGCATGAGAAAGCATATCACCGAATATACCAAGAATTGCCCAGAGTGCAATAGGTATAAAGCCTCAAACCAGAAACCAGCTGGTTTACTACAGACTCCTGTGCAGTCGCGAAGATTTGAAGTCCTATCCATGGACCTATTTGGACCGTTGCCCGAGAGCAAAGATGGGAAGAAGTGGATCTTCATCCTTGAAGATGTGGCAACCCGATGGGTCGAACTGTTCGCATTGCCCAATGCTACAGCGGCTGAATGTGCTAAAGTCCTGTTGGAAGAAGTACTAATGCGGTATGGTTTACCCCGAAAGATAATCAGTGACAACGGACCACAATTCGTTTCTTTTGTGATCCAACAACTGTGTTCCCTGTTAGAGATAGACCAATCACTAACACCAGTATACCACCCTGAAGCTAACCCAGTGGAACGGAAAAATCGGGATTTGAAGCCTAGACTAGCAATCCTAGTCAAAGATCAACATACAACCTGGCCTGAACATCTGCCACATATCCGGTTCGCAATGAATTCAGCAAAGTGTGACTCGACAGGACACACTGCTGCCTATCTAACTTTCGGACGAGAGCTCAGAACTACTGATGATGTCACCCATGACTTAAGAACCGTCCTTGAAAGTGATAATTTCGTCCCTGAATTTACGCCCTACCTCAAACGTTTTGCAAAAATAGCCAAACAAGTGAAAGAGAGGTTAGAGCAGAAACAAGACAAACACAAAAAATATGCAGACAAGAAAAGATCACCTGCCCCACACTATGCACCAGGCGATCACGTCTACATTGATCTCCATCCCATTAGCAGCACCGCTAAGGGGAAAAACAGCAAAGTTCGTACCAAAGAGAGATGGACCATATGTCATCGTGACGCAAAAGTCACCCACCTCTTACGTGATAACAAGCCCTGATGAGCCGACAGTGCCCTTGGGCATATATCACACATCAGCTGTGAAACCGTGCAACCAAAGACAATCCACAAACCCAGTGCACCCTCTAAGGAAACGGGGTCGTCCGAGGCATAAACCACCAGACTCAACTGCAGGTTCCTCATCGGGACGTCTTCGAAACCTGAGGGGGAGTATATAACGCACACTATACTACCAATTCTGACATATAGATGGCGCCACGAAACGTGACCAATCTATCATCGCGCTGCTGTGCTATTACGCAGGCAGAGAGAGCTTGGACCTTAAATGTAACGGACGCCTCGTCTGCTTTTTTGCCCAAATTGTATCTAAATGTTTAATTGTTTATGTTTTTACCGTCCTTTGTAACTGTGTTCTCTTATAATTAAATATATATAAAACTTTACCCCGAGATTTTTTAATGATTACTTTGCTTTTTACCCCAGTAATTACAGGAGGACAGTTATAACACCAAATTAAATGAAGGACAGCTCTGACGAAAACTGTATTTTGGAAGGATATAGTTTAATATGTCTATTGTAAAAAATTCAGGATTGTATTTTGAATTTTAAAACAACAATAACAAAATTAGTTAAACGCGTTACTGCCCATCCAATCAATTGGCGACTGAAAGTTTCTTTGCCAAACGACTTCGCATGTTCTACGACGGGTTACCATATTCCATCAGTATCGCAGTAACTGCCAATGTTTATTATTGCCAATCATAGTATTTCCTTCCCATTCTATGCATATTATTCGTTTCAAATGGAAACAATGAAACCCCAAATCAACAATGAAATACGAAATTATTTTTAACTTTTGAAGGAAACTTTAAAAGCAGGACATCAAACCACAATTGAAAAAGCTTAAACATTTAAAACCTTTACTTGATTGTCTTTAAATTCACTTTCAATCTGATAAAGGTCTTATTCAATTTCGTAGTTGCTTAAATTGAAATTTCCCTATGTTGCCGAATCTTGAAATCTTATTTCACTAGTGATTGCGATAAATATGGAATAAGGATTCGTGATTTATGTACATTTGGGAGAATCGAGTTAACAACGATGTTTAAATCTTGTTTTACTGGCAAAATTAGTGTTTACCTGAATAATAATGCTTAGTATTTATAAAACGCATTTAATATTCACAAGTAGTAGTATTTAATAGTTATGTTTCCAAAGGAAAGCAAATCGAAAAGCCTTCTCTAACAAAAATAACTTTCCACCTAATTATTTCACTGACGGAAACACTCCTTGGAATAAATAAGACTTTAAAAGAAATTTCATGTAAAATTTTGCACGTACACCATAATAAGTTATATTTAATTCTTATATCGCATTTTTTATATTATAGGATATTATATAACTCACTATCAGCTGCGATAAAAAAGTAAAATTTACGTCTAATTAAAAATTTTCCTGAGACAAAAATAATCAAATTACAATTATGAAAACTTCACGACATATAATAGACATCTTGCTCTTTTACGTTGAAAAGTTTTGATGTTCTTGGAGCTTTCCCTCACAGTGAAATATGCATTTTTAAAAATTGAAAAATCGTATTTTTCCATGATTTTTACTTTTTTAAAATCTTTTTTCTTTATAAAGGAAAAGATATACAATCACCAAATTACGCCACGCTGTTTGTTAGGAAAGGCTCTTCATTAAGAATAATTTTTAATATTGTGTTTCCATTTCTAGAGATACCAGAGCAATTTGAAATTTGTAGCAAATTGGCAAAATTTCTATTTTAGTCTATCCCTCAGATTCAGCAATGACGGCTATTTCATTATATTCTGACGTTTCCTAAGCGACCCTTTTCTGAAGAATGCAACGATATACACTGCTGGCCACCGTAAATGCAACACCCTGAAGGAAGCATGCAAATAATATGAAATTTACAACATGCATTAGCGGAGGTGAGATATGCAAATGATTAGAATTTCAGCGCAGACGCACATCACGCGCGCCTGTGGCGCCACTTCAAAGCGCTATTTAAGGCTTGGAGATTTCGACGATTTCAAGTACGGCAATTGTGTTTTTCTTGTGGTTTTTTCAAAAAAACGATCAATTATGCCTCGTAGAAAACAGCGATCATCTTTTGATCAAGTATCCGAGTTCGACAGAGGAAGGATAGTGGCCTACCGAGATTGTGGATTATCTTTCAGGGAAATCGGTAGTCGTGTTGGACGAAACCAAACAACTGTAATGCGGATATGTGATCGTTGGATGCAGGAGGGTACGACGGACCGACGTGTTCGATCGCATCCACCTCAGTGCACCACTTCACGTGATAACAGGCATATTGTGCGTATGGCAGTGACGGATCGCTCAGTCACATCACGAACCATAGCACAGCACATTCAGTCTGTACCGCATCATCCAGTGTCTGCGCGTACCATTCGACGCCGTTTACAGCAGAGTGGTATGTCCGCAAGACGTCCATTGCTTCGTCTACCCTTGACGCAGAACCACAGACGTTTCCGCCGCCAATGGTGCGATGAAAGAAGGATGTGGACGGCAGAATGGAATGAAATTGTCTTTACTGACGAGTCACGCTTCTGTCTGCAACACTACGATGGTCGGATTCGAGTCTGGAGACACCGTGGAGAGAGGATGCTGAACAGCTGCGTTATGCACCGCCACACTGGTCCTGCACCGGGTATTATGGTATGGGGCGGTATTGGATATCACTCTCGCACTCCTCTAGTACGCATTGCCTGTACTTTAAACAGCCAGCGCTACATCTCCGAGGTGTTGGAGCCAGTTGTCCTTCCTTACCTTCAGGGCTTGCCCACAGCCATATTTCAACAGGATAATGTGCGACCACACGTGGCACGCATTGTCCAAGGGTTCTTTGTCAATCGCCAGATTGAATTGCTTCCCTGGCCAGCTCACTCTCCAGATCTTTCGCCGATAGAAAACATGTGGTCCATGGTTGCTCAACGATTGACCCAGAATACATCCCCAGCTGCCACACCAGATCAACTTTGGCAACGTGTGGAAGCTGCTTGGTCTGCTGTACCCCAAGAACACATCCAAAGTCTCTTTGAATCAATGCCGAGGCGTGTGGCAGCGGTGATCTCCAACAATGGCGGCTACTCTGGCTACTGATTTTGGCAGGAACCACACTTCACAGAAGTCTATAAATTTAATCATTTGATACTTGGTCAACATGTTATCTACAAAATAAATTTTGTTGTGATATCTCTTGTCTTTCTTGGTGTTGCAATTTGGGTGGCCAGCAGTGTATAAATTTTAAATTTGTGTCAATAACTTATCGAAATATAGGGTTGCAAACAGGCCACTTTTAGTGCTAGAAAATCTAAATTTGCGTGACCTTGAACTTTAAATGTCAATAAGTAACAAAATAGACTTCTGAAATATAATATTTTGCAGTTGGTCATTACTATGTGACCTATTTAAAAACTTATTTTCATTAAAATCGGTGATATGTCAGTCAGTCGATTTTCTCATTTTGTGTGGAATGACCCCTATACAACTCGATAAAACGAAGAAACAACAATTCAATCGAATTCAAAGAAATAGTCTAAGAAAACTAGTCATTGGTTTTCTTTTCTCCCAGGTAGGTCTTTCATTTTCTTTTATATTGCTTTCAATCTAAAAATTGTTCAGTGGAACGCAAGAGTTCGCAATAAGAATCTGAGTTCAGAACTCTCTTTAACTCAACAGGCATATGCGTATTTCAAGAAATGCATTTAAAACCCGATCAAAAATTTCATCTTAAAAATAATATTCAGAAAAGACAGACCTAACAAAGGGGATGACTTCTTATCGCAATTAATAAAAAAATATCAACAAATCTTATAAATTTTCCGCCCTCATCAATTAATGAAGAAATTTTGGGAATTACCGTCCACGACTCAAACAATCAATGCTTAAACATCATCAATGTTTATTGTCCCAAAGGAAATTATCAACAAGAGTTGGATCCATTTTGTCCTAGCACTTCAAATCCTACCCACCTTGGTGATTTCAACGCCCACCACAACTTTTGGAATGCTCAAACCAACACAAGAGGAGAAAATTCTTGCAAATTGGATTCTCATAAATGATTTTTGCCTCATCAATAATCATATCCCCACTCATATCTTATCCAACGGATCCACTTCTTATCGACCTTTCGATATGCTCACCACATATCTTTCCTCAAATTAAATATGAAGTAGCAGAGGATACTTTTGGAAGCGACCACTACCCGATTATCATCACAATTGAAAAAACCAATACAAATTACCAAACTAGATTACGATACAGATGGGACTTAATTTCCAAAGTCTGATAAAATCCAGAAAATTGAAAACCTAACATACCAAACCTTTCAAAAGATCTCGAACACTCAATCTTTCAAAATAAAAAAGTTTAATATTTTCCACTCAAAGATTTTCCGATTTGGTGGACTTCCAAATGCAGTGCCCTTTGCAAAAGAAAATATCACAAGCAAGCAAAAAATAAATTTCAAAAGAACACTGGATTCAATATAAAAGATCATCTGCTAAACTTAAAATGGAAATGAAAAATGCATCAAGGCAATATTGGGATAAAACCTGTTCAAACTCAAAAGATTCAAATCGACTTTTCAAAATATTTCAGATAGTTTGGAATGCAAACCTCACAAAATTTACTTAATCTTGACAACAAAGCTATTACACAACCAAACGAACTAAGTGAAGCATTTTCAAAAATTTTCAGTCATGCAATCGATCACGAACCAATCCCTCTTGATTACGGACAAGAAAATATACGAAAATGAATCGCTATTTCTCTCTCGACGAACTAAAAAAATTAATCAGAAAAGCAAAAATTTGAACCCTAGGGAAGACAAAATTTCTACAATCCTTTTAAAAAATGCGAGTCAAATATCTCTTTCCAAATTATTAAATAGTTTCAATCATCTGACAAACCAACGATATCCCAGACAGTTGGAAAACAACTATCATCGTCCCTATTCATAAAACTAATAAATATAAAGAAATTAAATCATACCGACCAATTGGTCTAACTTCAGTTCCAGCAAAAATCTTCGAAAACATGCTACTACAAAGCCTTATTGAAAACACAATCGGTTAAAGAACCACTTGAAAATTCTCATCTCGGATTCTTACCCTTTAGAGACACTCAGTCAGCTATTTTTCAAATTTATGAAGAAATTCAGAAAGCAATAGATAAAAATAATTTATTATAGGAATATCATTAGATATTCAAGAGCATATGATTCTATTGGGATCGACGTCTCAGAAAAATGTCTTAAAATAACATCAAAGGTCTAGCAGCTCAATGAATCCATAATTTTCTTAAAGAAAGAAATATCAAAGTCAAGTGGAAAAATTCAATTTCCACAGCCCACTCGCGACGAGGTTTAGTACAAAGTGGCGTTATATCCGCTTTTCTTTTTACGATATATATGAAAGATTTATACGAAACCAATCTTCACGGACTGAAAATTATCATTTATGCAGACATTTTTATAATTTGTACCGAATCCAACCTTAAAAATATGTACATCAAACTCCAAAACACACTTGACAAAATTACTAAATGGTGCAATTATTGGAAATTAGAAATCCGTCCGGACAAATGTCATTCTATCAATCTTTCTCACAAGAGATACCAAACTATTTCTTAACAATCGGAGGCAAACACATTCCTTGGACAAATTAATTGAAATTCTTGGTGTTACATTCTCCAAAACAGGAAAATTCGAACCATACTTCAATTACATTCGTTCTAAAGTCTTCAAAAGCATTAATTTATCAAAAGCGCTTTCTAACAACAGTTATGGAGCAAGGTCCAAACATCTACATCAATTGGTTCAATCTTGCATTCCAAGCCTTTTTGACTACGAAAACATTATCACTCACTACGCCAGCAAATCCCTTAAGCAAATTTTGGAACTGGCTTGCAATTCAACTGTAAGAATCGCTCTTTGTTTACCAAGATGGACCCCTTTATTCACTCTCAGGAAAATAACAAATGAATCAAACTCATCAAAAAGAATCACTATTGAATGTCAACTGTTGGGTCCGACAAATCAGTATCAATGAAATTTCTCCTTATATATATATATATATATATATATATATATATATATATATATATATATATATATATAATACCACCATCAAAAAATTCAAAAAAGAACAAACAAAAGATCAAAGTAACCCTTATTTTCAACGCATAGTGGAAACGTTTAAAATTCTTGACATTAATCCCGATAACATCATAGAATTTATTTTTTCAATTAATCTTGAAGACTACGATATCCAGATTAAAATCTTAGATTATGTTTTCCAAAATAAAAATCTTATTCCTGAAACAATCAATCCACTTTTCCAAGAATTCAAGACAGAACACTTAATGATTACCATAATTGCCACAGATACTTCAAAATCAGTTACATTCACTTCACTTGCTGGTTGGTCAGAAGAAAATTCCTTTAGCTTCATAATTAATAACAATACCATTTTCACTGCAGAAGCTTTAGCAATTTGTCAAGCAATAGGCGACTTAACTATCCCGAACAAAAAATACGCTATTTTCTCTGATAGTAAATCTATTCTAACAGCGTTGACCAACATTAACTTTAAATCTCCCAAAGTAATTCTTCGTTTAAGAAATGAATTAGTTAAATCACAATTAAAATCAATTAACATCACTTTATTTTAGATACCAAACCACCGGAACATAGATATTAATGAAAAAGCGGATAAACTTGCAAAAGCTGTGAATCAAGACATCTTGTCAGATCTGGAGATATCCAATCTTTTTAGATTGGATATCTCCAGATCTGACAAGACGAATAATTGAAATCGATAAAGAATTAAAGAATGTATAACAAGCAAATATCACTCGACTAGGTAATATTCCCGATTTACCAAATATTTGCAAATAGTCAAACAACAGGAGAGATGTTTTATTAGCAAGATGCAGGTGAAGTGTTCGTTGAATAATGACAAATGTATTGTTAATTTACCATATAGCACAAACTTCTTTAAATAATTTTATTAACGACATAATTAGAACAACCGATAACGAAACGTTGGAGAATAATTCCAGTTATTTTATACTCAACTTTATTAGCTGATGCCACTCGAGCAAAAGAAAAATCGCAACGTTTTATAGGAGGCGCTTCAGTATCGCAAATGATGTCACCCCCCCCCCCCTTCCCAGTGAAAACGTTATACCTTATAGTCTTTCAGGTATGCAGGGAATCTCACTCTTCGACCAGTTCTTGTGTTTCTAGATTCAATGTCATCGGAAGGATCATTGTCACTAGGAAGTGGTTGTGAGATTTTGGAGTTATCAGATTCACATGTCTGAAGATTTGGTGTTACTTCATCTTTGAGCTTGAAACATGGTTTCACTCTATCTATTGATATCCTTTTAATTTTACCTGAAACTACCACATCGAAGAATTTCTCAAAACGTTTAACTAAATATGGTCCAAGGTAGTTTGGTTGAAGAGATGAGATTATGGTATTAAATGAATACATGTGAACAATTTGCTAAGTCCTTGTGTACGAAAACTGGTTTTTTCTATGGCTGGTTGTTGAAGTTGGTTTTAGGTTTTTGATGTGACTTTGCAATTTTTGTATAAAATCTGAATGCGTGGCAGTTGGGGATTTACTGAAAAATTCTCCAGGCAAACAGATTGGTGTGCCGTACACAAGTTCAGCGGAAGAACAACGCAAATCTTCTTTAACGGCGGATCGAATGCCAAGAAGAATTAAGGGTAGAACGTCAGTCCAAGAATTTGACGTTTGTAGGTGGGATTTCAGGCTGTTTTTCAAAGTTCGGTGTTGGCGTTCGATTAAACCGTTAGATTGTGGATGGTAAGCTGTGGTTGTGTTAGCTTTGAAACCTAGGTGTTTGCTCAAGAATTGGAAGAGTTGGCTTTCAAACTGGCGACCTTGGTCAGATGTTATTCTCTCTAGGATTCCAAATCTGGAAATCCAAGTCGCGACAAGGGCTTTTGTGATGGAATCTGCTGTTTGGTCTTCTAAAGGAACAGCTTCAATCCACCGGGTGAACCTATCGATGATAGTAAGTAGATACCCAAAACCTTTGCAAGATGATAAAGGACCAACAATATCGATGTTAAGATGTTTGAATCGTTGATTTGGGGACTTTGAATTCAGCAACTGGAAAATGGGTATGTTTGTGAACTTTGGCTCGTTGGCATGCCAAGCATGCTCTAGTCCACAGTTGGCAGTCTTTGTTTAAGCCAGGCCAAATGAATCTTTTTGTCACCAACTTCATTGTTGCACGAATTCCAGGATGGGATAAGTTATGTATGGAGAAAAATACTCTTTTGCGAAATTCCTTAGGAATGTACGGCAGGTTAAAATTAGTGGAGGTATCACAGTAGATTTTCTTATCGCTATCCAGGATAGGAATTTGTACCATTTTGAAACTGGAATGCGATTTAAGAATCTGGAGGTATTCATCCTCCTGGCAATCTGCAATAACTGTATAATCAATTGGAGCTGGAGTAGTGATGGTTTCAATTCTCGACAGTGTCTGCTACGGTGTTTTCTTCTCTGGAAATGTACTGTATGTCTGTAGTGAACTCAGCAATGTAGTTCAACTGCCGGGCTTGTCTTGAAGAGGCTTTATCGAAATTCTGCTGGAAGGCAAAGGTGATAGGTTTGTGATCAGTGAAAATAGTAAATGATCGTCCTTCCAGAATGTGCTTAAAATGCTTTATCGCTAGGTAGATTGCAAGTAATTCTCGATCATAAGAGCTGTAGTTTCTTTGCGTGGATGTTAGGGATCGAGAGAAAAAGCTTAGCGGTTGTTTTTCACAATTATATAGTTGATGGATTACGGCACCCAAGGCGGAATCAGATGCATCTGTTGTTAGGGTGATTTGTGCCGTCTGATTAGGGTGAACTAACATTGCTGAGTTGCACAATGCGTTTTTGATATCAGTAAAAGCATTCTGCGCATCTTCGGTCCAAATTAAAGTTTTTTTGCTGTTTTTCTTTACGCCTTGAAGAAAGATTGTCAACGGTTGTTGCACTTTGGTATAAAGCGATGATAGAAGTTCATCATTCCCAAAAATCTGCGTAAGCTTGTGAATGATTCTGGTTTAGGATATTGTTTAATTGTATCAACTTTCGATGAAAGAGGTTTAATTCCCCTCCTTCCGTTGATATCTCATAACCTAAAAATTCAAGTTTGCTCAGACCAAATTTACATTTTGCAATGTTTATGCACAGTCCGTAGTTATTCAGCCTTCGAAATACTAATTCAAGATGTTTTTTGTGTTTCTGTGTCTGGGGAAGCAATGAGAATGCCATCGAGATAGCAGAACACAAAATCTAGGCAGCTCAGCACGGTGTTCATAAACCTTTGGAAGGTTTGTGCTGCGTTGCGTAGACCGAATGTCATAAGGAAATTCAAAAAGTCCGAAAGGTGTTATGATGGCGGTCTTCGGAATATCAGCTTCGTGAACAGTTGGTAGGCTCTTATCAAATCTATAGTTAAAAATATCGTTTTTCCATGCAGAATATTCGTACAGTCCGTTAGAAATGGAAGTGGGTAACGGTCTGGTCTGGTATTTGCATTAAGCCCACGGTAATCACCGCATGGCCTCCAGTCACCGGATTTTTTTAAAGTGAGATGTAATGGACTTGACCAGTTGCTTTTGGATGGTCTGCAGAGACCTTGCTGCATCTAATCGAATTCCTTTCTCGCAGCGATCAACTTTTCTTGAGAAAGTCTTCTGGCTTTAGAGAATATGGGGTTTCCTTTAGTTTCGGATGTGATGTTGCACATTTTGTTCTTTAATTTTATCATTTTTTATGTTGGGTTTAAGTAAGTTAGGAAATGTATTTAAAATGGCTCTATATTGGTTTTGAAAAGTGTTAGCGATGAATTTAGGAGTGACGCTACCGTTACACAAAATACCTTTAGTCGTCAATGAGGTGGTACCATCAATTAGTTTTCTATTTTTACTGTCGACTAATAAGTTAAAATGTGAAAGAAAGTCTATTCCAACAATAGGTTTGTTGACATCTGCAATTATAAAAGGCCAATTGAAAGATCTTCGTAGCCCCAAATCCAGTTCTAACAATTTTTGACCGTACGTTTTGATTTTTGTGCCGTTAGCTGCGAACAGCTCAAGCTAAGAGTTATTTTTTCCGATAGTGATGGTGGAATAACCGATATTCTAATCTCTACAAAGAAATTCTAAGCTCAACAACTGCACTCTTCTGACTACCAATAAACAAAATCAGACTCGAGCAATAGAGGCAAAGTGCAACAACGTCGTAACCATAAACCTCAAAGCACTCGACACTCTTGAATCTTAACTTTTCATGATCGAGTGCTAATAAAATGAACTCGTTACAAGTGCATCGGGTTAGTTTTTTTAATCCTCAACCTCAAGCGATCAGAAGTTTATCTTATGACAAAACGAATTCTCGTTTAGCCCTTTCAAGGTAAAATTTTTTCAGTATCTATTTAGCTAACTCAATATCAACAGAACAACGTGGTCATGCCGCTATTCAGTCTTGATTTGCCAGATATAATTTTGTTTAAAGTTAGCGTATAAAAAAGCTGTACACAAAAGCTGAACTGAATACAAATCATGCAAAATTTGAAATTCTTTTATTGTTTATTAATTTTTAAGTAACTTATGATTTTTTTTAATCGACAACTGCTCGTGTTGTATTACTACATCATTGTAGTATTTAGAGCTATTTTGTTTGTGCCCACCGCTTAATAGAATCACTCATTTCTATTCAGACGGATTTTGTTTCATTAATTCGCTGATTTGCATAATTGGCGATTCAAGTTTAGAATTGTTATAATATCAAATTCTTTCAATGATACCATTGGCAAAATTTAAACTCAAACCAATGAAAGGTGCTTCATTTTAAATGGATAGTTATTAGCTAATTAAGAAGTTGCTTAATCACATTAGATTAATTTGAGAACACCAAAAATTAAAATTTTACTCACACAAATCAACATTTTCTTTAAATTTGATAAATTGTATTTTGTTTATATTGCATTTCATAAAGATTAAAATTGACTGAATTTCTGTTACCTCTTGGTTCAGGTGATCTAAGAATCTAAAGCTTGTTGGGCAGCTGTTAGTGGCACATTAGCAATTTGGAACAGAAGTAGTATAGACCCCCCCCCCCAATCCATTTGGCGACTTTTTTTCGTCGCCAACCCTGACGTTACTTGGCGACATTATTTTAACCTCGGAAATATCAATATAACATCAGAAATAACGGATGTAGTACAAATAACTGTACATAAGTTGAATAAATTTATTCTAATTATGTAAACAGATTTCACTGTAAATGAGGAACGAAAGTACTTTTCGTTTGAGTAAATATTTTTAAATTGTTGATATAAATATCAAATGATGACACTGAATCAAACAATTTGTTTTCGTTTACTTTATTTTATGGTTTATACTTTAACTAAGAATATGAGAGAAATAGTACTTTTCATCGGCTTACAATGAAACAGCAACTCAAAAGCATAGTTCTGAGAAAATGAAGAGGAAAATTCTTCTCCGGCTCCACTCGCTGTGTTTTTCAAGAAATCTAACCTTCATAGCTAAGAAAAATGAATAAGTGGACTTCACTAGTCTAAAGATAACATTCTGGTCTAGAAAAGCTAAGAAACTCATCGTAAAATTTTGATGCGTGTTTCACTTGTTAGCCGACGTTTTAACAATACAACGAATTTCACAATCCATAAACGCATGCATATCGCGAATCGACTGTTACAAGGGGAAACAGTTTCAGATTAAGAGTTGTTTTTTAAACACAAAATATAATACGTTCTTATAGACCCATTATTCTTATGAGTGAAAAAGTATGACTAAATATCACGTTGTAGACAAGCAGGCATTTGAACTGCACTTGTAACTATTTGTAAGGGCGATAAGATTCGTGTCTTTAATGTTTCTGTCATAGAACAGGGCTGCTAGTCAAAGCACTTGAGGAATAGGTTTAGGAGCATAAATTCTTAAAAATAGTAGTCTCTTATAAACCGTATTTTAGTTGCCCAAATACAAAATGAATAGGATAACGCAACACAAAATATGCTAACTATGAAACCGACTTTGAGAATCTCGCAAAAATATTTAAATTTTGGAATAAAACAATTAAAGTTTCTTCTATGAAATCTGAATTTCCAACACAGCACCTCTAGCAATTACATTGTTGATAATTTCATTGCACATACATTAAAAATTAAAACTAATTTCCATTCATTTCAAAGGTGCTTTTTATTTATTATAGTAGTACAGTCGAGGGAGAAAAAAACGAACCACCCCTGTTCATTCGAGCAATTTTTACAGTAGAGAAAATTCAAAGATGGCATTCGACAGCAACTAATGTCTTCTATATATTCAAATTCATAAAATTTCCATAAGGGGCCGTCTTTCTATTAAATTGTCACCAACTTCATAATTTCTAATGCAAACCCCCTATTTTGACACAATTTCAAATCGATATCAAAATATAACTTCAGATACCAAATTTCATGACATTAGGTCTTACCGTTTCGAAGTTTTATAAGTACAGAAAGATTTGTTGGTTTGGGGGTTTTATGGCGCAAGGGCCATACTACAGAAAGATTGGAGCTCCTAATGTTAAATCAGTTTCTTCGACTTTTATTGGTGTCTTCCTAAATAATATACAGTGCATGAGACAAACTGACCGATGCGAACAATTGCAGCAGCCTTCTCACATCACCGAACAAGGACAGACATCTTGTGCATATAGCTAGGTACAGGTCGTACTGCAACATGAGCCTTAGCTCAAGAATTAGGGTGAGTTGTAAAACAACCTGTGACAGAACGTACCATTCGACGTCATCTGCACCAGAGAATTTTTTCAAGGCATCCATTGCTGCGACTAGCTTTGCCTCTACACCATAAGCGTCTGCAATGGTACGTAGAACGCACATGGACAAACGAATGGCATGAGTCTTTTCAGGCGAATCTCGATTTTTTTTTCTACACCACGATGGTCGCATCGGAGTCCGGCGGCACCTTGGTATCAGACTGCATTAGTGATTGGAAAACTGGTTTCGGGGAAACCGGTTAACCAAGAAACCGACCCAAATTTCGAAATCGAAAAAAAGGTTTTATGAAAGAAAACCGGGTTTTCGGTTTTACGCATTGACAACCCATAAGCGAAACTCACCAGAACAAGGTATACCATACTACGCACACTGATGCAAACAACTAAATGTTTAGTGTTTACTACCCTATCAGAATAAAAATTCAACATTATTACATGTCTGTGGTATTAATGCCACATCAGTCACACATCACTTTCGTGTGGCACATGACCTACTTCTTCGCTGACCAATCATAACATGTAGACGGATTCTCAGCATCAGTATCAATGAGGGAGACAAGTTTTTAGTCTGTGCCTTGATAAAGATATAACATGTATCACTACAGATGGAGCGTCGGTCATGAAAAAAGTAAGCAAATTGATTAAAGCTGAGCAACAGCTGTCTAGCGCAGGCCATTCAGCTTGGTGTAATCAAAGTGTTATACAGAAAAGTACCCCTGTCGAAGTTGAAAAAAATAACTCACAATCGGATAATGAACCTGCATCGGAATGTGACTGTCTCAGAATCTGAAGGAGAGAAAATTGAATTGGATATTGACAATAATGACGATTCGGAATTGGAAGATGAAAATTCATTTGAAAGTGGGTTCAGTATTGCTTACTCAGATGATGTAGAAGGAAATTCGGCTTCATATGTTAAATATGAAACCATATTACCACTTATTACAAAAATTAGTGGTTGTACGATTGTTCCGCAAATCCCCAACAAAAAACGATGGCATACTGCAAAAATATGTAAAATTGGAATTAGTAGAGTACTCATTGATTTTAGATTCAAAAACATGATAGAATAGTTTACTCACCATGTTGGAAAGGTTCAACAAATTAAAATCATGTGTTCAGAAAGCCCTAATTGATTTGCCATCGAAAATTTCATTCTCTCAACAGGACTTTAATTTAATAGTGGATACTATTTCTGCCGTATTGCCAGTAAAACTTACAGTGGAAGCATTATGTAGAGCAGATGCAAATATATTGACTGCTGACGCTGCTTTAAATTTCATGTTGACGTCTTTAAATGATCTTCATACTACACTCGGTAATGAACTGAAAGAATCCCTAGAATTAAGAATTCAAGAAAGACGCACTAACGCATTAGCAGTACTTCAATTTCTACATAATGGGTATCGAACCGGTGATAAAAGATCGGAATGTGTTTAAAAAGTTGGGGAAACCGGCTATCTGTCGGTTTATAAATAACCTAATAAAACGTTTATCGCCGTCTTCTTTAACACCAGCACAATCCGATGCAAGGGATATCAACTTCGATGAAAAGGACGATGATGTGTTAAAATCTTGTTTTATACATGGGGCAATTGCTGCAGTGGGCAATTGACAAGGAGCTTGCTGGTTCGGCATCACTGGATAATTGTACAAGGCAGTAGTGATTTTGAAATGGAAATTGAAAAAGATGTTACAGTATTGGAAGGAGGGGATCCGAAAGCACAATTATGGAGCTGTGCCTACAAATACTTGCTCACTATTCTACCGACAAGCGTGGAATCCAGATCGGGCATTCTCATCGTCAGGTCAATTCGTAACCAAAATAAGATTTAAGTTGAATGATGTCTCCATAAATTCACTGTTTTCTGCGAGCACATTTTAATGCCGAAAAACTGCTAACTGTACTGGCAGATGATTTTATAGCTATCAATGTTAGATTATAATAGTTTTATGTGTATATAAGTTACATAAGATATAAATTTATTTAATGTCTCTTGCACAAATATAGCAATTTTCGTATTTTTTACAAAACCGGTTTTAGAACTTGGTTTTCGAGTTTTGCAAAAAATGAAAATCGAAAAACCGGTTTTGCATTTTACTAAAACCGTGCAATCACTAGACTGCATGACTCCTGCATTATGCATCGCCAAACCGGTCTGTTACATGGCGTTATAGTATGGGGCGCTATTGTGAATTCTTTTATCGCCCTCAGTAGGTTGTTCAAAATTACGTGCTCCTTGGATCATTCTCCCGGGTTTGATCCCGGACAGTCGCCAATAGCCCGCTGTGTTGCTCCAGTGCGACGTTAATTAAAATACTTACCTACCTCACGACTAGTAGGTATCACAGGTACACTCAACAGCCACCGCTACATTTCTGAGGTTCTAGAGCCTGTTGGAAGATTAGCGGATTAGCAAACGGAGAGTTGCGAGTTCGAAACTCAATCCAGAGTCATGTACGGGGGCTAATGTGCGTTAAATCTGTTGTGGCCTCAAATATCCTCACATTCGCGTGGTGTGGAAGTTTGGAGAGTGGGATACCAGCTCAGATGTTGACCTCGTCATATGACCCAGGTTAAAATAGAGGTGTTGCCCTCGGATCTTTAACTTCGGGATTAATCCCGGACCGTCGCCAATAGCCCATTGTGTTGCTCGAGTGCAAAGTTAATTCAACTACTTACCTAATCTTCAGGGCTTGTCTGGGGCCAGTTTTCAGATCCCACATTGAACTTTCCCCACCTTGCTAACCATGGCTTCAAACCAATTCCGCTCATTGATGTTTATTTCTTCCTTTTCTGATCACCCGGTACATTCCACAAAAAATACTTAAGACGCATGTGCACTTTTTCGAAACCGTCTTTTTTGCAATACATTTTTCCTTAAGAGGTCGCCTAATTCAACTGTCTTTCTCTAAATCTTTAACCCCCTAGAGGATTTAATTTTTAACTATTCAGTCTGTCACGAGCCCCTGAGATGAAAGCTAGCAGAGCCGTTCCATACACCCCATACTCTGATGTATCACACTCGATATCTAATTGTCTTTTTTTCCTGACTGTTTATCTATCTCAACATTAAATTGATTAACTGTAAACATATTCAACACCGCATATCATCGCAATGGACCCCACAGTCGATATGATTGTCAATGGATGGGTGTCTTCTCCCGTCTCGTGGACCAATCAGATAATGAATGTTCAGTACCATCCGGCAGACGAAAGTAGTCTAAGGGTCAAGTTACTATTAGTTTTGATCGTTTGATCATGGGGATATAAAAAGGTTAACACTGCTCACTCTACTTTTGTATTTATTAAATGGGTCTTGTCTTCGGATCTTTCACTTGGGAATTGATACCGGACCGTCGCCCATAACCCGTTGTATTATTCGAGTACGACGTAAATTCATCTACCTACTTAGGTGCCACCATCAGATTTGGAATATTAAAGTTCACACTTAAATGATCGGTTGTTGCTGGTCTATAGTCATTTTCTTGCCATGAGGTATTATTGTAAGCAAACCATCAGAAGTTGGTAGTAATAGTAGGTAGATAAATTAACGTCGCACTGCAGCAAAACACGGGTTATTGTCGAAGATCCGGGATCACTCACGAAAGGAAAGTTCCAAGGACAACTCGTAATTTTGAACCACGGTCAGATAACGAGATCAACACCTGAGCTGGTACACCTCTCCACACTTCCCCATCACGCCAATGTACATTTTATGGAAAACCCGTTACCAACTGCACAAGATTACCGGAAATAAAATCCTCGTCTTCCAGTGGTTTGATTAGTGAAAGTCCTACCCTAAAAGATTAGGTTTGTTTCTTTTTTAGATCTTTTCTCAAAGAGGGGAATTTAATTTATTTTAGGTACTAAAGAGTGGAATTTTTTGAAAAGCACAGAAATCACCATTTTTATTGAATTTAATAAAAAGCAATTAAAATATAAAATCTGGATACAAGTTCGTTCTGAGCACTCGAAAATTAAAGTTCAACACATTTATAAAAATATATATTCTATTTTCTACTCTGAATTAATTATTTAAAACAGTATTCAACAAATATTAATTTGAATAAAATTAAAACAAGATAATAGTCATGACCCAATATAAAAATTGTTCACAAATGCATTAGGAAGTCTGCTTTTTACCTCACAATTATATAAAAATATTTTATATACTCTTACAAAAATATATACTTCATAAATTTTATATAATATCACATTTTTTCATGCATCCATTTCCACCTCGTTTGAGTTGTTGATGCATGTCCTAAAAAGAGGTATTCAGTCCCTTCCAAAATCAAAGGTTTCAGATGGTTGATCGATTCTGTACAACATATTGGCCACATTGAAATAGGCTTCATATTCAACAGTCTCGGGAGTGGTATCCTCATGATAATGGCCACCAACACCATGATCACTAAAGCAATGTGTGTGCTCAACACGTAAATTTAATCCCTGTAATGAAGTTAGTTGCCATTACAAAAAAATTATTAATGTTTTAAAAATGAATAAAATTAGTCATAGCAATAGTTGGAAAAAAGTAACTATTCAATTTATATAAACTTTAAAGATTTGGTTTATGAAAAATTAGTGATATCTATAAATTTTGCTCTCATTTTCATATTTTACCTGCTTAAAATTAATACATTTTTAATTTTGAAAGTTGGGCTATAGTATTATGAAAATTCAAATAGTTATTGTGACAAATCTAAATCACATTTTGAGAATTTATAGCTGTTTATAACAGAATGAAATATAAGAGTCTTGACACTAAAAGAAAGCTTTAATTACTAAAATAACTATTAATTTTGACTGATTTCATTACATAATAAGAGTAAAGTATTGTCCGATAATTATCATTTAGTTATTAATTTACTTCAATAAATTACCAATTATTTTCATTTGGAAATAACTATTTTAGTCCATTACAAAACATGGTTTATTTAACAATCCAGGCAAACAAAATATTCATTTATCACTGTAAACATGCCTCAGTAAGTTGTAATAACATGATGAAATAAAAGTAGGAAAATTTAAACTTACAGGATCAGATGAGACAAATACGCTTAGGCATGACAAAGGAGCTGGCATGTCAAAGAACTTTAACCAATTGTTCACATCTTCTTCACATTTTAGAGGAGTTTGAGAGTAATCTGGCTAAAGTTTAAAATAGGGACTAATCAAACTTCAATAACAAAACTAATAATCAAAATATTTCTCTAAGCAATTTAGAACTATTAGAGTATCTGAAAATATATGAAGAAATTATTTAGTAAAATGTTTAGATTTTTAATACACTGTAGTTATAAAGTAACCACCTATTTACAAGACTAGAGCAAATGAAATTTTTGAATTGAGATTAATTTTAAGATTTTCACATTTTAAGATAAGTGCTTGAGATGTATGTAGGTAAAAATACTCCAGCTTTCAGTTATAAAAATACATATAAAATTCAGGTTTGAGTTTTATGGCATAAGATCCAAAGATACTAGTCAGGAATTTTGGAAATTTTCAATGGCAACAGTTTATATTTATTTCATTCTGGATAGACAAACATCCATGCCTTACCCAGGATTTGAACCAAGAATGTTTCATTCAAGAAACCAGAATCCTAAGACTGATTGGTCGGCTGTGAAAAACAAATAAACAGCAATAAAATATTTTCCTCTTGACCAAGAAACGACGAAAAACACTTTTAAGTCAAGAATACAATTCATAGAATGCACTGGTCAATGGTGTAGACATCATTTACATCAAGTTCAATGTAGATATCCCCCTGTGTATGAAAACTCACAGTACACACATGATGCACCTAAAGTTGGACAACCAGATTCCTGTCAAAACTGTTGCTAAAATCCACATCAAATGACTAACTAGTGTAGATTTATGTGAATATGATACTTGAATATAAGTTATCCATAAAATTGGTGTTACAGAATTTTTTATCAGTCTCTGCAGATTTAATTGCTTCGAAATTTCGCAAAAAAAGGTGACAAGCAACATTTGGACTTTGAATATTCAATTAGGTAGTGACAACAGTTCTTTTTTTCAACAGTAATAATCTAAAGTCTATATGAAATCTAAGTATAAAGATTTTCTTTATTTTAAGAGTACTCAATCGGTGTTTATAGAAAAATCTGTTTCTAAAAGAAAATCACAAGGTTTCAATCATATTTTCACTTAGTAACAAGATCTTTTACTGCATTTGACAGAAGTTTTATAAAGCTGAGTATTAACTGCTTGAACTATCAGAGAATGAGTATACAATGTGAAAGCTAAGAAATGATGCATTTTAAATACATTCATATGGAAATGTATTCTGTATTTTAATGAGTGACATGAGTCACTTATAAGGAAAAGTCAAAACATGAAACCAAACTACAGAACTCTTCCATAATCATACGTCTTTTGATGCTGCGCAAATAAATTTCAAACCTCAATGCTTGCAATGAAAGTGCTTACATCCTTATTGTTCGTAAGCATAGGAAAATCAGAAATTTCCACACAAATTGTGTTGACTACTTTATACTATAACATATTTTGAAAACGCTACTATCTCAAGTATAGAAAAGTAAAATTAATTTAATTTAAACAATAGTCAAAAGCAATTATTTGGACGGAATTTCACGATACAACATTAAATGGAACTCATCCATTTTACTATATTTTTCCAAGCAGAGTTCACTCACCATAATATGAAGTTTGGCTTTACCACTTCTTATAACAAAAATACCGCCCAGTCCAACTGGTTCCTTGAAGTTTTCAGCTAAAGCTTTACGCATAGCACTAACAAAGTTAGTAGATCCCTTCCTTTCCTTGGCTATGATTTTTAAGACCTAAAAGTAAACGAAAGAAAAACTAAAATATAAGGTGAATCAAGAAAACATTTCCACAAATAACAATATATATTGTAAAGACTTCAGCCGAGTGAGATAGATGGTGCTCTTGCGCATGCCCAGGACTTTGAGAAAAGGAAAGAGTTGAATGAGTGTGGCGGGAGACTTGTTGTGTTTTTCTTTTAAGAGAATGATCGAGACTAATGTTTTGATTTTGATATATGTTACCCTTTTCTATTTTGTGTTGTGTGTCATGCTTGTATTTTGAGTGTGTTTTCATTAAAATGGTTTAAACCAAAAAGGGAGTATTCCTTGTGATGGTAATTAAAGTTTTGAACAAGTCAGTACAGACTACGAAGAAATGGTGGCAGCCGTTTGGATACGATCCTGGTATTGCTGATATCTCCAGTGCAAATTATTGGGTGAGTACCAGATTTCATTAGCAACAGTGCCTTTTTAATTGTAATTTGTAAAGTTTTGCATGTTGAGTTTTGGTTCATTGAAGAATCGTTTTGGTTTCATGCAGTTTTGTTTTGTAAAAGGCAGTTGTAATATGCAAAAGTGCTCTTGTTTTAATTAGGCTGATATAGTTAAAATTTTGTTTGGTGAAAGGTAGTTGTAATTTTGCAAGTGTTCTTATTTTAACTATGCTGATATAGTTAAAATTTTGTTTGGTAAAAGGGAGTGGTAATTTTGAAAAAGTGTTCTTATTTTAACTAGGTTGATATAGTTAAAATTTTGTTTGATTGTAAAAAAATTTAGGACACTCATGTGGTATATAAAAAAAAAATTTCTGTTCTGAAAGGTTAAAATTAGAACTATTCAAATGGTCAGTTTGAGTTTTGTTTTCTGAGAAAAGAGAATGATTTTAAATTGAGATAGCATACATAAGAACACAAAACAAACTAGGCTATCTGATGACAATTGAAGTGTTGTTAAAATTTGATTTGATTCTGTTGTATGTTTGTATGATTCAAACTAGAATTAAAAATTTGGTGTAGATGTATATAGTTTGAATTACTAGTATAATTCTTTTTGATGAGTGTTGTCAACAGCACCAAATGCCTAGAATTTTCAATATTTAGTGCGTCTCGGGTTATTTTGCTTTGGAAAATATTGTTATATTTCTGAATGAATCGGAAATTCATTTAAAAGAGTTTTGGAGTGTTTTAAAAATGTCACTTTCATTTGTTGCTCATTTAAATGACCAAAAAACCCTTAGAATTGTTTATTTATTTTGCGGAATTTTGAATGTCTAACTTGTGTACTTAAGGAAATTTTGTTAGTAATTTGAAATTGCTTTGTGTAACTAATTTGGTAAATGTGAGACCATTTTGTGTTCGGAAAAAGAACTCGACAAAAAGATCTGAAAATGTGGATTTGAATTATTCACTTCCTGGTGTTTCGTTGACGAAAAAAAAAAGAAAGGGAAAATAATGATATTCTGTTTTATATTTTTGTGTGTGCATTTATGCTTCTGAGTTATGAATCATGTGTTCGTTCGTAAAGAAAAGGGAATTCTTTTGAACTGCAATACTTTTTCTTGATTAGACAGGAAAATTGAGTCATTATTTTGTATTCATATTCTGAATTGTATTTTAATTGTAGTATTATTTTCAAAACAGTTGTTCTTTAGTTGAACTTTTCTTTAAAAAAAGATATTGTTTTAATGAATGAAAATTATAATTTGTTTATGTGTTCGAAAATTATTTATATTGATTTTTGGTTGTTCGGTTAGAAAGTTGTAACGTAGAATTAGCGAATTTAATTCTTTAATAAAGTCTTGAATTCTGTTGGAATTTAATACCTTAATAGAGGTTTCTGATAGTGCTTCCCCTGGCCCTTAATCATGGCATTTCTTGCAATTGGTAGAAAGTAGGACTTAATTGCTGTTGCGGAAGAAATTGGTGAGAAGGTACCAGCTTCATGCAAGGTTGAGGATATTAAACAAATAATTTTAAACAGCCCAAATTTCGATCGGGAGGAGGTAACGATAATCATGGAACGAGTCATAAAAGAAAGACTGCAAGAGGAAGAATTAGTTAGGCAAGAAAAAATTCGTGAGGAAGAATTAGCTAGGCAAGAAAAAATTCGTGAGGAAGAATTAGCTAGGCAAGAAAAAATTCGTGAAGAACGAGAAGAGCGGGAAAGGGTCAGACAACATGAGCTCAAAATTAAAAAACTAGAAGTGGCTCAGAAGGAATTTCGCCAGTCTGAAGAAGGATCTGAAAATGGGAAGGACAGAAACAGAAAAATCCAACTTACCCAAATCACTCCCAAATTTCACGAAAAAGGGAATGAAATGGGATTGTATTTGATCAATTTCGAGTGGAAAGCAGAAATGGCTCAAGTGCCGAAGGAGGACTGGGTGGCTTATTTGCTGGCCGTTTTGCCAGCTGAGTTATCCAACATCCTTGCCTGAGAACCTCCTGAAGTGGCCAACAATTATGATATTGTGAAAGATCTCATTCTGAAACGATACAAAATGAACACTGAAAAATTGAAACAGGGTTTCTACAGACATCAGAAAACACCAGAGAGAACATGGAGAAATTATACTTATGAACTGTACACCTACTTCACTGAATGGCTTGCTGAATTGGAAATTGTAATCTTTCAACAACTAAAAGATCTAATCGTTGCCGAGCAATTGAAGTATCGTGTACCAGATCTAATCAAGGAGCATTTTCTTGACCAATGGATGAAGTTGAAGACACTTTTGAATTGGCAGAAGTGATCGAGGAGTACGAAACCATCAGGCAGAGTTTCAGGAAGAAGGAATTTCCAAAGTATGGCTATCAAGGTTCAAAGGGGCATTTTGGTAGAAGTAGACCCAAAGTGCCATTCAAGGATGACAAGAACAAACATCCAGTCAAAACCGAACTCGCAAGCAATGAAAACCGTGAAAGAGATTTTGAAAAGAGAAGACAGCTCTGATGCTATTAATGCGGTTCATTATCACATCTGAGACCCCAAAGCTCAAGAGATCTGAAGTAGTAGCTGCCAATGAAGTCTTTGGAAGACACGTGCCTGAGTTGATGTCTCCTTATACTAGTGCTGGGACAGTAAATGGAGCCCAAATGTCTATCTTGAGAGATACTGGTGCCAGCATCGATCTTATTCCCAGAAAATTTATCAAACCACATATGTACACAGATGAGCATGTGTGACTCGCTTCTCCGTTAGTAGACAGCCCGGTCTGCTTGCCCATTGCAGAAGTTGATTTGAACTGCGAATTGGGACATGGCCTTATGAAGGCTTCTGTTAGGGACAGTTTTCTGGATCAAGAGCATTATCTACTAAGTAACAAAACCGTTGCTCTGATCGAGAGTATGAAAAAGGATAAGGAGCTGGAGCTCCAAGTTGTCAATGCAGTTCAGACGAGAGCTCAGAAGAGTCTTTTGACAGCCGAAGTTGAAGAGTCTCTAGTTGAGTCGAGTCCTGGAGAAGAGAATGACAGTACCGTGTTAACAGAGGAAGACGGAGAGGTATTGCCTATGGCAGATGAAGCCTCACTTCCAGATCTGATTAAAGCCTCACGGAATGATTTTGTCGAAGAGCAGCGCAAGAGTAAAGAGTTGAAACCACTTTTCCTAGAAGCTGAGAAGGAGTTAGCAAAAGAAGCCAAGTATGCAGTCGTTAATCAAATGCTGTTCTATCTGAAAAGTGACAAGGATGGTACGCAGAGAAAACTGCTGATTGTTCCAGAGAAGTTTCAGGACCAATTAAAGAAACTGTCTCATGAAGGAACAGCGGCTCACTTAGGAGTGACAAAGACTAAAGATGCTCTTTTTAAAACTTTTTTTTTTGCCGAATTATTACAAAGATGTTGAAGAATTTGTCAGATCTTGTGACCAATGTCAGCGAGTCGGGAAACCTCAGGATAAGAAGGCACCCATGAAGATCGTTCCTGTCATCTCTGAGATCCTCACAAAGATTAATGTGGATGCTTGTGGTCCTTTACCTACTACACCATCTGGAAACCGGTATCTCATCACTGCAATTTGCATGTCTTCCAAATATCCCGATGCGGTTCCTGTTCCAAATCTTAGTTCTTCAACCGTGGTCGATAGTTTCCGGCAAATCTTTAGTCGGATGGGTTTCCTGAAGGAGCTGCAAAGCGATCAAGGAAAGTCGTTTACAAGTGCACTCACAACGGAGTTCCTGGAGAAATTTGGAGTTAAAGTAGTGCGAAGTTCCATACATCAACCCCAGAGCAATCCTGTGGAGAGACTACATAGAACCTTGAAGAGAGTCCTTCGAGTCCTGTGTCTGGAGTCAGGACCTGATTGGGAGAAAATCTTGCCTCATGCCCTGTTTGCTCTTCGAGTTGTAACTCATGATACTACTGGATATACTCCAGCTGAGCTGGTTCATGGACAGAATTTGAGGACTCCCATGACTCTACTGTACGAGAACTTGACGGAAAGCGAGGAAGAGAAGACTAGCGTAGTATCATGTCTTCAAGCCACTAAACCGCATGAAAAGGTGCTAAAAATTAGCCGTCCAAAACATGGAGAACGCCAAAGACAAACAAAAACTATGGTATGATCGCAAGGCTGTGAAGCGTAAATTTTGTGAAGGCGACCTAGTGCTGGTTGTCGCTACATCTAGGCCTAACAAAATGGCAGTTCATTGGATCGGCCCAGGGAAAGTCGTTAAACAGCTTTCCGAAACCAACAACATTGTGCAGTTTCCAGAAAAGGACAAATCCCATGTGTACCACGTGAACATGCTCAAGCCATATTTCCAGAGACCCGAAAATGTGAATTTAATCTGTCTAAAAAAGATTAGGAACTGTGACAACGAGGAGGACATTCCAAGTCTCGAGCAGAAGCCTGAAGTCTCGGAAATGACACAAATTTGGCAAGACATAGAGCAAAATGGTCGCTTATCAGAAGAAGCAGCTGAGAGAGTTGCTATCAAAATACTCTAGCTCATTCTCAAACTAGCCGAGGTGTACTGATCTTACTGAACATGACATTGAACTTGAATCTGAGAGGCCCATCTGTGCCAAACCTTACAAGATGTCTCCATGCCAAACAGAAATTTTAAAGATGGAGGTGATGAAGATGCTGTCGCTCAAAGCCATTGAGCCAGGAGAATCTGATTTTACTTCTTATTCTGGTAGAAGTACCAGGAAAGGATGCAAGACCGTGCATCGACTATCGAAGACTCAACAAGGTCACTAGGACCCAGTACTTTCCTCTGCCAAACATTGAGCAGCTTGTTGAAAAAGTGTCAGCTGCCAAGTATATCACCGTTCTAGATTTGACCCGAGGTTATTGGCAAATACTGAGCAAACAAGCCCAAAGATATTCAGCTTTTGTAACCAGTTTTGGGACATTTCGACCATTGAGGTTGCCATTCGGTTTGAAAAATGCCCCTTATGACTTTAGTTGTTTGATGGCCAAACTGTTGAAAGACTGGAGAATTTGCATGCCCTTACTTGAATGATGTAGCCATCTATTCCCTAAGTTGGGAAGATCATTTACAACATTTGAAAACTGTCTTAGAAAGATGAATGCAGCTCATCTGCACATCAAGCCTTCTAAGTGCCAGTTTGCTCGTGCGTATCTAAAGTATCTTGGGCACTTGGTTGGTCAGGGCCAGAGAACACCTGGAGAATTGAAGATTCAAACTGTAAAGGACTTTCCGACCCCTGCGACTAAGACGCAGATCCGATCTTTCTTAGGACTTGCGGGGTATTATCGAAAATACATCCCTGACTTTTCAGTCCTCTCAGCACCAATTACAGATCTGCTGAAAGGAAAAAATCGTTGTGCTGCTGTCATATGGACTGATGCTTGTCAAGAGGCGTTTGACAAGTTAAAGAAACGGTTGTCGGAAAATCCGGTGTTGTACAGTCCAGATTTCTCGACAGTTTCTCGTCCAATGTGACGTGTCCAATCTTGGGATTGGCATCGTTTTGTCCCAAATTAATGATAATGGCGAGGAACGTCCTGTCATGTACTTGAATCGGAAGTTCTCAAATGCAGAACAAAAGTACAGCACCATCGAGAGAGAGTGCGCAGCTATTGTGTTCCCCATCCAAAAGCTGCGATGTATTTGGATGGACACCAGAAGTTCGTCATCCAGACGGACCATAATCCCCTTGTTTGGCTGGACAAAAATACGGGAACCAACCCTAGAATTTTACGTTGGGCTTTGATCCTGCAGCCATTCAATTACAAGGTTGTCCATAAGAGGGGGAAACAACATCAAAATGCTGATTCATTAAATCGCATCCCATATAAACCTCATATCCTTTTATTTTATATTAGTAAGTTTATTGGTCATTTTGATATTTGTATGTGTTAAAATTTTAAATTTTTCTTATCATTAGTGTAAATTGTTGTCCTAAAATTTTCAATTAGTCTATAATTTTTTTGTATAATATTTTTGGGTTCAAGGCACTGATTGCTATAATCTGGTACATGTGCAGTGTATTTGTGTACTTGAACTTTTGAACTTTTCCAATGACTGCATCTATCTGGAGACTTTTTCAAGCAGTGGAGTCATCAAAACTTTTCCCTCATTCTTCGAGAAAAGTTTCTTCCTTGAGGGGAGGAGTTTATAAGTCTGTAAAGACTTCAGCCGAGTGAGATAGATGGCGCTCTTGCACATGCCCAGAAGGACTTTGAGAAAAGGAAAGAGTTGAATGAGTGTGGAGGGAGACTTGTTGCGGTTTTTTTTTAAAGAGAATGATCGAGACTAATGTTTCGATTTTGATATATGTTACCCTTTTCTATTTTGTGTTGTGTGTCGTGCTTGTATTGTGAGTGTGTTTTCATTAAAATGGTTTAAACCAAAAAGGGAGTATTCCTTGTGATGGTAATTAAAATTTTGAGCAAGTCAGTACAATATCTTATGAGAATAAAAAGGATATATAGTGTGGCTATGGGGTGAGTTGATATTTGAGTCGCATGGTTTTGAAGGGGTTGCCATGGCTCAGTGGGTTTGCCTGCTGTGCTAGCAACCTGTGAGTTGTAGGTGGCACAGGTTCAATTCCTTCTGTGGTGTATTTCTCTCTTCTGTGTAGGTAAAGCTTTCCTTGTGTGTATGTCCATTTACTTGAAGTTGTTTGCAAATATGGCTAATGTGCCATAAAACCAATTACATGGTTTAAACGTTTATTATTTTTATTTGGTGATAGGCTGCATGGAAAACAAAGTGCTTCCACAATTAGCATTTTTAGTGCAAATTCTGGTTCTAAGTTTGTTACTCAGTGAGTTTATCAAAAATGATAGCAATGATAACAAGTTGGCAGAGTGGAGAATCATCCATGGAGATTGCCATGTTTTATGCATGACAGGCCTTTCCTCTGGCAAGCTTAGCACCTTTCTATAAATGGATTCCTCCAAGCTTGTCATCTGTTCTCTCATCAGAGTTACACTATACACTCTAACCACTTATGTGATTATAAACTTTAACTAGATTTCCTTACAGCACTGGATCTTCAAGAATGGTTAACAAAATGTGCAATTTTCTTTATTTTATTTAAAGAATCCCCTAACTCATTGACTTGTAAACATGTTTTAATAAATCATAAAAACATCATTTTATGTGTTTTTTGTTGCCCTCCCAATTAAATCATCCAATTTAAAATAGGAAATAGCTTACATTTTTAGTGTCCTTTTTTGATGATTTTGCATTTTGCTGAGCAGATCCATACTTCCAGAGAGACTGGGTTTGTTTCACTTATAAATAAGACATGTTTTTTATTTCTCTTAGCTCAGGAATTGTAAATATAAGCTTATAGAATGTAAAACCACCTCAAAATAAAATTCAGTCATTCCTTTTTCAAACTCAATTTTTCAACAATTAGGGATTAATATCAGAGGGATCATTTTTTAACAATGCCAATTATGGACAAACATTTGGTTATTACTTAAATAACCAAAAAGTCTTATTTACTTGAACTAAAACAAGATAGTATTTTTAAAAAATAGAGGCACTTTTTATAAATAAATTTTTAGTAATTTTTTGCCTCAAATGAGTGATGTGACATAGTGTGAGTATAATTTTTTAAAATAAATAATGCATGATACTAGAATTCTATAAAATTGCATACATAGGTTAATCCTCTCTTCCTTACTCCTGTAAGAATAAAAACCCAGTTTCCAACAAAAAAAAGTAATGGCTTATTAGCAATATCAAACGAGCTATAGTTTGTTTAGTGCAGTTTTTGCAACAAAATCCAAACAGCTAATTCAAATCATGAGTAAATACAGATAATTATTTCTGAATACATATATTATTTAATAAATAATTTTTGTAAAAACGTTTTTACTAGAGCATTAATATACTGGAGCTTTAATTGTAAATATGATTTGCTAAAAGCATTAAATCTAATTTCTAGGAAATGGCTTGTGCTTTGAAAGGGCTTGTGCTTTGAAAGGGCTTGTGCTTACTCAGTGACTTGATCTGCTTCATTTGTACACATAAAAAACTAATATAAAATTAATTATTCAAAAAATATCAAAACATTCATCTAAAGTGTATTTTGGGGAGGAATGCATTTATGCCATTCACATGAAATGTCCAATGGATGTGATCAGGCATTAATAGTGTTCAGGAATAGTGCTAAAGGTATAATTATGTTCATAAAAGTTATGTTCAATAATTTTTATGATGAAATCCTTTCAGCTTTTTTTTATGTAGACCTTTCCAGGTACTGCTTGCCTATATCTCTTCAGAATCATACTCAGAAATAGTAATATACACAACTGATCTACCATGGTAGCACAAGGCTAAGCTGGAGGCAGTTTTGTCCATTGGAAAGGTGTTAGCTCCTGTTTCCAGGAGTTAACACCTTTCCTAGCTCCATATGAATACGATATTAGGCAATCTTTAATGTGTGTGTGTGTTTAATCAATTTTATAATTACAGCCATGTTTAAAAACAAATGTTTGAGAAAATTTTCTTAACGGTACAAATCCTAAAAATGAAAGTGAAACATTTCTTACTTTTCCAGGTTTTCCCTCTGATATGAAAAAATTTCCTAAGAGACAAAAGTCAGTATTGTCTTTAAGATGAATAAGTTCACAAGCACCATCCTGAAAATCAATTAAAGTGAAATTTAAGAAAATACATAAAAATATGCACATTTTAAACTGAGATGAAATACAAAAAGCAATAGCACAAAAAATTTAAATTTATTCAAAAATTACTTTCAATATTCATAGCATTTATAAAAAATGAAACAAGTGTACTTCAATGCTTTAAAGAATTTCATATTGCAGATTATTGTTTTTCAGACATCAACCTCACATGGGTAATTTTCTACCATTGTTTACAACTGTATACAACCATAACATTTGAAAGTTTCTACCATTGTTTACAACTGTAAAAATATTGTTTTCCTAACCTGGAAAAAACATGTAATCCAATTGCCAACTTTTTGTGAAATAAAATTGTCATTGAAATAAAAACTATAAATTGCATAGTGTTACATAAAACTACTCAATTCGTGAATCTTAAAATAAAATTACATGCATAATTATAATTTTGACAAAACAAATTTCTCCTACTTAAGAATGCTTTCCTTTATTTGACTCATCTTATTTCTTAGATCTTAAATAAATAAATCCAATTTTTTTTCTTTCTCTGTTGTATCTCACAGTATGTCCGGGAGAGAATACCTTTAAAATGTTAACATTATTGAAAACATTTCTCACAGTACAACAGCTAAATATTTATTTTTAAATTCTCTGGCAAGATCAATTTCAAGGAAAAAGATATGTACATTTTGTTGGAATAGTTTGATATACACTGCTGGCCACCGTAAATGCAACACCCTGAAGGAAGCATGCAAATAATATGAAATTTACAACATGCATTAGCGGAGGTGAGATATGCAAATGATTAGAATTTCAGCGCAGACGCACATCACGCGCGCCTGTGGCGCCACTTCAAAGCGCTATTTAAGGCTTGGGGATTTCGACGATTTCAAGTACGGCAATTGTGTTTTTCTTGTGGTTTTTTCAAAAAAACGATCAATTATGCCTCATAGAAAACAGCGATCATCTTTTGATCAAGTATCCGAGTTCGACAGAGGAAGGATAGTGGCCTACCGAGATTGTGGATTATCTTTCAGGGAAATCGGTAGTCGTGTTGGACGAAACCAAACAACTGTAATGCGGATATGTGATCGTTGGATGCAGGAGGGTACGACGGACCGACGTGTTCGATCGCATCCACCTCAGTGCACCACTTCACGTGATGACAGGCATATTGTGCGTATGGCAGTGACGGATCGCTCAGCCACATCACGAACCATAGCACAGCACATTCAGTCTGTACCGCATCATCCAGTGTCTGCGCGTACCATTCGACGCCGTTTACAGCAGAGTGGTCTGTCCGCAAGACGTCCATTGCTTCGTCTACCCTTGACGCAGAACCACAGACGTTTCCGCCGCCAATGGTGCGATGAAAGAAGGATGTGGACGGCAGAATGGAATGAAATTGTCTTTACTGACGAGTCACGCTTCTGTCTGCAACACCACGATGGTCGGATTCGAGTCTGGAGACACCGTGGAGAGAGGATGCTGAACAGCTGCGTTATGCACCGCCACACTGGTCCTGCACCGGGTATTATGGTATGGGGCGGTATTGGATATCACTCTCGCACTCCTCTAGTACGCATTGCCGGTACTTTAAACAGCCAGCGCTACATCTCCGAGGTGTTGGAGCCAGTTGTCCTTCCTTACCTTCAGGGCTTGCCCACAGCCATATTTCAACAGGATAATGCGTGACCACACGTGGCACGCATTGTCCAAGGGTTCTTCGTCAATCGCCAGATTGAATTGCTTCCCTGGCCAGCTCGCTCTCCGGATCTTTCGCCGATAGAAAACATGTGGTCCATGATTGCTCAACGATTGACCCAGAATACATCCCCAGCTGTCACACCAGATCAACTTTGGCAACGTGTGGAAGCTGCTTGGTCTGCTGTACCCCAAGAACACATCCAAAGTATCTTTGAATCAATACCGAGGCGTGTGGTAGCGGTGATCTCCAACAATGGCGGCTACTCTGGCTACTGATTTTGGCAGGAACCACACTTCACAGAAATCTATAAGTTTAATCATTTGATACTTGGTCAACATGTTATCTACAAAATAAATTTTGTTGTGATATCTCTTGTCTTTCTTGGTGTTGCAATTTGGGTGGCCAGCAGTGTAGTTGGTAGCAGGGTATAAATTATTTTTATTTTTAAAAAATTATGGTTACATTAAGCAATTTATATTTTAAAAAATCATGATTTAAATCAAGTTATTTATATTTTAAGTCATAATTTAAATCACTTTAACTGCTTTAAAAATAAAATTTTAAATGAAATAACCTGGTACAGGATGCATGCTATTTTACACAAATAAGTTTAAAAATTTGCTTCGACTCATAACACCAAAAATGACCCAATTTTAACAGAAAATTATTGGCTTTCTTGTTTAGAATACTCTAGGGGTATTGTATCGATTGGGATACGGTGGAGCCAACTTGGAGAAATTATTGGGGACATTAATGTGCAAATGTATTTCAGATCTCTCAATTTTGTTTAAGCGGATCATTACCAATATATTAGCATAACTGTAGTATTTATACCTTTTGTTGGAGGAGCCCAGGCCCTAATGTAAAAATATTAGGAACCAAGGTGTTTGGGCCCATAGGACTTTGCATCCTTTGTAATAAAGTGACCTAATAAGGGATCAAATCAATTGGTTACACATATTTATTATCTGTGTATTTGTAATATTAATCCCTCATGTTTGAGAGTCTTGAGTCTCAACCATAAAAGCTTTAAGGGGTTCAAAGTCACCTTAGTTTCATTGGTTTATCTCTATTGTTTGTGGGCAAGGATTCAGTGCTTGGGGTGAACAATGACCAATGAATATTTCTCTAGTTGCTTGCTGAAAACAAGGGTCCCTCATAAATCTGTTCATCGGCAAAGGCTGCATTTTATACATACAGGGCCGTCCATACATTACACATTGTGTTTTAAGTAAACTTTGAAATACTGTTCCCCATGGAAAGGTTGGATATGCTTGAACTAATTCAAGAGGAATTCGCTATTTCTGATAAAGGAATCATCACTGTTGAACTTGTTTTCAGTATGTTACACACAAGCACAGGTTGTCCCTCTCTCTTTCTAGCTTATGTAATAAACCCTCCTAAAAATCAATTTATCTTAAACATAAAGCTCTTAATATTTACAAAAGCAAAATATTCATCTAGCATCATGTGTGTAATTATGAAAATTCAAGTGAAAGCTGATATTAGTGTTAAGATTTAAGTGTATGTTTGTGTAGAAGACAAGAATCCCTTAATAAAGTCATCTTAACACCACAGCTATTTCTGTATTGGTGGAAAGAATATTTGCAATTTATAGTTTTATACTCAAAACTTTGAAACAAGTAGGGTAGGTAACAAAAAAGCGTTAAAATTTAAATTTATTTAATTGTTACAATTTATAAACATTTATTCAAGTTGTAAAATTAATAAATTTTCATCTTGCCTTTTTAAAATGTTTGTCTATATTTTAATCTAGAATTCCAGATAATATGGATTTGCATCATAAAATAGAATCCAATTAGAACAAAAGCAATAAGGCTTGATATTAATTTTATTTGTTTTAATCTTTCAAAAATTTACCTTGAAATATTTCTTAAACCGTCCTGTGTATCTATATATTAATACGTGAAGACAAAACTTTGTACCCTTTTTAAGCACATTGCGCGCACAGAGGAGTATGAGATTTGGCATAATTAAAGTTCATATGGAGAAGTTGTGCAGAAAGATTAGATTTAATTAAAATTAAAATTAATTAATTAAGATTAAAAGATTAAATAACAAAGTCCGTACCCGGCCTTTATTTTCGCAACCGTTTGTCGTAGACATATACTTCCAATTGCAAAAATGTTTCACATGAGGTAAACATTCATGTTATGACATTTTGAAATTTAAAAAATCAATTTTGTAAACATTACAAAATCTAACTTTTTATATAGTCCCCTGTTCCTTATAGTGATATTTAGTAAAAGTTTACACTCATCCTAACAAACGTAACACAAAAAGTTTCACTTCTGTGTGACAAAAATTGACCGAGATATTTAATTTCAAAGTTTAGGATTTTTTCAGATTTGTTTCGCCTTCATTGAGGGGTCAGTTAAAATATAACTTAGAATAATTCGAAATTGAAATCAGAGTGCAACGCCTCTGGTAGTTTGCATTCCGCTGCCATTTATCCTGTTCTTTTTGCGCATTTTTCATTTTAAAGGTGTCGATTCTACATAATTCGACGATGGTCTACAACTTTCGAATTAACATCTTTTGTCTATCTTGCTTAGTTTCGGAGTTAGCTTTCCAAACTTTCCCCACTGGGGGCGCTGCGACCGCTTTCAGTGAATCGGGCATGTCCACTTTACTATACATGCACCCATCGTTTATGGTCGGGGAACCCCCCCTTTCGCCGTAAAATAGGCGTTGCACTCCGATTTCAATCTCGAATTATTCTAAGTTATATTTTAACCGACCACTCAATGAAGGCAAAATAAATCTGAATAAATCCCAAACTTTGAAATTAAATATCTCGGTCAATTTTTGTCTCACAGAAGTGAAACTTTTTGCGTTACATTTGTTAGGATGAGTGTAAACTTTTACTAAATATCACTATAGGAAACGGGGAACTGTATAAAAAGTTAGATTTTGTAATTTTTACAAAATTGATTTTTTAAATTTCAAAATGTCATTTCAAGTTCAGTGGACAACATTTATTTTTTTAACCACCCGGGTTTTTTTGTTTCAATAAAAAATATATAAAAAAATACGAAACACGTATTCTTTTTTCATTTTTTGGATTTATTTTTTATTTAAATTTTATATAATTTGAAAAAGATAGGCAAATTAACTGTGTAGCCTTGGCGAAACCTGTGGCCAGTATAGCAATAAAAAAAACCAAGAAAATGTCAAACAACGCGTTATTGTTTTTTAGATATGGCTTAACCAAGCTATACCGCATTTTTCCTATGACGTATTTGTACATGCTCGCAGCTCACGTAATAGAACAAAATTGAAAAAATTATATGCAATGAATATAGAGGTATACTCTTTGACAAAAGAACCTTATTAACGTTCAAACCTAAGAATTAAATGAATTATGGTCGAATTTCGATCACTGGGCGACCACTTGTATATATTAACGTTTAATATAAATCAGTTCCATTTAGAAGGTACTTCCTATGTCATGTCTAACCAGTTTAAACGTGTCACAGCAACAAAGTAATTTAAATCATACAAATCTGATTTATAACTTAAATTATAAAAATCTGATTTAAATACAAAAAATTTGATTCAAATCAAATGTTTTTTTTTTTTAAATCACAATTTTTTCTTACATTCCGATTGGTAGTTCCCTATTCCCAAAGTTGTTTATTTTGCGATTTTCACAACATAAAATATTAATACTTTGATTATATTTCAAAATTTCACAAATATGCAATATAAAAAATAATGAGCGCTTCAGTATTTCATACCTTGTCCAGTTTAGCTATACGAGTATTAATATCTTCACTTTCACCTAATTTTAGATTTGCCATCATCTGAAATAAAGAGAAATTTTTTATTAACAAATTTTGGTATCAGTTTGGGGAAAAAATCTTGACCAATTACGTTTTGTTTACATTTATAAAGTAATAAAGTACTATTGGTATTTTCATGCAAATGTGAAACAGATCAATTGCAGAATCTTAACTGATTCTTCATGAATCTCGTGTGATCAAAACTGCAAAATGATAAATGTGAGTGATGTTATATGTATATAGTACTGATACAACTTGTTCCTTGGAAAATTAAAATATGTGATTGAGAAATGCATTTCAAAATGAAAGCCACGTAAAGTTTTGGAAAATATTTCAAACATGCATTAGATAAGATGTCTTCCACATGAGAGTAATGATTAAATTAAATTAAGTTGAGACAATAGATGTAGAGTGGATGCATTTTATGATTCCCATGAGATTTTCCAGTTTTAGATAATACAAAGGCATCCAATGTTTTTTTGCAAATGTCCAGCTGTAGCAAATCAAACTATTAGTGTGTTGAAAGCATACTTAACTAATGGTGTGTTGACAGCCAACTGAACTATTGGAGCATTGCCTAACTATGCCAAACTTTCAACCTTTTCTAGGCATGTTGCCAAATGAGTCATTGAACTGATAAGAATAATAAAAAAGACTCCTCTTCCTTGTAAGAGGAGTTCTGTCGATTCCTCCCACGTGTGTGACTGTGCTGAGGTCCTTGTCCTATTACTTACTAAATGCTTTCTCATAATTTGTACAATTTTAAGTAAATTGTGTTAATTTTAACCCTGAGATGCTTACTCCACTAAATTCCACTCACCCATCTGTTACACAGCCAATTTGAACTCGTTAAGAGAAGAGCTTAGTCGCCATGGCACTACAAGAGGGAATTGTGAATCATGATGTTACCCTAGTGCACCACAGGAGGTGGGTTCATGTTGCACATCACTACATGCCATGCATTTAAGGCACAACCCATTTATAGAAAAGCCACACATTCACAGCAGATAGACAAACATCTGTGCCTTACCCCGGATTTGAACCAGGAAATTTTTTATCAAGAAGCCAGCACATGAACCACCAGCCGATGGGTCGATAGGCATCCAATATTACAGGTCAGAGAATTAAGTAAAATAGAGGTGAGCAGCAGGGTCAGAAAATTAAGCTGGTTGGTTTTTAAAGTGAAAGGTGATAGCAGACAAGCTGCACCAAATACAAGATCAAGTAATATTTAACCACTTAACACATTTGCCCATGTTTGATATGGGCGAAAGTTACCGGCAAATTTGCACATGCCCGTGTCTGACGCGGGCGCTCTTGTATCTCGCGTTATGTTTTTTCTAATGCCCGTCTGAGATCCGTTCTAGTAAAAATAGATAGGCTAGATTAAACTTATACCATAGATGGCATAAAGTTATTTATCATAGATGATTTACCACTTATTTATAGATGGATATTAAACTTATTTACCTTAGATGGCACCACTATGCAGCATTTTTCTTGTGTAAACCACTTGGTGTATTTTGATGATTAGCTATAAGTTTGTTAGGAATTCTTTGTTATAAAGCAGTTGTTTGGTGTGAAAAAGGTAATATATCCATTTTTATTACGTTAAATATCATAAAAGTAAACAGTTAACCATAAATTAATTTTTACTAAGTGTTTTTGTAAATTGTTTAGAAAAAGTTATCTGATAATGAGTGACTCTGACGATTTTGAATATGCCAATTTATCAGAAAGTTTCAGCGATGAAAGTGATGATCTCTTGAGGGATGGAAGTGAATCTGAAGTTAATATTTTATTATTATTAATATTTTGAAATTCAAAATAAATATGTAATAAAATTGTTTGCATTTGTTTGTATAATAATTTTTTTTATAACTTTTACCCCACCCCCGCAAATGAAATTGCAAAAAATAACTTACACTATACCTATATATTCATTTTCTGTCAAAAAAAAACTCGATCATTTTTTCCCAGTTTTTCCGAAAAAAACTCATGCTTTAAAGGGTTAATAACAATCGAAACAATAAAAGAAGTTTAAAAACATGCAGATACAAAATATGAATAAAGAACATCTAAAAGTTAAATACATTAAAACTGTCAACAAGTAAGAATTTCATAAGTTAATGACTTAAAACAAGTTACAGCAACATCAAGTATGATATAAAATATATGAGAATGATTTATTTGTATAGATACAAATGAAAGAACAATTTAAAGTTTTAAATAGTCTAGTCATGAAATAGAATTAAAATATGATGCAATATGAAAATATGATGTTAATGACTTAAAACAAGTTACAGCAACATCAAGTATGATATAAAATATATGAGAATGATTTATTTGTATAGATACAAATAATGAAAGAACAATTTAAAGTTTTAAATAGTCTAGTCATGAAATAGAATTAAAATATGATGCATTATATATGTAATAAAAGCCAGAGTAATGCAAAAAAAACAGAAAATTGGGTAAAGAGAAGATTAACTCAGTGGGAACATAGAGTTCTGGTTTGTCACTCTGTTAAAGTGAATAAAGAGAAAAAGATAAGTGCCACAAGACAAATAACAGTGATACCAACAGTTCACAAATGTGAATGATGCACACAACTACAATAATCTAACCTTTAATATACAAATAGTGAAGTCTAAAAGTATTTTCTGCACTGAAGAGTTTCGAAATACACAACTCCACATTGAAGAAACATTTTATCTTGACATTTTAAACTTTTTCATCTTCCTGTTCAAGAGATTTAGTATGAATTAATAAAAACAATAATTAAATTGATAAATATGTACTTCACAGTTGATTCCAATGTGAGGCCTGGGACCAGCTCCTGCACCTATAATGGAGGCATTCGGTATTCCAATCTTGTTAACAATTTCTTTAAAGTTATAAACCTGAAATTATACTTACATTAATCTCAAATTGAGATATATTGTTTCATTAATATCAACTAAATTAAATACAA
Source organism: Meta bourneti (assembly GCA_933210815.1). NCBI lineage: Eukaryota > Metazoa > Arthropoda > Arachnida > Araneae > Tetragnathidae > Meta > Meta bourneti. Next base: position 33,856,335 of record OW119927.1, on the reverse strand, counting down.
AATATTACTGTATGTATTATGGCTATTTTACCTATTTAAAATATGGCTTGAATTTGCAAAATATTAGTTACAAAGTTCTGGAAACAAAAACATAAGACTTTAAATACTTGTTTGGAAGGATTTGTTTAATAGACATCTAAATATATTTAAATTCATTTGATGATATTTGGTTTGTTGCTCCAGTTATCTTTTGCTATGTGAGAACTAATCTGACTGAGGCCCACTGCTTAAAGTGCATTCCAACCCATACCAGGATTATTTTAAAGTTAACAAAGTATGCAAATGTGGTATATTAAGTTAGATTTTTATATGTGCATTTCTAAGGAACCAAATCCATACTTTAATAAAAAAATAGACCACTCAACTAAGAAAACATAAAAACCTTATTCTTCTGAGCAAGAGGTATTAAGTATTCTACACCTCCAACATCTGCAATTGAGGGCGTTCCACAAAGACCTACAATTATGAAAATTAGTTTTTATCAGAACAAAATTTTACACTTAAAAAATATCATGTACACAAAAATCTGAGTTTGTAAACAATGATTAATACACTTGAAAATTCCTTTATAAAATTGTATAAAGAAACATTTTTGGAATCTTAATATTGGTAATCACTAAGTCTGAAAAACATTGATTCAAGAATGCATGACTTTCTGGTTGTGTAACGTTACACTTATTTTTGCTCTTTTTAAGATAAAAGAAATTCTCACTTTGTTACTTTTCAGAAATAGACTGACAACATGATCCTAAAATGTAGTACATTTGAAATCTTTCCAAGAATCTATTTAAATTCAGTAAAAAGAAACAAATAAAATCTCTTCAGAAAGTTAGTATGAAAACCAAAAGAAAATGCATGACATGCATAAGAAAAGAATGAAGTTGAATCAATTGAAGTTACAATCAAGTTAAAGTTAATTTTTCATTTTAGTAGACTTGTCAGAGCTAACAGTAATATGTCAATTAAAGTGAATACATGATACAATGAACTATTTTGTACGATTTGAAAAATTTTGTTAACAGTAAAACAGTATGTTTAGTTTCCAATTCAAATAGAATTAAAAGGTATTTGCCAGAGCCTCTCATCACCACTTTGAGTGATAATGCACCGATCTTAGCTGGGTGTAGGAATTGTTTGTGTATTTTCTTCTATTATTGGAAAAGATTATCCTTGCCAAGGGTTGTATGGTCCATTTCTCCCCTACAGCGAGCTCTTGTGATCACTTATTTGATGGTATGGTCCATCTCTTCATACTTCTACTACAAATATTGTTTTATTTTTAAAATAAAAGTATAAACAAAAAATTACCTTCTGATGACAACATATAAGGTTTTTCTTTCAAATTGGGACATTCTGCCACTTGTACATCAACATAAGAAAAACTTTCAACAAGATTTTCTTGCAGAACTACAACACAAAAAATATGTATTACTAATGGTAATTTTTCAAACAATGCTCACAATGATACTTTTAAAGAAAGTAGCACAATTGTTTAACTTAGTAAAATATCAAAATATTCCTATGTTGAGATTCGGAACAATTAGTAACGGTAAGAAATTGAAAAATGCTGTCATAAAAGAAATATTTTTGTAGTAAAACACAAAAAATATAATTCTAAGTTGTCTGCTTTTGGATCTCCTGTGCCAAAAATCCCATATCACAACAATATTTAAAAACCCACAAAAATGTTACAGGAAGAATTTTCGAAAGCGAATTCAATGCCTATATTTTTAAGTGATAAATATCACTTCGGAATTACAGAGAATTAGACAACATGGGTTTAACATGCCTTTTGCCACTTCTTCCAGAGAAGGTTGTAGTAATTTGTATTCTTTAATATCACTCATATTTCAAAAATATAGACCACGCAATAAACAATATGCTGGTTGTTACGCAAAGATCAAACACCTGGAAAACTCCCAACTGACACGCCTTTTGCGTATCTGATTATTTTGCAGTTGATAATTTTTTGTTTGGATTTTTAACACATGTGATTTTGGATTAGTTATTTACTTTTCAAACAGTCACGGTCGGGGATAAAGAGATCAGTATAGCTATTACAATTATTCCCTTTAAGAGACAAATTGTATAAAATCATCCACCCAATTTAATAAAAAACTGATCATAAATTTTTTTTGTAAAATACTAAACTATAAAGTGAGAAGAAATTCGTATTATACCTTTCGTCAAAATTCACCAAAAGGTTAAGTATTCACAAAGGGAAACAGTAAATAGCTACTCATACCGAGGGATGACTGCCATGAAGCCATGGTCTAATAAATAACATGGGAAATCGCTTAGACGGTTGCGCCCTCGGTGGGGGTTGGCAATACTACAGTTTATAAATTAAATGTGCGATAAAATTTTTATTTTTTTTTGGAGTTCTTATCTTCGAATGTGCAATGCATTTAATATTTTTACTTACGTAAGAAAAAAAATTCAGGTTCTTAACTACAAATACTCTATGGAAGCATGTATAAAGAATTACACACAATTTTGCACATAAATCTTTATTAATTGTATACATAAAATAGGTTATAATTCAGAATAAGATCAATTTTAATTACATAAAAACAGTATGAAAATAAAATCATCAAGGGATAGCACAAAATTAAAATATATTAAGTACATCACATTTGTGCAGAATTCTGAATACCACACCTTTCGTAAGTTCAATTACGATCGATTTTAATTAAATAAAAGACACAAATTAACACTTTCAAAGATTGTTAACAAAAATCAATACTCTTGACGAATGTCTTAACATTAAATATAACGATTTCGTTTTTTCTGCTATCAAACAAATGGGATTTAAAATATTAACGTAATTCATTTAACTTGATTGTAAAACGATTTTTAAAATGGCACACAATATCACATTAGTGGTTTTGTAATTAATGAATATATTTTATGAAAAACTAAAAAGAAACTTACCTTTCAAGAAAAGCGGGAAACATGAACAGGTCTCCGTTTGCATCCGCAGCAAAATGGCTACTGACTCTGAATGGAACATGTCAACTCCGCCTACAATTAGGGTCACACACCCCATCGAGGGCGCTGTAAGTCATGCCTTCAGTGAAGCCTCTGTATCTTTTACTGTGGACGAAAATTCACTAATGAAATTGAAATGAACTGAATGTACGCTCTTATTTTTCAAAAATAGAGAATTTTATAAACTTTGTTTGGTGGACTAGAACTTCTAATTGAAGAGTGAACTGCTAACTATTTTTGTGCTAACTGATAGCTTGAGACTCGAGAGTTGTTAGATATGACATGAATAGAGGCAGAAACGTACCCCGTTTCTGCCTCTTCATAAACTTCATTTGCAAAATATATACACAAGTTCTTATAACGTTGTTTCGGAACTATTACAAATCGACTGGGACTTACACAACCTATGAAACTTTTTTGGGATAGAGTGTGTGACGTCACTGGACGACATAGCAGTTCATCCACTCTGATTGGTTCGCCATCGCTTAAGCATCCAGCTATCTTGAACTCGTACGAAAATTGGCATACTTTCTTTGGCGTTTTACTGAGGTCTTGTTAGTGACTCATAACGCTCGGAGGGAGACGCTTAAATTGCTGCCTGCATTTCTGAGTCAATTAGGTGGACGTGACTTTCATTGCTGCTGGTTAGAAATACTGATTCAATTCAGAAGAATCAATTTTAAGCGATCTGTGATAAGCAGAAGAAAGTCGAAAAGCATCAAAATGTCCATTCACCGCAATCACCTCCGAGATGCCAAGAACTTTAGAAATCGGTTCTGATCGATTCCTACTTGAACTCCGATGTCCACTTCCTTTTATCATTCTAAAACTCGGCGTTCTGTAAAATCAACTAAGCGATAAAAACACAAAATTGCAAAGTCTCGACTACGATGTCCACCGGATGTGTGCTCTGCATATTAACTGCATTAGTCTATCCACTCGTGCGCTTTTATCCCTCAGAAGTTTCCTAGAATGTAACCTGTTCCAAATCGACTACATCACTTGAGAGTCGTTGCCAATTTTAAAAAGCTTAATTATCATCAAATAAATGTAAACACAAAATAGGCGGCGCTGTTTAAAATCTGAATCTGACATTCTCTCACCTTTTGATAAAACATATTAAAATCTTATACAAATCAATAGGCCAATCTACAATTAGATCAACCAAAGTTTAAAATTTAACAAAATATGAAAACTTAAAACAAAAGGGGGGGGGGAATTTCAATTAACGTCACACTGGAGCAACACAATGGGCGATTGGTGACGGTCCGGGATCAATCCCAAAGGGAAAGATCCGAGGACAACACCACGTAATTTTGAACCACGGTCAGATGACGAGGCAACACCTGAGCTGGCACCCCACTCTCCAAACTTCCACACCACGCCAACGTGAGGACATTTGAGGCCACGACAGATTTAACGTGCACCAGCCCCCTTTGTACACGGCGGTGTTTGGCTGGATTTGAACTCGCAACCCTTCGGTTGCTAGTCCGTTGCTCTTCCAACCGGGCCACCGCGGCCCTAATTAAAGTAGAAAAAAGTCTAACTTACTCAAAAGAATTTAAACACTGACTTATTTGCTACACTCAAGAAAAATATTAGAGTTCTCAATAAAATATCAGTTCATGAAACTCGAAGTTCAAAGTCCTTAAATTTACATGGGAGTTTTACAGTTCTACCACTTCTAGTAATAACCCTTTTCACCAATTCTTCATGCATTGATGTCTTTGGCTCAGGAAAATTTTCATTAGTTTCACTAGATTTTTGTACCCTTTCAATACCTTCGTCAGGGTACTCTACTTCTAATGAATGCACACGTTGCACCGGTCGAAGCACCAACCCAAACGACTTCTTAATTTTTACTAGACGAACGTTATCGTCCTTTCCAGGATAGAGCCACGATTCGTCCCACCGGCCAAAAGGTTCTTTTCTTGTCTTCATTTTCAATCAAGACAATGTCTCCGACTTTCAGATTTAGACAATTCTTGTTCGGTTTCTTCAACAGTAGTTGACCGAAACATTCTGTTCTGAATCGTCTCCTCAAATCTTCTCTCTGTCTCTGTTGGTAACGAAATCTTGAGAGGTCGAATTTATCAAGGTGATCCTGGTCGGGAACTCCCACCGTCTGTATGTCCTGCAGGAACATGGCAGGCGTTAAAGGGAGCAGATCATCAGGGTTGTCAGAAATGTATGAGGGGTCTTGAATTTATAATTGTCTCGCAATCACACAATAGGCTGATCATTTCTTCATAAGAGAGAGATGCGTTGCCTAAGACGCGTCGTAATAATCTCTTAAGTATTTGTATGAGACGTTCAAAAAATTCGCCCCACCACGCCAGCTGTAGAAGGATTAAACTTCCATATTCTCTTCAAACAGGACTCAGCTTGAACTTCTTTCCAATCAATAGATTTGAACAGGTTATTTGTGCCGACGAAATTCGTACCATTATCACTGGATGATTTGTGGCCGTCCACGTCGAGCAATAAATCTTCGGAAACTCAATATAAAAGCTTTGGCAGACAAAGATTGGACAAGTTCTAAGTGCACGGCTCTAAATACTGCACAAGTATACAGCACTATCCAACTCTGTCCCACCTCTAAGTGTCACAGGCCCCGCGAGATTCACACCCACAACTTCGAATAGCTGAATCTCGAACTGTCTTGCGGCAACGGAACTGGAATTGTCGACACAGCTTTAGCGTTGACATTTACATCTCATGCACTTTGAAATTACTTTACGTATTGCCCCTTTTCCATTATGATCCAAAATTTCGCTCGTAAGTCCATGATTAAACTATTCAAACCACAGTGCAACATCGTAGCATGTCGCTCTTGAATTAGAAGTTGCACTAGCTTGTGCTTATTGGGCAACACAGGAGTTTTAAAACTCAAGATCGTCTCGTTCTGTCAGTTGGGTTTTAACTCGAAATATAACCGAGCTGTCTTTGAAGTGCGAAATAGACTTCAAATCTCTCAGATATTCCTCTGTAAACGCTTCTTGTACGATTTTTATTATCTTTTCTTCAGATTCATTGAGTTCTAGGGATAATTCTCCGCACAAACGATCATGCTTAGGCCTTCGGGAGTTAGACATAAATATCAATATCCATCCAATCATTCTCACAATTTTTCGATAACTTGAGAAGTAAGAGAGAAACAAAGCACTTTCAAAAATTTCATTTACGAGAACCAAAGTAATCTTTTTCCTTTCTTTCAAAACTTCGTTAAAAGATGGTTTACTCATAGATTGCGGCATGTCCGATTCCTTATTCTTAAGCCACGAAGGTCCCTCCCACCACTGGTATTCAATTAACTTCTTAACAGAGTCTTGATGGCAGGTCTGCTGGGTTTTCGGCTCCTGATACATGTCTCCAGTCTTCCACGTTCGAGAGCTTTCTGATTCCTTTAACTCTGTTATTTACAAAAATTCTCCAAGCTTCTTCTCATTGGATCCAGCATAAGGCAGTTGAAGAATCACTCCAATAACATTCCCTCATCGAATTTATATTCCAAGATTTTTTTCACTAAATCTGCAAGTCGTGCACCAATCGTGCAAGCTAGCACTTCCAGCCTTGGGATGGACATCTCTTTCAGGGGTGCGACTCTGGACTTAGCGGATAGTAGCTGGACTGACACATCATGATCTTTTTCGCATCTTAAGTAGATAATTGCAACATATGGTGTTCCAGAAGCATCACAGAAAGTGTGTAAGCAGATAGTCACTGGTAAAGACATATCTAGGAATTTTCACCAGCTTTAATATCTGAAGATCCACTTGAGGAACTTCGTCGAAATTTCAGTTGGCACTTCAGCATCCCAACCAAGCTTGGATCTCCAGCTCTCCTGTAGCAGTAATTTTGGGTACAGCGCAACAGGACAGGTGAATACAATTGGATCGAAAACTCTTTGGGCTAGTGACAGAATAGTTCTTTTCGTTATGGCGCCTTCAGGTAAAGTAACTGAGTCTACATCACAAAATAAACAATCCTCAGTTGTATCCCACATCAAGCCAAGCACTGATGTGGGTTCCACTGTCACATTAGACTTTGAGAGCTGGGTATGCTCCCATCCTCTTATTTCAAATTTTGCTTCAGCCACTATACTAGTAGAAGTATGAATAAAATTCTTCAGCTCATTTTTCGATGTTACAGATGAAACACAGTTATCCACATAAAATGAATTTCTCAGTTTCGCAACTATCTTGTTTTTCTCAGAAAAGTGCTTCAAATGGTGCTCTATAACTTCGCCAAGAATAAAAGGATTGCAGTTTACACCAAACACCACTCTTGTGGCGAAATCTTTTCATTTCTTTGCTCGATTCATCCTTCCACCAGAGAAATCGAAGGAAATCTCAATCTTCGCTGATGGATATCTGAAGAAAGGCCTTTATATCTGCGATCACTCCTATTTTCTTTTCTCTAAATCTCATCAAAAGCACTGGGATAAGCTCGAGAGTATTAGGTCCCTTTTGCAAGCAATCGTTGAGAGAAGGATAGCCTTTCTGTTTACTTGAAGTACAGGACGCACTTTTGTAGTAGAACTTTTAAAAACTTCTCTGTGGTAAATAGCAGTTCATCTTGGAAAGTTCTGCAGGTGGCACCTCTTCTATTATATCTTGTAATCACTCTCTGATAACCGAGTCATAATCTTCAAATTTGCCTTCCCTAATTAATTTTGCAATTGTTCGTTCCAATCACTTCTCAGCTAAGATTTTGTTGTCCGAAAGATCTATCATTTCTTTCCAGAGAAGTTTTACTTGGTATCTTCTGTCTTCGTTAATTGTCACCGTTTTCATAAAATGTTCTTTTACTGTATTTTCAATTTCATCTTTGCTGTATTGTTCACTCGGGTCATGGATACCAATCGCTTCCAAGTTCCATAATCTGTAATATTGTTGCTTTGTATCAAGAATGAAGTTGAAACAGCAGCCATAGAACTTCTTGAATTATTTTGTCTGCCCACTAAAACCCATCCAAGTCGAGTTTCAATTGCGGTTAGACCAGATTTCATATCTTAACTTCTTCCGGTGTAAATTTTTTCTGCAAAGTCAGCTCCAATCAATATTTCAATAACTGGCTTTCCTTCACCACAAATAACTGGCTGATCCAAAACTGATATTTCGCAAGAAAAGCTCGTCTGCAAATTGTTAATTTTGAGTTTGTAGCATTTATGTCCCATGAACGATGTTGCACCACCAAAAACCACATTGGTCAGAGTTCGAGAACACATTGATTTTTACCCAAGTTTGTTCACGGTAGACTGCAATATGTATGAGCATTGAGAACCAGTATCTATCAGAGCTCGGGCCACAAGTGCTTGCCCGCCAACTTCAATGGATACCAGTAACGTTTGAAGCAAGACTTCGCCTGAATAGCAGGAGTTAGATAAGGAGACATTTTCTTAATTTCAGGAGCGAACTTCGGATTCTGCTCGAAGTCTGGACACAGAATAATATATCTCTTGCCACACAGTATACAACGGACATAACTTCTACAAACTTTTGAGCGATGTCCCACTTTCAAACATGAGAAACATTTTTTTATTCCTTAAAATTTCAAACTTTTCCTCAACTGACATCTTTTGACCTTGGTAACAGTTTTTCTTTACTTGAATGCAATTTTCTGCAAAACACGCATATAACTTTTGGAATTTCTTTTGCACCCAATAATAGGTCATTTGCAGTAGGAGTCTAAATTTCCTTTTCTCTGGTCTTCTGCTTCCTTGAAATATTTTCACTCTGAAGCCAGCCATGGCTAAAGAAATTCGCTCTTCCCCTTCAACTTCTGCCTGGAGGAAACGTAACAGCTGTGATAACTTGTCCCCATAAGAAATTTCTTTAGCTTTGGTTATCGAAGGACATCTTAACCATACCCTGAGTATATCTTCCTGTATACATGATTCCACTAAATGAAATAACATCGCAGCGTATTTGTCAAAAGGTCATGCCAATTGATTCTAATGATCGTAAATGTGATTCCAGTTTGACATATAATTGAGTGACATTAAATTTCGGTTTCACCGTCGTAGCGTTTTTTACAATTAAGCTTAATTATTCTCTGACATAAAATTCCACAAGAAGCTCATCCCGAACGAATCTCGTTTTTAGGCTTTCAATGGCCTTCACATAATTTTCCGAAGTCGGCGGGTAGGTATCAACAATTTCCTTCGCTCTGCTACCAAGTCATGCCCATTGGATGAGATATTGAAATTTATCTTCATTCATCCATTGATCATTATGAATTCACTTCCTCCCAGGTAAGGCTCTACACCTAACGGTGAGCTGGGAGGAAGTGGGTCTGATCATTATGAATTCGGCTAAATTGGCTCCAAAAACTTAGCCATTCCTTTACATCGCCAAATTTCACCAGTTCAATCTTTGGTAGTTTCAGTTTCGTTTTCTCAATGGTAACTGATGTCATATTAAGGTGGGATGTCTTTTCCAAAATTAATCTAACACGAATACGAGCTTTGTCAAAATGTTCACGATATTCCTCAATTTTTAAATATCCATCGTCGAATTGTCCTGGTTAGACTCCAATAAAGCATCTCAAACTTTGTCATCGATAGTAGCGAGATCGTTTGCGACTCGTTCTAAAGATGCAAATTTACTTTCAGTATCTTCCAATTTAACATTTTCTATTTCAAAAAGAGACATTAAACGTATGCAATTTAGTAAATGACGTTCGCATTGGAGCTCTTTTCTTAACGAGCACTTCCATTTCACAATCAAGTTTCGCTTTCGTTTCAAAACAAAATATTCGAAAGCAAATTAACTGACCTGTTTCAGGCGTCGATTACGTCCGGGTCACCAAATGTTAGATATGACATGTGAAGCGTACCCCGTTCCTGCCTCTTTATAAACTTTATTTACAAAATATATACACAAGTTCTTACAACATGGTTTCGGAACTATTACAAATCGACTACATCCCTTGAGAGTCGTTGCCAATCTTAAAAAGCTTAATTATCATCAAATAAATGTAAACACAAAATAGGTGGCGCTGTTTAAAATCTGAATCTGACAAGAGTTAACGTGGCGAAAAATTGAGTTAAAATTTAAAAACTTAGCGCTTTTCTATTTCATTAACTATTTTTTTTTTCATTTTTCTATTAAGTTTCCATTTACTGAAAAGCAAGTAAATATAATTTAATAAAAGATTATTCGACAGTATTTTAACAATTTGGCCAAGCTGGCCATTTCACAATCTTCGAAGATGTTAGAACTGACAACCAAGAAATAATTTGGAATATCCGAAACAAGTCACAACATGGAAACGGATAACAACTCTTGGTGGTTATTTTGTTGGGGTTTTATGGTGCAAGGACCATAACTCTTGGTGAAAAAAGAATTTAACATCGGAACTCATCGACTTTGCCTCTGACTACGGAACTGAAAAATATGGTTTATTCCTCAGCTCAAAAGATGATAGAAATGGAATACCTCAACAATATCCAAGAAAACTCAAAGAGCTAATTCAAAAATTCACTTCCACAAGCAAATTGAAACATTACGTTTCACACGCAACAACAAAATCATTATTACAAGTAGACGGAAAATGTGCCTCTGAAATAATCAACTTGGGAGAAATACTGAACATCCCTATTACGACAGAAGTAAAAACAAAATGTTACAACACGATTTCTCCTATTTAATATTCCGATTGATGCCCCAGAAGAAATAGAACTAGAAACAGAAAACGACTTCAATGTACTAGAAATTAGAATGTTTCAAAACGAATATGAAACAACAGAGTACCTACCCACATTGTCCTTGTAACAATATTAGAAACGCAAATACCCCCTGCAATTAAAATGTGGTACACCATTCAAAATATATCAATTTTCATCGACAAACCAAGACAAAAAATGTTTTAAATTTGACACGGAAAAAAAAATTGTAGAAACGAAGCAAAATGCGATCAAAAACATGAGAACCCGAACTGTAACAATCGAATATAATGCTGCAATTGCCAACAAGACCATCCAGATTTCCCAAATTGCCGAAACACCATGAAGAACGCAAATTTCTGGAATTCAAAGCATATAATCACCTTTCATTCACTGAAGCAAGAACATATAAACCAACATCTCAAACCAACAATATCACAAATTATACAAAATAATCAAGAAAACAAACCAAATAACGTCAAATATAAAAAGTAATTCAAGAAACTAACAAATTTCAAAACTATCCTAACTGAAGTATTGAAAGAACAAGCACAATTCATCAAAAACTTGAACGAATTCGGCAAATCATTGATCCATACCATCATCCAAGGAAACACGCAATCTAAAGATCATTCTCAAACATTTACAACCGTTAAAAGTCCAGAAAGAAAAAGGAAACTCCAAATAATTCCAGTCCAAAAAAAATGATCAACATAAAGGTAAAATTGAAACTGACTTGGAAACGGAAAGCGAAACTGACCTACGGGTCATTCCATGTGAAATGAGCAAAAATCAGAAAAACCTGTGGCCGTAGGGTGATGGATTTTCATGAAATTTCCTACAGGGGTTAAGTTGATGCATTAATAACGATATCCAAAATATTTTGGCTCAAAATAAAATATTTTGGAAGTTTCAGGCATTTTAAGCACTTGCAACTTTGAAGAGCAGATATGAAATCGCTTGATGTATGAAGATCTTTCTCAAAAACTACTTAACGTAGACAATTTCATATTTTTGTAATCTATGACGAATTTTCTTTTTATCTATTTGGAAACAATTTTAAATATCATATTTAAGCTAAAAATTAATAGCAAAAAATGGAAAATAGTCGATTTTGATTGAATTAAAAAGGTTTCTATGGGCTAAAGGAAATTAAATGTATCTCTGAAATTCATGCCAGATACACTGCTAGTGCAATACAGATAAAAGTACTGCTGAAGTTTAGAAGACTTATTTTCTTCATCTTCCAAACAGCAAAGGAAAATTATAAAATGACGGTTTTCCCCTTAATATAGGCACACCAAATGAAATGAAGGACAGCTCTGACGAAAATTATACTTTGGAAGGATATAGTTTAATATGTCTATTACTTGTAAAAAAATTCAGGATTGTATTTTGAATTCTAAAGCAACAGTAACAAAATTAGTAAAACGCAAAAACACGTTATTGCCCATCCAATCAATTGGCGACTGAAAGTTTCTTTGCCAAACGACTTCGCATGTTCTACGACGGGTTACCATATTCCATCAGTATCGCAGTAACTGCCAATGTTTATTATTGCCAATCATAGTATTTCCTTCCCATTCTATGCATATTATTCGTTTCAAATGGAAACAATGAAACCCCAAATCAACAATGAAATACGAAATTATTTTTAACTTTTGTAGGAAACTTTAAAAGCAGGACATCAAACCACAATTGAAAAAGCTTAAACATTTAAAACCTTTACTTGATTGTCTTTAAATTCACTTTCAATCTGATAAAGGTCTCTTTTTCAATTTCGTAGTTGCTTAAATTGAAATTTCCCTATGTTGCCCAATCTTGAAATCTTATTTCGCTAGTGACTGCGATAAATATGGAATAAGGATTCGTGATTTATGTACATTTGGGAGAATCGAGTATAACAACGATGTTTAAATTATTTTTTTACTGTCAAAATTAGTGTTTACCTGAATAATAATGCTTAGTATTTATAAAACGCATTTAATATTCACAAGTAGTAGTATTTAATACTTATGTTTCCAAAGGAAAGAGCAAATCGAAAAGCCTTCTCTAACAAAAATAACTTTCCACTTAATTATTTCACTGACGGAAACACTCCTCGGATTAAATAAGACTTTAAAGAAATTTCATGTAAAACTTTGCACGTACACCATAATAATATTTATATTTAATTCTTATATCGAATTTTTTATATTATAGGTAATAACTCACTATCAGCTGCGATAAAAAAGTAAAATTTACGTCTAATTAAAAATTTTCCTGAGACAAAAATAATCAAATTACAATTATGAAAACTTCACGACATATAATAGACATCTTGCTCTTTTACGTTGAAAAGTTTTGATGTTCTTGGAGCTTTCCCTCACAGTGAAATATGCATTTTTAAAAATTGAAAAATCGTATTTTTCCATGATTTTTACTTTTTTAAAATCTTTTTTCTTTATAAAGGAAAAGATATACAATCACCAAATTACGCCACGCTGTTTGTTAGGAAAGGCTCTTCATTAAGAATAATTTTTAATATTGTGTTTCCATTTCTAGAGATACCAGAGCAATTTGAAATTTGTAGCAAATTGGCAAAATTTCTATTTTAGTCTATCCCTCAGATTCAGCAATGACGGCTATTACATTATATTCTGACGTTTCCTAAGAGACCCTTTTCTGAAGAATGTAACGATATAAAAATTTTAAATTTGTGTCAATAACTTATCGAAATATAGGGTTGCAAACAGGCCACTTTTAGTGCTAGAAAATCTAAATTTGCGTGATCTTGAACTTTAAATGTCAATAAGTAACAAAATATAGATTTCTGAAATATAATATTTTGCAGTTGATCATTACTATGTGACCTATTTAAAAACTTATTTTCATTAAAATCGGTGAGTCACAGCCGATTTTCTCATTTTGTGTGGAATGACCCCTATACAACTCGATAAAACGAAGAAACAATTCAATCGAATTCAAAGAAATAGTCTAAGAAAACTGTAGTCATGGGTTTTCTTTTCTCTCAGGTAGGTCTTTCATTTATTTTCTTTTATATTGCTTTCAATCTAAAAATTGTTCAGTGGAACGCAAGCGTTCGCAATAAGAATCTGAGTTCAGAACTCTAACTCAACAGGTATATGCGTATTTCAAGAAACGCATTTAAAACCCGATCAAAAATTTCATCTTAAAAATAAAACAATATTCAGAAAAGACAGACCTAACAAAGGAGGACTTCTTATCGCAATTAATAAAAAATTATCAATAAATCTTATAAATTTTCCGCCCTCATCAATTAATGAAGAAATTTTGGGAATTACCACGACTCAAACAATCAATGCTTAAACATCGATATTTATTGTCCCAAAGAAAATTATCAACAAGAGTTAGATCCATTTTGTCCTAGCACTTCAAATCCTACCCACCTTGGTGATTTCAACGCCCACCACAGCTTTTGGAATACTCAAACCAACACAAGAGGAGAAAATCTTGCAAATTGGATTCTCATAAATGATTTTTGCCTCATCAATAATCATATCCCCACTCATATCTTATCCAACGGATCCACTTCTTATCGACCTTTCGATATACTCACCAGATGTCTTCCCTCAAATTAAATATGATTGTAGCAGAAGTAGCAGAAGATACTTTTGGAAGCGACCACTACCCGATTATCATCACAATTGGATAAAGCAATACAAATTACCAAACTAGATTACGATACAGATGGGACTTAATTTCCAGTCTGATAAAATTCAGAAAATTGAAAACCTAACATACCAAACCTTTCAAAAGATCTCGAACACTCAATCTTTCAAAATAAAAAAGTTTAATATTTTCCACTCAAAGATTTTCCGATTTGGTGGACTTCCCTTTGCAAAAGAAAATATCACAAGCAAGCAAAAAATAAATTTCAAAAGAACACTGGATTCAATATAAAAGATCATCTGCTAAACTTAAAATGGAAATGAAAAATGCATCAAGGCAATATTGGGATAAAACCTATTCAAACTCAAACGATTCAAATCTACTTTTCAAAATATTTTAAAATATTTCAAATAGATAGTTTGGAATGCAAACCTCACAAAATTTACTTAATCTTGACAACAAAGCTATTACACAACCAAACGAACTAAGTGAAGCATTTGCAAAATTTTTCAGTCATGCAATCGATCACGAACCAAACCCTCTTGATTACAGACAAGAAAATACGAAAATGAATCGCGATTTCTCTCTCGACGAACTAAAAAAAATTAATCAGAAAAGCAAAAATTTCAACCCTAGGGAAGACAAAATTTCTACAATCCTTTTAAAAAATGCGAGTCAAATATCTCTTTCCAAGTTATTAAATAGTTTCAATCATCTGGCAAACCAACGATATCCCAGACAGTTGGAAAATAACCATCATCGTCCCTATTCACAAAACTAATAAATGTAAAGAAATTAAATTATACCGACCAATTGGTCTAACTTCAGTTCCAGCAAAAATCTTCGAAAACATGCTACTACAAAGCCTTATTGAAAACACAATCGGTTAAAGAACCACTTGAAAATTCTCATCTCGGATTCTTACCCTTTAGAGACACTGTCAGCTATTTTTCAAATTTATGAAGAAATTCAGAAAGCAATAGATAAAAAATAATTTATTATAGGAATATCATTAGATATTCACGAGCATGATTCTATTGGGATCGACGGTAGTAGTATGGGGGTCACTCTACCGTTTTTTCCAAGATGGCCGCCGTTTGATAAGGAGTTGACTGTTGATAAGGTGTTGGGGAGGATTGCTGATAAGGGGCTTTGAGGTGGTGACGTCGTTGTAAAGATGGCGTTGTTGTGTTGCCATGGTAATGAATCAAAAGTAGCTCCATCTGGTGGGGAAATGAGAAACCACATATTTTGGAATTAAAAAGGAATTTCGTGGATTCGAACTGGGATCTGTAGTGCAGTGTGCTATCCGTTAGGCTGTAAGAGCTGCTATGGGTGGTGAATTAATGTAGTGTTTGCTTTTTTTCTTAATACTAGGAATACGTTATGGGACTTGGTTTTATTTGATGATTTTTTTTATTTTCCAATTAGTTGTAAGTGTGTTGGACTCGTAGAACCATCTAGTGATTTTAAAAGGTTAACGAATTTATTTTTGTCATTCATTCTGGGAAGGTGCTATGTTTAGAAAATGGTTTGAACAATTGTGGTGGGGTTTAATAATTCTTTTAAAAGACATGTCAGCCAGGTGGAAGAAGTAACAAAAAAGATTTATTTTCTAGCTGCAGCGTGATACTTTAGACTGGAGAATTTTTTTTAAAAAGAAAATTATGAGGGTGGATTTGAACTCATCAAAAGGTAATCGCGGCCGCCCGTTTTTTACACAAGCACTTTAACCGTTCGATCACCTACTTTGTATAATACTAGCTCTTGAAGTTACAGCTTAAGGCAGTGAAAGTATATGTTTTCTTTATTGAGCCCTTATGAATATGAACATAAAACCCATAAAGTTGAATTTATAAACCTTAGCTATATAACAAGTTTATTACCAAGATTTTAAAGTCTGCGAATTATATGTAATGACAGAATCTAGAACTCTCTGGAACGTGTGACAATATGACTAAGGATTTATGTGCAGATTTATTAAGATAACAGAAGGAGTTAAGCACGTAGTCACCGATAGGATACAATCTTAAGTAAATAGTAGTCACCATAGAAAGGGGTCTTTTAAACACATTGCTGTTTAAGGGAATGTTGTTTTTCTGATTGTGAGAAAAGCAAATGAAACTACATCATGCCAATGAATCACATATGACATGCCCGAACTGGAACTTTCTATAGGGGTTTTAGCTATGAAATAGTGACGAAGGGATTATCTTAATACTCTAACGTTGGAACTCGGAACATAAGTAATTGAGGCCAACCAATATATGCGAAGATTTTAAGCGTATGAACACTACATGTAAGATAGAATTTATAATACGGAAACCTTTATTATATTTTAATGAATTTATATACAACATGAGCTTGAAGAAAATGTGAATGTTTAAGGGTGAATGTTTTGTAGGGAAAATTATTATTACAATTTGAGGGGAGGACTTTGAGATATGAATAGGACACACAGGCATAACGGTGTATGAAACATTACATTTTTAGGTAAATAAGAAGTAACTAACCAAAGATTTATAGTATACATATTATAAGCGATGGCAAGGAACCGTATAAGATTGATATTATTAGAAGCCTCTGGAACTTGGGACAATATGACTAAGGCTTGTATATATTACAAATGTGGGAAATTGTTTTATTGATTAGATGCAATCTTAGGCAAATATATTCTACCAAAGGTTTGTGATGGTAAAGTATCAGATTGAAAGTCTAGAAGCCTCTGGAACTTGTAAGAATATGACTAAGGATTGTTTTTGCACGTGTAAGTTATTTAAGATAACAGAAGGAACGGAGTTAAACACTGAGTCACAGATAACGATAGAAACTATTTGATAATAAGAGGATTTTTAAAGCATAGTTGGAGCATCTTGGGTCTTTGAATTACTTTGCATCTTGTTTTGGGGTTTTACTGCCACTTTTTTTTCTGTTTTTAAATAAATCATGGATTCTAAGGACATTAGACCTGCAAAGAAAATGCGTGCAGACAAAGAACTGTGTTTGCAGAAATATTGTAAAGATTCTTTATGTTATGAGTATGGTAAACTGTTTACAGATCGTGAAGGCTGGGCATATTTTTGTCGATTGGAAAACGAATTAACGTACTTAAAGAAAGGAGTAGGAGTAGGAGGAGTATTTCAATTAACGTCACACTGGAGCAACACAATGGGCTATTGGTGACGGTCCGGGATCAATCCCAAAGGGAAAGATCCGAGGACAACACCACGTAATTTTGAACCACGGTCAGATGACAACTTAAAGAAAGAGGAAACTACTATTGAAATTTATGGTAAAAAATGTACTGTGCCTCGGCAACTTGTAGCATACGGAGACGTAGGAATAAGCTATGCCTTTAGCGGATCTTGTATTGCAGCCAAGCCTTGGTCTCCTTTACTATTGGAAATAAAGGCAGAAGTGGAACGAATAATTGGCACAAGATTTAATTTTGTGTTGGTGAACCGTTATAAAGATGGTAAGGACTGTATAGGTGCCCATAAAGACAATGAGAAGGACTTGGATCTTAATGCACCCATAGCGTCTGTTTCATTTGGACAGAAAAGGCAATTTGTTTTTTCTAGAAAGAACTACAATTCTCTAAAAATTGTTCTGGAAAATGGAAGCTTGCTTGTGATGAAGTATCCAACAAACCAATTTTGGTTTCACAGCTTGCCCCGTGGGAATGCATTATGCCCTAGAATAAAACTTAACGTTTCGTAAAATTCTAGTATAAAGCAGCGATAAACCACTTATGTGCCCCCGAACTAAAACTCAGTGTTGTGCACTAGACGATATTTGGACAACGTTGCAACTGATCTTTGCCTTTCTGAATAGTATTTTTATAAATGCTTATATCTTGTTGGTTTTAAATAAATTTTTTAGCGTGTCTTACCACATATACTGTATTTAGGACTTTTTTATTACATAATTTTATAAATTGTTTTTAAAATGCAAGATCTGAAATGAAATTTTTCTTTGCTATAAAGATTTATGTTTTTAAGTTAGATGTTTTTACTCAAAAATTAATTATACATTAGATGTTATAGCACATATTTTCAATGCAGAAATTTTGTTTTAAGTATTGTACACACTTAAGTAAGAGTAAACTTTTGAAAACTTTACAAGACCCGTACTATGAACGTACACATTTTGAATAAGTTGTAATTGTATTGAAATCATTTATGCTATAAAATCTAAACCAAAAGTTATTTTTTTTAATTAATCTTTCCATGCATATTTTTTAAATAAATCTTCCTAAATTTTAGTGATTTAATTTTTATTATACAGATTTACAAACTATTTTTGGATGAAATATAAGGATTTATATTTTAAAAAGTTGGATGCTTTTACTCTTAATTATATATTAGATACTATTACACATATTTTTTAATACTGAAGATTTTTAAAAAACATTTAACAATTGAAAATATATATACTTTAAATATTATTACAAACATTTAAATGCAATTTGCTTTTTATTTTTAATTTTACAATTAAGACATTTCTTAAAAGTTTGATTCTTAAAGTGTGTTTTATGCACAGTAAAAAATAATTATAAAAACCTGTAAGAGTAAAATTTTTTTTTTTTGCTTTTATTTGAAACTTTACAAGAGACCCATACTATGAAGATGTTTCCTTGCACATTTGAAGCAGTGAAAAATAGAATTAAAAGCCATTTATTTTTGAAGTTCTAAATTAAACGTTCCTCTTTTAATGCTTTTTTTTTGCAAACCATGCATTTACTAAATATGAACTTCCTTTTATTTGAAACCTTATGCCTATTGTGCAGCTTAAATTGCAGAGCAAAATTCCAATACTGTACGAAACTATAAAGTATTTTACAAGATACTTCATATTATTCTCTTAATTTACATCTAATTCATTACTACGTTAAAATGGATAGCATGTGGGTTTTCTGTTTTAAAAATAATGTGTGCACATCTGTGCTGAAAAGTAAATTAACTTTTGCCTTTTCTTGATATTTAATGCATAATCTAAATATTTACGCACACCGCTGATAGTTTTACACATGAGTAAAATTAAATAATAACTGAAAATTTTAAATTTTAAGTATTAGTGTGAATTTTAAAATGAACAAATATTGAATTAAATATGAATTCTATGTATTCTTAAAACAACTCTGCAAGAAAAAAACAGATACACTTCTTAAACAGATTGAAGGAAGTCACATGGAAACAAAGTAAATTAGAACACCTTTTAATAGAAAAAAAAACATTGATTCATATATTTTACAAAACTAATACTTTGTAGTAAAAAAGAACTTATTTTTACATACTTGCATTTTTTAAGAGACACATGTTTACGACGAGCCAATTATTAAATGCCATCACCTCAGCTTTGGGGCAATGCAAATTATTTTTGTGATGACCACATGATAGTTTTTGGATCTTTTTGTTGCTACTTAGAGCACATAGTGCATCGAATTTGGGACACCCATATTGTTCCAAGTTGATATTTGGTATATTCAATGCATCTAGGTGTTTCTTTTCCACACAACGACCTTTGTAAGCAACTAGGTACTGGGTGGCGCTCTTGGTCTGCTCGTACAATTCTAAAAGCTTAGAGTCTAAACTTTCTAAAGGAGACACACTTTCCCATGCCACGGGACAGAAAGGGAGACCACATATGTAATTTTTTCAACATATCGCACAGTTTTTTTATCTTTTGCACTCAGTTTATACTTATAAAGCGATAAGTTAAAACGAATGCTTGAAGCTACTTACGATTTTTATGGCGATGTATACGTATTTACGTACTAAGAAACCCTCTTGAGTCTGAAATCCGTCAAAATGCACAATTACACAAATATTAAACATTGCTATTGAAATGTGTTAGCTGTTCTTGGAAAAAGAATTGTAAATTAGAGGCACGAAGAACTGCACTATATACACTTACTAAACAGTGAATAACACCATACACTTACTAACCAGTAAAATTAAAATTTATTGTATTCTTATCTTTTGTGAGTAACTATGAGCGCATAAGTGAAGAATGTACTCAGAAAACTTGTGCTTGTGATAATGCGCCAAGTAAAATTGTGTGTTGTAATGCAAGATTTTAACGAATGGATATGTTTAAAAAATGTGCATGTGATTTTTCTTTTTACTCTACCACTAGTATCTTAGACAAGTATCAGATTTTTTTTAAAAAACAATGACGAAGAGAAACTTTTCAACACAATCTGTACTCTAATTTTACACTTAAGAGTAACAGAGCATAATATAATTTTAAGGAAAATGAGTAATCAGCACTTAAATTTGAAGCCTAAAGTTCCAAACATGTCTATGCTCAATAAACGTCTATCTACGTTTAGAGATTGGCCACGCACAGATGTTGACATTAGGGACCTGGCCGAAAATGGATTGTATTACACGGGTGTCTCGGACGGAGTTAAGTGCTATTGGTGTGGAGGAGGGCTTGAAAATTGGCAAAAGGAGGATGTAGTCAGACACGAACACATAAAGTTTTATCCAAAATGTTTGGTAGCCCAACAAGGACCGATTGTTGACCCTAGACTAAAAGAAACACCCATAGATGAAATTGTACGGGTGTTGGATGAAACAAACAATAATGTCTATGTTTTTATAAAACCTGATGTAAAACTTTACTCCTCATACAACGACAAGGACGAACGACTTTGTAAAATTTGCATGGAATCGGAAATGGATGCTACTTTACAGCCTTGCGGTCATCTGGTGACATGCATGAGATGTACGAAGAGTCTCTCAACGTGTCCTATGTGCCGAACCAAAATTTTACATAAAATTAAAACGTACATTTGTTACTAAATAGTCTATTTATAAGTACATGTAGTAGATGCAATTTCAAGTGATTTATTGAACACAGTGTGGAAGAATTGTAAAAGGGGTGGTTTTGAGTTGAATGAAATTAACACTTGTACTACAGCAAAAAAGACTAATAAGGAAGTTTAAGACTTTTCTAAAAATCATAAGACTTTTATCAAGGACTTGTGGAACAAATCTTGTAGGAAAGGCCTTTTTACCCCTTATAAATATATTGACTATTTTTATTATTATTTGTTGTTTGTTCATTACATGTTAAACCTATTTACTAAAGAGGAATTTTAAAATGCCTTAAAAAAGGAGTTACTAAATGCTTTAGGAAAAATGTGTAAATGTACTTTAATGCAAGAAAAAGAACGCTTGAAATAAATATTCATCTTGCTATTATTTTTAGTACTTATCAATCATCTTGGTGTATTGTTTATTTTCTAAATTAAGCCTTTCGTACTTTTAAATCTTAAAACAAAAAGAAAGGAAAACTAACCATCTAGAATAGTAAACGCCAAATTAAAAAAAAAAAAACATTTTTAAAAAATATTTTCTTATAATTTTTTACCTTTGCCTTTTTTGTTGTTGAATAAACATTGTCATACAAAATTAGTATATTTGTTGTGTAGAATATTTTTTGAAAACACTGAATTGAAGAAAAAAAAATCATTTATTGAAAAAAGAATCAACAGTTTATACATATTTGTAACAACATATCTTACAGGTCTTTTACATACATCTCTCTAACAGTATTGAAAATATCTGTGGTATTCAAATTCTCAAAAACATTTTCCTCCATTATTATGTAATAAAAGTTTAACAGTTTATTGCTCTGTCTTACAAAATTAATAGCAAACTCTTTCCAGTTAACAGCACATAAAGCAAGAGCGAAAAATTCGCAAAAGCGTTCGTCAACGCTCATCGTCATACATTTATGTACAGATTGATTGACAAGTTCATTCTTACAGCCTAAACAGTCAAAAAGAATATTTATATTTTTTGACACAATATCCTTTAGGCACTTGCAGAGAGAAGCTATGACTTCTCTCCAACAATCAGATTTAATGGTATCACTGCAGTAAGGTTTGTAACTTTCACCAGGAAAACATTTTTTTTGATTTCCAGTTTCACATAATATGGCAACAAATACGTCAAAAGCGATATCTTCAATACATCTAACACATTGCCGTAGATTTCACACAGTTTAAAATACTGATCAGAATTCATAAACACACAGTTGGGCGAGAACTGAAAAGTATAATTTCTTTTCTGAAATACACGTTGTAAAACTAAGTGCATTTCCCCCACATCAAACACTTTAGAAAGGCAGACTTCTTTTTCTATAACTTTAACGTTGGAGACAGTTGCAAAAGCGAAAAATGTGCTCAACTTTTGCATTAGAATGTACCATGTTTTTGGATGCAGGGAAACACAGTCCTTTGTTGGTTTCAAGACATTGTTTTCATGCAAAGCAAATTTACGTATGTGGACACGTGTGGAACCGTTGAAGTTATTGATTAGCACGAATAAATAGTCACCAAGGTGAAACACATTGTCAGGAAGTGATTGCATCGTCAAACTTAAGCTTTCCCTTGGAAACACCTGATCGTTGAAATACATTCTTTCACACACTCTGGGTCGATTTGTAAAACGCATCATTTTCAGAACTTTGAGGTACACGTTTTCAATAAAGCTTCAACTTAACCAAGAGATAAAGGCGAGTTGCATTAACGTTGCTTGAAATTTCAGTTTATCGGTTTTTATTGTTATCAACTCTAGAATCATATGACGTAGAACGACTTTATCTCTGCAAAAAACTGAATCAAGTGGTGAATTGCATTAACTTTGCTTGAAATTTCGGTTTATCGGCTTTTATTATTATCAAATCTAGAATCTACCAAGAGATTATATGATTCTAGAGTTGATAATAATAAAAGCCGATAAACCGAAATTTCAAGCAAAGTTAATGCAATTCACCACTTGATTCAGTTTTTTGCAGAGATAAAGTCGTTCTACGTCATATGATTCTAGAGTTGATAACAATAAAAACCGATAAACTGAAATTTCAAGCAACGTTAATGCAACTCGCCTTTATCTCTTGGTTAAGTTGAAGCTTTATTGAAAACGTGTACCTCAAAGTTCTGAAAATGATGCGTTTTACAAATCGACCCAGAGTGTGTGAAAGAATGTATTTCAACGATCAGGTGTTTCCAAGGGAAAGCTTAAGTTTGACGATGCAATCACTTCCTGACAATGTGTTTCACCTTGGTGACTATTTATTCGTGCTAATCAATAACTTCAACGGTTCCACACGTGTCCACATACGTAAATTTGCTTTGCATGAAAACAATGTCTTGAAACCAACAAAGGACTGTGTTTCCCTGCATCCAAAAACATGGTACATTCTAATGCAAAAGTTGAGCACATTTTTCGCTTTTGCAACTGTCTCCAACGTTAAAGTTATAGAAAAAGAAGTCTGCCTTTCTAAAGTGTTTGATGTGGGGGAAATGCACTTAGTTTTACAACGTGTATTTCAGAAAAGAAATTATACTTTTCAGTTCTCGCCCAACTGTGTGTTTATGAATTCTGATCAGTATTTTAAACTGTGTGAAATCTACGGCAATGTGTTAGATGTATTGAAGATATCGCTTTTGACGTATTTGTTGCCATATTATGTGAAACTGGAAATCAAAAAAAATGTTTTCCTGGTGAAAGTTACAAACCTTACTGCAGTGATACCATTAAATCTGATTGTTGGAGAGAAGTCATAGCTTCTCTCTGCAAGTGCCTAAAGGATATTGTGTCAAAAAATATAAATATTCTTTTTGACTGTTTAGGCTGTAAGAATGAACTTGTCAATCAATCTGTACATAAATGTATGACGATGAGCGTTGACGAACGCTTTTGCGAATTTTTCGCTCTTGCTTTATGTGCTGTTAACTGGAAAGAGTTTGCTATTAATTTTGTAAGACAGAGCAATAAACTGTTAAACTTTTATTACATAATAATGGAGGAAAATGTTTTTGAGAATTTGAATACCACAGATATTTTCAATACTGTTAGAGAGATGTATGTAAAAGACCTGTAAGATATGTTGTTACAAATATGTATAAACTGTTGATTCTTTTTTCAATAAATGATTTTTTTTTCTTCAATTCAGTGTTTTCAAAAAATATTCTACACAACAAATATACTAATTTTGTATGACAATGTTTATTCAACAACAAAAAAGGCAAAGGTAAAAAATTATAAGAAAATATTTTTTAAAAATGTTTTTTTTTTTTTAATTTGGCGTTTACTATTCTAGATGGTTAGTTTTCCTTTCTTTTTGTTTTAAGATTTAAAAGTACGAAAGGCTTAATTTAGAAAATAAACAATACACCAAGATGATTGATAAGTACTAAAAATAATAGCAAGATGAATATTTATTTCAAGCGTTCTTTTTCTTGCATTAAAGTACATTTACACATTTTTCCTAAAGCATTTAGTAACTCCTTTTTTAAGGCATTTTAAAATTCCTCTTTAGTAAATAGGTTTAACATGTAATGAACAAACAACAAATAATAATAAAAATAGTCAATATATTTATAAGGGGTAAAAAGGCCTTTCCTACAAGATTTGTTCCACAAGTCCTTGATAAAAGTCTTATGATTTTTAGAAAAGTCTTAAACTTCCTTATTAGTCTTTTTTGCTGTAGTACAAGTGTTAATTTCATTCAACTCAAAACCACCCCTTTTACAATTCTTCCACACTGTGTTCAATAAATCACTTGAAATTGCATCTACTACATGTACTTATAAATAGACTATTTAGTAACAAATGTACGTTTTAATTTTATGTAAAATTTTGGTTCGGCACATAGGACACGTTGAGAGACTCTTCGTACATCTCATGCATGTCACCAGATGACCGCAAGGCTGTAAAGTAGCATCCATTTCCGATTCCATGCAAATTTTACAAAGTCGTTCGTCCTTGTCGTTGTATGAGGAGTAAAGTTTTACATCAGGTTTTATAAAAACATAGACATTATTGTTTGTTTCATCCAACACCCGTACAATTTCATCTATGGGTGTTTCTTTTAGTCTAGGGTCAACAATCGGTCCTTGTTGGGCTACCAAACATTTTGGATAAAACTTTATGTGTTCGTGTCTGACTACATCCTCCTTTTGCCAATTTTCAAGCCCTCCTCCACACCAATAGCACTTAACTCCGTCCGAGACACCCGTGTAATACAATCCATTTTCGGCCAGGTCCCTAATGTCAACATCTGTGCGTGGCCAATCTCTAAACGTAGATAGACGTTTATTGAGCATAGACATGTTTGGAACTTTAGGCTTCAAATTTAAGTGCTGATTACTCATTTTCCTTAAAATTATATTATGCTCTGTTACTCTTAAGTGTAAAATTAGAGTACAGATTGTGTTGAAAAGTTTCTCTTCGTCATTGTTTTTTAAAAAAAATCTGATACTTGTCTAAGATACTAGTGGTAGAGTAAAAAGAAAAATCACATGCACATTTTTTAAACATATCCATTCGTTAAAATCTTGCATTACAACACACAATTTTACTTGGCGCATTATCACAAGCACAAGTTTTCTGAGTACATTCTTCACTTATGCGCTCATAGTTACTCACAAAAGATAAGAATACAATAAATTTTAATTTTACTGGTTAGTAAGTGTATGGTGTTATTCACTGTTTAGTAAGTGTATATAGTGCAGTTCTTCGTGCCTCTAATTTACAATTCTTTTTCCAAGAACAGCTAACACATTTCAATAGCAATGTTTAATATTTGTGTAATTGTGCATTTTGACGGATTTCAGACTCAAGAGGGTTTCTTAGTACGTAAATACGTATACATCGCCATAAAAATCGTAAGTAGCTTCAAGCATTCGTTTTAACTTATCGCTTTATAAGTATAAACTGAGTGCAAAAGATAAAAAAACTGTGCGATATGTTGAAAAAATTACATATGTGGTCTCCCTTTCTGTCCCGTGGCATGGGAAAGTGTGTCTCCTTTAGAAAGTTTAGACTCTAAGCTTTTAGAATTGTACGAGCAGACCAAGAGCGCCACCCAGTACCTAGTTGCTTACAAAGGTCGTTGTGTGGAAAAGAAACACCTAGATGCATTGAATATACCAAATATCAACTTGGAACAATATGGGTGTCCCAAATTCGATGCACTATGTGCTCTAAGTAGCAACAAAAAGATCCAAAAACTATCATGTGGTCATCACAAAAATAATTTGCATTGCCCCAAAGCTGAGGTGATGGCATTTAATAATTGGCTCGTCGTAAACATGTGTCTCTTAAAAAATGCAAGTATGTAAAAATAAGTTCTTTTTTACTACAAAGTATTAGTTTTGTAAAATATATGAATCAATGTTTTTTTTTTCTATTAAAAGGTGTTCTAATTTACTTTGTTTCCATGTGACTTCCTTCAATCTGTTTAAGAAGTGTATCTGTTTTTTTCTTGCAGAGTTGTTTTAAGAATACATAGAATTCATATTTAATTCAATATTTGTTCATTTTAAAATTCACACTAATACTTAAAATTTAAAATTTTCAGTTATTATTTAATTTTACTCATGTGTAAAACTATCAGCGGTGTGCGTAAATATTTAGATTATGCATTAAATATCAAGAAAAGGCAAAAGTTAATTTACTTTTCAGCACAGATGTGCACACATTATTTTTAAAACAGAAAACCCACATGCTATCCATTTTAACGTAGTAATGAATTAGATGTAAATTAAGAGAATAATATGAAGTATCTTGTAAAATACTTTATAGTTTCGTACAGTATTGGAATTTTGCTCTGCAATTTAAGCTGCACAATAGGCATAAGGTTTCAAATAAAAGGAAGTTCATATTTAGTAAATGCATGGTTTGCAAAAAAAAAGCATTAAAAGAGGAACGTTTAATTTAGAACTTCAAAAATAAATGGCTTTTAATTCTATTTTTCACTGCTTCAAATGTGCAAGGAAACATCTTCATAGTATGGGTCTCTTGTAAAGTTTCAAATAAAAGCAAAAAAAAAAAATTTTACTCTTACAGGTTTTTATAATTATTTTTTACTGTGCATAAAACACACTTTAAGAATCAAACTTTTAAGAAATGTCTTAATTGTAAAATTAAAAATAAAAAGCAAATTGCATTTAAATGTTTGTAATAATATTTAAAGTATATATATTTTCAATTGTTAAATGTTTTTTAAAAATCTTCAGTATTAAAAAATATGTGTAATAGTATCTAATATATAATTAAGAGTAAAAGCATCCAACTTTTTAAAATATAAATCCTTATATTTCATCCAAAAATAGTTTGTAAATCTGTATAATAAAAATTAAATCACTAAAATTTAGGAAGATTTATTTAAAAAATATGCATGGAAAGATTAATTAAAAAAATAACTTTTGGTTTAGATTTTATAGCATAAATTATTTCAATACAATTACAACTTATTCAAAATGTGTACGTTCATAGTACGGGTCTTGTAAAGTTTTCAAAAGTTTACTCTTACTTAAGTGTGTAC